>JAOEGL010000002.1:128655703-129989869 GCA_034509955.1 Urosaurus nigricauda
CAAGAAGGTTCCGAATTTGACCCGTTTGTATGTATTCGCAGAGACCACGAAGTATTCCAAATATTCCCAAATACTTCTGAACCCAGGAATTTCAGACAATAAGGGAGACTCAACCTATACATGAAACATAAATGGATTTTATGTCTAGAGATGCATCTCACTTCCAAAGATATCTCATTAGGTACATGTAAATATTCCATATATGTATATATAGTATTTTTCTGTCCGCATGTGTATGTGTGTATACGCAAACACACACAGATACACAGAGTGTGTGTTAATGCAGCCTCTGTCAATCAACCTCCCGGTCTGTCAATCAACCAGCCTTTCTTGCCAACGTTCCGCTTCCCCTTATGATTGTTCTAAGTGTTCTAGAACCCATCCTAGAACCCAGGTCAGGGTCTGTGTGCGCTTTGCGGCCGGACCCTGCCCTTCGTGTCTCTGAGTTGGTGTGCGTTTCAGTGTCACAATGTCAGGAGCGAAGGAGTTTTTCCAAGCCGTTGGAGGAGAGGTCAAGCATTGGGTCGTTTCTGGTGGCCAGAAATGCCGGAAAGTGGCCACAAGGATTGTACCCCGCCGGAGGCGCCCAAAAGTGATGGACTTTTCTGGGATACTGGAGCCAACGCTCAGGTCAGCCCCCATTTTGTGGGAAGCGAGCAGAAGGCTTTCATAGCTTTTTATGGGGTTTTCAGTCTATGGGGCCGTGTTTTAGAAGACTTTATTCCCGAGGTATCGCTGTGGTACTTGGGAATGTGTTTATGTGTGTGTGTGTATGTCTCTGTGTATACACACACACACACACACACGAGATTAAGAATGGGAAGGATGGCTATGGAGGAACTGGAGAAGATCCCAAAATGCAAAGATATACAGTTGAGGCACAAAAACCAGAATCATTCAAGCCATTGTCATTCCCTATTATTGCTACGGATGGATGTGAGAGATGGACAAGGAAGAAGGATGACCAAAGTCATGGTTCGGAGGCATCTGGAGAAAGAAGGAAGAAACGACTCCTCAGAAAAGATGAAACGATGCTGGGAAGGAAAGAGGGAAGGAGAAAGAGAAGAACAGGGAGGATGGACTGCATCATGAGGACTGTGGGGTTTATGGGGTTTGATGGAGGATCCTGGAACTGAGCCCCAGCAGATAGCAAGGGCCCACTGCCATAACAATAATAATTATTATAATAGTTGTAATAATACTAATCCAAGCCCTTTCCTGCCCCACTGCAGACTCCCCGAAGGCATTAAGACTCGGGCGATGGATGAGGAGGCGGAGGAAGGTCCATCCCGTCCCTTCCAAAAGGAAGAGACACCAAAAAGCTCGGTAGGAAAATAAACATTACATGCTATTGTTTACACACACACACACACACATATAACCTAACATGTGGGGATAAATACAATACGAGGGTTGGTTGGTTTCTTCTTGTTGTTTGGGTTCCAACTGGGAGTCTCCTTTATAAGGTGATGGGATGAAAGAGGAAAGAGGGTCAGAAAGATCAGGGCAATCTCTGGTCGCTTCTCTCACGTCTGCCTCCAATTCACTTATTTGTAGCTCTTAGAAGCTGGAGTCCGTAAAGCGGAAGCGAAGCAGGAAAAGGAGGAGGAAAAGAAGGAGGAAAGGAAGGTGGAGGAGAGGAAGGAAAAGGAGGAGGAAAAGAAGGTGGAGGAGGAGAAGGTGAAGAAAGTGGAAAGGAAGAAGGTGGAAGGGAAGAAAAAAAAGAAGGCGGAGGAGTGGAAGGAAAAGGAGGAGGTAAAGAAGGTGGAAGAGAAGAAGGTGAAGAAGGTGGAAGGGAAGAAGGAAAAGAAGGGGGAAGAGAACAAGGAAAAGAAGATGGAGGAGAGGAAGGAAAAGAAGGAGGAAAAGAAAGTGGAAGAGAAGAAGGTGAAGAAGGTGGAGGAGAGGAAGGAAAAGGAGGAGGAAAAGAAGGTGGAGGAGGAGAAGCTGAAGAAGGTGGAAGGGAAGAAGGTGAAGAAGGTGGAAGAGAAGAAGGTGGAAGGGAAGAAGGAAAAGAAGGTGGAGGAGTGGAAGGAAAAGGAGGAGGAAAAGAAGGTGGAAGAGAAGAAGGTGAAGAAGGTGGAAGGGAAGAAGGTGGAAGAGAACAAGGAAAAGAAGGTGGAGGAGAGGAAGGAAAAGAAGGAGGAAAAGAAGGTGGAAGAGAAGAAGGTGAAGAAGGTGGAGGAGAGGAAGGAAAAGAAGGAGGAAAAGAAGGTGGAAGAGAAGAAGGTGAAGAAGGTGGAGGAGAGGAAGGAAAAAGAGGAGGAAAAGAAGGTGGAGGAGGAGAAGGTGAAGAAGGTGGAAGGGAAGAAGGAAAAGAAGGTGGAAGAGAAGAAGGTGGAAGACAAAACAGAGTCTCTTCCCAGGTAAGCCCCCATTTTGGGGAAGCCAAAGGCCTTCAGGGCCGGCATAGGTAGGTCTTTGTGGGCTTTTCGGTCTCCTTGGCTGTGTTTAAAAAGAGTTGATTCCTGACGTTTCGCCGGTCCCTATGTTCTGGGAAAGGTGGCACGGAAGAGAGTGGGGTGTCTTTGTATATACACAGACACACATATACACATATACATACACACATATACTGTGTGACTCTGGGCTGGGAGGAGTGACCCAAAGATAGATAGATAGAGATAGATAGATGAAAGACAGATAGATAGTGGAATAGTAGATATTTCAAGGACAGGTGAGGGATAGATAACAGATATCCCTCTTTTGCAAACACTTTCCTTGAACGGCGTCCTCTTTGGGCCCCATTCGTTCCCAAACGCAACCCAAAGCCTTGGTAAAAGCATTCCCATAACTTGGGATCAAACACGGATAAAAATGGGGACCACAGCCAGGAAACCAGAAGGAGATGAAGAACGGGAAGGACGGCCACGGAAGAAATGGAGAAGATCCCAAAATGCAAAGATATGCAACGGAGCACCAAGGTCAGATTCATTCAAGCCATTGCAATTCGCTGTTATTGCCACAGATGGATGTGAGAGATGGACAGGGAAGAAGGATGGGAAGAAACGGCATTGGTTTGAGATTATCTGGGGCTGAGGGTCCCACGGACGAAGCAATGGGTCCCGGAGCAGATGAAGCCAGAAACCTCCCTGGAAGGAGCCAAGATGACCAAAGTCATGCTTTGGAGGCATCTGGAGAAAGAAGGAAGGAAGGACTCCTTGGAAAAGAGAAAATGATACTGGGAAGGAAAGGAGGAAGGAAGGAAGGAAGGAAGGAAGGAAGGAGGAAGAGAGGAAGAGGGAGGATGGGCTGCATCAAGGAGGGGACTGTGGGGCTGATGGGGCTTGATGGAGGATGCTGGAACCAAGCCCCATCAGATAGCAAGGGCCCACTGCCATATTAGTAATAATAATGAGAATAATACTAATGGTACCCTTTTTCCTGCCCTGCTGCAGACTCCCGGAAACCTGGAAGACTCTGGGAATGTATGGGGGATTGGAGGAAGAGGATGAGGAAGAGACAGAGGAAAGCTCGGTAGGAAAATCAAGATTACATGCCATGCTTTCTATCTATCTATATATTATAGAGCTTGATACGTTTATTTGGGAATAAATGCAATACAAGGGTTCTTCTTCTTTTGGGAATCTCTTTTCTGAGAGATTCGCCACCGGAAGAGTCCCAGAAAGCGTGATGGCGGCGCATAGGTTTAGGCCGTCCCAGGTTTAGGTTTGTTCGAAGGAAGCATGTCCCAATTGAACCTTGTTTTGTCTTCATTCAATTCTATGAAGCTGGAGGTGGAGCCTTTCACACCAAGACTGGAGGATGTCCTTGAAGGCATCAATGTCCAGGAAAGGTAATGTTTCCCAAGTGGATCTTCATTTAGGATCAGGAGGTGACCCTCTGTTCCTTGCATTCTCCGCATCCAGAGGGTCGCCATGGGTCCAGATCGACTCCAGGGCACCGTTTTGTGAGGTCCAGGGGGTCCAGGATCCTGGAGCCAGGGCCCAGGAGATACCAAGGGGACTGTGGGGTTTATGGGGTTTTAGGGAGGATCCTGGAACCAAGCCCCAGCAGATACCAAGGACCCACTCTAATAATCCTTATAATAATTCTACCCTTTTCCTGCCCCGCTGCAGACTTCCAGAAAGCAAGAAGAGTCGGGCGATAAGTGTGCAGGAAGGTCCATCTCCAGCGACGCAGAAGGAAGAGACCCAGAAAAGCACGGTAGGAACATAAGTAGTACATGCCATTGTTTGTGTGTGTATATATATATATATAGCCTGAAGCGTTTATTTGGGAATAAATACGACACGAGGGTCTGTTGGTTTCTTCTTCTTCTTTTGGTTAAAACTGGGAGTCTTCTTTATAAGGTGAAGGGATGAAATAGGAAAGAGGGTTAGAAAAACCAGGGCAATCTCTTGCAGCTTCTCTGATGGGCCACCATTCTCAAGGGTAAGTAGAGCCTCCCGGGAAGTGCGATAGCGGTGCATGCGTTTAGGCCGTCCCGGGTTTAGGTTTGTTCAGAGGAAGCAAGTCCCCACTGATTCCCCATTTCTGGAGTCGAAGACTTCTCCTTTTGTCTTCATAGAAACATAGGAAGGAGCGTCGCGCATCAAGAGCCAGAGGCCAGGCCCCACAAAGGTAATTTTCCAAGGGATTTCTGGATCGCCTTGCGCACCTGGGAGCCACTTCTCAGACCTGGTTCCGGTTTGGGGGATGCAAAGCGGGGCGCATAAGGATGCCCTTGTTCTGTTGGGCCGCACTGGTGGCCAGGGGGGGAAGGTCCACCTTTCGTGGCCCTTTGTGTGTATTTCAGAACCCTGAAGCCGGATCCAGGGGCTCCTACGAAGGACACCGCTGTGCAGACGCTGCCTTTGGATCCAGAACCCAGAAAAGACGCCGCAAGTCAGACCCTGGCCTTCGATGTGGGGCCGGACCGCCATTTCTTGGTAAGGAAAGGGAGGCTTGCTGCTGACCCAGAGGGCGGTCATCTTGTCCCTTCCCCTTCCTGCACAGACTGAGAAGAGCCTTTAAGGCTGAAGAGCAAGTGGGTTGCAAATACCATAAAGAAATTATTCATTAATACTGATGACTTTCACTTCTCTCCTATCTATTGATAGAAAGACTTGGAAAATGTGGACCGGGGTTACAAGCCCATCCTTTCAACCGAACACGAAAGGTAATGTCTTTCTATTACTGTCGTAGGAGTAGGAGTAATACTAATACCAGTAACGATTAATAATAATGATGATGATAATACCCCATTGTACTTAACAGGACTTGAGGATCCGTGGATTTTGGTGTCCGCAGAGAGTTCTGCAACCAAAGGATACCAAGGGTCGACTGTAATAGTAATGATAATAATGATTTTATAAGGGACGATGTCCAGAGAGGTGACCCTGGCTCTCTCTTCTTGGCAGGGAAATCCTGGAGACGGTTCGGTCCCTGAGGGTCTGGCTGGACATGATGCACCACCTGACCTCCCACCTTTACAGGATGGATGCCCCGCGGTGACCTCTGACCATCACTGAGCCCTCCCTCCATGCAACACCATCTGGCCCAGGAGGGAGTGAAGGAGAGGCCTCCACGCTTTCCCTCGGAGGACCTTGGGGTCTCCTTCCTCGGAGTTCCTTAAGCAGAAGCTGGAGGGGGGCTTCGACGGGGAGTTCCTGCATGTCCAAAGGGGCTTGAAGAGAAGAGCCCTACCTCCATGACAAGACCATCTGGCCCAGGAGGGAGTGAAGGAGAGGCCTAGCAACACCATCAGTCCTGGCCTCAAGTAGAAGAGCCCTCCCTCCATGACAAGACCATCTGGCCCAGGAGGGAGTGAAGGAGTGGCCTAGCAACACCATCAGTCCTGGCCTCAAGTAGAAGAACCCTCCCTCCATGACAAGACCATCTGGCCCAGGAGGGAGTGAAGGAGAGGCCTAGCAACACCATCAGGCCTGGTCTCAAGTAGAAGAGCCCTCCCTCCATGACAAGACCATCTGGCCCAGGAGGGAGTGAAGGAGAGGTTTCCACACTTTACCTCAGAGGGGCTTGGGGTCTCCTTCCTCAGAGGTCGTTAAGCAGAAGCTGGAGGGGGGCTTCGACGGGGAGTTCCTGCATGTCCAAAGGGGCTTGGCCTGGCTGTGGCTTTTCGTGGGAGGGGGTCTCTTCCATCCCTTCCAGACCTCAGCCGCTCTTGGGCCACCGCTGGGCCGCTCTCCAGGACCCTGACCCTCTTCTCAGATGGGGGGCACCCCTTCTCCCCTCCTCTCCCCGGGACCCCACTTCCTCCACCCCACTCCAGACCCTGCACCCCCTTCCTTGCAGGCTTCCTCCTTCTTTCCTTCCTTCTTTTCTTTTTTCTTCCTTCCTTCTTTACTCCCTTCCTTCCTGTTTCTTTCTTCTTTGCTTCATCTTCCTTCCTTCCTTCCTTCACTCCCTTCCTTCCTTCTTTTTTCTTTCCTTCCTTCTTAATTCCTCCTTTCTCAATCTGTTTTCCTTCCTTCCTTTTTTTCTTTCTTCTTTCCTTCCCTCCTCTCTTCTTAATCTCTCTCTTTTCCTTCCTTCTTTCCTTCCTTCCTTCCTTCTTTTATTTCTTCTTCGCTTTCTTCCTCCTTTTTCTCGTCCCAGTCTCTCTCTTTACTTTCCTTCCTTCTTTATTCCGTTCCTTCTTTTTTGCTTTCTTCTTCCCTTCCTTTTTCCTTCCTCTCTTCTAAATCTCTTTTTTCTGCCCCAACACTGAATCTGCTCTCTATTCTCAGCACCATATCTATATCATCCCTCTATACATCATAGGCAGATTATATATGTATATATAAATGAGAGAGATGAGAGAGAGAGAAAGAGAGAGAGAAAGTAGCAGACAGATAGATAGATAGATAGATAATAGATCAATATTTGGATGGACAGATACATAGGATTAGATATATAGATAATAGTTTGGAGAGATGTATACTGTACTTAGATGATATATATATATATATATATATATATATGTATGGGAGGAGAGAGAGATAGGCAAACAGACAGACAGATATTTGGATAGACAGGTAATAGATCAATATTCGGATGGATAGGTACATACAGTAGATAGGTATTTGGATTAGATAGATGATAGATAAAGATAGATGAATAATAGTTTAGAGAGATGTATATGTAGATGATATACATATAAGAGAGAGAGAGAGGAAGATGGGCAGATGGACAGATAGATATTTGGAAAGATAGATAGGTAATTGATCAATATTCGGATGCATAGGTAGATAGATAGATAGATATTTGGATTAGACAGATGATAGAGATAGATAGATGAATAATAGTTTAGAGAGATGTATACGTAGATTATATATATATATATGAGAGAAAGAGAGAGAGGCAGACAGATAGATAGATACATGGATAGATCGATCGATCAATATTTGGATTGACAGATACATAGGTAGGCCTTTGGGTTCAGTGGTGGGGCAGGGCCTGGCCCCCCTCTTGCCCCCCTCCTGCCTGGACGTTCCCCTCCTTCTTCCTGTGCACTTCTGGGGCGCAGGGTCTGGTGTGGAGCGGAGGGAGGGGGGTCCCGGGGAGAGGAGGGGAGAAGGGGTGCCCCCCGTCCGGGAAGGGGGTCAGGGCCCTGGAGGGTGGCCCGAGAGCGGCTGAGGTCTGGAAGGGATGGAAGAGGCCCCCATGAAGGGCCACAGCCGGGCCAAGCCCCTTCGGACATGCAGGAACTCCCCGTCGAAGCCCTCCCTGGGACTGGTGGCCCTCCAGCTTCTGCTTAAAGACCTCTCTATGGTCCTACGATTCTATGAGACTCTGTTCCTCTCCGAGGGAACCACCGTCACCCTCCGCTGTCACTCACTGTCGCTCGCCGTCAATCACTGTCACTCGCTGTCAATCACTGTCACTCCCTGTCAAGACGCTCTTCTTCTCTGGGTCTCCGCCGGTCGCAAAACACGCCAAAAATTTCGGGGGACAACGGCGAACGCCTGCGAAAGGAGACCGAGGAGAGAGCGGCGGGTCACAGCGGGCAGTTTTATTATTGGACATGTGTATATATATATATATATATATTAATTAACTTGTTTTCCATAATTGCAGTTGTTAATTTCTGGGTTGTCTTGGTATTACCTTTTAATATATGAACATATATAATTATTATTATTTTTATTTATATAGCGCTGTAAATTTACACAGTGCTGTACATACAATCATAAATTAGACGGATATATATATATATATAAAAGCTTTTAAACAGAATAATAGTTTAGATGGCTGGATTTGTCACGATGTTTTATTCTGTATATCTTTGTATGTAATACATATTTTCCTGTGTGGAATAAAATTTGGAATTGTTTACTCTCTTTGATACCTTATTTGAGTTATCCTCCCCCCCCCCCCCCCAATTTTGAACTCAGGTATTGTATGGCTTTCCCCCAGACTTTTAATCACTTCTATTAGTCTAGAATCGCATTGGCCTTTTTAGCTGCTGCATCACACTCTTGACGCCAGTGCTGGGAGGCTACTTAAGGCTACTCAAGGCTAGCAGAAGCTGCATTTCCTTTAAGGAGGAGAAAGAAAAGGAGGAGGCTGTAGTCCATGTGCTTGGGTGAGATCTAATTTAATTTACACTTGAGCCAAGGCTAGCAGGCTAGCAGAAGCTGCATTTCCTTTAAGGAGGAGAAAGAAAAGGAGGAGGCTGTAGTCCATGTGCTTGGGTGAGATCTAATTTAATTTACACTTGAGCCATTGCATTCTGGGAGCCAGTGCTGGGAGGCTACTTAAGGCTACTCAAGGCTAGCAGAAGCTGCATTTCCTTTAAGGAGGAGAAAGAAAAGGAGGAGGCTGTAGTCCATGTGCTTGGGTGAGATCTAATTTAATTTACACTTGAGCCATTGCATTCTGGGAGCCAGTGCTGGGAGGCTACTTAAGGCTACTCAAGGCTAGCAGAAGCTGCATTTCCTTTAAGGAGGAGAAAGAAAAGGAGGAGGCTGTAGTCCATGTGCTTGGGTGAGATCTAATTTAATTTACACTTGAGCCAAGGCTAGCAGGCTAGCAGAAGCTGCATTTCCTTTAAGGAGGAGAAAGAAAAGGAGGAGGCTGTAGTCCATGTGCTTGGGTGAGATCTAATTTAATTTACACTTGAGCCATTGCATTCTGGGAGCCTGTGCTGGGAGGCTACTTAAGGCTACTCAAGGCTAGCAGAAGCTGCATTTCCTTTAAGGAGGAGAAAGAAAAGGAGGAGGCTGTAGTCCATGTGCTTGGGTGAGATCTAATTTAATTTACACTTGAGCCATTGCATTCTGGGAGCCAGTGCTGGGAGGCTACTTAAGGCTACTCAAGGCTAGCAGAAGCTGCATTTCCTTTAAGGAGGAGAAAGAAAAGGAGGAGGCTGTAGTCCATGTGCTTGGGTGAGATCTAATTTAATTTACACTTGAGCCATTGCATTCTGGGAGCCAGTGCTGGGAGGCTACTTAAGGCTACTCAAGGCTAGCAGAAGCTGCATTTCCTTTAAGGAGGAGAAAGAAAAGGAGGAGGCTGTAGTCCATGTGCTTGGGTGAGATCTAATTTAATTTACACTTGAGCCATTGCATTCTGGGAGCCAGTGCTGGGAGGCTACTTAAGGCTACTCAAGGCTAGCAGAAGCTGCATTTCCTTTAAGGAGGAGAAAGAAAAGGAGGAGGCTGTAGTCCATGTGCTTGGGTGAGATCTAATTTAATTTACACTTGAGCCAAGGCTAGCAGGCTAGCAGAAGCTGCATTTCCTTTAAGGAGGAGAAAGAAAAGGAGGAGGCTGTAGTCCATGTGCTTGGGTGAGATCTAATTTAATTTACACTTGAGCCATTGCATTCTGGGAGCCAGTGCTGGGAGGCTACTTAAGGCTACTCAAGGCTAGCAGAAGCTGCATTTCCTTTAAGGAGGAGAAAGAAAAGGAGGAGGCTGTAGTCCATGTGCTTGGGTGAGATCTAATTTAATTTACACTTGAGCCATTGCATTCTGGGAGCCAGTGCTGGGAGGCTACTTAAGGCTACTCAAGGCTAGCAGAAGCTGCATTTCCTTTAAGGAGGAGAAAGAAAAGGAGGAGGCTGTAGTCCATGTGCTTGGGTGAGATCTAATTTAATTTACACTTGAGCCAAGGCTAGCAGGCTAGCAGAAGCTGCATTTCCTTTAAGGAGGAGAAAGAAAAGGAGGAGGCTGTAGTCCATGTGCTTGGGTGAGATCTAATTTAATTTACACTTGAGCCATTGCATTCTGGGAGCCTGTGCTGGGAGGCTACTTAAGGCTACTCAAGGCTAGCAGAAGCTGCATTTCCTTTAAGGAGGAGAAAGAAAAGGAGGAGGCTGTAGTCCATGTGCTTGGGTGAGATCTAATTTAATTTACACTTGAGCCATTGCATTCTGGGAGCCAGTGCTGGGAGGCTACTTAAGGCTACTCAAGGCTAGCAGAAGCTGCATTTCCTTTAAGGAGGAGAAAGAAAAGGAGGAGGCTGTAGTCCATGTGCTTGGGTGAGATCTAATTTAATTTACACTTGAGCCATTGCATTCTGGGAGCCAGTGCTGGGAGGCTACTTAAGGCTACTCAAGGCTAGCAGAAGCTGCATTTCCTTTAAGGAGGAGAAAGAAAAGGAGGAGGCTGTAGTCCATGTGCTTGGGTGAGATCTAATTTAATTTACACTTGAGCCAAGGCTAGCAGGCTAGCAGAAGCTGCATTTCCTTTAAGGAGGAGAAAGAAAAGGAGGAGGCTGTAGTCCATGTGCTTGGGTGAGATCTAATTTAATTTACACTTGAGCCATTGCATTCTGGGAGCCTGTGCTGGGAGGCTACTTAAGGCTACTCAAGGCTAGCAGAAGCTGCATTTCCTTTAAGGAGGAGAAAGAAAAGGAGGAGGCTGTAGTCCATGTGCTTGGGTGAGATCTAATTTAATTTACACTTGAGCCATTGCATTCTGGGAGCCAGTGCTGGGAGGCTACTTAAGGCTACTCAAGGCTAGCAGAAGCTGCATTTCCTTTAAGGAGGAGAAAGAAAAGGAGGAGGCTGTAGTCCATGTGCTTGGGTGAGATCTAATTTAATTTACACTTGAGCCATTGCATTCTGGGAGCCAGTGCTGGGAGGCTACTTAAGGCTACTCAAGGCTAGCAGAAGCTGCATTTCCTTTAAGGAGGAGAAAGAAAAGGAGGAGGCTGTAGTCCATGTGCTTGGGTGAGATCTAATTTAATTTACACTTGAGCCATTGCATTCTGGGAGCCAGTGCTGGGAGGCTACTTAAGGCTACTCAAGGCTAGCAGAAGCGCGCGCCTAACGGCGCGCGAATTTTGATTTTTTTTTTATCTAGTCAAGGAGGTGTTTAGAGAATAGAAGAGGAGCCGGCCTGAAGCATCAGAGGAAGTGAATCAGAGACTTGCCTTTGGAAGGAGCTTTTAGCCAGGAGCTCTCTACATAACTATAGGCCCCGTGACTTGAACTCAGTGACAGAGCTTGGGAATAAAGGCCAAGTCTAGCAAGGGAAGCCCACAGTCTTGTTTCAGTGCCTCCTTAAGACTTCTCAGTATGGACACTGAAGGCCCTGCTGCAGTCACCTGCAACACCTGTGGGATGTTTGTCTTCTTGCCTACAGAGGTGGCGAACTACACCTGCCACAAGTGCAAGTTGGTAGTCCTCTTGGAAGAGAAAGTACAGCAGCTAGAGGAGCAGATATCTGCACTCCAGCATCATAGAGAGCAGGAGAATCTCCTGAACAGAACAGGCCAGAATGTCTTGGGTGGGAAACAGACAGAGGAAGTTGTTGGGGTGGAGGAGGTCACTCCACATACAACAGAGGTAGAGGCTTGGAGGGAGGTCACACACAGAAGTAAGGAAACCAGGGAACGTTCTGTGAGCGGCTTGCAGCTACAGAATCGCTTTGAATCTCTCTCTGTTGTCAGAGATGATGAGGAAAAGCAGCAGGGACAGACATCAGGGACAGAGCAGGGGAGCCTGAGAGTATCACGAAAAGGAACAGCCACTGCTAAGCCTCGGAGGAGGCGCGTGGTCGTGGTGGGGGACTCCTTGCTGAGGGGTACGGAAGCAGTGGTTTGTGGGCCTGACAAGATGTCTCGGGAGGTGTGTTGTCTCCCTGGGGCAAAGATCCATCATGTGACGGAGAGGCTGACAAGACTTGTCAAGCCTACTGACCGTTATCCCCTTCTTTTGGTTCATGTGGGAACCAATGATACTGCAAGGCACAGCCTTCAGAATATCAAAAGGGATTATGAGGCTCTGGGAAGGAAGCTGAAAGAGATGGATGCACAGGTTGTCATCTCATCTCTACTCCCGGTAGAAGGGCATGGTCCAGGAAGGGAGAGGAAAATAGCAGAGGTGAATAACTGGCTCCGTAGATGGTGCCGCCAAGAACAGTTTGGATTCTTGGATCATGGGCTGCGGTTCCATGAGGAGGGACTTCTGGCAAGGGATGGGCTGCATCTCACGCCAGTTGGCAAAAACGTTTTTGCCAACAGTCTGAAGAATCTGATCAGGAGGGCTTTAAACTGAGTTATGTGGGGGAGGGAGACATTATACTGGAAGACAAAAGGGATGGAGAGAATAGTCCAAGTGGCATAGAGGGAACAAGGCAAACAGTGCAAGGACCCAATAGTAGGAGGCAAAAAAATGTGCAAAAGCAGCAAGTAAAGAGGACACATGGTCTTAAATGTCTCTACACTAATGCACAGAGTATGGGAAATAAGCAGGATGAACTTGAACTCCTAGCACAACAAGGGAAATAATAGGCATCACTGAAACCTGGTGGGATGAGTCTCATGATTGGAATGTAGAAATAGAGGGATATAACCTTTTTAAGAGAAACAGGCCAAACAGGAAAGGAGGAGGAATAGCATTATATGTCAGGGATATTTACACCAGTGAAGAGATCCAGGAAGTCAATACTGGAAGCCAGGTGGAGAGCATCTGGATAAAAATTAAAGGAGAGGGAAATAACAGGGATGTTACTGTGGGAGTCTACTACAGACCCCCGACTCAGGCAGAGGAATTGGATGATGCCTTTCTAGAACAGATGACCACACAATCAGGAAGGAGAGATGTAGTAGTGATGGGTGACTTCAACTATCCGGATATTTGCTGGAAGTCAAACTCAGCCAAATCCTCAAAGTCTAGCAAATTCCTCACTTGCCTGGAAGACAATTTCATTGTCCAAAAGGTGGAAGAGGCAACAAGGGGATCAGCCATTGTAGATCTGATCTTAACCAACAGGGAAGACCTAGTTGATGGGGTGCAAGTGGTTGGATCCTTAGGTGGAAGTGACCATGTTCTCCTGGAGTTTGTTATGCAGTGGAAGGGAGAAGCTAGGCATAGTCAGACACGCACTCTAGACTTTAGGAGAGCTAATTTCAATAAACTTAGAGAAATACTGGGAGTGATCCCATGGTCAGGAATACTAAAAGAAAAGGGAGTTCAAGACGGATGGGAGTTTCTCAAAAGGGAGATATTGAAGGCACAATTTCAAACAGTTCCAATGAGGAAGAAAAATGGAAGATGTCTCAAGAAGCCAGGATGGATGACTAAGGAACTTTCAAATGAGCTAAGTTTTAAACGGAACATGTATAAGAAATGGAAAAATGGAGAAATCACGAAAGAGGAATTTAAACAAATAGCCAGCACATGTAGGGGTAAAGTCAGAAAAGCTAAAGCGCAGAATGAACTCAGGCTTGCTAGAGAGGTTAAGAACAATAAAAAGGGCTTTTTTGGATATGTCCGCAGCAAAAGGAAGAAGAAGGAAACAGTAGGGCCACTGCGTGCAGAAGATGGCAAAATGCTAACAGGGGACAGAGAAAAGGCAGAATTACTCAACACCTTCTTTGCTTCAGTCTTCTCAGAAAAGGCAAAAGGTGCTCAACCGAAGGATAATGGAGCAGAAGACAGAATAGGGGAATTTCAGCACAGAATAAGTAAAGAGATAGTACAGGAATACTTGGTTAACCTAAATGAATATAAATCTCCAGGACCAGATGAACTACATCCTAGAATATTAAAAGAACTAGCAAATGTAATATCAGAGCCATTGGCAATAATCTTTGAGAACTCCTGGAGAACAGGAGAAGTCCCAGCAGACTGGAGGAGGGCAAACGTTGTCCCCATCTTCAAAAAGGGAAAAAAAGAGGATCCCAACAATTATCGTCCAGTTAGTCTGACATCAATTCCAGGAAAGGTGCTAGAGCAGATCATTAAGCAGAGAGTCTGCGAACATTTAGAAGCCAATGCCATAATCACAAAAAGCCAACATGGGTTTCAGAAAAAGAAGTCATGCCAAACGAACCTGATCTCTTTTTTTGATAAAATTACCAGCTTGGTAGATGAAGGGAATGCTGTGGATATAGTATACCTCGATTTCAGTAAGGCCTTTGACAAGGTTCCCCATGACATTCTTGCAAACAAGCTTGCAAAATGTGGGATAGACAAGTTAACTGTTACATGGATTTGTAATTGGTTGAGTGGCCGAACTCAAAGGGTGCTCAACAATGGCTCCTTTTCATCCTGGAGAGAAGTGACCAGTGGGGTGCCACAGGGTTCTGTCCTGGGCCCAGTGCTATTCAACATCTTTATTAACGATTTGGATGACAGAATTGGGGGCATACTTATCAAATTTGCAGATGACACTAAACTGGGAGGAGTAGCTAATACCCCAGAGGATAGGATCAAAATTCAAAATGACCTGAATAGACTAGAAAGCTGGGCCAGTGCTAACAAAATGAAATTCAATACGGAGAAATGTAAGGTTCTGCACTTAGGGCGGAAAAATGAAATGCACAGATATAGGATGGGGGACACCTGGCTGAACGAGACCACATGTGAAAGGGATCTAGGAGTCCAAGTAGACCATAAGCTGAACATGAGTCAACAGTGTGATGCGGCAGCTAAAAAAGCCAATGCAATTTTAGGCTTCATCAATAGAAGTATAGTTTCTAGATCAAGGGAAGTTATAGTGCCACTCTATTCTGCTTTGGTCAGGCCCCACCTGGAATACTGTGTCCAGTTCTGGGCACCACAATTCAAAAAGGATGTGGAGAAACTGGAGCATGTCCAAAGGAGGGCAACTAAGATGGTGAAGAGTCTGGAAACCTTGCCCTATGAAGAACGCGTTAGGGAGCTGGGGATGTTTAGCCTGGAGAAGAGAAGGTTAAGAGGTGATATGATAGCCCTGTTTAAATATTTGAAGGGATGTCATATTGAGGAGGGAGCAAGCTTGTTTTCTGCTGCTGCAGAGACTAGAACGCGGAACAATGGATGCAAACTGCAGGAAAAGAGATTCCACCTCAACATTAGGAGGAACTTCCTGACAGTAAGGGCTATTCGACAGTGGAACACACTCCCTCGGAGTGTGGTGGAGTCTCCTTCCTTAGGGGTCTTTAAGCAGAGGCTGGATGGCCATCTGTCAGGGATGCTTTGATGTGGAGTTCCTCCATGGCAGGGGGTTGGACTGGATGGCCCTTGTGGTCTCTTCCAACTCTATGATTCTATGATTCTATGATTCTATGATTCTATGACTCATGTTCAACTTTTGGTCCGTTTGGACTCCTAGATCCCTTTCACACTTATAAGTCTTGTTAAGCCAGGTGTCCCCCATCCTATATCTAGGCATTTCCAAAAACTAGACACCCCATCGGTCACTTCTTTCCAGATGCAGATTATTGATTTCTATTCCATTTAAGACAGGAGCGAAACTCGAGGGCAGGCTTAGGGCCTGCTAGGCTTCAGAGCCTGAGGGCCAAAGAAGGCCTTCTCCTCCCTCTTTTTTTCCCTCACAGACCTGAATGAGAAAGGGCCCCATTATTATTATTATTATTATTATTATTATTTTAATTAATTAATTAATTTGTTTGTTTCACTTGACATCTTCGTTTTGGACTTCATTTCCCAGCAGCCCCAGCCGAGGCAGCCAATGGCGACGGACTATGGGAAATGGAGTCCAAAGAGGGCCAAAGAGGGTTGCTTAGGCCTGCTAGGCCTCAGTCACTTTTGTAAGGCAAATTTTCAGAATTGCTCTGCAAACTACAAATCCCAGGAAACCCAGATCATGGCTCTGCACTGTGAGAACCCTGGGATTTGTAGTTTTGCAGGACACACACCTTTTGCTCCATCATCCACAACATTATTACAAAAAAGATTGTGTATAAAATTACCTTCAGGCTAAGTGTATAAAGTATATATGAAACATTAAATGAATAAATAAATAAAATGAATTTTCATGTTTAAATTTGGCTCCCGTCTCCCTCTCATTATGTATTTGCAAATATTACATAAATATATTCCAAATATTCCCAAATACTTCTGGGCCCAGGAATTTCACAAAATAAGGGAGTCTCAACCTATACATGAAACATAAATGGATTTTATGTTTAGAGATGCATCTCACTTCCAAAAATATCTCATTATGTAGGTGCAGATATTCTATATACATGTATGTGTGTGTGAGTGTGGGTGTGTATATATATATATGTTCCAAATATATATATAGTATTTTGCCGTCCGTCCGCAAAAGACCAAGGGACACAAATGGCAAGACCTTGAATGGCATGGGATGACTGTGTGTGTATATATACATATATATGTGTTTCTGTGTGTGTGTATAAGGACAGGTTGCTTACCCGTAACAGTATTTCTCCGAGTGCTCATCTGCGAATACATACAAATGGGTTCTACTGCGCCTGCGCAATCCAATTTGGAACCTTCTGGAATCACTGGGCAAAGTAGAGCTTGCAATCTTTTGCAACTTTTTGGCGGGAGCTCCGACCCTCCTCTATAGAAGCCCAGTTCCCGCTCTTTTCCCCACTTCCGAAATTTTTCCGCCGCAAAGGGACGGAGGAGCCGAACCAATCTGAGCTGAGGACACTGAGGGGAGGAAGGGCGGGATTTGTACGTATTCGCAGATGACCCCTCGAAGAAATACTGTTAAAGGTAAGCAACCGGTCCTCCTTCTTCGTGGTCTCTGCGAATCATACAAATGGGTTAGACTAGGAAGCTGAGGTCAGCGGCGGAGGGAGTGTCATGACAGCAGTTGTAAGATGAAACAAATGACATTTATTGGTCAACAATAAAAATGACACAGTGGACCAAACACCTGTTTGTCTCTCCCCCCCCCCCCCCATATACAAACCCAAAAACTGTTTTGATAATATACTCAATGGAGGAAACATATAACACCATACTCCATTGAGTAAACTTCTGAAATGTTATGCATGAATAGTGCAAACCTGATACGGCAGTGAACCACCCCCGGAACTGAGGTACTGCACCCAGGCCTGGATGCTATGGCAAAACATCAGGTGTGTCCCACAACTGTCACTTTCAGAAGAAACAGGCCAAAAGGCCGCATATCCCTGGAACGGTTAAATGCCAAGCTAAATTGTGTAAAGGCAACACATGCAATCACATAGCATGTCATAACAGCAAATACCTTCAGCAACAGTAATGAAAGGTAAACATAGGCCCGATCTAGATGGGCCTTGAAGAGCGCAATAAGAGCTCTTTAAGACGCATTAGGGTTCGTGAGCTTGCAGCTTTCACACGTTCACGAACCCTAGCACATAATGACGCTAGTGTCATCACATCACAGTTCGTAGACAGCGTGCGTTTGCACGCCGAAGCAACTGCGCAGTTTCTAGAGGAAGCTGCGCAGTTGCGGCAGCAGAAAGGCACCAAATGGCGCCATTTTTGAAAATGTCACTGCAACTGCGGCAAAAATTAGGAGCAGGGGTTGCCTGCTCCTTTTTTGTGACGGAGCTTCACCGCGGCATCTAGCTGCTGCGGTGAAGCTCCGCAGCAAAAGAAAGTGGCGCCAGACCACCCCTTTTGAGTTGTCTGGAAAGTCCCATAGGTACAGACAGTCAATGAATAGCAGACAGTAACATTGCCCTACCAAGGGCTGCTTCCCCTCTTGCTCTGGTGTCCAGCCTGTAATGTTTGATAAAAGTCATTGGTTGGGACCAGACAGCAGCCTTGAAGACATCCTCCAAAGGCACCCCACTCAGAAAAGCAGAGGATGTCTCTACTGCCCTCGTTGCATGTGCCCTGACCCTGGCAGGAAGAGTCCTACCCGACAGTTAAGAACAGAGGTGGATGGTACCGGCCACCCATTTGGAAAACCTCTGAGCAGTCACAGGTAGTCCCTTCTTTGGCTCTGACTAACACTGGAACAGTCTGTCAGAGCGGGTTGAACCCGAAGTTCTGTCCAGATAAAAGGCCAAGGCCCTCTGAACATCCAAAGAGTGCAAGCGATGCTCGGTATCATTTGTCGGGTTCAGAGCCAGGGTTGGGAGTACAATGTCCTGGCACATGTGAAAGGCCGACATTACCTTGGGCAAAAATGTAATGTCGGTACAGAGGACAACCTTATCCTTATAGAACCTAAGGAAAGACTGGTCCCTCCGCAAGGCACAAAGCTCGCCTGCAAAGCGGGCAAAGGTGATGGCTACACGAAAGGCTGTCTTCCAAGTCACCTGACTAAGATCAGCCATAGCCATAGGCTCAAAGGGCTTGGATCCCAAGCAAGACAAAACAACCTCTAGGTTCCAGGCCAGTGTCTGTACCGAGAGAGAGATTCCTTGAAGCCAGGAACTGGAGAACCTTCTTCCACTTGGGCTGCCAGGATCACCCGCCGAACCGAAGCTGGAAGGGCCTCTAGGGCCGGAGCCTTCAAGCCACCAATGGCAGGTCATCAATGTCCGGATGTCGAACTTGACCCTCCTGAAGAGTGAGGAGATCAGGCCTCAGCTCGATTTGAAGAAACTGCCTCCAGGACAGGTGAAGAAGGGATGGAAACCACGGCTGCCTGGGCCACCAAGGGGTGATCAGCATGGCGTCTGATTGGTCCCACCATGTCTTGGAGATGACCCTCGTGATGAGTGGGAATGGTGGGAAGGCGTAGAGGAATTCCCCCGTCCAACTGTGGAGGAAGGCATCCCCCAGAGAGTGCTGGGACCAGTCCTGGGAGCAGAACTGGTTGCAGTGGGAGTTGGTCTACGATGCAAACAGGTCAATCTGAGGTGTGCCCCATCTCAGGAACAGGTCCTCCACCGTCTCTGGATGCAGTGTCCACTTGTGGCATTGCGAACCTGACCTGCTGAGCTGGTCGGCCAGGACGTTGTCTTCTCCGGGGAGGTGAACTGCCTGGAGGATAATGTTCCTCGGAATGCACCAGTGCCAGATGCGTAGGATTATCTCCAGTGTCAGTGACCTGGTGCCTCCTTGCTTGTTGATGTAGTACGTGATGGTGGTGCTCTCCATCAGGAGCTGCACTACCTTTCCCAGGAGACTGAATTCGAAGGCCCTGAGAGCCTTCTCCACTGCCAGCATTTCCAGGGTGTTGATGTGTAGATCTCGATGACATGGGTGTCACTTATCCTTTACTGTCAGGCCTGACATGTGGGCCCCCATCCCTCCAGGGATGCGTTCAACACCAGCCCGAGCAACTGCAGGAGGGAAACCGCAAAGGAAATGTCCTGAAAGAGGTCCTCCTTTGAGTCTGCGGCGAAGAACCAGTCATCTAGGTAGGGGAAGACTCTTGACCCTCGCTGATGGAGATAGGCTACCACCAGGAGAAGAGAGTTTGATGGTGGTAGCAGCCCTCATCATAAGCTTGCAAAGACATCAGATAATGGCTGCTTTCCAACTCTTATGTTACCATTTTTATAAAAACTGATGCAATTGCTGTGAGACTGTGGCTTGTGTGATAATGTCCTCAGTCCTCATTCAAAGCCGAAAACAAAAACAAAAAAAAAATCAACCCAATCAAAGAATCCACTTGCTTATCAAAGAAACACTCTCATAACTAGACGAGTATAAGTCTGATTTATATTTACAGAATAGAAAGATCCTATACACTTTTGGCAAACTGCCTTTCCTAATGATGCATTCTCCTCCATACCCTCCACTTCACTCCCTGCTATGTGGATGTGGTGATTATGAGGAAACCTAGTTTGCCTCCTACACCACTACAATGTGATGGTTATAATGAAACCGAGTTTCCTCCCACCCTTTTATTCATTCCACTTGGACCTGGTGATTGTGAGGCAAACTGTGATGTTTCTACTATGATGCACTTGTGATTCTTTCAGTGGTGGGTCAAACTCAGGAGTCAGAGAGAGGTAGAGGAAGTGAATGGAAACAGCTTAGTTCCTCTGATGGAAGGAATAACTGAACGTATAAAATGGGAAAGAAGAAAAGATCAATATGGTACATTATATAATGACATGTAATCTAAAGACATATTGCAAAAACAGCTTGTTTTCGTACCAAGACCTCAAAACTTCAGCTTTCCAGGTGAGCTTTCAATATTTCTCATTCATTTACTTCATATTAGGGGAGGAAAGGGGGGGGGGGGAGGACTGGTCTAAGTTAGAATGGCCCTGCCACTTACACCAATCAAACAACTTGCAATAACAAATTATGTGACGGATATATAGAATACCAGTAAATAAAGAATTCGTACTCCGTCCACTCTCCATACAAAATCGATAGTAAGCTTGGCAGTTGAAAGGTAAGAAATAACCTTCCATTCTAGAACAATGATCCAGACATTTTGAAAAGAGATGGGAACAGAGCAATTTAGCAGAGGAGATGAGATATTTCAGTGTTTCCAAATCCCAAAGTCCATCCACAACTTTGCATAGATTTCCAGCTTCTGACATTTTTCAAAACCCAGCTAAACATGTAACAAAATACTGATATAAGGTAAAGAACAAGACATGCTTCAGGAAGAGCAAAGAGAAAAGTCTCTCAGCTGAACTTCATCAGCAAGATAATAAATGTGTATGAGGTACGTTTCTTAAAGGTGGGGAAAAAATCATATTTTGAAAAATACTTAAGCTGTTTAAATATAGTTAAAGGTTTTACTTCTTAAATCTGTATATAACCGTTTTGCACACTTGAAAGAGAATTTTTCCATTTTAAAAGAACTGTCCATCCATCCATTTTGTTAGGGGTAAATTGACCCATTTTGTACATTCTGAAAGTAACCGGAACAAAGCAACCCAGCAGTTGAAGTATTTCAATATTTCATGGTGACCAAAATCTATTCCTTACTTTATCTGGTTTTCTAACTATCACATTTGTACATTCTGAGGAAGACTGGAAGAAAGGAAACAGGAGCTGAGGTAAGCACTTCAAATCTGTCATTTACAGCAAGTGATTTGAAAATGAACAAAAATCAGCATCTCTCTGGTATTGAGGGTTTAAAACAAATATTTGTGTCCTCCAGTGAAAGCGAAACAGAGGAAATTGGCCATGGCTGCTGTGGAGGGGATGAGTCCAAGCAATCATATGGTTCCCTCCCCAAAACAAAGACTGGGGAAAAAACAAAAGGAGTTTAAGAAGCGAAAAAATGCTTTTACTTACCAAGAAAGTAATGAAAATACAGGCAGTAACTTTGAAACGGCCTCTCCTGTGAAATCTTCAGGAAGGGAATTCAGCTGTTCTAAGACTACAGACAGTTCATACCGGCATGTTGCCTTGCTCTCCACAGTTGCAGACAGCAAAGCAGGCAGAGATTGTTTGGGAGAGAAGTACAGGTTGCTTACCTGTAACTGTGTTTCTTCGAGTGGTCATCTGTGCCCTCACACAATAGGGGTTTGCGCCTGCGCAGAAGCTCCATTCGGAATGCTGAAAAGCTGAGCAGATTGGCGGGAGCCCCGCCCCTCCCATTCCCTGAGCATGCCCAATCCCGCCAATCTAGCTCCTCCTTCAGTTCAAGTCCGCCGCAAAAGGCAGGGACCTGACCGAGGGGAGGTAGGGCGGGATTTGTGTGAGGGCACAGATGACCACTCGAAGAAACACAGTTACAGGTAAGCAACCTGTACTTCTTCTTCGTGGTCTCTGTGCCTCACACAATAGGGTGACTGAAAAGCTTACCTATGGAGGTGGGAAGGTCACTGCAAGATCGATGAAAGAACAGCACGACCAAAACTGGCATCTCTCCGGGACCTGCAGTCCAGCCGGTAATGCTTCACAAACGTGGATGGTTGAGACCACGTGGCCGCCTTGCAAACCTCTGGCAGTGGAACACCTCTGAGGAAGGCAGCAGATGAAGCTGTGGCCCTGGTGGAATGGGCACGAACACCAACCGGGAGAGGGCGTTTAGCCAGTTCATAAGCTAAAGAAATGGTTTGAGCAATCCATTTTGCAAACCGTTGTGATGAAACTGGGTTGCCTTTCCTGGCACCACCATAACAAATAAACAGTTTGTTGGATAATCTGAACTCTTGAGAACGCTGAACATAAAAAGCCAAAGCACGGCGAACATCCAGGGTGTGCATAGTCCTTTCCAGAGGTGAAGAAGGATCTGGATAAAAATTAGGAAGCACAATCTCCTGGGAGAGGTGAAACTGAGAAACCACTTTAGGGAGGAAGGAAATGTCCGGTCTGAGGACCACCTTGTCCCTATGAAAAGTCAAGTACGGCTCATCTGAGCGTAGGGCTGTCAGTTCAGAAGCACGTCTGGCTGAAGTTATGGCCACAAGAAAAGACACCTTGAGTGTCAGCAGTCTCAAGGAAGCAGAGCCCAAAGGCTCAAATGGAGGTCTCGTAAGCTGTGTAAGCACAAGAGAGAGAGACCAGGCCGGAGCCAGTGGTGGCAAAGGTGGATAAAGGTGATGTAGTCCTTTGAAAAACCTCTTTAACGTGGGTGACGTGAAGAGACGAGCTGAACGTGAGCCGGGTGGCTGGTTGGCTACGATAGCCGACAGGTAGACCTTGAGGGAAGAAAAGGCCAGGCCTTGATCCCTGAGGTGTAACAGAAAATGCAAAACAGTACTAAGGCTCACAGGTGAGGAAGGTTCAGACCTAGCCTCCGTGAAGGCACAGAAACGCTTCCACTTATATGCATAGGATCTCTTGGTGGAGTCCTTTCTCGAGGCAGACAGGACCCTGAGCAAGTCAGGAGACTCTATGGCTGGATCCTCCACGCCGTCATCCGTAGATTGACCAAGTCCGGATGTAGGACCGCTCCATTGGAGTGGGACAACAGGTCTGGCCACTTCGGCAGGTGGAAGTATTGGCCCCTGGCTAAATGAAGAAGAGGAGTGAACCAGGGTTGTCTGGGCCAGAACGGAGTCAACAGTATAGCGTTGGACCGGTCCCTGGCCATCTTGGCCATCGTCCTGGAGATCAGAGGAAAGGGGGGAAACGCATATAGAAGATCTCGACTCCAACTGCAAAGGAAGGCGTCCCCCATGGATCCTCGTCCTTTGCCCGCTCTGGTGCAGAATGCCTGGCATTGGGCGTTCTCTGGAGTGGCAAATAGGTCCACTGAGGGAAATCCCCAACGAGACGTCAGGAGATTGAAGGCCGAACTCGACAGAGTCCATTCGTGCTGCAGCACCTTGTCCCTGCTGAGGGAGTCTGCCAGCACATTGTCCTTTCCTGCCAGGTGAATGGCCACTGGATGAATGGATCGGTGGTGGCACCACGTCCACAGCTGCTGGGAGAGACGCAAGAGGACTGGAGAGTGAGTTCCTCCTTGCTTGTTGATGTACCAGACAGTGGTTGTGTTGTCTGATACTACCTGCACAACTCTGTGGAGGAGATGATTTTCGAATGCCCTGAAGGCTTTGATGACTGCCAACAGTTCCAAGGCATTTATGTGCAGTTCTGCCTCTTGAGCAGACCACTGTCCCTGCACACACAAGCCGTTGAGATGTGCGCCCCATCCTGACATGGACGCGTCTGTAGTGACCATCCTGGATGGTTCCGGCGTTTGGAAGGGCATCCCCTTGAGGATGTTGGAGGGAGACATCCACCACCTGAGAGAGTCTCTGACATGAGGTGGCAACAAGAGTCTCTTGGACGGATTGTCCCTCAAGTGATCGAAGGCAGCCAGGAACCAAGCTTGGAGAGGCCTGAGCCTGAGACGAGCCAGGTAGGTCACCGCTGTAGTTGAGGCCAGGTGGCCTAGCAGTCTCTGAATGTCCTTTGCCGACAGCCGGTGAGAGTGAAGGACAGACCGCAGCTGTTCCCAGAGGGCCTCCGCCCGTCTGGTGGGAAGGTAGGCTCGACCCATCACAGAGTCCAGGGACGTGCCTATATAGTCTATCACCCTCACGGGGTGGAGAATGGATTTTGGCAGATTGACTTTGAGTCCCAAATCTGCTAGCAGATCCAGAGTGTACTGGACGTCTTTGTACAGTCGTGTTTTGGAGGACGACACCAGAAGCCAGTCGTCGAGGTAAGGAAAAATCTTTACTCCTTGAAGACGAAGGTGAGAGATGACCACCGCCATGCACTTTGTGAACACTCGAGGAGCGGTGGAGAGGCCGAAAGGAAGAACGGTATATCGATAGAGATCTCCATCTATGGCGAAACGGAGATACTTCCAATGTTGAGGCCTGATGCTGATGTGGAAGTAAGCATCCTTTAGATCTATAGATGCAAACCAGTCCCCTTGGTGCAGGAACGGCAAGATGGATTGGAGAGTGACCATCTTGAACTTGCGAATCGTGATGTATGAGTTGACGCCTCTCAGGTCCAAGATGGGACGTAGGCCTCCTCCTCTCTTCGGAACTGTGAAGTACCTGGAGTAGAAGCCTTGGTGTTTGAAGCACGGTGGAACACGTTGTATGGCTCCTTTGTCGAGAAGGGAGGAAATCTCCTCCAGAAGAGGAGGAGAGGAGGGAGTGGAACAGAAAACGCCATTTGGTGGAATATTTGAGAACTCTATGGCGTAGCCCAGGCGGATGATGGTAAGCACCCAGGAGTCCGTGGTGATCTTGGACCAGTTCTCGTAGAAATGGCGAAGTCTGGGGACTGAGGAGAGGGAGACTGGCAAACAAAAATGGGGTGTCGCCTCCAAGAGCCCGTCAAAAGTGCGACTTGGAGGAAGGCTTTCTAGAAGGCTGTTGCTGCTGACGCTGCTGGCCTTGCCTTTGCTGTTGCTGCTGTTGTTGCTGCTGTTGAGGCTGTCTGTAAGGCCTCCTGTTGTAAGGCTGGGTCCTATAAGTGGAGGACGGAGCCGAACGAGAGCGGGTGAAACCAGGGTCGTATGGCCTTTGCCGCCAAACACGAGTGGATGAGGGCTTGCTCGGTGTCAGCCCAAGCCTCTTCCCGTTCAGACGAGCCTTGGCCATGGTGTCCAGGGATTCGTCAGTCTTAGCAGCGAACAGGCCCTCACCATCGAAAGGGAGGTCTTCAATCTTGGCCTTGGCTTCCTCAGAGAGAGAAGTGGACCTCAACCAGGCGAAACGGCGGAGTGCCACTGCACCGGCCATCACTTTCGCAGAACAGTCCACGACATGTCTAGCTGAGTGCACCTCCTGGGCAATAAGGGAGAGTGCCTCAGCATAGAATTCCTGAGCTGCCTCTTGTTGTGCCTGAGGCAGGTAGGGAATGAAAGCAGCCACACGGTCCCACAAAAACTTCTGATAGCCGGCCATGCAACCTTGCATATTGGCGACCTTTGCTGCCAACACCGCGGATGAGTAGAAACGTCGGCCAAAGATGTCCATCCTTCTGCCGTCTTTGTCCACGGGGGCAGAGTGGGACTTGCCTGTAGACTTGCAAGTAGATTCCACTACCAAAGAGTTGGGAGCTGGGTGAGTGAACAGGAATGGTGCCGTATCTGACTGCACCCTGTACAACGAATCGAGCTTCTTAGAAGCGGGCGGCGTCGAGGCTGGCTTGGTCCAAGAGGCCACCATGATGTCCGAGAAAGAAGGCAAGAATGGAATGACCGCTGGTTGCTGGGGACGTACCACGAGGCCATCGATGGGGTCCCGAGGGGGCTGGGCCGTCTGCGCCGTCTGGAGGCCTACTGCCCTAGCCATCCTGTCGACAATCCCAGTAAAGAGATGGAGGTCTTCGACAGGCGAACCCGGTGTTTGGTCCTCAACTTCCTCATTGGGAGAGGAAATGGCAGGCTGTGGGGAGTCAGGACGGGTGTCCGTCTCTCCCGTAGACTCCTCCGTAGACTGGGAAGGTGGCAACTGCGGATCCACATAGGGCTGTGTCGGAGCCGTACGGAAGGTCGACGTCGAGGCGTCCGCGTAACTGATCGGAGCAGAGACTATCGACGTCGAAGTAGTAGCGGTAGCTGAGGCCGAGACGGTCATAATGGCGCTCGATTCCGGAGGTTTCGACACCGTAGCTGTCGAGGCCGGTGGAGGAGATATGGGTCTGTATTCGGTCCGGGACCGAGAGGGCGAGCGAGATCGAGATCGAGATTGTGAGAAGTCTCCGATGTGGAGGTCACGAACATGGTACCGATCCCGGTACGAAGGAGAGTAGGAGCGGTAGGACGGATGGCGCTCTCTCCAATATGATTCAGCCCGATGTCGCGCCAAAAAGGAGGACGACGAGTGAGGCGAGTAGAAGTAATGCTCCTCAAATGGCTCCGGAGACTTCCGGGGTGGAGGAGATGGGAACCGCAGCCTGTAAATACGCTCCGAAGAGGCTAGGATTTCCTTCGGTGGCACAGAGGTCGGAGCCGAGATCGGCGAAACAGTAGAGGCCGAGGTCGAGACCGTCCCCGTAGGGGCGAGGACCTGGGTGGATGCAGGCTGAAATGCAGGTTCCAGAGTCTCCGGCGCCGAGTCTAGTACAGTGACCGGGGCCGGGACTGAGAGGTCAATGGCCGAAGGCTGTCTAAGGAAAGACATGGCCAGGTCTGCCTGGGCAGCCGCCGAGGCAACCGAAGTGAGGACCTCTTTATGCTTATGTTTTTTCGCTTTCGGCTTCTCCAGCTCGACGGGAGGAGGCCGCTTCTTGTGCTCTTTGTGTTGCCCTTCGGGGTGAGGCATAGTAGTCGTGGCCGAGGCCGGTGTCGAGGAGGGTTCCGTCGGGGTCGAGGTCGATGTCGACGTCGAGGTCGGTTTTTTTGATTTTCGGGATCCTCGGGAACTTAGAGATTGGAAGACGTCCTAAGGGGTCCGTGGACGGGTCCGAGGAGTGGGAGACTGAGAGGGCCTTCTCCCACAAGTGGGCCTTGAGCCGGTCTGCTCGTTGGCGGAGTGTGGCGGGATTAAAAGCCTTGCAATGCTTGCATTTCTCTGGAATGTGGGAACTGCCTAAGCAGAAAATGCACTTCGAGTGTCCATCCACAACTGGGATTTTACCGCCACAGTCGGAACATTTCTTGAACGGGGCGGCCATAAGAGGCCGATCCGGTCGCGAGGGGCCCGTCCGGGCCAAAACCCTCGAGTTCCGACAAAAAAGGGGCAGCTCAAGGAAAAACGGGAGAAAACGAAAAAAGAACAAAATAAAGTAAAATAAAGTAAAATAAAGTAAAATAAACAGAGTCTAGCTACTCAGCTTCCGTCGCGATGAAGAGCACTCCGAAGGAGATGTTACTCTTGCGGCGGACGAAAGAGAACTGAAGGAGGAGCTAGATTGGCGGGATTGGGCATGCTCAGGGAATGGGAGGGGCGGGGCTCCCGCCAATCTGCTCAGCTTTTCAGCATTCCGAATGGAGCTTCTGCGCAGGCGCAAACCCCTATTGTGTGAGGCACAGAGACCACGAAGAAGAAGGAGGAGTCCCAGGCAACAGCAATCGCAGATCCTCCTCTAAAGAAGAAGAAGAAAGAAAAAGAAAAGAATGGTCTGTCACCAGTGAAATCATTGGAGGAAGTCAATGCTGAAAAGAAAGTGTAGAAAGAAATAATTTCTTCATTCATAAGCTTAATAAGAGACGTCCCAGGACGAGCTGTACCTCAGCAGTCCACGGATTCTGCATTTAATCAGCCAGAGAAATTTGATATTCATATGGCTTATTCAAAACCTGCCACTTCTGAAACAAATCAATCCATTACTAATCATTCAGAAATATTACATATTTTAAAAATGCCCATCTGCATTAAATAGTGTTAGACGAGGTAATGACAATGGTAAGGAAAAAGGTATATTAACAAAAAAATTATAAATCTGTAGAGCCACACATTAGAGGTGATGTGAACAGCATTCAAAATAGAAAAAGACATGTATGTCAGCATATAAACTATCTAGAGATGAAGGCAGTAAGGCTAGCACTACTAAAATTCAAGAGAAAAATGAGGAACAAAAATGTTTTGATAGTAATATATAACATGACAGTACGATCGTATATAAACAAGCAAGGAGGTGTACATTCCTGGTAGCTGATGGCAGAAGCTACTGACATATTGATTTGGACAAACAAGAATTTAAAATCAATGCGACATATTGATTTTGGCAGACAAGAATTTTAATTCAATGCAAGCCATATATTTGGAAGGAACACTAAAAACGAAAGCACCAAGAAAAGAAAGAAATATTGCACCAGACATACCACTTTTAGGCAAGTTGCTCAAGCATCTACTGCCATTCTGGGTTCACAGATTCTTCAGTGAAATGGATTATTTGGATCTGTTTTAATGTGATTTTAGGTCTAGATTTGGGATGGAACTTATTTTGACCATTCTGATAGATCACCTACACCAGGAGAAAGATAGGACTGTTTGTTTTTTCAACTGATGTCTTCTATTTGTTCTAAAATGGGATCTGAGGCACATTAGAGTTTACTGTCATTAACATTTGGATTCACCTGTCAAGATTCAGCAAAGGTACTCTTTAGAGATCATTTAATCATTCTTGCAAAGTCAAATTCAAAACATAGAGCTATTCAGCCCTTGGTCCTTTGGCCTGTGGCATCCCACTAGATTCCATTTTTGTCTCCTATGCTCTTTAATATCACATGAAACATCTGAACATGGAGATCTGAGGTGCACTGCACATGAGTTTTCAGGTGAAACACAACTCTCTTGATCCATCTGATTGTAGAGAAGGTGTTGATGCCTTAATCAGGAATAAGATGGATGAGCTTAAATATGAAGATTATCCAAACAAACTGAATATAATTGTGTTTTTGGGTGTGCATGTAACGTCTCCAGAAAATGCATTTTAATCTGTCCAAGATGGGACAAGGTGGGCATTTTCTTTAAAGATAAAGATCACAAGCTAGACATTGTTTGGCTTCTGAATGACCATATAGCAGACCATGGCCAAGGTGCCATCCCCAGCTTCAACAAGTGTGCCAGTGCCAATTATCTTTGCTTTGGGACAGATTCACGCCTGGCACTGTGACACATTGTATTTACATCAAAACTGGATTCCTGGGATCTGTACTCAGGTGGGGAGCCCAGAGTTCTCTGCCAGAGAGCAACACTGCTCTCCCATTTTCCTATGCTCTAGTCAGCAAGCATCCAAATGGAGGGTTATCTTACAAGAACATTAAATCAGTCACTTCAATCAAGAGATGTGTTCAGAAGAGTCAATGTTTTCTGCAGGACAAGCGAGTTGCATTGCAATTGTAATAATGGTTGAGTCACCCTCATTCTGGAAAAATTTCAAAATCCAAAATATTCTAAAAACTAAAACTTTTTTTCATAGGTGGGTGACATGATGACACTTTTGGTTTCTGAGGGTTCAATGTACACAAACTTTCTTTCATGCACAAAATTATTTTAAAGTATTGTATAAAATTTAATAAAATTTAATATTGATTTGGATTTTAATATTGTTTTGTTTTACAGTTGTAATGTTTTTAAATTTTGCATATGTTGTGCACCGCCCTGATCGTAGGAAAGGCGGTATATAAATAAAGTTTATTATTATTATTATTATTATTATTATTATTATTAGAGCCTGTGTGTATAAATGTACATATGAAAGAAAAAATGTTTTTACCCTTGGATCACATCTCTAAGATCACAGAATGATGGAATTGTAGTGTTGGAAGAGACCACAAGGGTAATTTAAATGCAAGAAATGCAAAAAGACACAGCTAAAGCATTCCTGACAGATTGGTATCCAGACTTATGTTTAAAAAGTTCCAAAAATGAGACTCTACCACTTTCCGAGGCTGCACAATTTCCTGTTGAACACCTCTTACTGTCAGGTTCTTTCTAGTTGTTACCCAAAATGCTAGGGTCCCAGGAGGATACTCAGAGTTGTATTCAAAGGGGGAATAAATTTAGCTAAATAAGAAGCTGTGAGAGGGCTCTGGGTAATGTTTAAAAGCCAGGGTTTTGCCTGTGTATAACGGACTTTTGAGAGTTGAAATCAAAAACACCTGGTTGAGAATCACTCATCTAGTGCTGTACTCTCTTACTCACAGTGTGGTATTTTCAGGGTGTACATGTGCAAAGCTTAAAAACAAATAGCAGCCGATAGATCCAAGAATTCAAAGACATAGCCCTGTTAGTCTGGAAAATCAGTATGCAAAGGGATCTTTGCAAATGTGAGACTAAGTGAAAGAGAGAGGATGGTAGCATGAGCTTTCACAGAATTGAGCTGCTTCCTCAGATGCAATGGGACCAAAGTCAATGTAGTCAACAAAGCACCCTACAAAAGCAGCCACCAGCCCATTTGTGTATCTCTCTGTGTGGATTCTATTGTTTCCCACTTACAACACAGATCAGTGGATTATTGTCACCATTGAGGCTTACTTCTGCAATGCGACAATTGTGTGCACTCCAATGAAGGCCTTCTGGTTTATTTTGTTTAAAAATATGTAGAGCAGAATCCTGGTGCTTTGTGGCTATGGTCAAACTTCTTTCATGGCTGAACAGAGTTGGACAAAAAGACTGGCAAAATATGCCAGCTGTGAGTGGTTTGTTTCTCTAGCCTGTTACTTCATTCACAGCCTTTCTCTTTCTCTTGTCATCATTTACATCATTTACATAGCTATGCTAGTGTAGTGTACAAACAGGATTACTCCACAGATATATAAGAGGCCTAAATATTCTAAAGCATCCAGAACTTGCCTGATCTTGGAAATGAAACAGGGTAAACCACTTCTGAATATTCTTTCCCAAAGAAAACCCTATGAACTTCATGGGGTCACCATATATCAAAAATGGGAAAAAAAGAGGATCCCAACAATTATCGTCAAGTTAGTCTGACATCAATACCAGGAAAGAGTCTAGAGCAGATTATGAAACAGAGAGTCTGTGAACATTTTAAAGGCAATGTCCTAATCGCAAAAAGTCAACATGGGTTTCAGAGGAACAAGTCATGCCAGACAAACCTGATCTCTTTTTTTGATAAAAATTACCAGCTTGGTAGATGAAGGGAATGCTGTGGATATAGTATATCTTGATTTCAGTTAGGCCTTTGACAAGGTTCCCCATGACATTTTTGCAAACAAGCTTATAAAATGCGGGCTAGACAAGTTAACTGTAACATGGATTTGTAATTGGTTGACCAGCTGAACCCAAAGGATGCTCAACAATGGCTCCTTTTCAACCTGGAAAGAAGTCGCCAGTGGGGTCCTGCAGGGTTCTGTCCTGGGCCCAGTGCTATTCAATATCTTTATTAATGATTTGGATGACAGAATTGGGGGATGCTTATCAAATTTGCAGATGACACCAAATTAAGAGGAGTAGCTAATACCTCAGAGGACAGGATCAAAATTCAAAATGACCTGAATAGACTAGAAAGCTGGGCCAACGCCAACAAAATGAAATTCATAGCTGAAAAATGTAAGATACTGCACTTAAGGCGGAAAAATGAAATGCACAGATACAGGATGGGGAAATTCGGCTGAATGAAATTATGTGTGAAAGGGATCTAGGAGTCCAAGCAGACCACAAGTTGAACATGAGTCAACAGTGCAATGTGGCAGCTAAAAAGGCCAATGCAATTTTAGGCTGCATGAATAGAAGTATAGTGTCTAGATCAAGGGAAGTAATAGTGCCACTCTATTCTGCTTTGGTCATGCCCCACCTGGAATAATGTGTCCAGTTCTGGGCACCAAAATTCAAAAAAGATGTGGAGAAACTGGAGCTGGAAGCCATGCCCTATGATGAACAACTTAAGAAGTGATATGATAGACTTGTTTAAATATTTGAAGGGATGTCATTTTGAGGAGGGAGCAAACTTGTTTTCTGCTGCTCCAGAGACTACAACACAGAACAATGGATGCAAACTGCAGGAAGAGATTCCACCGAGACATTAGGAGCAACTTTCTGACAGTAAGGGCTGTTCGACAGTGGAACACACTCCCTCAGAGAGTGGTAGTGTCTCTTTCTTTTTAGGTCTTTAAGCAGAGTTCTTGGGGCTAGTACTATGGCCCAGAGGCAGAAATCATTTGGCTCTCCAAGTGTTGTGAACTCTCTCCAAATAATACTGGGGGGGGGGGGGGGGGAGAGACGAGATTGCTGAAATAGTCTGTCCTTGGGGCTAATCTGTGGGCTTGCTTTCTCTTATAAAGTTATGGGTCTTGGGGGAGGCCCCCAGAGTTGGCCTGCCTAAAATGATTTTCCGAGATGGCAACCAGTCTCTTTGCATTGCATCTGGGGTCTGGGGTCTTAATCAAGGGTGGCTGGGGAGGTCTCACAGGTTGATAGTTGTGCTTCAGCTAAACCCACCCAGGTTCCTCCGGCCTTCATTTGCTCAGCCCCAGGTCTCAAACATTTAATGAGGTTTTAGGTCCCTAAAGACGGCCCTTCCATGGCTGGTCAACATGGAGCCTTCTTGATGGCTGCTCCTAAACTATGGAACTCCCTTCCTGTTCCATTGGCCCCCTATCTGCTTTCCTTCTGCTGCCAGAGCAACACTTTTTAAAAATTTAAACATGCCTTCAGCTTTTAACCAGTTGAGACAGAGGCATACTAAATGGGTTTGCTGTACTTTTAAAAAATGTGTTGAATTTTTAAAAATTCTTTCATGTTTTAATTGGATTGGTTGTTTGACATTTTTAAAACCTTTGTATTGTAAAGGTTTAATTTCCCTTATATAAAATGCTTTGGACCAAAGTTATTTGAGATTTCATATTTTTGGGGAGATTCTAGAATTTGCATATATTTAAATAATGCAATATCTTGGAGATGAGATCCAAGTCTACACACAAAATTGCCTTGTTTGATATACACCCTATACACCTAGCCTGGAGGTACTCTGATACAATATTTTAAATAATTTTGGGCTCGAAACAAAGTTTGTGTACACTGATCCATCAAAAGGCAAAGATTTCACTATTTTAGCCACACATGAAAAATAAAAGTTTGGGGTTTTGGAATATTTAGGAATTCCACAAATGGAATGCTCAACCTGTATACTGTTTTACCTATTTTGTTTTAACGGATGTTCTAAGATGTTTGGATCCCATATTAAGAAAAGGCAGGGCCTTAAATAAAATTAAATGAATAAATAAATGACTTATGCTTAGTCTGCCTAACCCCCACAGTTTGGCATTTGCACATCGTGATTATGATGAAATTTGTGATGTTTCTGCTGTGACACAATCAGAATGCTTTCGTTGATGCATCAAGCTTAGAAGAAAGCAAGGGGAAGGAGGAAGGGAGTTTTCATGGGAGACACTTGAAATTTCATGGGAGCCACTTCTCTGTTAAAGGAGGAGGAGATTAATCACAAAATGGGAATAAGAAAAGAGAAGGTATTGTGTACATTTGTGTTAGATGCTAAAAAAAAGGGGGGGCGGGGGAAGAGTCATACGCCCAGAACCAACCATTTCCCCATCAAAACTTCAAAAATTCATCTAGCCAAGTGAAATTTCTATATCTTTCTTTTATTTGTCTGAAAGCAAGGATATTGGGATGTAAGAATGGCCGAGGCTGGGAATGTGATGTTATTTAATGGGCCCACACTAATCAGAAGATGGAGGCAAAATGATGGAATCAATGTGGAATGATCAAAGACGCCCTGTTCCATCTAAAATACACCAAACAAAAGGCAAGGCTGGCAGTTCAGTTCTAGAATGAAGAGAATATTCTAGAAGAAGAAAGACTATTTCCAGTGAATATCAAGTTTCTGGTACCTCCCTGCAGAGCAGGTCTTGGCAAAAGAGCAGGTTATTGGTGCTTGTTACCCCCTTTCTTTATAGCTTCTTCAAACTAATTATGGGGAAATATTTTCCATGGTTAACATTTTATTTCACCATTTTATGAATGACCTCTTTGCAGATTTAAAAGGAAATTTTCAAATTTTAAAAGAATTGATAAAGAACTGCAACAGATCTGTTTTGTAAGGAGGAGTGGTAATACCTTCCAAGTTCCCTAAGGTATGTTTTCAAATGTCATGGTAATAAAAGAATGAGCTGGGGACAGCATAGCAACGTTTCTTTTCAGGAAGTACCATGGCTTAAAAAACCATAAAGGGATTCACAGATTCAACTTAATTAAGCAGCAATCTTGGAACAAAAAGTCTGGTGCAATGTGAAAAGTATAAGACATATTTTTGTTCAAGAAGAGAGTTTAAAACATCTTAGCTTAATATGAGGCGGAGGTGAGTCCTTAGAAGTAGGTTCCATAGAAAGAAAGAAAGTGGAACATTGATTTTATAATTTTCTAAATGAACTCTCTGCCGATTTAATAGGAAATTTTCAAGTTTTTTTTAAAAAATGCAAACACCTCTGTTGTATAAGATGGAGCAGTAACACCTTCCAAATTAAGATATGTTTTCAAATGTCATTGATAAAGAATAAGATGATGATAGCATGATAGTATTTCTTTACAGGAAATGCCATTGGTTCAAAAACTATAAAGAGAGTCACAGCTTCAACTTATTTTAATAAAGCAAGAAACTCAGAACAAAAAGTCCAGTTCATTCTAAGACTTTTTTCCCCACACAAGTGTTTAAAATATCGTAAGTTAATATGAGGTGGAAGTGAGTACTTAGAAATAGCATTCTCAACTGTTCAATATCTCAAGGCCCGAAAATATCCACAGTGGTTCTACATTTTAAAGGTAATTAATTTTTGTGACTTTGCAAATTTAACAGGAACCTAAATTAATAAAATGAAATTAAGAAATGTATTTATATCAAAAAGCTCAGCACAAGGCAGGGAACTTAACAGAAGACACTGTTCCAAAATAAGGAGAAAGAAACATGACAGATGAACTTCAGAAACCTGGAAGAAGATCTTTGTGATGTGTCCATTGCTAAGGAAAACAGATACAGAATCACTTCTTCTGGCTGCCTGATGAAAGTATTTGGATAATTTCTGTGACTTATCACTCTAAAAGGTAATTTTCTCTGTTTTACAAAACCAAACCGAAAAGTCTTAATCTTTTCTTTCCCTAAAGATGTTATCAGTATCACCTGACATGGCTGCTCTCCATTTAAGAAGCACCGAAGCAGAAAAGGGATTACAATCTTGTGTATAAATGGTACTTTTAAATAAATAAATAAATGCTACTTTTGTTAAATCTTTTCAGGCCTATTTAAAGCACAGCTCATCTTGGCAAGGAATTGATTAAGGAACTATTGACTGCAAAAGTCAAACTATATGTAATGAATGCTAAAATTATGCACTGTAATAACAATGTGTAGGTGAGAAAGAAGCATGTATGAGAACAGTTTAAAAAATAAATACAAGATTTAAAGGCCTCACTGGGATGCTCTCTATATTTCATGTTATTTATCTAATATTAGGAGAAAGGGGAATGAATCATATATTAACGTTGGATGAAGGACAGATGCTAAATAATATGAAAAATAAATTGAATGAGGAAAGACGTTGCGCTCCTTTTAGTGAGAAGTAAGAAACACATTTCCAGAAAAACAAGTTGTATGCTCTTGAAATACCAGAATACAAAATTCCAGCAGATGTGGTACACATTGTAGTATTTGTAGTTCTATGTGCTTTGTTTTGCCTGGTTCTTTAAATAACCTTTGACCAGGAGAAGGATGGAAGTTCAGGTTTCTGTCAATGTTAAGAAAAGAACAATCATGCACCAAAGTATATGACACGAGGTATAGAATGAAATGGAAAAGTGAGAAGCATTTCCAATGAACATCTCCAACATGTTGGTAAGTCCCTAAAATGTAGGACCTTTTATTGGGAAGAGAACAGAATCCAGTTTTTCCTCACTTGATAGCATCTTGCAACTAAGCAGCGAGAAATATTTATAATGATTAAAGGATTATGCCATCATTTTAGAAATGATTTCTTTGTATAGCTGAAAGGAAATGGCAACCTCTTGTTCTCTGAAGAGGGAGACAACGATACAATCTTTAAGGTAAATTTTCAAATGCAATAAACTCAGAAGAACACAGAATTTGACAAAACCATTTTTACTTCTCGGGATTGCCTTAGTTTAAAAAGGATAAAGAAATCTATTGTAAAGCACAAGCATAATTAAGAAAGCAACCGGCTCCTAACAAAAAGTCTGTAGTAATGTAAGATTTACAACCGATTTCTTCAAAACTGGAGCATACAGCATCATAAAAGAATATTTCCACCGTGGAGGTGAGTCTTTAGAAAGGAAGTGGAAAGGGAAAAGGGACAAGATTTCTGGCTTATTTTCCTTGATGATGAGCTTGTTCAAAACGCTAGCCACCAAAAATAGTGGTTAACCATTCTTAAGCATGTATTTGTGATCTGACTGTAGATTTAAAAGGGAATTGTCCAGTTTGGGGGGGGGGGGGACAGGAAAATGAAAGAAACAGGATAAAGAAAGAAATAGAAATTAATACATCTGGCATGAATGAAAGAATTAGACCTTTTTGTTCAAAATTGGAAAGAGTGAAACATCACGGATGCTTGAAAGAATGTCCTTAAGATGCCGTTTTTAAGTCTTCATTGGTTTAATTTAGTTTTAAGGGGTGGATGGTCGGGAAGGGGTAGGATAACTGTTTTAATCTGTATTTTTTTTAACCTTGTTATAACCAGCTCCGATTATGCGAATAGAGGAGCAGACTATAAATAAACATTATTATTATTATTATTATTTTATAGTTAAAGAAAATACTAAAATAAAGTATTAAATATTGTCTTTAAATCTAAAAAAAATATTTAAAGACCTCAGCTATACAGAGATGAGCTTTAAACTTCTCATGTTATTTATCTAATATTGGGAGAATTGAAACAAGAAAATCCAGTGGATCAAGAAAGTCCATGGGTCAAAGAACAGAAGCTAAATGATTTAAAGAATATCAGTTGGTGAAAAAAAGTTGTGTTTCATTTAAAATGTCTTTTATTTAAAATTATAGCAAAGTTGTCAGGTGAGATTTAAAAGACATAGTTCCAGAATAAAAGGTTGCATGCTCTGGAGAGACTTAAACACAACAGTCCCTCAGATGTGGTGCATATTGTAGTATTTCAAGATCTAGGTGCTCTGTTTTGCCTGGCTCTCTAAATAACATTTGAGGAGGAAAAGAATGAAAGTTCAGGTTTCTGCCAATGTTAAGAAAGGCACAGACATGCACCAAAAGATGTGACACAAGGTACAGAACTCATCCTCCTTCAAGAATGGAAAAGTGAAAAGCATTTCCCAAAACATCTCCATCATTTTGGTAAGTCCCCAAAAGGTAGGTTCCTTTATTAGGAAAAAAATGGATTCTTGATTTTCCTTCACTTGACAACCACGTAGAGCTACGAACTGAGAAATATTTATTACAGTTAAAGGGTGACAACATCTTTTATAAATGACCTCTTTATAGATTTGAAAGAAAGCTTTCAGGTTAAGAAGAAATGGAATCCTGTTCTCTGAAGAAAGAGTGATACATCTTTAAGGTAAATTTTCAGTTGCAATAAACAGAAGAATACATATATTGACAAAATCATTTTTACTTGCAGGGATTCGTTTAGTTTTAAAAAGATAAAGCAATCTAATGTGAAGCATAAACATGATTCAGAAGTTAAACAGCTTTTAATAAAATGTATGGAATTAATATAAGATGCAGAACATATTTCTTCAAAAATGGAGAGTAAAGCATCACAATTGGATTTGCCCATCATAAAGGTGAGTCCGTAGGAAAGGAGGAAACAGGAAAAAGATTTCTGGTTAATTTTCCCTGATGATTGGCATGTTCAAAATCCTATGTACCAAAAGTACTTATTAACCATTTTAAAGAGTGTATTTGTGATTTCTCTTCTGATTTAATAGGAAATTAAATTCCAACTTGGGAAAGAAGAGGATAATGAAAGAAATAGACAAATATTAACAAGTCTGGTGTGAATTAAGGGAAAAAATGTTTTTTTTCCCCAAAAGGAGGAAAGAGTGAAACTTCACAGATGAACCTCACCAATTTTAGGTCTTGTAGCACTTTTGAGACTAACTGAAAGATGTTGGCAGGATGAGGTTTTGTAGACTTCAATCAACTTCCTCAGATCTTCTGAGACAAACAGACTAACATGGCTATATCTTTGAATAGGTTTTAGGTGATTCTACAGACTAACAGGGCTATATCCTTGACTAGATTTTAGATGTTAAGAATGCAATACACACTTGCTTAGAAGCAGATTCCAACTGGCCATTTATATCTGAAGATGTTAGTATTGAATTATAAGAGTACTCACCCAAAAGTTGATTCCGATGAAATAAATAGGCTTTGGAGTAAACAAATAGGATTGGGGGTATACGGTCCACACTGAGAGTTAAAGTTTGCTACAGATGTCAATGAAAACACTTTGAAAGAAGTAGGCTGAAGTCCCAGTCTGTTGCACAAAAGGACACTAGTTTATGTGTGTATCCACACTGTACAATTATAGTGTGGACAAGGGGATCTGAGGCACACTGAACATGATTGTTCACAGAGACATTGGGGGTTCCTGGAAGAATTACAGCCATCTCCTTCAACAACACCAGCGGCCTAAATAATCAGCATCCCTTATGTGTTTATTGTTCATTACTCAGCAAAGGATCGTGGTGTGTCTTCAGCATCCTCAGCCTCTGCAACCTCCTGATGGGGAGCAGGGACCCTACTACCTCTGCCCCAGCTCTTGGGACCTTCACTATCAGGAGTAGCCGATTCCTGGCAAACTGCCTTTTCTTTCTCCTCTTCACCCGAATTGAACACGGAGAGAGGTATGACACCCTTGAACTTCAAGATCTTTTGGTCCAAATACCTCCCCAGACTATAGAACTCACGATGCTGAAGAATGGAGCCCTGGCATTTGAACCGGCTTTATACTAGTAGATTGGTATCATATAGACGCAGTCAAAGTAGCTGTACTTACTGTCAGGTAGAGGTGGCTGTTTCTGTTAGTGTGATTGCGCAGGCTGCATTGCACCACACTGAGGCTGTGCACTTGGATGGCCGAGAAGTGACACGGAGCTCTGTTCAGGTTGGAGAATCTCCTTTCCCCCTCCAGAAGCAGACAGATATCTCTCATGGAGGCTCTGTAATCTCTGTTGCTCTGTATACAAGTGTGTCCTCAATGCCACAGAGAGATGCAATGCACCATACAGCATCAGCATCAACACAACAACTCATAAGGACCCACACTGTATACTCCTCCCTTATATACATGTGCATCTTCTTCTCCTGTGCACTTTTGCCCAGCAGCCTCTTCCTGTGTGCACCCTCTAGACAGTTCCCCCATGCAGGCCAGGGAGACTTTGCAGTTTTCTGCTCACCATGCTGTCTGTCCCCTCTTGTGACTCAGCACAGCCCAAATGTTGACTCAACATGGCAGCTTGGGGACTTGAGGGAACCCTGGCACCTTTCCCCCATGTCTGACCATTTTCCAGGACCCTATTCTCTAACAGTTTCATGGGACAGGTGCCTGGAGGGAGGCTAAAAGGGTCAAAGGGAAAGCTGTATAGACAGTGAGCCCAGCCATTTTGCTAGTCTGTTGACTCCAAGTGTGGGAGATATTATCTCATCCTCACCACTGAGAAGAAAAGGCCCAACTGCCAATCTAGTTGACTTTTGTATCTGGAATGAGATGGGGCACTTTTCTGTCTTTCTTCTCAAGCAGTAAAAGCTCTTGGGCTAGCTCTCTAAACCCATATTTACATATTCTCTACCCATTCTGTACTGGGTAGAAAAAGCATCTTATCTGTGACTAAGAGGAAGGGAACAGTGTGGGGTGCAAAATCCTCACCCCCTTATTCTGATGCATTTCTTTTCTTTAAACCCTTCTCCTTTTTGGCTTGCTTCACTATCAGACCTGTACTAGAGAAACCAGCTTAAAGCAAGACTAGTGATGTATTGACGTGGGAGAGGAGACGATATATTAAATGAAAAATAAATTTATTGATAAAAACTAGTTCTTGTTTCCTTTGCCTTTTTCACTGAAAAATTAAGTACACTTCTATTTCCTGCTTTTGCTTCGATTCTATGACAACGTGGCTTGCTCTGCCAGATAGCAAGGGATTTGGGCTTACATTTTAGAAATTTTGATTGTGTCAACCTTCTGCTTGAAGTTTTAAGTTTTGGATCTAATTGTTGGTGAAATAAAGCTCTCAATCACAATAGATTTTAGGTCTTATAGCACCTTTGAGACTAACTGAAAGAAAGGTGTTGGCAGCATGAGCTTTAGTAGACTTCAGTCGACTTCCTCAGAAATCAATGAAAGCTCTTTGAAAGATGTATGCTGCAGTCCCAGTCTGTGTCTGCCCAAAAGGACACCAGTTTATGAGTGTATCTACACTTGGGAACTTCAAGGCAGCCTTTTCACAAGGTTGGTTTATTTGGCTACAAACAAACGCAGGTGGGGCTATAGCTCGGTGGCAAAAGGACATGTTTTGCATGCTGAAGAGTCAAGCGGTGGCATGACCAGGACGCACCAAGAAATACCTTTCTTAACTAAAGACTTTGGAGAGCTGCAGCCAGCTCCATTCCTTTAGTAAATGGTTCTTGTTGTTGTGTGCATTCAAGTCATTGCCGACTTATGGTGACCCTAAAGTGAACCTTTCACAGGGTTTTATTGGAAAGTTTCTTCAAAGGGGGGTTTGCTGTTGCCTTCCTCTGATGCTGAGAGAGTGTGACTTGCCCAAGGTCACCCAGTGGGTTTTGTAGGTGAGCAGGGATCCGAACCCTGTTTTCCAAAGTCATAGTCCAATGCTCAACTAAGCATCTTCAAAGAGAGACTAGACAGCTCCTGCTGGGGCTGCTCTGGAGTTCCTGCACTGATTCCATGCTCTTTACGAACTCTGTGGCTGCATCCACACTGTAGAAATCATCCAGTTTAAGTGCCTTAGCTCCATGCTATAGAATTTTGGGAAATGTAATTTTGTGAGACATGTAGCCTTCTCTGTCATAGAGCTCTGGTTCCAAAAAACCCTACAAATCCCAGAATTTCATAGCATGGAGCCATGGAGGTTAAAGTGATATCAAAATGCAGTGCAGATGTAGTCTGTGATTCTATCCTTTGAATCACTCTTGTAACAAAACTCTAGGACAATGATGGAGTTGACTTGAAATCCCATGACATCACCATTGCATTTAGCAACTCAGAAATATTTAAACCCAGGAAGGCCTATATCCTAATGCTGTTTTAAAGAGAAATCCTGCCCATCCCTCCCAGACAATAAACTCTGTGTCATAGAATATATAATTTATTTCAAATTCTTCCTGAGACTAATGGGCCTCTAAGCTACATTTAAGAGGCGCTGCTTTAATGAAAGAAGTGGGATGTTGCAGAACAGATCCCCACAAAGCAAACTGACTTTTCTGCCCCGATGCTTTGGCTGGAGGTTCCTTTAGCCTCTTAAAAATTTAAGAAAGATGTCACCCTAATATAAATGGTTCTGCTCAAGAAAGATTCCATGCTTTATCTTCCCCAAACTTCATGCTTCAGGTTTTTTGCCTACTTCAATTTTTTGCTTTTTTTTCCCTTAAGGGTTTTCTTTTTGCAACACGATCCTGCTATTAGGAAAGAAGCCAGGGAAATGCATCATATTCTACTGACCTTGGCAGAGGCCAAGAAGTTATTATTATTTCTTGGGAAACAGAGCGCTTTTAGAACTGCAGCATAAAACATCAGCTGTTCTGAATCAAACTGAAGTGGGAAGGCCAGATCTGATTTCATGGATAATAATAATAATAAATTTTTATTTATATTCCGCCCCTCTGGGTAAACAATCGGGGCGGAGTACAACATTTAAAAATACATAAAGTTAAAATACAATTCGGTCTCCCCTCCCACCCGTTAAAAATGAATTAAACTAGGAATGAAATTTAAAGCAATGAAACATTAAAACATTAAACATTAATGGCTCTAAAACTTGGATACGTGGGCGGCCACAAGGGTATCAATGTCTCATTTAATGGGAGTGGAGGGGCAATGAATGACAGAAAAGTTAGTCATTTTCTGGGAAGGCCTGCCGGAAGATATGCGTCTTAGTGGCTCTCTTAAAGCTATTATTTTATTTTAAAAGTTTGCATCCCAGCTTTCAGCATAGGATTGCATATACTTCTCGTTTGTCGACTGCAATGGCAGGGAGTAGGAAGTTGGGATTTGAGCCAGGTAGATGCTCAAACTATCCCTGGCACCCAGCATTTGGGTATAGGGTTGCCAGGTCAGTAGTTTCCCATTCTCTAAGACTTCAGTGACAAAACCTGCGACCAGTGGGAACACTAGAGTTGGCATCACTTGGTGCGGTAACTCATGGTGTCACCCATTCCCTTGACTGCCTCCCATATCACACCATACAGAATCCTTACCACAGTCAGCACTCTAACCATGGATTTTTTTTTTAAATTGACAGATCTGACCACCCACAGCTTGAAAATATTGAAAATATTACACAGTGAATACAATGTTCTTAGCAAGAGTGCTACGAGTGTTAACTTCAACGATTCCATTGATTCCTTGGGCAAGAGATCATGCCAGCGTTCTTCAAAGTTTTCTTCATCCACATCAGTTGTCAAGAATAAGGAATTTTTGCCAAACCATAACACTGATATATACATGCCTTTAACTATCAAGATAGAATTTGCCTATATGCTTCTAGCCCCAACAGCCTTGGATTGTAGCATCTAAACACAGCTTTTGTTCTCCTGAACTGTTTAATCATTTTCAAGTGAAGCCTTGCTGCTCTTTTGATATCCAAGGAATGCCATGTTATATCCACCATTTCACTATGCCATTGTATTTAATGGGACTTGAGCATTCATGGATCTATGGGGGTCCTAGTAATCCTTGGTAATGCTGGGGTTCCCAAGAAATACCATGGGAGGAAGAAAGCATCATGTGGATCTCCAACATAAAACTGGTTATTATCCCTAACATATAAGCTACTGACACTAATGATACAGTCACCCCTTCGTATCCACGGATGCTTTATCCATGGATGCAAGCATCAAAGCCTTGAAAATATTGAAAAATATGTTGAATTCTCAAAGCAAACCTTGTTTTTGCCATTTTATATAAGGGACACCAGTTTATTATGCCATTGTAATTAATGGGACATGAGTATCCCACAGATCTTTGTATCCATGGGGGTCCTGGAACGAAAATCCAGTGGTTACCAAGGGCCTACTCTAATGGTTTGGGTTGGGTGTTTTGTTTTTTGGTATTAGTTTTATTCATAAATCGTAATTGCCATATATCACTGAATGTAATCACAATAGTTGTGACAAAAATAATGAGGAAAATTAAAATTATAACTTTAAATTACAGTATCCTATGAACACATAAATGTATTCACATGTACATAGTTAAAGGCCATCGAAATCCCATGGTGTAGTTGTTTGAGTATGATTCTGAAGACCAGAATTCAATTCCCAGCTTGGCCATGCAACCCACTGGGTGACCCTGGGCAAGTCACACTCTCTCAGCCTGAGGGGAAGGCAATAGCAAACCTGCCCTGAACAAATCTTGCTAAGAAAACCCCATGATAGGTTCGTCTTGGAAATGACTTAAAGGAACACAACAACAAAAAACAAAATCATAATTTAATAAAGCACCATATACTAGATTCAAAACACTCTCTTGCCACATGATTTAAGAACCAAAGATTTAAGAAAGAGACCAGAGAGAAGGCCAACTGAAGGGAGCATTTCATAGCTTGGGAGCAGCCACCACGAAAGCCCTCTCCCATGTCCTCATCTGACAGGACTGGAATGATGGTGAGAACCAAGAGAAATCCCTCCCTTGAAGAACTTAAAAATGGAGTTGTTGTTGTTGTTGTGTCCTTTTGTGTCATTTCTGACTTATGGTGACCCTTTGATAAGGGTTTCTTAGCAAGATTTGTTCAGAGGAGGTTTGCCATTGCCTTCCCCTGAAGATGAGAGCAAGTGACTTGCCCAAAGTCACCCAGTGGTTTTTGTGGCTGAGCTGGGATTTGAACCCTGGCCTCCAGAGTCGTAGTCCAATACTCAAACCACTAGGCCACACAGGCTCATAAAAAAGTCTTTGATGTCCCCAGAAAGAGAGCAGAGAGGAGATCAACAAAAACTCCCTGGGGAGGGGGTTTCACAGCTTGGGAGCAGCCACCAAGACCTTCTCCCATGTCCTCACTAGGCAGATTTGTGATGGTGGTGGGACGAAGAGAAAGCCCTCCCATGAGGACCTTAAAATTTGGGCACACTCATATCGGGAGATATGGGCTAGTCTACATGTAAGTGTATTATGTAAATTGATGCAGATTTTTCCTCGTTCACATTGACGTTTAATTCTTCACTTTCCTGCACATATTTCCTGCATCTCTCTCTCCCTCTCTTGAAAATGCACAGCTACCCAAATCCATGCAAAACAGATGGACAGCCACTTGTTTCTCCTCCAGAGTTTTTCTCCAGAGTTTAAGCAGATTTTTTTGGAGGGGGGCACTGCAAAAAGCCCAAACTCCTGCAAATCATGTGTGGACGGATCATATTCCTACCAGCTAGAATGAGAAATTTTAATCAGACAAGCCCATGGTCTTTCAAATGTTCTCGATCCAAGCCTTTCTAATGGTCTGGGTCCAAGCCTGTGAAAGGCCAACAAATGGGTGATATGGAAGAAACAGGAAGAAAAATAACCAGCTGAATTTATATATATACCATCAAGTCTGTGAACTTGAAATGAGCAGACTTGGAAATCCACAGAGGGGCAACCGCTATTAATCTCAATGGGGCATGTATGTGGTGCGCACTCCACCTTCATGCACATCCCATTCAAGCCTATGCGCTTGAATATGCACAAGATTTTGAACTCACGGTGGGGGGGGGGTCCAGAACAGATCCCCGACAAGTTTAAAGGGGCAACTCTGTGTGTGTGCATGTGTTTGTGTAATGATTCACCTTGGCTCCTCTTTCGGAGAAAGGTGGAATAAAAATTAAATATTAAATAAATAAACAAATAAATAAATGTGAAAGTGGATTTTCTTTGAGGATTGCAGAAGTCAGGGCTTGGAGTCCAAAAATAGCTTGGAGTCCAGAAACAGAACTAAAGGTGGATTGTTTTTTATGCAGTTTTTGCAATTACCTGTACTAACCGCCACTCTCCACATTATTATTAGCCGTCTTGGCTCCAGGCCTGGGAGAAAAGCAGCATAGAAACGAACGAACTAACTAACTGACTGATTAATGTAATGTGTATAAAATTCACCTTCAGGCTATGTGCAGAAGGTGTACATAAAACATAACTGAATATCATGCTTAGACTTGAGCCCCATTTCCACGATATCTTATTATGTTGAAGCAATAATAATAATAATAATAATATGATTTATTTCTATACCGCCCTTCCATAGATCAGGGCGGTGTACAGCAAGTAAAAACAATAAAAACAGTAAGACATAAAAACAGTTAAAAAGCCAGATACAATAAAACAATAAAACTATAAAATCACAATTCTCAATTACAGGTGCAAGTGCAAATAGGCAGCAAAGCAAAACAGTGGGCGGCATTACGACAGGCTAATACATAAAAAGTCCATTCAGCGATATGCCTGGTTAAATAAATAGGTCTTTAAATCCTTTTTGAATTGTGCAAGGGAGGGGGACAAGAGGAGATCAATAGGTAGAGAGTTCCAGAGACCGGGGGCAGAGATGGAAAAAGCCCTCTTCGTCGTGGTCACTAGTCTGGTCTCCGGAACTCTCAATAACCGCTGTCCAGAAGATCTAAGTGTGCGGGGCGGATTATATGGGAAGAGACGGTCCTTCAAGTACCCTGGGCCCAAGCCATATAGGGCTTTATAGGTAATAACCAGCACTTTGTACTGAGCCCGGAAGCGAATCGGCAGCCAATGTAGATCTTTTAGTATTGGTGTTATATGGGCGGCCCTGGGAGCGCCAGTGACCACCCGCGCTGCCATATTTTGTACCAGTTGTAGCTTCCGAGTATGATACAAAGGCTGCCCCATGTAGAGTGCATTGCAGAAGTCCAACCGAGAGGTTACTAGAGCATGTACTACGGTTTCAAGGTCCCCCCGGTCCAGGTAGGGACGCAGCTGGCGAATCATCCGAAGCTGATAACAGGTGCTCCTGACCGTCGCATCCACCTGAGAAGTCAGATGGAGCGACGAATCAAGGAGCACCCCCAGACTGCGTACTGTGTCCTTCACGGGGAGCGTGACCCCGTTCAGGACGGGTGGAACCACCTCCATCCCTGGACCGGGAGAGCCTATCACCAGTACTTCCGTTTTCTCTGGATTCAGGCTGAGTCTGTTTTCCCTCATCCAGTCCATTACCGATTCCAGACAGGCCACGAGGGGAGCGATGCCATCCCTGGTCACTGCATCAGTCGGAGACATAGAGAAGACTATTTGGGTGTCATCAGCGTACTGATAACACCGCGCCCCATGCCTCCGGATGATCTCTCCCAGCGGTTTCATGTAAATGTTAAAGAGCATGGGGGACAGAATGGCTCCTTGAGGGACCCCAGAAGTGAGGGCCCTCTTATCGGAGCACACGTCCCCCAGCTGCACCATCTGGAACCTCCCAGAGAGGTAGGACCGAAACCACTGGAGCGCAGTGCCCCGGATTCCCACCTCTGCCAGGCGTTCCAGAAGGATACCATGGTCGATGGTATCGAAAGCCGCTGAGATGTCCAAGAGCACCAGCAGGGACACGCTACCCCTGTCGATGCCCAGACGGAGATCATCGACCACGGCGACCATGGCCGTCTCCACCCCGTAGCCTGCCCGAAAACCGGTTTGAAATGGATCTAGAAAATCCGTTTCATCCAAGATCGATTGAAGTTGGAGTGCAACCGCCCTCTCGATCACCTTCCCTAGAAATGGCAGCAGCGAGACTGGCCGATAATTATTATGAACCAGGGGGTCGAGGGAGGGCTTTTTCAATAGCGGTCTTACTATGGCCAATTTTAGATGGTCAGGAAATTGTCCCTCCCTCAGAGATGTATTAATAATTTGGCGTAACAGCAAGGTTACTGCCGGTCCCCCCCTGGGCCACTAGCCACGAGGGGCAGGGATCGAGAGAGCAGGTTGTCTTCCGAACACTTCTAAGGATCTTGTCCACATCCTCGGTACCGACAGACTCAAACTGATCCAGTACAACAGAGTCCACGGAAGCTCTAGACGCCTCTATTCTGGGTTCTGCTTCAACTCTGGCGTCCAGACCTTCGTTTATCCGAGAGATTTTATCCGCGAAGAAGTTGTTAAATTGGTCGCAGCAGGCCTTGGTTGGTTCAAGGATCTGGTTCGGGGCAGGGGGGAGCTGAGTTAGCTCCCTCACTACCCTGAACAACTCTGCTGGACGCGACTCCGCGGACGCGATACGAGCAGCAAAGAACGAGTTCTTAGCTGCTTGTATCGCCTCTCCATAGTCCTCCAAATGAAGGTCTAGGAGAGCCTTGTCGGATAAACGCTGGTGTTTCCGTCTAGCCGTCGCAGGACCCGCTTCCTTGCCCGGAGATCTTCCGTGTACCAGGGCTTCCTTTTGGAAGCGGGCCTGAGAGGGCGCTTGGGAGCAATACTGTGTATAGCCCTGGGGAGATCAGTATCCCAGGTGTTAACTAGGGCATCAACAGTGTCGCCGTCACTTCCAACCATAAACCCCTCTAGGGCTTCTTGGAACCTATCAGGTTCCATCAGCCTTAGAGGGTGGACCATTCTAATGGGTCCGCCACCCCCGGAGGGGATCTGGGTAGATGCCTTGATACTTGCCTCAACCAAGAAATGATCCGTCCATGACAGGGCGGAAATGTTGGTAATTTCCGCCCACGGATTTTCCATGATTTCAAAAGCTGAAGAACCCCGAAATTCAAAATAATTCTAGTCCCAAGCCTTTTTGTATATGGGAGACTCAACTTGTCATATTCATAAACATCATCATGATTTCACTTAAATGTTGCCTTTCTCCTGGTGTGGGAGTCAGCTTTTCCAGATTCTGATATCAATAATTATTTCATTTCATCTATATGCTCAGTAGGATCCAAATAGGATCACCAACAGAGTCAGGTAAAAAGAGTGAAATTTTAAAAAATCAGTTGAAATCATCCTATTATGAGAAATGTAACCCATGAAATTGGACCTTATGGAGAAGTGGTCCTATGGGACCAGGCAGAATGGAGAGTGTTTGTTTGTTTGGTTTCCATGGAAACAACTGAGACTCTTCGCCAAGGTGGGAGTTGCGTCAGTTGAGGTTGAGAGGAGGTTGAGAGGTGGAGAGACCTCAAGACAAGAGGCATTTCTCTTGGTGGCTTTGCCTATTTTCTATTTGTTGGGAGTGTTTTGAGTCCAGGTTTGTTTCAGTGGACCCTACTCCCGCTTCTTGAAGGCTTGATCTCATCTGAAAGCATCCGTATTCACTCATTCATTTGGTACGTTCATTGAACTATAGGACTGTGTTATTTATTAAATTTCATCCCCCCTTTCTCCAATGGGTGGGTCTCAAGGTGGCTTAGAGTACAAAAGATAGAATGAACAAAAGCATTTGTAAAACGTACACATGATAGTAAAAGAAAAGGATGGTGCTGTTGCTTCGGTTGGCAGTTAGTTCTCAAAGTTCTGCAAAGGACAGTCTACAAATGTTAACTGGGAGGGAATTAGGAAATGGAAGGACAATGGCTTGGAGATATATCACATAGATAGATGTGAAGATAGAATAGAAATAAACCGAAATGCCCTTGACCTAATTATATCTGGAGTTGAAAAGGGGTTAATGAGAAAGACTTACAAATTTCTATTGGAGAACGGATTTAAAAATGAAACGATTAAAGAAACTATGATTAAATGGATGCAAAATATTGGCAGACCAATTTCAATGGAAATGCGGGGGGAAACGTGGAAAAGTAATCCCAAATTTACTAAAGCTTTGAAAGAAAACTATTTAAAGATATTTCACAGGTGGTATCTTATTCCATCAAGACTCTCAAAAATGAGCAAACACCTAGATTTTAAATGTTGGAAATGTAAAGATAAATTTGGCACAATGTATCATGTCTGGTGGCAATGTAAAATAATTAAAAAGTTTGGGCAAAAAATACACAAGGAAATGAAAGCAGTACTAAGATTGAATATTCCACTCATTCCAGAAGTATTTTTATTACACATAGTAGCAAAAATGCAATCAAATTTGTCTCCAAACCAAATAAGCGTGATCTTATATATGATCTCTGCCACCAGAATGGTGCTGGCTAGACACTGGAAATCTAGCACAATGCCTAGCATAGATGAATGGAAGTTAAGGGTAGCTGAACTATGGAATATGGACAGATTATCAATGTATTTATCAGGGAAAACTATTCAAGATCCTGAGGAGAAATGGAAGGATGTAGTGACCGCATGGTATTAATGCTTATATTTTTCAAATGATGACCTGCTTGCCTTAAGATACAGATAAAGAAGTTGTAATTGTATATACGAATAACAAATATCATAACTTTTATTTTCGTTTTCTATCTCAACAACCACCGATAATATATATATACATAGGTACATGGACATGTATACATATGTGTGTGTATATATATGTATGTATGTATGTATGTTTACGGGTGTATGTGTACATATACAAATGTCTATATTGTTTCTACTATGTCAAGTTTGTATTTGATTTCAATCATTAACCCACCTATTATTTGATATAAGGTAGATAATTTTAATATTTACGCACACAGTTGATACAAGATGTAATGTTCAATACAAGATTGTACTGTTATTGTATGGAAACATCAATCAAAATTATTATAAAAAAATAAAAAGAAAGACAGCGATAGATGTGATTTCCATACTAGTAGGTTGTCAAATCTGCTCTGTATTTTAGTCTGAACTTTCTCTGGTGCTGACTCTATCTTGGAAATGGGCTTCAGCACCATGGAAGAAAAACTGGAGGAAATTCAATGCCCAATAACATGGAAGCCACAGTCTGTCACAGTGTACATGAATTGTGTGATATAGGATTTTTGTTTTGCTTTCATCTGTCTTGGATTTCCCAGCTCCACTAAATGACCCCAAGATCAAGCAATAAGAGAGAAGGAGGAAAACTCTTTCTCCTTCCACCTTCTCCACGCCATGCAGAAATTGATGCACCTCTTTCAGGGTCATGCCTATTCCCAGTTTTGCTCCTTAAAAAAACAACAACAACAATGGTTGTAAATTTTCACAGAAGACATATTATTTGGGTGGCAGTCCAAGAAAAATCCTCTGAGGAAGGTGCCCTAAATTCCTTTTAGTAGGCATATAGGCTGGGTGTTGTTTTCATCCACAGTTATACGATGGGGATAACCAATGACAAACCTCCTATTAACAAATCTTGTCAAGACAACATAAGATAGGTTCCCCTTGGGCCGCTATGAATAGCAAAAGACTTGAAGTCACACCCCAACAACATTGTAAGAGTACCACAGTCACATGAGATCAGGTATTTTTCTTATACCATGGAGCAAATGATACCTGAGAGACTGAGCAGTGGAGCAGCACCTTCTGCAAGCCATCTTCCTGACCCTTCCAGGTATCTACAGAATCATAGAATCATAGAATCATAGAGTTGGAAGAGACCACAAGGGCCATCCAGTCCAACCCCCTGCCATGCAGGAACTCCAAGTCAAAGCATCCCTGACAGATGGCCATCCAGCCTCTGCTTAAAGACCCCTAAGGAAGGAGACTCCACTACACTCCGAGGGAGTGTGTTCCACTGTCGAACAGCCCTTACTGTCAGGAAGTTCCTCCTAATGTTGAGGTGGAATCTCTTTTCCTGCAGTTTGCATCCATTGTTCCGCGTTCTAGTCTCTGCAGCAGCAGAAAACAAGCTTGCTCCCTCCTCAATATGACATCCCTTCAAATATTTAAACAGGGCTATCATATCACCTCTTAACCTTCTCTTCTCCAGGCTAAACATCCCCAGCTCCCTAAGGCGTTCTTCATAGGGCAAGGTTTCCAGACCCTTCACCATCTTAGTTGCCCTCCTTTGGACATGCTCCAGTTTCTCCACATCTTTTTTGAATTGTGGTGCCCAGAACTGGACACAGTATTCCAGGTGGGGCCTGACCAAAGCAGAATAGAGTGGCACTATAACTTCCCTTGATCTAGAAACTATACTTCTATTGATGCAGCCTAAAATTGCATTGGCTTTTTTGGCTGCCGCATCACACTGTTGACTCATGTTCAGCTTATGGTCTACTTGGACTCCTAGATCCCTTTCACATGTGGTCTCATTTAGCCAGGTGTCCCCCATCCTATATCTGTGCATTTCATTTTTCCGCCCTAAGTGCAGAACGTTACATTTCTCTGCATTGAATTTCATTTTGTTAGCACTGGCCCAGCTTTCTAGTCTATTCAGGTCATTTTGAATTTTGATCCTGTCCTCTGGGGTATTAGCTACTCCTCCCAGTTTAGTGTCATCTGCAAATTTGATAAGTATGCCCCCAATTCTGTCATCCAAATCATTAATAAAGATGTTGAATAGCACTGGGCCCAGGACAGAACCCTGTGGAGGCTCAGGCCAATGCAACCTCTTCATTTTTACAGGCTCAGACCTAAAAGGGATGAGCAAGATGGACAAATCATTTGGAATGGAGAGCAAGACCGATGATTCTAAAGATTTCAAGGGTCCAAGCTTCGAGAAATGGAGGTCCCAGATCATCAAAGAGGATCCAATGGAAGCATACGAAGCCTTGAGGTTGGTATTTAATCCAAAGTATCCTTAACTCTTCCTGTCAATTAAAATGCAGTATAACAATGCTAAAGAAACTCTCAAAGCACCTTTGCATGGGGTGATGGGATCTAATACACTGGGAGTCACAGGTTCCCCCATAGTGGATTCCTGGCAAGTGTAACACAGCCATTGTAATATCAGCTAGGAGTTCTTAGCCAACAACCTCTTCAGGGCCAGAAGGGTTGCAAAGTAAAAATAAATAGTGTAAAACTACTGTAGTGAGGAATATCTTAAACTTTTCTGTTTAACTTTTGGGCAGGAGATATTCAAGGAGAGCATGGAAGGTCTCTTGATCATTGGGGCTTTAGTTGTCTCAAAGAGTTTTAGAAGAAATCAGAAGCAACTTTTTAGTTTTCTCTAGTATTTTCAAAAACCAGAGGTGCAACATCCAAGCATCCAGGGTGGGATCGGTGACTCTATTGAATGGTTGCAGGGACGCCTGCATGGACAGGCTGCAGGTGGTAGGACTGCTCAGTGCCCCATCCCAGGACACTAAGCATCCTGATTGTTTCCTTTGCTAGCTTCCCTCCTGAGTCAGACGCCCGTGACGATGAGCTGGAGGAGAAGTTTGCGGCTGAAATGACACCTTTAACTGACTGTCTTCAGAACTTCTTTGTACCGTACAAAGGTAAATAAATGACCTATGCTCCCTCAGCCTGCTGGTGTTTTAGGCCTTGGAGGTCTATGTGACAGAGGTTTGGAGCAACCTCTTGAATACCTATTTGACTTTCCAGGTTGCTTCCTTGGCTGAGCTTTGAGGTTCCCCAATTGTGTTTCTGTGCCAGCTAAGTTGGAATTTTGGGAAGGAAGAAAAATTGTAATTTTGGTTTTTCATTTGTCTGTCCTAAATTTCCCAACTCCACTAAATGACCAAATGATCAAGTGATAAGAGAGAAAGCAAAACTGTATCTCCTTCCACTTTCTCCACCCCATTCACATATTGATGCACCTCTTTCATGGTCATGCTTATTCACAGTTTTGCTCCTTAAAAAACACAATGGTTGTAAATTTTCACAGAAGGCATATTACTTGGGCAGCTGTCCAAGAAAAATCCTCCCAGGAACATGCCCTTAACTGGTTTTCCTAGGCATAGAGGCTGGTGGGTTTTTTCATCCACAGTTAGACAGTGGAGGTGGCCTATGACAAACCTCCTATGAATAAATCATGCCAAGAAAACATAAGATAGCTTCACCTTGGGCCACCATGAATAGGAAAAGACTTCAAGGCACACCCCAACAACATTGTAAGAATATCACAATCCCATGAAGCAAATGATACCACAATCTTATACCATACATCAAATGATACCTGGGAGGCTAAGCAGTAAAGTAGCACCTTCTGCAAGCCATTTTCCTGGCCCTTCTTAGTTTCTACAGGCTCTGGCCAATGAAACTGATTCGTTTCCACAGATTCATACTTCAAAGTGACGAGCATGATGGAAATATCATCTGGAGAAGAGAAGAAGACAGATTCGTCAAAATATATAAAGAGTCCAAAGTTCATACGGAAGCCCAAGAGCATCCAAAATAACCCAAAGGAAGGATCCGAAGTCAGGAGGTTGGTATTTAATCCAAGGGCCCATGGAAGATGTGCCTGTTTCTTTCTTTATTTCTCCCCTATTCAAGCATCAATGTCAGGACCCAATGTATCCTTCACTCTTCCAGTTAATTAAAATATAATAATTCTAAAGAAAGTCTCAAAGCACCTTTGGATGGGGTGATGAGATCTAATACTAAGGGAGTCGCAGGTTCCCCTATAGTGGATTCCTGGCAAATGTAACACAGCAAATAATAATAATAATAATAATAATAATAATTATTATTATTATTTCTAGCCCGCTCCCCTATGGGACAGAATCGGAGCGGAGTACAACAAGATTAAAACATAAAGAATTAAAATTTAATGACAACCCATTCCCAATGACCCACCCCTTAAAAATAAATTAAATTATCCATGATTTATAACCACGACAAATTAAAAGCTTAATTCATCCTCGACAGTTCTTAATTGAGGAAAGAGATAGCACCAAGCAAGGGCTCAGGTTCGATTGATAGATCCAGTTTTGGAGCCGGGATCTAAGAGGTTTCGGGAAAGGCCTGCCGGAAGAGATGCATCTTCAGAGCTTTTTTAAAGCAATCAAGCAATGATATAAGTCGCATCTCATCCGGCAGACCATTCCAAGGCTTGGGAGGAGTAGCGGGAAAAATCCTCTGGGAGGTCCGCGACAGTCTAGATTTCACAGGCTGCAACAGATTCCTCCCAGAGGATCAAAGTGTGCGGGGGGGGGGTTCATACGGGGAGAGGCGGTCCCTAAGATAAGATGGACCCAAGCCATTGTAATTTCAGCCTGGAGTACTTAGCCAACAACCTCTTCAGGGCCTCCGTTTGCCCCAGCTGTCTTCGAAGAGAGGTAGGCATGGATTTGGTGGAGATCTCTGATAGCTCTTGCTACTGTTTTCTTTTAACAACACAAGTGTATGGTGTCCTGCATGAAGTTTGGCATTCCCTTGGAGCGACAAGTGCCTTTGGGTATTTCGAGAGATCCTGGGAATCTGGTTTCATTAGGAACTGCTGCTGTAATTGAAATTACTGTTGCGATAGAAACCTTTACTTCTATTCCACTTCAGTCCTCCCTCCAAAAAGCAGGACACTGGGCAATTTACAAATTGAGCAGGGAAGATCCAATACGATTGAAACATACCAGATGGAATGGCACGACACTATTAAAAACATCAGAAAAAGTCAGAGCACAATAGCTAAGAATAATAATAGAAAGATTTAGAAGTGATTGAAAGTAAGAATAAGTAGTGTAAAACTACGGCAGTGAGGGATATCTTAAAGTTTTCTTTTTCACTTTTTGGCTGGAAATGTTTAAGGAGAGCATGGAAAGTCTCCTGGTGATTGTGTCTTTAGTTTTCCCAAAGAGTTTTAGAAGAAATCAGAAGCAACTTTTTAGTTACTTCTGGTATTTTCAGAAACCAGAGGTGCAACATCCAAGCATCCAGGGTTGTTCTTTACCTTGGAAATATTTAGAGGCAGGGACGCCTGCATGGACAGGCTGCAGGTGGTAGGACTGCTCAGTGCCCCATCCCAGGACACTCAGCATCCTGGTTGTTTCCTTTCCCAGCTCCAGTCCTGAGTCTGTCACCTGGGATACTGAGATGCAGGACAAGGTGGAGGCTGATCGGAAACCTTTGGGGGAGAACAGTTGTAAATCGGCCATGATGAATATGGAAGAGGATGTGACACAAAACCAAGGAGAAGGTAAATAAAGGAGCTGTGATCCTTCCACCTGCTGCTGGATTAAGCCTGGGGGGCGGGTGTGTATGTGGCAGAGGTTTGGAACAACCTGCACTATAGCTTTTTTTCACTTTCCAGCTTGGTTTCCTGGCTGAGTTTCAGGTTCCCGAGTTGTGTTTCTGTGCCAGCTAAGTTGGAATTCTTCAACTGACAGAAATTATGCAAAATATGAACTTGCATTTTTACAAGTTACACCATTTCTACCAAACCAGGGGCGTGCAATGCCTGGTGATGCTCTTCTGTAAACAACCATGGAAGAATGCAAAGCACAAAAACTCCTCTGGCCACCCTAACATTTTGGAAAGGAAGAAAAATGGCAAATTGTGATTTTTGTTTTCCATTTCTTTGCCCTGAATTTCCCAGCTCCACTAAATGACCCCAAGATCAAGCAATAAGAGAGAAGGAGGAAAACTGTATCTGCTTCCACCTTCTCCACCCCATGCAGAAATTGATGCACCTCTTTCATGGTCATGCTTATTCATGGCTGTACATTTTCACAGAAGACATATTATTTGGGTGGCAGTGCAAGAAAAATCCTCCCAGGAATGTGCCCTAAACTTGTTTTCCTAGGCATAGAGGCTGGTGGGTTAATTCATGCACAGTTATACAGTGGAGGTGGCCTATGACAAACCTCCTATTAACAAATCTTGCTAAGAAAACATAGGATAGTTTCCCCTTGGGCTGCCATGAATAGGAAAAACCTTGAAGTCACATTCCAACTACATTATAAGAATGTGACAATCCCATGAGATGAGGTATTTCTCTTATACCATGGAGCAAATGATACCTGGGAGGCTAAGCAGTGGAGTAGCACCTTCTACAAGCCATTTTCCTGACCCTTCTTAGTTTCTACAGGCTCAGGCCAATGGAACTGCTTCGTTTCTACAGGCTCAGACTTCAAGGGGATGGACAATTCATCTGGAGCAGAGAAGAAGACAGATGACTTGCCAGATATCAAGAGTCCAAACTTCCAGCACTGGAGATCCCAGATCATCGAAGATGACCCAATGGAAGAATACGAAGGGTTGAGGTTGGTATTTAATCCAAGGGCCCAAGGCAGAGATAGTTGTTTCTTTCTTTATTTCTTCCCTATCCAGCATCTCTGTCGGGATCCAATGTATCCTTAACCCATCCTGTTAATTAAAATATAATAATGCTAAAAAAACTATCTCAAAGCACCTTTGCACAGAGTGATGTGATATAATTCTAAGGAAGTCACAGGTTCCCCCATCTTGGATTCCTGGCAAATATAACACAGCCATTGTAATATCAGCTGGGAGTTGTTAGCCAACAACCTCTTCAGGGCCACCATTTGCCCAACCTGTCTTCGAAGAGAGGTAGGCATGGGTTTGGTGGAGATCTCTGATAGCTCTTGCCACCTTTTTCTTTTAACACTACACGTTAATTAGGTCCTTCATGAAGTTTGGAGTTCCCATGAAGCGGCTAGTGCCTTTCGATATACTGGGATATGCTGAGAATCTGGTTTCATTAGGCACTGCTGCTGTTATTGAATTTACTGTTGTGATAGAAACCTTTACTTCTATTCTCCTCCCTCCCCCCCCCCCCAAAAAGAAGGACTCTGGACAATTCACAAATAGAGGGAGGAACACCCAATATTACTGAAAGATACGAGAAGGAATTGTATGAAACAATTCATAATATCGGGGAAAACATCAGAGCACAACAGCTAAGAGTAATAATAAATTTTTTAAAGAGGGGTTTCAAAGTAAGAATAAGTACTGTAAAACTACTGCAGTGAGGGATATCTTAAACTTTTCGGTTTAACTTTTTGGCAGGAGATCTTCAAGGAGAGCATGGAAGGTCACCTAATCATTCTGTTTTTAGTTATCCCAATGCGTTTTAGAGGAAATCAGAAGGAACTTTCTCGTTTTTTCTAGTACTTTCAAAAACCAGAGGTGCAACATCCAAGCATCCAGGGTGGGATCTGTGACTCTATTGAATGGCTGGAGGGAAGCCTGCATGGACAGGCTGCAGGAGGTAGGACTGCTCAGTGCCCCATCCCAGGACACTCAGCATCCTGGTTGTTTCCTTTCCCAGCTTCCCTCCTGAGTCTGTCGCCAGAGAAGATGAGCTTGAGGAGAAGTTTGCGGCTGAAATGACACCTTTGACTAAGTATCTTGAGAACTTCTTTGTACCGTACGAAGGTAAATAAATGACCTATGCTCCCTCAGCCTGCTGGTGGATTAGGCCTTGGAGGTCCATATGGCAGAGGTTTGGAGCAACCTCCAGAGATACCTATTTGAATTTCAAGGTAGGTTCCTTGGCTGAGCTTTGAATTTCTCCAGTTGTGTTTCTATGCCAGCTAAGTTGGGATTCTTCAACTGGCAGAAAGTATGCAAAATATGTACCTGTGTTTTGAGAATTGACGCCATCTCTGATAAGCCAGGAGTGCGCAATGCCTGGGGTTGCTCTTTTGTAGACCATGGAGGAATGTTAACTACAAAACTCCTCTGGCCACCCTAACATCTTGGAAAGAAGAAAATCGGCTAATTGTGATTTTGTTTTTTCTTTTCTCTGGCCAGTTCCACTAAATGACCGCAAGATCAAGCAATAAGAGAGAAGGAGGTCAATCTTTCCACCTTCTTCACCCAAAATTGATGCACCTCTTTCCTGGTCATGCTTATTCACAGTTTTGCTCCTTAAAAACATAATGGTTGTACATTTTCACAGAAGACATAGCACTTGGGCAGCAGTCCAAGAAAAATCCTTCCAGGAAGGTGCCCTAATTTTGTTTTCGTAGGCATAGTGGCTGGTGGGTTTTTTCATCCAGTTATATGGTGGTGGTGGTGGTAGGTTATGACAAACCTCCTATGAATCAATTATGTCAAAACATAAAATAGAGAAAGACTTGAAGGCACATGCCAACAACATTGCAAGAATATTACGATCCCATGGGATCAGGTACTTCTCTTTACCCATGTAGCTAATTGTACCTGGGAGTGTAACCAGGGGAGCAGCAACTTCTGCAAGCCATCTTCCTCACCCTTCTTAGTTTTACAGGCTCAGGCCAATGAAACTTCTTCATTTCTACAGGCTCAGACCTCAAAATGATGAGGAAGATCGATAAATCATCTGGAGAGGAGAGGAAGACAGATTACTCAAAATATTTAAAGAGTCCAAAGCTTAAATGGAAGCCCAAGAGCATCCAAAATAACCAAATGGAAGGATCAGAAGTCAGTAGGTTGGTATTTATTTCAAGGGCCCAAGGTAGAGGTGCCAGTTTCTTTCTTTATTTCTCCCCTATTCCAGCATCTTTGTCAGGATCCAATGTATCTTTAACTCATCCTGTTAATTAAAATGTAATAATGCTAAAGAAAGTCTCAAAGCACCTTTGGATGGGGTGATGGGATCTAATACTAAGGGACTCGCAGATTCCCCTAAAGTGATTCTTGGCAAATCTAGCCCAATCCCACTGCCCCATCCCAGGACATTAAGCATCCTGGTTATTTCCTTTCCCAGCTCCAGCCTCGAGTCCGTCTCCCAAGAGTCTGAACAGGTAGACAAGTTTGTGGCTCATAACAGCTATGTGTCTGTCGTGAAAGAAAATGAAGTTCAGGTGACCCACAACAACCCCAGAGAAGGTAAATAAAGGACCTGTGCTCCTTCAGCCATCTGGTGGAGAAGGCTTTGGATCTCTATGTGGCAGAGGTTTGTAGCAACCTCCCCAATACCCATTTGAATTTCCAGGTTGGTTCCTTGGCTGAGCTTTCAGGTTCCACAATTGTGTTACTAAGTTGTAATCCTTCAACTGCCAGAAATTATGCCAAATATGTACCTGTGTTTGTACAATTGACACCGTCTCTGCTAGTCCAGGGGTATACAATACCTGGGGATGCTCTTCTGTAGTCTATGGAGGAATGGAAACCAGAAACACTCCTCTGCCCACCTTACCATTTTGGGAAGGAAGAAAAATGGCAAATTGTGTTCTCCAGAAGCCCCTGGCGAAGGGAACCTCGCATTTGAATGGGGATGCAGGGCTGCATTGAGCAGAGGAGAGCTGCCTGGGTCCATGATTTCCCCCAAAGCAGCAGATGTCAGCAAATTCCAAGAAGAGTGAGGTTGCAAAACACAAAAGATGCAAACAAATGGATAACTGCCAACAAATTGACTACTGGGGAACTTTTAAAAAGTTTACAATGAAAACAACAAATATTTATTGATATCCTGTCCCTCTGGGTGAGCAATCAGGGAATAAAGCATGAAGATAGTTCGACCTGATATACCCTATATCAAGATCTTCACTTACTTCTGCTGAGGTATAAGTGTATTCATTTGCTGGGAGGTTCTTAATGCTGTTGTTTAAAAAAAATTTTTTTAGAAGTAAGCCAGGGTGAAGAAATAGAGGAGAATGAAGAATTGGGGATAAGAACAACAGCAGACTCACCAGAAGGTGGGAAGAAGAAAAAAAAGAAAAGGTGTCGCAAAGCAAAAGGTAAATAAGCTTTTGCCAAGCAGATTAAATGGGCCAGCAAACTCAGAATTTACACATATTATCGTGGAATGTTAAAGGTCTGTACGAAAAAACAAAAGGAAAGAGATTTTCCATCTCCTCATAAAGAAAAAATATGACATTTTTTGTCTTATGAAAAGTTAAAAGACGAAAATGGGAATATAAATTGGTTTCTATACAGACAACTCTATGAGAGGTATAAAACCAACAAAGATGTATAAAAAGAAACAAAGAAGGTTCTGAAATTCTAATACTAACATGGAAGATATTTTATTGTTATCAGACCAAAAGATGCTCTCTAAGGTATACAAGAAGCTATTCAAATGGAACAGAGAGGATGAAATAGTAAAAGAGGCCATGATCAAAAGGGTGCCAAATTGTTGGAGGGTGATTGAACTAGAACAATGGGAGAAATCCTGGAACAGAAGGTTCAAATACTCCCTATCCCAAAATGTGAAGGAGAACTAAGATAAAATTCTGTATAGATGGCATCTATCCCAGATAAAATAACTAGGTTATATAATACTGGTAAGCGAGAATGTTGGAAATGCGACCTATTATCATTTGTGGTGGTCTTGCGATAGAGCCTGTAAATTTTGGAAAGAAATACAAAGGGAAATTTTATAACATTCTGGGAATCAAATTAAAACTTGAAGGTGAGGTTATGTTATTAAATATATCCGAGGAAGATCAAGAAAAAAAGTTTGGTAAAACTGTGTTTTAAATGTTAACAGCTGCCAGATCTCTTTATGCCAGGTACTGGAAAATTGATAAGAAAATAGATATGGAAGAGTGGTTTGCTAAACTATATGAAATGATAGAATTAGACTGATTCTCATCCAAACTGAAACATGAAAGTAATTTCAAATGGAGAGAAGGATGGGAAAAGGTATTGATGTCTATGGCACAGAAATGGGAGAAGGTGGCAACTTTGGCAACAAGCCTAAGTGAAAATATTTGATCGTGATAAAGATGTTTAGTTTCAACTGTAGAAATTCCAGTAAATTGTGGAAAAAATTTGAAAGCTTACAAATCCATGGATAAATAAAGGGAAATCATGCGGGGGGGGGGGGGACGAGAAAAGATTACTAAGTTGCAAAATACTATGTAATATTACCATGTGCACCCTGATCTGGATTTAGCAATTCTTTAAACCTCTTCAAAGGATTTTTTGTTGTTGTTGTTGATTAAAGTTAGAAGCACGGGAGGTAAGAGAAGAATATTTCTGTGGTCATACAATGCCACAGAAAAAGATAAGATAGTAATCTAGATAAATTTCTTCGGGAATTAGGGGGAAGGGAAGTAGAGAAAAAGAAACCTGTGAATGAAAGAATGCAAAAAAATTATAAAGGAATGGGAACTGGGATAAAAATGCTTTATGTTTAATAGATGTCACAGTTTTTTAATCATTTATATTGAAATATGAATCAATAAAAATTTATTTAAAAATGTTTTACAGTCAATGGACCGGAAAAGGAGAAAGATCCCTTTACCAATTTGTCCAAAACCAAAGGCCCTACCGGATATATAGATCCTTTGAGGGTGCTTGAGGACCCAAAGAATAGAGCCAAGTGAGTCTGGGAGACTTTATCCAGTAGGTTCTTGGCCTTAGGAGAAAAGCCACAACACGGCAAAGGGGCACCACCTCATCTTTTTCCTCTTTGGTCCAATGGACAGGTTTTGTCTCACCTGCCGAGTGGAAGCAGCCCTTCATGAACTCAGCCAGGGCTTGGAGGGAGACTCACATGTGATGCTGGAAAGGGACAAGTGTGGCTACAGTAACTGGCAGCTGATGCCATCTGACCACGACCTGATACTAGCTGACCAGGTACAAAAGAAGCCCTTGGTGTTTGAGATGGGGCAGGAAGTTTGCATCTGATGCAAAGAATATCTATACCTCACACCTCCTGAGCACTTTTCAATCTCCCCTGTGCATAATCAATAAATAATAAAATCTTCATTTATATTGCACTCCTCTCCCAACGGATTGAGAAATTGATCCTAGTAGGGGAATTTTGCTTCAAGAAAATCTAAAATTTCATTTGACTGCTTCCTTGCACCTCAAAGAAAGTTTCTAGACTAGCCTGGAGCAATAATTGAAATTCCTGATCCTTGTGGTCCAGGCAATTGGCTGCATTGTCTTTGTGGCCAAGTTCAGAGCCTAACCCTGCAGTTCTATATCCCATTGACTTCAATGGGGATGCCATTTAATGTATAAGTTTGTAGGAGTGAGAGGTGGTTTCTGAGTCAGGGGAACGAATGTGGATTCACTGTCCCACTAGGATGGAAGCCACTAGGGGGTTAGAGACAATAGGGAACAGACCTTTGTCTTTAGTGAGAGCCCTGCCATGAATTTTACGAGGCAAGTCAGGTTTATTTAAATACCACCTTTATACAGGAATAATAATAATAATAATATAGCAAATGAATTCCCAAGAAAAACAAAAACACAACTAGGTAACAGATACAAGGGAATATTTGAGTCTCTAATTTTTTGTTAGGGATTTGGGATATCTGCAATGCATATGTAAACAAAAACAGGCACATTTCCCTTTAAAAATGCTGCATCTATTTGGAGAATCGTACACCGGTCCAAATTATTTGTCTTGCTGGGTTTTGATCTTTTAGTTGATTTGGAGATCGTTGTCAAAACTCATTTGTTTGTATATTGCATCGTTTTCTTTATGGAACTGTTACTTCTCCTTGTTATACTTATTAATTCAGAATGAGAGGGAGAAAAACTGTGCAATCACAGATCATGCATTGTGGAGTTTCTATTCTAAACAAACAACCAGTAATACCATCATGATCATGTGAACCAGATCTGTCAGCTACAACATGCCCTCCCCCCTAAAAAAAAATAATGTTCACATCAGGTTCAGAAACTCACCTTTTTACCTTTGCTTCCCTTGCTCTGGTAGGGGACTTCTTTAAATATATATGGAATTTTATTTTGTTTTTGTGTATTTTCCCATCCAAAGATCCTGCCAAATGAGACAGTCAAAATGTCACAAGAGAAGCAGCTCCAAGCTCAGCTTGAATACATGAGGAATTCGGTCAAGCAAAGGAAGGAGGCAAAAGAGCGTTTGCAAGAGAAAATCTCGGAGGTGCCACAAGATCCCTTTGTAAATTTAAACAAGAGTGATTTAAGTGGGCTAAACCTATTTTCAGAAATATGGCAAATTAAAACAGAAGAGCCCCCAGCCTTTTAAAACAATTTGAAGCCAAATACATGCACAAATGGGGATTAAGTCCAATAGCAGCAGAAAGGGAAAAGCCATGTTTTATTTGGTGAGTTGTGCTGAAAACTCAACGGAGAAGCCAAGAGGTGCTGGACCAGGTCTTGTGCCTGCAAAAGAAGTTGTAGCATCAGCTTTTGTAGACTTGATCTCCTTCCACAGATGCATGGAGTGAGAGGGTGCTCAGGAGGGATCCATGCATCTGAGAAAGGAGAACAAGGGGCTGTACAGATGGGCAGGAAGGAGTGGTGAGACGCCACCCCTTTCTGCCCAGCATCCTTGCCACGGCGACCTCACGGTGCTGGCAACAACATGCTCCAAAAGGGAGCCACAAAACACAGCAGCTTTCCACGCGGTTGCTAAGATGCCCAAAGCTCCCTGAAGTAGCTTGGTGATATCTCTTGCGCCGTGCCATTTGGACAGGATGCAAAAGGCATGTCATCAGCACGTGAACCGTCTCAATGCACGCATGCCCAATGTGGCTCCGGAAGAGCCCAGAGCATGCCGACACTCCACTCTCCCGAGCCCTAATTTCCAATGCGTTCTGAGTTCTCTCCAATCCATCCAGTAATGTCCCCAGAAAGTCACTGTTACTAATTAGTACTAACTCTGTACTGGGCCCAAGTCTACAAAAGTTTATGCTTCAACTTCTTTTAGAGGAGCTACCAGATGTGTTGTGAATTAAAACAAAAGTGAAATTTAGTAGGTTAAATATATCTTCCAAAAATAAGGCAAATTAAAACAGAAGAGCCAACCAAGTTTTCAAAAAAAAAAAAAAAAAACAAAAAAACCAATAGCGAAAGACATGTAGAAGTGTGAATTCAATCCAGTGGCACTGGGAAAGCTCTTGCAAAAAGCCATGTTTTATCAAATCGGTGTTGGTGCCAATTGGACCCCTAAAGGTGCCCCAGCACAAAAGGCCCTCTCTCCCATCCACCTAAAATATACAGCTCCCACTGGTGGAGCATGGAGGAGGCCCCCTGCAAAAGACCTTAGTCCTCAGGCAGATGGGTACATGGGAAGCAATCAATAGGTTCCCAAGCCACTGAAGTCTTGAAATACCTATAAAATTGAAGTTCCTAGTTCCCATGGGGGCAAAGGTATTCTTGCAAACATGCAGGAAGCACTTTAATCTGTTGAAGCCCAAGAGAAGGTTGATTGAAATCTGCACTTCGCCATTGAAACTTTGTGGGTAAACTTGGACAAATCACGCTCTCTCAGCCTCAGAGGAAGGCAATGACAAACTTCCTCTGAACAAAACTTGCCAAAAAAACCCTAGGATAGTTTCTCCTTTGGGCCACCAAGCGTAAGAGGCTAAGCAGTGGAGTAGCACCTTCTGAAAGCTATTTTACTGACGCTTTGTGGTTTCTCCAGCTTCAGGCTATGCTTAGCGAGCCAGACCTCAACATGGAGAGAGAGCTGGACAGATCATCTGGCTCCGAGAACGAGAGGGAGGACTTGAATGATATGAGGCCAAAGCTGGAAGGGGAGTCCCTGAGCATCCACATGAGCCCAGCGGCAGGCTTCACAAACTCCAAAGACAGGAGGTTGGTATTCAATTCGATAGCCCATAGCAGAGGTGCTGGTTTCTTTCTTTCTTTCTTTCTCCCCTATTCCAGCATCTCATCAGGATCCAATGTATCCTTAACTCATCTAGTTAACTGATGCTAACAAAAAGTCTCAAAGCACCTTTGCACAATGTGATGTGATCGATTTCTAAGGGAGTCGCAGGTTTCCTCATAGTCTATTCCTGGCAGATCTAACACAGCCAATGTAATATCAGATGGAAGTGGTTTTCCAGCAACTACTTCAGGGCCACAGTTTGCCCCACCAGTCTTAGAAGAGAGGTCGATGGATCATGAGTCAATTGATGGGTCCAACTATCCTGACTAGCCATGGCTTCATTCTGTCCTAGCCCTACAGCCAATGTGGTTTAGTGTTTGAATGTTGGACTATGACTCTGGAGACCAAGGTTCAATTCCCAGTTGAGCCATGAAACCCACTGGGCGGCCTTGGGAAAGTGACCTCAGATGATGGCAATGGCAAAGTCCCTCTGAAGAAGCTTGCCAGGAAAACCTTGGGATAGGTTTAACTTAAGATCGCCATCAGTCAGAAAAGTTTGAAGGCACGCAACAAGAGCAACAACTCCTACAGCTGGGGAGTAGTTATGGATGGAAACTGGAAAACTGCAATATCAGAGATGGGAACATCCTATGGCATCCTGGGATATGCAGTTTAGTGAGGCAGTTTAGAGTTAATGGCTGAGGATTCTAAATATGCTTTGTTAACAGCCAGTTCCATGATTCCATGGGAAGGAAAGCACAGAAGATAAGCTAATTGTTTTGTCTTTAGTTCTCCCAAAGAGTTTTAGAGGGGAAAAAAGCAACCTTTTAGTTCCTTCTTGCAGGTTCGGAAAGCAGAGGTGCAACATCTGAGCTTCCAGGGTGGGGTGTGTGACTCTGTTTCAGTGGTTTTTGTTTACTTAGGAATTTTTTCGGGGCAGATAAGCTTGCATGGACAGGTTGCAGGTGGTAGGACTACTCAGTGCCCCATCCCAGGGCACTAAGCATCCTGGCTCTTTCTTTCCCAGCTCCAGTCTCGAGTCTGTCTCCCGAGAGTCTGAACTGCTAGACATGTCCATGGCTCATAACAGCGGTGTGTCTGTTGTGAACGAAAATGAAATGCAGGTGACACACGACAACCCCGGAGAAGGTAAATAAAGGACCTGTGCTCCTTCAGCCATCGGGTGGAGAAGGCTTTGGAGCTCTATGTGGCAGAGGTTTGAAGCAACCTCACCAATACCTATTTGAATTCCCAGGTTGATTCCTTGGCTGAGCTTTGAGGTTCCACAACTGTGTTACTATGACAGCTAAGTTGGAATCCTTTACCTGGCAGAAATTATGCCAAATATGTACCTGTGTTTTCACAATTGACACCATGCTCCAGGATGCTCATTGGTAGACCATGGAGGCTTGCAAACCGCAAACGCTCCTCTGGCCACCATGAAATTTTGGGAAGGAAGAAAAAAGGCAAACTGTGATCTCCAGAAGCCTCTGGGGAAGGGCAGCTTGCAATTTAATGCGGATGCGGGGGTGCATTTTTCACAGGAGGGCTTCCTGGGGGACATGATTTAGAAATGATATATATATATAAATTTAATAATTGTTTTCCATTCAAAGGATGGAAAAAGAAGAGAGGTCCATTCATCGATTGGTCAAGGCCCTTCAAGGTCAACAAAAACAACCCTTGCCCATACGAGGAAGAGAAAAAAATTCCTCCAAAGCCAAAGGAAAGAGCTAAGTGAGTCTAGGAGACTTTTCCCAATAGGTTCTTGGCCTTAGGACAAAACCTACAATATGGAAAAGGGGCACCACCTCATCTTTCTACTATTTGTTCAAATGGACAGATTTTCTCGGAACTCCCGAGACAAAGAAGACCATTTCGTTCTCGAATGGGAATCGGAGGATGAGGATGACCCACTTTTCCTGAGGGTGACTACCGAGCAAGGTGAAAGGCGCTGGAAGCTCATCGAATCAGGCCATGACCTGGAACAAACTGACAAGGTACAGAAGAAGCCTCATGCACTTCCTGTGGTCTTTTAAGTTTGGGCAGCATGTTTGCATCTGGCTATCTTGCAAAGACAGTTACTTATTCCTCCCCAATGACTATAAAGGAGGTCAGAGCAGGAGTGTTGCAGTGATGATTCAAAACTGGGAGCTTAATGTAGGGACCTGCCGGGGGAAACTGAACACTAGTTTTGTCATCTGATTAGCAATCTTCTTTGTTTTCAACTGCACTGCATAGAAGAGGCTTTAAAAAGTAAAGGCAGAAATATGGAAGAAGATAAAAGGAGGAGAGAGTGTCCCGGAAGCTTCAACCCTTGGAGTTATGGCTATGTTGTGCTGCTCTTTTCTGGGGGCTGCTGGTGCACAGAATAGCTATACCTTTAAGATATAGGATACAGGATCCTTCCTGGGCACCCATTGACTCCACACATCTGAGGAAGGAGACCAAGTCTATAAACGTTTCTGCTTTGACTTCTTTTGCTCAGTGAGTCCCACATGTGCCACAAGATTTCTTTGCAAAATTAAACAAGAGTAATTTAAGTAAGCTAAACTTATGTGGAGGTCCTCTCCAAAAGACTTTATTCCTTAGCCAGATGAGTACATGGGAAGCACTCCTTCAAGTACTGGGCGTCCCAAGCTATTTAAATAAGGAGAGTTGCATAGGCCTCCCTGCCAATCTCCTACGTGGGTCAACCAATTCTTTCAAAATGGGTATTGTTATTGCTACTTTATTGCTTGTTCTTTGAAAGAAAGAAGGAATAAAAAGGGTTCCCTTTGTCTCCTTTCCTCCATCCTGACTGTTTAAGCGTTAAACTAGGACTCTGGACTAAAATGAGAGACCAGTGTCCAAGGGAATGTAGACCCAGGAGCATTCATGCCAGCTGGCAATGAATCTGCCCTGGGCTTTAGTCCCAAGTTTAAAAGACTGTCCCGAGTGCTTTCCTTACATTGGGTGTAGTACCTTTGAGAGTTCCTCTGGAATTCAGATTAGAACCTAGAGTGAATTTACTGCATCCTCCACATATGAGGAGGGGGGAATCTAGGGAAACCACCCCCCTCCATTCCTATCCTACCTTCAGTAGCTCAGTCAGGAAGTAGAAACCTTTTTGGACTGTTTCCTCTAAAGTTTGCTACTAACTTCTCTCTCTCCATGCTCTTTTGCTCTTGATATGAATAGACAAAGGCGGAGGATCTTCTGGGAATTAAGGAGCCATCTCAGCCAGAGTCTTATGTGACCAGCCAGGAATCGGTAGTCCCTCAGACACCTCATGGTCCTCCTCCAAAGGTCCACCAGTCTCCTCCTCCCCAGATGCATGGAAACCAACGCGGCAATTATGACCACCCAGACAGAAGACACTTTAGTCGTGGAGGTAAGAGACCAGGTAGAATCTGACACACAGCACCTCCTGTTAATTCGCGCTAATGAAGTCAGATATCCAAAGAGAGGGAATCATCATCATCATCATCATCATCTGTTTCTAGTCTGCTCCTGTGTAGAACTCAATTGTAGCGGGGTACAATAAGATTAAAACATATAAATTAAAATAATACAACAGCCCATTCCCTGCCACTCACACCTTAAAAATGAATTGAGTTAATAATGATTTAAAACCACAACAGATTAAAACATAAAATATCTTGAACAGTTCTTAAACGAGGAAGGGGATAGCACCAAGCAAGGGGTCAGATTAGATTAATTCATTCCGTTTTGAGCCGGAATCTAAGAAGTTTCAGGAAAGGCCTGCTGGAAGAGATGCATCTTTAGAATTTCACATTGAGGGAGCCACAAAAAAGAAGGCCCTTTCCCATGTCCTTGTTCTGTCAGGTGGCAGGAGTGAATACGGGAGAGGTCTCCTCTTCCTTTAATGCTTGTGCAGAAGAAGAGATTTCAACTGCCTTGCCCAGTGTATATGAAAAGAAGGGCTACTGAAGTTATTGAGGTTTCAGGCTTTTGGGGGCCTTGCATGCTGCCATACTGCCCAAATCAAGTGTTTTGGATGCCATTTTTAATATCCATGACTGAATGCTATAGAATCCTGAGATTTGTAGTTTGGTGGAGCACCAGAAGTCTGTGAAAGGGAAGGCTAAATATTTCACAAAATGACCAATCCAGAATCCTTTTAGGTCCCTAAAACGAGTGCCCACCTTGCTGACGACCATTAGCTTGAATTTTCTAAACTGCTTAAGGAGTGCTTCAGTGCACTGAGAAGCAGTATGGAAACGTACCTGCTATTGCTATTGTGTCATGGCTGTTAAAGTGGTGTCGAACTGCTTCATTTCTACAGTGTACATACACCCTTGGAATGTCAATAGCAGGAAGAAATAACTGACTTTGTGTGTAGTCATCTATTGTATAATTGTGTAAATTATGCTTCATAAGACTAAAAAAATCTCAGCAAAATGATAAAAATGCAATTGCCTCTTTGATGCATCACACAAGCAACCCATAAAACAGCATGGCAATTGCATGTTACTTAAGCATTCTTCAGCAGATTGTCCTTACTGGTTTATTCTGGCAGAAATGCCCTTTATAGCTCTGGCAGAACCCCAAAGGTTGCATGCAATCTTGTTCAGGAAAAAACAACAACAACAGCAAACTTACTCAACTCCTGGGTGTCTTGCAAAAGGGACTGAGCCCTTTCCCTGATCCCTTCCTTTATTTGCAGGGCAAGGCAGGTGGCAGTGGGACTCCACATTTGAACACTGGTAGAAGAAGCACCACCAACCACATGCGGAGCCTCCCTGCAAATTCAGCAACTACAAGACAACAATCCATCCCGCAAGAGGCCATAAGACCATTATAACAACAATGAGGGAGGGAGGGAGGGAGGAACAATGATCCAACCAGGGATGGGTTTTCCTGTTGTTGAACTACTGTGGGAGAACTGGCAAAATCCATTTTGTATATACTGTAGACCCTTGGTATACGCTTCCATTATTTGCAGGGCGAGGCAGGTGGCAGAGGGACCCCAAGTTCAACTATGGTGGCAACACCTACCAATTCTAAGGTGCATAACAGCAACATCAATATGAACGACCCCGGTAGAAGAAGCACCGCCGACCACCTGGGGGGCCTCCCTGCAGCTTCAGCAACCACCAGCAACAACCCATTCCGCCATATGACCATTATAACAACAATGAGGGAGGGAGGGAGGGAGGAACAATGGTCCAGCCAGGGATGGGTTTTCCTGTTGTTGAAAAGCTGTGGGAGAATTGGCAAAATCCGTTTTGTATATACAGTAGGCCCTCGGTATACGCGGGGGATCCGTTCCACCTGCCCCCCTCCCGCGGATCCACATCTGCTCCACATCTGCTCCACCAACATCCACATTTGCTCAAGTCGTGCCCTTCATGGTGGCACGACCACGTGGATTTGAGCATCTGAGGATGGCAAGCCCATACTGTCCCCCATAACAAAGTGCCCTTGGGGGAAAACTCCCTCCCCTTCCCTCCCTCCCTCCATCCCTCCCTCCCTCTTCCCCTTCTCCCTCCTCCGTCTCTCCTTCCCTTCTTCCTCCTTCCCTTCTGCCACGGCTTGGCTGTGGGGGTGTACTCTGCCACCCAGTCAGCCAGGGCCAGGGCTGGGGCTGGGACCGTGGCTGAGGCTTGAGTCTTGGAGCCCCATTCTCAGGTCTAATAGCCAGGACAGAGCCTCTTTTTAAAAAAATAATTTTATTGGGATTCATTTTCATAGAATGATTATTGATTATTATACTATACATAAATCTCTAGATATATTTGCTACATTCTTTTCCAATTTATCTAAATATCTTTTCTATCCCACCTAAGTGCTCCCCTTCCCCGGAGCCATTTTCACCCTTATATCCCATCCAAAATCTCAATTCCTCTCGTGGTGGTAATCTTCCATCTTCTTTTCTCAATACTTTGTCAATTAATTCTTTCCAAATTCCACCAAAGTCATTTCTTTTCCACAATCCCTTTTTTTAACTTTCAATCCACATGTCAATGATTCATTGCTAATTTCCATACCTCTTTATACCACTCCTTCTATTCTACAGTTATTTTCATTTTCCAACATCTTGCTGTTATTAACTTCACTGCTCTATTCAAATTTGTTACCAAATCTTCTTCCTCTCTTTTTCATTTTTCTGAATTATATCATGATAACAATACTATACTTGGACTGCTGGCTGCTGGACTTGGCCAGCTCCCTCTGGCCAATAGAGTTCCAAGGGAGTTGGGGACCCATGGCCGGGGCTTAGCTTAGCTTGGGCAGCAGACTATGCCTCGCAGTCAAGCTGGGGCAGAAGGGAAGGAGGAAGGAGGGAAGGAGGAAAGGTGGGGGGAGAGGGGAAGGAAGGAGGGGATGAAGGAAGGAAGGAAGGAAGGAAGGAAGGAAGGGGAGGGACTTTCCCCCCAAAATAGTGGTGCGGATCCGTGCGCGCCATCATTGCTGACAATATGGGCTTGCCATCCACAGATGCTCAAATCCACGGATGCTCAAATCCGCGGATGGCAAATCTGCGCATACGGAGGTCCCACTGTATATATATAAACCACAGTTAAGGAAAATCACAGCGTAACAGATAGAAAGGAATATAAAATATTAGTTATAAAATATTAATTTTTAAAAAATGTTTTATGTAATGGGAAGAGATCAGCTAATTTTATAGCCTATTGTTGTTATTATTATTATTAAAGGAGAAAGAAACACAAATAAATGAACAGTACTTAACATTAATTTATATTTGGGACAACACTTTGCCATTGTCCTAGTGATTTCTAATCTAAATATCTTGTTTAGAGAATAAATATGTTGTTTAGAGAGTTTTTATATTTATTCAATTTAGAAACTATTAAATTTCCTTCACTTTAAAACAGCTGTTCTTTGAATTCTTCTGTATTAAAATGTGAGATGGACTTTTCACAAATCTGCTGGCTAGCTTGTGATTTTTTTAGGTTTCTTGTTGTATTTTTGGGTATTAGTTTATTTACGTATTTGGTGATCAGTAAAAGGGAGATGCATACTGAGGTTATTAGGGGTTCTGTTTGAGCTCTTTGCTGGACAGAATATGTTTCGTGTATTTGAATTTTATAGCTGGCTGTTTTCAAGCTCTTAATTGCAGAAAGAGTACAAAATACTTCAAACACAGACCACCCCCCTTGCCTTAGAGGTGAGTTGTAAAAAGAATGAATGAATCAGAACATGGGTGTCATTGCCCATAAGGAGTGCAATGGGATCTTGTAGCAGCTTTGAGACTAAGGAGTTTATCATACTTTGGAATTTGGGGGTATTTTCAAATGGAGCCAATTCGAATTCACGTGAATTCGCTACTTTAGCGAATATACATGAATTCTGATTGCGTCCAGGCTTCCAGTGTGATAAAGAGTAGTCAATTCCCTCAAACATTTGAATAAGGTCAGAATATAGTATTTGCTGACAGTACCAGTTTAGGGTACTTTTAGTAGGGGTGTGGGTAAGGAGCAAGACTGGACAAGGTGGATTCAATGAGCCCCTCAGTGTTACGCTAGCACAGTTGTTCCCAAATTTTAGTCCTCCGGGTGTTTTGGACTTCAGTTCCCAGAATTCCTGACTGTTAGCCAAGCTGGCTAGGGATTCTGGGAGCTCAAGCCTCAGTGGAAATTGGTGAAAATCAATTTCTGAAAGTTTCCATAAAACTAGCCAGTGTGGCGTAGTGGTTTAAGAGTTGGACTACAACTCCGGAGATCAGGGTTCAATTCCCAGCTTGGCCATAAAACCCATTGGGTGATCTTGGTCAAGTTCTCTCAGCCTCAGGGGAAGGTCATGGCAAACCTCCTCTGAACAAGACTGGCCAAGAAACCTCCATAATAGGTTCCCCTTTGGGTCGCCATAAGTCGGAAACAATATTAAGGCACACAACATCAGCAAAGAGGAGGAAGGACCTACAAGAGAAGGAGGCAGGAAGGGAATTTTGGATATTTCCAGATTTTCTCTGAAGATGCCAGCCACAGATGCCGGTGAAACGTCAGGAGAAACTCTTTTAGTACGTAACCTTATAGCCCAAAAATCCCACCAAAAATTAGGGATGCCGGCCGTGAAAGCCTTTAACTCTACTTTCCAGAAAGAGTTCCAGACTTCTGGATGAGCTCTCAGACTTGACAACATTTATGGAATGATGAAAGCCATGTTTTAAAGAAATCTAGAGGGGAAAAGCAGCACTTTCTGAATGCCCATAAACCCTCATAGCTACATAAGCAGAGGTGCTACGCAACCTTCCTAGTGAAGTGTGAAGATATGTATCAAGGCACCAGCAAGAGTATCCCAAGTCTACTGATGTACATTGGTAGTCCCTAGCCAGGTACGTCCCAATGTGCAACAGTCCCTTTACTGGCTCCCCTGTTTAGTAACATCATGGCAGCTTCTTGTTGTACACACACACATACATTGAGAAACTGTTTGATGATGCTTTCCGCATATGTATGTCCACTTACCTAGGCGTAAACTGTAACTGAAATTTTCACAAAATTAAAATTTGTTGAAAGCATAAGCCATTAAAAGGAAAACAAGAAAAAGAAAATCCAGCACATTATGCAAGGCCTTTTCTCCTTGAGCAATCAGCCTTCCAAGATTTGCTGAAACACAAAATTCTTCACCTGCTTGAGAAAGATAGAAAGGAAGGTGCTAGTCTAACCATTCACTCAGGTAGACCATTGGGGAGCATGGTCTTCAGTTGACCCTTGTCTGGGCAAGAAGGTCTTCCTGAGCTCCTACTGGAGACTATCCTGGACCAGAAGGTCCTTTATTGAGAACCTGCCACCTGCAGATAAGCAGCTCAGCCCATCAAGCCCACCGAGATGATGAAACATCTTGTTTGATTGTCAGAGACTCACGAGATTGTGTTTTTGGGGCTTTCGGGCTATGTGGCCATGTTCTAGAAGAGTTCCTCTGAAGATGCCAGGCACAGATGCTTGAGAAACGTCAGAAAAGGAACTCTCCTTGAACATGGCCACATAGCCCGAAAGCCCCACAAAAAACTATGGATGCCGGCCATGAAAGCCTTCGACTCCACTCACAAGGTTATTACACATGACTTTTAAACCTTGATTACAGCCAGAGAAAAGCAGTTTTGATTATACTTATCACACATCAACACCTCCGACCCATAGGCTCTGTGTTCCTTAAAGTGGTCAGGGCATTCCTTTTCATTGAGGAGGAAACCCATCAATGACCTCCCAGTTGTACTAGTCCTCAGGTATAAAATGTCGCTGCCAGGGCAGTTGTGATATTGGCAGTCATGTTGTGTCAGTGTCCCCTCCTCTCCCTCCTCCTTGCTATTCCCAAGCAGGCCAATTGTCTTTATTTATTTTCCATATTTTTATTAAACTTCAGTTGAAGTAGCAGAGCTCTGGAATTGTATGAAAGAGTTAAAAGAAAATTAAAATGAAATAAACCCAAGGCATGGTGGGTAGGGCATAAGGAAGGGAGGTGGAATTAAGGGGGCATCAGGAAGTGAATACAAAGACAGTGGCAGTTCAGTTACACAATTGTGAAGATGTGAGATAATGGCTGCTCAGAAAATGTTTTTCTTTTCTGTTAAACAGATACAACTGCTGTGAGAGTGGGGCTTGTGTGGCAATATTCACATACAAAACAAAATCAATTAATGAACCCAATATGCTGTATTGAGTCAAAAACTGACATGTCTGAGTGGACCCACACTTCAGCCCCATACAACAACTGGGGCAATAGCTTATTCTTGTAGAGCTCAAGGCATGTAAACACAAACATACCACCAAAATGTGCTGCCTATTGGGAAAAAAAAGCATTGGCTGTTATATCAACTGTGGCTACAGTAGCTTTCAAGTGTGGAGACCAGCATCCAGAGTCCTTAATTGTTACCCCTATTTATTTATAATGAATAACTTTCTTTAATTGTTTGTTATTGACCTGCTGTTGATATTTTTTCCTTCACTGTCCAAACACAATGATTTTAGTTTTTGAATAATTAACCTCTAGAAATTATTTTCCGTGATATTCTCCTAGAGCCCTCAAAGGCCTATGCATGTCCACCTGTGCATAAGAAAGAAGGATGGCATCATTGGCATGTAATTAAATGGGGATATCTTTACCCTTCAAAACAAGGGGAAAAAACATTGCATCTACTAAAGAGATTATGCCATTAATATAGAAATTAAATAAAAGAGGGGCTAACAGGCAGTCTTGACAAACACCCTCATTGACAGAGATGGCTTCTGAGAAACTGCCATTTGAAACTCTAAACTGCCTTTGGTGCTTGTCAGAAAGTTAGTACATAAAAGAAAAGAAAGAAATATTGCACCACACATTCCATTTTTAGGCAAGTTACTCAAGCCTCTACTGTCATTCCGGGTTCACAGATTCTGCAATGAAATGGATTATCTGGATTTGTTTCAAAATGCTTTTAGGTCTGAATATGAGATGGAAATTACCCAAAACAGTGTTCCTGCATTTTCCTATGCTCCAGTTAGGAAGCATCCTGGGAAGCAGGGGGTGACATTGGAAGTCAGTCACAAACTATCCAACATGACAGAGGGTAAAACAAAAGGGTGGTGGGTCAGCCAGTCCAGGAGTAGTTATAACAAGACAGCAGTCAGAAACTATCAAAGAGTTTTTAAAAAAATCAAAGCAAAGCTAAGCCAGTTCAAAGTAAAGGAAAGACCAGTGCAAGTGCAAAGCCAATCACCGAGAAAAGATGGCTGTCAACCTCAAAGACACTGGGGGCTCTGGGAGAATTATGGCTAACTCCCACCTCATCACCAGGTTCCTAATTAATCAGCGTCTTTCACTTAACAGCTGCCGAGCCCAATGTTTCTCTGTTCATCACTCAGCAAAGGAGAGAGGTGTCCTTTATCACCTTCAGCCTCTATCAACTCCTCCTGGGGAGCAGAAACCCTTACTACTTCAGCCGCTCACTCCTGGGACCTTCATTATTAGGAGCATCAGATTCCTGGAAAAGGGCCTCTTCCTCTTCATCTGACTTAAACAGGGGGTGAGTCATGACAGCCTTGAATGTCAAAAAAGATGTCCATGTACCTCACCAAACTACAGACCTCAGGATATTGAAGGATGGAGCTATCACATTTAAAAAGATTTCATACTGGTAGAATGGAACAGTATAGATACAGAAAGGGCAGCCCTACCTACTCTTATGCAGAGGTGTTTGTTTAATGTGGCAGATGCTTGGAGGGAGGCTAAAAATTATCAAAAAGAAAGCTGTATAGACAGTGAGCACAGCCATTTTGCTAGCATCTTTACTCCAAGTGTGGTAGATATTATCTGATCACCACTGAGAAGAAAAGGACCAACTGCCAATCTAGTTGACTTTTGCATCTGGAATGAGTATATGAGCTCCATATATGTATATGTGTGCGCGTGTGTGTGTGTATGGTTTTATTATTAGAGAGCAACAACATTATTACATGGGGCTTCTAAATCATGATTACGGCCAGGAAAAAAGTGGTTTTGATGATACTTATCACACAATGATGCCTCCGACCCATACTTCCTGTGTTCCTGAAACACAGTGAATGCATCTCTTTTCATTGATAGGGAAATGTGTTTTCTACCACAAGTCCCTGGGTAGAAAATGAGATGCACTCAGTGCCAGGGCATTTGTGATATTGGCAGCCGTGCGGGTTCAGTGCCCTTTCCGCTCCCTCTGTTCCTCCTCTTCCTCACTATTCCCAAGCAAGCTGACTGCCATTACTTATTTGCTGTACGGTTTCCCCTCCTTATCAACAGATTGCTTTATCCATGGATTCAAGCATTCATGGCTTGAAAATATATTTTTTAAAAAGAGTATACATTCCAAATAGCAATCCTTGATTTACCAATTTATATAAGAGACACCCTTTTCCTTTTCCATTGTATTTAATGGGACTTGTGCATCCATGGATTTTGTTGTCCATGAGGGATCCTGGAACTAAACCCCAGCAGATAACAAGGGCCCGCTATATTTTTAATTAAACTTCAATCGTAATAGCAGAGGTCTAGGAACTATCCAAAAGGCATGCTGGGTAGGGAGGGAGGCAGGGAGATGATATTATGGGGGATTCAGGAAGAGAGTTTGATGGTGGTGGCAGCCCTCATCATGAGCTTGCAAAGACATCAGATAATGGCTGCTTTGCAACTTTTATGTTACCATTTCTATAAAAACTGATGCAATTGCTGTGAGACTGTGGCTTGTGTGATAATGTCCTCAGTCCTCATTCAAAGCCGAAAACAAAAACAAAAAAAAAATCAACCCAATCAAAGAATCCACTTGCTTATCAAAGAAACACTCTCATAACTAGACGAGTATAAGTCTGATTTATATTTACAGAATAGAAAGATCCTATTCACTTTTGGCAAACTGCCTTTCCTAATGATGCATTCTCCTCCATACCCTCCACTTCACTCCCTGCTATGTGGATGTGGTGATTATGAGGAAACCTAGTTTGCCTCCTACACCCCTACAATGTGATGGTTATAATGAAACCGAGTTTCCTCCCACCCTTTTATTCATTCCACTTGGACCTGGTGATTGTGAGGCAAACTGTGATGTTTCTACTATGATGCACTTGTGATTCTTTTAGTGGTGGGTCAAACTCAGGAGTCAGAGAGAGGTAGAGGAAGTGCATGGAAACAGCTTAGTTCTTCTGATGGAAGGAATAACTGAACGTATAAAATGGGAAAGAAGAAAAGATCAATATGGTACGTTATATAATGACATGTAATCTAAAGACATATTGCAAAAACAGCTTGTTTTCGTACCAAGACCTCACAACTTCAGCTTTCCAGGTGAGCTTTCCATATTTCTCATTCATTTACTTCATATTGGGGGAGGGGGGGAAGGGGGGAGGACTGGTCTAAGTTAGAATGGCCCTGCCACTTACACCAATCAAACAACTTGCTATAACAAATTATGTGACGGATATATAGAATACCAGTAAATAAAGAATTTTTACTCCGTCCACTCTCCATACAAAATCGATAGTAAGCTTGGCAGTTGAAAGGTAAGAAATAACCTTCCATTCTAGATCAGTGAGCCAGACATTTTGAAAAGAGATGGGAACAGAGAAATTTAGCAGAGGAGATGAGATATTTCAGTGTTTCCAAATCCCAAAGTCCATCCACAACTTTGCATAGATTTCCAGCTTCTGACATTTTTCAAAACCCAGCTAAACATGTAACAAAATACTGATATAAGGTAAAGAACAAGACATGCTTCAGGAAGAGCAAAGAGAAAAGTCTCTCAGCTGAACTTCATCAGCAAGATAATAAATGTGTATGAGGTACGTTTCTTAAAGGTGGGGAAAAAAATCATATTTTGAAAAATACTTAAGCTGTTTAAATATAGTTAAAGGTTTTACTTCTTAAATCTGTATATAACCGTTTTGCACACTTGAAAGAGATTTTTTCCATTTTAAAAGAAGTGTCAATCCATCCATTTTGTTAGGGGTGAATTGACCCATTTTGTACATTCTGAAAGTAACCGGAACAAAGCAACCCAGCAGTTGAAGTATTTCAATATTTCATGGTGACCAAAATCTATTCCTTACTTTATCTGGTTTTCTAACTATCACATTTGTACATTCTGAGGAAGACTGGAAGAAAGGAAACAGGAGCTGAGGTAAGCACTTCAAATCTGTCATTTACAGCAAGTGATTTGAAAATGAACAAAAATCAGCATCTCTCTGGTATTGAGGGTTTAAAACAAATATTTGTGTCCTCCAGTGAAAGCGAAACAGAGGAAATTGGCCATGGCTGCTGTGGAGGGGATGAGTCCAAGCAATCATATGGTTCCCTCCCCAAAACAAAGACTGGAAAAAAACTAAAGGAGTTTAAGAAGCGAAAAAATTCTTTTACTTACCAAGAAAGTAATGAAAATACAGGCAGTAACTTTCAAACGGTCTCTCCTGTGAAATCTTCAGGAAGGGAATTCAGCTGTTCTAAGGCTACAGACAGTTCATACCGGCATGTTGCCTTGCTCTCCACAGTTGCAGACAGCAAAGGAGGCAGAGATTGTTTGGGAGAGAAGGAGGAGTCCCAGGCGACAGCAATCGCAGATCCTCCTCTAAAGAAGAAGAAGAAAGAAAAAGAAAAGAATGGTCTGTCACCAGTGAAATCATTGGAGGAAGTCAATGCTGAAAAGAAAGTGTAGAAAGAAATAATTTCTTCATTAATAAGCTTAATAAGAGACGTCCCAGGACGAGAGCTGTACCTCAGCAGTCCACGGATTCTGCATTTAATCAGCCAGAGAAATTTGATATTCATATGGCTTATTCAAAACCTGCCACTTCTGAAACAAATCAATCCATTACTAATCATTCAGAAATATTACATATTTTAAAAATGCCCATCTGCATTAAATAGTGTTAGACGAGGTAATGACAATGGTAAGGAAAAAGATATACTAACAAAAAAAATATATAAATCTGTAGAGCCACACATAACAGGTGATGTGAACAGCATTCAAAACAGAAAAAGACAAGTATGTCAGCATATAAACTATCTAGAGATGAAGGCAGTAAGGCTAGCACTACTAAAATTCAAGAGAAAAATGAGGAACCAAAATGTTTTGATAGTAATGTATAACATGACAGTACGATCGTATATAAACAAGCAAGGAGGTGTACATTCCTGGTAGCTGATGGCAGAAGCTACCGACATATTGATTTGGACAAACAAGAATTTAAAATCAATGCGACATATTGATTTTGGCAGACAAGAATTTTAATTCAATGCAAGCCATATATTTGGAAGGAACACTAAAAACGAAAGCACCAAGAAAAGAAAGAAATATTGTACCAGACATACCACTTTTAGGCAAGTTGCTCAAGCATCTACTGCCATTCTGGGTTCACAGATTCTTCAGTGAAATGGATTATTTGGATCTGTTTTAATGTGCTTTTAGGTCTAGATTTGGGATGGAACTTATTTTGACCATTCTGATAGATCACCTACACCAGGAGCAAGATAGGACTATTTGTTTTTTCAACTGATGTCTTCTATTTGTTCTAAAATGGGATCTGAGGCACATTAGAGTTTACTGTCATTAACATTTGATTTCACCTGTCAAGATTCAGCAAAGGTACTCTTTAGAGATCATTTAATCACTTCTGAATATTCTTTCCCAAAGAAAACCCTATGAACTTCATGGGGTCACCATATATCAAAAATGGGAAAAAAGAGGATCCCAACAATTATCGTCAAGTTAGTCTGACATCAATACCAGGAAAGAGTCTAGAGCAGATTATGAAACAGAGAGTCTGTGAACATTTTGAAGGCAATGTCCTAATCGCAAAAAGTCAACATGGGTTTCAGAGGAACAAGTCATGCCAGACAAACCTGATCTCTTTTTTTGATAAAAATTACCAGCTTGGTAGATGAAGGGAATGCTGTGGATATAGTATATCTTGATTTCAGTTAGGCCTTTGACAAGGTTCCCCATGACATTCTTGCAAACAAGCTTATAAAATGCGGGCTAGACAAGGTAACTGTAACATGGATTTGTAATTGGTTGACCAGCTGAACCCAAGGGATGCTCAACAATGGCTCCTTTTCAACCTGGAAAGAAGTCGCCAGTGGGGTCCTGCAGGGTTCTGTCCTGGGCCCAGTGCTATTCAATATCTTTATTAATGATTTGGATGACAGAATTGGGGGATACTTATCAAATTTGCAGATGACACCAAATTAAGAGGAGTAGCTAATACCTCAGAGGACAGGATCAAAATTCAAAATGACCTGAATAGACTAGAAAGCTGGGCCAACGCCAACAAAATGAAATTCATAGCTGAAAAATGTAAGATACTGCACTTAAGGCGGAAAAATGAAATGCACAGATATAGGATGGGGGACATTCGGCTGAATGAAATTATGTGTGAAAGGGATCTAGGAGTCCAAGCAGACCACAAGTTGAACATGAGTCAACAGTGCAATGTGGCAGCTAAAAAGGCCAATGCAATTTTAGGCTGCATGAATAGAAGTATAGTGTCTAGATCAAGGGAAGTAATAGTGCCACTCTATTCTGCTTTGGTCAGGCCCCACCTGGAATAATGTGTCCAGTTCTGGGCACCAAAATTCAAAAAAGATGTGGAGAAACTGGAGCATGTCCAAAGGAGAGCAAATAAGATGGTGAAGGGTCTGGAAGCCATGCCCTATGATGAACAACTTAAGAAGTGATATGATAGACTTGTTTAAATATTTGAAGGGATGTCATATTGAGGAGGGAGCAAACTTGTTTTCTGCTGCTCCAGAGACTACAACACAGAACAATGGATGCAAACTGCAGGAAGAGATTCCACCGAGACATTAGGAGCAACTTTCTGACAGTAAGGGCTGTTCGACAGTGGAACACACTCCCTCGGAGAGTGGTAGTGTCTCTTTCTTTTTAGGTCTTTAAGCAGAGTTCTTGGGGCTAGTACTATGGCCCAGAGGCAGAAATCATTTGGCTCTCCAAGTGTTGTGAACTCTCTCCAAATAATACCGGGGGGGGGGGGGGGGGAGACGAGATTGCTGAAATAGTCTGTCCTTGGGGATAATCTGTGGGCTTGCTTTCTCTTATAAAGTTATGGGTCTTGGGGGAGGCCCCCAGAGTTGGCCTGCCTAAAATGATTGTCCGAGATGGCAACCAGTCTCTTTGCATTGCATCTGGGGTCTGGGGTCTTAATCAAGGGTGGCTGGGGAGGTCTCACAGATTGATAGTTGTGCTTCAGCTAAACCCACCCAGGTTCCTCCGGCCTTCATTTGCTCAGCCCCAGGTCTCAAACATTTAATAAGTTTTAGGTCCATAAAGACGGCCCTTCCATGGCTGGTCAACATGGAGCCTTCTTGATGGCTGCTCCTAAACTATGGAACTCCCTTTCTGTTCCATTGGCTCCCTCTCTGCTTTCCTTCTGCTGCCAGAGCAACACTTTTTAAAAATTTAAACATGCCTTCAGCTTTTAACTAGTTGAGACAGAGGCATACTAAATGGGTTTGCTGTATTTTTAAAAAATGTGTTGAATTTTTAAAAATTCTTTCATGTTTTAATTGGATTGGTTGTTTGACATTTTTAAAACCTTTGTATTGTACAGGTTTAATTTCCCTTATATAAAATGCTCTGGACCAAAGGTATTTGAGATTTCATATTTTTGGGGGGATTCTGGAATTTGCATATATTTAAATAAGGCGATATCTTGGAGATGAGATCCAAGTCTACACACAAAATTGCCTTGTTTGATATACACCCTATACACCAAGCCTGGAGGTACTCTGATACAATATTTTAAATAATTTTGGGCTCGAAACAAAGTTTGTGTACACTGAACCATCAGAAAGCAAAGGTGTCACTATTTTAGCCACACATGAAAAATAAAAGTTTGGGGTTTTGGAATATTTAGGAATTCCACAAATGGAATGCTCAACCTGTATACTGTTTTACCTATTTTGTTTTAATGGATGTTGTAAGATGTTTGGATCCCATATTAGGAAAAGGCAGGGCCTTAAATAAAATTAAATGAATAAATAAATGACTTATGCTTAGTCTGCCTAACCCCCACAGTTTGGCATTTGCACATCGTGATTATGATGAAATTTGTGATGTTTCTGCTGTGACACAATCAGAATGTTTTCGTTGATGGATCAAGCTTAGAAGAAAGCAAGGGGAAGGAGGAAGGGAGTTTTCATGGGAGACACTTGAAATTTCATGGGAGCCACTTCTCTGTTAAAGGAGGAGGAGATTAATCACAAAATGGGAATAAGAAAAGAGAAGGTATTGTGTACATTTGTGTTAGATGCTAAAAAAAAGGGGGGGCGGGGGAAGAGTCATACGCCCAGAACCAACCATTTCCCCATCAAAACTTCAAAAATTCATCTAGCCAAGTGAACTTTCTATATCTTTCTTTTATTTGTCTGAAAGCAAGGATATTGGGATGTAAGAATGGCCGAGGCTGGGAATGTGATGTTATTTAATGGGCCCACACTAATCAGAAGATGGAGGCAAAATGATGGAATCAATGTGGAATGATCAAAGACGCCCTGTTCCATCTAAAATACACCAAACAAAAAGGCAAGGCTGGCAGTTCAGTTCTAGAATGAAGAGAATATTCTAGAAGAAGAAAGACTATTTCCAGTGAATATCAAGTTTCTGGTACCTCCCTGCAGAGCAGGTCTTGGCAAAAGAGCAGGTTATTGGTGCGTGTTACCCCCTTTCTTTATAGCTTCTTCAAACTAATTATGGGGAAATATTTTCCATGGTTAACATTTTATTTCACCATTTTATGAATGACCTCTTTGCAGATTTAAAAGGAAATTTTCAAATTTTAAAAGAATTGATAAAGAACTGCAAGAGATCTGTTTTGTAAGGAGGAGTGGTAACACCTTCCAGGTTCCCTAAGGTATGTTTTCAAATGTCATGGTAATAAAAGAATGAGCTGGGGACAGCATAGCAACGTTTCTTTTCAGGAAGTACCATGGCTTAAAAAACCATAAAGGGATTCACAGCTTCAACTTAATTAAGCAGCAATCTTGGAACAAAAAGTCTGGTGCAATGTGAAAAGTATAAGATATATAGTATTTTTTTTTCAAGAAGAGAGTTTAAAACATCTTAGCTTAATATGAGGCGGAGGTGAGTCCTTAGAAGCAGGTTCCATGGAAAGAAAGAAAGTGGAACATTGATTTTATAATTTTCTAAATGAACTCTCTGCCGATTTAATAGGAAATTTTCAAGTTTTTTTAAAAAATGCAAACACCTCTGTTGTATAAGATGGAGCAGTAACATCTTCCAAATTAAGATATGTTTTCAAATGTCATTGATACAGAATAAGATGATGATAGCATGATAGTATTTCTTTACAGGAAATGCCCTTGGTTCAAAAACTATAAAGAGAGTCACAGCTTCAACTTATTGTAATAAAGCAAGAAACTCAGAACAAAAAGTCCAGTGCATTCTAAGACTTTTTTCCCCACGCGAGTGTTTAAAATATCGTAAGTTAATATGAGGTGGAAGTGAGAACTTAGAAATAGGTTCTAGAGAGAAAGTGGAATTCTCAACTGTTCAATATCTCAAGGCCCGAAAATATCCACAGTGGTTCTACATTTTAAAGGTAATTAATTTTTGTGACTTTGCAAATTTAACAGGAACCTAAATTAATAAAATGAGATTAAGAAATGTATTTATATCAAAAAGCTCAGCACAAGGCAGGGAACTTAACAGAAGACACTGTTCCAAAATGAGGAGAAAGAAACATGACAGATGAACTTCAGAAACCTGGAAGAAGATCTTTGTCATGTGCCCATTGCTAAGGAAAACACATACAGAATCACTTCTTCTGGCTGCCTGATGAAAGTATTTGGATAATTTCTGTGACCTCTCACTCTGAAAGGTAATTTTCTCTGTTTTACAAAACAAAACAAAAGTCTTAATCTTTTCTTTCCCTAAAGATGTTATCAGTATCACCTGACATGGCTGCTCTCCATTTAATAAGCACCGAAGCAGAAAAGGGATTACAATCTTGTGTATATAAATGGTACTTTTAAATAAATAAATAAATGCTACTTTTGTTAAATCTTTTCAGGCCTATTTAAAGCACAGCTCATCTTGGCAAGGAATTGATTAAGGAACTATTGACTGCAAAGGTCAAACTATATGTAATGAACGCTAAAATTATGCACTGTAATAACAATGTGTAGGTGAGAAAGAGGCATGTATGAGAACAGTTTAAAAAATAAATACAAGATTTAAAGGCCTCAGCTACACTGGGATGCTCTCTATATTTCATGGTATTTATCTAATATTAGGAGAAAGGGGAATGAATCATATATTAACGTTGGATGAAGGATAGATGTTAAATAATATGAAAAATAAATTGAATGAGGAAAGACGTTGCACTCCTTTTAGTGAGAAGTAAGAAACACATTTCCAGAAAAACAAATTATATGCTCTGGAAATACCGGAATACAAAATTCCAGCAGATGTGGTCCACATTGTAGTATTTGTAGTTCCATGTGCTTTGTTTTGCCTGGTTCTTTAAATAACCTTTGACCAGGAGAAGGATGGAAGTTCAGGTTTCTGTCAATGTTAAGAAAAGAACAATCATGCACCAAAGTATATGACACGAGGTATAGAATGAAATGGAAAAGTGAGAAGCATTTCCAATGAACATCTCCAACATGTTGGTAAGTCCCTAAAATGTAGGTCCTTTTATTGGGAAGAGAACAGATTCCAGTTTTTCCTCACCTGATAGTATCTTGCAACTAAGTAGTGAGAAATATTTATAATAGTTAAAGGATAATGCCATCATTTTAGAAATGATTTCTTTGTAGGAAAGAAAATGGTAACCTCTTGTTCTCTGAAGAGAGAAAGATACAATCCTTAAGATAAATTTTCAACTGCAATAAACTCAGAAGAACACAGAATTTGACAAGACCATTTTTACTTGTCAGGATTGCCTTAGTTTAAAAAGGATAAAGAAATCTATTGTAAAGCACAAGCATAATTAAGAAAGCAACCGGCTCCTAACAAAAAGTCTGTAGTAATATAAGATTTACAACATATTTCTTCAAAACTGGAGCATACAGCATCACAAATGAATATTTCCATCGTGGAGGTGAGTCATTAAGAAGGAAGTGGAAAGGGAAAAGGGACAAGATTTCTGGCTTATATTTTCCTTGATGATGAGCTTGTTCAAAACGCTAGCCACCAAAAATAGTGGTTAACCATTCTTAAGCATGTATTTGTGATCTGACTGTAGATTTAAAAGGAAATTGTCCAGTTTGGGGGAAAAAACAGGAAAAAGAAAGAAACAGGATAAAGAAAGAAATAGAAATTAACACATCTGGCATGAATTAAAAAAATAGATCTTTTTGTTCAAAATTGGAAAGAGTGAAACATCATGGATGCTTGAAAGAATGTCCTTAAGATGCCGTTTTTAAGTTTTTGTTGGTTTAATTTAGTTAAACCAATGGTGGTGGGTGGTCGGGAAGGGGTAGGATAACTGTTTTAATCTGTATATTTTTTTTTAACCTTGTTGTAACCCGCTCCGATTATGCGAATAGAGGAGAAGGGTATAAATAAACATCATCATCATCATCATCATCATCATCATCATCATTATTTTATATTTAAAGAAAGTATTAAAAGAAAGGATTAAATATTGTATTTAAATCTAACAAAGAATATTTAAAGACCTCAGCTATACAGAGATGAGCTTTATACTTCTCATGTTATTTATCTAATATTGGGAGAATTGAAACAAGAAAGTTCAGTGGATCAAGATGTCCATGGGTCAAAGAACAGAAGCTAAAGAATATCAGTTGGTGAAAAAAAGTTGTGTTTCATTTAAAATGTCTTTTATTTAAAATTATAGCAAAGTTGTCAGGTGAGATTTAAAAGACATCGTTCCAGAACAAAAGGTTGCATGCTCTGGAGAGACTTAAACACATCAGTCCATCAGATGTGGTGCATATTGTAGTATTTCTAGTTCTACGTGCTCTGTTTTGCCTGGCTCTCTAAATAACATTGAAGTAGGAAAAGAATGAAAGTTCAGGTTTCTGCCAATGTTAAGAAAGGCACAGACATGCACCAAAAGATGTGACACAAGGTACAGAACTCATCCTCCTTCAAGAATGGAAAAGTGAAAAGCATTTCCCCAAAACATCGCCATCATTTTGGTAAGTCCCCAAAAGGTAGGTTCCTTTATTAGGAAAAAAATAGATTCCTGGTTTTCCTTCACTTGACAACCACGTAGAGCTACGAACTGAGTAATATTTATTACAGTTAAAGGGTGACAACATCTTTTATAAATGACCTCTTTATAGATTTGAAAGAAAGTTTTCAGGTTAAGAAGAAATGGAATCCTGTTCTCTGAAGAAAGAGTGATACATCTTTAAGGTAAATTTTCAGTTGCAAGAAACAGAAGAATACATATATTGACAAAATCATTTTTACTTGCAGGGATTCGTTTAGTTATAAAAAGATAAAGCAATCTAATGTGAAGCATAAACATGATTCAGAAGTTAAACAGCTTTTAATAAAATGTATGGAATTAATATAAGATGCAGAACATATTTCTTCAAAAATGGAGAGTAAAGCATCACAATTGGATTTGCCCATCATAAAGGTGAGTCCGTAGGAAAGGAGGAAACAGGAACTAGATTTCTGGTTAATTTTCCCTGATGATTGGCATGTTCAAAATCCTATGTACCAAAAGTACTTATTAACCTTTTCAAAGAGTGTATTTGTGATTTCTCTTCTGATTTAATAGGAAATTAAATTCCAACTTGGGAAAGAAGAGGATAATGAAAGAAATAGACAAATATTAACAAGTCTGGTATGAATTAAGGCAAAAAATGTTTTTTTCCCCAAAAGGAGGAAAGAGTGAAACTTCACAGATGAACTTCACCAATTTTAGGTCTTGTACCACTTTTGAGACTAACTGAAAGAAAGATGTTGGCAGGATGAGGTTTTGTAGACTTCAATCAACTTCCTCAGATCTTCTGAGACTAACAGACTAACATGGCTATATCTTTGAATAGGTTTCAGATGTTAGGAATGCAATACACACTTGCTTAGAAGCAGATTGCAACTGGCCATTTATATCTGAAGATGTTAGTATTGAATTATAAGAGTACTCACCCAAAAGTTGATTCCAATGAAATAAATAGGTTTTGGAGTAAATGAATAGGATTGGGAGTATACGGTCCACACTGAGAGTTAAAGTTTGCTACAGATCTCAATGAAAACACTTTGAAAGAAGTAGGCTGAAGTCCCAGTCTGTTTATGCACAAAAGGACACCAGTTTATGTGTGTATCCACACTGTACAATTATAGTGTGGACAAGGGGATCTGAGGCACACTGAACATGATTGTTCAGGTGGAACACAAGTATGCATATCCATCAGATTGCAGTGAAGATATTGATGCCTTAATCAGTAATAAAACGGATGAGATTGGGCAACCTGAAGCTTAAATTAAAAAGATTAACCAAACTAACTGAATATACAAAAGTGTAACTTTTCCAATACAGCATTTCAGTCTGTTCAAAATGAGACAAGGTGGGCATTCTCTTTGAAGGTAAAGCTAGACTTTGCTTCCCTCCTGAATGTCCATATAGCAGACCACGGTCATGGTGCCTTGTCCAGCCGTGGCAAGTGTGCCAATGGCAATGATTTCTGCTTTCGGACAAGTTCAGGCCTAGTGCGTGATGGAGGGTGAAACAAAAGGGTGGTTGTCAGTCGGTCCAGGAGTAGTTATAACAAATCAGCAGTTAAGATGCCAGAAGCCATCAAGGAGCAAACAAAGCTGTCAAACCAAAGCTAGTCCAAGATCAAGGAGACACAAATGCTAGAGGATAGTCAACCATCCACATAAGACAGCTGTGAACAACAGAGACATTGGGGGCTGCTGGAAGAATTACAGCCATCTCCTTCAACAACACCAGCGGCCTAAATAATCAGCATCCCTTATGTGTTTATTGTTCATTACTCAGCAAAGGATCGTGGTGTGTCTTCAGCATCCTCAGCCTCTGCAACCTCCTGATGGGGAGCAGGGACCCTACTCCTCTGCCCAGCTCTTGGGACCTTCACTATCAGGAGTAGCCGATTCCTGGCAAGCTGCCTTTTCTTTCTCCTCTTCACCCGAATTGAACACGGGGAGAGGTATGACACCCTTGAACTTCAGGATCTTTTGGTCCAAATACCTCCCCAGACTATAGAACTCATGATGCTGAAAAATGGAGCCCTGACATTTGAACTGGCTTTATACTAGTAGATTGGTATCATATAGACGCAGTCAAAGTAGCTGTACTTACTGTCAGGTAGAGGTGGCTGTTTCTGTTAGTGTGATTGCGCAGGCTGCGTTGCACCACACTGAAGCTGTGCGCCTGGATGGCTGAGAAGTGACACGGAGCTCTGTTCAGGTTGGAGAATCTCCTTTCCCCCTCCAGAAGTAGACAGATATCTCTCATGGAGGCTCTGCAGTCTTTGTTGCTCTGTACACAAGTGTGTACTCAATGCCACAGTGAGATGCAATGCACCATACAGCATCAGCATCAACACAACAACTCATAAGGACCCACACTGTACACTCCTCCCTTATATACGTGCGCATCTTCTTCTCCTGTGCACTTTTGCCCAGCAGCCTCTTCCTGTGTGCACCCTCTAGACAGTTCCCCCATGCAGGCCAGGGAGACTTTGCAGTTTTCTGCTCACCATGCTGTCTGTCCCCTCTTGTGACTCAGCACAGCCCAAATGTTGACTCAACATGGCATCTTGGGGATTTCAGGGAACCCTGGCACCTTTCCCCATGTCTGAGCATTTTCCAGGATCCTATTCTCTAAAAGTTTCATGGGGCAGGTGCCTGGAGGGAGGCTAAAAGGGTCAAAGGGAAAGCTATATAGACAGTGAGCCCAGCCATTTTGCTAGTCTGTTGACTCCAAGTGTGGGAGATATTATCTCATCCTCACCACTGAGAAGAAAAGGCCCAACTGCCAATCTAGTTGACTTTTGTATCTGGAATGAGATGGGGCACTTTTCTCTTCTTTCCTCTCAAGCAGTAAAAGCTCTTGGGCTAGCTCTCTAAACCCATATCTACATATTCCCTACCCATTCTGTACTGGGTAGAAAAAGCATCTTATCTGTGACTAAGAGGAAGGGAACAGTGTGGGGTGCAAAATCCTCACCCCCTTATTCTGATGCATTTCTTTTCTTTAAACCCTTCTCCTTTTTGGCTTGCTTCACTATCAGACCTGTACTAGAGAAACCAGCTTAAAGCAAGACTAGTGATGTATTGACGTGGGAGAGGAGACGATTTGACTAGGCTCCACCATTCAAACAAACTGCTTCATTTATATACCGCTTCATACCCCATAAGCAGTGTCTTAACGGTTTATAACTGTAAGTTACTTGTCCCTAACAATCTGGGTACTCCTTTTTGGGACCTCGGAAGGATGCAAGCCTGAGTCAAGCTTGAGCCCTTTGGCTGGTATTGAACTCTCAACCTTATGGTTTTGAATGAGTGGCTGAAGTACAGGCATTTAACCACTGCGCCACCAGGGCTCATATGGTACAAATGGTACTCATTCAGGCCTCCTGGTACAAATCTCTCTCTCTCTGTGTATACATCTGGTTTGATTGTCTGAGACTCTCAAGATTATTACATACGACTTTTTTTGGTATTTTTAATTTTTATTGAGTTAGTCATATGGCTTACATTTATCTAGAGTGAAAAAAGCAAAAAATATAAATCTATTATCATACATGTATTTATTTACTGTATTTGTTGATCCGAGTGCTTCTTTTTTTTGGTGGGTGGGGGGAGATGTAACATGCAAGTGCACAGTACTAGACTCATCTAATGCAATTTACAGCATAACTCTATAGGAAAGGAAGGAAATATGTAAGCTATCACTGCAGTTCATTTACTGCATTCTCTGTCCAAGTAGTCAAGGAGCGCAATACAGTATAACTTAGCTGTAAACTTGTATTGAACAGTTCTTCTGGGATCAGCCTGACCCTTATCAGTTCCTTTCCTTCTTTCAGGAATAGCAAATATTTAAGTTCTATGCAAGCTTAATGTCAACGCATACCATTTTAAAAGATGCTATATGAATGTCAAGTATTAATCATTGCAGAAGATCAAGTTCCAGAAGACTTTTTAAGAGGACAGCAGAACCTGCCCCAGTGGAGAAGAATTGGAAAGATGCTTATGGAAGTGCTGATATTGAAAGCGAAATCAAGTGAAATCTCCGGAGTCAATGTTCAGAGCTGTTCACCAAAGCATCAGTTCACTCCAGAGCTGCACAAAGAAGACATTAATCCCCACTTCCATGTTTCAGTTCATGATGTTTTTCTCTGGAGGAGCCAGCAAAGAGCACAGCACAGGAACTGATAATGGAGCATGCCCAGGCTAGTGCTGACTGCCACTTTTGGGGTTGGGAAGGAATTTTCCTCCAGGGCGGATTGGCCTGAGAACCTGGAGGCTTTTTGCCTTCCCCTGGGCACTGAGCAGGAGCCACTTGCTACGTGAATTGGCACATCCAGATCAATGTCAAAAAATCATCTTTAAAATAATGAAAATATTAAAAATAATAAAGATAAACAAGCATAAAAACAAATAAGAGATATTAAATGAAAAATAAATTTATTGATAAAAACTAGTTCTTGTTTCTTTTGCCTTTTTCACTGAAATGTACACTTCTATTTCCTGCTGTTGCTTGGATTCTATGAAAATGTGACTTGCTCTGCCAGATAGCAAGGGATTTGGGCTTACATTTTAGAAATTTTGATTGTGTCAACCTTCTGCTTGAAGTTTTAAGTTTTGGATCTAATTGTTGGTGAAATAAAGCTCTCAATCACAATAGATTTTAGGTCTTGTAGCACCTTTGAGACTAACTGAAAGAAAGACGTTGGCAGCATGAGCTTTAGTAGACTTCAGTCGACTTCCTCAGAAATCAATGAAAGCTCTTTGAAAGACGTATGCTGCAGTCCCAGTCTGTGTCTGCCCAAAAGGACACCAGTTTATGAGTGTATCTACACTTGGGAACTTCAAGGCAGCCTTTTCACAAGGCTGGTTTATTTTGCTAGGGACAAACGCAGGTGGGGCTATAGCTCGGTGGCAAACGCACACGTTTTGCATGCTGAAGAGTCAAGCGGTGGCATGACCAGGTCGCACCAAGAAATACCTTTCTCCACCAAAGACTTTGGAGAGCTGCAGCCAGCTCCATTCCTTTAGTTAATGGTTCTTCTTGTTGTGTGCATTCAAGTCATTGCCGACTTATGGTGACCCTAAAGTGAACCTTTCACAGGGTTTTATTGGAAAGTTTCTTCAAAGGGGGGTTTGCTGTTGCCTTCCTCTGATGCTGAGAGAGTGTGACTTGCCCAAGGTCACCCAGTGGGTTTCGTAGGTGAGCAGGGATCGGAACCCTGTTCTCCAAAGTCATAGTCCAATGCTCAACTAAGCATCTTCAAAGAGAGGCCAGACAGCTCCTGCTGGGGCTGCTCTGGAGTTCCTCCACTGATTCCATGCTCTTTACGAACTCTGTGGCTGCATCCACACTGTAGAAATCATCCTGTTTAACTGCCTTAGCTCCATGCTATAGAATTTTGGGAAATGTCATTTTGTGAGACATGTAGCTTTCTCTGTCAGAGAGCTCGGGTGCCACAATAACCTACAAATCCCAGAATTTCATAGCATGGAGCCATGGAAGTTAAAGGGATATCAAACTGCAGTGCAGATGTAGTCTGTGATTCTATCCTTTGAATCACTCTTGTAACAAAACTCTAGGACAATGATGGAGTTGACTTGAAATCCCATGACATCACCGTTGCATTTAGCAACTCAGAAATATTTAAACCCAGGAAGGCTTATATCCTAATGCTGTTTTAAAGAGAAATCCTGCCCATCCCTCCCAGACAATAAACTCTGTGTCATAGAATATATAATTTATTTCAAATTCTTCCTGAGACTAATGGGCCTCTAAGCTACATTTAAGAGGCGCCGCTTTAATGAAAGAAGTGGGATGTTGCACAACAGATCCCCACAAAGCAAACTGACTTTTCTGCCCCGATGCTTTGGCTGGAGGTTCCTTTAGCCTCTTGAAAATTTAAGAAAGATGTCACCCTAATATAAATGGTTCTGCTCAAGAAAGATTCCATGCTTTATCTTCCCCAAACTTCATGCTTCAGGTTTTTTGCCTACTTCAATTTTTTGCTTTTTTTCTTCCCTTAAGGGTTTTCTTTTTGCAACACGATCCTGCTATTAGGAAAGAAGCCAGGGAAATGCATCATATTCTACTGACCTGGGCAGAGGCCAAGAAGTTGGTTTTATTATTATTATTATTATTATTATTATTATTCTTGGGAAACAGAGCGCTTTTAGAACTGCAGCATAAAACATCAGCTGTTCTGAATCAAACTGAAGTGGGAAGGCCAGGTCTGATTTCATTGATAATAATAATAATAAATATTTATTTATATTCCGCCCCTCTGGGTAAACAATCGGGGCGGAGTACAACATTTAAAAATACATACAGCTAAAATATAATTCGGTCTCCCCTCCCACCCGTTAAAAATGAATTAAACTAGGAATGAAATTTAAAACAATGAAACATTAAAACATTATCTAAAAATTGGATACGTGGGCGGCCACAAGGGTATCAATGTCTCATTTAATGGGAGTGGAGGGACAATGAATGACAGAAAAGTTAGTCATTTTCTGGGAAGGCCTGCCGGAAGAGATGCGTCTTAGTGGCTCTCTTAAAGCTATTATTTTACTGTATTTTAAAAGTTTGTATCCCAGCTTTCAGCATAGGATTGCATATACTCCTCATTTGTCGATTGTCGATATCCCTGGCACCCAGCATTTGGGTATAGGGTTGCCAGGTCAGTAGTTTCCCATTCTCTAAGACTTCAGTGACAAAACCTGCGACCAGTGGGAATACTAGAGTTGGCATCACTTGGTGCGGTAACTCATGGTGTCACCCCATTCCCTTGACTGCCTCCCATATCACACCATACAGAATCCTTACCACAGTCAGCACTCTAACCATGGATTTTTTTTTATCAACAGATCTGACCACCCACGGCTTGAAAATATTGAAAATATTACCCAGTGAATACAATGTTCTTAGCAAGAGTGCTACGAGTGTTAACTTCAACCATTCCATTGATTCCTTGGGCAAGAGATCATGCCAGCGTTCTTCAAAGTTTTCTTCATCCACATAAGTTGTCAAGAATAAGGAATTTTTGCCAAACCATAACACTGATATATACATGCCTTTAACCATCAAGATAGAATTTGCCTATATGCTTCTAGCCCCAGGGGCCTTGGATTGTAGCATCTAAACACAGCTTCCGTTCTCCTGAACTGTTTAATCATTTACATGTAAAGCCTTACTGCTCTTTTGATAGCCAAGGAATGCCATGTTATATCCACCATTTCACTATGCCATTGTATGTAATGGGACTTGTGCATCCACTGATCTATGGGGGGGGGGGGGTCCTAGTAATCCTTGGTAATGCTGGGGTTCCCAAGAAATACTATGGGAGGAAGAAAGCATCATGTTGATCTCCAACATAAAACCAGTTATTATCCCTAATATATAAGCTACTGACACTAATGATACAGTCACCCCTCCGTATCCAAGGATGCTTTATCCATGGATTCAAGCATCAAAGCCTTGAAAATATTCAAAAATATCTTGAATTCCCAAAGCAAACCTTGTTTTTGCCATTTTGTATCCATGGAGGTCCTGGAACTAAAATCCAGTGGATACCAAGGGCCTACTCTAATGGTTTGAGTTTTTTTGTTTTTTGTTCTTTGGCATTAATGTTACTCATAAATCGTAATTGCCATATATCACTGAATGTAATCACAATAGTTGTGACAAAAATAATGAGCAAAATTAAAATTATAACTTTAAATTACAGTATCCTATGAACACATAAATGTATTCACATGTACATAGTTAAAGGCCATCGAAATCCCATGGTGTAGTTGTCTGAGATATGATTCTGAAGACCAGAATTCAATTCCCAGCTTGGCCATGCAACCCACTGGGTGACCCTGGGCAAGTCACACTCTCTCAGCCTGAGGGGAAGGCAATAGCAAACCTGCCCTGAACAAATCTTGCTAAGAAAACCCCATGATAGGTTCGTCTTGGAAATGACTTAAAGGAACACAACAACAAAAAACAAAATCATAATTTAATAAAGCACCATATACTACATTCAAAACACTCTCTTGCCACATGATTTAAGAACCAAAGATTTAAGAAAGAGACCAGAGAGAAGGCCAACTGAAGGGAGCATTTCATAGCTTGGGAGCAGCCACCACGAAAGCCCTCTCCCATGTCCTCATCTGACAGGACTGGAAGGATGGTGAGAACCAAGAGAAATCCCTCCCTTGAAGAACTTAAAAATGGAGTTGTTGTTGTTGTGTCCTTTTGTGTCATTTCTGACTTACGGTGACCCTTTGATAAGGGTTTCTTGGCAAGATTTGTTTAGAGGAGGTTTGCCATTGCCTTCCCCTGAAGCTGAGAGCAAGTGACTTGCCCAAAGTCACCCAGTGGTTTTCGTGGCTGAGCTGGGATTTGAACCCTGGCCTCCAGAGTCGTAGTCCAATACTCAAACCACTAGGCCACAAAGGCTCATAAAAAAGTCTTTGCTGTCCCCAGAAAGAGAGCAGAGAGGGGATCAACAAAAACTCCCTGGGGAGGGGGTTTCACAGCTTGGGAGCAGCCACCAAGAAGACCTTCTCCCATGTCCTCACTACGCAGATTTGTGATGGTGGTGGGACGAAGAGAAAGCCCTCCCATGAAGACCTTAAAATTTGGGCACACTCATATCGGGAGATATGGGCTAGTCTACATGAAAGTGTATTATGTAAATTGATGCAGATTTTTCCTCGTTCACATTGACGTTTAATTCTTCACTTTCCTGCGCATATTTCCTGCATCTCTCTCTCCCTCTCTTGAAAATGCACAGCTACCCAAATCCATGCAAAACAGATGGACAGCCACTTGTTTCTCCTCCAGAGTTTTTCTCCAGAGTTTAAGCAGATTTTTTTGGAGGGGGACACTGCAAAAAGCCCAAACTCCTGCAAATCATGTGTGGACGGATCATATTCCTACCAGCTAGAATGAGAAATTTTAATCAGACAAGCGCATGGTCTTTCAAAAGTTCTCAATCCAAGCCTTTCTAATGGTCTGGGTCCAAGCCTGTGAAAGGCCAACAAATGGGTGATATGGAAGAAACAGGAAGAAAAATAACCAGCTGAATATATATATATACCATCAAGTCTGTGAACTTGAAATGAGCGGACTTGGAAATCCACAGAGGGGCAACCGCTATTAATATCAATGGAGCATGTATGTGGTGCGCACTCCACCTTCATGCACATCCCATTTAAGCCTATGCGCTTGAATATGCACAAGATTTTGAACTCACCGGGGGGGGGGGGTCCAGAACAGATCCCCAACAAGTTTAAAGGGGCAACTCTGTGTGTGTGCATGTGTTTCTGTAATGAAGCCGCCTTGGCTCCTCTTTCGGAGAAAGGTGGAATAAAAATTAAATAATAAATAAATAAATAAATAAATGTGAAAGTGAATTTTCTTTGAGGATTGCAGAAGTCAGGGCTTGGAGTCCAAAAACAGCTTAGAGTCCAGAAACAGAACTAAAGGTGGATTGTTTTTTATGCAGTTTTTGCAATTACCTGTACTAACCGCCACTCTCCACATTGAATTCAAAGGGGAAAAGATCAGCATGTGGTTTATAGTCCATAGCAAAGCATTTGACTGTATAGATCATGAAAAGCTATGGACGGCACTCAAGGACATGGGGGTATTGTGGACAGCCAAAAACACAAATAAATCATTCTGTTGTTGATGTAATACAAGTTTCCAAAATCCAAACTATTCCATAATCCAAAATTATCAATATGGGAGAAAATGACATCTTTGTTTTCTGATAGTTCAATGTAAACAAATTTTATTTCATGCACAAAAATTATTAGTTGTTTTGGCTCCAGGCCTGGGAGAAAAGCAGCATAGAAACTAACAAATGTAATGTGTATAAAATTACCTTCAGGCTACGTGTACAAGGTGTACATAAAACATAATTGAATATTATGTTTAGACTTGGGCCCCATTTCCAAGATATCCTATTATGTTGAAGCAATGTTTTAAAAACCCGAAGAACCCCGAAATTCAAAATATTTCTAGTACCAAGCCTTTTTGTATATGGGAGATTAAACTTGTCATATTCATAAACATCATCATGATTTCACTTAAATGTTGCCTTTCTCTTGGTGGGGGAGTCAGCTTTTCCAGTTTCTGATATCAATAATTATTTCATTTCATCTATATGCTCAGTAGGATCCAAATAGGATCACCAACAGAGTCAGGTAAAAAGAGTGAAATTTTGAAAAATCAGTTGAAATCATCCTATTATGAGAAATGTAACCCATGAAATTGGACCTTATGGAGAAGTGGTCCTATGGGACCAGGCAGAATGGAGAGTGTTTGTTTGTTTGGTTTCCATGGAAACAACTGAGACTCTTCGCCAAGGTGGGAGTTGCGTCAGTTGAGGTTGAGAGGAGGTTGAGAGGTGGAGAGACCTCAAGACAAGAGGCATTTCTCTTGGTGGCTTTGCCTATTTTCTATTTGTTGGGAGTGTTTTGAGTCCAGGTTTGTTTCAGTGGACCCTACTCCCGCTTCTTGAAGGCTTGATCTGATCTGAAAGCATCCGTATTCACTCATTCATTTGGTAGGTTCATTGAACTATAGGACTGTGTTATTTATTAAATTTCATCCCCCCTTTCTCCAATGGGTGGGTCTCAAGGTGGCTTAGAGTACAAAAGATAGAATGAACAAAAGCATTTGTAAAACGTACACATGATCGTAAAAGAAAAGGATGGTGCTGTTGCTTCGGTTGGCAGTTAGTTCTCAAAGTTCTGCAAAGGACAGTCTACAAATGTTAACTGGGAGGGAATTAGGAAATGGAAGGACAATGGCTTGCAGATATATCACATAGATAGATGTGAAGATAGAATAGAAATAAACCAAAATGCCCTTGACCTAATTATATCTGGAGTTGAAAAGGGGTTAATGAGAAAGACTTACAAATTTCTATTGGAGAACGGATTTAAAAATGAAACGATTAAAGAAACTATGATTAAATGGATGCAAAATACTGGCAGACCAATTCCAATGGAAATGCGGGGGGAAACGTGGAAAATTAATCACAAATTTACTAAAGCTAATACTTTGAAAGAATAATATTTAAAGATATTTCATAGGTGGTATCTTACTCCCTCAAGGCTGTCCAAAATGAACAAACACCTAGATTTTAAATGTTGGAAATGTAAAGATAAAATTGGCACAATGTATCATGTCTGGTGGCAATGTAAAATAATTAAAAAGTTTGGGCAAAAAATACACAAGGAAATGAAAGCAGTACTAAGATTGAATATTCCACTCATTCCAGGAGTATTTTTATTACACATAGTAGCAAAAATCCAATCAAATTTGTCTCTAAACCAAATAAGCGTGATCTTATATATGATCTCTGCCACCAGAATGGTGCTGGCTAGACACTGGAAATCTAGCACAATGCCTAGCATAGATGAATGGAAGTTAAGGGTAGCTGAACTATGGAATATGGAGAGATTATCAATGTATTTATCAGGGAAAACTATTCAAGATCCTGAGGAGAAATGGAAGGATGTAGTGACCGCATGGTATTAATGCATATATTTTTCAAATGATGACCTGCTTGCCTTAAGATACAGATAAAGAAGTTGTAATTGTATATACGAATAACAAATATCCTAACTTTTATTTTCGTTTTCTATCTCAACAACCACCGACATTTTATATATACATAGGTACATGGACATGTATACATATGTGTGTGTATATATATGTATGTATATATGTATGTATGTATGTATGTATGTTTACGGGTGTATGTGTACATATACAAATGTCTATATTGTTTCTACTATGTCAAGTTTGTATTCGATTTCAATCATTAACCCACCTATTATTTGATATAAGGTAGATAATTTTAATATTTACGCACACAGTTGATACAAGATGTAATGTTCAATACAAGATTGTACTGTTATTGTATGGAAACATCAATCAAAATTATTATAAAAAAATAAAAAGAAAGACAGCGATAGATGTGATTTCCATACTAGTAGGTTGTCGAATCTGCTCTGTATTTTAGTCTGAACTTTCTCTGGTGCTGACTCTATCTTGGAACTGGGCTTCAGCACCATGGAAGAAAAACTGGAGGAAATTCAATGCCCAATAACATGGAAGCCACAGTCTGTCACAGTGTACATGAATTGTGTGATATATGATTTTTGTTTTGATTTGGTCTGTCCTGAATTTCCCAGGTCCACTAAATGACCCCAAGATCAAGCAATAAGAGAGAAGGAGGAAAACTCTTTCTCCTTCCACCTTCTCCACGCCATGCAGAAATTGATGCACCTCTTTCAGGGTCATGCCTATTCCCAGTTTTGCTCCTTAAAAAAACAACAACAACAATGGTTGTAAATTTTCACAGAAGACATATTATTTGGGTGGCAGTCCAAGAAAAATCCTCTGAGGAAGGTGCCCTAAATTCCTTTTAGTAGGCATATAGGCTGGCTGTTGTTTTCATCCACAGTTATACGATGGGGATAACCAATGACAAACCTCCTATTAACAAATCTTGTCAAGACAACATAAGATAGGTTCCCCTTGGGCCGCTATGAATAGGAAAAGACTTGAAGTCACACCCCAACAACATTGTAAGAGTACCACAGTCCTATGAGATCAGGTATTTTTCTTATACCATGGAGCAAATGATACCTGGGAGACTGAGCAGTGGAGCAGCACCTTCTGCAAGCCATCTTCCTGACCCTTCCAGGTATCTACAGGCTCAGGCCAATGCAACCTCTTCATTTTTACAGGCTCAGACCTAAAAGGGATGAGCAAGATGGACAAATCATTTGGAATGGAGAGCAAGACCGATGATTCTAAAGATTTCAAGGGTCCAAGCTTCGAGAAATGGAGGTCCCAGATCATCAAAGAGGATCCAATGGAAGCATACGAAGCCTTGAGGTTGGTATTTAATCCAAAGTATCCTTAACTCTTCCTGTCAATTAAAATGCAGTATAACAATGCGAAAGAAACTCTCAAAGCACCTTTGCCTGGGGTGATGGGATCTAATACACTGGGAGTCGCAGGTTCCCCCATAGTGGATTCCTGGCAAGTGTAACACAGCCATTGTAATATCAGCCAAGAGTTCTTAGCCAACAACCTCTTCAGGGCCAGAAGGGTTGCAAAGTAAAAATAAGTAGTGTAAAACTACTGTAGTGAGGAATATCTTAAACTTTTCTGTTTAACTTTTGGGCAGGAGATATTCAAGGAGAGCATGGAAGGTCTCTTGATCATTGGGGCTTTAGTTGTCTCAAAGAGTTTTAGAAGAAATCAGAAGCAACTTTTTAGTTCTCTCTAGTATTTTCAAAAACCAGAGGTGCAACATCCAAGCATCCAGGGTGGGATCGGTGACTCTATTGAATGGTTGCAGGGAAGCCTGCATGGACAGGCTGCAGGTGGTAGGACTGCTCAGTGCCCCATCCCAGGACACTAAGCATCCTGATTGTTTCCTTTGCTAGCTTCCCTCCTGAGTCAGACGCCCGTGACGATGAGCTGGAGGAGAAGTTTGCGGCTGAAATGACACCTTTAACTGACAGTCTTCAGAACTTCTTTGTACCGTACAAAGGTAAATAAATGACCTATGCCCCCTCAGCCTGCTGGTGTTTTAGGCCTTGGAGGTCTATATGACAGAGGTTTGGAGCAACCTCCTGAATACCTATTTGATTTTCCAGGTTGGTTCCTTGGCTGAGCTTTGAGGTTCCCCAATTGTTTTTCTGTGCCATCTAAGTTGGAATTTTGGGAAGGAAGAAAAATTGTAATTTTGGTTTTTCATTTGTCTGTCCTAAATTTCCCAACTCCACTAAATGACCAAATGATCAAGTGATAAGAGAGAAAGCAAAACTGTATCTCCTTCCACTTTCTCCACCCCATTCATATATTGATGCACCTCTTTCATGGTCATGCTTATTCACAGTTTTGCTCCTTAAAAAACACAATGGTTGTAAATTTTCACAGAAGGCATATTACTTGGGCAGCTGTCCAAGAAAAATCCTCCCAGGAACGTGCCCTGAACTGGTTTTCCTAGGCATAGAGGCTGGTGGGTTTTTTCATCCACAGTTATACAGTGGAGGTGGCCTATGACAAACCTCCTATGAATAAATCATGCCAAGAAAACATAAGATAGCTTCACCTTGGGCCACCATGAATAGGAAAAGACTTCAAGGCACACCCCAACAACATTGTAAGAATATCACAATCCCATGAAGCAAATGATACCACAATCTTATACCATACATCAAATGATACCTGGGAGGCTAAGCAGTAAAGTAGCACCTTCTGCAAGCCATTTTCCTGGCCCTTCTTAGTTTCTACAGGCTCGGGCCAATGAAACTGATTCGTTTCCACAGATTCACACTTCAAAGTGACGAGCATGATGGAAATATCATCTGGAGAAGAGAAGAAGACAGATTGGTCAAAATATATAAAGAGTCCAAAGTTCATACGGAAGCCCAAGAGCATCCAAAATAACCCAAAGAAAGGATCCGAAGTCAGGAGGTTGGTATTTAATCCAAGGGTCCATGGAAAATGTGCCTGTTTCTTTCTTTATTTCTCCCCTATTCAAGCATCAATGTCAGGACCCAATGTATCCTTCACTCTTCCAGTTAATTAAAATATAATAATTCTAAAGAAAGTCTCAAAGCACCTTTGGATGGGGTGATGGGATCTAATACTAAGGGAGTCGCAGATTCCCCTATAGTGGATTCTTGGCAAATGTAACACAGCAAATAATAATAATAATAATAATAATGATAATTATTATTATTATTATTTCTAGCCCGCTCCCCTATGGGACAGAATCGGAGCAGAGTACAACAAGATTAAAACATACAGAATTAAAATTTATTGACAACCCATTCCCAATGACCCACCCCTTAAAAATAAATTAAATTATCAATGATTTAAAACCACGACAAAATTAAAAGCGTAATTCATCCTCGACAGTTCTTAATTGAAGAAAGAGATAGCACCAAGCAAGGGCTCAGGTTCGATTGATAGATCCAGTTTTGGAGCCGGGATCTAAGAGGTTTCGGGAAAGGCCTGCCGGAAGAGATGCATCTTCAGAGCTTTTTTAAAGCAATCAAGCGATGTTATAAGTCGCATCTCATCCGGCAGACCATTCCAAGGCTTGGGAGGAGTAGCGGGAAAAATCCTCTGGGAGGTCCGCGACAGTCTAGATTTCACAGGCTGCAACAGATTCCTCCCAGAGGATCAAAGTGTGCGGGGGGGGGGGGGGTTCATACGGGGAGAGGCGGTCCCTAAGATAAGATGGACCCAAGCCATTGTAATTTCAGCCTGGAGTACTTAGCCAACAACCTCTTCAGGGCCTCTGTTTGCCCCAGCTGTCTTCGAAGAGAGGTAGGCATGGATTTGGTGGAGATCTCTGATAGCTCTTGCTACTGTTTTCTTTTAACAACACAAGTGTATGGTGTTCTGCATGAAGTTTGGCATTCCCTTGGAGTGACAAGTGCCTTTGGGTATTTCGAGAGATCCTGGGAATCTGGTTTCATTAGGAACTGCTGCTGTAATTGAAATTACTGTTGCGATAGAAACCTTTACTTCTATTCCACTTCAGTCCTCCCTCCAAAAAGCAGGACACTGGGCAATTTACAAATTGAGCAGGGAAGATCCAATACAATTGAAACATACCAGATGGAATGGCACGACACTATTAAAAACATCAGAAAAAGTCAGAGCGCAATAGCTAAGAATAATAATAGAAAGATTTAGAAGTGATTGAAAGTAAGAATAAGTAGTGTTAAACTACTGCAGTGAGGGATATCTTAAAGTTTTCTTTTTCACTTTTTGGCTGGAAATGTTTAAGGAGAGCATAGAAGGTCTCCTGATGATTGTGTCTTTAGTTTTCCCAAAGAGTTTTAGAAGAAATCAGAAGCAACTTTTTAGTTACTTCTTGTGTTTTCAGAAACCAGAGGTGCAACATCCAAGCATCCAGGGTTGTTCTTTACCTTGGAAATATTAAGAGGCAGGGACGCCTGCATGGACAGGCTGCAGGTGGTAGGACTGCTCAGTGCCCCATCCCAGGACACTCAGCATCCTGGTTGTTTCCTTTCTCAGCTCCAGTCCTGAGTCTGTCACCCGGGATACTGAGATGCAGGACAAGGTGGAGGCTGATCGGAAACCGTTGGGGGAGAACAGCTGTAAATCGGCCATGATCAATATGGAAGAGGATGTGACACAAAACCAAGGAGAAGGTAAATAAAGGAGCTGTGATCCTTCCGCCGGCTGGTGGATTAGGCTTTGGGGGGGGGGAGGGGTGTATGTGGCAGAGGTTTGGAACAACCTGCACTATAGCTCTTTTTCACTTTCCAGCTTGGTTTCCTGGCTGAGTTTCAGGTTCCCGAGTTGTGTTTCTGTGCCAGCTAAGTTGGAATTCTTCAACTGACAGAAATTATGCAAAATATGAACTTGTATTTTTACAAGTTACACCATTTCTACCAACCCAGGGGTGTGCAATGTCTGGTGATGCTCTTCTGTAAACAACCATGGAAGAATGAAAAGCACAAAAACTCCTCTGGCCACCCTAACATTTTGGAAAGGAAGAAAAATGGCAAATTGTGATTTTTGTTTTCCATTTCTTTGCCCTGAATTTCCCAGCTCCACTAAATGACCCAAAGATCAAGCAATAAGAGAGAAGGAGGAAAACTGTATCTGCTTCCACCTTCTCCACCCCATGCAGAAATTGATGCACCTCTTTCATGGTCATGCTTATTCATGGCTGTACATTTTCACAGAAGACATATTATTTGGGTGGCAGTGCACGAAAAATCCTCCCAGGAACGTGCCCTAAACTTGTTTTCCTAGGCATAGAGGCTGGTGGGTTTTTTCATGCACAGTTATACAGTGGAGGTGGCCTATGACAAACCTCCTATTAACAAATCTTGCTAAGAAAACATAGGATAGTTTCCCGTTGGGCTGCCATGAATAGGAAAAACCTTGAAGTCACACTCCAACCACATTATAAGAATGTGACAATCCCATGAGATGAGGTATTTCTCTTATACCATGGAGCAAATGATACCTGGGAGGCTAAGCAGTGGGGTAGCACCTTCTGCAAGCCATTTTCCTGACACTTCTTAGTTTCTACAGGCTCAGGCCAATGGAACTGCTTCGTTTCTACAGGCTCAGACTTCAAGGGGATGGCCAAGATGGACAATTCATCTGGAGCAGAGAGGAAGACAGATGACTTGCCAGACATCAAGAGTCCAAACTTCCAGCACTGGAGGTCCCAGATCATCGAAGATGACCCAATGGAAGAATACGAAGGGTTGAGGTTGGTATTTAATCCAAGGGCCCAAGGCAGAGATAGTTGTTTCTTTCTTTATTTCTTCCCTATCCAGCATCTCTGTCGGGATCCAATGTATCCTTAACCCATCCTGTTAATTAAAATATAATAATGCTAAAAAAAAACTATCTCAAAGCACCTTTGCACAGAGTGATGTGATATAATTCTAAGGAAGTCACAGGTTCCCCCATCTTGGATTCCTGGCAAATGTAACACAGCCATTGTAATATCAGCTGGGAGTTCTTAGCCAACAACCTCTTCAGGGCCACCATTTGCCCAAGCTGTCTTCGAAGAGAGGTAGGCATGGGTTTGGTGGAGATCTCTGATAGCTCTTGCCACCTTTTTCTTTTAACACTACACGTTAATTAAGTCCTTCATGAAGTTTGGAGTTCCCATGAAGCGGCTAGTGCCTTTCGATATACTGGGATATGCTGAGAATCTGGTTTCATTAGGCACTGCTGCTGTTATTGAATTTACTGTTGTGATAGAAACCTTTACTTCTATTCTCCTCCCTCCCCCCCCCCCCAAAGAAGGACTCTGGACAATTCACAAATAGAGGGAGGAACACCCAATATTACTGAAAGATACGAGAAGGAATTGTATGAAACAATTCATAATATCGGGAAAAAATCAGAGCACCACAACTAAGAGTAATAATAAAATTTTTAAAGAGGGGTTTCAAAGTAAGAATAAGTACTGTAAAACTACTGCAGTGAGGGATATCTTAAACTTTTCGGTTTAACTTTTTGGCAGGAGATGTTCATGGAGAGCATGGAAGGTCACCTAATCATTCTGTTTTTAGTTGTCCCAAAGAGTTTTAGAGGAAATCAGAAGCAACTTTCTAGTTTTTTCTAGTATTTTCAAAAAACCAGAGGTGCAACATCCAAGCATCCAGGGTGGGATCTGTGACTCTATTGAATGGCTGGAGGGAAGCCTGCATGGACAGGCTGCAGGAGGTAGGACTGCTCAATGCCCCATCCCAGGACACTCAGCATCCTGGTTGTTTCCTTTCCCAGCTTCCCTCCTGAGTCTGTCGCCAGAGAAGATGAGCTTGAGGAGAAGTTTGCGGCTGAAATGACACCTTTGACTAAGTATCTTGAGAACTTCTTTGTACCGTACGAAGGTAAATAAATGACCTATGCTCCCTCAGCCTGCTGGTGGATTGGGCCTTGGAGGTCCATATGGCAGAGGTTTGGAGCAACCTCCAGAGATACCTATTTGAATTTCAAGGTAGGTTCCTTGGCTGAGCTTTGAATTTCTCCAGTTGTGTTTCTATGCCAGCTAAGTTGGGATTCTTCAACTGGCAGAAAGTATACAAAATATGTACCTGTGTTTTGACAATTGACGCCATCTCTGCTAAGCCAGGAGTGTGCAATGCCTGGGGTTGCTCTTTTGTAGACCATGGAGGAATGTTAACTACAAACACTCCTCTGGCCACCCTAACATTTTGGAAAGAAGAAAATCGGCTAATTGTGATTTTGTTTTTTCTTTTCTCTGGCCTGAATTTGCCAGTTCCACTAAATGACCCCAAGATCAAGCAATAAGAGAGAAGGAGGTCAATCTTTCCACCTTCTTCACCCAAAATTGATGCACCTCTTTCCTGGTCATGCTTATTCACAGTTTTGCTCCTTAAAAACATAATGGTTGTACATTTTCACAGAAGACATAGCACTTGGGCAGCAGTCCAAGAAAATTCCTTCCAGGAAGGTGCCCTAAATTGGTTTTCGTAGGCATAGTGGCTGGTGGGTTTTTTCATCCACAGTTATATGGTGGTGGTGGCCTATGACAAACCTCCTAGGAATCAGGGAGCAAATTGTACCTGGGAGTGTAACCAGTGGAGCAGCAACTTCTGCAAGCCATCTTCCTCACCCTTCTTAGTTTCTACAGGCTCAGGCCAATGAAACTTCTTCATTTCTACAGGCTCAGACCTCAAAATGATGAGGAAGATAGATAAATCATCTGGAGAGGAGAGGAAGACAGATTACTCAAAATATTTAAAGAGTCCAAAGTTGAAATGGAAGCCCAAGAGCATCCAAAATAACCAAATGGAAGGATCAGAAGTCAGTAGGTTGGTATTTATTTCAAGGGCCCAAGGTAGAGGTGCCAGTTTCTTTCTTTATTTCTCCCCTATTCCAGCATCTTTGTCAGGATCCAATGTATCTTTAACTCATCCTGTTAATTAAAATGTAATAATGCTAAAGAAAGTCTCAAAGCACCTTTGGATGGGGTGATGGGATCTAATACTAAGGGACTCGCAGATTCCCCTAAAGTGGATTCTTGGCAAATCTAGCCCAATCCCACTGCCCCATCCCAGGACATTAAGCATCCTGGTTGTTTCCTTTCCCAGCTCCAGCCTCGAGTCCGTCTCCCAAGAGTCTGAACAGGTAGACAAGTTTGTGGCTCATAACAGCTATGTGTCTGTCGTGAAAGAAAATGAAGTTCAGGTGACCCACGACAACCCCAGAGAAGGTAAATAAAGGACCTGTGCTCCTTCAGCCACCTGGTGGAGAAGGCTTTGGAGCTCTATGTGGCAGAGGTTTGTAGCAACCTCCCCAATACCCATTTGAATTTCCAGGTTGGTTCCTTGGCTGAGCTTTCAGGTTCCACAATTGTGTTACTAAGTTGTAATCCTTCAACTGGCAGAAATTATGCCAAATATGTACCTGTGTTTGTACAATTGACACCGTCTCTGCTAGTCCAGGGGTATACAATACCTGGGGATGCTCTTCTGTACTCTATGGAGGAATGGAAACCAGAAACACTCCTCTGCCCACCCTAGCATTTTGGGAAGGAAGAAAAATGGCAAATTGTGTTCTCCAGAAGCCTCTGGCGAAGGAAACCTCACATTTGAATGGGGATGCAGAGCTGCATTGAGCAGAGGAGAGCTGCCTGGGTCCATGATTTCCCCCAAAGCAGCAGATGTCAGCAAATTCCAAGAAGAGTGAGGTTGCAAAACACAAAAGATGCAAACAAATGGATAACTGCCAACAAATTGACTACTGGGGAACTTTTAAAAAGTTTACAATGAAAACAGCAAATATTTATTGATATCCTGTCCCTCGGGGTGAGCAATCAGGGAATAAAGCATGAAGATAGTTCGACCTGATATACCCTATATCAAGATCTTCACTTACTTTTGCTGAGGTATAAGTGTATTCATTTGCTGGGAGGTGCTTAATGCTTTTGTTTTTTAAAAAAAAATTTTTTAGAAGTAGGCCAGGATGAAGAAATACAGGAGAATGAAGAATTGGGGATAAGGACAACAGCAGATTCACCAGAAGGTGGGAAGAAGAAAAAAAAGAAAAGGTGTCGCAAAGCAAAAGGTAAATAAGCTTTTGCCAAGCAGAGTAAATGGGCCAACAAACTCAGAATTTACACTTATTATCGTGGAATGTTAAAGGTCTGTACGAAAAAACAAAAGGAAAGAGATTTTCCATCTCCTCATAAAGAAAAAATATGACATTTTTTGTCTTATGAAAAGTTAAAAGAGGAAAATGGGAATATAAATTGGTTTCTATACAGACAACTCTATGAGAGGTATAAAACCAACAAAGAGGTATAAAAGGAAACAAAGAGGGTTCTGAAATTCTAATACTAACATGGAAGATATTTTATTGTTATCAGACCAAAAGATGCTCTCTAAGGTATACAAGAAGCTTTTCAAATGGAACAGAGAGGATGAAATAGTAAAAGAGGCCATGATCACAAGGGTGCCAAATTGTTGGAGGGTGATTGAACTAGAACAATGGGAGAAATCCTGGAACAGAAGGTTCAAATACTCCCTATCCCAAAATGTGAAGGAGAACTAAGATAAAATTCTGTATAGATGGCATCTCTCCCAGATAAAATAACTAGTTTATATAATACTGGTAAGCAAGAATGTTGGAAATACAACCTATTATCATTTGTGGTGGTCTGATCTTAACCAACAGGGATGACCTAGTCAATGGGGTGCAAGTGGTTGGATCCTTAGGTGGAAGTGACCATGTTCTCCTGGAGTTTGTTATACAGCGGAAAGGAGAAGCCAGGCATAGTCAGACACGCACTCTAGACTTTAGGAGAGCTGACTTCAATAAACTTAGAGAAATACTGGGGGTGATCCCATGGTCAGGAAAACTAAAAGAGAAGGGAGTTCAAGACGGATGGGAGTTTCTCAAAAAGGAGATACTGAAGGCGCAATTTCAAACAGTTCCAATGAGGAAGAAAAATGGAAGATATCTCAAGAAGCCAGGATGGATGACTAAGGAACTTTCAACTGAGCTAAGTTTTAAACGGAACATGTATAAGAAATGGAAAAGTGGGGAAATCACGAAAGAGGAATTCAAACAAATAGCAAGCATGTGTAGGGATAAAGTCAGAAAAGCTAAAGCGCAGAATGAACTCAGGCTTGCTAGAGAGGTTAAGAACAATAAAAAGGGGTTTTTTGGGTATGTCTGAAGCAAAAGGAAGAAGAAGGAAACAGTAGGGCCACTGCATGCAGAAGAAGGCAAAATGCTAACAGGGGACAGAGAAAAGGCAGAATTACTCAACACCTTCTTTGCTTCAGTCTTCTCAGAAAAGGCAAAGGGTGCTCAACCTAAGGATAATGGGGAAGAAGACAGAATAGGGGAAATTCAGCACAGAATAAGTAAAGAGATAGTACAGGAATACTTGGTTAACCTAAATGAATATAAGTCTCCAGGACCAGAGGAACTACATCCAAGGGTATTAAAAGAACTGGCAAATGTAATATCAGAGCCATTAGCAATAATTTTGAGAATTCCTGGAGAACAGGAGAAGTCCCAGCAGATTGGAGGAGGGCAAACGTTGTCCCCATCTTCAAAAAGGGAAAAAAAGTAGATCCCAACACTTATCGTCCAGTTAGTCTGACATCAATTCCAGGAAAGATTCTAGAGCAGATCATTAAGCAGAGAGTCTGTGAACATTTAGCAGGGAATGCCATAATCACAAAAAGCCAACACGGGTTTCAGAGAAACAAGTCTTGCCAGACAAATCTGATCTCTTTTTTTGATAAAATTACCAGTTTGGTAGATGAAGGGAATGCTGTGGACATAGTATATCTTGATTTCAGTAAGGCCTTTGACAAGGTTCCCCATGACATTCTTGCAAGCAAGCTTGTAAAATGTGGGCTAGACAAGGTAACTGTTACATGGATTTGTAATTGGTTGACTGACCGAACTCAAAGGGTGCTCAACAATGGCTCCTTTTCAACCTGGAGAGAAGTGACCAGTGGGGTCCCACAGGGTTCTGTACTTGGCCCAGTGCTATTCAATATCTTTATTAATGACTTGGATGACAGAATTGGGGGCATACTTATCAAATTTGCAGATGACACCAAATTAGGAGGAGTAGCCAATACTCCAGAAGATAGGATTGAAATTCAGAATGACCTGAATAGACTAGAAAGCTGGGCCAAAGCTAACAAAATGAAATTCAATGCGGAGAAATGTAAGGTACTGCACTTAGGACGCAAAAATGAAATGCACAGATATAGGATGGGGGACATCTGGCTGAATGAAACTACGTATGAAAGGGATCTAGGAGTCCAAGTAGACCATAAGTTGAACATGAGTCAACAGTGCGATGAGGCAGCTAAAAAGGCCAATGCTATTTTAGGCTGCATCAATAGAAGTGTAGCGTCTAGATCAAGGGAAGTAATAGTGCCGCTCTATTCTGCTTTGGTCAGGCCCCACCTGGAATACTGTGTCCAGTTCTGGGTACCACAATTCAAAAAGGATGTGGAGAAACTGGAGCGGGTCCAAAGGAGGGCAACTAAGATGGTGAAGGGTCTGGAAACCAGGCCCTATGAGGAACGACTTAAAGAGCTGGGGATGGTTAGCCTGGAGAAGAGAAGATTAAGAGGTGATATGATAGCCCTGTTCAAATATTTGAAGGGATGTCATATTGAGGAGGGAGCAAGCTTGTTTTCTGCTGCTGCAGTAACTAGAACGCGGAACAATGGATGCAAGCTGCAGGAAAAGAGATTCCACCTCAACATTAGGAGGAACTTCCTGACAGTAAGGGCTGTTCGACGGTGGAACACACTCCCTCGAAGTGTAGTGGAGTCTCCATCCTTGGAGGTCTTTAAGCAGAGGCTGGATGGCCATCTGTCGGGGATGCTATGATTGGGAGTTCCTGCATGGCAGGGGGTTGGACTGGATGGCCCTTGTGGTCTCTTCCAACTCTATGATTCTATGATTCTATGATTCTATGAAAATATTTGATCGTGATAAAGATGTTTAGTTTCAACTGTAGAAATTCCAGTAAATTGTGGAAAAAATTTGAAAGCTTACAAATCCATGGATAAATAAAGGGAAATCATGCGGGGGGGGGGTGGAGATTACTAAGTTGCAAAATACTATGTAATATTACCATGTGCACCCTGATCTGGATTTGCAATTCTTTAAACCTCTTCAAAGGATTTTTTGTTGTTGTTGTTGATTAAAGTTATAAGCACGGGAGGTAAGAGAAGAATATTTCTGTGGTCATACAATGCCACAGAAAAAGATAAGATAGTAATCTAGATAAATTTCTTCGGGAATTAGGGGGAAGGGAAGTAGAGAAAAAGAAACCTGTGAATGAAAGAATGCAAAAAAATTATAAAGGAATGGGAACTGGGATAAAAATGCTTTATGTTTAATAGATGTCACAGTTTTTTAATCATTTATATTGAAATATGAATCAATAAAAATTTATTTAAAAATGTTTTACAGTCAATGGACCGGAAAAGGAGAAAGATCCCTTTACCAATTTGTCCAAAACCAAAGGCCCTACCGGATATATAGATCCTTTGAGGGTGCTTGAGGACCCAAAGAATAGAGCCAAGTGAGTCTGGGAGACTTTATCCAGTAGGTTCTTGGCCTTAGGAGAAAAGCCACAACACGGCAAAGGGGCACCACCTCATCTTTTTCCTCTTTGGTCCAATGGACAGGTTTTGTCTCACCTGCCGAGTGGAAGCAGCCCTTCATGAACTCAGCCAGGGCTTGGAGGGAGACTCACATGTGATGCTGGAAAGGGACAAGTGTGGCTACAGTAACTGGCAGCTGATGCCATCTGACCACGACCTGATACTAGCTGACCAGGTACAAAAGAAGCCCTTGGTGTTTGAGATGGGGCAGGAAGTTTGCATCTGATGCAAAGAATATCTATACCTCACACCTCCTGAGCACTTTTCAATCTCCCCTGTGCATAATCAATAAATAATAAAATCTTCATTTATATTGCACTCCTCTCCCAACGGATTGAGAAATTGATCCTAGTAGGGGAATTTTGCTTCAAGAAAATCTAAAATTTCATTTGACTGCTTCCATGCACCTCAAAGAAAGTTTCTAGACTAGCCTGGAGCAATAATTGAAATTCCTGATCCTTGTGGTCCAGGCAATTGGCTGCATTGTCTTTGTGGCCAAGTTCAGAGCCTAACCCTGCAGTTCTATTTCCCATTGACTTCAATGGGGATGCCATTTAATGTATAAGTTTGTAGGAGTGAGAGGAGGTTTCTGAGTCAGGGGAACGAATGTGGATTCACTGTCCCACTAGGATGGAAGCCACTAGGGGGTTAGAGACAATAGGGAACAGACCTTTGTCTTTAGTGAGAGCCGTGCCATGAATTTTACGAGGCAAGTCAGGTTTATTTAAATACCACCTTTATACAGGAATAATAATAATAATAATAATAATAATAATAATAATAATAATATAGCAAGTGAATTCCCAAGAAAAATAAAAACACAACTAGGTAACAGATACAAGGGAATATTTGAGTCTCTAATTTTTTGTTAGGGATTTGGGATATCTGCAATGCATATGTAAACAAAAACAGGCACATTTCCCTTTAAAAATGCTGCATCTATTTGGAGAATTGTACACCGGTCCAAATTATTTGTCTTGCTGGGTTTTGATCTTTTAGTTGATTTGGAGATCGTTGTCAAAACTCATTTGTTTGTATATCGCATCGTTTTCTTTATGGAACTGTTACTTCTCCTTGTTATACTTATTAACTCAGAATGAGAGGGAGAAAAACTGTGCAATCACAGATCATGCATTGTGGAGTTTCTATTCTAAACAAACAACCAGTAATACCATCATGATCATGTGAACCAGATCTGTCAGCTACAACATGCCCCCCCCCGCCCCCCCAAAAATAATGTTCACATCAGGTTCAGAAACTCACCTTCTTACCTTTGCTTCCCTTGCTCTGGTAGGGGACTTCTTTAAATATATATGGAATTTTATTTTGTTTTTGTGTATTTTCCCATCCAAAGATCCTGCCAAATGAGACAGTCAAAATGTCACAAGAGAAGCAGCTCCAAGCTCAGCTTGAATACATGAGGAATTCGGTCAAGCAAAGGAAGGAGGCAAAAGAGCGTTTGCAAGAGAAAATCTCGGAGGTGCCACAAGATCCCTTTGTAAATTTAAACAAGAGTGATTTAAGTGGGCTAAACCTATTTTCAGAAATATGGCAAATTAAAACAGAAGAGCCCCCAGCCTTTTAAAACAATTTGAAGCCAAACACATGCACAAATGGGGATTAAGTCCAATAGCAGCAGAAAGGGAAAAGCCATGTTTTATTTGGTGAGTTGTGCCGAAAACTCAACGGAGAAGCCAAGAGGTGCTGGACCAGGTCTTGTGCCTGCAAAAGAAGTTGTAGCATCAGCTTTTGTTGACTTGATCTCCTTCCACAGATGCATGGAGTGAGAGGGTGCTCAGGAGGGATCCATGCATCTGAGGAAGGAGAACAAGGGGCTGTACAGATGGGCAGGAAGGAGTGGTGAGACGCCACCCCTTTCTGCCCAGCATCCTTGCCACGGCGACCTCACGGTGCTGGCAACAACATGCTCCAAAAGGGAGCCACAAAACACAGCAGCTTTCCACGCGGTTGGTAAGATGCCCAAAGCTCCCTGAAGTAGCTTGGTGATATCTCTTGCGCCGTGCCATTTGGACAGGATCCAAAAGGCATGTCATCAGCACGTGAACCGTCTCAATGCACGCATGCCCAATGTGGCTCCGGGAGAGCCCAGAGCATGCCGACACTCCACTCTCCCGAGCCCTAATTTCCAACGCGTTCTGAGTTCTCTCCAATCCATCCAGTAATGTCCCCAGAAAGTCACTGTTACTAATTAGTACTAACTCTGTACTGGGCCCAAGTCTACAAAAGTTGATGCTTCAACTTCTTTTAGAGGAGCTACCAGATGTGTTGTGAATTAAAACAAAAGTGAAATTTAGTAGGTCAAATCTATCTTCCAAAAATAAGGCAAATTAAAACAGAAGAGCCGACCAAGTTTTCAAAAAAAAAAAAAAAAAAAAACAATAGCGAAAGACATGTAGAAGTGTGAATTCAATCCAGTGGCACTGGGAAAGCTCTTGCAAAAAGCCATGTTTTATCAAATCGGTGTTGGTGCCAATTGGACCCCTAAAGGTGCCCCAGCACAAAAGGTCCTCTCTCCCATCCACCTAAAATATACAGCTCCCATTGGTGGAGAATGGAGGAGGCCCCCTGCAAAAGACTTTAGTCCTCAGACAGATGGGTACATGGGAAGAAATCAATAGGTTCCCAAGCCACTGAAGTCTTGAAATACCTATAAAATTTAAGTTCCTAGTTCCCATGGGGGCAAAGGTATTCTTGCAAACATGCGGGAAGCACTTTAATCTGTTGAAGCCCAAGAGAAGGTTGATTGAAATCTGCACTTCGCCATGGAAACTTTGTGGGTAAACTTGGACAAATCATGCTCTCTCAGCCTCAGAGGAAGGCAATGACAAACTTCCTCTGAACAAAACTTGCCAAAAAAAACCTAGGATAGTTTCTCCTTTGGGCCACCAAGCGTAAGAGGCTAAGCAGTGGAGTAGCACCTTCTGAAAGCTAATTTACTGACGCTTTGTGGTTTCTCCAGCTTCAGGCTATGCTTAGCGAGCCAGACCTCAACATGGAGAGAGAGCTGGACAGATCATCTGGCTCCGAGAACGAGACAGAGGACTTGAATGATATGAGGCCAAAGCTGGAAGGGGAGTCCCTGAGCATCCACATGAGCCCAGCGGAAGGCTTCACAAACTCCAAAGACAGGAGGTTGGTATTCAATTCGATAGCCCATAGCAGAGGTGCTGGTTTCTTTCTTTCTTTCTCCCCTATTCCAGCATCTCATCAGGATCCAATGTATCCTTAACTCATCTAGTTAACTGAAAAGATAGTGATGCTAACAAAAAGTCTCAAAGCACCTTTGCACAATGTGATGTGATCGATTTCTAAGGGAGTCGCAGGTTTCCTCATAGTCTATTCCTGGCAGATCTAACACAGCCAATGTAATATCGGATGGAAGTGGTTTTCCAGCAACTTCTTCAGGGCCACAGTTTGCCTCACCAGTCTTAGAAGAGAGGTCGATGGATCATGAGTCAATTGATGGGTCCAACTATCCTGACTAGCCATGGCTTCATTCTGTCCTAGCACTACAGTCAATGTGGTTTAGTCTTTGAATGTTGGACTATGACTCTGGAGACCAAGGTTCAATTCCCAGTTCAGCCATGAAACCCACTGGGCGGCCTTGGGAAAGTGACCTCAGATGATGGCAATGGCAAAGTCCCTCTGAAGAAGCTTGCCAGGAAAACCTTGGGATGGGTTTAACTTTAGATCGCCATCAGTCAGAAAAGTTTGAAGGCACGCAACAAGAGCAACAACTCCTACAGCTGGGGAGTAGTTATGGATGGAAACTGGAAAACTGCAATATCAGAGATTGGAACATCCTATGGCATCCTGGGATATGCCGTCTAGTGAGGCAGTTTAGAGTTAATGGCTGAGGATTCTAAATATGCTTTGTTAACAGCCAGTTCCATGATTCCATGGGAAGGAAAGCACAGAAGATAAGCTAATTGTTTTGTCTTTAGTTCTCCCAAAGAGTTTTAGAGGGGAAAAAAGCAACCTTTTAGTTCCTTCTTGCAGGTTCGGAAAGCAGAGGTGCAAAATCTGAGCTTCCAGGGTGGGGTGTGTGACTCTGTTACAGTGGTTGTTGGTTACTTAGGAATCTTTTCGGGGCAGATAAGCTTGCATGGACAGGTTGCAGGTGGTAGGACTACTCATTGCCCCATCCCAGGGCACTAAGCATCTTGGCTTTTTCTTTCCCAGCTCCAATCTCGAGTCCGTCTCCCGAGAGTCTGAACTGCTAGACATGTCCATGGCTCATAACAGCTGTGTGTCTGTTGTGAACGAAAATGAAGTGCAGGTGACACACGACAACCCCAGAGAAGGTAAAGAAAGGACCTGTGCTCCTTCAGCCATCGGGTGGAGAAGTCTTTGGAGCTCTATGTGGCAGAGGTTTGAAGCAACCTCTTCAATACCTATTTGAATTTCCAGGTTGATTCCTTGGCTGAGCTTTGAGGTTCCACAACTGTGTTACTATGACAGCTAAGTTGGAATCCTTTAACTGGCAGAAATTATGCCAAATATGTACCTGTGTTTTCACAATTGACACCATGCTCCAGGATGCTCATTGGTAGACCATGGAGGCTTGCAAACCGCAAACGCTCCTCTGGCCACCCTAAAATTTTGGGAAGGAAGAAAAAAGGCAAACTGTGATCTCCAGAAGACTCTGTGGAAGGGCAGCTTGCAATTTAATGCGGATGCCGGGGTGCATTTTTCACAGGAGGGCTTCCTGGGGGACATGATTTAGAAATTAAATATTAAATATTAAATATAAATATAATAATTGTTTTCCATTCAAAGGATGGAAAAAGAAGAGAGGTCCATTCATCGATTGGTCAAGGCCCTTCAAGGTCAACAAAAACAACCCTTGCCCATACGAGGAAGAGAAAAAAATTCCTCCAAATCCAAAGGAAAGAGCTAAGTGAGTCTAGGAGACTTTTCCCAATAGGTTCTTGGCCTTAGGACAAACCTACAATATGGAAAAGGGGCACCACCTCATCTTTCTACTATTTGTTCAAATGGACAGATTTTCTCGGAACTCCCGAGACAAAGAAGGCCATTTCGTTCTCGAATGGGAATCGGAGGATGAGGATGACCCACTTTTCCTGAGGGTGACTACCGAGCAAGGTGAAAGGCGCTGGAAGCTCATCGAATCAGGCCATGACCTGGAACAAACTGACAAGGTACAGAAGAAGCCTCATGCACTTGCTGTGGTCTTTTAAGTTTGGGCAGCATGTTTGCATCTGGCTATCTTGCAAAGACAGTTACTTATTCCTCCCCACTGACAATAAAGGAGGTCGGAGCAGGAGTGTTGCAGTGATGATTCAAAACTGGGAGCTTAATGTAGGCTATGTTGTGCTGCTCTTTTCTGGGGGCTGCTGGTGCACAGAATATCTATACCTTTAAGAAATAGGATCTAGGATCCTTCCTGGGCACCCATTGACTCCACACATCTGAGGAAGGAGACCAAGTCTATAAACGTTTCTGCTTTGACTTCTTTTGCTCAGTGAGTCCCACATGTGCCACAAGATTTCTTTGCAAAATTAAACAAGAGTGATTTAAGTAAGCTAAACTTATGTGGAGGTCCTATCCAAAAGAATTTATTCCTTAGCCAGATGAGTCCAGGGGAAGCACTCCTTCAAGTACTGGGTGTCCCAAGCTATTTAAATAAGGAGAGTTGCATAGGCCTCCCTGCCAATCTCCTACGTGGGTCAACCAATTCTTTCAAAATGGGTATTGTTATTGCGACTTTATTGCTTGTTCTTTGAAAGAAAGAAGGAATAAAAAGGGTTCCCTTTGTCTCCTTTCCTCCATCCTGACTGTTTAAGCGTTAAACTAGGACTCTGGACTAAAATGAGAGACCAGTGTCCAAGGGAATGTAGACCCAGGAGCATTCATGCCAGCTGGCAATGAATCTGCCCTGGGCTTTAGTCCCAAGTTTAAAAGACTGTCCCGAGTGCTTTCCTTACATTGGGTGTAGTACCTTTGAGAGTTCCATTGGAATTCAGATTAGAACCTAGAGTGAATTTACTGCATCCTCCACATATGGGGAGGGGGGAATCTAGGGAAACCACCCCCCTCCATTCCTATCCTGCCTTCAGTAGCTCAGTCAGGAAGCAGAAACCTTTTTGGACTGTTTCCTCTAAAGTTTGCTACTAACTTCTCTCTCTCCATGCTCTTTTGCTCTTGATATGAATAGACAAAGGCGGAGGATCTTCTGGGAATTAAGGAGCCATCTCAGCCAGAGCCTTATGTGACCAGCCAGGAATCGGTAGTCCCTCAGACACCTCATGGTCCTCCTCCAAAGGTCCACCAGTCTTCTCCTCCCCAGATGCACGGAAACCAACGCGGCAATTATGAGCACCCAAACAGAAGACACTTTAGTCGTGGAGGTAAGAGACCAGGTAGAATCTGACACACAGCACCTCCTGTTAATTCGCGCTAATGAAGTCAGATATCCAAAGAGAGGGAATCATCATCATCATCATCATCATCATCATCATCATCATCTGTTTCTAGTCTGCTCCTGTGTAGAACTCAATTGTAGCAGGGTACAACAAGATTAAAACATACAAATTAAAATAATACAACAGCCCATTCCCTGCCACTCACCCCTCAAAAATGAATTGAGTTAACAATGATTTAAAACCACAACAGATTAAAACATAAAATATCTTGAACAGTTCTTAAACGAGGAAGGGGATAGCACCAAGCAAGGGGTCAGATTAGATTAATTCATTCCGTTTTGGAGCCGGAATCTAAGAAGTTTCAGGAAAGGCCTGCCGGAAGAGATGCGTCTTTAGAATTTCACATTGAGGGAGCCACAGAAAAGAAGGCCCTTTCCCATGTCCTTGTTCTGTCGGGTCGCTGGAGTGAAAACTGGAGAGGGCTCCTCTTCCTTTAATGCTTGTGCAGAAGAAGAGATTTCAACTGCCTTGCCCAGTGTATATGAAAAGAAGGGCTACTTAAGTGATTGAGGTTTCAGGCTTTTGGGGGCCTTGCATGCTGCCACACTGCCCAAATCAAGTGTTTTGGATGCCATTTTTAATATCCATGACTGAATGCTATAGAATCCTGAGATTTGTAGTTTGGTGGAGCACCAGAAGTCTGTGAAAGGGAAGGCTAAATATTTCACAAAATGACCATTCCAGAATCCTTTTAGGTCCCTAAAACGAGTGCCATCTTGCTGACGACCATTAGCTTGAACTTTCTAAACTGCTTAAGGAGTGCTTCAGTGCACTGAGAAGCAGTATGGAAACGTACCTGCTATTGCTATTGTGTCATGGCTGTTAAAGTGGTGTCGAACTGCTTCATTTCTACAGTGTAGATACACCCTTGGAATGTCAATAGCAGGAAGAAATAACTGACTTTTTGTGTAGTCATCTATTGTATAATTGTGTAAATTATGCTTCATAAGACTAAAAAAAATCTCAGCAAAATGATAAAAATGCAATTGCCTCTTTGATGCATCACACAAGCAACCCATAAAACAGCATGGCAATTGCATGTTACTTAAGCATTCTTCAGCAGATTGTCCTTACTGGTTTATTCTGGCAGAAATGCCCTTTATAGCTCTGGCAGAACCCCAAAGGTTGCATGCAATCTTGTTCAGGAAAAACAACAACAACAGCAAACTTACTCAACTCCTGAGTGTCTTGCAAAAGGGACTGAGCCCTTCCCTGATCCCTTCCTTTATTTGCAGGGCGAGGCAGGTGGCAGTGGGACTCCACGTTTGAACACTGGTAGAAGAAGCACCACCAACCACATGCGGAGCCTCCCTGCAAATTCAGCAACTACAAGACAACAATCCATCCTGCAAGAGGCCATAAGACCATTATAACAACAATGAGGGAGGGAGGGAGGAACAATGATCCAACCAGGGATGGGTTTTCCTGTTGTTGAACTACTGTGGGAGAACTGGCAAAATCCATTTTGTATATACTGTAGACCCTTGGTATACGCTTCCATTATTTGCAGGGCGAGGCAGGTGGCAGAGGGACCCCAAGTTCAACTATGGTGGCAACACCTACCAATTCTAAGGTGCATAACAGCAACATCAATATGAATGACCCCGGTAGAAGAAGCACCACCGACCACCTGGGGGGCCTCCCTGCAGCTTCAGCAACCACCAGCAACAACCCATCCCACCATATGACCATTATAACAACAATGAGGGCGGGAGGGAGGAACAATGGTCCAGCCAGGGATGGGTTTTCCTGTTGTTGAAAAGCTGTGGGGGAATTGGCAAAATCCATTTTGTATATACAGTAGGCCCTCGGTATACGCGGGGATCCGTTCCACCTGCCCCCCCCCGCGGATCCACATCTGCTCCACATCTGCTCCACCAACATCCACATCTGCTCAAGTCGTGCCCTTCATGGTGGCACGACCACGTGGATTTGAGCATCTGAGGATGGCAAGCCCATACTGTCCCCCATAACAAAGTGCCCTTGGGGGAAAACTCCCTCCCCTCCCCTTCCCTCCCTCCCTCCCTCCATCCCTCCCTCCCTCTTCCCCTTCTCCCTCCTCCGTCTCGCCTTCCCTTCTTCCTCCTTCCCTTCTGCCACGGCTTGGCTGTGGGGGTGTACTCTGCCACCCAGTCAGCCAGGGCCAGGGCTGGGGCTGGGACCGTGGCTGAGGCTTGAGTCATGGAGCCCCATCCTCAGGTCTAATAGCCAGGACAGAGCCTCTTTTTTAAAAAATAATTTTATTGAGATTCATTTTCATAGAATGATTATTGATTATTATACTATACATAAATCTCTAGATATATTTGCTACATTCTTTTCCAATTTATCTAAATATCTTTTCTATCCCACCTGAGTGCTCCCCTTCACCGGAGCCATTTTCACCCTTATATCCCATCCAAAATCTCAATTCCTCTCGTGGTGGTAATCTTCCATCTTCTTTTCTCAATACTTTCTCAATTAATTCTTTCCAAATTCCACCAAAGTCATTTCTTTTCCACAATCCCTTTTTTTACTTTCAATCCACATGTCAATGTATCATTCATTGCTAATTTCCATACCTCTTTATACCACTCCTTCTATTGTACAGTTATTTTCATTTTCCAACATCTTGCTGTTATTAACTTCACTGCTCTATTCAAATTTGTTACCAAATCTTCTTCCTCTCTTTTTCATTTTTCTGAATTATATCATGATAACAATACTATACTTGGACTGCTGGCTGCTGGACCTGGCCAGCTCCCTCTGGCCAATAGAGTTCCAAGGGAGTTGGGGACCCAGGGCCGGGGCTTAGCTTAGCTTGGGCAGCAGACTATGCCCCGCAGTCAAGCTGGGGCAGAAGGGAAGGAGGAAGGAGGGAAGGAGGAAAGGTGGGGGGAGAGGGGAAGGAAGGAGGGGATGAAGGAAGGAAGGAAGGAAGGAAGGAAGGAAGGGGAGGGACTTTCCCCCCAAAATAGTGGTGCGGATCCGTGCGCGCCATCATTGCTGACAATATGGGCTTGCCATCCACAGATGCTCAAATCCACGGATGCTCAAATCCGCGGATGGCAAATCTGCGCATACGGAGGTCCCACTGTATATATATAAACCACAGTTAAGGAAAATCACAGCGTAACAGATAGAAAGGAATATAAAATATTAGTTATAAAATATTAATTTAAAAAAAATGTTTTATGTAATGGGAAGAGATCAGCTAGTTTTTTTGCCTATTGTTATTATTATTATTAAAAGAGAAAGAAACACAAATAAATGAACAGTACTTAACATTAATTTATATTTGGAACAACACTTTGCCATTGTCCTACTGATTTCTAATCTAAATATCTTGTTTAGAGAATAAATATGTTGTTTAGAGAGTTTTTATATTTATTCAATTTAGAAATTATTAAATTTCCTTCACTTTAAAACAGCTGTTCTTTGAATTCTTCTGTATTAAAATGTGAGACGGACTTTTCACAAATCTGCTGGCTAGCTTGTGATTTTTTTAGGTTTCTTGTTGTATTTTTGGGTATTAGTTTATTTACGTATTTATTTGGTGATCAGTAAAAGGGAGATGCATACTGTGGTTATTAGGGGTTCTGTTTGACCTCTTTGCTGGACAGAATATGTTTTTTGTATTTGAATTTTATAGCTGGCTGTTTTCAAGCTCTTAATGGCAGAAAGAGTACAAAATACTTCAAACACAGACCACCCCCCCTTGCCTTAGAGGTGAGTTGTAAAAAGAATGAATGAATCAGAACATGGGTGTCATTGCCCATAAGGAGTGCAATGGGATCTTGTAGCAGCTTTGAGACTAAGGAGTTTATCATACTTTGGAATTTGGGGGTATTTTCAAATGGAGCCAATTCGAATTCACATGAATTCGCTACTTTAGCGAATATACATGAATTCTGATTGCGTCCAGGCTTCCAGTGTGATAAAGAGTAGTCAATTCCCTCAAACATTTGAATAAGGTCAGAATATAGTATTTGCTGACAGTACCAGTTTAGGGTACTTTTAGTAGGGGTGTGGGTAAGGAGCAAGACTGGACAAGGTGGATTCAATGAGCCCCTCGGTGTTACGCTAGCACAGTTGTTCCCAAATTTTAGTCCTCCGGGTGTTTTGGACTTCAGTTCCCAGAATTCCTGACTGTTAGCCAAGCTGGCTAGGGATTCTGGGAGCTCAAGCCTCAGTGGAAATTGGTGAAAATCAATTTCTGAAAGTTTCCATAAAACTAGCCAGTGTGGCGTAGTGGTTTAAGAGTTGGACTACAACTCCGGAGATCAGGGTTCAGTTCCCAGCTTGGCCATAAAACCCATTGAGTGATCTTGATCAAGTTCTCTCAGCCTCACGGGAAGGTCATGGCAAACCTCCTCTGAACAAGACTGGCCAAGAAACCTCCATAATAGGTTCCCCTTTGGGTCGCCATAAGTCGGAAATAATATTAAGGCACACAACATCAGCAAAGAGGAGAAAGGACCTACAAGAGAAGGAGGCAGGAAGGGAATTTTGGATATTTCCAGATTTTCTCTGAAGATGCCAGCCACAGATGCCGGTGAAACGTCAAGAGAAACTCTTTTAGTACGTAACCTTATAGCCCGAAAATCCCACCAAAAATTTGGGATGCCGGCCATGAAAGCCTTTAACTCTACTTTCCAGAAAGAGTTCCAGACTTCTGGATGAGCTCTCAGACTTGACATCATTTATGGAATGATGAAAGCCATGTTTTAAAGAAATCTAGAGGGGAAAAGCAGCACTTTCTGGATGCCCATAAACCCTCATAGCTACATAAGCAGAGGTGCTACGCAACCTTCCTAGTGAAGTGTGAAGATATGTATCAAGGCACCAGCAAGAGTATCCCAAGTCTACTGATGCACATTGGTAGTCCCTAGCCAGGTACGTCCCAATGTGCAACAGTCCCTTTACTGGCTCCCCTGTTTAGTAACATCATGGCAGCTTCTTGTTGTACACACACACATACATTGAGAAACTGTTTGATGATGCTTTCCGCATATGTATGTCCACTTACCTAGGCGTAAACTGTAACTGAAATTTTCACAAAATTAAAACTTGTTGAAAGCATAAGCCATTAAAAGGAAAACAAGAAAAAGAAAATCCAGCACATTATGCAAGGCCTTTTCTCCTTGAGCAATCAGCCTTCCAAGATTTGCTGAAACACAAAATTCTTCACCTGCTTGAGAAAGATAGAAAGGAAGGTGCTAGTCTAACCATTCACTCAGGTAGACCATTGGGGAGCATGGTCTTCAGTTGACCCTTGTCTGGGCAAGAAGGTCTTCCTGAGCTCCTACTGGAGACTATCCTGGACCAGAAGGTACTTTATTGAGAACCTGCCACCTGCAGATAAGCAGCTCAGCCCATCAAGCCCACCGAGATGATGAAACATCTTGTTTGATTGTCAGAGACTCACGAGATTGTGTTTTTGGGGCTTTCGGGCTATGTGGCCATGTTCTAGAAGAGTTCCTCTGAAGATGCCAGGCACAGATGCTTGCGAAACGTCAGAAAAGGAACTCTCCTTGAACATGGCCACATAGCCCGAAAGCCCCACAAAAAACTATGGATGCCGGCCATGAAAGCCTTCGACTCCACTCACAAGGTTATTACACATGACTTTTAAACCTTGATTACAGCCAGAGAAAAGCAGTTTTGATTATACTTATCACACATCAACACCTCCGACCCATAGGCTCTGTGTTCCTTAAAGTGGTCAGGGCATTCCTTTACATTGAGGAGGAAACCCATCAATGACCTCCCAGTTGTACTAGTCCTCAGGTATAAAATGTCGCTGCCAGGGCAGTTGTGATATTGGCAGTCATGTTGTGTCAGTGTCCCCTCCTCTCCCTCCTCCTTGCTATTCCCAAGCAGGCCAATTGTCTTTATTTATTTTCCATATTTTTATTAAACTTCAGTTGAAGTAGCAGAGCTCTGGAATTGCATGAAAGAGTTAAAAGAAAAGTAAAATGAAATAATCCCAAGGCATGGTGGGTAGGGCATAAGGAAGGGAGGTGGAATTAAGGGGGCATCAGGAAGTGAATACAAAGGCAGTGGCAGTTCAGTTACACAATTGTGAAGATGTGAGATAATGGCTGCTCAGAAAATGTTTTTCTTTTCTTTTCTGTTAAACAGATACAACTGCTGTGAGAGTGGGGCTTGTGTGGCAATATCCACATACAAAACAAAATCAATTAATGAACCCAATATGCTGTATTGAGTCAAAAACTGACATGTCTGAGTGGACCCACACTTCAGCCCCATACAACAACTGGGGCAATAGCTTATTCTTGTAGAGCTCAAGGCATGTAAACACAAACATACCACCAAAATGTGCTGCCTATTGGGGAAAAAAAAGCATTGGCTGTTATATCAGCTGTGGCTACAGTAGCTTTCAAGTGTGGAGACCAGCATCCAGAGTCCTTAAATGTTACCCCTGTTTATTTATAATGAATAACTTTCTTTAATTGTTTGTTATTGAGCTGCTGTTGATATTTTTTCCTTCACTGTCCAAACACCATGATTTTAGTTTTTGAATAATTAACCTCTAGAAATTATTTTCCGTAATATTCTCCTAGAGCCCTCAAAGGCCTATGCATGTCCACCTGTGCATAAGAAAGAAGGATGGCATCATTGGCATGTAATAAAATAGGGATATCTTTACCCTTCAAAACAAGGGGAAAAACATTGCATCTACTAAAGAGATTATGCCATTAATATAGAAATTAAATAAAAGAGAGGCTAACAGGCAGTCTTGACAAACACCCTCATTGACAGAGATAGCTTCTGAGAAACTGCCATTTGAAACTCTAAACTGCCTTTGGTGCTTGTCAGAAAGTTAGTACATAAAAGAAAAGAAAGAAATATTGCACCACACATTCCATTTTTAGGCAAGTTACTCAAGCCTCTACTGTCATTCTGGGTTCACAGATTCTGCAATGAAATGGATTATCTGGATTTGTTTCAAAATGCTTTTAGGTCTGAATATGAGATGGAAATTACCCAAAACAGTGTTCCTGCATTTTCCTATGCTCCAGTTAGGAAGCATCCTGGGAAGCAGGGGGTGACATTGGAAGTCAGTCACAAACTATCCAACATGACAGAGGGTAAAACAAAAGGGTGGTGGATCAGCCAGTCCAGGAGTAGTTATAACAAGACAGCAGTCAGAAACTATCAAAGAGTTTTAAAAAAAAATCAAAGCAAAGCTAAGCCAGTTCAAAGTTAAGGAAAGACCAGTGCAAGTGCAAAGCCAATAACCGAGAAAAGATGGCTGTCAACCTCAAAGACACTGGGGGCTCTGGGAGAATTATGGCTAACTCCCTCCTCATCACCAGGTTCCTAATTAATCAGCGTCTTTCACTTAACAGCTGCTGAGCCCAATGTTTCTCTGTTCATCACTCAGCAAAGGAGAGAGGTGTCCTTTATCACCTTCAGCCTCTGTCAACTCCTCCTGGGGAGCAGAAACCCTTACTACTTCAGCCGCTCACTCCTGGGACCTTCATTATTAGGAGCAGCAGATTCCTGGAAAAGGGCCTCTTCCTCTTCATCTGACTTAAACAGGGGGTGAGTCATGACAGCCTTGAATGTCAAAAAAGATGTCCATGTACCTCACCAAACTACAGACCTCAGGATATTGAAGGATGGAGCTATCACATTTAAAAAGATTTCATACTGGTAGAATGGAACAGTATAGATACAGAAAGGGCAGCCCTACCTACTCTTATGCAGAGGTGTTTGTTTAATGTGGCAGATGCCTGGAGGGAGGCTAAAAATTATCAAAAAGAAAGCTGTATAGACAGTGAGCACAGCCATTTGGCTAGCATCTTTACTCCAAGTGTGGTAGATATTATCTGATCACCACTGAGAAGAAAAGGTCCAACTGCCAATCTAGTTGACTTTTGCATCTGGAATGAGTATATGAGCACCATATATGTATATGTGTGTGTGTGTGTGTGTGTGTATGGTTTTATTATTAGAGAGCAACAACATTATTACATGGGGCTTCTAAATCATGATTACGGCCAGGAAAAAAGTGGTTTTGATGATACTTATCACACAATGATGCCTCCGACCCATACTTCCTGTGTTCCTGAAACACAGTGAATGCATCTCTTTTCATTGATAGGGAAATGTGTTTTCTACCACAAGTCCCTGGGTAGAAAATGAGATGCACTCAGTGCCAGGGCATTTGTGATATTGGCAGCCGTGCGAGTTCAGTGCCCTTTCCGCTCCCTCTGTTCCTCCTCTTCCTCACTATTCCCAAGCAAGCTGACTGCCATTACTTATTTGCTGTACGGTTTCCCCTCCTTATCAACAGATTGTTTTATCCATGGATTCAAGCATTCATGGCTTGAAAATATATTTTTTTAAAAGAGTATACATTCCAAATAGCAATCCTTGATTTACCAATTTATATAAGACACCCTTTTCCTTTTCCATTGTATTTAATGGGACTTGTGCATCCATGGATTTTGTTGTCCATGAGGGATCCTGGAACTAAACCCCAGCAGATAACAAGGGCCCGCTATATTTTTAATTAAACTTCAATCGTAATAGCAGAGGTCTAGGAACTATCCAAAAGGCATGCTGGGTAGGGAGGGAGGCAGGGAGATGATATTATGGGGGATTCAGGAAGAGAGTTTGATGGTGGTGGCAGCCCTCATCATGAGCTTGCAAAGACATCAGATAATGGCTGCTTTGCAACTTTTATGTTACCATTTTTATAAAAACTGATGCAATTGCTGTGAGACTGTGGCTTGTGTGATAATGTCCTCAGTCCTCATTCAAAGCCGAAAACAAACAAAAAAAATCAACCCAATCAAAGAATCCACTTGCTTATCAAAGAAACACTCTCATAACTAGACGAGTATAAATCTGATTTATATGTACAGAATAGAAAGATCCTATTCACTTTTGGCAAACTGCCTTTCCCAATGATGCATTCTCCTCCATACCCTCCACTTCACTCCCTGCTATGTGGATGTGGTGATTATGAGGAAACCTAGTTTGCCTCCTACACCACTACAATGTGATGGTTATAATGAAACCGAGTTTCCTCCCACCCTTTTATTCACCCCACTTGGACCTGGTGATTGTGAGGCAAACTGTGATGTTTCTACTACGATGCACTTGTGATTCTTTTAGTGGTGGGTCAAACTCAGGAGTCAGAGAGAGGTAGAGGAAGTGCATGGAAACAGCTTAGTTCCTCTGATGGAAGGAATAACTGAACGTATAAAATGGGAAAGAAGAAAAGATCAATATGGTACCTTATATAATGACATGTAATCTAAAGACATATTGCAAAAACAGCTTGTTTTCATACCAAGACCTCAAAACCTTAGCTTTCCAGGTGAGCTTTCCATATTTCTCATTCATTTACTTCATATTGGGGGGGGGGGGGGGAGGGGGGAGGACTGGTCTAAGTTAGAATGGCCCTGCCACTTACACCAATCAAACAACTTGCAATAACAAATTATGTGACGGATATATAGAATACCAAATAAAGAATTTGTACTCCGTCCACTCTCTATACAAAATCAATAGTAAGCTTGGCAGTTGAAAGGTAAGAAATAACCTTCCATTCTAGATCAGTGAGCCAGACATTTTGAAAAGAGATGGGAAAAGAGAAATTTAGCAGAGGAGATGAGATATTTCAGTGTTTCCAAATCCCAAAGTCCATCCACAACTTTGCATAGATTTCCAGCTTCTGACATTTTTCAAAACCCAGCTAAACATGTAACAAAATACTGATATAAGGTAAAGAACAAGACATGCTTCAGGAAGAGCAAAGAGAAAAGTCTCTCAGCTGAACTTCATCAGCAAGATAATAAATGTGTATGAGGTACGTTTCTTAAAGGTGGGGAAAAAAATCATATTTTGAAAAATACTTAAGCTGTTTAAATATAGTTAAAGGTTTTACTTCTTAAATCTGTATATAACTGTTTTGCACACTTGAAAGAGATTTTTTCCATTTTAAAAGAAGTGTCAATCCATCCATTTTGTTAGGGGTGAATTGACCCATTTTGTACATTCTGAAAGTAACCGGAACAAAGCAACCCAGCAGTTGAAGTATTTCAATATTTCATGGTGACCAGAATCTATTCCTTACTTTATCTGGTTTTCTAACTATCACATTTGTACATTCTGAGGAAGACTGGAAGAAAGGAAACAGGAGCTGAGGTAAGCACTTCAAATCTGTCATTTACAGCAAGTGATTTGAAAATGAACAAAAATCAGCATCTCTCTGGTATTGAGGGTTTAAAACAAATATTTGTGTCCTCCAGTGAAAGCGAAACAGAGGAAATTGGCCATGGCTGCTGTGGAGGGGATGAGTCCAAGCAATCATATGGTTCCCTCCCCAAAACAAAGACTGGGAAAAAAACTAAAGGAGTTTAAGAAGCGAAAAAATGCTTTTACTTACCAAGAAAGTAATGAAAATAGAGGCAGTAACTTTCAAACGGCCTCTCCTGTGAAATCTTCAGGAAGGGAATTCAGCTGTTCTAAGACTACAGACAGTTCATACCGGCATGTTGCCTTGCTCTCCACAGTTGCAGACAGCAAAGGAGGCAGAGATTGTTTGGGAGAGAAGGAGGAGTCCCAGGCGACAGCAATCGCAGATCCTCCTCTAAAGAAGAAGAAGAAAGAAAAAGAAAAGAATGGTCTGTCACCAGTGAAATCATTGGAGGAAGTCAATGCTGAAAAGAAAGTGTAGAAAGAAATAATTTCTTCATTAATAAGCTTAATAAGAGACGTCCCAGGACGAGCTGTACCTCAGCAATCCATGGATTCTGCATTTAATCAGCCAGAGAAATTTGATATTCATATGGCTTATTCAGAACCTGCCACTTCTGAAACAAATCAATCCATTACTAATAATTCAGAAATATTACATATTTTAAAAAGGCCCATCTGCATTAAATAGTGTTAGACGAGGTAATGACAATGGTAAGGAAAAAGATATACTAACAAAAAAATTATAAATCTGTAGAGCCACACATTAGAGGTGATGTGAACAGCATTCAAAATAGAAAAAGACATGTATGTCAGCATATCAACTATCTAGAGATGAAGGCAGTAAGGCTAGCACTACTAAAATTCAAGAGAAAAATGAGGAACCAAAATGTTTTGATAGTAATGTATAACATGACAGTACGATCGTATATAAACAAGCAAGGAGGTGTACATTCCTGGTAGCTGATGGCAGAAGCTACCGACATATTGATTTGGACAAACAAGAATTTAAAATCAATGCGACATATTGATTTTGGCAGACAAGAATTTTAATTCAATGCAAGCCATATATTTGGAAGGAACACTAAAAACGAAAGCACCAAGAAAAGAAAGAAATATTGCACCAGACATACCACTTTTAGGCAAGTTGCTCAAGCATCTACTGCCATTCTGGGTTCACAGATTCTTCAGTGAAATGGATTATTTGGATCTGTTTTAATGTGCTTTTAGGTCTAGATTTGGGATGGAACTTATTTTGACCATTCTGATAGATCACCTACACCAGGAGAAAGATAGGACTGTTTGTTTTTTCAACTGATGTCTTCTATTTGTTCTAAAATGGGATCTGAGGCACATTAGAGTTTACTGTCATTAACATTTGGATTCACCTGTCAAGATTCAGCAAAGGTACTCTTTAGAGATCATTTAATCATTCTTGCAAAGTCAAATTCAAAACATAGAGCTATTCAGCCCTTGGTCCTTTGGCCTGTGGCATCCCACTAGATTCCATTTTTGTCTCCTATGCTCTTTAATATCACATGAAACATCTGAACATGGAGATCTGAGGTGCACTGCACATGAGTTTTCAGGTGAAACACAACTCTGTTGATCCATCTGATTGTAGAGAAGGTGTTGATGCCTTAATCAGGAATAAGATGGATGAGGTTTAAAAACTGGAGCTTAAATATGAAAATTATCCAAACAAACTGAATATAATTGTGTTTTTGGGTGTGCATGTAACGTCTCCAGAAAATGCATTTTAATCTGTCCAAGATGGGACAAGGTGGGCATTTTCTTTAAAGATACAGATCACAAGCTAGACATTGTTTGGCTTCTGAATGACCATATAGCAGACCATGGCCAAGGTGCCATCCCCAGCTTCAACAAGCGTGCCAGTGCCAATTATCTTTGCTTTGGGACAGATTCACGCCTGGCACTGTGACACATTGTATTTACATCAAAACTGGATTCCTGGGATCTGTACTCAGGTGGGGAGCCCAGAGTTCTCTGCCAGAGAGCAACACTGCTCTCCCATTTTCCTATGCTCTAGTCAGCAAGCATCCAAATGGAGGGTTATCTTACAAGAACATTAAATCAGTCACTTCAATCAAGAGATGTGTTCAGAGGAGTCAATGTTTTCTGCAGGACAAGCGAGTTGCATTGCAATTGTAATAATGGTTGAGTCACCCTCATTCTGGAAAAATTTCAAAATCCAAAATATTCTAAAAACTAAAACTTTTTTTCATAGGTGGGTGACATGGTGACACTTTTGGTTTCTGAGGGTTCAATGTACACAAACTTTCTTTCATGCACAAAATTATTTTAAAGTATTGTATAAAATTTAATAAAATTTAATATTGATTTGGATTTTAATATTGTTTTGTTTTACAGTTGTAATGTTTTTAAATTTTGCATATGTTGTGCACCGCCCTAATTATGGGAAAGGCGGTATATAAATAAAGTTGTTTATTATTATTATTATTATTATTATTATTATTAGAGCCTGTGTGTATAAATGTACATATGAAAGAAAAAATGTTTTTACCCTTGGATCACATCTCTAAGATCACAGAATGATGGAATTGTAGTGTTGGAAGAGACCACAAGGGTAATTTAAATGCAAGAAATGCAAAAAGACACAGCTAAAGCATTCCTGACAGATTGGTATCCAGACTTATGTTTAAAAAGTTCCAAAAATGAGACTCTACCACTTTCCGAGGCTGCACAATTTCCTGTTGAACACCTCTTACTCTCAGGTTCTTTCTAGTTGTTACCCAAAATGCTAGGGTCCCAGGAGGATACTCAGAGTTGTATTCAAAGGGGGAATAAATTTAGCTCAATAAGAAGCTGTGAGAGGGCTCTGGGTAATGTTTAAAAGCCAGGGTTTAGCCTGTGTATAATGGACTTTTGAGAGTTGAAATCAAAAACACCTGGTTGAGAATCACTCATCTAGTGCTGTACTCTCTTACTCACAGTGTGGCATTTTCAGGGTGTACATGTGCAAAGCTTAAAAACAAATAGCAGCCGATAGATCCAAGAATTCAAAGACATAGCCCTGTTAGTCTGGAAAATCAGTATGCAAAGGGATCTTTGCAGGTGTGAGACTAAGTGAAAGAGAGAGGATGGTAGCATGAGCTTTCACAGAATTGAGCTGCTTCCTCAGATGCAATGGGACCAAAGTCAATGTAGTCAACAAAGCACCCTACAAAAGCAGCCACCAGCCCATTTGTGTATCTCTCTGTGTGGATTCTATTGTTTCCCACTTACAACACAGATCAGTGGATTATTGTCACTGTTGAGGCCTACTTCTGCAATGCGACAATTGTGTGCACTCCAATGAAGGCCTTCTGGTTTATTTTGTTAAAAAATATGTAGAGCAGAATCCTGGTGCTTTGTGGCTATGGTCAAACTTCTTTCATGGCTGAACAGAGTTGGACAAAAAGACTGGCAAAATATGCCAGCTGTGAGTGGTTTGTTTCTCTAGCCTGTTACTTCATTCACAGCCTTTCTCTTTTTCTTGTCATCATTTACATCATTTACATAGCTATGCTAGTGGAGTGTACAAACAGGATTACTCCACAGATATATAAGTGGCCTAAATATTCTAAAGCAACCAGAACTTCCCTGATCTTGGAAACAAAACAGGGTAAACTACTTCTGAATATTCTTTCCCAAAGAAAACCCTATGAACTTCATGGGGTCACCATATATCAAAAATGGGGAAAAAGACGATCCCAACAATTATCGTCAAGTTAGTCTGACATCAATACCAGGAAAGAGTCTAGAGCAGATTATGAAACAGAGAGTCTGTGAACATTTTGAAGGCAATGTCCTAATCACAAAAAGTCAACATGGGTTTCAGAGGAACAAGTCATGCCAGACAAACCTGATCTCTTTTTTTGATAAAAATTACCAGCTTGGTAGATGAAGGGAATGCTGTGGATATAGTATATCTTGATTTCAGTTAGGCCTTTGACAAGGTTCCCCATGACATTCTTGCAAACTAGCTTATAAAATGCGGGCTAGACAAGTTAACTGTAACATGGATTTGTAATTTGTTCACCAGCTGAACCCAAAGGATGCTCAACAATGGCTCCATTTCAACCTGGAAAGAAGTCGCCAGTGGGGTCCTGCAGGGTTCTGTCCTGGGCCCAGTGCTATTCAATATCTTTATTAATGATTTGGATGACAGAATTGGGGGATACTTATCAAATTTGCAGATGACACCAAATTAGGAGGAGTAGCTAATACCTCAGAGGACAGCATCAAAATTCAAAATGACCTGAATAGACTAGAAAGCTGGGCCAAGGCGAACAAAAAGAAACTCATAGCTGAAAAATGTAAGATACTGCACTTAAGGCGGAAAAATGAAATGCACAGATATAGGATGGGGGACATTCAGCTGAATGAAAGTATGTCTGAAAGGATCTAGGAGTCCAAGTAGACCACAAGTTGAACATGAGTCAACAGTGCAATGTGGCAGCTAAAAAGGCCAATGCAATTTTAGGCTGCATCAGTAGAAGTATAGTGTCTAGATCAAGGGAAGTAATAGTGCCACTCTATTCTGCTTTGGTCAGGCCCCACCTGGAATACCGTGTCCAGTTCTGGGCACCACAATTCAAAAAAGATGTGGAGAAACTGGAGCATGTCCAAAGGAGAGCAACTAAGATGGTGAAGGGTCTGGAAGCCATGCCCTATGATGAACAACTTAAGAAGTGATATGATAGACTTGTTTAAATATTTGAAGGGATGTCATACTGAGGAGGGAGCAAACTTGTTTTCTGCTGCTCCAGAGACTACAGCACAGAACAATGGATGCAAACTGCAGGAAGAGATTCCACCCAGACATTAGGAGGAACTTTCTGACAGTAAGGGCTGTTCGACAGTGGAACACACTCCCTCGGAGAGTGGTAGTGTCTCTTTCTTTTTAGGTCTTTAAGCAGAATTCTTAGGGCTAGTACTATGGCCCAGAGGCAGAAATCATTTGGCTCTCCAAGTGTTGTGAACTGTCTCCAAATAAGACCGGGGGAGGGGGGGGGACGAGTTTTCTGAAAGAGTCTGTCCTTGGAGCTGATCTCTCTTATAAAATTGTGGGTCTTGGGGGAGGCCCCCAGAGTTGGCCTGCCTAAAATTATTTTCCGAGATGGCAACCAGGCTCTTTGCATTGCTTCTGGGGTCTGTGGTCTCGATCAAGGGTTGCTGGGGAGGTCTCACAGGTTGATAGTTGTGCTTCAGCTAAACCTACCTAGGTTCCTCCACCCTTCATTTGCTCAGCCCCAGGTCTCAAACATTTAATGAGGTTTTAGGTCCATAAAGACAGCCCTTCCTTAATTACAAATGCTGTGTCTGGTCTATTTATTTCATGGCTGGTCAACATGGAGCCTTCTTGATGGCTGCTCCTAAACTACGGAACTCCCTTTCTGTTCCATTGGCCCCCTCTCTGCTTTCCTTCTGCTGCCAGAGCAACACTTTTTAACAATTTAAACATGCCTTCAGCTTTTAACTAGTTGGGACAGAGGCATACTAAATGGGTTTGCTGTATTTTTTAAAAATGTGTTGAATTTTTAAAAATTCTTTCATGTTTTAATTGGATTGGCTGTTTGACATTTTTAAAACCTTTGTATTGTACAGGTTGAATTTCCCTTATATAAAATGCTTTGGACCAAAGGTATTTGAGATTTCATGAGATATCTTGGAGATGAGATCCAATTCTACACACAAAATTGACTTATTTGATATACACCCTATACACCTAGCCTGGAGGTACTCTGATACAATATTTTAAATAATTTTGGGCTCGAAACAAAGTTTGTGTACACTGAACCATCAGAAGGCAAAGGTGTCACTATCTTAGCCACACATGAAAAATAAAAGTTTGGGTTTTTGGAATATTTAGGAATTCCACAAATGGAACTCTCAACCTGTATACTGTTTTACCTATCTTGTTTTAATATACTGTATGTTGTAAGATGTTTGGATCCCATATTAGGAAAAGGCAGGGCTTTAAATAAAATTAAATGAATAAATAAATGACTTATGCTTAGTCTGCCTAACCCCCACAGTTTGGCATTTGCACATCGTGATTATGATGAAATTTGTGATGTTTCTGCTGTGACACACTCAGAATGCTTTCGTTGATGCATCAAGCTTAGAAGAAAGCAAGGGGAGGGAGGAAGGGAGTTTTCATGGGAGACACTTGAAATTTCATGGGAGCCACTTCTCTGTTAAAGGAGGAGGAGATTCAGCACAAAATGGGAATAAGAAAAGAGAAGGTATTGTGTACATTTGTGTTAGATACTAAAAAAAAGGGGGGGGGCGGGGGAAGAGTCATACGCCCAGAACCAACCATTTCCCCATCAAAACTTCAAAAATTCATCTAGCCAAGTGAACTTTCTATATCTTTCTTTTATTTGTCTGAAAGCAAGGATATTGGGATGTAAGAATGGCCAAGGCTGGGAATGTGATGTTATTTAATGGGCCCACACTACTCAGAAGATGGAGGCAAAATGATGGAATCAATGTGGAATGATCAAAGTTCCTTCTAAAATACACCAAACAAAAGGCAAGGCTGGGAGTTCAGTTCTAGAATGAAGAGAATATTCTAGAAGAAGAAAGACTATTTCCAGTGAATATCAAGTTTCTGGTAACTCCCTGCAGAGCAGGTCTTGGCAAAAGAGCAGGTTATTGGTGCGTGTTACCCCCTTTCTTTATAGCTTCTTCAAACTAATTATGGGGAAATATTTTCCATGGTTAACATTTTATTTCACCATTTCATGAATGACCTCTTTGCAGATTTAAAAGGAAATTTTCAAATTTTAAAAGAATTGATAAAGAACTGCAATAGATCTGTTTTGTAAGGAGGAGTGGTAACACCTTCCAGGTTCCCTAAGGTATGTTTTCAAATGTCATGGTAATAAAAGAATGAGCTGGGGACAGCATAGCAACGTTTCTTTTCAGGAAGTACTATGGCTTAAAAAACCATAAAGGGATTCACAGCTTCAACTTAATTAAGCAGCAATCTTGGAACAAAAAGTCTGGTGCAATGTGAAAAGTATAAGACGTATTTTTTTTCAAGAAGAGAGTTTAAAATATCTTAGCTTAATATGAGGCGGAGGTGAGTCCTTAGAAGTAGGTTCCATAGAAAGAAAGAAAGTGGAACATTGATTTTATAATTTTCTAAATGAACTCTCTGCCGATTTAATAGGAAATTTTCAAGTTTTTTTAAAAAAATGCAAACACCTCTGTTGTATAAGATGGAGCAGTAACACCTTCCAAATTAAGATATGTTTTCAAATGTCATTGATACAAAATAAGATGATGATAGCATGATAGTATTTCTTTACAGGAAATGCCATTGGTTCAAAAACTATAAAGAGAGTCACAGCTTCAACTTATTGTAATAAAGCAAGAAACTCAGAACAAAAAGTCCAGTGCATTCTAAGACTTTTTTCCCCACACGAGTGTTTAAAATATCGTAAGTTAATATGAGGTGGAAGTGAGAACTTAGAAATAGGTTCTAGAGAGAAAGTGGAATTCTCAACTGTTCAATATCTCAAGGCCCAAAAATATCCACAGTGGTTCTACATTTTAAAGGAAATTAATTTTTGTGACTTTGCAAATTTAACAGGAACCTAAATTAATAAAATGAGATTAAGAAATGTATTTATATCAAAAAGCTCAGCACAAAGCAGGGAACTTAACAGAAGACACTGTTCCAAAATGAGGAGAAAGAAACATGACAGATGAACTTCAGAAACCTGGAAGAAGATCTTTGTGATGTGTCCATTGCTAAGGAAAACACATACAGAATCACTTCTTCTGGCTGCCTGATGAAAGTATTTGGATAATTTCTGTGACCACTCACTCTGAAAGGTAATTTTCTCAGTTTTACAAAACAAAAAAAAGTCTTAATCTTTTCTTTCCCTAAAGATGTTATCCGTATCACCTGACATGGCTGCTCTCCATTTAATAAGCACCGAAGCAGAAAAGGGATTACAATCTTGTGTATAAATGGTACTTTTAAATAAATAAATAAATAAATAAATGCTACTTTTGTTAAATCTTTTCAGGCCTATTTAAAGCACAGCTCATCTTGGCAAGGAATTGATTAAGGAACAGTTTAAAAAAAATAAATACAAGATTTAAAGGCCTCACTGGGATGCTCTCTATATTTCATGTTATTTATCTAATATTAGGAGAAAGGGGAATGAATCATATATTAACGTTGGATGAAGGACAGATGCTAAATAATATGAAAAATAATATGAAATATTATAATATAATATGAAAAATAAATTGAAGTAAGTGAGAAGTAAGAAACACATTTCCAGAAAAACAAGTTGTATGCTCTTGAAATACCGGAATACAAAATTCCAGCAGATGTGGTACACATTGTAGTATTTGTTGTTCCTTGTGCTTTGTTTTGCCTGGTTCTTTAAATAATCTTTGACCAGGAGAAGGATGGAAGTTCAGGTTTCTGTCAATTTTAAGAAAAGAACAATCATGCACCAAAGTATATGACACGAGGTATAGAATGAAATGGAAAAGTGAGAAGCATTTCCAATGAACATCTCCAACATGTTGGTAAGTCCCTAAAATGTAGGACCTTTTATTGGGAAGAGAACAGATTCCAGTTTTTCCTCACCTGATAGCATTTTGCAACTAAGCAGCGAGAAATATTTATAATGATTAAAGGATTATGCCATCATTTTATAAATGATTTCTTTGTATAGCTGAAAGGAAATGGCAACATCTTGTTCTCTGAAGAGGGAGAGAACGATACAATCTTTAAGGTAAATTTTCAACTGCAATAAACTCAGAAGAACACAGAATTTGACAAAACCATTTTTACTTGTCAGGATTGCCTTAGTTTAAAAAGGATAAAGAAATCTATTGTAAAGCACAAGCATAATTAAGAAAGCAACCGGCTCCTAACAAAAAGTCTGTAGTAATCTAAGATTTACAACCTATTTCTTCAAAACTGGAGCATACAGCATCATAAAAGAATATTTCCACCGTGGAGGTGAGTCTTTAGAAAGGAAGTGGAAAGGGAAAAGGGACAAGATTTCTGGCTTATTTTCCTTGATGATGAGCTTGCTCAAAACGCTAGCCACCAAAAATAGTGGTTAACCATTCTTAAGCATGTATTTGTGATCTGACTGTAGATTTAAAAGGGAATTGTCCAGTTTGGGGGGGGGGGCAGAAAAATGAAGAAACAGGATAAAGAAAGAAATAGAAATTAATACATCTGGCATGAATTAAAGAAATAGATCTTTTTGTTCAAAATTGGAAAGAGTGAAACATCATGGATGCTTGAAAGAATGTCCTTAAGATGCCGTTTTTAAGTCTTTATTTGTTTAATTTAGTTTTAAGGGGTGGATGGTCGGGAAGCGGTAGGATAACTGTCTTAAAATCTGTATTTTTTTTAACCTTGTTATAACCAGCTCCGATTATGCGAATAGAGGAGCAGGCTATAAATATAAATTATTATTATTATTATTATTATTATTATTATTATTTGATAGTTAAAGAAAATACTAAAATAAAGTATTAAATATTGTCTTTAAATCTAAAAAAACAATATTTAAAGACCTCAGCTATACAGAGATGAGCTTTACACTTCTCATGTTATTTATCTAACATTGGGAGAATTGAAACAAGAAAGTCCAGTGGATCAAGAAAGTCCATGGGTCAAAGAACAGAAGCTAAATGATTTAAAGAATATCAGTTGGTGAAAAACGTTGTGTTTCATTTAAAATGTCATTTATTTAAAATTATAGCAAAGTTGTCAGGTGAGATTTAAAAGACATAGTTCCAGAACAAAAGGTTGCATGCTCTGGAGAGACTTAAACACAACAGTCCCTCAGATGTGGTGCATATTGTAGTATTTCTAGATCTAGGTGCTCTGTTTTGCCTGGCTCTCTAAATAACATTGAAGTAGGAAAAGAATGAAAGTTCAGGTTTCTGCCAATGTTAAGAAAGGCACAGACATGCACCAAAAGATGTGACACAAGGTACAGAACTCATCCTCCTTCAAGAATGGAAAAGTGAAAAGTATTTCCCCAAAACATCTCCATCATTTTGGTAAGTCCCCAAAAGGTAGGTTCCTTTATTAGGAAAAAAATAGATTCCTGGTTTTCCTTCACTTGACAACCACGTAGAGCTACGAACTGAGAAATATTTATTACAGTTAAAGGGTGACAACCTCTTTTATAAATGACCTCTTTATAGATTTGAAAGAAAGTTTTCAGGTTAAGAAGAAATGGAATCCTGTTCTCTGAAGAAAGAGTGATACATCTTTAAGGTAAATTTTCAGTTGCAATAAACAGAAGAATACATATATTGACAAGATAATTTTTATTTGCAGGGATTCGTTTAGTTTTAAAAAGATAAAGCAATCTAATGTGAAGCATAAACATGCTTCAGAAGGTAAACAGCTTTTAATAAAATGTATGGAATTAATATAAGATGCAGAACATATTTCTTCAAAAATGGAGAGTAAAGCATCATAATTGGATTTGCCCATCATAAAGGTGAGTCCGTAGGAAAGGAGGAAACAGGAACTAGATTTCTGGTTAATTTTCCCTGATAATTGGCATGTTCAAAATCCTATGTACCAAAAGTACTTATTAACCTTTTTAAAGAGTGTATTTGTGATTTCTCTTCTGATTTAATAGGAAATTAAATTCCAACTTGGGAAAGAAGAGGATAATGAAAGAAATAGACAAATATTAACAAGTCTGGTGTGAATTAAGGGGAAAAAATGGGTTTTTTTTCCCCAAAAGGAGGAAAGAGTGAAACTTCACAGATGAACCTCACCAATTTTAGGTCTTGTAGCACTTTTGAGACTAACTGAAAGAAAATGTTGGCAGGATGAGGTTTTGTAGACGTCAATCAACTTCCTCAGATCTTCTGAGACTAACAGACTAACATGGCTATATCTTTGACTAGGTTTTAGGTGATTCTACAGACCAACATGGCTATATCCTTGACTAGATTTTAGATATTAGGAATGCAATACACACTTGCTTAGAAGCAGATTGCAACTGGCCATTTATATCTGAAGATGTTAGAATTGAATTATAAGAGTACTCACCCAAAAGTTGATTCCAATGAAATAAATAGGCTTTGGAGTAAACAAATAGGATTGGGGGTATACGGTCCACACTGAGAGTTAAAGTTTGCTACAGATGTCAATGAAAACACTTTGAAAGAAGTAGGCTGAAGTCCCAGTCTGTGTGTGCACAAAAGGACACCAGTTTATGTGTGTATCCACACTGTACAATTATAGTGTGGACAAGGGGATCTGAGGCACACTGAACATGATTGTTCAGGTGGAACACAAGTATGTCTATCCATCAGATTGCAGTGAAGACATTGATGCCTTAATCAGTAATAAAATGGATGAGATTGGGCAACCTGAAGCTTAAATTAAAAAGATTAACCAAACTAACTGAATATACAAAAGTGTAACTTTTCCGATACAGCATTTCAATCTGTTCAAAATGGGACAAGGTGGGCATTCTCTTTGAAGGTAAAGCTAGACTTTGCTTTGCTCCTGAATGTTCATATAGCAGACCACGGTCATGATGCCTTGTCCAGCCGTGGCAAGTGTGCCAATGGCAATGATCTCTGCTTTCGGACAAGTTCAGGCCTAGTGCATGACGGAGGGTGAAACAAAAGGGTGGTTGTCAGTCGATCCAGGAGTAGTTGTAACAAGTCAGCAGTAAAGATGCCAGAAGCCATCCAGGAGTCAAACGAAAAGCTAGTCAAGATCAAGGAGACACAAATTCTAAAGGACAGTCAACCATCCACATAAGACAGCTGTGAACAACAGAGATGTTGGGGGCTGCTGGAACAATTATGGCCATCTCCTTCAACAACACCAGCGGTGTAAATAATCAGCATCTCTTATGTTACAGCTTCTGGGATCAGTGTTTTTTGTTCATTACTCAGCAAAGGATCATGGTGTGTCTTCAGCATCCTCAGCCTCTGCAACCTCCTGATGGGGAGCAGGGACCCTACTACCTCTGCCCCAGCTCTTGGGACCTTCACTATCAGGAATAACCGATTCCTGGCATGCTGCCTCTTCTTTCTCCTCTTCACCCGAATTGAACAGGGGGAGAGGTATGACACCCTTGAACTTCAGGATCTTTTGGTCCAAATACCTCCCCAGAATATAGAACTCAGGATGCTGAAGAATGGAGCCCTGACATTTGAACTGGCTTTATACTAGAACAGTGGTCCCCCAGGTTACGAATCCCCTGGGCAACGAAAATCCCGGGATACAAAAGCCCCGGGTTACGAAAAAAACACAAACACACACATAATGTACACTTAAGGTCCGCTCGGGGGTGCCTCCAAGATGGCCGCCTCCAAGATGGCCGCCGTGTTCTTTGGGTCTTCTCGGCCGCCATCGTCGGGCCTCTAAAGCCTCCTGGGTGACGCTTCAACTGGGCCCCGGTGAGTGGAGGAGACGCAGGAGGGACCAGGAGGGCTCCAGGGAGGAAGACGGCCCCGTGGAAGCCACGTCCAGCCTCCCTTTTACGCAAGGCTGGCGCGTCCCGACCGGCCGCAGCCAGCACCTTGGCCGGGCCAGACCGGCGGCCAGACCTCGACCCCGTCCCAGCCGTGGCACCCCCGGCGCGCGTGCGAAGGGGGCATCCGGCGGGTCCGCGTGGGGCCATCCCTTCCCCTCCGCTGGGTGCGCGCGGCCGGGTCGAGGTCGAGGTCCGGCCGCCGGTCAGGCCCGGCCGAGGGGCCGGCCGCGGCCAGTCGGGACGCGCCAGCCTTGCGTAAAAGGGAGGCCGGACGTGGCTTCCACGGGGCTTCCTGGGGTTTATCGGCGCCGGCGCGCACGCGAAGGGGGCTTCCGGCGGGTCTGCGCGGGGCCGTCCCTTCCCATCCGCCGGGCGCGCGCGTCCCGCCCCCCGCAGGTGCAGGCCTCTTCCCGGAGGAAGGCTCGAGGCCTAATCAGCGGCAGCGCAGGAGACCTGTACTAGAGAAACCAGCTTAAAGCAAGACTAGTGATGTATTGACGTGGGAGAGGAGACGATTTGACTAGGCTCCACCATTCAAACAAACTGCTTCATTTATATATCGCTTCATACCGCCTAAGCAGTGTCTTAACGGTTTATAACTGTAAGTTACTTGTCCCTAACAATCTGGGTACTCCTTTTTGGGACCTCGGAAGGATGCGAGCCTGAGTCAAGCTTGAGCCCTTTGGCTGGTATTGAACTCTCAACCTTATGGTTTTGAATGAGTGGCTGAAGTCCAGGTATTTAACCACTGCGCCACCAGGGCTCATATGGTACAAATGGTACTCATTCAGGCCTACTGGTACAAATCTCTCTCTCTCTGTGGATACATCTGGTTTGATTGTCTGAGGCTCACAAGATTATTACATACGACTTTTTGGTATTTTTAATTTTTATTTAGTTAGTCATATGGCTTACATTTATCTAGAGTGAAAAAAAGCAAAAAATATAAATCTATTATCATACATCTATTTATTTACTGTATTTGTTGATCCGAGTGCTTCTTTTTTTTTTTGTGGGTGGGGGGAGATGTAACATGGAAGTGCACAGTACTAGACTCATCTAATGCTTTGTACAGCATAACTCTATATGAAAGGAAGGAAATATGTAAGCTATCACTGCAGTTCATTTACTGCATTCTCTGTCCAAGTAGTCAAGGAGCGCAATACAGTATAACTTAGCTGTAAACTTGTATTGAACAGTTCTTCTGGGATCAGCCTGACCCTTATCAGTTCCTTTCCTTCTTTCAGGAAATGCAAATATTTAAGTTCTATGCAAGAATGTCAACGCATACCATTTTAAAAGATGCTATATGAATGTCAAGTATTAATCTTTGCAGAAGATCAACTTTTTAAGAGGACAGCAGAACCTGCCCCAGTGGAGAAGAATTGGAAAGATCCTTATGAGAGTGCTGATATTGAAAGTGAAATCAAGTGAACTCTCCAGAGTCAATGTTCAGAGCTGTTCATCAAAGCATCAGTTCAGTCCAGAGCAGCACAAAGAAGACATTAATCCCCACTTCCATGTATCTCTTCATGATGTTTTTCTCTGGAGGAGCCAGCAAGGAGCACAGCACAGGAACTGATGATGGACCATGCCCGGGCTAGTGCTGACTGCCACTTTTGGGGTTGGGAAGGAATTTTCCTCCAGGGCGGATTGGCCTGAGAACCTGGAGGTTTTTTGCCTTCCCCTGGGCACTGAGCAGGAGCCACTTGCTAGGTGAATTGGCACATCCAGATCAATTTCAAAAAATCATCTTTAAAATAATGGAAATATTAAAAATAATAAAGATAAACAAGCATAAATAGAAATGAGATATTAAATGAAAAATAAATTTATTGATAAAAACTAGTTCTTCTTTACTTTGCATTTTTCACTGAAATATTAAGTACACTTCTATTTCCTGCTTTTGTTTGGATTCTATGACAACGTGGCTTGCTCTGCCAGATAGCAAGGGATTTGGGCTTACATTTTGGAAATTTTGATGGTGTCAACCTTCTGCTTGAAGTTTTAAGTTTTGGATCTAATTGTTGGTGAAATAAAGCTCTCAATCACAATAGATTTTAGGTCTTATAGCACCTTTGAGACTAACTGAAAGAAAGATGTTGGAAGCATGAGCTTTAGTAGACTTCAATCGACTTCCTCAGAAATCAATGAAAGCTCTTTGAAAGACGTATGCTGCAGTCCCAGTCTGTGTCTGCCCAAATGGACACCAGTTTATGAGTGTATCTACACTTGGGAACTTCAAAGCAGCCTTTTCACAAGGCTGGTTTATTTTGCTACGAACGAATGCAGGTGGGGCTATAGCTCGGTGGCAAAAGCGGTGGCATGACCAGGTCGCACCAAGAAATACCTTTCTCCACTAAAGACTTTGGAGAGCTGCAGCCAGCTCCATTCCTTTAGTTAATGGTTCTTTTTGTTGTTGTGTGCATTCAAGTCATTGCCGACTTATGGTGACCCTAAAGTGAACCTTTCACAGGGTTTTATTGGAAAGTTTCTTCAAAGGGGGGTTTGCTGTTGCCTTCCTCTGATGCTGAGAGAGTGTGACTTGCCCAAGGTCACCCAGTGGGTTTCGTAGGTGAGCAGGGATCCGAACTCTGTTCTCCAAAGTCATAGTCCAATGTTCAACTAAGCATCTTCAAAGAGAGGCTAGACAGCTCCTGCTGGGGCTGCTCTGGATTTCCTGCACTGATTCCATGCTCTTTACGAACTCTGTGGCTGCATCCACACTGTAGAAATCATCCAGTTTAACTGCCTTAGCTTCATGCTATAGAATTTTGGGAAATGTCATTTTGTGAGACATGTAGCTTTCTCTGTCAGAGAGCTCTGGTGCCAAAAAACCCTACAAATCCCAGAATTTCATAGCATGGAGCCATGAAGGTTAAAGTGATATCAAACTGCAGTGCAGATGTAGTCTGTGATTCTATCCTTTGAATCACTCTTGTAACAAAACTCTAGGACAATGATGGAGTTGACTTGAAATCCCATGACATCACCGTTGCATTTAGCAACTCAGAAATATTTAAACCCAGGAAGGCCTATATCCTAATGCTGTTTTAAAGAGAAATCCTGCCCATCCCTCCCAGACAATAAACTCTGTGTCATAGAATATATAATTTATTTCAAATTCTTCCTGAGACTAATGGGCCTCTAAGCTACATTTAAGAGGCGCCGCTTTAATGAAAGAAGTGGGATGTTGCACAACAGATCCCCACAAAGCAAACTGACTTTTCTGCCCCAATGCTTTGGCTGGAGGTTCCTTTAGCCTCTTAAAAATTTAAGAAAGATGTCACCCTAATATAAATGGTTCTGCTCAAGAAAGATTCCATGCTTTATCTTCCCCAAACTTCATGCTTCAGGTTTTTTGCCTACTTCAATTTTTTGCTTTTTTTTTCCCTTAAGGGTTTTCTTTTTGCAACACGATCCTGCTATTAGGAAAGAAGCCAGGGAAATGCATCATATTCTACTGACCTGGGCAGAGGCCAAGAAGTTATTATTATTTCTTGGGAAACAGAGCGCTTTTAGAACTGCAGCATAAAACATCAGCTGTTCTGAATCAAACTGAAGTGGGAAGGCCAGGTCTGATTTCATTGATAATAATAATAATAATAATAATAATAATAATAATAATAATAATAAATTTTTATTTATATTCCGCCCCTCTGGGTAAACAATCGGGGCGGAGTACAACATTTAAAAATACATAAAGTTAAAATACAATTCGGTCTCCCCTCCCACCCGTTAAAAATGAATTAAACTAGGAATGAAATTTAAAGCAATGAAACATTAAAACATTAAACATTAATGGCTCTAAAACTTGGATACGTGGGCGGCCACAAGGGTATCAATGTCTCATTTAATGGGAGTGGAGAGGCAATGAATGACAGAAAAGTTAGTCATTTTCTGGGAAGGCCTGCCGGAAGATTTGCGTCTTAGTGGCTCTCTTAAAGCTATTATTTTATTTTAAAAGTTTGCATCCCAGCTTTCAGCATAGGATTGCATATACTTCTCATTTGTCGACTGCAATGGCAGGGAGTAGGAAGTTGGGATTTGAGCCAGGTAGATGCTCAAACTATCCCTGGCACCCAGCATTTGGGTATAGGGTTGCCAGGTCAGTAGTTTCCCATTCTCTAACACTTCAGTGACAAAACCTGTGACCAGTGGGAACACTAGAGCTGCCATCACTTGGTGCGGTAACTCATGGTGTCACCCCATTCCCTTGACTGCCTCCCATATCACACCATACAGAATCCTTACCACAGTCAGCACTCTAACCATGGATTTTTTTTTAAATTGACAGATCTGACCACCCACAGCTTGAAAATATTGAAAATATTACACAGTGAATACAATGTTCTTAGCAAGAGTGCTACGAGTGTTAACTTCAACGATTCCATTGATTCCTTGGGCAAGATATCATGCCAGCGTTCTTCAAAGTTTTCTTCATCCACATCAGTTGTCAAGAATAAGGAATTTTTGCCAAACCATAACACTGATATATACATGCCTTTAACTATCAAGATAGAATTTGCCTATATGCTTCTAGCCCCAACAGCCTTGGATTGTAGCATCTAAACACAGCTTTTGTTCTCCTGAACTGTTTAATCATTTTCAAGTGAAGCCTTGCTGCTCGATATCCAAGGAATACCATGTTATATCCACCATTTCACTATGCCATTGTATTTAATGGGACTTGAGTATTCATGGATCTATGGGGGTCCTAGTAATCCTTGGTAATGCTGGGGTTCCCAAGAAATACCATGGGAGGAAGAAAGCATCATGTGGATCTCCAACATAAAACTGGTTATTATCCCTAACATATAAGCTACTGACACTAATGATACAGTCACCCCTTCGTATCCACGGATGCTTTATCCATGGATGCAAGCATCAAAGCCTTGAAAATATTCAAAAATATGTTGAATTCTCAAAGCAAACCTTGTTTTTGCCATTTTATATAAGGGACACCAGTTTATTATGCCATTGTAATTAATGGGACATGAGTATCCCACAGATCTTTGTATCCATGGGGGTCCTGGAACTAAAATCCAGTGGATACCAAGGGCCTACTCTAATGGTTTGGGTTGGGTGTTTTGTTTTGTTTTTTGGTATTAGTTTTATTCTTAAATCGTAATTGCCATATATCACTGAATGTAATCACAATAGTTGTGACAAAAATAATGAGGAAAATTAAAATTATAACTTTAAATTACAGTATCCTATGAACACATAAATGTATTCACATGTACATAGTTAAAGGCCATCGAAATCCCATGGTGTAGTTGTTTGAGATATGATTCTGAAGACCAGAATTCAATTCCCAGCTTGGCCATGCAACCCACTGGGTGACCCTGGGCAAGTCACACTCTCTCAGCCTGAGGGGAAGGCAATAGCAAACCTGCCCTGAACAAATCTTGCTAAGAAAACCCCATGATAGGTTTGTCTTGGAAATGACTTAGAGGAATACAACAACAAAAAACAAAATCATAAATTAATAAAGCACCATATACTACATTCAAAACACTCTCTTGCCACATGATTTAAGAACCAAAGATTTAAGAAAGTGACCAGAGAGAAGGCCAACTGAAGGGAGCATTTCATAGCTTGGGAGCAGCCACCACGAAAGCCCTCTCCCATGTCCTCATCTGACAGGACTGGAAGGATGGTGAGAACCAAGAGAAATCCCTCCCTTGAAGAACTTAAAAATGGAGTTGTTGTTGTTGTTGTGTCCTTTTGTGTCATTTCTGACTTATGGTGACCCTTCTATAAGGGTTTCTTAGCAAGATTTGTTCAGAGGAGGTTTGCCATTGCCTTCCCCTGAAGATGAGAGCAAGTGACTTGCCCAAAGTCACCCAGTGGTTTTCGTGGCTGAGCTGGGATTTGAACCCTGGCCTCCAGAGTCGTAGTCCAATACTCAAACCACTAGGCCACAAAGGCTCATAAAAAAGTCTTTGCTGTCCCCAGAAAGAGAGCAGAGAGGAGATCAACAAAAACTCCCAGGGGAGGGGGTTTCACAGCTTGGGAGCAGCCACCAAGAAGACCTTCTCCCATGTCCTCACTAGGCAGATTTGTGATGGTGGTGGGACGAAGAGAAAGCCCTCCCATGAGGACCTTAAAATTTGGGCACACTCATATCGGGAGATATGGGCTAGTCTACATGAAAGTGTATTATGTAAATTGATGCAGATTTTTCCTCGTTCACATTGACGTTTAATTCTTCACTTTCCTGCACATATTTCCTGCATCTCTCTCTCCCTCTCTTGAAAATGCACAGCTACCCAAATCCATGCAAAACAGATGGACAGCCACTTGTTTCTCCTCCAGAGTTTTTCTCCAGAGTTTAAGCAGATTTTTTTTGGAGGGGGACACTGCAAAAAGCCCAAACTCCTGCAAATCATGTGTGGATAGATCATATTCCTACCAGCTAGAATGAGAAATTTTAATCAGACAAGCCCATGGTCTTTCAAATGTTCTCGATCCAAGCCTTTCTAATGGTCTGGGTCCAAGCCTGTGAAAGGCCAACAAATGGGTGATAGGGAAGAAACAGGAAGAAAAATAACCAGCTGAATATATATATATATATACCATCAAGTCTTTGAACTTGAAATGAGCGGACTTGGCTTAGAGTACAAAAGATAGAATGAACAAAAGCATTTGTAAAATGTACACATGATAGTAAAAGAAAAGGATGGTGCTGTTGCTTCGGTTGGCAGTTAGTTCTCAAAGATCTGCAAAGGACAGTCTACAAATGTTAACTGGGAGGGAATTAGGAAACAGAAGGACAATGGCTTGGAGATATATCACATAGATAGATGTGAAGATAGAATAGAAATAAACCGAAATGCCCTTGACCTAATTATATCTGGAGCTGAAAAAGCGTTTATGAGAAAGACTTACAAATTTCTATTGGAGAATGGATTTAAAAATGAAACGATTAAAGAAACTATGATTAAATGGATGCAAAATATTGGCAGACCAATTTCAATGGAAATGCGGGGGGAAACGTGGAAAATTAATCACAAATTTACTAAAGCTTTGAAAGAAAACTATTTAAAGATATTTCACAGGTGGTATCTTATTCCATCAAGACTCTCAAAAATGAGCAAACACCTAGATTTTAAATGTTGGAAATGTAAAGATAAATTTGGCACAATGTATCATGTCTGGTGGCAATGTAAAATAATTAAAAAGTTTGGGCAAAAAATACACAAGGAAATGAAAGCAGTACTAAGATTGAATATTGCACGCATTCCAGAAGTATTTTTATTAAATATCGTAGCAAAAATCCAATCAAAATTGTCTCCAAACCAAATAAGCGTGATCTTATATATGATCTCTGCCACCAGAATGGTGCTGGCTAGACACTGGAAATCTAGCACAATGCCTAGCATAGATGAATGGAAGTTAAGGGTAGCTGAACTATGGAATATGGACAGATTATCAATGTATTTATCAGGGAAAACTATTCAAGATCCTGAGGAGAAATGGAAGGATGTAGTGACCGCATGGTATTAATGCTTATATTTTTCGAATGATGACCTGCTTGCCTTAAGATACAGATAAAGAAGTTGTAATATTATATACGCAGTGCTGGAATACTACCTTAGAAATCTTCTCCCGGAAGCCTGATAGATGTGGATGAGAATAATGGACGTGACCGCCGGGATAAGGGGAAACGGGCTGCGGGAGCTATGAGCAGAGGTCAAACTGGCTACTTTTAATTGCTATTCAATATCTTTATTAATGTCTTGGATGACAGTTTTGAGGGCCTAGTTATCAAATTTGCAGACAACACCAAATTAGGAGGAGTAGCTAATGCCCCAAAGGACAGGATCAAAATTAAAAATGACCTGAATAGACTAGAAAGCTGGGCCAAAGCTAACAAAATGAAATTGAACACAGAGAAATGTAAGGTCCTGCACTAAGGGTGGAAAAATGAAATGCACAGATATCGGATGGGGGATATATGTGAAAGGGATCTAGGAATCCAAGTAGACCACAAGTTGAATATGAGTCAACTGCAGCAGCTAAAAAGGCCAATGCAATTTTCGGCTGCATCAATAGAAGTATAGTGTCTAGATCAAGGGAAGTAATAGTGCCACTCTTTTCTGCTTTGGTCAGGCCCCACCTGGAATACTGTGTCCAGTTCTGGGCACCACAATTCAAAAAGGATGTGGAGAAACTGGAGCGGGTCCAAAGGAGGGCAACTAAGATGGTGAAGGGTCTGGAAACTATGCCCTATGAGGAATGACTTAGGGAGCTGGGGATGTTTAGCCTGGAGAAGGGAAGGTTAAGAGGTGATATGATAGCCCTGTTCAAATATTTGAAGGGATGTCATATTGAGGAAGGAGCAAGCTTGTTTTCTGCTGCTGCAGAGACTAGAACGCAGTACAATGGATGCAAGCTGCAGGAAAAGAGATTCCACCTCAACATTAGGAGGATCTTCCTGACAGTGAAGGGTGTTCGACGGTGGAACACACTCCCTCGGAGAGTGGTGGAGTCTCTTTCCTTGGAGGTCTTTAAGCAGAGGCTGGATGGCCATCTCTTAGTGATGCTTTGATGGAGAATTCCTGCATGGCAGGGAGTTGGACTGGATGGCCCCTGTGGTCTCTTCCAACTCTGTGATTCTATGATTCTATGATCCTAACTTTTATTTTCGTTTTCTATCTCAACAACCACCGATAATATATATATACATAGGTACATGGACATGTGTACATATGTGTGTGTATATATATGTATGTATATATGTATGTATGTATGTATGTATGTTTACGGGTGTATGTGTACATATACGAATGTCTATATTGTTTCTACTATGTCAAGTTTGTATTTGATTTCAATCATTAACCCACCTATTATTTGATATAAGGTAGATAATTTTAATATTTACGCACACAGTTGATACAAGATGTAATGTTCAATACAAGATTGTACTGTTATTGTATGGAAACATCAATCAAAATTATTATAAAAAAATAAAAAGAAAGACAGCAATAGATGTGATTTCCATACTAGTAGGTTGTCGAATCTGCTCTGTATTTTAGTCTGAACTTTCTCTGGTGCTGACTCTATCTTGGAACTGGGCTTCAGCACCATGGAAGAAAAACTGGAGGAAATTCAATGCCCAATAACATGGAAGCCACAGTCTGTCACAGTGTACATGAACTGTGTGATATAGGATTTTTGTTTTGCTTTCGTCTGTCTTGGATTTCCCAGCTCCACTAAATGACCCCAAGATCAAGCAATAAGAGAGAAGGAGGAAAACTCTTTCTCCTTCCACCTTCTCCACGCCATGCAGAAATTGATGCACCTCTTTCAGGGTCATGCCTATTCCCAGTTTTGCTCCTTAAAAAAACAACAACAACAATGGTTGTAAATTTTCACAGAAGACATATTATTTGGGTGGCAGTCCAAGAAAAATCCTCTGAGGAAGGTGCCCTAAATTCCTTTTAGTAGGCATATAGGCTGGCTGTTGTTTTCATCCACAGTTATACGATGGGGATAACCAATGACAAACCTCCTATTAACACATCTTGTCAAGACAACATAAGATAGGTTCCCCTTGGGCCGCTATGAAAAGGAAAAGACTTGAAGTCACACCCCAACAACATTGTAAGAGTACCACAGTCCTATGAGATCAGGTATTTTTCTTATACCATGGAGCAAATGATACCTGGGAGACTGAGCAGTGGAGCAGCACCTTCTGCAAGCCATCTTCCTGACCCTTCCAGGTATCTACAGGCTCAGGCCAATGCAACCTCTTCATTTTTACAGGCTCAGACCTAAAAGGGATGAGCAAGATGGACAAATCATTTGGAATGGAGAGCAAGACCGATGATTCTAAAGATTTCAAGGGTCCAAGCTTCGAGAAATGGAGGTCCCAGATCATCAAAGAGGATCCAATGGAAGCATACGAAGCCTTGAGGTTGGTATTTAATCCAAAGTATCCTTAACTCTTCCTGTCAATTAAAATGCAGTATAACAATGCTAAAGAAACTCTCAAAGCACCTTTGCATGGGGTGATGGGATCTAATACACTAGGAGTCGCAGGTTCCCCCATAGTGGATTCTTTTTTTTTTTTTTTTTTTTTTTTTTTTTTTTTTGAATTAATCTTTATTGTACATTTCATTCATATACAAACGTACATCCAATAAATCTGTAAATCCATTTATATGTACAACCTACCTACATTTTTAAAATATACAAAAGAGTAAGGGAAAAGAAGGACAAAAAAAAAAAAAAAAAAAAAAAAAAAAAAAAAAAATATCCCGAAGGTCGAAAACTTCCTTGTTTGCTTCCTCAAAAAAAAGAAAAAAAAATTGTTTTCTTCCTTGTTGCGTCAATTACTTATACTAATACTGATTCCATCTTTAGCTTTCTTAGTGAAGTTTTAACTAATAACAGACAATAGTTATCCGATTTTATTTGCTTATGCCATTTGTTCATATATATTATTTAGTAAATCGGGCTAATCCCCTTATAACCATCGTTATTATTTATAAGCTATATTTTTAAGGTTAAATATTGTCCCAGCGTTTTCCTAAATAGTTTGCTAACAAATTCCAATCTTTTTTGATTTTCTCTTCAGTTTCTTCTCTCTTCCATGCTGTCATGATGTCTAATTCCATGATTTCGAAGACCTTAAATGTCCATTGTTCAATATTCGGGGTTCTATCACTCTTCCAATTTTTAGCAAAAACAATCCTGGCACAAGTTAATATATTGAACAATAATTTCCCATATTCTTTTTCAACCTTGCTATCGAGCATTCCAAGTAAAAATGTTTCTGGGAGAAATGCTATCTTGATATTCAGCTCTTTAGTTATCACTTCATAAATATTTAACCAGTATTGTTTAGCCATTGGGCAAGACCACCATATATGAAAATAGGAACCTGCCTTAAAGTTACATTTCCAGCAATTGGGTTTCATATCTTTATACATATGTGCTAATCTCAGTGGGGGGAGATGCCATCTATAAATCATTTTGTACATATTTTCTTTTAGGTCTTGACTTGTTGTAAACTTGAGCCTCATACCCCAGCATTTCTCCCACTGTTGATATTCAATTGCATGTCCAATATTCTGAGCCCATTTTACCATACTGTCTCGTATTACTTCCTCCTCCGTGTACCATTCCAATAGTAATTTATAAAATTTGGCAATCATTTTTTCTCTTCCCTTGCTGCAGATTTCATCAAACGCAGTTTTTTTAAATTGTATGCCCTCAAGTTTTACATCCATTTTAAACCTTTCTTTTAATTGTCTGAACAGGTACCAATGACATGTGATATTAGATTCTACCAATTCTTCTTGTTCTTTAAATAAAAGCTTGCCTTGTGTCTCCTTAATTAGATCTTGATATTTTAACCATTTTTTAGTTTTTATACCCTCTCTGCCAAAGAATGCTTCATGAGGGGAACACCATTTAGGTATTTCTGGGCATATTCTCTTTTTATATTTTTTCCAGATCAGGAGGAGGGAATTTCTTACATAATGGTTTTTGCTGTCTTTATGTATTTTATCTTTTCCATATATCAAGTACCCATGCCACCCATATCTTAGGTTATCTCCCTCTAGATTTAGAGTTTGTTCATCTTCTAAAGTTATCCAATCGTATATCCACGTCAGGCAGCAGGCCGCGTAATAAATTTTAACATTTGGCAGACCTAATCCTCCCCTTGTTTTGCTATCGCATAATATTTTTTCCTTTATTCTGGCTTTTTTCCCTCCCCAAATAAATTTTACAATTTCTCTTTGCCATAATTTCAAGGGTTTTTCATTTTGTACAATCGGGATGTTTTGGAACAAAAATAAAAGTTTCGGGAGTACGTTCATCTGTATCAATGCGATTTTTCCTGAAATAGAAAATTGGAGTTTATTCCACTTATCTAAGTCTTTTTTAATTGTATTCCATACTGGTAGGTAATTATTTCGGAATAAATCTGAATTTTTATTAGTTAGATTTATGCCCAGATATTTAACTTTGCCCTCCACTTTGAAGCCACTTACTTTTTCTAGTGTTTTCTTATCTTTGTCCTCTACATTTTTTGTAATGATTTTCGTTTTGTCTCTATTAATCCTTAGTCCAGAGGCCCCTTCAAATTCTTCTAGGATTTTTAATAATCTCTCTAGGCTTTTCTTTGGATCCTCTAAAGTAAAAACAACGTCGTCCGCAAAGGCCCTCAACTTATACTCATAGTTTCTAACCTTCACACCTTTGATTTCGTCATCTGACCTAATTATATTACATAAGGTTTCAAGCACCAAGATAAATAACAAGGGGGATAGGGGACAACCTTGTCTTGTTCCTTTGAGGATTTTTAGTTCTTCAGTTTTTTCTTGGTTTATTATTAGCCTCGCCTTTTGTTCCTTATAAATTGCGCCCAGCCAGGAACCATATCTCCCCCCTATGCCAATTTTATCCAAAACTTTAAAAAGCATATCCCAGCTGACATTATCAAATGCCTTCTCAAGATCGATAAAAATTAATGCAAGTTTTTTATCGTTGTTTCTTTCGAAATGTTCTACAATATTGATTACATTCCTAATGTTATTTCTCAGTTGTCTTTTTGGCAAAAATCCTGCTTGGTCCGAATGGATCCAGTTTTTTAATATTTTTTTTAACCTTGACGCTAGGATTGCCGCGAACAGCTTGTAATCCGTGTTCAGCAACGATATGGGGCGGTAATTCTTAACTTCGTCAGCTTCTCTACCTTCTTTTAAAATCAAAGTAATATTTGCTTGTTTCCAGGTCTCTGGGTATTGAGAATCTATAATGCTGTTCATCATTGATTTAAGGGGAATTGTTAATTGTTCCTCAAATTTCTTATAGTATAAAGCAGTGAGCCCATCTGGGCCTGGTGCTTTCTGATTTTTGGCGTTTCTAATAGCTTCAATTATTTCAGCCATGGTGATGGGACCGTCTAATGTATTCTTTTGTTCCTCAGTTAGTTGCCTTAGTTTTGCTTTTTCAAGAAATGTGTTGATTTTTAATTCTGGAATTTGGGATTTTTTATAGAGTTTTGTATAGTATTCTAAAAAAGTCTGTTTAATTTTGTTCTGATTTGTCACTTTTTCTGAACCTCTTTTAATTTCCAATATTGTATTTTTGTTTCTCCTTTTTCTTATTTTGTACGCAAGCCACTTCCCTGGCTTATTGGCCTGTTCAAAGTATTTTTGTTTCAGTTCTCGTATTTTATTTTGAATCTCTCTTTCTTCTTCTATCGCTATTTGTTTTTGAATGGTTTTTATATTTGTTAAGGTTTCTTTACAATTTGGGTTTTCGTTTAGTTGTTTTTCCTTTTCTTCTAATTTCTTCCATAATTTGTCTAATCTTTCCTTCTTTTTCCTACGTAAAATAGAATTTTGTTGGATAAAAAATCCTCTTATCACTGCCTTCGATGTTTCCCATACCGTTATTTCATTCACACCTTTGTTTAAATTTTCTTTAAAAAAGAAGCTCAAGGTTTCCTTCCCCTTATCTATGATTTCCTCCTTCTGCAATAATTCCTCGTTTAGTCTCCAAGAGTAGCTGGTCGGTCTTCCCTTTAGACTTAAAAGAATAGGGCTATGGTCTGAGATTGTTCTCTGTTCATGTTGTATTTCTGCTATTTCTTTGCACATAGATTTAGATCCCAATATCATGTCAATTCTGGAAAGAGACTTATGTCTCTCCGAATAGAAGGTATATTCTTTTACGTTTTGGAGTTTATATCTCCAAATATCGACAAGCTGATGTGTATCTAACATTTCATCAAAAGTTTTTGGGAGTCTCCCCTGTGTTTTCCTCATTTTCCTGTTCGATTTCCTGTCTAATTCCGGGGAGATTACCCCATTCCAATCTCCCATCATTAATGTTTTTTCATATGTCAGCTCTTGCATCTCCTTATTCAATTTTTCAAAGAAGCTACTTTTCTTCTCAAGTGGGGCGTAAACTCCTACCACTAAGTATTTGGTCGCTTGTATTTTAACTTCAATTCCTATATACTGACCCTCAGGATCGTTAAACATTAATTTTGTTTCGTAATTATCTCTTACATATATCACAACTCCTTTGGTTTTTTTCCTCCCTGTTGATATGAATTCTTTACCTAATTTTTTATTTTTTAGCAGTCTTTTATCCTTATCTTTTATATGGGTCTCCTGTAAACAGATTATATCTAAGTTTTTCTTGGATAGGTAGTGTATTACTTTTTTTCTTTTTTGGGGTGAGTTCATCCCCCTCACATTCCACGACAAAATATTAATTTTCTTCATAGTGGTTTATTAAGTAGTGGGTCGTAGTTTGTTAGTTCAAGTCTAGTAGGTGATCTTTTCCCGTTTCCTGATTTTCTTCTCTATCTTCTTCTTCTGGCTCTTTGTCACTTGTCTGGTTGCTTTCTTTTTCAGAGTCTTCTTCGTTTGGTTTGCTCTCATCAGCCTCTTCCGTTTCCTTGTCCTTTCTTCCTGTCATTGCCGCTTTTTTCTTATCTTTTAATTCATCCTTGTGTTTTTTAATAAAATCTTTCATCTTCATAGTCGAATTGATTTTGAAGTATTCCCCTCTGTATTTGAAGTTTATTCCTTCTAGTCTTTCCCATCTATATGACACTTGGTTTTGATACAACAGGTTCGTCAAAGGTTTGTATTCATTTCTTTTCCGTAAAATTCTAAGGGGAATGTCTTTATATACGATTAATTCTTTTCCATCCCATTCTAGCTTCTGTTCATAGTTTAATTGTATGATTTCATCTCTAATTTTTTTTCTGGTAAAATAAATCACTATGTCCCGGGGTAATCTTTTCTGTTTAGCTATTTTCGAATTAATTCTGTACATTTTGTTTATCTCCAGTTGGAATTGATCTTTCTCCATTCCGACATAGTCTGCTAAAATGGGTGCAAGATATTCAAATAGATCTTCATTATCCATTTCCTTTAATCCTCTGATTTTAATGCAGTTTTCTCTCTGTTTTAGATCTTGTAAAGCTCGTTCGTCTAAATCCATCTCATGCATTGTTTCTAAATGTGATACTCTCTTGGCTATTTTATCTGTCTCTTCTTCCACCTTCCTAACTTTCTGTCCCATTGTTTTAATCTCTTCATTCATTTTACCTAAAGTGTCTTTCACTCCTTTGATTTCCGATCTTATTTCCTGTCTAATTTCTTGTTTTATTTCTCGCCTCATTGCATTCATATCCTCTCTCATTGATTTTATATCTTCTTTCAATTCCATATATAGAGATTTTAATTCTTCCATTATATTCGGCTGTTCTGCTTGCTTGGAAGTTGCATCGAAGGAAGGTCTTCTAAACATTTGTTGTTCCATAACTTGTTTTGCTTTCCTCGTTGTCATTTTTCTTCTTTCTTCCTCTCCTTTTCCTTTTCTTTCTCTTTTTTCTCTCTCCTTCTCCCTACTTCTCTTTTCTTTCCCTCCTGATTCTTCACCCTCTCTTTATTTCTTTATTTCTTCTATATTTATTCTTTCGTTTGTGTATTTTTAACTTCGGCCTACTATTTCCTTCTTCTCCCACTATTTGTATCTATCTCAGCTTTCGTCCTCCTTTTCAGCCCTTCTTTTCCCCCTGGGTCCTTCTGTAAATTCTTTTTCCGGCCTTGACCCTAAGTGGTACCGGTTTTTACACAAATATACAGTCTAGGCTTCTCTTCCTCTTTCTCCCCGTTCCTGGTTTTATCTCCTCTCCCCTCGTTCTACTTGCCTCGGCGTCTCTTCTTCCTTCTCCCCGTCCTTTTTCGGCTTCAACCCCTCTCTCCTCCCACTGTTTATCTCGGCCTCTCTTCCTCCTTCTCTACGTCTCTTTTCGGCTTCGGCCCCTCTCACCTCTTTCTGTGTGGCTCAGCCTTTCTTCCTCCTTCACCACGTCCCTTTTCGGCTTCGGCCCCACTCACTTCCTTCTATTTGCCTCGGCTTCTCTTCCTCCAGCTCCACGTCCCTTTTCGACTTCGGCTCCTCTTTCCTCCTGCTGTTTGTCGGGGCGTCTCTTCCTCCTTTTCTGCGTCCCTTTCCGGCTTCGGCCCCTCTCACCTCCTTCTGTTTGCTTCGGTTCCTCTTCGTCCTGCCCCACGTCCCTTTTCGGCTTCGGCCCCTCTTTCCTCCTTCTGCTTGCCTCGGTCTTCCTACTTCCTTCTCCGCGTCCCTTTTTGGCTTCAGCCCCTTTCTCCTCCCGCTGTTTACCTCGGCCTTTCTTCCTCCTTCTCCGTTTCCCTGCTTGCCTCGGCTTCTCTTCCTCTTTCTTTTTCTCCACGTTCTCTTTCAGCTTTCAACTTTATCTCTCTCTCCTCCCACTACTTGCCTCAGCTTCTCTTTCTTGGCTTCTCTTCCTCCTTGTCTGCGTTCCCTTACGGCTTTGGCTCTCTCTCCTCCCTCCGTTCTTTCTCGTCCCTTTACTCTTTACTCCCTCTGCTCGCTTCAGCCTCCACACTCTCTTGCTCTGCTTCCACTTTACGTTTTTACTTTACTTTAAATTTTTTAGTGCCACAGGTTTTTTCTTAAAGGTAAGATAAGCAGGCTTTTAGGATTAACGCGCCTCGTTTACTTACAATTTTGCCATCGGCTCTTTATGTAAATCGAGTTGTGGAATCTCACAGATTTGTGACGTCCACTGCTTTTGAAGAAGCTTCAGTATTATTCTGCTTGAAGAATTCTTCTTTAGTAATCTTATATTAAAAGTTGGGGGCAGTCCTGATTCTGCATAGCAGCTGGTAGTCAGCACGGTAGAATTGGTTAATGGTTCCCCTACGGCTCTTCACCAGATTTTCCCCTGTTGTTCACAGGAATGTGAAGGGCACTAGGACCTCGGAGCCAATGCAAACCTCTTCGCCCAACCTATGCCAAGGTTGAGGTTTTTCTTCACTGTTTATTCAGCAAAAACAGTGAGAAAACCGTGCCAAATACATGGCGTTCTTCAGGAGCCTCCCGAAGCGCGTCCGTCGGGCTGCCGCTCCCAACCGGAAGTGGATTCCTGGCAAGTGTAACACAGCCATTGTAATATCAGCTAGGAGTTCTTAGCCAACAACCTCTTCAGGGCCAGAAGGGTTGCAAAGTAAAAATAAGTAGTGTAAAACTACTGTAGTGAGGAATATCTTAAACTTTTCTGTTTAACTTTAGGGCAGGAGATATTCAAGGAGAGCATGGAAGGTCTCTTGATCATTGGGGCTTTAGTTGTCTCAAAGAGTTTTAGAAGAAATCAGAAGCAACTTTTTAGTTTTCTCTAGTATTTTCAAAAACCAGAGGTGCAACATCCAAGCATCCAGGGTGGGATCGATGACTCTATTGAATGGTTGCAGGGAAGCCTGCATGGACAGGCTGCAGGTGGTAGGACTGCTCAGTGCCCCATCCCAGGACACTAAGCATCCTGAGTGTTTCCTTTCCTAGCTTCCCTCCTGAGTCAGACGCCCGTGACGATGAGCTGGAGGAGAAGTTTGCGGCTGAAATGACACCTTTAACTGACTGTCTTCAGAACTTCTTTGTACCGTACAAAGGTAAATAAATGACCTATGCCCCCTCAGCCTGCTGGTGTTTTAGGCCTTGGAGGTATATATGACAGAGGTTTGGAGCCACCTCCTGAATACCTATTTGATTTTCCAGGTTGGTTCCTTGGCTGAGCTTTGAGGTTCCCCAATTGTTTTTCTGTGCCAGCTAAGTTGGAATTTTGGGAAGGAAGAAAAATTGTAATTTTGGTTTTTCATTTGTCTGTCCTAAATTTCCCAACTCCACTAAATGACCAAATGATCAAGTGATAAGAGAGAAAGCAAAACTGTATCTCCTTCCACTTTCTCCACCCCATTCACATATTGATGCACCTCTTTCATGGTCATGCTTATTCACAGTTTTGCTCCTTAAAAAACACAATGGTTGTAAATTTTCACAGAAGGCATATTACTTGGGCAGCTGTCCAAGAAAAATCCTCCCAGGAACGTGCCCTGAACTGGTTTTCCTAGGCATAGAGGCTGGTGGGTTTTTTCATCCACAGTTATACAGTGGAGGTGGCCTATGACAAACCTCCTATGAATAAATCATGCCAAGAAAACATAAGATAGCTTCACCTTGGGCCACCATGAATAGGAAAAGACTTCAAGGCACACCCCAACAACATTGTAAGAATATCACAATCCCATGAAGCAAATGATACCACAATCTTATACCATACATCAAATGATACCTGGGAGGCTAAGCAGTAAAGTAGCACCTTCTGCAAGCCATTTTCCTGGCCCTTCTTAGTTTCTACAGGCTCGGGCCAATGAAACTGATTCGTTTCCACAGATTCACACTTCAAAGTGACGAGCATGATGGAAATATCATCTGGAGAAGAGAAGAAGACAGATTGGTCAAAATATATAAAGAGTCCAAAGTTCATACGGAAGCCCAAGAGCATCCAAAATAACCCAAAGGAAGGATCCGAAGTCAGGAGGTTGGTATTTAATCCAAGGGCCCATGGAAGATGTGCCTGTTTCTTTCTTTATTTCTCCCCTATTCAAGCATCAATGTCAGGACCCAATGTATCCTTCACTCTTCCAGTTAATTAAAATATAATAATTCTAAAGAAAGTCTGAAAGCACCTTTGGATGGGGTGATGGGATCTAATACTAAGGGAGTCGCAGGTTCCCCTATAGTGGATTCCTGGCAAATGTAACACAGCAAATAATAATAATAAAAATTATTATTATTATTTCTAGCCCGCTCCCCTATGGGACAGAATCGGAGCGGAGTACAACAAGATTAAAACATACAGAATTAAAATTTATCGACAACCCATTCCCAATGACCCACCCCTTAAAAATAAATTAAATTATCAATGATTTAAAACCATGACAAAATTAAAAGCGTAATTCATCCTTGACAGTTCTTAATTGAGGAAAGAGATAGCACCAAGCAAGGGGTCAGGTTCGATTGATAGATCCAGTTTTGGAGCCGGGATCTAGGAGGTTTCGGGAAAGGCCTGCTGGAAGAGATGCATCTTCAGAGCTTTTTTAAAGCAATCATGTAATGTTATAAGTCGCGTCTCATCCGGCAGACCATTCCAAGGCTTGGGAGGAGTAGCAGGAAAAATCCTCTGGGAGGTCCGTGACAGTCTAGATTTCACAGGCTGCAACAGATTCCTCCCAGAGGATCAAAGTGTGCAGGGGGGGGGGGTTCATACGGGGAGAGGCGGTCCCTAAGATAAGATGGACCCAAGCCATTGTAATTTCAGCCTGGAGTACTTAGCCAACAACCTCTTCAGGGCCTCCGTTTGCGCCAGCTGTCTTCGAAGAGAGGTAGGCATGGATTTGGTGGAGATCTCTGATAGCTCTTGCGACTGTTTTCTTTTAACAACACAAGTGTATGGTGTCCTGCATGAAGTTTGGCATTCCCTTGGAGCGACAAGTGCCTTTGGGTATTTCGAGAGATCCTGGGAATCTGTTTTCATTAGGAACTGCTGCTGTAATTGAAATTACTGTTGCAATAGAAACCTTTACTTCTATTCCACTTCAGTCCTCCCTCCAAAAAGCAGGACACTGGGCAATTTACAAATTGAGCAGGGAAGATCCAATACGATTGAAACATACCAGATGGAATGGCACGACACTATTAAAAACATCAGAAAAAGTCAGAGCACAATAGCTAAGAATAATAATAGAAAGATTTAGAAGTGATTGAAAGTAAGAATAAGTAGTGTAAAACTATTGCAGTGAGGGATATCTTAAAGTTTTCTTTTTCACTTTTTGGCTGGAAATGTTTAAGGAGAGCATAGAAGGTCTCCTGATGATTGTGTCTTTAGTTTTCCCAAAGAGTTTTAGAAGAAATCAGAAGCAACTTTTTAGTTACTTCTGGTATTTTCAGAAACCAGAGGTGCAACATCCAAGCATCCAGGGTTGTTCTTTACCTTGGAAATATTTAGAGGCAGGGACGCCTGCATGGACAGGCTGCAGGTGGTAGGACTGCTCAGTGCCCCATCCCAGGACACTCAGCATCCTGGTTGTTTCCTTTCCCAGCTCCAGTCCTGAGTCTGTCACCCGGGATACTGAGATGCAGGACAAGGTGGAGGCTGATCGGAAACCTTTGGGGGAGAACAGTTGTAAATCGGCCATGATGAATATGGAAGAGGATGTGACACAAAACCAAGGAGAAGGTAAATAAAGGAGCTGTGATCCTTCCACCTGCTGCTGGATTAAGCCTGGGGGGCGGGTGTGTATGTGGCAGAGGTTTGGAACAACCTGCACTATAGCTTTTTTTCACTTTCCAGCTTGGTTTCCTGGCTGAGTTTCAGGTTCCCGAGTTGTGTTTCTGTGCCAGCTAAGTTGGAATTCTTCAACTGACAGAAATTATGCAAAATATGAACTTGCATTTTTACAAGTTACACCATTTCTACCAAACCAGGGGCGTGCAATGCCTGGTGATGCTCTTCTGTAAACAACCATGGAAGAATGCAAAGCACAAAAACTCCTCTGGCCACCCTAACATTTTGGAAAGGAAGAAAAATGGCAAATTGTGATTTTTGTTTTCCATTTCTTTGCCCTGAATTTCCCAGCTCCACTAAATGACCCCAAGATCAAGCAATAAGAGAGAAGGAGGAAAACTGTATCTGCTTCCACCTTCTCCACCCCATGCAGAAATTGATGCACCTCTTTCATGGTCATGCTTATTCATGGCTGTACATTTTCACAGAAGACATATTATTTGGGTGGCAGTGCAAGAAAAATCCTCCCAGGAATGTGCCCTAAACTTGTTTTCCTAGGCATAGAGGCTGGTGGGTTAATTCATGCACAGTTATACAGTGGAGGTGGCCTATGACAAACCTCCTATTAACAAATCTTGCTAAGAAAACATAGGATAGTTTCCCCTTGGGCTGCCATGAATAGGAAAAACCTTGAAGTCACATTCCAACCACATTATAAGAATGTGACAATCCCATGAGATGAGGTATTTCTCTTATACCATGGAGCAAATGATACCTGGGAGGCTAAGCAGTGGAGTAGCACCTTCTACAAGCCATTTTCCTGACCCTTCTTAGTTTCTACAGGCTCAGGCCAATGGAACTGCTTCGTTTCTACAGGCTCAGACTTCAAGGGGATGGACAATTCATCTGGAGCAGAGAAGAAGACAGATGACTTGCCAGATATCAAGAGTCCAAACTTCCAGCACTGGAGATCCCAGATCATCGAAGATGACCCAATGGAAGAATACGAAGGGTTGAGGTTGGTATTTAATCCAAGGGCCCAAGGCAGAGATAGTTGTTTCTTTCTTTATTTCTTCCCTATCCAGCATCTCTGTCGGGATCCAATGTATCCTTAACCCATCCTGTTAATTAAAATATAATAATGCTAAAAAAACTATCTCAAAGCACCTTTGCACAGAGTGATGTGATATAATTCTAAGGAAGTCACAGGTTCCCCCATCTTGGATTCCTGGCAAATGTAACATAGCCATTGTAATATCAGCTGGGAGTTCTTAGCCAACAACCTCTTCAGGGCCAACATTTGCCCAAGCTGTCTTCGAAGAGAGGTAGGCATGGGTTTGGTGGAGATCTCTGATAGCTCTTGCCACCTTTTTCTTTTAACACTACACGTTAATTAAGTCCTTCATAAAGTTTGGAGTTCCCATGAAGCGGCTAGTGCCTTTCGATATATTGTGATATGCTGAGAATCTGGTTTCATTAGGCACTGCTGCTGTTATTGAATTTACTGTTGTGATAGAAACCTTTACTTCTATTCCCCTCCCTCCCCCCCCCCCCCCAAAGAAGGACTCTGGACAATTCACAAATAGAGGGAGGAATACCCAATATTACTGAAAGATACGAGAAGGAATTGTATGAAACAATTCATAATATCGGGGAAAAATCAGAGCACAACAGCTAAGAGTAATAATAAATTTTTTAAAGATGGGTTTCAAAGTAAGAATAAGTACTGTAAAACTACTGCAGTGAGGGATATCTTAAACTTTTCGGTTTAACTTTTTGGAAGGAGATGTTCAAGGAGAGCATGGAAGGTCACCTAATCATTCTGTTTTTAGTTGTCCCAAAGAGTTTTAGAGGAAATCAGAAGGAACTTTCTCGTTTTTTCTAGTACTTTCAAAAACCAGAGGTGCAACATCCAAGCATCCAGGGTGGGATCTGTGACTCTATTGAATGGCTGGAGGGAAGCCTGCATGGACAGGCTGCAGGAGGTAGGACTGCTCAGTGCCCCATCCCAGGACACTCAGCATCCTGGTTGTTTCCTTTCCCAGCTTCCCTCCTGAGTCTGTCGCCAGAGAAGATGAGCTTGAGGAGAAGTTTGCGGCTGAAATGACACCTTTGACTAAGTATCTTGAGAACTTCTTTGTACCGTACGAAGGTAAATAAATGACCTATGCTCCCTCAGCCTGCTGGTGGATTAGGCCTTGGAGGTCCATATGGCAGAGGTTTGGAGCAACCTCCAGAGATACCTATTTGAATTTCAAGGTAGGTTCCTTGGCTGAGCTTTGAATTTCTCCAGTTGTTTTTCTATGCCAGATAAGTTGGGATTCTTCAACTGAAAGAAAGTATGCAAAATATGTACCTGTGTTTTGAGAATTGACGCCATCTCTGCTAAGCCAGGAGTGCGCAATGCCTGGGGTTGCTCTTTTGTAGACCATGGAGGAATGTTAACTACAAACACTCCTCTGGCCACCCTAACATTTTGGAAAGAAGAAAATCGGCTAATTGTGATTTTGTTTTTTCTTTTCTCTGGCCTGAATTTGCCAGTTCCACTAAATGACCCCAAGATCAAGCAATAAGAGAGAAGGAGGTCAATCTTTCCACCTTCTTCACCCAAAATTGATGCACCTCTTTCCTGCTCATGCTTATTCACAGTTTTGCTCCTTAAAAACATAATGGTTGTACATTTTCACAGAAGACATAGCACTTGGGCAGCAGTCCAAGAAAAATCCTTCCAGGAAGGTGCCCTAAATTGGTTTTCGTAGGCATAGTGGCTGGTGGGTTTTTTCATCCACAGTTATATGGGGGTGGTGGCCTATGACAAACCTCCTATGAATCAATTATGTCAAAACATAAAATAGAGAAAGACTTGAAGGCACATGCCAACAACATTGCAAGAATATTACGATCCCATGAGATCAGGTATTTCTCTTTAACCAGGGAGCAAATTGTACCTGGGAGTGTAACCAGTGGAGCAGCCACTTCTGCAAGCCATCTTCCTCACCCTTCTTAGTTTCTACAGGCTCAGGCCAATGAAATTTCTTCATTTCTACAGGCTAAGACCTCAAAATGATGAGGAAGATCGATAAATCATCTGGAGAGGAGAGGAAGACAGATTACTCAAAATATTTAAAGAGTCCAAAGCTTAAATGGAAGCCCAAGAGCATCCAAAATAACCAAATGGAAGGATCAGAAGTCAGTAGGTTGGTATTTATTTCAAGGGCCCAAGGTAGAGGTGCCAGTTTCTTTCTTTATTTCTCCCCTATTCCAGCATCTTTGTCAGGATCCAATGCATCTTTAATCCATCCTGTTAATTAAAATGTAATAATGCTAAAGAAAGTCTCAAAGCACCTATGGATGGGGTGATGGGATCTAATACTAAGGGACTCGCAGATTCCCCTAAAGTGGATTCTTGGCAAATCTAGCTCAATCCCACTGCCCCATCCCAGGACATTAAGCATCCTGGTTGTTTCCTTTCCCAGCTCCAGCCTCGAGTCCGTCTCCCAAGAGTCTGAACAGGTAGACAAGTTTGTGGCTCATAACAGCTATGTGTCTGTCGTGAAAGAAAATGAAGTTCAGGTGACCCACGACAACCCCAGAGAAGGTAAATAAAGGACCTGTGCTCCTTCAGCCACCTGGTGGAGAAGGCTTTGGAGCTCTATGTGGCAGAGGTTTGTAGCAACCTCCCCAATACCCATTTGAATTTCCAGGTTGGTTCCTTGGCTGAGCTTTCAGGTTCCACAATTGTGTTACTAAGTTGTAATCCTTCAACTGGCAGAAATTATGCCAAATATGTACCTGTGTTTGTACAATTGACACCGTCTCTGCTAGTCCAGTGGTATACAATACCTGGGGATGCTCTTCTGTACTCTATGGAGGAATGGAAACCAGAAACACTCCTCTGCCCACCTTACCATTTTGGGAAGGAAGAAAAATGGCAAATTGTTTTCTCCAGAAGCCTCTGGCCAAGGGAACCTCGCATTTGAATGGGGATGCAGGGCTGCATTGAGCAGAGGAGAGCTGCCTGGGTCCATGATTTCCCCCAAAGCAGCAGATGTCAGCAAATTCCAAGAAGAGTGAGGTTGCAAAACACAAAAGATGCAAACAAATGGATAACTGCCAACAAATTGACTACTGGGGAACTTTTAAAAAGTTTACAATGAAAACAACAAATATTTATTGATATCCTGTCCCTCTGGGTGAGCAATCAGGGAATAAAGCATGAAGATAGTTCGACCTGATATAGCCTATTTCAAGATCTTCACTTACTTTTGCTGAGGTATAAGTGTATTCATTTGCTGGGAGGTGCTTAATGCTTTTGTTTTTTTTAAAAAAAAATTTTTAGAAGTAGGCCAGGATGAAGAAATACAGGAGAATGAAGAATTGGGGATAAGGACAACAGCAGATTCACCAGAAGGTGGGAAGAAGAAAAAAAAAGAAAAGGTGTCGCAAAGCAAAAGGTAAATAAGCTTTTGCCAAGCAGAGTAAATGGGCCAACAAACTCAGAATTTACACTTATTATCGTGGAATGTTAAAGGTCTGTACGAAAAAACAAAAGGAAAGAGATTTTCTATCTCCTCATAAAGAAAAAATATGACATTTTTTGTCTTATGAAAAGTTAAAAGAGGAAAATGGGAATATAAATTGGTTTCTATACAGACAACTCTATGAGAGGTATAAAACCAACAAAGAGGTATAAAAGGAAACAAAGAGGGTTCTGAAATTCTAATACTAACATGGAAGATATTTTATTGTTATCAGACCAAAAGATGCTCTCTAAGGTATACAAGAAGCTTTTCAAATGGAACAGAGAGGATGAAATAGTAAAAGAGGCCATGATCACAAGGGTTCCAAATTGTTGGAGGGTGATTGAACTAGAACAATGGGAGAAATCCTGGAACAGAAGGTTCAAATACTCCCTATCCCAAAATGTGAAGGAGAACTAAGATAAAATTCTGTATAGATGGCATCTATCCCAGATAAAATAACTAGGTTATATAATACTGGTAAGCGAGAATGTTGGAAATACAACCTATTATCATTTGTGGTGGTCTTGCGATAGAGCCTGTAAATTTTGGAAAGAAATACAAAGGGAAATTTTATAATATTCTGGGAATCAAATTAAAACTTGAAGGTGAGGTTATGTTATTAAATATATCCGAGGAAGATCAAGAAAAAAAGTTTGGTAAAACTGTGTTTCAAATGTTAACAGCTGCCAGATCTCTTTATGCCAGGTACTGGAAAATTGATAAGAAAACAGATATGGAAGAGTGGTTTGCTAAACTATAGGAAATGATAGAATTAGACTGATTCTCATCCAAACTGAAACATGAAAGTAATTTCAAATGGAGAGAAGGATGAGAAAAGGTACTGATGTCTATGGCACAGAAATGGGAGAGTGTGGCAACTTTGGCAACAAGCCTAAGTTACCAGAGATGATGAGGAAAAGCAGCAGGGACAGGCATCAGGGACAGAGCAGGGGAGCCTGAGAATAGCACGAAAGGGAACAGCCACTGCTAAGCCTCGGAGGAGGCATGTGGTGGTGGTGGGGGACTCCTTGCTGAGGGGTACAGAAGCAGTAGTTTGTGGGCCTGACAAGATGTCTCGGGAGGTGTGTTGTCTCCCTGGGGCAAAGATCCGTGATGTGACGGAGAGGCTGACAAGACTTGTCAAGCCTACTGACCGTTATCCCTTTCTTTTGGTTCATGTGGGAACCAATGATACTGCAAGGCACAGCTTTCAGAAGATCATAAGGGATTATGAGGATCTGGGTAGGAAGCTGAAAGAGATGGATGCACAGGTTGTCATCTCATCTCTTCTCCCAGTAGAAGGGCATGGTCCATGAAGGGAGAAGAAAATAGCAGAGGTGAATAACTGGCTCCGTAGATGGTGCCGCCAAGAACAGTTTGGACTCTTGGATCATGGGCTGCGGTTCCATGAGGAGGGACTTCTGGCAAAGGATGGGCTGCATCTCACGCCAGTTGGCAAAAACATTTTTGCCAATAGTCTCAAAAATCTGATCAGGAGGGCTTTAAACTGAGTTATATGGGGGAGGGAGACATTATACTGGAAGGCAAAAGGGCTGGAGAAAATAGTCAAAATGACATAGAGGGAACAAGGCAAACAGTGCAAGGACCCAATAGTGGAAAGCAAAAAATTTTGCACAGGCAGCAAGATAAGGGAACACATGTTCTTAGATGTCTCTACACTAATGCACAGAGTATGGGAAATAAACAGGATGAACTTGAACTTCTAGCACAACAAAGCAAATATGATATAATAGGCATCACTGAAACCTGGTGGGATGAGTCTCATGATAGGAATGTAGAAATAGAGAGATATAACCTTTTTAAGAGAAACAGGCCAAACAGGAAAGGAGAAGGAATAGCATTATATGTCAGGGATATTTACACCAGTGAAGAGATCCAGGACATCAGTACTGGAAGCCAGGTGGAGAGCATCTGGATAAAAATTCAAGGAGAGGGAAACAACAGGGATGTTACTGTGGGAGTCTACTACAGACCTCCAAGTCAGACGGAGGAATTGGATGATGCCTTTCTAGGACAGATGACCACACACTCAGAAAGGAGAGATGTAGTAGTGATGGGGGACTTCAACTATCCGGATATTTGCTGGAAGTCAGACTCAGCCAAATCCTCAAGGTCTAGCAAATTCCTCAACTGCCTCAAAGACAGTTTCATTGTCCAAAAGATGGAAGAGGCAACAAGGGGATCAGCTATTTTAGATCTGATCTTAACCAACAGGGATGACCTAGTCAATGGTGTGCAAGTGGTTGGATCCTTAGGTGGAAGTGACCATGTTCTCCTGGAGTTTGTTATACAGCGGAAAGGAGAAGCCAGGCATAGTCAGACACGCACTCTAGACTTTAGGAGAGCTGACTTCAATAAACTTAGAGAAATACTGGGGATGATCCCATGGTCAGGAAAACTAAAAGAGAAGGGAGTTCAAGACGGATGGGAGTTTCTCAAAAAGGAGATACTGAAGGCGCAATTTCAAACAGTTCCAATGAGGAAGAAAAATGGAAGATATCTCAAGAAGCCAGGATGGATGACTAAGGAACTTTCAATTGAGCTAAGTTTTAAACGGAACATGTATAAGAAATTGAAAAGTGGGGAAATCACGAAAGAGGAATTCAAACAAATAGCAAGCATGTGTAGGGATAAAGTCAGAAAAGCTAAAGGGCAGAATGAACTCAGGCTTGCTAGAGAGGTTAAGAACAATAAAAAGGGGTTTTTTGGGTATGTCCGAAGCAAAAGGAAGAAGAAGGAAACAGTAGGGCCACTGCATGCAGAAGAAGGCAAAATGCTAACATGGGACAGAGAAAAGGCAGAATTACTCAACACCTTCTTTGCTTCAGTCTTCTCAGAAAAGGCAAAGGGTGCTCAACCTAAGGATAATGGGGAAGAAGACAGAATAGGGGAATTTCAGCACAGAATAAGTAAGGAGATAGTACAGGAATACTTGGTTAACCTAAATGAATATAAGTCTCCAGGACCAGAGGAACTACATCCAAGGGTATTAAAAGAACTGGCAAATGTAATATCAGAGCCATTAGCAATAATTTTGAGAACTCCTGGAGAACAGGAGAAGTCCCAGCAGACTGGAGGAGGGCAAACGTTGTCCCCCATCTTCAAAAAGGGAAAAAAAGAAGATCCCAACAATTATCGTCCAGTTAGTCTGACATCAATTCCAGGAAAGATTCTAGAGCAGATCATTAAGCAGAGAGTCTGTGAACATTTAGCAGGGAATGCCATAATCACTAAAAGCCAACACGGGTTTCAGAGAAACAAGTCTTGCCAGACAAATCTGATCTCTTTTTTTGATAAAATTACCAGTTTGGTAGATGAAGGGAATGCTGTGGATATAATATATCTTGATTTCAGTAAGGCCTTTGACAAGGTTCCCCATGACATTCTTGCAAGCAAGCTTGTAAAATGTGGGCTAGACAAGGTAACTGTTACATGGATTTGTAATTGGTTGACTGGCCGAACTCAAAGGGTGCTCAACAATGGCTCCTTTTCAACCTGGAGAGAAGTGACCAGTGGGGTCCCACAGGGTTCTGTACTTGGCCCAGTGCTATTCAATATCTTTATTAATGACTTGGATGACAGAATTGGGGGCATACTTATCAAATTTGCAGATGACACCAAATTAGGAGGAGTAGCCAATACTCCAGAAGATAGGATTGAAATTCAGAATGACCTGAATAGACTAGAAAGCTGGGCCAAAGCTAACAAAATGAAATTCAATGCGGAGAAATGTAAGGTACTGCACTTAGGACGCAAAAATGAAATGCACAGATATAGGATGGGGGACATCTGGCTGAATGAAACTACGTGTGAAAGGGATCTAGGAGTCCAAGTAGACCATAAGTTGAACATGAGTCAACAGTGCGATGCGGCAGCTAAAAAGGCCAATGCTATTTTAGGCTGCATCAATAGAAGTGTAGCGTCTAGATCAAGGGAAGTAATAGTGCCGCTCTATTCTGCTTTGGTCAGGCCCCACCTGGAATACTGTGTCCAGTTCTGGGCACCACAATTCAAAAAGGATGTGGAGAAACTGGAGCGGGTCCAAAGGGGGGCAACTAAGATGGTGAAGGGTCTGGAAACCAGGCCCTATGAGGAACGACTTAAAGAGCTGGGGATGTTTAGCCTGGAGAAGAGAAGATTAAGAGATGATATGATAGCCCTGTTCAAATATTTGAAGGGATGTCGTATTGAAGAGGGAGCAAGCTTGTTTTCTGCTGCTGCAGAGACTAGAACGCGGAACAATGGATGCAAGCTGCAGGAAAAGAGATTCCACCTCAACATTAGGAGGAACTTCCTGACAGTAAGGGCTGTTCGACGGTGGAACACACTCCCTCGAAGTGTAGTGGAGTCTCCATCCTTGGAGGTCTTTAAGCAGAGGCTGGATGGCCATCTGTCGGGGATGCTATGATTGGGAGTTCCTGTATGGCAGGGGCTTGGACTGGATGGCCCTTGTGGTCTCTTCCAACTCTATGATTCTATGATTCTATGAAAATATTTGATCGTGATAAAGATGTTTAGTTTCAACTGTAGAAATTCCAGTAAATTGTGGAAAAAATTTGAAAGCTTACAAATCCATGGATAAATAAAGGGAAATCATGCGGGGGGGGGGGGGGAGAGAGAAAAGATTACTAAGTTGCAAAATACTATGTAATATTACCATGTGCACCCTGATCTGGATTTGCAATTCTTTAAACCTCTTCAAAGGATTTTTTGTTGTTGTTGTTGATTAAATTTATAAGCACGGGAGGTAAGAGAAGAATATTTCTGTGGTCATACAATGCCACAGAAAAAGATAAGATAGTAATCTAGATAAATTTCTTCGGGAATTAGGGGGAAGGGAAGTAGAGAAAAAGAAACTTGTGAATGAAAGAATGTAAAAAAATTATAAAGGAATGGGAACTGGGATAAAAATGCTTTATGTTTTATAGATGTCACAGTTTTTTAATCATTTATATTGAAATATGAATCAATAAAAATTTATTTAAAAATGTTTTACAGCCAATGGACCGGAAAAGGAGAAAGATCCCTTTACCAATTTGTCCAAAACCAAAGGCCCTACCGGATAAATAGATCCTTTGAGGGTGCTTGAGGACCCAAAGAATAGAGCCAAGTGAGTCTGGGAGACTTTATCCAGTAGGTTCTTGGCCTTAGGAGAAAAGCCACAACACGGCAAAGGGGCACCACCTCATCTTTTTCCTCTTTGGTCCAATGGACAGGTTTTGTCTAACCTGCCGAGTGGAAGCAGCCCTTCATGAACTCAGCCAGGGCTTGGAGGGAGACTCACATGTGATGCTGGAAAGGGACAAGTGTGGCTACAGGAACTGGCAGCTGATCCCATCTGACCACGACCTGACACTAGCTGACCAGGTACAAAAGAAGCCCTTGGTGTTTGAGATGGGGCAGGAAGTTTGCATCTGGTGCAAAGAATATCTATACCTCACACCTCCTGAGCACTTTTCAATCTCCCCTGTGCATAATCAATAAATAATAAAATCTTCATTTATATTGCACTCCTCTCCCAACGGATTGAGAAATTGATCCTAGTAGGGGAATTTTGCTTCAAGAAAATCTAAAATTTCATTTGACTGCTTCCTTGCACCTCAAAGAAAGTTTCTAGACTAGCCTGGAGCAATAATTGAAATTCCTGATCCTTGTGGTCCAGGCAATTGGCTGCATTGTCTTTGTGGCCAAGTTCAGAGCCTAACCCTGCAGTTCTATATCCCATTGACTTCAATGGGGATGCCATTTAATGTATAAGTTTGTAGGGGTGAGAGGTGGTTTCTGAGTCAGGGGAACGAATGTGGATTCACTGTCCCACTAGGATGGAAGCCACTAGGGGGTTAGAGACAATAGGGAACAGACCTTTGTCTTTAGTGAGAGCCGTGCCATGAATTTTACGAGGCAAGTCAGGTTTATTTAAATACCACCTTTATACAGGAATAATAATAATAATAATAATAATAATAATAATAATAATATAGCAAGTGAATTCCCAAGAAAAACAAAAACACAACTAGGTAACAGATACAAAGGAATATTTGAGTCTCTAATTTTTTGTTAGGGATTTGGGATATCTGCAATGCATATGTAAAAAAAAAACAGGCACATTTCCCTTTAAAAATGCTGCATCTATTTGGAGAATCGTACACCGGTCCAAATTATTTGTCTTGCTGGGTTTTGATCTTTTAGTTGATTTGGAGATCGTTGTTAAAACTCATTTGTTTGTATATTGCATCGTTTTCTTTATGGAACTGTTACTTCTCCTTGTTATACTTATTAATTCAGAATGAGAGGGAGAAAAACTGTGCAATCACAGATCATGCATTGTGGAGTTTCTGTTATAAACCAGTAATACCATCATGATCATGTGAACCAGATCTGTCAGCTACAACATGCCCCCCCCCCTAAAAAAAAATAATGTTCACATCAGGTTCAGAAACTCACCTTCTTACCTTTGCTTCCCTTGCTCCGGTAGGGGACTTCTTTAAATATATATGGAATTTTATTTTGTTTTTGTGTATTTTCCCATCCAAAGATCCTGCCAAATGAGACAGTCAAAATGTCACAAGAGAAGCAGCTCCAAGCTCAGCTTGAATACATGAGGAATTCGGTCAAGCAAAGGAAGGAGGCAAAAGAGCGTTTGCAAGAGAAAATCTCGGAGGTGCCACAAGATCCCTTTGTAAATTTAAACAAGAGTGATTTAAGTGGGCTAAACCTATTTTCAGAAATATGGCAAATTAAAACAGAAGAGCCCCCAGCCTTTTAAAACAATTTGAAGCCAAACACATGCACAAATGGGGATTAAATCCAATAGCAGCAGAAAGGGAAAAGCCATGTTTTATTTGGTGAGTTGTGCCGAAAACTCAACGGAGAAGCCAAGAGGTGCTGGACCAGGTCTTGTGCCTGCAAAAGAAGTTGTAGCATCAGCTTTTGTAGACTTGATCTCCTTCCACAGATGCATGGAGTGAGAGGGTGCTCAGGAGGGATCCATGCATCTGAGGAAGGAGAACAAGGGGCTGTAAAGATGGGCAGGAAGGAGTGGTGAGACGCCACCCCTTTCTGCCCAGCATCCTTGCCACGGCGACCTCACGGTGCTGGCAACAACATGCTCCAAAAGGGAGCCACAAAACACAGCAGCTTTCCACGCGGTTGCAAAGATGCCCAAAGCTCCCTGAAGTAGCTTGGTGATATCTCTTGCGCCGTGCCATTTGGACAGGATGCAAAAGGCATGTCATCAGCACGTGAACCGTCTCAATGCACGCATGCCCAATGTAGCTCCGGGAGAGCCCAGAGCATGCCGACACTCCACTCTCCCGAGCCCTAATTTCCAACGCGTTCTGAGTTCTCTCCAATCCATCCAGTAATGTCCCCAGAAAGTCACTGTTACTAATTAGTACTAACTCTGTACTGGGCCCAAGTCTACAAAAGTTTATGCTTCAACTTCTTTTAGAGGAGCTACCAGATGTGTTGTGAATTAAAACAAAAGTGAAATTTAGTAGGTTAAATGTATCTTCCAAAAATAAGGCAAATTAATACAGAAGAGCCAACCAAGTTTTCAAAAAAAAAAAAAAAAAAAAATAGCGAAAGACATGTAGAAGTGTGAATTCAATCCAGTGGCACTGGGAAAGCTCTTGCAAAAAGCCATGTTTTATCAAATCGGTGTTGGTGCCAATTGGACCCCTAAAGGTGCCCCAGCACAAAAGGTCCTCTCTCCCATCCACCTAAAATATACAGCTCCCACTGGTGGAGCATGGAGGAGGCCCCCTGCAAAAGACCTTAGTCCTCAGGCAGATGGGTACATGGGAAGCAGTCAATAGGTTCCCAAGCCACTGAAGTCTTGAAATACCTATAAAATTGAAGTTCCTAGTTCCCATGGGGGCAAAGGTATTCTTGCAAACATGCAGGAAGCACTTTAATCTGTTGAAGCCCAAGAGAAGGTTGATTGAAATCTGCACTTCGCCATGGAAACTTTTTGGGTAAACTTGGACAAATCACGCTCTCTCAGCCTCAGAGGAAGGCAATGACAAACTTCCTCTGAACAAAACTTGCCAAAAAAAACCTAGGATAGTTTCTCCTTTGGGCCACCAAGCGTAAGAGGCTAAGCAGTGGAGTAGCACCTTCTGAAAGCTATTTTACTGACGCTTTGTGGTTTCTCCAGCTTCAGGCTATGCTTAGCGAGCCAGACCTCAACATGGAGAGAGAGCTGGACAGATCATCTGGCTCCGAGAACGAGACAGAGGACTTGAATGATATGAGGCCAAAGCTGGAAGGGGAGTCCCTGAGCATCCACATGAGCCCAGCGGAAGGCTTCACAAACTCCAAAGACAGGAGGTTGGTATTCAATTCGATAGCCCATAGCAGAGCTGCTGGTTTCTTTCTTTCTTTCTCCCCTATTCCAGCATCTCATCAGGATCCAATGTATCCTTAACTCATCTAGTTAACTGAAAAGATAGTGATGCTAACAAAAAGTCTCAAAGCACCTTTGCACAATGTGATGTGATTGATTTCTAAGGGAGTCGCAGGTTTCCTCATAGTCTATTCCTGGCAGATCTAACACAGCCAATGTAATATCAGATGGAAGTGGTTTTCCAGCAACTTCTTCAGGGCCACAGTTTGCCCCACCAGTCTTAGAAGAGAGGTCGATGGATCATGAGTCAATTGATGGGTCCAACTATCCTGACTAGCCATGGCTTCATTCTGTCCTAGCACTACAGTCAATGTGGTTTAGTCTTTGAATGTTGGACTATGACTCTGGAGACCAAGGTTCAATTCCCAGTTGAGCCATGAAACCCACTGGGCGGCCTTGGGAAAGTGACCTCAGATGATGGCAATGGCAAAGTCCCTCTGAAGAAGCTAGCCAGAAAACCTTGGGATAGGTTTAACTTAAGATCGCCATGAGTCAGAAAAGTTTGAAGGCACGCAACAAGAGCAACAACTCCTACAGCTGGGGAGTAGTTATGGATGGAAACTGGAAAACTGCAATATCAGAGATGGGAACATCCTATGGCATCCTGGGAAATGCAGTTTAGTGAGGCTTTAGAGTTAATGGCTGAGGATTCTAAATATGCTTTGTTAACAGCCAGTTCCATGATTCCATGGGAAGGAAAGCACAGAAGATAAGCTAATTGTTTTGTCTTTAGTTCTCCCAAAGAGTTTTAGAGGGGAAAAAAGCAACCTTTTAGTTCCTTCTTGCAGGTTCGGAAAGCAGAGGTGCAAAATCTGAGCTTCCAGGGTGGGGTGTGTGACTCTGTTACAGTGGTTGTTGTTTACTTAGGAATCTTTTCGGGGCAGATAAGCTTGCATGGACAGGTTGCAGGTGGTAGGACTACTCATTGCCCCATCCCAGGGCACTAAGCATCCTGGCTCTTTCTTTCCCAGCTCCAGTCTCGAGTCCGTCTCCCGAGAGTCAGAACTGCTAGACATGTCCGTGGCTCATAACAGCTGTGTGTCTGTTGTGAACGAAAATGAAGTACAGGTGACACATGACAACCCAGGAGAAGGTAAATAAAGGACCTGTGCTCCTTCAGCCATCGGGTGGAGAAGTCTTTGGAGCTCTATGTGGCAGAGGTTTGAAGCAACCTCCCCAATACCTCTTTGAATTTCCAGGTTGATTCCTTGGCTGAGCTTTGAGGTTCCACAACTGTGTTACTATGACAGCTAAGTTGGAATCCTTCAGCTGGCAGAAATTATGCCAAATATGTACCTGTGTTTTCACAATTGACACCATGCTCCAGGATGCTCATTGGTAGACCATGGAGGCTAGCAAACCGCAAACGCTCCTCTGGCCACCCTAAAATTTTGCGAAGGAAGAAAAAAGGCAAACTGTGATCTCCAGAAGCCTCTGAGGAAGGGCAGCTTGCAATTTAATGCGGATGCTGGGGTGCATTTTTCACAGGAGGGCTTCCTGGGGGACATGATTTAGAAATGATATATATATATATAAATTTAATAATTGTTTTCCATTCAAAGGATGGAAAAAGAAGAGAGGTCCATTCATCGATTGGTCAAGGCCCTTCAAGGTCAACAAAAACAACCCTTACCCATACGAGGAAGAGAAAAAAATTCCTCCAAAGCCAAAGGAAAGAGCTAAGTGAGTCTAGGAGACTTTTCCCAATAGGTTCTTGGCCTTAGGACAAAACCTACAATTTGGAAAAGGGGCATCACCTCATCTTTCTACTATTTGTTCAAATGGACAGATTTTCTCAGAACTCCCGAGACAAAGAAGACCATTTCGTTCTCGAATGGGAATCGGAGGATGAGGATGACCCACTTTTCCTGCGGGTGACTACCGATCAAGGTGAAAGGCGCTGGAAGCTCATCGAATCAGGCCATGACCTGGAACAAACTGACAAGGTACAGAAGAAGCCTCATGCACTTGCTGTGGTCTTTTACGTTTGGGCAGCATGTTTGCATCTGGCTATCTTGCAAAGACAGTGACTTATTCCTCCCCAATGACAATAAAGGAGGTCAGAGCAGGAGTGTTGCAGTGATGATTCAAAACTGGGAGCTTAATGTAGGGACCTGCCGGGGGAAGGTGAACACTAGTTTTGTCATCTGATTAGCAATCTCTTTTGTTTTTAACTGCACTGCATAGAAGATGCTTTAAAAAGTAAAGGCAGAAATATGGAAGAAGATAAAAGGAGGGGAGAGTGTCCCGGAAGCTTCGACCCTGGGAGTTATGGCTATGTTGTGCTGCTCTTTTCTGGGGGCTGCTGGTGCACAGAATAGCTATACCTTTAAAATATAGGATCTAGGGTCCTTCCTGGGCACCCGTTGACTCCATGCATCTGAGGAAGGAGACCAAGTCTATAAATGTTTCTGCTTTGACTTCTTTTGCTCAGTTAGTCCCACATGTGCCACAAGATTTCTTTGCAAAATTAAACAAGAGTGCTTTAAGTAAGCTAAACCTATCTTCAAAAAGATGGCAAATTAAAGCAGAACAGCCCCCAGCCTTTTAAAACCATTTTAAGCAAAAGACATGCACAAATGTGAATTAAATCGAATGGCACTGGGGATGGGAAAAAGCCATGTTTTAAAAATCAACCCACTTTTTGTGCCAATTAGACCCCTAAAGATTCTCTCGACGAAACGGTCTTTTCTCAGATTCTCCCACCATCTACAGTGCCAACTGGTGGGACAATGTGGAGGTCCTCTCCAAAAGACTTTATTCCTTAGCCAGATGAGTACATGGGAAGCACTCCTTCAAGTACTGGGTGTCCCAAGCTGTTTAGGACTTTAAATAAGGAGAGTTGCATAGGCCTCCCTGCCAATCTCCTACGTGGGTCAACCAATTCTTTCAAAATGGGTATTGTTATTGCTACTTTATTGCTTGTTCTTTGAAAGAAAGAAGGAATAATAAGGGTTCCCTTTGTCTCCTTTCCTCCATCCTGACTGTTTAAGCGTTAAACTAGGACTCTGGACTAAAATGAGAGACCAGTGTCCAAGGGAATGTAGACCCAGGAGCATTCATGCCAGCTGGCAGTGAATCTGCCCTGGGCTTTAGTCCCAAGTGTAAAAGACTGTCCCGAGTGCTTTCCTTGCATTGGGTGTAGTACCTTTGAGAGTTCCTCTGGAATTCAGATTAGAACCAAGAATGAATTTACTGCATCCTCCACATATGGGGAGGGGGGAATCTAGAGAAACCCCCCCCCCCCCCCCATTCCTATCCTGCCTTCAGTAGCTCAGTCAGGACCCAGAAACCTTTTTGGACTGTTTCCTCTCAAGTTTTCTACTAACTTCTCTCTCTCTATGCTCTTTTGCTCTTGATATGAATAGACAAAGGCGGAGAATCTTGTGGGAATCAAGGAGCCATCTCAGCCAGAGCCTTATGGGACCAGCCAGGAATCGGTAGTCCCTCAGACACCTCATGGTCCTCCTCCAAAGGTCCACCAGTCTCCTCCTCCTCAGATGCATGGAAACCAACGCGGCAATTATGACCACCCAAACAGAAGACACTTTAGTCGTGGAGGGAAGAGACCAGGTAGAAGCTGACACAAAGCACGTCCTGTTAATTCGCTCTAATAAAGTCAGGTATCCAAATACAGGGAATCATCATCATCATCATCATCATCATCATCATCATCATCATCTTTAGTTCTAGTCTGCTCCTGTGTAGAACTCAATTGTAGCGGGGTACAAAAAGATTAAAACATCCAAATTAAAACAATACAACAGCCCATTCCCAGCCGCTCACCCCTTAAAAGGGAATTAAGTTAACAATGATTTAAAACCACAACAGATTAAAACATAAAATATCTTCAACAGTTCTTAAACGAGGAAGGGGATAGCACCAAGCAAGGGGTCAGATTAGATTAATTCATCCCGTTTTGGAGCCGGAATCTAAGAAGTTTCAGGAAAAGCCTCCCGGAAGAGATGTGTCTTTAGAATTTCGCATTGATGGAGCCACAGAAAAGAAGGCTCTTTCCCATGTCTTTGTTCTGTCGGCTGGCTGGAGCAAAAACGGAAGAGGGCTCCTCTTCCTTTAATGCTTGTGCAGAAGAAGAGATTTCAACTGCCCTGCCCAATGTATATGAAAAGAAGGCCTATTTAAGTTATTGCGGTTTCAGATTTTTGGGGGCCTTGCATGCTGCCACACTGCCCAAATAAAGTGTTTTGGACGCCATTTTTAACATCCATGACTGAATGCTATAGAATCCTGAGATTTGTAGTTGGGTGGAGCACCAGTAGTCTGTGAAAGGGAAGGCTAAATATTTCACAAAACGACCTATCCTGAATCCCTTAGCATTGTCCAGCATAAATGCTTGTACTGTAGCCATTCACTCACAATACCAGCCAGGGGCTCTGTGGGTCAATGAGTGCCCACCTTGTTGGCGACTATTAGCTTACACTTTGTAAACTGCTTAGGGAGTGCTTAAGTGCACTGAGAAGCAGTATGGAAAAGTACGTGCTATTGCTATTGGGTCATGGCTGTTAATGTGGTGGCAAACTGCTTGATTTCTGCAGTGTAGATACACCCTTTGAATAGCAATACCAGAAACAAATAACTGAATTTTGGTGTAGCCATCCATTGATTTATAATTGTATAACCAATGCTTCATAAGACTAAAAAAAATCTCAGCAAAATGATAAAAATGCAATTGTCTGTTTGATGCATCACACAAGCAACCCATAAAACAGTTTGGCAATTGCATGTTACTTAATCATTCTTGCCGGAGATTGCCCTTACTGATTTATTCTGGCAGAAATGCCCTTTATAGTTCAGCAGAACCCCAAAGGTTGCATGCAATCTTCTTCAGGGGGGAAAAAAACCAGCAAAATTACTCAACTCCTGGGTGTCTTGCAAAAGAGACTGAGCCCTTTCCCTGATCCCTTCCTTTATTTGCAGGGCGAGGCAGGTGGCAGAGGGACTCCAAGTTCGAACCCTGTCCCTGGTAGAAGAAGCACCGCTGACAACATGGGGAGCCTCCCTGCAGCGTCAGTAGCCACCAGACAACGACCAGTCCAGCAAAAGGATATCCGACCATCTTGGGGAAGACAAAGACAGGCTTCCTCCATTCTCGCTTGAAAGAGAAGGACTCTTCCCTACATCCATTACCATCTTGGGGGAGACAAAGAAAGGCTTCTCCTTCTAGCCTTGTCTGAAAAGAGGAGGACTCTTCCCTATATTCATCACCATCTTGGGGGAGACAAAGACAGGCCTTCTCCATCCTCTTGGGGTCCAGAGGCTCCATCCTGGCTGCTGGGCCTGGCCAGCTCCCTCTGGCCAATGGAATTCCAAGGGAATCGGGGACCCAGGGCCAGCGCTTGGGTTTTGGAGCCCCGTTCCACAGCTGGGGTGGAGTCTTTGGGCTCTGAAATCCAAGCTCCCCTCCTGGCCATGACCCCCTTGGATCCCCGTTGACCAGAGGAATAGATCTCAGTTCCAGCCCAGCAGCCAAGATGGAGCCTTTGGGCTTCCAAACCCAAACCTCGCCCTTTGCCCTGACTTCCTTGGGACCCCGTTGGCCAGAGGGAGCCGAGGCCAGGCTCGGTGCTTGGGGTTCGAAGCCCAGAGGCCCTGTCCTAAATTGGGATAGAATGTAGAAAATATATATACAGATTTATGTATTTTATTATAATCAATATTCAATCTACGAAGCATAATAAAGTTTATTTTCCAAAAAAGAAAAGAAAAAAAGAGGCTCTGTCCTGGCTGTTGGACCTGGGGATGGGGCTCTGAGACTCAAGCCTCGGCCCCGGTTCCAGCCCCGGCCCTGGCCCTGGCTGACTAGGCAGTAGACTATGCCCCGCAGTCAAGCCAGGGCAGAAGGGAACGAGGGAAGGAAAGAAGAACGGAAGGCCGGGGAAGAGGGGAAAGAGGGAGGGAGGGAGGGAGGTAAGGAGGAAGGAAGGAAGGAAGGAAGGAAGGAGAAGGGGGAGGGGAAAAAAGACAGGGACTCTTCCCCCCAAATAGTGGTGCGGGTCCATATGCGCCATCATTAAGGACAATATGGGCTTGCCATGCACAGATGCCCAAATCCACAGATTCTCAAATGCACTGATAGCAAATCAGTGTATACGGAGGGCCCACTGTATATGTAAACCACAGCTAAGGAAAATCACAACGAAAAAGTTTGAAAGGAATATAAGATATTAGTTATAAAATATTAATTTAAAAAATGTTTTATTTAATGGGAAAAGATCACCTAGTTCTATAGCCCGGTATTATTATGATGAAAGGAAGAAAGAAACATAAATAAACGAAAAGTACTTAAATTAATTTATATTTCGGACAACACTTTGCCATTGTTTTAGTGGTTTCTGATCTAAATATTTTGTCTTGAGAGTAAATATGTTGTTTAGATATTCAATTTATTGAATTTGGACATTATTCAAATGCCCTTTGCTTTAAAACAGCTGTTCTTTGAATTCTTCTGTATTAAAATGTGAGATGGACTTTTCACAAATCTGCTGGCTAGCTTGTGATTTTTTTAGGTTGCTTGTTGTATTTTTGGGTATTCATTTATTTACGTATTTATTTGGTGATCAGTAAAAGGAAACTGCATACTATAGCTATTATGAGTTCTGTTTTAGCTCTTTGCTGGACAGAATAAGTTTTGTGCACCTGAGTTTTACAGCTGGTTGTTTTCAAGCTCTTAATGGCAGAAAGATTACAAAACACTTCAAACGCAAAAAACTTTAAACCCTTGCCTTACAGGTGAGTTGTAAAATGAATGAATGAATGGATCAAAACATGGGTGCCATTTTTCATACAGAGTGCAATGGGATATTGTAGCAGCTTTGAGACTAACTGAAAGAATGAAGCTGGTAGCATGACTTTTTGTAGACTTGAGTCTATTTCTTCAGAAGCAGATGTTGACTCAAATCGATGAATTCTCATGTTACTGATTTAATCTCAAAGGTGCTCCAAGATCCCGTTGCACACTGAGTTTCCCCAAAAAAGAGGGCAGTGCCTTTGAATTTTCCATACAGGGTGGATGTTCTCTGGAGGACTGTCCAATTTAAAATAATTTCATTACATTTAAACACAGGATACGACTAGACTATGTATTGGGCATGTTTGTGAGAGTGAGAAACATGGGGGATAATGAAGAGCAAGTACTTGGATGCCATCATCTCTTCAAAATGTTTAATATTGTTTGTGGAAGATTCTAAAATCTAACAGTTTAATCTAATCCTGTGCCTGTCTGACCATCCGGACCTGAAGCATTTGCTTGGCCACATACATCCCTGAGTGATGTTACAGGGATTTCTCCCTCTTAGGCTTAGCAGAAGTCTGAAAATCTTCCGTCATCATTATTATTTTAAAGACATTTACAAAATGGACCTTCCATGAATTGTTCTCTTGCTTCCTTGCTTTCTCCAATCAGTCTTCCATTAGATACACAAGACCTTTCTATCTCAAGCCTTTAGGAAGTGATTGTTAACAAGAGAAGGGTTTTTATAATGCTGTGCAGTTTTAAAAAAAGTTTTAAAGAGGACCCCAGAGGGGGATGCATTGAGTTCCTACGAGGACTATTTTCTCCACCAAGATCTTAGGCCCTCCAAAACTGATCTGGGATTTCTGCAGAAAGACAATGAGAGCTGCATATCAATGCTTATGCGGCAACGTAATACAGGCTCAGAATTTCTTTTCCTTGCTTTATGCTGCTTCATGTTTTATTCAATTTTGTTACAGAGAGTGTTCAAACAGGGAGCCATTTTCAACAACAGAATTATTGTTGTGCTCCTTCAAGTCATTTCCAACTTATGAAAACGCTAAGACAAACCAATTATGGGGTTTTCATGACAAGATTTGGCCAGAGGAGATTTGCCATTAACTTTCCCTGAGGCTGAGAGCATGTGACTTGCCCAAAGTCACCTATTGGTTTGCATGGCTGAGCTGGGATTTGAACCCTGTCCCCCAGAGTCGTAACAGATGGAAACAGATCTGCGAAACAGATGGACAGCCACTTGTTTCTCCTCCAGAGTTTTTCTCCGGAGTTTTAGCAGGTTTTTTTGGAGGGGGACACTGCAAAAAGCCGTAAATCCTGCAAATCATGTGAGGACGGATCATATTCTAATCAGCTAGAATGAGGGTATTTTAATGAGACAAGCCCATGGTCTTTCAAATGTTCTCGATCCAAGCCTTTCAAATGGTCTAGGACCAAGCCTGTGAAAGGCCAACAAATGGGTGATAATGAAGAAACAGGGAGAGGAAAAAACAGGTGAATATATATATATATATATATACACACCGTCACCTCTCCAAGTCTGTGAACGTGAAATGAGCGGACTTGGAAATCTGCAGAGGGGCAACCGCTATTAATCTCAATGGGACATGCATGCGATGCACACTCCACCTTCATGCACCCAATTCAAGCCTATGGGCTTGAATATGCACAAAATTTTGAACTCACCGGGCGGGGGGGGGGGGTCCAGAACAGATCCCCCACAAATTGAAAGGGGCAACTCTCTGTGTGTGTGTGTGTGTGTGTGTGTGTAATGAGCGGCCTTGTCTCTTTTTCGGAGAAAGGCGGAATAAAAATTAAATATTAATTAAATAAATACACGTGAAAGTGGATTTTCTGTGAGGATTGCAGAAGTCAGGGCCTGGAGTCCAAAAACAGCTTGGAGTCCAGAAACAGAACTAAATGTGGATTGTTTTTTCTGCAGCTTTTGTGACTACCTGTACTAACCGCCACCCTCCACATCCTATTCAAAGGGGAAAAGGTCAGCATGTGCTTTATAGTCGATAGCAAAGCAATTGACTGTATAGATCATGAAAAGCTATGGAACGCACTCAAGGACATGGGGGTATCGTGGACAGCCAAAAACACATATAAATCATTCTGTTGTTCATGTAATACAAGTTTCCAAAATCCAAACTATTTTAAAATCCAAAATTATCAATATGGGTGACAGAGAAAATGACATATTTGTTTTCTGATAGTTCAATGTAAACAAATTTTATTTCATGCACAAAATTATTAGCCATCTTGGCTCTAGGCCTGGAAGAAAAGCAGCATAGAAACTAACTAACTAACTAACTAACTAACTAACTAACGTAATATGTATAAAATTACAGTGGTCCCCCGGGTTACGAAAATAATCCTTTCCGGATTACCTTTCGTGACCCGGAAGTCTTCATAACCCGGGGGACCGCTTTATTTGATGCACAGTGCAGCGGAGAGCGCTGATTTAAAGGGGCCGGGTTGCTTTTTTTTCCCGCAACCCCGGGATTTTTTCGGAAGCCGGGGCCGTTTTTCCGGCCCCGGCTCTTTCGGATCCCGGCGATTACGTATCCTGGGGGATTCACAACCCGGGGGACCACTGTACCTTCAGGCTATGTGTAGAAGGTGTACATAAAACATAACTGAATATCATGTTCAGCCGCTCGTTGGTCTCCTTACTGAAGAGGCCTTCAGTGTCAAACGGCATGTCCTCGATGGCCGCCTTCGCATTCGTCTAAGGGCAATGGCAGTCATTACTGAGCCTGGCAGAAGTGATCAAGAGACCTCCGATAGCGTGTGCCTCTTCCCTTGTCGTTGGGGATTTCAGCCAGAAGAGGGGACATCCGCTCCATCAAGTGCTGCACGTAGGCCCCCACGCAGGCATTGTAGTTGGTGATCCTGAGACAGAGAGCCGAAGCCTTGAAGGATTTCTTTGCCAGGCCGTCTACCTTCCTGGCCTCTCCGTCAGTTGGGGAAGTAGAGGTTTTCAGCGTGAAGACTCGTTGAGAGCCCTCAACGATTGCTGAATTCTGCACCGTATGCGAATGCTACCAGGAAGCCGATGTAGGGGTGATCCGGTACAGTCCATCAATCTTCCTTGAGGTGGAAGGGATTGAAGCCGGTGTTTGCCAAGAACGCTTGGCCATCTTTTTCAAGGAAGGCAAAAAGGGGATAGCGGCCAAAGTAGGGGCCGTACCCTGGATCCGTCTCTCAACATAATCCACAGCCTCGTCCTCTGAACATGTGACATCCAGCTCCAGGGCATTTGCAATCTTAATGACGTGTTCCCTAAAGAGGTGGGCATTGTCCGTTGGAGAGACAGGACCTGGCTGGTAGAAGTTCTGCGCGGAACGACACATCACCTTCCTGAGATGGGGCCGGTCCCTCCTGGTTGGAGTACTCCGGTACCGAACGTGAGTCGTCCTCACCAAGGAAGACCACAGATGCTGATGGAGACTATCCAGTCTGAGTGGCAATATCTCCCTTCGGAGCGGCATCTCTGCTCAGTACCGAAGTTCCCTCCGAGACTTCCAAGGCAACCCAACGACGGTCCTGATGTCTCCAGAGCTTTTGACATCTTCAGGAGGTGTTCCCCGAAATGTTGTGTGTTGTCCGTGGGTGAGACTGGACCAGGCTGGTAAAAGTTCTGCGGGGACTGAGATCTTTCCTGCGCCATGTCAGAGTCCTCGCCCGGGGATAGAACTGAGCCCTCTTGCTCCGAGCCTTCGGGCTCCGAATTCGAAACATCTCCCAAACAGAGTATGGATTCAGCGGGAGAATAAGGGACCTGCATACCCGTCTCTTTCCCTTTTTCCCGAAACGGTAGCGGAGTCATCGAGGGGCACCCAACGCCGGTCCTGACGTTTCTCAGTGGAGGAAGAACCCCTTCTTCCCTCCAAGGCGGATGGGTCCACAGCAACATAGCATATTCCGGTGTCGCTGTCGTAAAAGAAATCCCGGTGATCGGATCCTTGGGCCAAAACGGACCTAACCATAAGTGTCGAGGAGCGGCGGTCCCGAGAAGATGACTGGTGCTCCATACTCGGCCTCGGTATGGCCTCCTCCTGCAGGGGCTGCGAGGGGAGCTCCTGACGCGGAGAGGCTGCTGGTGTGGAGTCGGGCTTCGATGCGGCGGGAGTTTCAGTCGGCTTCGAGCGCCACGCTTGTCAGCATGGGATCCCTCGTCGGAGTCAGAATGGGCTTTTTCCTGGAGGGTCTCCCCCTGAGAGGAATGCTTCCTCATGGCAGAGGCCTTAGCGCTCGACTCCAGATGGGAGGAAGAGCCACCTGCCAAGCCCTTAGAAGGTGTCTCCTTCAAACTCCGCTCAGCATCCCTCCGGTCTGAGTCCGATTTGGACTTCTCCTTCCTCTTTTTCTTAGAGGACTTGGGCTTTTGCTCATCACCCAATTTCTCGGACAGGTGAGCCTCCGTCTCGCGGGGAGACTTGGAGGTCGGACCGGCAGGGGAAACAGATACCTTCTCCGCGGCCTCTCGGGACATCTTTGACACCGACTTCGATGTCGAAAGCAGAACTCTTGCGGGGCAACACTTCATCCAGGACGAATGGTTTAAGAAAGGACGTCCGGTTTTTCCTCACCTGAGGAGTCAAAGATCTGCAGAGGGCACAGCTCTGGATATTGTGGGTTTCACCTAAGCAGATCAGGCACTTCTTGTGCCGGTCCGTCCGAGAGACTTTGGCCCCACAAACAACACGGTTCTTAAACGGAGCCAGAGACATCAAATCCAAATCGATTCCAAAACGAGGTCAAACAAGCCGAGCGGTCTAGGAATAGGCGCCAAGACGGAGAAGAGCAAGAATGGTTGAAAGCCAGCCAAAGATAGAAAACTGAACAGGACCACTAACAGGGATTTTCCAAGCCCAGTTCCTTCGAGTAGGCTATGAAGTTCTGCTTTGCCCAGTGATTCCAAGAAGGTTCCGAATTTGACCCGTTTGTATGTATTCGCAGAGACCACGAAGTATTCCAAATATTCCCAAATACTTCTGAACCCAGGAATTTCAGACAATAAGGGAGACTCAACCTATACATGAAACATAAATGGATTTTATGTCTAGAGATGCATCTCACTTCCAAAGATATCTCATTAGGTACATGTAAATATTCCATATATGTATATATAGTATTTTTCTGTCCGCATGTGTATGTGTGTATACGCAAACACACACAGATACACAGAGTGTGTGTTAATGCAGCCTCTGTCAATCAACCTCCCGGTCTGTCAATCAACCAGCCTTTCTTGCCAACGTTCCGCTTCCCCTTATGATTGTTCTAAGTGTTCTAGAACCCATCCTAGAACCCAGGTCAGGGTCTGTGTGCGCTTTGCGGCCGGACCCTGCCCTTCGTGTCTCTGAGTTGGTGTGCGTTTCAGTGTCACAATGTCAGGAGCGAAGGAGTTTTTCCAAGCCGTTGGAGGAGAGGTCAAGCATTGGGTCGTTTCTGGTGGCCAGAAATGCCGGAAAGTGGCCACAAGGATTGTACCCCGCCGGAGGCGCCCAAAAGTGATGGACTTTTCTGGGATACTGGAGCCAACGCTCAGGTCAGCCCCCATTTTGTGGGAAGCGAGCAGAAGGCTTTCATAGCTTTTTATGGGGTTTTCAGTCTATGGGGCCGTGTTTTAGAAGACTTTATTCCCGAGGTATCGCTGTGGTACTTGGGAATGTGTTTATGTGTGTGTGTGTATGTCTCTGTGTATACACACACACACACACACACGAGATTAAGAATGGGAAGGATGGCTATGGAGGAACTGGAGAAGATCCCAAAATGCAAAGATATACAGTTGAGGCACAAAAACCAGAATCATTCAAGCCATTGTCATTCCCTATTATTGCTACGGATGGATGTGAGAGATGGACAAGGAAGAAGGATGACCAAAGTCATGGTTCGGAGGCATCTGGAGAAAGAAGGAAGAAACGACTCCTCAGAAAAGATGAAACGATGCTGGGAAGGAAAGAGGGAAGGAGAAAGAGAAGAACAGGGAGGATGGACTGCATCATGAGGACTGTGGGGTTTATGGGGTTTGATGGAGGATCCTGGAACTGAGCCCCAGCAGATAGCAAGGGCCCACTGCCATAACAATAATAATTATTATAATAGTTGTAATAATACTAATCCAAGCCCTTTCCTGCCCCACTGCAGACTCCCCGAAGGCATTAAGACTCGGGCGATGGATGAGGAGGCGGAGGAAGGTCCATCCCGTCCCTTCCAAAAGGAAGAGACACCAAAAAGCTCGGTAGGAAAATAAACATTACATGCTATTGTTTACACACACACACACACACATATAACCTAACATGTGGGGATAAATACAATACGAGGGTTGGTTGGTTTCTTCTTGTTGTTTGGGTTCCAACTGGGAGTCTCCTTTATAAGGTGATGGGATGAAAGAGGAAAGAGGGTCAGAAAGATCAGGGCAATCTCTGGTCGCTTCTCTCACGTCTGCCTCCAATTCACTTATTTGTAGCTCTTAGAAGCTGGAGTCCGTAAAGCGGAAGCGAAGCAGGAAAAGGAGGAGGAAAAGAAGGAGGAAAGGAAGGTGGAGGAGAGGAAGGAAAAGGAGGAGGAAAAGAAGGTGGAGGAGGAGAAGGTGAAGAAAGTGGAAAGGAAGAAGGTGGAAGGGAAGAAAAAAAAGAAGGCGGAGGAGTGGAAGGAAAAGGAGGAGGTAAAGAAGGTGGAAGAGAAGAAGGTGAAGAAGGTGGAAGGGAAGAAGGAAAAGAAGGGGGAAGAGAACAAGGAAAAGAAGATGGAGGAGAGGAAGGAAAAGAAGGAGGAAAAGAAAGTGGAAGAGAAGAAGGTGAAGAAGGTGGAGGAGAGGAAGGAAAAGGAGGAGGAAAAGAAGGTGGAGGAGGAGAAGCTGAAGAAGGTGGAAGGGAAGAAGGTGAAGAAGGTGGAAGAGAAGAAGGTGGAAGGGAAGAAGGAAAAGAAGGTGGAGGAGTGGAAGGAAAAGGAGGAGGAAAAGAAGGTGGAAGAGAAGAAGGTGAAGAAGGTGGAAGGGAAGAAGGTGGAAGAGAACAAGGAAAAGAAGGTGGAGGAGAGGAAGGAAAAGAAGGAGGAAAAGAAGGTGGAAGAGAAGAAGGTGAAGAAGGTGGAGGAGAGGAAGGAAAAGAAGGAGGAAAAGAAGGTGGAAGAGAAGAAGGTGAAGAAGGTGGAGGAGAGGAAGGAAAAAGAGGAGGAAAAGAAGGTGGAGGAGGAGAAGGTGAAGAAGGTGGAAGGGAAGAAGGAAAAGAAGGTGGAAGAGAAGAAGGTGGAAGACAAAACAGAGTCTCTTCCCAGGTAAGCCCCCATTTTGGGGAAGCCAAAGGCCTTCGGGGCCGGCATAGGTAGGTCTTTGTGGGCTTTTCGGTCTCCTTGGCTGTGTTTAAAAAGAGTTGATTCCTGACGTTTCGCCGGTCCCTATGTTCTGGGAAAGGTGGCACGGAAGAGAGTGGGGTGTCTTTGTATATACACAGACACACATATACACATATACATACACACATATACTGTGTGACTCTGGGCTGGGAGGAGTGACCCAAAGATAGATAGATAGAGATAGATAGATGAAAGACAGATAGATAGTGGAATAGTAGATATTTCAAGGACAGGTGAGGGATAGATAACAGATATCCCTCTTTTGCAAACACTTTCCTTGAACGGCGTCCTCTTTGGGCCCCATTCGTTCCCAAACGCAACCCAAAGCCTTGGTAAAAGCATTCCCATAACTTGGGATCAAACACGGATAAAAATGGGGACCACAGCCAGGAAACCAGAAGGAGATGAAGAACGGGAAGGACGGCCACGGAAGAAATGGAGAAGATCCCAAAATGCAAAGATATGCAACGGAGCACCAAGGTCAGATTCATTCAAGCCATTGCAATTCGCTGTTATTGCCACAGATGGATGTGAGAGATGGACAGGGAAGAAGGATGGGAAGAAACGGCATTGGTTTGAGATTATCTGGGGCTGAGGGTCCCACGGACGAAGCAATGGGTCCCGGAGCAGATGAAGCCAGAAACCTCCCTGGAAGGAGCCAAGATGACCAAAGTCATGCTTTGGAGGCATCTGGAGAAAGAAGGAAGGAAGGACTCCTTGGAAAAGAGAAAATGATACTGGGAAGGAAAGGAGGAAGGAAGGAAGGAAGGAAGGAAGGAAGGAAGGAAGGAGGAAGAGAGGAAGAGGGAGGATGGGCTGCATCAAGGAGGGGACTGTGGGGCTGATGGGGCTTGATGGAGGATGCTGGAACCAAGCCCCATCAGATAGCAAGGGCCCACTGCCATATTAGTAATAATAATGAGAATAATACTAATGGTACCCTTTTTCCTGCCCTGCTGCAGACTCCCGGAAACCTGGAAGACTCTGGGAATGTATGGGGGATTGGAGGAAGAGGATGAGGAAGAGACAGAGGAAAGCTCGGTAGGAAAATCAAGATTACATGCCATGCTTTCTATCTATCTATATATTATAGAGCTTGATACGTTTATTTGGGAATAAATGCAATACAAGGGTTCTTCTTCTTTTGGGAATCTCTTTTCTGAGAGATTCGCCACCGGAAGAGTCCCAGAAAGCGTGATGGCGGCGCATAGGTTTAGGCCGTCCCAGGTTTAGGTTTGTTCGAAGGAAGCATGTCCCAATTGAACCTTGTTTTGTCTTCATTCAATTCTATGAAGCTGGAGGTGGAGCCTTTCACACCAAGACTGGAGGATGTCCTTGAAGGCATCAATGTCCAGGAAAGGTAATGTTTCCCAAGTGGATCTTCATTTAGGATCAGGAGGTGACCCTCTGTTCCTTGCATTCTCCGCATCCAGAGGGTCGCCATGGGTCCAGATCGACTCCAGGGCACCGTTTTGTGAGGTCCAGGGGGTCCAGGATCCTGGAGCCAGGGCCCAGGAGATACCAAGGGGACTGTGGGGTTTATGGGGTTTTAGGGAGGATCCTGGAACCAAGCCCCAGCAGATACCAAGGACCCACTCTAATAATCCTTATAATAATTCTACCCTTTTCCTGCCCCGCTGCAGACTTCCAGAAAGCAAGAAGAGTCGGGCGATAAGTGTGCAGGAAGGTCCATCTCCAGCGACGCAGAAGGAAGAGACCCAGAAAAGCACGGTAGGAACATAAGTAGTACATGCCATTGTTTGTGTGTGTATATATATATATATAGCCTGAAGCGTTTATTTGGGAATAAATACGACACGAGGGTCTGTTGGTTTCTTCTTCTTCTTTTGGTTAAAACTGGGAGTCTTCTTTATAAGGTGAAGGGATGAAATAGGAAAGAGGGTTAGAAAAACCAGGGCAATCTCTTGCAGCTTCTCTGATGGGCCACCATTCTCAAGGGTAAGTAGAGCCTCCCGGGAAGTGCGATAGCGGTGCATGCGTTTAGGCCGTCCCGGGTTTAGGTTTGTTCAGAGGAAGCAAGTCCCCACTGATTCCCCATTTCTGGAGTCGAAGACTTCTCCTTTTGTCTTCATAGAAACATAGGAAGGAGCGTCGCGCATCAAGAGCCAGAGGCCAGGCCCCACAAAGGTAATTTTCCAAGGGATTTCTGGATCGCCTTGCGCACCTGGGAGCCACTTCTCAGACCTGGTTCCGGTTTGGGGGATGCAAAGCGGGGCGCATAAGGATGCCCTTGTTCTGTTGGGCCGCACTGGTGGCCAGGGGGGGAAGGTCCACCTTTCGTGGCCCTTTGTGTGTATTTCAGAACCCTGAAGCCGGATCCAGGGGCTCCTACGAAGGACACCGCTGTGCAGACGCTGCCTTTGGATCCAGAACCCAGAAAAGACGCCGCAAGTCAGACCCTGGCCTTCGATGTGGGGCCGGACCGCCATTTCTTGGTAAGGAAAGGGAGGCTTGCTGCTGACCCAGAGGGCGGTCATCTTGTCCCTTCCCCTTCCTGCACAGACTGAGAAGAGCCTTTAAGGCTGAAGAGCAAGTGGGTTGCAAATACCATAAAGAAATTATTCATTAATACTGATGACTTTCACTTCTCTCCTATCTATTGATAGAAAGACTTGGAAAATGTGGACCGGGGTTACAAGCCCATCCTTTCAACCGAACACGAAAGGTAATGTCTTTCTATTACTGTCGTAGGAGTAGGAGTAATACTAATACCAGTAACGATTAATAATAATGATGATGATAATACCCCATTGTACTTAACAGGACTTGAGGATCCGTGGATTTTGGTGTCCGCAGAGAGTTCTGCAACCAAAGGATACCAAGGGTCGACTGTAATAGTAATGATAATAATGATTTTATAAGGGACGATGTCCAGAGAGGTGACCCTGGCTCTCTCTTCTTGGCAGGGAAATCCTGGAGACGGTTCGGTCCCTGAGGGTCTGGCTGGACATGATGCACCACCTGACCTCCCACCTTTACAGGATGGATGCCCCGCGGTGACCTCTGACCATCACTGAGCCCTCCCTCCATGCAACACCATCTGGCCCAGGAGGGAGTGAAGGAGAGGCCTCCACGCTTTCCCTCGGAGGACCTTGGGGTCTCCTTCCTCGGAGTTCCTTAAGCAGAAGCTGGAGGGGGGCTTCGACGGGGAGTTCCTGCATGTCCAAAGGGGCTTGAAGAGAAGAGCCCTACCTCCATGACAAGACCATCTGGCCCAGGAGGGAGTGAAGGAGAGGCCTAGCAACACCATCAGTCCTGGCCTCAAGTAGAAGAGCCCTCCCTCCATGACAAGACCATCTGGCCCAGGAGGGAGTGAAGGAGTGGCCTAGCAACACCATCAGTCCTGGCCTCAAGTAGAAGAACCCTCCCTCCATGACAAGACCATCTGGCCCAGGAGGGAGTGAAGGAGAGGCCTAGCAACACCATCAGGCCTGGTCTCAAGTAGAAGAGCCCTCCCTCCATGACAAGACCATCTGGCCCAGGAGGGAGTGAAGGAGAGGTTTCCACACTTTACCTCAGAGGGGCTTGGGGTCTCCTTCCTCAGAGGTCGTTAAGCAGAAGCTGGAGGGGGGCTTCGACGGGGAGTTCCTGCATGTCCAAAGGGGCTTGGCCTGGCTGTGGCTTTTCGTGGGAGGGGGTCTCTTCCATCCCTTCCAGACCTCAGCCGCTCTTGGGCCACCGCTGGGCCGCTCTCCAGGACCCTGACCCTCTTCTCAGATGGGGGGCACCCCTTCTCCCCTCCTCTCCCCGGGACCCCACTTCCTCCACCCCACTCCAGACCCTGCACCCCCTTCCTTGCAGGCTTCCTCCTTCTTTCCTTCCTTCTTTTCTTTTTTCTTCCTTCCTTCTTTACTCCCTTCCTTCCTGTTTCTTTCTTCTTTGCTTCATCTTCCTTCCTTCCTTCCTTCACTCCCTTCCTTCCTTCTTTTTTCTTTCCTTCCTTCTTAATTCCTCCTTTCTCAATCTGTTTTCCTTCCTTCCTTTTTTTCTTTCTTCTTTCCTTCCCTCCTCTCTTCTTAATCTCTCTCTTTTCCTTCCTTCTTTCCTTCCTTCCTTCCTTCTTTTATTTCTTCTTCGCTTTCTTCCTCCTTTTTCTCGTCCCAGTCTCTCTCTTTACTTTCCTTCCTTCTTTATTCCGTTCCTTCTTTTTTGCTTTCTTCTTCCCTTCCTTTTTCCTTCCTCTCTTCTAAATCTCTTTTTTCTGCCCCAACACTGAATCTGCTCTCTATTCTCAGCACCATATCTATATCATCCCTCTATACATCATAGGCAGATTATATATGTATATATAAATGAGAGAGATGAGAGAGAGAGAAAGAGAGAGAGAAAGTAGCAGACAGATAGATAGATAGATAGATAATAGATCAATATTTGGATGGACAGATACATAGGATTAGATATATAGATAATAGTTTGGAGAGATGTATACTGTACTTAGATGATATATATATATATATATATATATATATGTATGGGAGGAGAGAGAGATAGGCAAACAGACAGACAGATATTTGGATAGACAGGTAATAGATCAATATTCGGATGGATAGGTACATACAGTAGATAGGTATTTGGATTAGATAGATGATAGATAAAGATAGATGAATAATAGTTTAGAGAGATGTATATGTAGATGATATACATATAAGAGAGAGAGAGAGGAAGATGGGCAGATGGACAGATAGATATTTGGAAAGATAGATAGGTAATTGATCAATATTCGGATGCATAGGTAGATAGATAGATAGATATTTGGATTAGACAGATGATAGAGATAGATAGATGAATAATAGTTTAGAGAGATGTATACGTAGATTATATATATATATATGAGAGAAAGAGAGAGAGGCAGACAGATAGATAGATACATGGATAGATCGATCGATCAATATTTGGATTGACAGATACATAGGTAGGCCTTTGGGTTCAGTGGTGGGGCAGGGCCTGGCCCCCCTCTTGCCCCCCTCCTGCCTGGACGTTCCCCTCCTTCTTCCTGTGCACTTCTGGGGCGCAGGGTCTGGTGTGGAGCGGAGGGAGGGGGGTCCCGGGGAGAGGAGGGGAGAAGGGGTGCCCCCCGTCCGGGAAGGGGGTCAGGGCCCTGGAGGGTGGCCCGAGAGCGGCTGAGGTCTGGAAGGGATGGAAGAGGCCCCCATGAAGGGCCACAGCCGGGCCAAGCCCCTTCGGACATGCAGGAACTCCCCGTCGAAGCCCTCCCTGGGACTGGTGGCCCTCCAGCTTCTGCTTAAAGACCTCTCTATGGTCCTACGATTCTATGAGACTCTGTTCCTCTCCGAGGGAACCACCGTCACCCTCCGCTGTCACTCACTGTCGCTCGCCGTCAATCACTGTCACTCGCTGTCAATCACTGTCACTCCCTGTCAAGACGCTCTTCTTCTCTGGGTCTCCGCCGGTCGCAAAACACGCCAAAAATTTCGGGGGACAACGGCGAACGCCTGCGAAAGGAGACCGAGGAGAGAGCGGCGGGTCACAGCGGGCAGTTTTATTATTGGACATGTGTATATATATATATATATATATTAATTAACTTGTTTTCCATAATTGCAGTTGTTAATTTCTGGGTTGTCTTGGTATTACCTTTTAATATATGAACATATATAATTATTATTATTTTTATTTATATAGCGCTGTAAATTTACACAGTGCTGTACATACAATCATAAATTAGACGGATATATATATATATATAAAAGCTTTTAAACAGAATAATAGTTTAGATGGCTGGATTTGTCACGATGTTTTATTCTGTATATCTTTGTATGTAATACATATTTTCCTGTGTGGAATAAAATTTGGAATTGTTTACTCTCTTTGATACCTTATTTGAGTTATCCTCCCCCCCCCCCCCCCAATTTTGAACTCAGGTATTGTATGGCTTTCCCCCAGACTTTTAATCACTTCTATTAGTCTAGAATCGCATTGGCCTTTTTAGCTGCTGCATCACACTCTTGACGCCAGTGCTGGGAGGCTACTTAAGGCTACTCAAGGCTAGCAGAAGCTGCATTTCCTTTAAGGAGGAGAAAGAAAAGGAGGAGGCTGTAGTCCATGTGCTTGGGTGAGATCTAATTTAATTTACACTTGAGCCAAGGCTAGCAGGCTAGCAGAAGCTGCATTTCCTTTAAGGAGGAGAAAGAAAAGGAGGAGGCTGTAGTCCATGTGCTTGGGTGAGATCTAATTTAATTTACACTTGAGCCATTGCATTCTGGGAGCCAGTGCTGGGAGGCTACTTAAGGCTACTCAAGGCTAGCAGAAGCTGCATTTCCTTTAAGGAGGAGAAAGAAAAGGAGGAGGCTGTAGTCCATGTGCTTGGGTGAGATCTAATTTAATTTACACTTGAGCCATTGCATTCTGGGAGCCAGTGCTGGGAGGCTACTTAAGGCTACTCAAGGCTAGCAGAAGCTGCATTTCCTTTAAGGAGGAGAAAGAAAAGGAGGAGGCTGTAGTCCATGTGCTTGGGTGAGATCTAATTTAATTTACACTTGAGCCAAGGCTAGCAGGCTAGCAGAAGCTGCATTTCCTTTAAGGAGGAGAAAGAAAAGGAGGAGGCTGTAGTCCATGTGCTTGGGTGAGATCTAATTTAATTTACACTTGAGCCATTGCATTCTGGGAGCCTGTGCTGGGAGGCTACTTAAGGCTACTCAAGGCTAGCAGAAGCTGCATTTCCTTTAAGGAGGAGAAAGAAAAGGAGGAGGCTGTAGTCCATGTGCTTGGGTGAGATCTAATTTAATTTACACTTGAGCCATTGCATTCTGGGAGCCAGTGCTGGGAGGCTACTTAAGGCTACTCAAGGCTAGCAGAAGCTGCATTTCCTTTAAGGAGGAGAAAGAAAAGGAGGAGGCTGTAGTCCATGTGCTTGGGTGAGATCTAATTTAATTTACACTTGAGCCATTGCATTCTGGGAGCCAGTGCTGGGAGGCTACTTAAGGCTACTCAAGGCTAGCAGAAGCTGCATTTCCTTTAAGGAGGAGAAAGAAAAGGAGGAGGCTGTAGTCCATGTGCTTGGGTGAGATCTAATTTAATTTACACTTGAGCCAAGGCTAGCAGGCTAGCAGAAGCTGCATTTCCTTTAAGGAGGAGAAAGAAAAGGAGGAGGCTGTAGTCCATGTGCTTGGGTGAGATCTAATTTAATTTACACTTGAGCCATTGCATTCTGGGAGCCTGTGCTGGGAGGCTACTTAAGGCTACTCAAGGCTAGCAGAAGCTGCATTTCCTTTAAGGAGGAGAAAGAAAAGGAGGAGGCTGTAGTCCATGTGCTTGGGTGAGATCTAATTTAATTTACACTTGAGCCATTGCATTCTGGGAGCCAGTGCTGGGAGGCTACTTAAGGCTACTCAAGGCTAGCAGAAGCTGCATTTCCTTTAAGGAGGAGAAAGAAAAGGAGGAGGCTGTAGTCCATGTGCTTGGGTGAGATCTAATTTAATTTACACTTGAGCCATTGCATTCTGGGAGCCAGTGCTGGGAGGCTACTTAAGGCTACTCAAGGCTAGCAGAAGCTGCATTTCCTTTAAGGAGGAGAAAGAAAAGGAGGAGGCTGTAGTCCATGTGCTTGGGTGAGATCTAATTTAATTTACACTTGAGCCATTGCATTCTGGGAGCCAGTGCTGGGAGGCTACTTAAGGCTACTCAAGGCTAGCAGAAGCTGCATTTCCTTTAAGGAGGAGAAAGAAAAGGAGGAGGCTGTAGTCCATGTGCTTGGGTGAGATCTAATTTAATTTACACTTGAGCCATTGCATTCTGGGAGCCAGTGCTGGGAGGCTACTTAAGGCTACTCAAGGCTAGCAGAAGCTGCATTTCCTTTAAGGAGGAGAAAGAAAAGGAGGAGGCTGTAGTCCATGTGCTTGGGTGAGATCTAATTTAATTTACACTTGAGCCATTGCATTCTGGGAGCCAGTGCTGGGAGGCTACTTAAGGCTACTCAAGGCTAGCAGAAGCTGCATTTCCTTTAAGGAGGAGAAAGAAAAGGAGGAGGCTGTAGTCCATGTGCTTGGGTGAGATCTAATTTAATTTACACTTGAGCCATTGCATTCTGGGAGCCAGTGCTGGGAGGCTACTTAAGGCTACTCAAGGCTAGCAGAAGCGCGCGCCTAACGGCGCGCGAATTTTGATTTTTTTTTTATCTAGTCAAGGAGGTGTTTAGAGAATAGAAGAGGAGCCGGCCTGAAGCATCAGAGGAAGTGAATCAGAGACTTGCCTTTGGAAGGAGCTTTTAGCCAGGAGCTCTCTACATAACTATAGGCCCCGTGACTTGAACTCAGTGACAGAGCTTGGGAATAAAGGCCAAGTCTAGCAAGGGAAGCCCACAGTCTTGTTTCAGTGCCTCCTTAAGACTTCTCAGTATGGACACTGAAGGCCCTGCTGCAGTCACCTGCAACACCTGTGGGATGTTTGTCTTCTTGCCTACAGAGGTGGCGAACTACACCTGCCACAAGTGCAAGTTGGTAGTCCTCTTGGAAGAGAAAGTACAGCAGCTAGAGGAGCAGATATCTGCACTCCAGCATCATAGAGAGCAGGAGAATCTCCTGAACAGAACAGGCCAGAATGTCTTGGGTGGGAAACAGACAGAGGAAGTTGTTGGGGTGGAGGAGGTCACTCCACATACAACAGAGGTAGAGGCTTGGAGGGAGGTCACACACAGAAGTAAGGAAACCAGGGAACGTTCTGTGAGCGGCTTGCAGCTACAGAATCGCTTTGAATCTCTCTCTGTTGTCAGAGATGATGAGGAAAAGCAGCAGGGACAGACATCAGGGACAGAGCAGGGGAGCCTGAGAGTATCACGAAAAGGAACAGCCACTGCTAAGCCTCGGAGGAGGCGCGTGGTCGTGGTGGGGGACTCCTTGCTGAGGGGTACGGAAGCAGTGGTTTGTGGGCCTGACAAGATGTCTCGGGAGGTGTGTTGTCTCCCTGGGGCAAAGATCCATCATGTGACGGAGAGGCTGACAAGACTTGTCAAGCCTACTGACCGTTATCCCCTTCTTTTGGTTCATGTGGGAACCAATGATACTGCAAGGCACAGCCTTCAGAATATCAAAAGGGATTATGAGGCTCTGGGAAGGAAGCTGAAAGAGATGGATGCACAGGTTGTCATCTCATCTCTACTCCCGGTAGAAGGGCATGGTCCAGGAAGGGAGAGGAAAATAGCAGAGGTGAATAACTGGCTCCGTAGATGGTGCCGCCAAGAACAGTTTGGATTCTTGGATCATGGGCTGCGGTTCCATGAGGAGGGACTTCTGGCAAGGGATGGGCTGCATCTCACGCCAGTTGGCAAAAACGTTTTTGCCAACAGTCTGAAGAATCTGATCAGGAGGGCTTTAAACTGAGTTATGTGGGGGAGGGAGACATTATACTGGAAGACAAAAGGGATGGAGAGAATAGTCCAAGTGGCATAGAGGGAACAAGGCAAACAGTGCAAGGACCCAATAGTAGGAGGCAAAAAAATGTGCAAAAGCAGCAAGTAAAGAGGACACATGGTCTTAAATGTCTCTACACTAATGCACAGAGTATGGGAAATAAGCAGGATGAACTTGAACTCCTAGCACAACAAGGGAAATAATAGGCATCACTGAAACCTGGTGGGATGAGTCTCATGATTGGAATGTAGAAATAGAGGGATATAACCTTTTTAAGAGAAACAGGCCAAACAGGAAAGGAGGAGGAATAGCATTATATGTCAGGGATATTTACACCAGTGAAGAGATCCAGGAAGTCAATACTGGAAGCCAGGTGGAGAGCATCTGGATAAAAATTAAAGGAGAGGGAAATAACAGGGATGTTACTGTGGGAGTCTACTACAGACCCCCGACTCAGGCAGAGGAATTGGATGATGCCTTTCTAGAACAGATGACCACACAATCAGGAAGGAGAGATGTAGTAGTGATGGGTGACTTCAACTATCCGGATATTTGCTGGAAGTCAAACTCAGCCAAATCCTCAAAGTCTAGCAAATTCCTCACTTGCCTGGAAGACAATTTCATTGTCCAAAAGGTGGAAGAGGCAACAAGGGGATCAGCCATTGTAGATCTGATCTTAACCAACAGGGAAGACCTAGTTGATGGGGTGCAAGTGGTTGGATCCTTAGGTGGAAGTGACCATGTTCTCCTGGAGTTTGTTATGCAGTGGAAGGGAGAAGCTAGGCATAGTCAGACACGCACTCTAGACTTTAGGAGAGCTAATTTCAATAAACTTAGAGAAATACTGGGAGTGATCCCATGGTCAGGAATACTAAAAGAAAAGGGAGTTCAAGACGGATGGGAGTTTCTCAAAAGGGAGATATTGAAGGCACAATTTCAAACAGTTCCAATGAGGAAGAAAAATGGAAGATGTCTCAAGAAGCCAGGATGGATGACTAAGGAACTTTCAAATGAGCTAAGTTTTAAACGGAACATGTATAAGAAATGGAAAAATGGAGAAATCACGAAAGAGGAATTTAAACAAATAGCCAGCACATGTAGGGGTAAAGTCAGAAAAGCTAAAGCGCAGAATGAACTCAGGCTTGCTAGAGAGGTTAAGAACAATAAAAAGGGCTTTTTTGGATATGTCCGCAGCAAAAGGAAGAAGAAGGAAACAGTAGGGCCACTGCGTGCAGAAGATGGCAAAATGCTAACAGGGGACAGAGAAAAGGCAGAATTACTCAACACCTTCTTTGCTTCAGTCTTCTCAGAAAAGGCAAAAGGTGCTCAACCGAAGGATAATGGAGCAGAAGACAGAATAGGGGAATTTCAGCACAGAATAAGTAAAGAGATAGTACAGGAATACTTGGTTAACCTAAATGAATATAAATCTCCAGGACCAGATGAACTACATCCTAGAATATTAAAAGAACTAGCAAATGTAATATCAGAGCCATTGGCAATAATCTTTGAGAACTCCTGGAGAACAGGAGAAGTCCCAGCAGACTGGAGGAGGGCAAACGTTGTCCCCATCTTCAAAAAGGGAAAAAAAGAGGATCCCAACAATTATCGTCCAGTTAGTCTGACATCAATTCCAGGAAAGGTGCTAGAGCAGATCATTAAGCAGAGAGTCTGCGAACATTTAGAAGCCAATGCCATAATCACAAAAAGCCAACATGGGTTTCAGAAAAAGAAGTCATGCCAAACGAACCTGATCTCTTTTTTTGATAAAATTACCAGCTTGGTAGATGAAGGGAATGCTGTGGATATAGTATACCTCGATTTCAGTAAGGCCTTTGACAAGGTTCCCCATGACATTCTTGCAAACAAGCTTGCAAAATGTGGGATAGACAAGTTAACTGTTACATGGATTTGTAATTGGTTGAGTGGCCGAACTCAAAGGGTGCTCAACAATGGCTCCTTTTCATCCTGGAGAGAAGTGACCAGTGGGGTGCCACAGGGTTCTGTCCTGGGCCCAGTGCTATTCAACATCTTTATTAACGATTTGGATGACAGAATTGGGGGCATACTTATCAAATTTGCAGATGACACTAAACTGGGAGGAGTAGCTAATACCCCAGAGGATAGGATCAAAATTCAAAATGACCTGAATAGACTAGAAAGCTGGGCCAGTGCTAACAAAATGAAATTCAATACGGAGAAATGTAAGGTTCTGCACTTAGGGCGGAAAAATGAAATGCACAGATATAGGATGGGGGACACCTGGCTGAACGAGACCACATGTGAAAGGGATCTAGGAGTCCAAGTAGACCATAAGCTGAACATGAGTCAACAGTGTGATGCGGCAGCTAAAAAAGCCAATGCAATTTTAGGCTTCATCAATAGAAGTATAGTTTCTAGATCAAGGGAAGTTATAGTGCCACTCTATTCTGCTTTGGTCAGGCCCCACCTGGAATACTGTGTCCAGTTCTGGGCACCACAATTCAAAAAGGATGTGGAGAAACTGGAGCATGTCCAAAGGAGGGCAACTAAGATGGTGAAGGGTCTGGAAACCTTGCCCTATGAAGAACGCGTTAGGGAGCTGGGGATGTTTAGCCTGGAGAAGAGAAGGTTAAGAGGTGATATGATAGCCCTGTTTAAATATTTGAAGGGATGTCATATTGAGGAGGGAGCAAGCTTGTTTTCTGCTGCTGCAGAGACTAGAACGCGGAACAATGGATGCAAACTGCAGGAAAAGAGATTCCACCTCAACATTAGGAGGAACTTCCTGACAGTAAGGGCTATTCGACAGTGGAACACACTCCCTCGGAGTGTGGTGGAGTCTCCTTCCTTAGGGGTCTTTAAGCAGAGGCTGGATGGCCATCTGTCAGGGATGCTTTGATGTGGAGTTCCTCCATGGCAGGGGGTTGGACTGGATGGCCCTTGTGGTCTCTTCCAACTCTATGATTCTATGATTCTATGATTCTATGATTCTATGACTCATGTTCAACTTTTGGTCCGTTTGGACTCCTAGATCCCTTTCACACTTATAAGTCTTGTTAAGCCAGGTGTCCCCCATCCTATATCTAGGCATTTCCAAAAACTAGACACCCCATCGGTCACTTCTTTCCAGATGCAGATTATTGATTTCTATTCCATTTAAGACAGGAGCGAAACTCGAGGGCAGGCTTAGGGCCTGCTAGGCTTCAGAGCCTGAGGGCCAAAGAAGGCCTTCTCCTCCCTCTTTTTTTCCCTCACAGACCTGAATGAGAAAGGGCCCCATTATTATTATTATTATTATTATTTTAATTAATTAATTAATTAATTTGTTTCACTTGACATCTTCGTTTTGGACTTCATTTCCCAGCAGCCCCAGCCGAGGCAGCCAATGGCGACGGACTATGGGAAATGGAGTCCAAAGAGGGCCAAAGAGGGTTGCTTAGGCCTGCTAGGCCTCAGTCACTTTTGTAAGGCAAATTTTCAGAATTGCTCTGCAAACTACAAATCCCAGGAAACCCAGATCATGGCTCTGCACTGTGAGAACCCTGGGATTTGTAGTTTTGCAGGACACACACCTTTTGCTCCATCATCCACAACATTATTACAAAAAAGATTGTGTATAAAATTACCTTCAGGCTAAGTGTATAAAGTATATATGAAACATTAAATGAATAAATAAATAAAATGAATTTTCATGTTTAAATTTGGCTCCCGTCTCCCTCTCATTATGTATTTGCAAATATTACATAAATATATTCCAAATATTCCCAAATACTTCTGGGCCCAGGAATTTCACAAAATAAGGGAGTCTCAACCTATACATGAAACATAAATGGATTTTAAGTTCAGAGATGCATCTCACTTCCAAAAATATCTCATTATGTAGGTGCAGATATTCTATATACATGTATGTGTGTGTGAGTGTGGGTGTGTATATATATATATGTTCCAAATATATATATAGTATTTTGCCGTCCGTCCGCAAAAGACCAAGGGACACAAATGGCAAGACCTTGAATGGCATGGGATGACTGTGTGTGTATATATACATATATATGTGTTTCTGTGTGTGTGTATAAGGACAGGTTGCTTACCCGTAACAGTATTTCTCCGAGTGCTCATCTGCGAATACATACAAATGGGTTCTACTGCGCCTGCGCAATCCAATTTGGAACCTTCTGGAATCACTGGGCAAAGTAGAGCTTGCAATCTTTTGCAACTTTTTGGCGGGAGCTCCGACCCTCCTCTATAGAAGCCCAGTTCCCGCTCTTTTCCCCACTTCCGAAATTTTTCCGCCGCAAAGGGACGGAGGAGCCGAACCAATCTGAGCTGAGGACACTGAGGGGAGGAAGGGCGGGATTTGTACGTATTCGCAGATGACCCCTCGAAGAAATACTGTTAAAGGTAAGCAACTGGTTCTTCTTCTTCGTGGTCTCTGCGAATCATACAAATGGGTTAGACTAGGAAGCTGAGGTCAGCGGCGGAGGGAGTGTCATGACAGCAGTTGTAAGATGAAACAAATGACATTTATTGGTCAACAATAAAAATGACACAGTGGACCAAACACCTGTTTGTGTCTCCCCCCCCCCCCCCCCATATACAAACCCAAAAACTGTTTTGATAATATACTCAATGGAGGAAACATATAACACCATACTCCATTGAGTAAACTTCTGAAATGTTATGCATGAATAGTGCAAACCTGATACGGCAGTGAACCACCCCCGGAACTGAGGTACTGCACCCAGGCCTGGATGCTATGGCAAAACATCAGGTGTGTCCCACAACTGTCACTTTCAGAAGAAACAGGCCAAAAGGCCGCATATCCCTGGAACGGTTAAATGCCAAGCTAAATTGTGTAAAGGCAACACATGCAATCACATAGCATGTCATAACAGCAAATACCTTCAGCAACAGTAATGAAAGGTAAACATAGGCCCGATCTAGATGGGCCTTGAAGAGCGCAATAAGAGCTCTTTAAGACGCATTAGGGTTCGTGAGCTTGCAGCTTTCACACGTTCACGAACCCTAGCACATAATGACGCTAGTGTCATCACATCACAGTTTGTAGACAGCGTGCGTTTGCACGCCGAAGCAACTGCGCAGCTTCTAGAGGAAAGTGCGCAGTTGCAGCAGCAGAAAGGCGCCAAACGGCGCCATTTTTGAAAATGTCACCGCAACTGCGGCAAAAATTAGGAGCAGGGGTTGCCTGCTCCTTTTTTGTGGCGGAGCTTCACCGCGGCGTCTAGCTGCTGCGGTGAAGCTCCGCAGCAAAAGCAAGTGGCGCCAGACCACCCCTTTTGAGTTGTCTGGAAAGTCCCATAGGTACAGACAGTCAATGAATAGCAGACAGTAACATTGCCCTACCAAGGGCTGCTTCCCCTCTTGCTCTGGTGTCCAGCCTGTAATGTTTGATAAAAGTCATTGGTTGGGACCAGACAGCAGCCTTGCAGACATCCTCCAAAGGCACCCCACTCAGAAAAGCGGAGGATGTCTCTACTGCCCTCGTTGCATGTGCCCTGACCCTGGCAGGAAGAGTCCTACCCGACAGTTCAGAACAGAGGTGGATGGTACCGGCCACCCATTTGGAAAACCTCTGAGCAGTCACAGGTAGTCCCTTCTTTGGCTCTGACTAACACTGGAACAGTCTGTCAGAGCGGGTTGAACCCGAAGTTCTGTCCAGATAAAAGGCCAAGGCCCTCCGAACATCCAAAGAGTGCAAGCGATGCTTGGTATCATTTGTCGGGTTCAGAGCCAGGGTTGGGAGTACAATGTCCTGGCACATGTGAAAGGCCGACATTACCTTGGGCAAAAATGTAATGTCGGTACGGAGGACAACCTTATCCTTATAGAACCTAAGGAAAGATTGGTCCCTCCGCAAGGCACAAAGCTTGCCTGCAAAGCGGGCAAAGGTGATGGCTACACGAAAGGCTGTCTTCCAAGTCACCTGACTAAGATCAGCCATAGCCATAGGCTCAAAGGGCTTGGATCCCAAGCAAGACAAAACAACCTCTAGGTTCCAGGCCAGTGTCCGTACCGAGAGAGAGATTCCTTGAAGCCAGGAACTGGAGAACCCTCTTCCACTTGCAGGAGTAGGACCTCTTGGTAGAAGGTTTCTGGGCTGCCAGGATCACCCACCGAACCGAAGCTGGAAGGGCCTCTAGGGCCGGAGCCTTCAAGCCACCAATGGCAGGTCATCAATGTCCGGATGTCGAACTTGACCCTCCTGAAGAGTGAGGAGATCAGGCCTCAGCTCGATTCGAAGAAACTGCCTCCAGTACAGGTGAAGAAGGGATGGAAACCACGGCTGCCTGGGCCACCAAGGGGTGATCAGGATGGCATCTGATTGGTCCCACCATGTCTTGGAGATGGCCCTCGTGATGAGTGGGAATAGTGGGAAGGCGTAGAGGAATTCCCCCGTCCAACTGTGGAGGAAGGCATCCCCCAGAGAGTGCTGGGACCAGTCCTGGGAGCAGAACTGGTTGCAGTGGGAGTTGGTCTACGATGCAAACAGGTCAATCCGAGGTGTGCCCCATCTCAGGAACAGGTCCTCCACCGTCTGCTGATGCAGTGTCCACTTGTGGCATTGCGAACCTGACCTGCCGAGCTGGTCGGCCAGGACGTTGTCTTCTCCGGGGAGGTGAACCGCATGGAGGATAATGTTCCTCGGAATGCACCAGTGCCAGATGCATAGGATTATCTCCAGTATCAGTGACCTGGTGCCTCCTTGCTTGTTGATGTAGTACGTGATGGTGGTGCTCTCCATCAGGAGCTGCACTACCTTTCCCAGGAGACTGAATTCGAAGGCCCTGAGAGCCTTCTCCACTGCCAGCATTTCCAGGGCGTTGATGTGTAGATCTCGATGACATGGGTGCCACTTATCCTTTACTGTCAGGCCTGACATGTGGGCCCCCCATCCCTCCAGGGATGCGTTCAACACCAGCCCGAGCAACTGCAGGAGGGAAACCGCAAAGGAAATGTCCTGCAAGAGGTCCTCCTTTGAGTCTGCGGCGAAGAACCAGTCATCTAGGTAGGGGAAGACTCTTGACCCTCGCTGATGGAGATAGGCTACCACCAGGTCCATGTACTTGGCAAAGACCCTTGAAGCCATGGCCAGACCGAAAGGCAGGATGTTGTAGTGATACATGTCCGTCCCGATGGCAAAGGAGAGGAATCTTCATAGCTTCTTCCAGATGGCCACTTGGAAGTAAGCGTCTTTCAAGCCTATCATCGCAAACCACAAGCCCTGGTACAACAAGGGTAGAATACAGGCAAGGGTTACCATCTGAAACTTCTTATAGACTAAGAAGGCATTGAGTTGTCGAAGGTCCAATATGGGACGGAGGCCTCCATCCGGCTTTGGTACCATGAAGTATTGTGAGAAGAAGGCATATGGAATCTCAGAAGAGTCCAATGGGGAAACTGCCCCCTTTTTCAAGAGAGTGTGCAATTCGTCGAGAAGGGTGGTTGAGGGAAGGGTAGACACAACAGCTCCAGTCGGCGGGAGCTCTTCAAACTTGAGGGCATATCCCTTAGAGGCATATCCCTTAGAGATGTAGTCAGAGCCCAAGAGTTAGTGGTGATTTGCGTCCAGATGATGTGGAAGGGCCTGAGGAGATCCAGGAAGGACGGGGAGGTATTGGAGGCAATGGGGCATGCAGGAAGGCTTCATTGGCTCTTCTTACCGGTATCAGTATCCTGCTTCTTGGTGAAGGGCCTCTGATACCGGGGCTGCTCTCGCCTGCCAGAGGAAGATGAGGATTGAGAAGGAAACCTCTGTCTCTAATCCTGCTGCCGGAACAGATGCTCTTGGGAGAACGAACGCTGACCAGAACCGAAGAAGGACCCAATGAACCTCTGACGAGAGGCGGCCTGTTGAACCAAAGACATGCCATGCTTCTTGGTGGCGGACTTCATTTTATACTTGTAGCTCAGCCGCTCATCAGTGTCCTTATTAAAGAGGCCCTCAGTATTGAAGGGCATATCTTCTATGGCTGTCTTCGCATTCGTGGTCAGGTACAATGCTTGAAGCCAAGCGTGCCTTCCAAGAGCGATGGCATCTGCCATCGACTTCGCCGAGCAGTTGGTACTGTGCCTGGCCAAGGTGATCAAGAGGCCCCCGAACGCGTGTGCCGCCTCACACAGTTGGTTGGTAGCAGGCAACTTGTCATCGGGGAGCTCCGCCAAGAAAGGTGACATCCGCTCCATGAGGTATTGCATGTACGCCCCCATGCAATCGTTGTAGTTGGTGACTTTAAGTCCAAACACTGAAACCTCAAAAGAATTCTTCGCCAGTCCATCCATCTTTTTGGCCTCACGGTCCGTTGGGGAAGTTGAGGACTTTTGGGTGAAGACCCGCTGGGAGCCTTACACAATCGTCGAGTTCTGTACCGGGTGCGAATGCAGCCACAGTGCTGATGATGGGGCAATCCGATACAGACCGTCGATCTTCCTTGAGGTGGACAGGATGGATGCCGGAGTCTGCCAAGAACGCTTGAATTATCAGAATATAATTGATCTATTAATCCCCTTATTTTATCCCCCCATTCCAGATCTTTTCATGGTTATATTTTTAATGTTGGCCATTCCACACAATCAAACACTTTAAATATATCTAATGCCAAAATCTCTGCTCTTCCCCACTCTTCCAACTAGATTAGACATTTGTCTTCCTTTCACAAATCTCCATTTGTGCTGATAAAAATCATTGCATCTTGATTTATTAATGATATGGGTCTATATGACCCTGGGAGAGTTAAATCTTTATCTACCTTTGGTATTAAAATTACTAGTCTGTGTGTGCACAAAAGGACACCAGTTTGTGAGTGTATCCACACTATACAATTATAGCGTAGACAAGATGATCTGAGGTACGCTGAACATCATTGTTCAGATGGAACACAACTCTGTCTGTCCATCAGATTGCAGAGACGACATTGATGCCTTAATCAATAATAAGACGGATGAGATTTAAAAAACTGAAGTGTAAATAAAACAGATTATCCAAACAAACTGAATATACAAGGTAGTGTGTGCAACTTCTCCAATACAGCATTTCAATCTGTTCAGAATGTGATAAGCTGGGCACTCTCTTTGAAGGTAAAGATCACAAGCTAGACTTTGCTTTGCTCCTGAATGTCCATATAGCAGTTCGTGGTCAAGGTGCCTTGCCCAGCTGAGGCAAGTGTGCCAATGGCAATAATCTCTGCTTTGGGACAAGTTCAAGCCTAGCACATGACGAAGAGTGAAAGAAAAGGACGGTTGTCAGTTGGTCCAGGAGTAGTCAGCATTAAAGATACCAGAAGCCATCAAGGAGTGAACAAAGCTGTCAAACCAAAGCTAGTCCAAGATCAAGGAGACACAAATGCTAGAGGACAGTCAACCATCCACATAAGACAGCTGTGAACAACAAAGACATTGGAGGCTGCAGGAAGAATTATGATCATCTCCCTCAACAACACCAGTGTCATTTATTGTTCATTATTCAGCAAAGGATAGTGGTGTTTCTTCAGCATCCCACACCTCTGTAACCTCCAGATGGGGAGAAGGGACTCCTGCTACCTCACCCCCAGCTCTTTGGACCTTCACTATCAGGAGTAGTAGATTCCTGCCCAGCTGCCTCTTCCTTCTGCCCTTCGACTGAATTGTACAGGGGGTGAGAAATGACACTCTTCAACTTCAGGAAAGATGTCCAAGTACATCCCCAGACTAAAGAACCCAGGATGCTGAAGAATGGAGCCATGACATTTGAACTGGCATCATACTTGTAGATTGGTATAATACAAACACAGTAAAATTAGCTGTACCAACTGTCAAGTAGAGGTGTTGTTTCATGTGGCAGATGCCTGGAGGGAGACTAAAACTGTCAAAAAGAAAGCTGTATAGACAGTGTGTACAGCCATTTTGCTAGTATGTTTACTCCAAGTGTGGCAGATACTATGTCATCACCACTGAGAAGACAAGGTCCAACTGCCAGTCTAGTGGACTTTTGTATCTGGAAAGAGATGGGGCACTTTTCTGTAGTGTCTTTCTTCTCAAGCAGAAAAAAGCTATTGGGCTAGCTGTCTAAACGAATGTTTACATCCCTACCATTTCTGTACAGGGAAAAAGCATCTTATATGATACTAAGAGGAAGGGAACAGCATGGGGAGCAAAATCCTCACCCCCTTGTTCTGATGCATTTCTTTTCTTTAAACCCTTCTCCTTTTTGGCTTACTTCACTATCAGACTTGTTCTGGAGAAACCAGCTTAAAGCAAGACTAGTGATGAGTTGAGGTGGGAGAGGAGAGGATTTGACTAGGCTCCACCATTCAAGCCTCCTGGTACAAATGTGTATGTGTGTGTTTACATCTGATTTGATTGACAAAGAGTCACAAGATTATTACATATGACTTTTAAACCTCGATTAAAGCCAAAAAAACCCCAAACAAACAAAAACAAAACAAAACAAAAAAACAAACCAGTTTTGATTATACATATCACAGGACAACAACTCTGACCCATAGCTGCTTTGTTCCTTAAGTTGGTCAGGGCATTCCTTTTCATTGAGGAGGAAACCCATCCATGACCTCCCAATTGTACTAGTCCTCAGGTACAAAATGTCGCTGCAAGGGCAGTTGTGATATTGGCAGTCATGTTGTGTCAGTGGCCCCTCCTCTCCCTCCTCCTTGCTATTCTCAAGCAGGCTGATGGCATTTATGTATTTTCCATATTTTTAAATAAACTTCAGTTACAGTAGCAGAACTCTGGAATTGCATGAAAAAGTTAAAAGAAAAAGAAAATGACATAATCCAAAGGCATGGTGGGTAGGGCATAAGGAAGGGAGGTAGAACTAAAAGTGTATCAGGAAGTGAATACAAAGGCAGTGGCAGCCCCAGTCACAAAATTGTGGAGATGTCAGATAATGGCTGCTCAGAAACTGGTTTGTTTCCAATATTTAATAAACAGATGCAATTGCTGTGAGAATGGGGCTTGTGTGGCACTATCCACATCCAAAGCAAAAACAATCAATGAACCCAATATGCTGTAATAAGTCAAAAACTGACATGTCTGAGTGGACCCACACTTCAGCCCCATACAACAACTGGAGCAATAGCTTACTTTTGTAGAGCTCAAGGCATGGCAACACAAACCAACCACAAGAATATACTGCATATTGAAAAAATACGATTAGCTGTTATATTGGTTGCAGCTACAGTAACTTTCAAGTGTGTAGACCAGCATCCAGAGTCCTTAAATGTTACCCCTAGGTATTCATAATGACGAATTTGCTCCAAGTGTTGGTTATTAAGCTGCCATTGATATTTCTGCTTTCACTGTAAAAACACCATGATTTCAGTTTTTGAACAATCACTAGAAATTCTTTTTAAAATATTCTCCTAGAGCCCTCAAAGGCCTTTGCATGTCCACCTGTACATAAGAAAGAAGGCTGGCATCATTGACATGTAATCAAATGGAGATATCTTTACTCTTCAAAACAGGGGGAGAAAAACATTGCATCTAATAAAGAAGAGAATATACCATTAATATAGGAATTAAATTAAATTAAGCTTTGAGAAGCTGTGAGGCAATTGTTAAACCATCATCGTGATGAGGGGAAACTTGTCCCAAAGCTGTCGGGCAATGCAACCAGACGAGAATTATTGGAGAATAAAATATCTCAATTTAGAACAATCTCATCTATTTCTTCAAGAAGCTTATAACAATTTTCATACCCAAATGCATGAATTGCTGCGCATACAAGAAATATTATTGCAGAAAATCGCAGGGCAAATCACTGTTCCTGTACATGATATGGATCAAGCCCCTCGTTGGACATGCCGTTTCAGAAATTGTAACACTTCTATTCGATCAGGAAGAACTATGTGTAGGCGATGTGGGCATGGGCGAAGAAACCTTTCCCCCCAGATCTGAGAAGTTGAGATGAGTTAATGTGGGCCCTGGCAAAAGCTTACCAACCAAAGCTGCAGAGAATAATTCAAATGAAGAGCATCAATGAATATAAGAATACAGTTACCAGCAGTGAGAGTAAATATAAGAGGGGCTAACAGGCACTCTTGACAAACACCCTCATTGACAAGGATGGCTTCTAAGAAAGTGCCATTTGAAACTGTAAATTGCCTTTGCTGTTTGTCAGAGAGTTAGTACATTCCATTTTTAGGCAAGTTACTCAAGCCTCTTCTGTCATTTTAGGTTCACAGATTCTGCAGTGAAATGGATTATCTGGATTTGTTTCAAAGTGCTTTTATTATTATTAATCTTTATTTATATAGCGCTGTAAATTTACACAGTGCTGTACATACAATCTTAAATTAGACGGATCCCTGCCCTCAGGCTTCCAGTCTAAAAGAGACAACACAAAAGGAAGAGGGGAAGGTGATGGGAAAGGGGGTGAGGTCCAGTGGGTTTTTTCTCCCTCTGGGGCCAGAACCAAGGCAGATGGACTGGAGGGAGGGTGCGGCTTCTTAATACATACAGTGGTCCCCCGGCTTACGAATCCCCCGGGTTGCGAAAACCCCGGGATCCAAAAGCGGCGGGACGGCTACTGTATCCCCCGGGATCCGAAAGATCCCCCGGGATACGAAATAAAAAAACCGCGCGGCCCCTTTAAATCGGCCGCGCGGTCCGTTGGCGAAAGCGGTCCTCCGGGAAACGAAAGCTTCCGGGTTACGAAGGTAATCCCGGAACGGATTACCTTCGTAACCCGGGGGACCACTGTAGTTAAAAGGAGACATCCTGGGGCAGATGGTCTGAATTTCGGATGGAAATTACTTTGATCATTCTAATAGAACACCTACACCAGGAACATGATAGGACCGTTTGTTTGTTTGTTTATTCAACTTTCCCCCAACTTTTAAATAAAAAGATTAATCTAAAAAGCTGAATCCACAAGTAGCCCTGGTAGTGCATGTAACTTCTCCAGATATAGTATTTTAACCTATTCAAGATGGGATAATGTGAGCACTCTCTTTGATAATAAAGGCCACAAGCTAGAACTTGCTTCACTCCTGAATGTCCATATAGCACACCAAAGCCAATGAACATTGCCCAGCTTACACAGATGTGCCAATCCAATTTTCTCTGCTTTGGGACAGGGCCAGACCTCCCAATGTGGCACATTGTGGTTACATCAAAACTGGACTCCAGAAAACTCCATCCTATTTAATTCTGAAATCTATAGTCTGGTGAGGGATTTAGAATTATCTGCCACAAAACAACAGCGCTCCCTCATTTTCCTATGCTCTATGGGAAGCAGGGGGTTACATTGCAAGTCAGTCACAGACAATCCAACGTGACAGAGGGCAAAACAAAAGGGTAGTGGGTCAGCCAGGCCAGGAGTAATAATAACAAGTCGGCAGTCAGAAACTATCAAAGAGTAAAAAAAAAAAAAAAAAAAGATAAAAATGAAAGCAAAGCCAGTTCAAAGTTAAGGAAAGAGAAATGCCACTGCAAAGTCAATCACCCAGAAAAGATGGCTGTCAACCTCAAAGACACTGGGGGCTCTGGGAGAATTATGGCTAACTCCCTCCTCATCACCAGGTTCCTAATTAATCAGCGTCTTTCACTTCACAGCTGCCGAGCCCAATGTTTCTCTGTTCATCACTCAGCAAAGGAGAGAGGTGTCCTTTATCACCTTCAGCCTCTGTCAACTCCTCCTGGGGAGCAGAAACCCTTACTACTTCAGCCGCTCACTCCTGGGACCTTCAGTATTAGGAGCAGCAGATTCCTGGAAAAGGGCCTCTTCCTCTTTATCTGACTTAAACAGGGGGTGAGTCATGACAGCCTTGAATGTCAAAAAAGATATCCATGTACCTCACCAAGCTACAGATCTCAGGATATTGAATGATGGAGCTATCACATTTAAAAAGATTTCATACTGGTAGAATGGTACAGTATAGATACAGAAAGGGCAGCCCTACCTACTATTGTGCAGAGATGGTTGTTTAATGTGGCAGATGCCTGGAGGGAGGCTAAAAATTATCAAAAAGAAAGCTGTATAGACAGTGAGCACAGCCATTTTGCTAACATCTTTACTCCAAGTGTGGTAGATATTATCTCATCACCACTGAGAAGAAAAGGTCCAATTGCCAATGTAGTTGACTTTTGCATCTGGAATGAGTATCTGAGCGTCATATATGTATGTGTGTGTGTGTGTGTGTGTGTGTGTATGGTTTTATTATTAGAGAGCAACAACATTATTACATGGGGCTTCTAAATCATGATTACAGCCAGGAAAAAAATGGTTTTGATGATACTTATCACACAATGATGCCTCCGATCCATACTTTCTGTGTTCCTGAAACACAGTGAATGCATCTCTTTTCATTGATAGGGAAATGTGTTTTCTACCACAAGTCCCTGGGTAGAAAATGAGATGCACTCAGCGCCAGGGCATTTTTAATATTGGCAGCCGTGCAGGTTCAGTGCCCTTTCCACTCCCTCTGTTCCTCCTCTTCCTCACTATACCCAAGCAAGCTGACTGCCATTACTTATTTGCTGTACGGTTTCCCCTCCTTATCAACAGATTGTTTTATCCATGGATTCAAGCATTCATGGCTTGAAAATATATTTTTTAAAAAGAGTATACATTCCAAATAGCAATCCTTGATTTACCAATTTATATAAGAGACACCCTTTTCCTTTTCCATTGTATTTAATGGGACTTGTGCATCCATGGATTTTGTTGTCCATGAGGGATCCTGGAACTAAACCCCAGCAGATAACAAGGGCCCGCTATATTTTTAATTAAACTTCAATCGTAATAGCAGAGGTCTAGGAACTATCCAAAAGGCATGCTGGGTAGGGAGGGAGGCAGGGAGATGATATTATGGGGGATTCAGGAAGAGAGTTTGATGGTGGTGGCAGCCCTCATCATGAGCTTGCAAAGACATCAGATAATGGCTGCTTTGCAACTTTTATGTTACCATTTTTATAAAAACTGATGCAATTGCTGTGAGACTGTGGCTTGTGTGATAATGTCCTCAGTCCTCATTCAAAGCCGAAAACAAAAACAAAAAAAATCAACCCAATCAAAGAATCCACTTGCTTATCAAAGAAACACTCTCATAACTAGACGAGTATAAATCTGATTTATATTTACAGAATAGAAAGATCCTATTCACTTTTGGCAAACTGCCTTTCCCAATGATGCATTCTCCTCCATACCCTCCACTTCACTCCCTGCTATGTGGATGTGGTGATTATGAGGAAACCTAGTTTGCCTCCTACACCACTACAATGTGATGGTTATAATGAAACCGAGTTTCCTCCCACCCTTTTATTCACCCCACTTGGACCTGGTGATTGTGAGGCAAACTGTGATGTTTCTACTACGATGCACTTGTGATTCTTTTAGTGGTGGGTCAAACTCAGGAGTCAGAGAGAGGTAGAGGAAGTGCATGGAAACAGCTTAGTTCCTCTGATGGAAGGAATAACTGAACGTATAAAATGGGAAAGAAGAAAAGATCAATATGGTACCTTATATAATGACATGTAATCTAAAGACATATTGCAAAAACAGCTTGTTTTCATACCAAGACCTCAAAACCTTAGCTTTCCAGGTGAGCTTTCCATATTTCTCATTCATTTACTTCATATTGGGGGGGGGGGGGAGGGGGGAGGACTGGTCTAAGTTAGAATGGCCCTGGCACTTACACCAATCAAACAACTTGGAATAACAAATTATGTGACGGATATATAGAATACCAGTAAATAAAGAATTTGTACTCCGTCCACTCTCCATACAAAATCGATGTAAGCTTGGCAGTTGAAAGGTAAGAAATAACCTTTCATTCTAGATCAGTGAGCCAGACATTTTGAAAAGAGAGGGGAACAGAGCAATTTAGCAGAGGAGATGAGATATTTCAGTGTTTCCAAATCCCAAAGTCCATCCACAACTTTGCATAGATTTCCAGCTTCTGACATTTTTCAAAACCCAGCTAAACATGTAACAAAATACTGATATAAGGTAAAGAACAAGACATGCTTCAGGAAGAGCAAAGAGAAAAGTCTCTCAGCTGAACTTCATCAGCAAGATAATAAATGCGTATGAGGTGCGTTTCTTAAAGGTGGGGAAAAAATCATATTTTGAAAAATACTTAAGCTGTTTAAATATAGTTAAAGGTTTTACTTCTTAAATCTGTATATAACCGTTTTGCACACTTGAAAGAGATTTTTTCCATTTTAAAAGAAGTGTCAATCCATCCATTTTGTTAGGGGTGAATTGACCCATTTTGTACATTCTGAAAGTAACCGGAACAAAGCAACCCAGCAGTTGAAGTATTTCAATATTTCATGGTGACCAAAATCTATTCCTTACTTTATCTGGTTTTCTAACTATCACATTTGTACATTCTGAGGAAGACTGGAAGAAAGGAAACAGGAGCTGAGGTAAGCACTTCAAATCTGTCATTGGACTCTTTCAAACGGGAGGAATTTCTCCCAACTCTGAATGGAGCCAATGCGGATTCATGTAAATTCGCTTGTTTAGCGAATTTACATGAACCCCTGCTCCGTTCGGAAGAACCCCTGCTCCATTCGGAATTACTTCCCATTACCCGAAAATAACCCTCTCCTGCCCGAATTTGCATGCGAAGCTTTAATTCGCAATAACGTAAAACCCATGATTGCATTCGAATTGGCTTCCCTCTTGCCTGAATTTCCGTGCGAAGAGTTAATTCGCAATAACGTAAAACCCATCATTGCATTCGAATTGACCTTAAATTATACTTCCAATTTAGCCTCGTATGAAAGAGTCCATTTACAGCAAGTGATTTGAAAATGAACAAAAATCAGCATCTCTCTGGTATTGAGGGTTTAAAACAAATATTTGTGTCCTCCAGTGAAAGCGAAACAGAGGAAATTGGCCATGGCTGCTGTGGAGGGGATGAGTCCAAGCAATCATATGGTTCCCTCCCCAAAACAAAGACTGGGGAAAAAACTAAAGGAGTTTAAGAAGCGAAAAAATGCTTTTACTTACCAAGAAAGTAATCAAAATACAGGCAGTAACTTTCAAACGGCCTCTCCTGTGAAATCTTCAGGAAGGGAATTCAGCTGTTCTAAGACTACAGACAGTTCATACCGGCATGTTGCCTTGCTCTCCACAGTTGCAGACAGAAAAGGAGGCAGAGATTGTTTGGGAGAGAAGGAGGAGTCCCAGGCGACAGCAATCGCAGATCCTCCTCTAAAGAAGAAGAAGAAAGAAAAAGAAAAGAATGGTCTGTCACCAGTGAAATCATTGGAGGAAGTCAATGCTGAAAAGAAAGTGTAGAAAGAAATAATTTCTTCATTCATAAGCTTAATAAGAGACGAGCTGTACCTCAGCAGTCCACGGATTCTGCATTTAATCAGCCAGAGAAATTTGATATTCATATGGCTTATTCAAAACCTGCCACTTCTGAAACAAATCAATCCATTACTAATAATTCAGAAATATTACATATTTTAAAAATGCCCATCTGCATTAAATAGTGTTAGACGAGGTAATGACAATGGTAAGGAAAAAGATATACTAACAAAAAAATTATAAATCTGTAGAGCCACACATGATGTGAATAGCATTCAAAACAGAAAAAGACATGTATGTCAGCATATAAACTATCTAGAGATGAAGGCAGTAAGGCTAGCACTACTAAAATTCAAGAGAAAAATGAGGAACAAAAATGTTTTGATAGTAATATATAACATGACAGTACGATCGTATATAAACAAGCAAGGAGGTGTACATTCCTGGTAGCTGATGGCAGAAGCTACCGACATATTGATTTGGACAAACAAGAATTTAAAATCAATGCGACATATTGATTTTGGCAGACAAGAATTTTAATTCAATGCAAGCCATATATTTGGAAGGAACACTAAAAACGAAAGCACCAAGAAAAGAAAGAAATATTGCACCAGACATACCACTTTTAGGCAAGTTGCTCAAGCATCTACTGCCATTCTGGGTTCACAGATTCTTCAGTGAAATGGATTATTTGGATCTGTTTTAATGTGCTTTTAGGTCTAGATTTGGGATGGAACTTATTTTGACCATTCTGATAGATCACCTACACCAGGAGAAAGATAGGACTGTTTGTTTTTTCAACTGATGTCTTCTATTTGTTCTAAAATGGGATCTGAGGCACATTAGAGTTTACTGTCATTAACATTTGGATTCACCTGTCAAGATTCAGCAAAGGTACTCTTTAGAGATCATTTAATCATTCTTGCAAAGTCAAATTCAAAACATAGAGCTATTCAGCCCTTGGTCCTTTGGCCTGTGGCATCCCACTAGATTCCATTTTTGTCTCCAATGCTCTTTAATATCACATGAAACATCTGAACATGGAGATCTGAGGTGCACTGCACATGAGTTTTCAGGTGAAACACAACTCTCTTGATCCATCTGATTGTAGAGAAGGTGTTGATGCCTTAATCAGGAATAAGATGGATGAGGTTTAAAAACTGGAGCTTAAATATGAAGATTATCCAAACAAACTGAATATAATTGTGTTTTTGGGTGTGCATGTAACGTCTCCAGAAAATGCATTTTAATCTGTCCAAGATGGGACAAGGTGGGCATTTTCTTTAAAGATAAAGATCACAAGCTAGACATTGTTTGGCTTCTGAATGACCATATAGCAGACCATGGCCAAGGTGCCATCCCCAGCTTCAACAAGTGTGCCAGTGCCAATGATCTTTGCTTTGGGACAGATTCACGCCTGGCACTGTGACACATTGTATTTACATCAAAACTGGATTCCTGGGATCTGTACTCAGGTGGGGAGCCCAGAGTTCTCTGCCAGAGAGCAACACTGCTCTCCCATTTTCCTATGCTCTAGTCAGCAAGCATCCAAATGGAGGGTTATCTTACAAGAACATTAAATCAGTCACTTCAATCAAGAGATGTGTTCAGAGGAGTCAATGTTTTCTGCAGGACAAGCGAGTTGCATTGCAATTGTAATAATGGTTGAGTCACCCTCATTCTGGAAAAATTTCAAAATCCAAAATATTCTAAAAACTAAAACTTTTTTTCATAGGTGGGTGACATGGTGACACTTTTGGTTTCTGAGGGTTCAATGTACACAAACTTTCTTTCATGCACAAAATTATTTTAAAGTATTGTATAAAATTTAATAAAATTTAATATTGATTTGGATTTTAATATTGTTTTGTTTTACAGTTGTAATGTTTTTAAATTTTGCATATGTTGTGCACCGCCCTGATCGTGGGAAAGGCGGTATATAAATAAAGATTATTATTATTATTATTATTATTATTATTATTATTATTAGAGCCTGTGTGTATAAATGTACATATGAAAGAAAAAATGTTTTTACCCTTGGATCACATCTCTAAGATCACAGAATGATGAAATTGTAGTGTTGGAAGAGACCACAAGGGTAATTTAAATGCAAGAAATGCAAAAAGACACAGCTAAAGCATTCCTGACAGATTGGTATCCAGACTTATGTTTAAAAAGTTCCAAAAATGAGACTCTACCACTTTCCGAGGCTGCACAATTTCCTGTTGAACACCTCTTACTCTCAGGTTCTTTCTAGTTGTTACCCAAAATGCTAGGGTCCCAGGAGGATACTCAGAGTTGTATTCAAAGGGGGAATAAATTTAGCTCAATAAGAAGCTGTGAGAGGGTTCTGGGTAATGTTTAAAAGCCAGGGTTTAGCCTGTGTATAACGGACTTTTGAGAGTTGAAATCAAAAACACCTGGTTGAGAATCACTCATCTAGTGCTGTACTCTCTTACTCACAGTGTGGCATTTTCAGGGTGTACATGTGCAAAGCTTAAAAACAAATAGCAGCCGATAGATCCAAGAATTCAAAGACATAGCCCTGTTAGTCTGGAAAATCAGTATGCAAAGGGATCTTTGCAGCTTTGAGACTAAGTGAAAGAGAGAGGATGGTAGCATGAGCTTTCACAGAATTGAGCTGCTTCCTCAGATGCAATGGGACCAAAGTCAATGTAGTCAACAAAGCACCCTACAAAAGCAGCCACCAGCCCATTTGTGTATCTCTCTGTGTGGATTCTATTGTTTCCCACTTACAACACAGATCAGTGGATTATTGTCACTGTTGAGGCCTACTTCTGCAATGCGACAATTGTGTGCACTCCAATGAAGGCCTTCTGGTTTATTTTGTTTAAAAATATGTAGAGCAGAATCCTGGTGCTTTGTGGCTATGGTCAAACTTCTTTCATGGCTGAACAGAGTTGGACAAAAAGACTGGCAAAATATGCCAGCTGTGAGTGGTTTGTTTCTCTAGCCTGTTACTTCATTCACAGCCTTTCTCTTTTTCTTGTCATCATTTACATCATTTACATAGCTATGCTAGTGGAGTGTACAAACAGGATTACTCCACAGATATATAAGTGGCCTAAATATTCTAAAGCAACCAGAACTTCCCTGATCTTGGAAACAAAACAGGGTAAACTACTTCTGAATATTCTTTCCCAAAGAAAACCCTATGAACTTCATGGGGTCACCATATATCAAAAATGGGGAAAAAAGAGGATCCCAACAATTATCGTCAAGTTAGTCTGACATCAATACCAGGAAAGAGTCTAGAGCAGATTATGAAACAGAGAGTCTGTGAACATTTTGAAGGCAATGTCCTAATCGCAAAAAGTCAACATGGGTTTCAGAGGAACAAGTCATGCCAGACAAACCTGATCTCTTTTTTTGATAAAAATTACCAGCTTGGTAGATGAAGGGAATGCTGTGGATATAGTATATCTTGATTTCAGTTAGGCCTTTGACAAGGTTCCCCATGACATTTTTGCAAACAAGCTTATAAAATGCGGGCTAGACAAGTTAACTGTAACATGGATTTGTAATTGGTTGACCAGCTGAACCCAAAGGATGCTCAACAATGGCTCCTTTTCAACCTGGAAAGAAGTCGCCAGTGGGGTCCTGCAGGGTTCTGTCCTGGGCCCAGTGCTATTCAATATCTTTATTAATGATTTGGATGACAGAATTGGGGGATGCTTATCAAATTTGCAGATGACAGCAAATTAAGAGGAGTAGGTAATACCCCAGAGGACAGGATCAAAATTCAAAATGACCTGAATAGACTAGAAAGCTGGGCCAACGCCAACAAAATGAAATTCATAGCTGAAAAATGTAAGATACTGCACTTAAGGCGGAAAAATGAAATGCACAGATATAGGATGGGGGACATTCGGCTGAATGAAATTATGTGTGAAAGGGATCTAGGAGTCCAAGCAGACCACAAGTTGAACATGAGTCAACAGTGCAATGTGGCAGCTAAAAAGGCCAATGCAATTTTAGGCTGCATCAATAGAAGTATAGTGTCTAGATCAAGGGAAGTAATAGTGCCACTCTATTCTGCTTTGGTCAGGCCCCACCTGGAATACTGTGTCCAGTTCTGGGCACCAAAATTCAAAAAAGATGTGGAGAAACTGGAGCATGTCCAAAGGAGAGCAAATAAGATGGTGAAGGGTCTGGAAGCCATGCCCTATGATGAACAACTTAAGAAGTGATATGATAGACTTGTTTAAATATTTGAAGGGATGTCATATTGAGGAGGGAGCAAACTTGTTTTCTGCTGCTCCAGAGACTACAACACAGAACAATGGATGCAAACTGCAGGAAGAGATTCCACCAAGACATTAGGAGGAACTTTCTGACAGTAAGGGCTGTTCGACAGTGGAACACACTCCCTCGGAGAGTGGTAGTGTCTCTTTCTTTTTAGGTCTTTAAGCAGAGTTCTTGGGGCTAGTACTATGGCCCAGAGGCAGAAATCATTTGGCTCTCCAAGTGTTGTGAACTCTCTCCAAATAATACTGGGGGGGGGGGGGGGCGGGGGAGAGACGAGATTGCTGAAATAGTCTGTCCTTGGGGCTAGTCTGTGGGCTTGCTTTCTCTTATAAAGTTATGGGTCTTGGGGGAGGCCCCCAGAGTTGGCCTGCCTAAAATGATTTTCCGAGATAGCAACCAGTCTCTTTGCATTGCATCTGGGGTCTGGGGTCTTGATCAAGGGTGGCTGGGGAGGTCTCACAGGTTGATAGTTGTGCTTCAGCTAAACCCACCCAGGTTCCTCCGGCCTTCATTTGCTCAGCCCCAGGTCTGAAACATTTAATGAGGTTTTAGGTCCATAAAGACGGCCCTTCCATGGCTGGTCAACATGGAGCCTTCTTGATGGCTGCTCCTAAACTATGGAACTCTCTTTCTGTTCCATTGGCCCCCTCTCTGCTTTCCTTCTGCTGCCAGAGCAACACTTTTTAAAAATTTAAACATGCCTTCAGCTTTTAACTAGTTGAGACAGAGGCATACTAAATGGGTTTGCTGTATTTTTAAAAAATGTGTTGAATTTTTAAAAATTCTTTCATGTTTTAATTGGATTGGTTGTTTGACATTTTTAAAACCTTTGTATTGTACAGGTTTAATTTCCCTTATATAAAATGCTTTGGACCAAAGGTATTTGAGATTTCATATTTTGGGGGGGATTCTGGAATTTGCATATATTTAAATAAGGCGATATCTTGGAGATGAGATCCAAGTCTACACACAAAATTGCCTTGTTTGATATACACCCTATACACCTAGCCTGGAGGTACTCTGATACAATATTTTAAATAATTTTGGGCTCGAAACAAAGTTTGTGTACACTGAACCATCAGAAGGCAAAGGTGTCACTATCTTAGCCACACATGAAAAATAAAAGTTTGGGGTTTTGGAATATTTAGGAATTCCACAAATGGAACGCTCAACCTGTATACTGTTTTACCTATTTTGTTTTAATGGATGTTGTAAGATGTTTGGATCCCATATTAGGAAAAGGCAGGGCCTTAAATAAAATTAAATGAATAAATAAATGACTTATGCTTACTCTGCCTAACCCCCACAGTTTGGCATTTGCACATCGTGATTATGATGAAATTTATGATGTTTCTGCTGTGACACAATCAGAATGCTTTCGTTGATGCATCAAGCTTAGAAAAAAGGAAGGGGAAGGAGGAAGGGAGTTTTCATGGGAGACACTTGAAATTTCATGGGAGCCACTTCTCTGTTAAAGGAGGAGGAGATTAATCACAAAATGGGAATAAGAAAAGAGAAGGTATTGTGTACATTTGTGTTAGATACGGAAAAAAAAAAGTAGGGGGAAGAGTCATATGCCCAGTACCAACCATTTCCCCATCAAAACTTCAAAAATTCATCTAGCCAAGTGAACTTTCTATATCTTTCTTTTATTTGTCTGAAAGCAAGGATATTGGGATGTAAGAATGGCCGAGGCTGGGAATTTGATGTTATTTAATGGGCCCACACTACTCAGAAGATGTAGGCAAAATGATGGAATCAATGTGGAATGATCAAAGATGCCCTGTTCCATCTAAAATACACCAAACAAAAGGCAAGGCTGGCAGTTAAGTTCTAGAATGAAGAGAATATTCTAGAAGAAGAAAGACTATTTCCTAGCACAACAAGGGAAATATGATATAATAGGCATCACTGAAACCTGGTGGGATGAGTCTCATGATTGGAATGTAGAAATAGAGGGGTATAACCTTTTTAAGAGAAACAGGCCAAGCAGGAAAGGAGGAGGAATAGCATTATATGTCAGGGATATTTACACCAGTGAAGAGATGCAGGAAGTCAATACTGGAAGCCAGGTGGAGAGCATCTGGATAAAAATTAAAGGAGAGGGAAATAACAGGGATGTTACTGTGGGAGTCTACTACAGACCCCCGACTCAGGCAGAGGAATTGGATGATGCCTTTCTAGAACAGATAATCACATACTCAGAAAAGAGAGATGTAGTAGTGATGGGTGACTTCAACTATCCTGATATTTGCTGGAAGTCAAACTCAGCCAAATCCTCAAAGTCTAGCAAATTCCTCACTTGCCTGGAAGACAATTTCATTGTCCAAAAGGTGGAAGAGGCAACAAGGGGATCAGCCATTTTAGATCTGATCTTAACCAACAGGGAAGACCTAGTTGATGGGGTGCAAGTGGTTGGATCATTAGGGAGAAGTGACCATGTTCTCCTGGAGTTTGTAATACAGTGGAAGGGAGAAGCTAGGCATAGTCAGACACGCACTCTAGACTTTAGGAGAGCTAATTTCAATAAACTTAGAGAAATACTGGGAGTGATCCCATGGTCTGGAATACTAAAAGAAAAGGGAGCTCAAGACGGATGGGAGTTTCTCAAAAGGGAGATATTGAAGGCACAATTTCAAACAGTTCCAATGAGGAAGAAAAATGGAAGATGTCTCAAGAAGCCAGGATGGATGACTAAGGAACTTTCAACTGAGCTAAGTTTTAAACGGAACATGTATAAGAAATGGAAAAATGGAGAAATCACGAAAGAGGAATTCAAACAAATAGCCAGCACATGTAGGGGTAAAGTCAGAGAAGCTAAAGCGCAGAATGAACTCAGGCTTGCTAGAGAGGTTAAGAACAATAAAAAGGGCTTTTTTGGTTATGTCCGCAGCAAAAGGAAGAAGAAGGAAACAGTGGGGCCACTGCGTGCAGAAGATGGCAAAATGCTAACAGGGGACAGAGAAAAGGCAGAATTACTCAACACCTTCTTTGCTTCAGTCTTCTCAGAAAAGGCAAAGGGTGCTCAACCTAAGGATAATGGAACAGGAGACAGAATAGAGGAAATTCAGCACAGAATAAGTAAAGAGGTAGTACAGGAATACCTGGTTAACCTAAATGAATATAAATCTCCAGGACCAGATGAACTACATCCTAGAGTATTAAAAGAACTGGCAAATGTAATATCAGAGCCATTGGCAATAATCTTTGAGAACTCTTGGAGAACAGGAGAAGTCCCAGCAGACTGGAGGAGGGCAAACGTTGTCCCCATCTTCAAAAAGGGAAAAAAAGAGGATCCCAACAGTTATCGTCCAGTTAGTCTGACATCAATTCCAGGAAAGGTTCTAGAGCAGATCATTAAGCAGAGAGTCTGTGAACACTTAGAGGCCAATGCCATAATCACAAAAAGTCAACATGGGTTTCAGAGAAACAAGTCATGCCAAACGAACCTGATCTCTTTTTTTGATAAAATTACCAGCTTGGTAGATGAAGGGAATGCTGTGGATATAGTATACCTCGATTTCAGTAAGGCCTTTGACAAGGTTCCCCATGACATTCTTGCAAACAAGCTTGCAAAATGTGGGATAGACAAGTTAACTGTTACATGGATTTGTAATTGGTTGACTGGCCGAACTCAAAGGGTGCTCAACAATGGCTCCTTTTCATCCTGGAGAGAAGTGACCAGTGGGGTCCCACAGGGTTCGGTCCTGGGCCCAGTGCTATTCAACATCTTTATTAACGATTTGGATGACAGAATTGGGGGCATACTTATCAAATTTGCAGATGACACTAAACTGGGAGGAGTAGCTAATACCCCAGAGGACAGGATCAAAATTCAAAATGACCTGAATAGACTAGAAAGCTGGGCCAGTGCTAACAAAATGAAATTCAATGCGGAGAAATGTAAGGTTCTGCACTTAGGGAGGAAAAATGAAATGCACAGATATAAAATGGGGGACACCTGGCTGAATGAGACCACATGTGAAAGGGATCTAGGAGTCCAAGTAGACCATAAGCTGAACATGAGTCAACAGTGTGATGCGGCAGCTAAAAAAGCCAATGCAATTTTAGGCTGCATCAATAGAAGTATAGTTTCTAGATCAAGGGAAGTTATAGTGCCACTCTATTCTGCTTTGGTCAGGCCCCACCTGGAATACTGTGTCCAGTTCTGGGCACCACAATTCAAAAAAGATGTGGAGAAACTGGAGCAGGTCCAAAGGAGGGCAACTAAGATGGTGAAGGGTCTGGAAACCTTGCCCTATGAGGAACGCCTTAGGGAACTGGGGATGTTCAGCCTGGAGAAGAGAAGGTTAAGAGGTGATATGATAGCCCTGTTCAAATATTTGAAGGGATGTCATATTGAAGAGGGAGCAAGCTTGTTTTCTGCTGCTGCAGAGACTAGAACGCGGAACAATGGATGCAAACTGCAGGAAAAGAGATTCCACCTCAACATTAGGAGGAACTTCCTGACAGTAAGGGCTGTTCGACAGTGGAACACACTCCCTCGGAGTGTGGTGGAGTCTCTTTCCTTAGGGGTCTTTAAGCAGAGGCTGGATGGCCATCTGTCAGGGATGCTTTGATGTGGAGTTCCTCCATGGCAGGGGGTTGGACTGGATGGCCCTTGTGGTCTCTTCCAACTCTATGATTCTATGATTCTATGATTCTATGAATATCAAGTTTCTGGTAACTCCCTGCAGAGCAGGTTTTGGCAAAAGAGCAGATTATTGGTGCGTGTTACCCCCTTTCTTTATAGCTTCTTCAAACTAATTATGGGGAAATATTTTCCATGGTTAACATTTTATTTCACCATTTTATGAATGACCTCTTTGCAGATTTAAAAGGAAATTTTCAAATTTTAAAAGAATTGATAAAGAACTGCAATAGATCTGTTTTGTAAGGAGGAGTGGTAACACCTTCCAGGTTCCCTAAGGTATGTTTTCAAATGTCATGGTAATAAAAGAATGAGCCGGGGACAGCATAGCAACGTTTCTTTTCATGAAGTACCATGGCTTAAAAAACCATAAAGGGATTCACAGCTTCAACTTAATTAAGCAGCAATCTTGGAACAAAAAGTCTGGTGCAATGTGAAAAGTATAAGACGTATTTTTTTTCAAGAAGAGAGTTTAAAACATCTTAGCTTAATATGAGGTGGAGGTGAGTCCTTAGAAGTAGGTTCCATAGAAAGAAAGAAAGTGGAACATTGATTTTATAATTTTCTAGATGAACTCTCTGCCGATTTAATAGGAAATTTTCAAGTTTTTTTTTTAAATGCAAACACCTCTGTTGTATAAGATGGAGCAGTAACAACTTCCAAATTAAGATATGTTTTCAAATGTCATTGATACAGAATAAGATGATGATAGCATGATAGTATTTCTTTACAGGAAATGCCATTGGTTCAGAAACTATAAAGAGAGTCACAGCTTCAACTTATTCTAATAAAGCAAGAAACTCAGAACAAAAAGTCCAGTGCACTCTAAGACTTTTTTCCCCACACGAGTGTTTAAAATATCGTAAGTTCCTATGAGGTGGAAGTGAGTACTTAGAAATAGGTTCTAGAGAGAAAGTGGAATTCTCAACTGTTCAATATCTCAAGGGACTCTTTCAAACGGGAGGAATTTCTCCCAATTCCAAATGGAGCCAATGCGGATTTACGTAAATTCGCTTGTTTAGCGAATTTACCTGAACCCCTGTTCCGTTCGGAAGGCATTAGGAATTACTTCCCATTACCCGAAAATAACCCCCCCTTTCCCGAAATCGCGTGAGAAGCTTAAATTCGCAATAACGTTAAACCCATGATTGCATTCGGAGTGACTTCCCTTTTGCCCAAATTTGCGTGAGAAGAATTAATTCGCAATAACATGAAACCCTAGGATTACGTTTGGATTGCCCTTGGATTATACTTCCAATTTCCCACGTCTGAAAGAGTCCAAGGCACGAAAATATCCACAGTAGTTCTACATTTTAAAGGTAATTAATTTTTGTGACTTTGCAAATTTAACAGGAACCTAAATTAATAAAATGAGATTAAGAAATGTATTTATATCAAAAAGCTCAGCACAAAGCAGGGAACTTAACAGAAGACACTGTTCCAAAATGAGGAGAAAGAAACATGACAGATGAACTTCAGAAACCTGGAAGAAGATCTTTGTCATGTGTTTATTGCTAAGGACATACAGAATCACTTCTTCTGGCTGCCTGATGAAAGTATTTGGATAATTTCTGTGACCTCTCCCTCTGAAAGGTAATTTTCTCTGTTTTACAAAACAAAACAAAAAAAGTCTTAATCTTTTCTTTCCCTAAAGATGTTATCAGTATCACCTGAAATGGCTGCTCTCCATTTAATAAGCACCGAAGCAGAAAAGGGATTACAATCTTGTGTATATAAATGGTACTTTTAAATAAATAAATAAATGCTACTTTTGTTAAATCTTTTCAGGACTATTTAAAGCACAACTCATCTTGGCAAAGAATTGATTAAGGAACTATTGACTACAAAAGTCAAACTATATGTAATGAACGCTAAAATTATGCACTGTAATAACAATGTGTAGGTGAGAAAGAGGCATGTATGAGAACAGTTTAAAAAATAAATACAAGATTGAAAGGCCTCACTGGGATGCTCTCTATATTTCATGTTATTTATCTAATATTAGGAGAAAGGGGAATGAATCATATATTAACGTTGGATGAAGGACAGATGCTAAATAATATGAAAAATAAATTGAATGAGGAAAGATGTTGCGCTCCTTTTAGTGAGAAGCAAGAAACACATTTCCAGAAAAACAAGTTGTATGCTCTTGAAATACCGGAATACAAAATTCCAGCAGATGTGGTACACATTGTATTATTTGTAGTTCTATGTGCTTTGTTTTGCCTGGTTCTTTAAATAACCTTTGACCAGGAGAAGGATGGAAGTTCAGGTTTCTGTCAATGTTAAGAAAAGAACATTCGTGCACCAAAGTATATCACACGAGGTATAGAATGAAATGGAAAAGTGAGAAGCATTTCCAATGAACATCTCCAACATGTTGGTAAGTCCCTAAAATGTAGGACCTTTTATTGGGAAGAGAACAGATTCCAGTTTTTCCTCACTTGATAGCATCTTGCAACTAAGCAGCGAGAAATATTTATAATGATTAAAGGATTATGCCATCATTTTAGAAATGATTTCTTTGTATAGCTGAAAGGAAATGGCAACCTCTTGTTCGCTGAAGAGGGAGAGTACAATACAATCTTTAAGGTAAATTTTCAAATGCAATAAACTCAGAAGAACACAGAATTTGACAAAACCATTTTTACTTCTCGGGATTGCCTTAGTTTAAAAAGGATAAAGAAATCTATTGTAAACCACAAGCATAATTAAGAAAGCAACCAGCTCCTAACAAAAAGTCTGTAGTAATGTAAGATTTAAACCTATTTCTTCAAAACTGGAGCATACAGCATCACAAATGAATATTTCCATCGTGGAGGTGAGTCTTTAGAAAGGAAGTGGAAAGGGAAAAGGGACAAGATTTCTGGCTTATTTTCCTTGATCATGAGCTTGTTCATAATGCTAGCTACCAAAAATAGTGGTTAACCATTCTTAAGCATGTATTTGTGATCTGACTGTAGATTTAAAAGGGAATTGTCCAGTTTGGGGGGGAGGGGGGAGGAAAATGAAAGAAACAAGATAAAGAAATTAAAAGAAATAGAAATTAACACATCTGGCATGAATTAAAGAAATAGATCTTTTTGTTCAAAATTGGAAAGAGTGAAACATCATGGATGCTTGAAAGAATGTCCTTAAGATGCTGTTTTTAAGTTTTCGTTGGTTTAATTTAGTTTTAAGGGGTGGGTGGTCGGGAAGGGGTAGGATAACTGTTTTAATCTGTATATTTTTTTAACCTTGTTGTAACCCGCTCCGATTATGCGAAGAGAGGAGAAGGGTATAAATAAACATTATTATTATTATTATTATTATTATTATTTCATATTTAAAGAAAGTATTAAAGGATTAAATATTGTCTTTAAATCTAACAAAGAATATTGAAAGACCTCAGCGATATAGAGATGAGATTTATGCTTCTCATGTTGTTTTTCTAATATTGGGAGAATTCAAACAAGAAAGTTCAGTGGATCAAGAAAGTCCATGGGTCAAAGAACAGAAGCTAAATGATTTAAAGAATATCAGTTGGTGAAAAAAAGTTGTGTTTCATTTAAAATGTCTTTTATTTAAAATTATAGCAAAGTTGTCAGGTGAGATTTAAAAGACATAGTTCCAGAATAAAAGGTTGCATGCTCTGGAGAGACTTAAACACAACAGTCCCTCAGATGTGGTGCATATTGTAGTATTTCAAGATCTAGGTGCTCTGTTTTGCCTGGCTCTCTAAATAACATTTGAGGAGGAAAAGAATGAAAGTTCAGGTTTCTGCCAATGTTAAGAAAGGCACAGACATGCACCAAAAGATGTGACACAAGGTACAGAACTCATCCTCCTTCAAGAATGGAAAAGTGAAAAGCATTTCCCAAAACATCTCCATCATTTTGGTAAGTCCCCAAAAGGTAGGTTCCTTTATTAGGAAAAAAATAGATTCCTGGTTTTCCTTCACTTGACAACCACGTAGAGCTACGAACTGAGAAATATTTATTACAGTTAAAGGGTGACAACCTCTTTTATAAATGACCTCTTTATAGATTTGAAAGAAAGTTTTCAGGTTAAGAAGAAATGGAATCCTGTTCTCTGAAGAAAGAGTGATACATCTTTAAGGTAAATTTTCAGTTGCAATAAACAGAAGAATACATATATTGACAAGATAATTTTTATTTGCAGGGATTCGTTTAGTTTTAAAAAGATAAAGCAATCTAATGTGAAGCATAAACATGCTTCAGAAGGTAAACAGCTTTTAATAAAATGTATGGAATTAATATAAGATGCAGAACATATTTCTTCAAAAATGGAGAGTAAAGCATCATAATTGGATTTGCCCATCATAAAGGTGAGTCCGTAGGAAAGGAAGAAACAGGAAAAAGATTTCTGGTTAATTTTCCCTGATGATTGGCATGTTCAAAATCCTATGTACCAAAAGTACTTATTAACCTTTTTAAAGAGTGTATTTGTGATTTCTCTTCTGATTTAATAGGAAATTAAATTCCAACTTGGGAAAGGAGAGGATAATGAAAGAAATAGACAAATATTAACAAGTCTGGTGTGAATTAAGGAGCAAAAAAGGTTTTTTTCCCCAAAAGGAGGAAAGAGTGAAACTTCACAGATGAACCTCACCAATTTTAGGTCTTGTAGCACTTTTGAGACTAACTGAAAGAAAATGTTGGCAGGATGAGGTTTTGTAGACTTCAATCAACTTCCTCAGATCTTCTGAGACTAACAAACTAACATGGCTACATCTTTGAATAGGTTTTAGGTGATTCTACAGACTAACAGGGCTGTATCCTTGACCAGGTTTTAGATGTTAGGAATGCAATACACACTTGCTTAGAAGTAGACAGCAACTGGCCATTTATATCTGAAGATGTTAATATTGAATTATAAGAGTACTCACCCAAAAGTTGATTCCAATGAAATAAATAGGCTTTGGAGTAAATGAATAGGATTGGGGGTATACGGTCCACACTGAGAGTTAAAGTTTGCTACAGATGTCAATGAAAACACTTTGAAAGAAGTAGGCTGAAGTCCCAGTCTGTTTGTGCACAAAAGGACACCAGTTTATGTGTGTATCCACACTGTACAATTATAGTGTGGACAAGGGGATCTGAGACACACTGAACATGATTGTTCAGGTGGAACACAAGTATGTCTATCCATCAGATTGCAGTGAAGATATTGATGCCTTAAGCAGTAATAAGATGGATGAGAGTGATCAACCTGAAGCTTAAATTAAAAAGATTAACCAAACTAACTGAATATAGACTTTGCTTCCCTCCTGAATGTCCATATAGCAGACCATGGTCATGGTGCCTTGTCCAGCCGTGGCAAGTGTGCCAATGGCAATGATCTCTGCTTTCGGACAAGTTCAGGCCTAGTGCGTGACGGAGGGTGAAACAAAAGGGTGGTTGTCAGTCGATCCAGGAGTAGTTGTAACAAGTCAGCAGTTAAGATGCCAGAAGCCATCCAGGAGTCAAACCAAAAGCTAGTCCAAGATCAAGGAGACACAAATGCTAGAGGACAGTCAACCATCCACATAAGACAGCTGTGAACAACAAAGACATTGGAGGCTGCAGGAAGAATTATGGCCATCTCCTTCAACAACACCAGTGGCCTAAATAATCAGCATCTCTTATGTGTTTTTTGTTCATTACTCAGCAAAGGATCGTGGTGTGTCTTCAGCATCCTCAGCCTCTGCAACCTCCTGATGGGGATCAGGGACCCTACTACCTCTGCCCCAGCTCTTGGGACCTTCACTATCAGGAGTAGCAGATTCCTGGCATGCTGCCTCTTCTTTCTCCTCTTCACCCGAATTGAACAGGGGGAGAGGTATGACACCCTTGAACTTCAGGATCTTTTGGTCCAAATACCTCCCCAGACTATAGAACTCACGATGCTGAAGAATGGAGTCCTGGCATTTGAACTGGCTTTATACTAGTAGATTGGTATCATATAGACGCAGTCAAAGTAGCTGTACTTACTGTCAGGTAGAGGTGGCTGTTTCTGTTAGTGTGATTGCGCAGGCTGCGTTGCACCACACTGAAGCTGTGCGCCTGGATGGCTGAAAAGTGACACGGAGCTCTGTTCAGGTTGGAGAATCTCCTTTCCCCTCCAGAAGCAGACAGATATCTCTCATGGAGGCTCTGTAATCTTTGTTGCTCTGTATACAAGTGTGTCCTCAATGCCACAGCGAGATGCAATGCACCATACAGCATCAGCATCAACACAACAACTCATAAGGACCCACACTGTACACTGAGGCTCCTCCCTTATATACATGTGCATCTTCTTGTCCTGTGCACTTTCGCCCAGCAGCCTCTTCCTGTGTGCACCCTCTAGACAGTTCCCCCATGCAGGCCAGGGAGACTTGGCAGTTTTCTGCTCATCATGCTGTCTGTCCCCTCTTGTGACTCAGCACAGCCCAAATGCTGACTCAACATGGCATCTTGGGGATTTCAGGGAACCCTGGCACCTTTCCCCCACGTCTGAGCATTTCCCAGGACCCTATTCTCTAACAGTTTCATGGGGCAGGTGCCTGAAGGGAGGCTAAAAGGGTCAAAGGGAAAGCTATATAGACAGTGAGCCCAGCCATTTTGCTAGTCTGTTGACTCCAAGTGTGGGAGATATTATCTCATCCTCACCACTGAGAAGAAAAGGCCCAACTGCCAATCTAGTTGACTTTTGTATGTGGAATGAGATGGGGCACTTTTCTGTCTTTCTTCTCAAGCAGTAAAAGCTCTTGGGCTAGCTCTCTAAACCCATATTTACATATTCCCTACCCATTCTGTACTGGGTAGAAAAAGCATCTTATCTGTTACTAAGAGGAAGGAAACAGTGTGGGGAGCAAAATCCTCACCCCCTTATTATGATGCATTTCTTTTCTTTAAACCCTTCTCCTTTTTGGCTTGCTTCACTATCAGACCTGTACTAGAGAAACCAGCTTAAAGCAAGACTAGTGATGTATTGACGTGGGAGAGGAGACGATTTGACTAGGCTCCACCATTCAAACAAACTGCTTCATTTATATACCGCTTCATACCGCCTAAGCAGTGTCTTAACACCAAGGAGCACAGCACAGGAACTGATGATGGAGCATGCCCAGGCTAGTGCTGACTGCCACTTTTGGGGTTGGGAAGGAATTTTCCTCCAGGGCAGATTGGCCTGAGAACCTGGAGGTTTTTTGCCTTCCCCTGGACACTGAGCAGGAGCCACTTGCTACGTGAATTGGCACATCCAGATCAAGTTCAAAAAATCATCTTTAAAATAATGAAAATATTAAAAATAATAAAGATAAACAAGCATAAATACAAATAAGAGATATTAAATGAAAAATAAATTTATTGATAAAAACTAGTTCTTGTTTCCTTTGCCGTTTTCACTGAAATATTAAGTACACTTCTATTTCCTGCTTTTGCTTGGATTCTATGACAACGTGGCTTGCTCTGCCAGATAGCAAGGGATTTGGGCTTACATTTTAGAAATTTTGATTGTGTTAACCTTCTGCTTGAAGTTTTAAGTTTTGGATCTAATTGTTGGTGAAATAAAGCTCTCAATCACAATAGATTTTAGGTCTTGTAGCACCTTTGAGACTAACTGAAAGAAAGACGTTGGCAGCATGAGCTTTAGTAGACTTCAGTCGACTTCCTCAGAAATCAATGAAAGCTCTTTGAAAGACGTATGCTGCAGTCCCAGTCTGTGTCTGCCCAAAAGGACACCAGTTTATGAGTGTATCTACACTTGGGAACTTCAAGGCAGCCTTTTCACAAGGTTGGTTTATTTGGCTACAAACGAACGCAGGTGGGGCTATAGCTCGGTGGCAAAAGGACATGTTTTGCATGCTGAAGAGTCAAGCGGTGGCATGACCAGGACGCACCAAGAAATACCTTTCTTAACTAAAGACTTTGGAGAGCTGCAGCCAGCTCCATTCCTTTAGTTAATGGTTCTTCTTCTTGTTGTGTGCATTCAAGTCATTGCCGACTTATGGTGACCCTAAAGTGAACCTTTCACAGGGTTTTATTGGAAAGTTTCTTCAAAGGGGGGTTTGCTGTTGCCTTCCTCTGATGCTGAGAGAGTGTGACTTGCCCAAGGTCACCCAGTGGGTTTCGTAGGTGAGCAGGGATCCGAACCCTGTTCTCCAAAGTCATAGTCCAATGCTCAACTAAGCATCTTCAAAGAGAGGCTAGACAGCTCCTGCTGGGGCTGCTCTGGAGTTCCTGCACTGATTCCATGCTCTTTATGAACTCTGTGGCAGCATCCACACTGTAGAAATCATCCAGTTTAACTGCCTTAGCTCCATGCTATAGAATTTTGGGAAATGTAATTTTGTGAGACATGTAGCCTTCTCTGTCAGAGAGCTCTGGTGCCAAAAAAACCTACAAATCCCAGAATTTCATAGCATGGAGCCATGGAGGTTAAAGGGATATCAAACTGCAGTGCAGATGTAGTCTGTGATTCTATCCTTTGAATCACTCTTGTAACAAAACTCTAGGACAATGATGGAGTTGACTTGAAATCCCATGACATCACCATTGCATTTAGCAACTCAGAAATATTTAAACCCAGGAAGGCCTATATCCTAATGCTGTTTTAAAGAGAAATCCTGCCCATCCCTCCCAGACAATAAACTCTGTGTCATAGAATATATAATTTATTTCAAATTCTTCCTGAGACTAATGGGCCTCTAAGCTACCTTGAAGAGGCGCTGCTTTAATGAAAGAAGTGGGATGTTGCACAACAGATCCCCACAAAGCAAACTGACTTTTCTGCCCCGATGCTTTGGCTGGAGGTTCCTTTAGCCTCTTGAAAATTTAAGAAAGATGTCACGCTAATATAAATGGTTCTGCTCAAGAAAGATTCCATGCTTTATCTTCCCCAAACTTCATGCTTCAGGTTTTTTGCCTACTTCAATTTTTTGCTTTTTTTTTCCCTTAAGGGTTTTCTTTTTGCAACACGATCCTGCTATTAGGAAAGAAGCCAGGGAAATGCATCATATTCTACTGACCTGGGCAGAGGCCAAGAAGTTATTATTATTTCTTGGGAAACAGAGCGCTTTTAGAACTGCAGCATAAAACATCAGCTGTTCTGAATCAAACTGAAGTGGGAAGGCCAGGTTTGATTTCATTGATAATAATAATAATAATAATAATAATAATATTTTTATTTATATTCCGCCCCTCTGGGTAAACAATCGGGGCGGAGTACAACATTTTAAAATACATAAAGTTAAAATACAATTCGGTCTCCCCTCCCACCCGTTAAAAATGAATTAAACTAGGAATGAAATTTAAAGCAATGAAACATTAAAACATTAAACATTAATGGCTCTAAAACTTGGATACGTGGGTGGCCACAAGGGTATCAATGTCTCATTTAATGGGAGTGGAGAGGCAATGAATGACAGAAAAGTTAGTCATTTTCTGGGAAGGCCTGCCGGAAGAGATGCGTCTTAGTGGCTCTCTTAAAGCTATTATTTTATTTAAAAAGTTTGCGTCCCAGCTTTCAGCATAGGATTGCATATACTTCTCATATGTCGACTGCAATGGCAGGGAGTAGGAAGTTGGGATTTGAGCCAGGTAGATGCTCAAACTATCCCTGGCACCCAGCATTTGGGTATAGGGTTGCCAGGTCAGTAGTTTCCCATTCTCTAAGACTTCAGTGACAAAACCTGCGACCAGTGGGAACACTAGAGTTGCCATCACTTGGTGCGGTAACTCATGGTGTCACCCCATTCCCTTGACTGCCTCCCATATCACACCATACAGAATCCTTACCACAGTCAGCACTCTAACCATGGATTTTTTTTTTTAAATTGACAGATCTGACCACCCACAGCTTGAAAATATTGAAAATATTACACAGTGAATACATTGTTCTTAGCAAGAGTGCTACGAGTGTTAACTTCAACGATTCCATTGATTCCTTGGGAAAGAGATCATGCCAGCGTTCTTCAAAGTTTTCTTCATCCACATCAGTTGTCAAGAATAAGGAATTTTTGCCAAACCATAACACTGATATATACATGCCTTTAACTATCAAGATAGAATTTGCCTATATGCTTCTAGCCCCAACAGCCTTGGATTGTAGCATCTAAACACAGCTTTTGTTCTCCTGAACTGTTTAATCATTTTCAAGTGAAGCCTTGCTGGTCGATATCCAAGGAATGCCATGTTATATCCACCATTTCACTATGCCATTGTATTTAATGGGACTTGAGCATTCATGGATCTATGGGGGTCCTAGTAATCCTTGGTAATGCTGGGGTTCCCAAGAAATACCATGGGAGGAAGAAAGCATCATGTGGATCTCCAACATAAAACTGGTTATTATCCCTAACATATAAGCTACTGACACTAATGATACAGTCACCCCTTCGTATCCACGGATGCTTTATCCATGGATGCAAGCATCAAAGCCTTGAAAATATTGAAAAATATGTTGAATTCCCAAAGCAAATCTTGTTTTTGCCATTTTATATAAGGGACACCAGTTTATTATGCCATTGTAATTAATGGGACATGACTATCCTACAGGTCTTTGTATCCATGGGGGTCCTGGAACTAAAATCCAGTGGATACCAAGGGCCTACTCTAATGGTTTGGGTTGGGTGTTTTGTTTTGTTTTTTGGTATTAGTGTTATTCATAAATCGTAATTGCCATATATCACTGAATGTAATCACAATAGTTGTGACAAAAATAATGAGGAAAATTAAAATTATAACTTTAAATTACAGTATCCTATGAACACATAAATGTATTCACATGTACATAGTTAAAGGCCATCGAAATCCCATGGTGTAGTTGTTTGAGATATGATTCTGAAGACCAGAATTCAATTCCCAGCTTGGCCATGCAACCCACTGGGTGACCCTGGGCAAGTCACACTCTCTCAGCCTGAGGGGAAGGCAATAGCAAACCTGCCCTGAACAAATCTTGCTAAGAAAACCCCATGACAAAACCCCATCTTGGAAATGACTTAAAGGAACACAACAACAAAAAACAAAATCATAATTTAATAAAGCACCATATACTACATTCAAAACACTCTCTTGCCACATGATTTAAGAACCAAAGATTTAAGAAAGAGACCAGAGAGAAGGCCAACTGAAGGGAGCATTTCATAGCTTGGGAGCAGCCACCACGAAAGCCCTCTCCCATGTCCTCATCTGACAGGACTGGAATGATGGTGAGAACCAAGAGAAATCCCTCCCTTGAAGAACTTAAAAATGGAGTTGTTGTTGTTGTTTGTCCTTTTGTGTCATTTCTGACTTATGGTGACCCTTTGATAAGGGTTTCTTAGCAAGATTTGTTCAGAGGAGGTTTGCCATTGCCTTCCCCTGAAGCTGAGAGCAAGTGACTTGCCCAAAGTCACCCAGTGGTTTTTGTGGCTGAGCTGGGATTTGAACCCTGGCCTCCAGAGTCGTAGTCCAATACTCAAACCACTAGGCCACACAGGCTCATAAAAAAGTCTTTGCTGTCCCCAGAAAGAGAGCAGAGAGGGGATCAACAAAAACTCCCAGGGGAGGGGGTTTCACAGCTTGGGAGCAGCCACCAAGAAGACCTTCTCCCATGTCCTCACTAGGCAGATTTGTGATGGTGGTGGGACGAAGAGAAAGCCCTCCCATGAAGACCTTAAAATTTGGGCACACTCATATTGGGAGATATGGGCTAGTCTACATGTAAGTGTATTATGTAAATTGATGCAGATTTTTCCTCGTTCACATTGACGTTTAATTCTTCACTTTCCTGCACATATTTCCTGCATCTCTCTCTCCCTCTCTTGAAAATGCACAGCTACCCAAATCCATGCAAAACAGATGGACAGCCACTTGTTTCTCCTCCAGAGTTTTTCTCCAGAGTTTAAGCAGATTTTTTTGGAGGGGGGCACTGCAAAAAGCCCAAACTCCTGCAAATCATGTGTGGACGGATCATATTCCTACCAGCTAGAATGAGAAATTTTAATCAGACAAGCCCATGGTCTTTCAAATGTTCTCGATCCAAGCCTTTCTAATGGTCTGGGTCCAAGCCTGTGAAAGGCCAACAAATGGGTGATATGGAAGAAACAGGAAGAAAAATAACCAGCTGAATATATATATATATACCATCACCTCTCCAAGTCTGTGAACTTGAAATGAGCGGACTTGGAAATCCACAGAGCGGCAACCGCTATTAATCTCAATGGGGCATGTATGTGGTGCGCACTCCACCTTAATGCACATCCCATTCAAGCCTATGCACTTGAATATGCACAAGATTTTGAACTCACGGGGGGGGGGGGTGTCCAGAATAGATCCCCGACAAGTTTAAAGGGGCAACTCTGTGTGTGTGCATGTGTTTGTGTAATGATTCACCTTGGCTCCTCTTTCGGAGAAAGGTGGAATAAAAATTAAATATTAAATCAATATACAAATAAATAAATGTGAAAGTGGATTTTCTTTGAGGATTGCAGAAGTCAGGGCTTGGAGTCCAAAAATAGCTTGGAGTCCAGAAACAGAACTAAAGGTGGATTGTTTTTTATGCAGCTTTTGCAATTACCTGTACTAACCGCCACTCTCCACATTATTATTAGCCGTCTTGACTCCAGGCCTGGGACAAAAGCAGCATAGAAACGAACGAACTAACTAACTGACTGATTAATGTAATGTGTATAAAATTCACCTTCAGGCTATGTGCAGAAGGTCTACATAAAACATAACTGAATATCATGCTTAGACTTGAGCCCCGTTTCCACGATATCTTATTATGTTGAAGCAATGATTTCAAAAGCTGAAGAACCCCGAAATTCAAAATAATTCTAGTCCCAAGCCTTTTTGTATATGGGAGACTCAACTTGTCATATTCATAAACATCATCATGATTTCACTTAAATGTTGTCTTTCTCCTGGTGTGGGAGTCAGCTTTTCCAGTTTTTGATAGCAATCATGATTTCATTTCATCTATATGCTCAGTAGGATCCAAATAGAATCACCAACAGAGTCAGGTAAAAAGAGTGAAATTTTAAAAATCAGTTGAAATCATCCTATTATGAGAAATGTAACCCATGAAATTGGACCTTATGGAGAAGTGGTCCTATGGGACCAGGCAGAATGGAGAGTGTTTGTTTGTTTGGTTTCCATGGAAACAACTGAGAATCTTCGCCAAGGTGGGAGTTGCGTCAGTTGAGGTTGAGAGGAGGTTGAGAGGTGGAGAGACCTCAAGACAAGAGGCATTTCTCTTGGTGGCTTTGCCTATTTTCTATTTGTTGGGAGTGTTTTGAGTCCAGGTTTGTTTCAGTGGACCCTACTTCCGCTTCTTGAAGGCTTGATCTGATCTGAAAGCATCCGTATTCACTCATTCATTTGGTACGTTCATTGTAATATAGGACTGTGTTCTTTATTAAATTTCATCCCCCCTTTCTCCAATGGGTGGGTCTCAAGGTGGCTTAGAGTACAAAAGATAGAATGAACAAAAGCATTTGTAAAACGTACACATGATAGTAAAAGAAAAGGATGGTGCTGTTGCTTCGGTTGGCAGTTAGTTCTCAAAGATCTGCAAAGGACAGTCTACAAATGTTAACTGGGAGGGAATTAGGAAACGGAAGGACAATGGCTTGGAGATATATCACATAGATAGATGTGAAGATAGAATAGAAATAAACCGAAATGCCCTTGACCTAATTATATCTGGAGTTGAAAAGGGGTTAATGAGAAAGACTTACATATTTCTATTGGAGAATGGATTTAAAAATTAAACGATTAAAGAAACTATGATTAAATGGATGCAAAATATTGGCAGACCAATTTCAATGGAAATGCGGGGGGAAACGTGGAAAATTAATCACAAATTTACGAAAGCTTTGAAAGAAAACTATTTAAAGATATTTCACAGGTGGTATCTTATTCCATCAAGACTCTCAAAAATGAGCAAACACCTAGATTTTAAATGTTGGAAATGTAAAGATAAATTTGGCACAATGTATCATGTCTGGTGGCAATGTAAAATAATTAAAAAGTTTGGGCAAAAAATACACAAGGAAATGAAAGCAGTACGAAGATTGAATATTCCACTCATTCCAGAAGTATTTTTATTACACATAGTAGCAAAAATGCAATCAAATTTGTCTCCAAACCAAATAAGCGTGATCTTATATATGATCTCTGCCACCAGAATGGTGCTGGCTAGACACTGGAAATCTAGCACAATGCCTAGCATAGATGAATGGAAGTTAAGGGTAGCTGAACTATGGAATATAGAGAGATTATCAATGTATTTATCAGGGAAAACTATTCAAGATTATGAGGAGAAATGGAAGGATGTAGTTACCGCATAGTATTAATGCTTATATTTTTCCAATGATGACCTGCTTGCCTTAAGATACAGATAAAGAAGTTGTAATTGTATATAACAATAACAAATATACTAACTTTTATTTTCTTTTTCTATCTCAGTAACCACCGATAAAATATATACATGGGTACATGGACATGTATACATATGTTTATGTTTATATATATTTACGGATGTATGTGTACATATACATATGTCTATATTGTTTCTACTATATCAAGTTTCTATTTGATTTCAATCGTTAACCAACCTATTATTTGATATCTGGTGGTTAAATTTATTGTATACGCACACAGTTGATATAAGATGTAATGTTCAATACAAGATTTTACTGTTATAGTATGGAAACATCAATCAAAATTATCATAAAAAAAATAGAGAGAAAGACAACAATAGATGTGATTTCCATGTTAGTGGGTTGTCAAATATGCTCTGTCTTTTAGTCTGAACTTTCTGTGGTGCTGACTCTATCTTGGAACTGGGCTCCAGCACCATCGAAGAAAACCTGGAGGAAATTCAACGTCAAATAACATGGAAGCCACAGTCTGTCACAGTGTACATGAATTGTGTGATATATGATTTTTGTTTTGATTTGGTCTGTCCTGAATTTCCCAGGTCCACTAAATGACCCCAAGATCAAGCAATAAGAGAGAAGGAGGAAAACTCTTTCTCCTTCCACCTTCTCCACGCCATGCAGAAATTGATGCACCTCTTTCAGGGTCATGCCTATTCCCAGTTTTGCTCCTTAAAAAAACAACAACAACAATGGTTGTAAATTTTCACAGAAGACATATTATTTGGGTGGCAGTCCAAGAAAAATCCTCTGAGGAAGGTGCCCTAAATTCCTTTTAGTAGGCATATAGGCTGGCTGTTGTTTTCATCCACAGTTATACGATGGGGATAACCAATGACAAACCTCCTATTAACAAATCTTGTCAAGACAACATAAGATAGGTTCCCCTTGGGCCGCTATGAATAGGAAAAGACTTGAAGTCACACCCCAACAACATTGTAAGAGTACCACAGTCCTATGAGATCAGGTATTTTTCTTATACCATGGAGCAAATGATACCTGGGAGACTGAGCAGTGGAGCAGCACCTTCTGCAAGCCATCTTCCTGACCCTTCCAGGTATCTACAGGCTCAGGCCAATGCAACCTCTTCATTTTTACAGGCTCAGACCTAAAAGGGATGAGCAAGATGGACAAATCATTTGGAATGGAGAGCAACACCGATGATTCTAAAGATTTCAAGGGTCCAAGCTTCGAGAAATGGAGGTCCCAGATCATCAAAGAGGATCCAATGGAAGCATACGAAGCCTTGAGGTTGGTATTTAATCCAAAGTATCCTTAACTCTTCCTGTCAATTAAAATGCAGTATAACAATGCGAAAGAAACTCTCAAAGCACCTTTGCATGGGGTGATGGGATCTAATACACTGGGAGTCGCAGGTTCCCCCATAGTGGATTCCTGGCAAGTGTAACACAGCCATTGTAATATCAGCTAGGAGTTCTTAGCCAACAACTTCTTCAGGGCCAGAAGGGTTGCAAAGTAAAAATAAGTAGTGTAAAACTACTGTAGTGAGGAATATCTTAAACTTTTCTGTTTAACTTTTGGGCAGGAGATATTCAAGGAGAGCATGGAAGGTCTCTTGATCATTGGGGCTTTAGTTGTCTCAAAGAGTTTTAGAAGAAATCAGAAGCAACTTTTTAGTTTTTTCTAGTATTTTCAAAAACCAGAGGTGCAACATCCAAGCATCCAGGGTGGGATCGGTGACTCTATTGAATGGTTGCAGGGAAGCCTGCATGGACAGGCTGCAGGTGGTAGGACTCTCAGTGCCCCATCCCAGGACACTAAGCATCCTGATTGTTTCCTTTGCTAGCTTCCCTCCTGAGTCAGACGCCCGTGACGATGAGCTGGAGGAGAAGTTTGCGGCTGAAATGACACCTTTAACTGACTGTCTTCAGAACTTCTTTGTACCGTACAAAGGTAAATAAATGACCTATGCCCCCTCAGCCTGCTGGTGTTTTAGGCCTTGGAGGTCTATATGACAGAGGTTTGGAGCAACCTCCTGAATACCTATTTGATTTTCCAGGTTGGTTCCTTTGCTGAGCTTTGAGGTTCCCCAATTGTGTTTCTGTGCCAGCTAAGTTGGAATTTTGGGAAGGAAGAAAAATTGTAATTTTGGTTTTTCATTTGTCTGTCCTAAATTTCCCAACTCCACTAAATGCCCAAATGATCAAGTGATAAGAGAGAAAGCAAAACTGTATCTCCTTCCACTTTCTCCACCCCATTCACATATTGATGCACCTCTTTCATGGTCATGCTTATTCACAGTTTTGCTCCTTAAAAAACACAATGGTTGTAAATTTTCACAGAAGGCATATTACTTGGGCAGCTGTCCATAGAATCATAGAATCATAGAATCATAGAATCATAGAGTTGGAAGAGACCACAAGGGCCATCCAGTCCAAACCCCTGCCATGCAGGAACTCCCAGTCAAAGCATCCCCGACAGATGGCTATCCAGCCTCTGCTTAAAGACCTCCAAAGAAGGAGACTCCACCACACTCCGAGGGAGTGTGTTCCACCGTCGAACAGCCCTTACTGTCAGGAAGTTCCTCCTAATGTTGAGGTGGAATCTCTTTTCCTGCAGCTTGCATCCATTGCTCCGCGTTCTGGTCTCTGGAGCAGCAGAAAACAAGCCTGCTCCCTCCTCAATATGACATCCCTTCAAATATTTGAACAGGGCTATCATATCACCTCTTAACCTTCTCTTCTCCAGGCTAAACATCCCCAGCTCTCTAAGTCGTCCCTCATAGGGCATGGTTTCCAGACCCTTCACCATCTTAGTTGCCCTCCTTTGGACCCGCTCCAGTTTCTCCACATCCTTTTTGAATTGTGGTGCCCAGAACTGGACACAGTATTCCAGGTGGGGCCTCACCAAAGCAGAATAGAGAGGCACTATTACTTCCTTTGATCTAGACACTATACTTCTATTGATGCAACCTAAAATAGCATTGGCCTTTTTAGCTGCTGCATCACACTGCTGACTCATGTTCAACTTATGGTCTACTTGGACTCCTAGATCCCTTTCACACATAGTTTCATTCAGCCAGATGTCCCCCATCCTATATCTGTGCATTTCATTTTTCCTCCCTAGGTGCAGAACCTTACATTTCTCCGCATTGAATTTCATTTTGTTAGCGTTGGCCCAGCTTTCTAGTCTATTCAGGTCATTCTGAATTTCAATCCTGTCTTCTGGAGTATTGGCTACTCCTCCTAATTTGGTGTCATCTGCAAATTTGATAAGTATGCCCCCAATTCTGTCATCCAAGTCATTAATAAAGATATTGAATAGCACTGGGCCCAGGACAGAACCCTGTGGGACCCCACTGGTCACTTCTTTCCAGGATGAAAGGGAGCCATTGTTGAGCACCCTTTGAGTTCGGTCAGTCAACCAGTTACAAATCCATGTTATGGTTACCTTGTCTAGCCCACATTTTACGAGCTTGTTTGCAAGAATGTCATGGGGAACCTTGTCAAAGGCCTTACTGAAATCAAGATATACTATATCCACAGCATTCCCTTCATCTACCAAACTGGTAATTTTATCAAAAAAAGAGATCAGATTTGTCTGGCAAGACTTGTTTCTCTGAAACCCATGTTGGCTTTTTGTGATTATGGCATTGGCCTCTAAATGTTCACAGACTCTCTGCTTAATGATCTGCTCTAGAATCTTTCCTGGAATTGATGTCAGACTAACTGGACGATAATTGTTGGGATCCTCTTTTTTCCCCTTTTTGAAGATGGGCACAACGTTTGACCTCCTCCAGTCTGCTGGGACTTCTCCTGTTCTCCAGGAGTTCTCAAAGATTATTGCCAATGGTTCCGATATTACATTCGCCAGTTCTTTTAATACTCTAGGATGTAGTTCATCTGGTCCTGGAGATTTATATTCATTTAGGTTAACCAGGTATTCCTGTACTATCTCTTTACTTATTCTGTGCTGAGATTCCCCTATTCTGTCTTCTGCTCCATTATCCTTAGGTTGACCACCCTTTGCCTTTTCTGAGAAGACTGAAGCAAAGAAGGTGTTGAGTAATTCTGCCTTTTCTTTGTCATCTTTGAGCATTTTGCCATCTTCTGCACGCAGTGGCCCTACTGTTTCCTTCTTCTTCCTTTTGCTTCGGACATACCCAAAAAAGCCCTTTTTGTTGTTCTTAACCTCTCTAGCCAGCCTGAGTTCATTCTGTGCTTTAGCTTTTCTGACTTTACCCCTACATGTGCTGGCTATTTGTTTGAATTCCTCTTTCGTGATTTCCCCATTTTTCCATTTCTTATACATGTTCTGTTTAAGGCTTATCTCAGTTGAAAGTTCCTTAGTCATCCATCCTGGCTTCTTGAGACACCTCCCATTTTTCTTCCTCATTGGAACTGTTTGAAATTGCGCCTTCAGTATCTCCTTTTTGAGAAACTCCCATCCGTCTTGAACTCCCTTCTCTTTTAGTTTTCTTGACCATGGGATCTCCCCCAGTATTTCTCTAAGTTTATTGAAATCAGCTCTCCTAAAGTCTAGAATGCGTGTCTGACTATGCCTGGCTTCCCCTTTCCGCTGTATAACAAACTCCAGGAGAACATGGTCGCTTCCCCCTAAGGATCCAACCACTTGCACCCCATTGACTAGGTCATCCCTGTTGGTTAAGATCAGATCTAAAATAGTTGATCCCCTTGTTGTCTCTTCCACCTTTTGGACAATGAAATTGTCTTCCAGGCAAGTGAGGAATTTGCTAGACCTTGAGGATTTGGCTGAGTTTGACTTCCAGCAAATATCCGGATAGTTGAAGTCCCCCATCACTACTACATCTCTCCTTTCTGAGTGTGTGCTCATCTGTTCTAGAAAGGCATCATCCAATTCCTCTGCCTGAGTCGGGGGTCTGTAGTAGACTCCCACAGTAACATCCCTGTTGTTTCCCTCTCCTTTAATGTTTATCCAGATGCTCTCCACCTGGCTTCCAGTATTGACTTCCTGGATCTCTTCACTGGTGTAAATATCCCTGACATATAGTGCTATTCCTCCTCCTTTCCTGTTTGGCCTGTTTCTCTTAAAAAGGTTATATCCCTCTATTTCTACATTCCAGTCATGAGACTCATCCCACCAGGTTTCAGTGATGCCTATTATATCATATTTGCTCTGTTGTGCTAGGAGTTCGAGTTCATCCTGTTTATTTCCCATACTCTGTGCATTAGTGTAGAGACATCTAAGAACATGTGTTCCCTTTACTTGCTGCCTGTGCAAATTTTTTTGCTTCCCACTGTTGGGTCCTTGCACTGTTTGCCTTGTTCCCTCTATGTCAGTTTGATTATTTTCTCCAGCCCTTTTGCCTTCCAAAATAATGTCTCCCTCCCCCATATAACTCAGTTTAAAGCCCTCCTGATCAGATTTTTGAGACTTTTGGCAAAAATGTTTTTGCCAACTGGTGTGAGATGCAGCCCATCCCTTGCCAGAAGTCCCTCCTCATGGAACCGCAGCCCATGATCCAAGAATCCAAACTGTTCTTGGCGGCACCATCTACGGAGCCAGTTATTCACCTCTGCTATTTTCTTCTCCCTTCCTGGACCATGCCTTTCTACTGGGAGAAGAGATGATATGACAACCTGTGCATCCATCTCTTTCAGCTTCCTTCCTAGAGCCTCATAATCCCTTATGATATTCTGAAGGCTGTGCCTTGCAGTGTCATTGGTTCCCACATGAACCAGAAGAAAGGGGTGATGATCAGTAGGCTTGACAAGTCTTGTCAGCCTCTCAGTTACATGATGGATCTTTGCCCCAGGGAGACAACACACCTCCCGAGACATCTTGTCAGGCCCACAAACCACTGCTTCTGTACCCCTCAGCAAGGAGTCCCCCACAACCACCACACGCCTCCTCTGAGGCTTAGCAGCGGCTGTTCCCTTTCGTGGTACTCTCAGTCTCCCCTGCTCTGTCCCTGATGTCTGTCCCTGCTGCTTTTCCTCATCATCTCTGATAACAGAGAGAGATTCAAAGTGATTCTGTAGCTGCAAGCTCACAGAACGAACCGTGGTTTCCCTACTTCTGCGTGTAACTTTCCTCCAACCATCTCCTTCTTTTGTGTGTGAAGTGACCTCTTCTTCCTCAGCAACTTTCTCTGTGTGTTTCCTGTCCAGGACCATCTGGTCCTTTCTGTTCAAGAGAACCTCCTGCTCTCTGTGATGCTGAAGTGTTGACACCTGGGCCTCCAACTGCTGAACTCTTCCTTCTAAGAGGGCTACCAACTTGCACTTGGTGCAGGTGAAGTTCCCCACATCTATAGGCAAGAAGACAAACATCCCACAGGGGTTGCAGGTGACTGCTGCAGGTCCCTCAGTGTCCATAGTGAGAAGTCTTAAGGAGGCAATGAAACAAGACTGTGGGCTTCTCCTGTAAAACACCAGTGTAAAAAATCCCTGTGTGGCTGGCCTTTGTCCCCAAGCTCTGTTAGTGAGCTCAATCAACTGGGCCTATAGGTATCTAGAAAGTTCCTGGCTGCTAGCTCCTTCTAGAGGCAAGTCCCTGATTCACTTCCTCTGAATCCCCACAGCCCCTTAAGGGAATAGTGGGAAGAAAAGTATAAATATTGAATGAGTTTGTCCTCACTGTGTTCAGGCTACCTTCTCCTCTGTACTTCCCCCCTGCCTTGGCTATCAAATATAAAAATGAGTATGAAAAGAAAAAATCCAAGAAAAATCCTCCCAGGAACGTGCCCTTAACTGGTTTTCCTAGGCATAGAGGCTGGTGGGTTTTTTCATCCACAGTTATACAGTGGAGGTGGCCTATGACAAACCTCCTATGAATAAATCATGCCAAGAAAACATAAGATAGCTTCACCTTGGGCCACCATGAATAGGAAAAGACTTCAAGGCACACCCCAACAACATTGTAAGAATATCACAATCCCATGAAGCAAATGATACCACAATCTTATACCATACATCAAATGATACCTGGGAGGCTAAGCAGTAAAGTAGCACCTTCTGCAAGCCATTTTCCTGGCCCTTCTTAGTTTCTACAGGCTCGGGCCAATGAAACTGATTCGTTTCCACAGATTCACACTTCAAAGTGACGAGCATGATGGAAATATCATCTGGAGAAGAGAAGAAGACAGATTGGTCAAAATATATAAAGAGTCCAAAGTTCATACGGAAGCCAAAGAGCATCCAAAATAACCCAAAGGAAGGATCCGAAGTCAGGAGGTTGGTATTTAATCCAAGGGCCCATGGAAGATGTGCCTGTTTCTTTCTTTATTTCTCCCCTATTCAAGCATCAATGTCAGGACCCAATGTATCCTTCACTCTTCCAGTTAATTAAAATATAATAATTCTAAAGAAAGTCTCAAAGCACCTTTGGATGGGGTGATGGGATCTAATACTAAGGGAGTCGCAGGTTCCCCTATAGTGGATTCCTGGCAAATGTAACACAGCAAATAATAATAATAAAAATTATTATTATTATTATTATTATTATTATTATTATTTCTAGCCCGCTCGCCTATGGGACAGAATCGGAGCGGAGTACAACAAGATTAAAACATACAGAATTAAAATTTATCTACAACCCATTCCCAATGACCCACCCCTTAAAAATAAATTAAATTATCAATGATTTAAAACCACGACAAAATTAAAAGCGTAATTCATCCTCGACAGTTCTTAATTGAGGAAAGAGATAGCACCAAGCAAGGGGTCAGGTTCGATTGATAGATCCAGTTTTGGAGCCGGGATCTAAGAGGTTTCGGGAAAGGCCTGCCGGAAGAGATGCATCTTCAGAGCTTTTTTAAAGCAATCAAGCGATGTTATAAGTCGCATCTCATCCGGCAGACCATTCCAAGGCTTGGGAGGAGTAGCGGGAAAAATCCTCTGAGAGGTCCGCGACAGTCTAGATTTCACAGGCTGCAACAGATTCCTCCCAGAGGATCAAAGTGTGCAGGTGGGGGGGGTTCATACGGGGAGAGGCGGGCCCTAAGATAAGATGGACCCAAGACATTGTAATTTCAGCCTGGAGTACTTAGCCAACAACCTCTTCAGGGCCTCCGTTTGCCCCAGCTGTCTTCGAAGAGAGGTAGGCATGGATTTGGTGGAGATCTCTGATAGCTCTTGCTACTGTTTTCTTTTAACAACACAAGTGTATGGTGTCCTGCATGAAGTTTGGCATTCCCTTGGAGCGACAAGTGCCTTTGGGTATTTCGAGAGATCCTGGGAATCTGGTTTCATTAGGAACTGCTGCTGTAATTGAAATTACTGTTGCGATAGAAACCTTTACTTTTATTCCACTTCAGTCCTCCCTCCAAAAAGCAGGACACTGGGCAATTTACAAATTGAGCAGGGAAGATCCAATACGATTGAAACATACCAGATGGAATGGCACGACACTATTAAAAACATCAGAAAAAGTCAGAGCACAATAGCTAAGAATAATAATAGAAAGATTTAGAAGTGATTGAAAGTAAGAATAAGTAGTGTAAAACTACTGCAGTGAGGGATATCTTAAAGTTTTCTTTTTCACTTTTTGGCTGGAAATGTTTAAGGAGAGCATAGAAGGTCTCCTGATGATTGTGTCTTTAGTTTTCCCAAAGAGTTTTAGAAGAAATCAGAAGCAACTTTTTAGTTACTTCTGGTATTTTCAGAAACCAGAGGTGCAACATCCAAGCATCCAGGGTTGTTCTTTACCTTGGAAATATTTAGAGGCAGGGACGCCTGCATGGACAGGCTGCAGGTGGTAGGACTGCTCAGTGCCCCATCCCAGGACACTCAGCATCCTGGTTGTTTCCTTTCTCAGCTCCAGTCCTGAGTCTGTCACCCGGGATACTGAGATGCAGGACAAGGTGGAGGCTGATCGGAAACCTTTAGGGGAGAACAGCTGTAAATCGGCCATGATCAATATGGAAGAGGATGTGACACAAAACCAAGGAGAAGGTAAATAAAGGAGCTGTGATCCTTCCACCTGCTGCTGGATTAAGCCTGGGGGGCGGGTGTGTATGTGGCAGAGGTTTGGAACAACCTGCACTATAGCTTTTTTTCACTTTCCAGCTTGGTTTCCTGGCTGAGTTTCAGGTTCCCGAGTCGTGTTTCTGTTCCAGCTAAGTTGGAATTCTTCAACTGACAGAAATTATGCAAAATATGAACTTGTATTTTTACAAGTTACACCATTTCTACCAACCCAGGGGCGTGCAATGCCTGGTGATGCTCTTCTGTAAACAACCATGGAAGAATGCAAAGCACAAAAACTCCTCTGGCCACCCTAACATTTTGGAAAGGAAGAAAAATGGCAAATTGTGATTTTTGTTTTCCATTTCTGAGCCCTGAATTTCCCAGCTCCACTAAATGACCCCAAGATCAAGCAATAAGAGAGAAGGAGGAAAACTGTATCTGCTTCCCCCTTCTCCACCCCATGCAGAAATTGATGCACCTCTTTCATGGTCATGCTTATTCATGGCTGTACATTTTCACAGAAGACATATTATTTGGGTGGCAGTGCAAGAAAAATCCTCCCAGGAACGTGCCCTAAACTTGTTTTCCTAGGCATAGAGGCTGGTGGGTTTTTTCATGCACAGTTATACAGTGGAGGTGGCCTATGACAAACCTCCTATTAACAAATCTTGCTAAGAAAACATAGGATAGTTTCCCGTTGGGCTGCCATGAATAGGAAAAACCTTGAAGTCACACTCCAACCACATTATAAGAATGTGACAATCCCATGAGATGAGGTATTTCTCTTATACCATGGAGCAAATGATACCTGGGAGGCTAAGCAGTGGGGTAGCACCTTCTACAAGCCATTTTCCTGACCCTTCTTAGTTTCTACAGGCTCAGGCCAATGGAACTGCTTCGTTTCTACAGGCTCAGACTTCAAGGGGATGGACAAGATGGACAATTCATCTGGAGCAGAGAGGAAGACAGATGACTTGCCAGACATCAAGAGTCCAAACTTCCAGCACTGGAGGTCCCAGATCATCGAAGATGACCCAATGGAAGAATACGAAGGGTTGAGGTTGGTATTTAATCCAAGGGCCCAAGGCAGAGATAGTTGTTTCTTTCTTTATTTCTTCCCTATTCAGCATCTCTGTCGGGATCCAATGTATCCTTAACCCATCCTGTTAATTAAAATATAATAATGCTTAAAAAAAACTATCTCAAAGCACCTTTGCACAGAGTGATGTGATATAATTCTAAGGAAGTCACAGGTTCCCCCATCTTGGATTCCTGGCAAATGTAACACAGCCATTGTAATATCAGCTGGGAGTTCTTAGCCAACAACCTCTTCAGGGCCACCATTTGCCCAAGCTGTCTTCGAAGAGAGGTAGGCATGGGTTTGGTGGAGATCTCTGATAGCTCTTGCCACCTTTTTCTTTTAACACTACACGTTAATTAAGTCCTTCATGAAGTTTGGAGTTCCCATGAAGCGGCTAGTGCCTTTCGATATATTGGGATATGCTGAGAATCTGGTTTCATTAGGCACTGCTGCTGTTATTGAATTTACTGTTGTGATGGAAACCTTTACTTCTTTTCTCCTCCCTCCCCCCCCCCCCAAAAGAAGGACTCTGGACAATTCACAAATAGAGGGAGGAACACCCAATATTACTGAAAGATACGAGAAGGAATTGTATGAAACAATTCATAATATCGGGAAAAAATCAGAGCACAACAGCTAAGAGTAATAATAAATTTTTTAAAGAGGGGTTTCAAAGTAAGAATAAGTACTGTAAAACTACTGCAGTGAGGGATATCTTAAACTTTTCGGTTTAACTTTTTGGCAGGAGATTTTCAAGGAGAGCATGGAAGGTCACCTAATCATTCTGTTTTTAGTTGTCCCAAAGAGTTTTAGAGGAAATCAGAAGGAACTTTCTAGTTTTTTCTAGTATTTTCAAAAACCAGAGGTGCAACATCCAAGCATCCAGGGTGGGATCTGTGACTCTATTGAATGGTTGGAGGGAAGCCTGCATGGACAGGCTGCAGGAGGTAGGACTGCTCAGTGCCCCATCCCAGGACACTCAGCATCCTGGTTGTTTCCTTTCCCAGCTTCCCTCCTGAGTCTGTCGCCAGAGAAGATGAGCTTGAGGAGAAGTTTGCGGCTGAAATGACACCTTTGACTAAGTATCTTGAGAACTTCTTTGTACCGTACGAAGGTAAATAAATGACCTATGCTCCCTCAGCCTGCTGGTGGATTAGGCCTTGGAGGTCCATATGGCAGAGGTTTGGAGCAACCTCCAGAGATACCTATTTGAATTTCAAGGTAGGTTCCTTGGCTGAGCTTTGAATTTCTCCAGTTGTGTTTCTATGCCAGCTAAGTTGGGATTCTTCAACTGGCAGAAATTATGCACAATATGTACCTGTGTTTCGACAACTGACACCATCTCTGCTAAGCCAGGAGTGCGCAATGCCTGGGGTTGCTCTTTTGTAGACCATGGAGGAATGTTAACTACAAACACTCCTCTGGCCACCCTAACATTTTGGAAAGAAGAAAATCGGCTAATTGTGATTTTGTTTTTTCTTTTCTCTGGCCTGAATTTGCCAGTTCCACTAAATGACCCCAAGATCAAGCAATAAGAGAGAAGGAGGTCAATCTTTCCACCTTCTTCACCCAAAATTGATGCACCTCTTTCCTGGTCATGCTTATTCACAGTTTTGCTCCTTAAAAACATAATGGTTGTACATTTTCACAGAAGACATAGCACTGGGGCAGCAGTCCAAGAAAAATCCTTCCAGGAAGGTGCCCTAAATTGGTTTTCGTAGGCATAGTGTCTGGTGGGATTTTTCATCCACAGTTATATGGTGGTGGTGGCCTATGACAAACCTCCTAGGAATCAATTATGTCAAAACATAAAATAGAGAAAGACTTGAAGGCACATGCCAACAACATTGCAAGAATGTTACAATCCCATGAGATCAGGTATTTCTCTTTAACCAGGGAGCAAATTGTACCTGGGAGTGTAACCAGTGGAGCAGCAACTTCTGCAAGCCATCTTCCTCACCCTTCTTAGTTTCTACAGGCTCAGGCCAATGAAACTTCTTCATTTCTACAGGCTCAGACCTCAAAATGATGAGGAAGACAGATCAATCATCTGGAGAGGAGAGGAAGACAGATTACTCAAAATATTTAAAGAGTCCAAAGCTTAAATGGAAGCCCAAGAGCATCCAAAATAACCAAATGGAAGGATCAGAAGTCAGTAGGTTGGTATTTATTTCAAGGGCCCAAGGTAGAGGTGCCAGTTTCTTTCTTTATTTCTCCCCTATTCCAGCATCTTTGTCAGGATCCAATGTATCTTTAACTCATCCTGTTAATTAAAATGTAATAATGCTAAAGAAAGTCTCAAAGCACCTTTGGATGGGGTGATGGGATCTAATACTAAGGGACTTGCAGATTCCCCTAAAGTGGATTCTTGGCAAATCTAGCCCAATCCCACTGCCCCATCCCAGGACATTAAGCATCCTGGTTGTTTCCTTTCCCAGCTCCAGCCTCGAGTCCATCTCCCAAGAGTCTGAACAGGTAGACAAGTTTGTGGCTCATAACAGCTGTGTGTCTGTCGTGAAAGAAAATGAAGTTCAGGTGACCCACGACAACCCCAGAGAAGGTAAATAAAGGACCTGTGCTCCTTCAGCCACCTGGTGGAGAAGGCTTTGGAGCTCTATGTGGCAGAGGTTTGTAGCAACCTCCCCAATACCCATTTGAATTTCCAGGTTGGTTCCTTGGCTGAGCTTTCAGGTTCCACAATTGTGTTACTAAGTTGTAATCCTTCAACTGGCAGAAATTATGCCAAATATGTACCTGTGTTTGTACAATTGACACCGTCTCTGCTAGTCCAGGGGTATACAATACCTGGGGATGCTCTTCTGTAGTCTATGGAGGAATGGAAACCAGAAACACTCCTCTGCCCACCTTAGCATTTTGGGAAGGAAGAAAAATGGCAAATTGTGTTCTCCAGAAGCCTCTGGCGAAGGGAAGCTGGCATTTGAATGGGGATGCAGGGCTGCATTGAGCATAGGAGAGCTGCCTGGGTCCATGATTTCCCCCAAAGCAGCAGATGTCAGCAAATTCCAAGAAGAGTGAGGTTGCAAAACACAAAAGATGCAAACAAATGGATAACTGCCAACAAATTGACTACTGGGGAACTTTTAAAAAGTTTACAATGAAAACAACAAATATTTATTGATATCCTGTCCCTCTGGGTGAGCAATCAGGGAATAAAGCATGAAGATAGTTCGACCTGATATACCCTATATCAAGATCTTCACTTACTTTTGCTGAGGTATAAGTGTATTCATTTGCTGGGAGGTGCTTAATGCTTTTTTTTTTTTTTTAATTTTAGAAGTAGGCCAGGATGAAGAAATAGAGGAGAATGAAGAATTGGGGATAAGGACAACAGCAGAAAAAAAAGAAAAGGTGTCGCAAAGCAAAAGGTAAATAAGCTTTTGCCAAGCAGAGTAAATGGGCCAACAAACTCAGAATTTACACTTATTATCGTGGAATGTTAAAGGTCTGTACGAAAAAACAAAAGGAAAGAGATTTTCCATCTCCTCATAACGAAAAAATATGACATTTTTTGTCTTATGAAAAGTTAAAAGACGAAAATGGGAATATAAATTGGTTTCTATACAGACAACTCTATGAGAGGTATAAAACCAACAAAGAGGTATAAAAAGAAACAAAGAGGGTTCTGAAATTCTAATACTAACATGGAAGATATTTTATTGTTATCAGACCAAAAGATGCTCTCTAAGGTATACAAGAAGCTTTTCAAATGGAACAGAGAGGATGAAATAGTAAAAGAGGCCATGATCACAAGGGTGCCAAATTGTTGGAGGGTGATTGAACTAGAACAATGGGAGAAATCCTGGAACAGAAGGTTCAAATACTCCCTATCCCAAAATGTGAAGGAGAACTAAGATAAAATTCTGTATAGATGGCATCTATCCCAGATAAAATAACTAGGTTATATAATACTGGTAAGCGAGAATGTTGGAAATACAACCTATTATCATTTGTGGTGGTCTTGCGATAGAGCCTGTAAATTTTGGAAAGAAATACAAAGGGAAATTTTATAATATTCTGGGAATCAAATTAAAACTTGAAGGTGAGGTTATGTTATTAAATATATCCGAGGAAGATCAAGAAAAAAAGTTTGGTAAAACTGTGTTTCAAATGTTAACAGCTGCCAGATCTCTTTATGCCAGGTACTGGAAAATTGATAAGAAAATAGATATGGAAGAGTGGTTTGCTAAACTATAGGAAATGATAGAATTAGACTGATTCTCATCCAAACTGAAACATGAAAGTAATTTCAAATGGAGAGAAGGATGACAAAAGGTACTGATGTCTATGGCACAGAAATGGGAGAGTGTGGCAACTTTGGCAACAAGCCTAAGTTACCAGAGATGATGAGGAAAAGCAGCAGGGACAGGCATCAGGGACAGAGCAGGGGAGCCTGAGAATAGCACGAAAGGGAACAGCCACTGCTAAGCCTCGGAGGAGGCGTGTGGTGGTGGTGGGGGACTCCTTGCTGAGGGGTACAGAAGCAGTAGTTTGTGGGCCTGACAAGATGTCTCGGGAGGTGTGTTGTCTCCCTGGGGCAAAGATCCGTGATGTGACGGAGAGGCTGACAAGACTTGTCAAGCCTACTGACCGTTATCCCTTTCTTTTGGTTCATGTGGGAACCAATGATACTGCAAGGCACAGCTTTCAGAAGATCATAAGGGATTATGAGGATCTGGGTAGGAAGCTGAAAGAGATGGATGCACAGGTTGTCATCTCATCTCTTCTCCCAGTAGAAGGGCATGGTCCAGGAAGGGAGAAGAAAATAGCAGAGGTGAATAACTGGCTCCGTAGATGGTGCCGCCAAGAACAGTTTGGATTCTTGGATCATGGGCTGCGGTTCCACGAGGAGGGACTTCTGGCAAAGGATGGGCTGCATCTCACGCCAGTTGGCAAAAACATTTTTGCCAATAGTCTCAAAAATCTGATCAGGAGGGCTTTAAACTGAGTTATATGGGGGAGGGAGACATTATACTGGAAGGCAAAAGGGCTGGAGAAAATAGTCAAAATGACATAGAGGGAACAAGGCAAACAGTGCAAGGACCCAATAGTGGAAAGCAAAAAATTTTGCACAGGCAGCAAGATAAGGGAACACATGTTCTTAGATGTCTCTACACTAATGCACAGAGTATGGGAAATAAACAGGATGAACTTGAACTTCTAGCACAACAAAGCAAATATGATATAATAGGCATCACTGAAACCTGGTGGGATGAGTCTCATGATTGGAATGTAGAAATAGAGAGATATAACCTTTTTAAGAGAAACAGGCCAAACAGGAAAGGAGGAGGAATAGCATTATATGTCAGGGATATTTACACCAGTGAAGAGATCCAGGACATCAGTACTGGAAGCCAGGTGGAGAGCATCTGGATAAAAATTCAAGGAGAGGGAAACAACAGGGATGTGACTGTGGGAGTCTACTACAGACCTCCAAGTCAGACGGAGGAATTGGATGATGCCTTTCTAGGACAGATGACCACACACTCAGAAAGGAGAGATGTAGTAGTGATGGGGGACTTCAACTATCCGGATATTTGCTGGAAGTCAGACTCAGCCAAATCCTCAAGGTCTAGCAAATTCCTCAACTGCCTCAAAGACAGTTTCATTGTCCAAAAGATGGAAGAGGCAACAAGGGGATCAGCTATTTTAGATCTGATCTTAACCAACAGGGATGACCTAGTCAATGGGGTGCAAGTGGTTGGATCCTTAGGTGGAAGTGACCATGTTCTCCTGGAGTTTGTTATACAGCGGAAAGGAGAAGCCAGGCATAGTCAGACACGCACTCTAGACTTTAGGAGAGCTGACTTCAATAAACTTAGAGAAATACTGGGGGTGATCCCATGGTCAGGAAAACTAAAAGAGAAGGGAGTTCAAGACGGATGGGAGTTTCTCAAAAAGGAGATACTGAAGGTGCAATTTCAAACAGTTCCAATGAGGAAGAAAAATGGAAGAAATCTCAAGAAGCCAGGATGGATGACTAAGGAACTCTCAACTGAGCTAAGTTTTAAACGGAACATGTATAAGAAATGGAAAAGTGGGGAAATCACGAAAGAGGAATTCAAACAAATAGCAAGCATGTGTAGGGATAAAGTCAGAAAAGCTAAAGCGCAGAATGAACTCAGGCTTGCTAGAGAGGTTAAGAACAATAAAAAGGGTTTTTTTGGGTATGTCTGAAGCAAAAGGAAGAAGAAGGAAACAGTAGGGCCACTGCATGCGGAAGAAGGCAAAATGCTAACAGGGGACAGAGAAAAGGCAGAATTACTCAACACCTTCTTTGCTTCAGTCTTCTCAGAAAAGGCAAAGGGTGCTCAACCTAAGGATAATGGGGAAGAAGACAGAATAGGGGAATTTCAGCACAGAATAAGTAAAGAGATAGTACAGGAATACTTGGTTAACCTAAATGAATATAAGTCTCCAGGACCAGAGGAACTACATCCAAGGGTATTAAAAGAACTGGAAAATGTAATATCAGAGCCATTAGCAATAATTTTGAGAACTCCGGGAGAACAGGAGAAGTCCCAGCAGACTGGAGAAGGGCAAACGTTGTCCCCATCTTCAAAAAGGGAAAAAAAGAAGATCCCAACAATTATCGTCCAGTTAGTCTGACATCAATTCCAGGAAAGATTCTAGAGCAGATCATTAAGCAGAGAGTCTGTGAACATTTAGCAGGGAATGCCATAATCACAAAAAGCCAACACGGGTTTCAGAGAAACAAGTCTTGCCAGACAAATCTGATCTCTTTTTTTGATAAAATTACCAGTTTGGTAGATGAAGGGAATGCTGTGGATATAGTATATCTTGATTTCAGTAAGGCCTTTGACAAGGTTCTCCATGACATTCTTGCAAGCAAGCTTGTAAAATGTGGGCTAGACAAGGTAACTGTTACATGGATTTGTAATTGGTTGACTGGCCGAACTCAAAGGGTGCTCAACAATGGCTCCTTTTCAATCTGGAGAGAAGTGACCAGTGGGGTCCCACAGGGTTCTGTACTTGGCCCAGTGCTATTCAATATCTTTATTAATGACTTGGATGACAGAATTGGGGGCATACTTATCAAATTTGCAGATGACACCAAATTAGGAGGAGTAGCCAATACTCCAGAAGATAGGATTGAAATTCAGAATGACCTGAATAGACTAGAAAGCTGGGCCAAAGCTAACAAAATGAAATTCAATGCGGAGAAATGTAAGGTACTGCACTTAGGACGCAAAAATGAAATGCACATAGGATGGGGGACATCTGGCTGAATGAAACTACGTGTGAAAGGGATCTAGGAGTCCAAGTAGACCATAAGTTGAACATGAGTCAACAGTGCGATGCGGCAGCTAAAAAGGCCAATGCTATTTTAGGCTGCATCAATAGAAGTGTAGCGTCTAGATCAAGGGAAGTAATAGTGCCGCTCTATTCTGCTTTGGTCAGGCCCCACCTGGAATACTGTGTCCAGTTCTGGGCACCACAATTCAAAAAGGATGTGGAGAAACTGGAGCGGGTCCAAAGGAGGGCAACTAAGATGGTGAAGGGTCTGGAAACCATGCCCTATGAGGAAAGACTTAGGGAACTGGGGATGTTTAGCCTGGAGAAGAGAAGATTAAGAGGTGATATGATAGCCCTGTTCAAATATTTGAAGGGATGTCATATTGAGGAGGGAGCAAGCTTGTTTTCTGCTGCTGCAGAGACTAGAACGCGGAACAATGGATGCAAGCTGCAGGAAAAGAGATTCCACCTCAACATTAGGAGGAACTTCCTGACAGTAAGGGCTGTTCGACAGTGGAACACACTCCCTCGAAGTGTAGTGGAGTCTCCATCCTTGGAGGTCTTTAAGCAGAGGCTGGATGGCCATCTCTCGGGGATGCTATGATTGGGAGTTCCTTCATGGCAGGGGGTTGGACTGGATGGCCCTTGTGGTCTCTTCCAACTCTATGATTCTATGATTCTATGATTCTATGAAAATATTTGATCGTGATAAAGATGTTTAGTTTCAACTGTAGAAATTCCAGTAAATTGTGGAAAAAATTTGAAAGCTTACAAATCCATGGATAAATAAAGGGAAATCATGCGGGGGGGGGGGGGGGGGAAGAAAAGATTACTAAGTTGCAAAATACTATGTAATATTACCATGTGCACCCTGATCTGGATTTAGCAATTCTTTAAACCTCTTCAAAGGATTTGTTGTTGTTGTTGTTGATTAAAGTTGTAAGCACGGGAGGTAATAGAAGAATATTTCTGTGGTCATACAATGCCACAGAAAAAGATAAGATAGTAATCTAGATAAATTTCTTCGGGAATTAGGGGGAAGGGAAGTAGAGAAAAAGAAACCTGTGAATGAAAGAATGCAAAAAAATTATAAAGGAATGGGAACTGGGATAAAAATGCTTTATGTTTTATAGATGTCACAGTTTTTTAATCATTTATATTGAAATATGAATCAATAAAAATTTATTTAAAAATGTTTTACAGCCAATGGACCGGAAAAGGAGAAAGATCCCTTTACCAATTTGTCCAAAACCAAAGGCCCTACCGGATATATAGATCCTTTGAGGGTGTTTGAGGACCCAAAGAATAGAGCCAAGTGAGTCTGGGAGACTTTATCCAGTAGGTTCTTGGCCTTAGGAGAAAAGCCACAACACGGCAAAGGGGCACCACCTCATCTTTTTCCTCTTCGGTCCAATGGACAGGTTTTGTCTAACCTGCCGAGTGGAAACAGCCCTTCATGAACTCAGCCAGGGCTTGGAGGGAGACTCACATGTGATGCTGGAAAGGGACAAGTGTGGCTACAGTAACTGGCAGCTGATCCCATCTGACCACGACCTGACACTAGCTGACCAGGTACAAAAGGAGCCCGTGGTGTTTGAATTGGGGCAGGATGTTTGCATCTGGTGCAAAGAATATCTATACCTCACACCTCCTGAGCACTTTTCAATCTCCCCTGTGCATAATCAATAAATAATAAAATCTTCATTTATATTTCACTCCTCTCCCAACGGATTGAGAAATTGATCCTAGTAGGGGAATTTTGCTTCAAGAAAATCTAAAATTTCATTGTGCTGCTTCCTTGCACCCCAAAGAAAGTTTCTAGACTAGCCTGGAGCAATAATTGAAATTCCTGATCCTTGTGGTCCAGGCAATTGGTTGCATTGTCTTTGTGGCCAAGTTCAGAGCCTAACCCTGCAGTTCTATATCCCATTGACTTCAATGGGGATGCCATTTAATGTATAAGTTTGTAGGGGTGAGAGGTGGTTTCTGAGTCAGGGGAACGAATGTGGATTCACTGTCCCACTAGGATGGAAGCCACTAGGGGGTTAGAGACAATAGGGAACAGACCTTTGTCTTTAGTGAGAGCCGTGCCATGAATTTTACGAGGCAAGTCAGGTTTATTTAAATACCACCTTTCTACAGGAAATAATAATAATAATAATAAATAATAATAATAATAATAATAATGTAGTAAGTGAATTCCCAAGAAAAATCAAAACACAACTAGGTAACAGATACAAGGGAATATTTGAGTCTCTAATTTTTTGTTAGGGATTTGGGATATCTACAATGCATACGTAAACAAAAACAGGCACATTTCCCTTTAAAAATGCTGCATCTATTTGGAGAATCGTACACCGGTCCAAATTGTTTGTCTTGCTGGGTTTTGATCTTTTAGTTGATTTGGAGATCGTTGTCAAAACTCATTTGTTTGTATATTGCATCATTTTCTTAATGGAACTGTTACTTCTCCTTGTTATACTTATTAATACAGAATGAGAGGGAGAAAAACTGTGCAATCACAGATCATGCATTGTGGAGTTTCTATTCTAAACAAACAACCAGTAATACCATCATGATCATGTGAACCAGATCTGTCAGCTACAACATGCCACCCTCCCTCAAAAAAAATGTTCACATCAGGTTCAGAATCTAACCTTCCTACCCTTGCTTCCCTTGCTCTGGTAGGGGACTTTTTTACATATATATGGAATTTTATTTTGTTTTTGTGTATTTTCCCATCCAAAGATCCTGCCAAATGAGACACTCAAAATGTCACAGGAGAAGCAGCTCCAAGCTCAGCTTGAATACCTGAGGAATTCGGTCAAGCAAAGGAAGGAGGCAAAAGAGCGTTTGCAAGAGAAAATCTCGGAGGTGCCACAAGATCCCTTTGTAAATTTAAACAAGAGTGATTTAAGTGGGCTAAACCTATTTTCAGAAATATGGCAAATTAAAACAGAAGAGCCCCCAGTCTTTTAAAACAATTTGAAGCCAAACACATGCACAAATGGGGATTAAGTCCAATAGCAGCAGAAAGGGACAAGCCATGTTTTTATTTGGTGGGTTGTGCCAAAAACTCAATGGAGAAGCCAAGAGGTGCTGGACCAGGTCTTGTGCCTGCAAAAGAAGTTGTAGCATCAGCTTTTGTAGACTTGATCTCCTTCCATGGATGCATGGAGTGAGAGGGTGCTCAGGAGGGATCCATGCATCTGAAAAGGAGAACAAGGGCCTGTACAGATGGGCAGGAAGGAGTGGTGAGACGCCACTTGCGCTGTGCCATTTGGACAGGATGCAAAAGGCATGTCATCAGCACGTGAACCGTCTCAATGCACGCATGCCCAATGTGGCTCCGGGAGAGCCCAGAGCATGCCGACACTCCACTCTCCCGAGCCCTAATTTCCAACGCATTCTGAGTTCTCTCCAATCCATCCAGTAATGTCCCCAGAAAGTCACTGTTACTAATTAGTACTAACTCTGTACTGGGCCCAAGTCTACAAAAGTTGATGCTTCAACTTCTTTTAGAGGAGCTACCAGATGTGTTTGTGAATTAAAACAAAAGTGAAATTTAGTAGGTTAAATATATCTTCCAAAAATAAGGCAAATTAAAACAGAAGAGCCAAAAAAGTTTTCAAAAAATTAGCGAAAGACATGTAGAAGTGTGAATTCAATCCAGTGTCACTGGGAAAGCTCTTGCAACAAGCCATGTTTTATTACATCGGTGTTGGTGCCAATTGGACCCCTAAAGGTGCCCCAGCACAAAAGGCCCTCTCTCCCATCCTCCCAACATATACAGCTCCCACTGGTGGAGCATGGAGGAGGCCCCCTGCAAAAGACTTTAGTCCTCAGGCAGATGGGTACATGGGAAGCAGTCAATAGGTTCCCAAGCCACTGAAGTTTTGAAATACCTTCATATAAAATTTAAGTTCCTAGTTCCCATGGGGGCAGAAGAAGTCGTGCAAACATGCGGGAAGCACTTGCTTTAATCTGTTCAAGCCCAAGAGAGGGTTGACTGAAATCTGCACTTCGCCATGGAAATTTTGTGGGTAATCTTGGACAAATCACACTCTCTCAGCCTCAGAGGCAGGCAATGACAAACTTCCTCTGAACAAAACTTGCAAAAAAAAACCTAGGATAGTTTCTCCTTTGGGCCACCAAGCGTAAGAGGCTAAGCAGTGGAATAGCACCTTCTGAAAGCTATTTTACTGACGCTTCTTGGTTTCTCCAGGTTCAGGCTATGCTTAGTGAGCCAGACCTCAACATGGAGAGAGAGCTGGACAGATCATCTGGCTCCGAGAACGAGAGGGAGGGCTTGAATGATATGAGGCCAAAGCTGGAAGGGGAGTCCCTGAGCATCCACATGAGCCCAGCGGAACTTTGCACAAACTCCGAAGACAGGAGGTTGGTATTTAATCCAATGGCCCATAGCAGAAGTGCTGGTTTCTTTCTTTCTTTCTCCCCTATTCCAGCATCTCATCAGGATCCAATGTATCCTTAACTCATCTAGTTAATTGAAAAGATAGTGATGCTAACAAAAAGTCTCAAAGCACCTTTCCACAATGTGATGTGATCGAATTCTAAGGGAATCGCAGGTTTCCTCATAGTGTATTCCTGGCAGATCTAACACAATGTAATATCAGATGGGAGCGGTATTCCAGCAACCTCTTCAGGGCCACAGTTTGCCCCACCAGTCTTAGAAGAGAGGTAGATGGATCATGAGTCAAGTGATGGGTCCATCTATCCTGACTAGCCATGGCTTCATTCTGTCCTAGCCCTACAGCCAATGTGGTTTAGTCTTTGAATGTTGGACTATGACTCTGGAGACCAAGGTTCAATTCCCATTTGAGCCATGAAACCCACTGGGCGGCCTTGGGAAAGTGACCTCAGATGATGGCAATGGCAAAGTCCCTCTGAAGAAGCTAGCCAGAAAACCTTGGGATAGGTTTAACTTAAGATCGCCATCAGTCAGAAAAATTTGAAGGCACGCAACAACAGCAACAACTCCTACAGCTGGGGAGTAGTTATGGATGGAAACTGGAAAACTGCAATATCAGAGATGGGAACATCCTATGGCATCCTGGGATATGCAGTTTAGTGAGGCTTTAGAGTTAATGGCTGAGGATTCCAAATATGCTTTGTTAACAGCCAGGTCCATGATTCCATGGGAAGGAAAGCACAGAAGATAAGCTAATTGTTTTGTCTTTAGTTCTCCCAAAGAATTTTAGAAGGAAAAAAGCAACCTTTTAGTTCCTTCTGATTGGTTCGGAAAGCAGAGGTGCAACATCTGAGCTTCCAGGGTGGGGTGTGTGACTCTATTACAGTGGTTGTTGTTTACTTAGCAATCTTTTCGGGGCAGATAAGCTTGCATGGAAAGGTTGCAGGTGGTAGGACTACTCAGTGTCCCATCCCAGGGCACTAAACATCCTGGCTTTTCTTTCCCAGCTCCAGTCTCGAGTCTGAACTGGCTCATAACAGCTGTGTGTCTGTTGTGAAAGAAAATGAAGTGCAGGTGACACACGACAACCCAGGAGAAGGTAAATAAAGGACCTGTGCTCCTTCAGCCATCGGGTGGAGAAGGCTTTGAACTCTATGTGGCAGAGGTTTGAAGCAACCTCCCCAATACCTCTTTGATTTTCCAGGTTGGTTCCTTGGATGAGCTTTCAGGTTCCACAACTGTGTTAATATGACAGCTAAGTTGGAATCCTTCAACTGGCAGAAATTATGCCAAATATGTACCTGTGTTTTCACAATTGACACCATGCTCCAGGATACTCGTCATTAGACCATGGAGGCTTGCAAACTGCAAACGCTCCTCTGGCCACCCTAAAATTTTGGGAAGGAAGAAAAATGGCAAACTGTGATCTCCAGAAGCCTTTGTGGAAGGGCAGCTTGCATTTTAATGCGGATGCCGGGGTGCATTTTTCACAGGAGGGCTTCCTGGGGGACATGATTTAATATATATATATATATATATATATATATATAAATTTAATAATTGTTTTCCATTCAAAGGATGGAAAAAGAAGAGACGTCCCTTCATCGATTGGTCCAGGCCCTTCAAGGTCAATAAGGTACAGAAGAAGCCTCATGCACTTATAGGCTTCTTCTGTACCTTATAGGTTTGGGCAACATGTTTGCATCTGGCTATCTTGCAAAGACAGTGACTTATTCCTCCCCACTGAAAATAAAGGAGGTCAGAGCAGGAGTGTTGCAGAGATGATGCAAAACTGGGAGCTTAATGTAGGGACCTTCCGGGGGAAACTGAACACTAGTTTTGTCATATGATTAGCAATCTCTTTTGTTTTTCACTGCACTGCATAGAAGATGCTTTAAAAAGGAAAGGCAGAAATATGGAAGAAGATAAAAGGAGGGGAAGAGTGTCCTAGAAGCTTCGACCGTGGGAGTTATGGCTATGTTGTGCTGCTCTTTTCTGGGGGCTGCTGGTGCACAGAATAGCTATACCTTTAAAATATGGGATCTAGGGTCCTTCCTGGGCACCCGTTGACTCCATGCATCTGAGGAAGGGGACCAAGTCTATAAATGTTTCTGCTTTGACTTCTTTTGCTCAGTTAGTCCCACATGTGCCACAAGATTTCTTTGCAAAATTAAACAAGAGTGCTTTAAGTAAGCTAAACCTATCTTCAAAAAGATGGCAAATTAAAGCAGAACAGCCCCCAGCCTTTTAAAACCATTTGAACATGCACAAATGTGAATTAAATCGAATGGCACTGGGGATGGGAAAAAGCCATGTTTTACCAATCAAACCAGTTTTTTGCCAATTAGACCCCTAATGATTCCCCAGAAGAAAAGGCCTTCTCTCAGATTCTCCCACCATCTACAGTGCCAACTGGTGGGACAATGTGGAGGTCCTCTCCAAAAGACTTTATTCCTTAGCCAGATGAGTACATGGGAAGCACTCCTTCAAGTACTGGGTGTCCCAAGCTGTTTAGGACTTTAAATAAGGAGAGTTGCATAGGCCTCCCTGCCAATCTCCTACGTGGGTCAACCAACTCTTTCAAAATGGGTATTGTTATTGCTACTTTATTGCTTGTTCTTTGAAAGAAAGAAGGAATAAAAGGGGTTCCCTTTGTCTCCTTTGCGCCATCCTGACTGTTTAAGCGTTAAACTAGGACTCTGGACTAAAATGAGAGACCAGTGTCCAAGGGAAAGTAGACCCAGGAGCATTCATGCCAGCTGGCAGTGAATCTGCCCTGGGCTGTAGTCCCAAGTGTAAAAGACTGTCCCGAGTGCTTTCCTTGCACTGGGTGTAGTACCTTTGAGAGTTCCTCTGGAATTCAGATTAGAACCTAGAGTGAATTTACTGCATCCTCCACATATGGGGAGGGGGGAATCTAGGGAAACCACCCCCCTCCATTCTTATGCTGCCTTCAGTAGCTCGGTCAGGACCCAGAAACCTTTTTGGACTGTTTCCTCTCAAATTTGCAACTAACTTCTCCCTCTCCATCCTCTATTGCTCTTGATACGAATAGACAAAGGCGGAGGATCTTGTGAGAGTCAAGGAGCCATCTCAGCGAGAGCCTTATGGGACCAGCCAGGAATCAGTAGTCCCTCAGACACCTCATGGTCCTCCTCCGAAGGTCCACCAGTCTCCTCCTCCCCAGATGCACGGAAACCAACGCGGCAATAATGACCAGCCAAACAGAAGAAACTTTAGTCGTGGAGGGAAGAGACCAGGTAGAAGCTGACACACAGCACCTCCTGTTAATTCGCTCTAATAAAGTCAGGTATCCAAATACAGGGAATCATCATCATCATCATCATCATCATCATCATCATCTTTAGTTCTAGTCTGCTCCTGTGCAGAACTCAATCGTAGCGGGGTACAACAAGATTAAAACATACAAATTAAATAATACAACAGCCCATTCCCAGCCACTCATCCCTTAAAAATGAATTAAGTTAACAATGATTTAAAACCACAACAGATTCAAACATAATATATCTTCAACAGTTCTTAAACGAGGAAGGGATAGCACCAAGCAAGGGGTCAGATTAGATTAATTCATCCCATTTTGGAGCCAGAATTTAAGAAGTTTTAGGAAAGGCCTGCCGGAAGAGATGCGTCTTTAGAATTTCACATTGAGGGAGCCACAGAAAAGAAGACCCTTTCCCATGTCCTTGTTCTGTCGGGTGGCTGGAGTGAAAACGGAAGAGGGCTCCTCTTCCTTTAATGCTTGTGCAGAAGAAGAGATTTCAACTGCCCTGCCCAATGTATATGAAAAGAAGGCCTATTTAAGTTATTGCGGTTTCAGATTTTTGGGGGCCTTGCATGCTGCCACACTGCCCAAATAAAGTGTTTTGGACGCCATTTTTAACATCCATGACTGAATGCTATAGAATCCTGAGATTTGTAGTTGGGTGGAGCACCAGAAGTCTGTGAAAGGGAAGGCTAAATATTTCACAAAACGACCTATCCAGAATCCCTTAGCATTGTCCAGCATAAATGCTTCTACTGTAGCCATTCACTCACAATACCAGCCAGGGGCTCTGTGGGTCAATGAGTGCCCACCTTGTTGGCGACTATTAGCTCACACTTTGTAAACTGCTTAGGGAGTGCTTAAGTGCACTGAGAAGTGGTATGGAAAAGTACCTGCTATTGCTATTGGGTCATGGCTGTTAATGTGGTGGCAAACTGCTTCATTTCTGCAGTGTAGATACACCCTTTGAATAGCAATACCAGAAACAAATAACTGAATTTGTGTGTAGCCATCCATTGATTTATAATTGTATAACCGATGCTTCATAATACTAAAAAAAATCTCAGCAAAATGATAAAAATGCAATTGTCTGTTTGATGCATCACACAAACAACCAATAAAACAGCTAGGCAATTGCATGTTACTTAATCATTCTTGCCGGAGATTGCCCTTACTGATTTATTCTGGCAGAAATGCAGAACCCCAAAGGTTGCATGCAATCTTGGTCAGGGGGAAAAAAACCCAGCAAAATTTCTCAACTCCTGGGTGTCTTGCAAAAGAGACTGAGCCCTTTCCCTGATCCCTTCCTTTATTTGCAGGGCGAGGCAAGTGGCAGAGGGACTCCAAGTTCGAACCCTGTCCCTGGTAGAAGAAGCACCGCGGACAACATGGGCAGCCTCCCTGCAGCGTCAGTAACCACCAGACAACGACCAATCCAGCAAAAAGATATACGATCATCTTGGGGAAGACAAAGACAGGCTTCCTCCATTCTCGTCTGAAAGAGGAGGACTCTTCCCTACATCCATTACCATCTTGGGGGAAACAAAGAAACGCTTCTCCTTCTAGCCTTGTCTGAAAAGAGGAGGACTCTTCCCAATATGCATCACCATCTTGGGGGAGACAAAGACAGGCCTTCTCCATCCTCTTGGGGTTCAGAGGCTCCATCCTGGCTGCTGGGCCTGGCCAGCTCCCTCTGGCCAATGGAATTCCAAGGGAATCGGGGACCCAGGGCTGGGGCTTGGGTTTTGGAGCCCCGTTCCACAGCTGGGGCGGAGTCTTTGGGCTTTGAAATCCAAGCTCCTCTCCTGGCCATGACCCCCTTGGATCCCCGTTGACCAGAGGAATAGATCTCAGTTCCAGCCCAGCAGCCAAGATGGAACCTTTGGGCTTCCAAACCCAAAGCTCGCCCTTTGGCCTGACTTCCTTGGGACCCCGTTAGCCAGAGGGAGCCGAGGCCAGGCTCGGTGCTTGGGGTTCGAAGCCCAGAGGCCCTGTCCTAAATTGGAATAGAATGTAGAATATATATATATATATATATATATACAGATTTATGTATTGTATCATAATCAATATTCAATGTATGAATCATAATAAAGTTTAAAAAAAAAAAGAGGTTCTGTCCTGGCTGTTGGACCTGGGGATGGGGCTCTGAGACTCAAGCCTCGGCCCCGGTTCCAGCCCCGGCCCTGGCCCTGGCTGACTAGACAGTAGACTATGCCCCGCAGTCAAGCCAGAACAGAAGGGAAGGAGGAAGGAGGGAAGGAAAGAAGGACGGAAGGTGGGGAAAGAGGGAGGGAAGGAGGGAGGGAGGGTAGGGGGAAGGAGAAGGGGGAGTGGAAAAAGGGACTCTTGCCCCCAAATAGTGGTGCGGGTCCATGTGCGCCATCATTAAGGACAATATGGGCTTGCCATGCACAGATGCCCAAATCCACAGATTCTCAAATGCACGGATAGCAAATCAGCGTATACAGAGGGCCCACTGTATATATATACCAGAGCTAAGGAAAATCACAATGAAAAAATTTGAAAGGAATATAAGATATTAGTTATAAAATATTAATTTTTAAAAAATGCTTTATTTAATGGGAAAAGGTCAGTGAGTTCTATAGCCCGGTATTCTTATGATGAAAGGAAGAAAGAAACATAAATAAACAAACAGTACTTAAATTAATTTGTATTTCGGACAACACTTTGCCATTGTCCTAGTGGTTTCTGATCTAAATATGTTGTCTTGAGAGTAAATATGTTTAGAGAGTTATTCAATTTATTGAATTTAGAAATTATTAAAAAGCGCTTCACTTTAAAACAGCTGTTCTTTGAATTCTTCTGTATTAAAATGTGAGATGGACTTTTCACAAATCTGCTGGCTAGCTTGTGATTTTTAGGTTGCTTGTTGTATTTTTGGGTATTCATTTATTTACGTATTTATTTGGTGATCAGTAAAAGGAAACTGCATACTATAGCTATTATGAGTTCTGTTTTAGCTCTTTGCTGGAAGGAATAAGTTTTGTGCACCTGAGTTTTACAGCTGGTTGTTTTCAAGCTCTTAATGGCAGAAAGATTACAAAATACTTCAAACACAGACCACGTCCCTTGCCTTAGGGGTGAGTTGTAAAATGAATGAATGAATGAATGGATCAAAACATGGGTGCCATTTTTCATACAAAGTGCAATGGGATCTTGTAGCAGCTTTGAGACTAACTGAAAGAATGAAGCTAGTAGCATGACTTTTTGTAGACTTGAGTCTATTTCTTTAGAAGCAGATGTTGACTCAAATCGATGACTTCTCATGTTACTGATTTAATCTCAAAGGTGCTCCAAGATCCCTTTGCACACTGAGTTTCCCCAAAAAAGAGGGCAGTGCCTTTGAATTTTCCATACAGGGTGGATGTTCTCTGGAGGACTGTCCAATTCAAAATAATTTCATTACATTTAAACACAGGACACGACTAGACTATGTATTGGGCATGTTTGTGAGAGTGAGAAACACGGGGGATAATGAAGAGCAAGTACTTGGATGCCATCATCTGTTAAAAACGGTTAATATTGTCTGTGGAAGATTCTAAAATCTCACAGTTTAATCTAATCCTGTGCCTGTATGATCATCCGAACCTCAAGCCACAGATATCCCTGAGTAATGTTACAAGGATTTCTCCCTCTTAGGCTTAGCAGAAGTCTGAAAATCTTCCGTCATCATTTTAAAGACATTTACAAAATGGACCTTCCATGAATTGTTCTCTTGCTTGCTTGCCTTCTCCAATCAGTATTCCATTAGATACACAAGACCTTTCTATCCCAAGCCTTTAGGAACTGATTGTTAACAAGAGAAGGGTTTTTATAATGCTGTGCGGTTTTTTAAAAAGTTTTAAAGAGGACCCCAGAGGGGGGTGCATTGAGTTCCTACAAGGACTATTTTCTCCCCCAAGATCTTAGGCCCTCCAAAATTGATCTGGGATTTCTGCAGAAAGTCCATGAGAGCTGCATATCAATGCTTATGCGGCAACATAATACAGGCTCAGAATTCCTTTTCCTTGCTTTATGGTGCTTCATGTTTTATTCAATTTTGTTACAGAGAGTGTTCAAACAGGGAGCCATTTTCAACAACAGGATTATTGTTGTGCTCCTTCAAGTCATTTCCAACTTATGAAAACTCTAAGACAAACCAATCATGGGGTTTTCATGACAAGATTTGGCCAGAGGAGATTTGCCATTAACTTCCCCTGAGGCTGAGAGCATGTGACTTGCCCAAAGTCACCTATTGGTTTGCATGGCTGAGCTGGGATTTGAACCCTGTCCCCCAGAGTCGTAACAGATGGAAACAGATCTGCGAAAGAGATGGACAGCCACTTGTTTCTCCTCCAGAGTTTTTCTCCGGAGTTTCAGCAGGTTTTTTTGGAGGGGGACACTGCAAAAAGCCCAAACTCCTGCCAATCATGTGAGGACGGATCATATTCTAATCAGCTAGAATGAGGGTATTTTAATCAGACAAGCCCATGGTCTTTCAAATGTTCTCGATCCAAGCCTTTCAAATGGTCTAGGACCAAGCCTGTGAAAGGCCAACAAATGAGTGATAATGAAGAAACAGGGAGAGAGAAAAACAGCTGAATATATATATATATATATATATATATATATATATACCGTCACCTCTCCAAGTCTGTGAACTTGAAATGAGCGCACTTGGAAATCTGCAGAGGGGCAACCGCTATTAATCTCAATGGGGCATGCATGCGGTGCACACTCCACCTTCATGCACCCAATTCAAGCCTATGGGCTTGAATATGCACAAGATTTTGAACTCACGGGGGGGGGGGAGTCCAGAACAGATCCCCCACAAATTGAAAGGGGCAACTCTATGTGTGTGTGTGTGTGTGTGTGTGTGTGTAATGAGCGGCCTTGTCTCTTTTTCGGGGAAAGGCGGAATAAAAATTAAATATTAATTAAATAAATACACGTGAAAGTGGATTTTCTGTGAGGATTGCAGAAGTCAGGGCCTGGAGTCCAAAAACAGCTTGGAGTCCAGAAACAGAACTAAATGTGGATTGTTTTTTCTGCAGCTTTTGTGACTACCTGTACTAACCGCCACCCTCCACATCCTATTCAAAGGGGAAAAGGTCAGCATGTGCTTTATAGTCGATAGCAAAGCAATTGACTGTATAGATCATGAAAAGCTATGGAACGCACTCAAGGACATGGGGGTATCGTGGACAGCCAAAAACACATATAAATCATTCTGTTGTTCATGTAATACAAGTTTCCAAAATCCAAACTATTTCAAAATCCAAAATTATCAATATGGGTGACAGAAAAAATGACATCTTTGTTTTCTGATAGTTCAATGTAAACAAATTTTATTTCATGCACAAAATTATTAGCCATCTTGGCTCTAGGCCTGGAAGAAAAGCAGCATAGAAACTAACTAACTAACTAACGTAATGTGTATAAAATTACCTTCAGGCTATGTGTAGAAGGTGTACATAAAACATAACTGAATATCATGTTCAGCCGCTCATTGGTCTCCTTACTGAAGATGCCTTCAGAGTCAAACAGCATGTCCCCTATGGCCGCCTTCGCATTCGTCTAAGGGCAATGTCAGTCAGTACTGAGCCTCGCAGAAGTGATCAAGAGACCTCCGATAGCGTGTGCCTCTTCCCTTGTCATCGGGGAGTTCAGCCAGAAGAGGGGACATCCGCTCCATCAAGTGCTGCACGCAGGCCCCCATGCAGGCATTGTAGTTGGTGATCCTGAGACAGAGAGCCGAAGCCTTGAAGGATTTCTTTGCCAGGTCGTCCACCTTCTTGGCCTCTCCGTCAGTTGGGGAAGTAGAGGTTTTCGGCGTGAAGACTCATTGAGAGCCCTCAACGATTGCTGAATTCTGCACTGGATGCGAATGCTACCAGGAAGCCGATGTAGGGGTCATCCGGTACAGTCCATCAATCTTCCTTGAGGTGGACGGGATCGAAGCCGGTGTTTGCCAAGAACGCTTGGCCATCTTTTTCAAGGAAGGCAAAAAGGGAATACTGGCCAACGTAGGGGCCGTACCCTGGATCCGTCTCTCAACATAATCCACAGCCTCGTCCTCTGAACATGTGACATCCAGCTCCAAGGCGTTTGCCATCTTAATGACGTGTTCCCTAAAGAAGTGGGCATTGTCCATTGGAGAGACAGGACCTGGCTGGTAGAAGTCCTGTGCGGAACGACACATCTCCCGCGCCAACTGAGTCACCTTCCCGGGACGTGGCCGGTCCCTCCTGGTCGGAGTCCTCCGGTACCGAACGTGAGTCCTCCTCACCAAGGAAGACCACAGATGCTGATGTGGCAATGTCTCCCTTCGGAGCAGCATCTCTGCTCGGTACCGAAGTTCCCTCCGAGACTTCCAAGGCAACCCAACGACGGTCCTGACATCTCCAGAGCTTTTGACATCTTCAGGAGGTGCTCCCCGAAATGTTGTGTGTTGTCCGTGGGCGAGACTGGACCAGGCTGGTAAAAGTTCAGCGGGGACCGAGATCTCTCCCGCGCCATGTCAGAGTCCTCGCCCAGGGATGGAACTAAGCCCTCTTGTTCCGAGCCTTCGGGCTCCGAATCCGAAACATCTCCCAAACAGAGTACGGATTCAGCGGGAGAATAAGGGACCTGAGTACCCGTCTCTTTCCTCAGCGGAGCCTGTTCCCTTTTTCCCAAAACGGTAGCGGAGTCATCGAGGGGCACCCAATGCCGGTCCTGACGTTTCTCAGCGGAGGAAGAACCCCTTCGTCCCTCCAAGGCGGATGGGTCCACAGCAACATAGTATGTTCCGGTGTCACTGTCGTAAAAGAAATCCCGTTGATCCGATCGTTGTGCCAAAACGCACCTCGCCATCAGTGTCGAGGAGCGGCGGTCCCGAAAAGACGACCGGTGCTCCGTACTCAGCCTCGGGGTGGTCTCCTTCTGCAGGGGCTGCGAGGGGAGCTCCTGACGCGGAGAGGCTGCTGGTGTGGAGTCGGGCTTCGATGCGGCGGGAGTTTCAGTCGGCTTCGAGCGCCACGCTTGTCAGCATGGGATCCCTCGTCAGAGCCAAAACGGGATTTTTCCTGGAGGGTCTCCCCCTGAGAGGAATGTTTCCTCATGGCAGAGGCCTTAGCGCTCGACTCCAGACGGGAGGAAGAGCCACCTGCCGAGCCCTTAGAAGGTTTCTCCTTCAAACTCCGCTCAGAATCCCTCCAGTCTGAGTCCGATTTGGACTTCTCCTTCCTCTTTTTCTTAGAGGACTTGGGCTTTTGCTCATCACCCGATTTCTCGGACGGGTGAGCCTCCGTCTCGCAGGGAGACTTGGAGGTCGGATCGGCAGGGGAAACAGATACCTTCTCCGCGGCCTCTCGAGACATCTTCGACGCTGACTTCGATGTCGAAAGCAGAACCTCTTGCGGGGCAACGCTTCATCCAGGACGAATGGTTTAAGAAAGGACGTCCGGTTTTTCCTCACCTGAGGAGTCAAAGATCTGCAGAGGGCACAGCTCTGGACATTGTGGGTTTCACCTAAGCAGATCAGGCACTTCTTGTGCCGGTCTGTCCGAGGGACTTTGGCCCCACAAACAACACGGTTCTTAAACGGAGCCAGAGACATCAAATCCAAATCGATTCCAAAACGAAGTCAAACAAGCCGAGCAGTCAAGGAACAGGCGCCAAGACGGAGAAGAGTAAGAACGGTTGAAAGCCAGCCAAAGATAGAAAACCGAACAGGACCACGAACAGGGATTTTCCAAGCCCAGTTCCTTCGAGTAGGCTACGAAGTTCTGCTTTGCCCAGTATTCCAAGAAGGTTCCAAATTTGACCCGTTTGTATGTATTCGCAGAGACCACGAAGTATTCCAAATATTCCCAAATACTTCTGAACCCAGGAATTTCAGACAATAAGGGAGACTCAACCTATACATGAAACATAAATGGATTTTATGTCTAGAGATGCATCTCACTTCCAAAGATATCTCATTATGTACATGTAAATATTCCATATATGTATATATAGTATTTTTCTCTCCGCATGTGTATGTGTGTATACGCAAACACACACAGATAAACAGAGTGTGTGTTAATGAAGCCTCTGTCAATCAACCTCCCAGTCTGTCAATCAACCAGCCTTTCTTGACAACGTTCCGCTTCTCCTTATGATTGTTCTAAGTGTTCTAGAACCCATCCTAGAACCCAGGTCAGGGTCTGCGTGCGCTTTGCGGCCAGACCCTGCCCTTCGTGTCTCTGAGTTGGTGTGCGTTTCAGTGCCACAATGTCAGGTGCAAAGGGGTTTTTCCAAGCCGTTGGAGGAGAGGTCAAGCATTGGGTCGTTTCTGGTGGACAGAAATGCCGGAAAGTGGCCACAAGGATTGTACCCCGCTGGAGGCGCCCAAAAGTGATGGACTTTTCTGGGATACTGGAGCCAACGCTCAGGTCAGCCCCCATTTTGTGGGAAGCGAGCAGAAGGCTTTCATAGCTTTTTATGGGGTTTTCAGTCTACGGGGCCGTGTTTTAGAAGACTTTATTCCCAAGGTATCGCTGTGGCACTTGGGAATGTGTTTGTGTGTGTGTGTGTGTGTGTGTCTGCGTGTATACACACACACACACACACACACACATGAGATTAAGAATGGGAAGGATGGCTATGGAGGAACTGAAGAAGATCCCAAAATGCGAAGATATACAGTTGAGGCACAAAAACCAGAATCATTCAAGCCATTGTCATTCCCTATTATTGCCACGGATGGATGTGAGAGATGGACAGGGAAGAAGGATGACCCAAGTCATGCTTCGGAGGCATCTGGAGAAAGAAGGAAGAAACGATTCCTCAGAAAAGACAAAATGATGCTGGGAAGGAAAGAGGGAAGGAGGAAGAGAGGAAGAGGGAAGATGGACTGCATCAAGGAGGGGACTGTGGGGTTTATGGGGTTTGATGGAGGATCCTGGAACAGAGCCCCAGCAGATAGCAAGGGCTCACTGTCATAACAATAATAATTATTATAATAGTTGTAATAATACTAATCCGAGCCCTTTCCTGCCCCACTGCAGACTCCCCGAAGGCATTAAGACTCGGGCGATGGATGAGGAGGCGGAGGAAGGTCCATCCCGTCCCTTCCAAAAGGAAGAGACACCAAAAAGCTCGGTAGGAAAATAAACATTACATGCTATTGTTTACACACACACACACACACACACACACACATATATATAAAACCTAACATGTTGGGATAAATACAATACGAGGGTTGGTTGGTTTCTTCTTGTTGTTTGAGTTCCAACTGGGAGTCTCCTTTATAAGGTGATGGGATGAAAGAGGAAAGAGGGTCAGAAAGATCAGGGCAATCTCTGGTCGCTTCTCTCACGTCTGCCTCTAATTCACTTATTTGTAGCTCTTAGAAGCTGGAGTCCGTAAAGCAGAAGAGAAGCAGGAAAAGGAGGAGGAAAAGAAGGAGGAAAGGAAGGTGGAGGAGAGGAAGGAAAAGAAGGTGGAAAAGAAGGTGAAGAAGGTGGAAGGGAAGAAGGATAAGAAGGTGGAGGAGAGGAAGGAAAAGGAGGAGGAAAAGAAGGTGGAAGAGAAGAAGGTGAAGAAGGTGGAAGGGAAGAAGGTGAAGAAGGTGGAAGGGAAGAAGGTGAAGAAGGTGGAAGGGAAGAAGGTGGAAGGGAAGAAGGAAAAGAAGGTGGAGGAGTGGAAGGAAAAGGAGGAGGAAAAGAAGGTGGAAGAGAAGAAGGTGAAGAAAGTGGAAGGGAAGAAGGTGGAAGAGAACAAGGAAAAGAAGGTGGAGAAGAGGAAGGAAGAGAAGAAGGTGAAGAAGGTGGAGGAGAGGAAGGAAAAGGAGGAGGAAAAGAAAGTGGAGGAGGAGAAGGTGAAGAAGGTGGAAGGGAAGAAGGAAAAGAAGGTGGAGGAGTGGAAGGAAAAGGAGGAGGAAAAGAAGGTGGAAGAGAAGAAGGTGAAGAAGGTGGAAGGGAAGAAGGTGGAAGAGAACAAGGAAAAGAAGGTGGAGGAGAGGAAGGAAAAGAAGGAGGAAAAGAAGGTGGAAGAGAAGAAGGTGAAGAAGGTGGAGGAGAGGAAGGAAAAGGAGGAGGAAAAGAAGGTGGAGGAGGAGAAGGTGAAGAAGGTGGAAGGGAAGGTGAAGAAGGTGGAAGAGAAGAAGGTGGAAGACAAACCAGAGTCTCTTCCCAGGTAAGCCCCCATTTTGGGGAAGCCAAAGGCCTTCACGGCCGGCATAGGTATGTCTTTGTGGGCTTTTTGGTCTCCGTGGCTGTGTTTAAAAAGAGTTGATTCCTGACGTTTCGCCGGTCCCTCTGTTCTGGGAAAGGTGGCACGGAAGAGAGTGGGGTGTCTTTGTGTATACACAGACACACATATATACATATACATACACACATATACTGTGTGACTCTGGGCTGGGAGGAGTGACCCAAAGATAGATAGATAGATAGATAGATAGATAGATAGATAGAGATGAAAGACAGATAGATAGTGGGATAGTAGATATTTCAAGGACAGGTGAGGGATAGATAGCAGATATCCCTCTTTTGCAAACACTTATCTTGAACGGCGTCCTCTTTGGGCCCCATTCGTTCCCAAGCGCAACCCAAAGCCTTGGTAAAAGCATTCCCATAACTTGGGATCAAACACGGATAGAAATGGGGACCGCAGCCAGGAAACCAGAAGGAGATGAAGAACGGGAAGGACGGCCATGGAAGAACTGGAGAAGATCCCAAAATGCAAAGATATGCAACGGAGCACCAAGATGAGATTCATTCAAGCCATTGCAATTCGCTGTTATTGCCATGGATGGATGTGAGAGATGGACAGGGAAGAAGGATAGGAAGAAAATACATTGATTTGAGATTATTTGGGGCTGAGGGTCCCACGGACAAAGCAATGGGTCCCGGAGCAGATGAAGCCGGAAACCTCCCTGGAAGGAGCCAAGATGACCAAAGTCATGCTTTGGAGGCATCTGGAGAAAGAAGGAAGGAAGGACTCCTTGGAAAAGAGAAAATGATGCTGGGAAGGAAAGGTGGAAGGAAGGAAGGAAGGAAGGAAGGAAGGAAGGAAGGAAGGAGAGAGAGGAAGAGGGAGGATGGACTGCATCAAGGAGGGGACTGTGGCATTGATGGGGCTTGATGGAGGATGCTGGAACCAAGCCCCATCAGATAGCAAGTGCCCACTGCCATATTAGTAATAATAATGAGAATAATACTAATGGTACCATTTTTCCTGTCCCGCTGCAGACTCCCGGAAACCTGGAAGACTCTGAGAATGTATGGGGGATTGGAGGAAGAGGATGAGGAAGAGACAGAGGAAAGCTCGGTAGGAAAATCAAGATTACATGCCATGCTTTCTATCTATATATCTATATATATTATATAGAGCTTGATACGTTTATTTGGGAATAAATGCAATACAAGGGTTCTTCTTCTTGTGGGAATCTCTTTTCTGAGAGATTCGCCACCGGAAGAGTCCCGGAAAGCGCGATGGCAGCGCATACGTTTAGGCCGTCCCAGGTTTAGGTTTGTTTGAAGGAAGCATGTCCCAATTGAACCTTGTTTTGTCTTCATTCAATTCTATGAAGCTGGAGGTGGAGCCTTTCACACCAAGACTGGAGGATGTCCTTGAAGGCATCAATGTCCAGGAAAGGTAATGTTTCCCAAGTGGATCTTCATTTAGGATCAGGAGGTGACCCTCTGTTCCTTGCATTCTCCGCATCCAGAGGGTCGCCATGGGTTGACTCCAGGGCACCATTTTGTGGGGTCCAGGGGGTCCAGGATCCTGGAGCCAGGGCCCAGGAGATACCAAGGGGACTGTGGGGTTTATGGGGTTTTAGGGAGGATCCTGGAACCAAGCCCCAGCAGATACCAAGGACCCACTCTAATAATCCTTATAATAATCCTACCCTTTTCCTGCCCCACTGCAGACTCCCAGAAAGCAAGAAGAGTCGGGCGACAAATGTGCAGGAAGGTCCATCTCCAGCGATGCAGAAGGAAGAGACCCAGAAAAGCACAGTAGGAACATAAGTAGTACATGCCATTGTTTGTGTAGCCTGAAGCGTTAATTTGGGAATAAATACGACACGAGGGTCTGTTGGTTTCTTCTTCTTCTTTTGGTTAAAACTGGGAGTCTTCTTTATAAGGTCAAGGGATGAAATAGGAAAGAGGGTTAGAAAAACCAGGGCAATCTCTTGCAGCTTCTCTGATGGGCCACCATTCTCAAGGGTAAGTAGAGCGTCCCGGGAAGTGCGATAGCGGTGCATGCGTTTAGGCCGTCCCGGGTTTAGGTTTGTTCAGAGGAAGCACGTCCCCATTGATTCCCCATTTCTGGAGTCGAAGGCTTCTCCTTTTGTCTTCATAGAAACATAGGAAGGAGCGTCATGCATCAAGAGCCGGAGGCCAGGCCCCACGAAGGTAATTTTCCAAGGGATTTGCGGATCGTCTTGCACACCTGGGAGCCACTTCTCAGGCCTGGTTCCAGTTTGGGGGATGCAAAGTGGGGCGCATAAGGATGCCCTTGTTCTGTTGGGCCGCACTGGTGGCCGGGGGGGAAGGTCCACCTTTCGTGGCCCTTTGTGTGTATTTCAGAGCCCTGAAGCCGGATCCAGGGGCTCCTACGAAGGACACCGCTGTGCAGACGCTGCCTTCGGATCCAGAAGCCAGAAAAGACGCCGCAAGTCAGACCCTGGCCTTCGATGTGGGGCCGGATCGCCATTTCTTGGTAAGGAAAGGGAGGCTTGCTGCTGACCCAGAGGGCGGCCATCTTGTCCCTTCCCCTTCCTGCACAGACTGAGAAAAGCCTTTAGGGCTGAAGAGTGAGTGGATTGCAAATACTATAAAGAAATTATTCATTAATACTGACGACTTTCACTTCTCTCCCATCTATTGATAGAAAGACTTGGAAAATGTGGACCGGGGTGACAAGCCCATCCTTTCAACTGAACGTGAAAGGTAATGTTTTTCTATTACTGTCGTAGGAGTAGGAGTAATACTAATACCAGTAATGATTAATAATAATGATGATGATGATACCCCATTGTACTTAACAAGACTTGAGGATCCATGGATTTTGGTGTCCGCGGAGAGTTCTGCAACCAAAGGATACCAAGGGTCGACTGTAATAGTAATGATAATAATGATTTTATAAGGGACGATGTCCAGAGAGGTGACCCTGGCTCTCTCTTCTTGGCAGGGAAATCTTGGAGACGGTTCGGTCCCTGAGGGTCTGGCTGGACATGATGCACCACCTGACCTCCCACCTTTACAGGATGGACGCCCCGCAGTGACCTCTGACCATCGCTGAGCCCTCCCTCCATGCAACACCATCTGGCCCAGGAGGGAGTGAAGGAGAGGCCTCCAAGCTTTCCCTTGGAGGGACTTGGGGTCTCCTTCCTCGGAGGTCCTTAAGCAGAAGCTGGAGGGGAGCTTTGACAGGGAGTTCCTGAATGTCCAAAGGGGCTTGAAGAGAAGAGCCCTCCCTCCATGACAAGACCATCTGGCCCAGGAGGGAGTGAAAGAGAGGCCTAGCAACACCATCAGGCCTGGCCTCAAGTAGAAGAGCCCTCCCTCCATGACAAGACCATCTGGCCCAGGAGGGAGTGAAGGAGAGGTTTCCACGCTTTACCTCGGAGGGGCTTGGGGTCTCCTTCCTTCAGAGGTCCTTAAGCAGAAGCTGGAGGGGGGCTTTAACGGGGAATTCCTGCATGTCCAAAGGGGCTTGGCCTGGCTGTGGTCCTTTGTGGGAGGGGTCTCTTCCATCCCTTCCAGACCTCAGCCGCTCTTGGGCCACCGCTGGGCTGCCCTCCAGGACCCTGACCCTCTTCCCGGACGGGGGTACCCCTTTCCCCCGGGACCTCACTTCCTCCACCCCACGCCAGACCCTGCGCCCCCTTCCTTGCAGGCTTCCTCCTTCTTTCTTTCCTTCCTTCTTTTCTTTTTCTTCCTTCCTTCTTTACTCCCTTCCTTCCTTTTTCTTTCTTCTTTGCTTCATCTTCCTTCGTTCCTTCACTCCCTTCCTTCCTTCTTTTTTCTTTCCTTCCTTCTTAATTCCTCCTTTCTCAATCTGTTTTCCTTCCTTCCTTTTTTCTTTCTTCTTTCCTTCCCTCCTCTCTTCTTAATCTCTCTCTTTTCCTTCCTTCCTTCCTTCCTTCCTTCCTTCCTTCCTTCTTCCCTTCCTTCCTTCCTTCCTTCCTTTATTTCTTCTTCGCTTCCTTCCTCCTTTTTCTCATCCCAGGCTCTGTCTTTACTTTCCTTCCTCTTCCTTCTTTATTCCATTCCTTCTTTTTTGCTTTCTTCTTCACTTCCTTTTTCCTTCCTCTCTTCTAAATCTCTATTTTCTGCCCCAACACTGAATCTGCTCTCTATTCTCAGCACCATATCTATATTATCCCTCTATACATAATAGGCAGATTATATATGTATATATAAATGAGAGAGATGAGAGAGAGAGAAAGAGAGAGAGAAAGTAGCAGACAGACAGATAGATATAGGGATAGATAGATAGATAGATAGATAATAGATCAATATTTGGATGGACAGATACATAGGATTAGATATATAGATAATAGTTTGGAGAGATGTATACTTAGATGATATATATATATATATATATATATATATAGGAGGAGAGAGAGATAGGCAAACAGACAGACAGATATTAGGATAGACAGGTAATAGATCAATATTCGGATGGATAGGTACATAGATAGGTATTTGCATTAGATAGTTGATAGATAAAGATAGATGAATAATAGTTTAGAGAGATGTATATGTAGATGATATACATATAAGAGAGAGAGAGAGCAAGATGGGCAGATGGACAGATAGATATTTGGAAAGATAGATAGGTAATTGATCAATATTCGGATGGATAGGTAGATAGATAGATATTTGGATTAGACAGATGATAGAGATAGATAGATGAAAAATAGTTTAGAGAGATGTATATGTAGATTATATATATATATATATATATATATATGAGAGAGAGAGAGAGAGGCAGACAGATAGATAGATACACGGATAGATAGATCAATCAATATTTGGATTGACAGATCCATAGGTAGGCCTTTGGGTCCAGTGGTGGGGCAGGGCCTGGTCCCCCTCTTGCCCCCCTCCTGCCTGGACACTCCCCTCCTTCTTCCTGTGCACTTCTGGGGCGCAGGGTCTGGTGTGGAGCGGAGGAAGGGGGGTTCCGGGGGAGAGGAGGGGATAAGGGGTGCCCCCCGTCCGGGAAGGGGGTCAGGGCCCTGGAGGGTGGCCCAGCGGTGGCCCAAGAGCGGCTGAGGTCTGGAAGGGATGGAAGAGACCTCCACGAAGGGCCACAGTCAGGCCAAGCCCCTTCTGACATGCAGGAACTCCCCGTCGAAGCCCTCCCTGTGACTGGTGGCCCTCCAGCTTTTGCTTAAAGACCTCTCTATGGTCCTATGATTCTATGAGACTCCGTTGCTCTCCGAGGGAACCACCGTCACCCTCTGCTGTCACTCACTGTCACGCGCTGTCAATCACTGTCACTCACCGTCAGGACGCTCATCCTGATGATTTTCTGATTTTCTGATTTTTCTCCGCCGGTCGCAAAACACGCCAAAAAGTTCGGGGAACAACGGCGAACAAAGCCTGCGAAAGAAGACTGAGGAGAGAGCGGCGGGTCACAGCGGGCAGTTTTATTATTGTACATATATATATATATATATATATTAATTAACCTGTTTTCCATAATTGCATTCGTTAATTTCTGGGTCGTCTTGGTGCTAGCTTTTAATATAGATGGATTTGTTATGATGCTTTATTCTGTATACCGATATATATTATATAGGAATACATAAATCTTTGTATTTAATACATATTTTTTGTGTGGAATAAAATTTGGAACTCTTTACTCTCTTTGATATCTTATTTATTTCCCCTCCATTTTGAACTCAGGTATTCTACGTCTTTCCCCCGTCTTTTAAACACTTCTATTAGTCTAGAATCGCATTGGCCTTTTCAGCTGCTGCATCACACTCTTGGCTCATGTTCCACTTGTGGTCCATTTGGACTCCTAGATCCCTTTCACACTTATAAGTCTTGTTGAGCCAGGTGTCCCCCATCCTATATCTATCAATTCCCCCAAAAAACTGGGCACCCCACCGGTCCCTTCTCTCCAGGCCCAGATTATTTATTCCGAATCCATTTAAGACAGGAGTGAAACTCGAGGGCAGGCTTAGGGCCTGCTAGGCCTCAGAGCCTGAGGGTCAAAGAAGGCCTCCTCCTCCCTCGTTTTTCCCTCACAGACTTGGAAGAGAAAGAGCTCCTTAATTCTTATATATGTATTTATTTAATTTATTCATTTGTTTGATTCACTTGACATCTGTTTTGGACTTCGTTTCCCAGCAGCCCCAGCAAAGGCGGCCAATGGTGAGGAATCATGGGAAATGGAGTCCAAATGGGCCAAAGTGGGTTCTTAGGCCTGCTAGGCCTCAGTGGCTTTTCTGAGGTAATTTTCAGACTGTGCCTCGCCTCAAACTACAAATCCCATCCACACTGAAAAATTTAAAGCAGTTTGGTGCCCGCTTTATGCTGTGAGCACCCGGGGATTTGTAGTTTTCTAGGACACAAGTTTTTATTTATAATTATTATTATTATTTCTGCTCCCATCATCCACAATATTATTACAAAATATTATGTATAAAGTTTTCTTCTGGCTGAGCATATGTAATGTGTCTATAAAACATAAATCAATCTTCAAGTTTAGATTCAGGGTCCCATCTCCAAGATGTCTCATCATGTATATGGATATAAATTAAACACTATATATATATATATATATGAGAAACACTTTCGGACAATTCCAGAATCTGAAACACTTCTGGCCCCAGGAATTTGTGGTTTAAAACTGTTAAGGTAAACAAAGGGTCAATTAACCCATTCACAACCAATTATGCAAGTGAGGCTTTGTGAGGATTTCCAAACAGATCCAGTTTATTCCAAACAGTCTCAATCTGCATGCAGAGCTTCAGCCAAAAGTCATCTCATTGACTGAATGCCTCAAACATGGCGTCAACAGTTTTTATTAACCCACAAAATATTCATTGAGCATGCGTAGTTTAACATTCATTTATATATATATTCTTTGCACCTCATTTCACTGTCTGTATATATATCTCTATCTATCTGTTTGCCCTACTAACTGAAGCCTTTTGTTTTTAGCTTAGTCCTTGTAACATTCTGATTTTCTGGGCATTCAGCCAGTCTTTAGTCTTATCAGGAACACTTGTTGCCATTAGCAGGCATTTGCTTCCCTCTTCCCTCTTCCCTCCTAAGGTGGGGGCTACAAGCCAGATTCAAAAGGACAAGTTTTTCCTTTGGCTCTATTTCTCACTATGGCTAAACTATTGATTATTAGTGGCAGAGATTATTGGCTTCATTTGGTTATCAATGGCTTTATTATTCACCTTAGCAAAACTGTAAATTTAAATGTAAAAACAGTATACGTAAAAATAATAATAATACTAGCAGTAATAATAATAACAGGAGTAAATAAATAATAGCAGTATTAATAATATTAAAAGAATTTAGAAATAATAGCAATAATAATAATGGAGTAAATAAAAATAAATATAATAATAGCAATAATAATGTTAAAAGGAATAAATAATAAATAAAATAATAATAGAAATAAAAATAATGATATTAAAAGGAGTATGTAATAATACCAGTAATGATAACAATGGGAGTAAATAAATAATAAACATAATATATATCTATATTATGCATAACATGAAACACAAATAATAATAATAACAACAATTCATATTTATGAGAAAAGGAGTCTGAACACCAAACCTAGCCCTAGTTTTAAATTAAGACAGAATTATTATATACTATCTATCTATATAACATATCAATTATATATTATCCATAATATAAAACACTAATAATAATAATAATAATAATAATAAAAATAAAAATACCTATTTATGAGAAAAGGAGACCCAACACCAAACCAGCCCCTAAATATAAAATAAGACAGAATTATTATACAATATATACATACACACACACACACACACACACACACATATATAGATATAAAAATATTATCCATGACATAAAACACATAAAATTATTATTATTATTATTAATATTATTATTATAATAAATTCCTATTTATGAGGAAAGGAGATCTTGACTGGGATACAAATAATAATAATAATAATAATAATAATAATAATAATAATACCAAACATGCCTCTAATTATAAATTAAGACAAAATTTATATATATAAATTATATATAAAAATATATTTATATATAAATAACATATTTTATTATTAAAAATATAAAAATATATACATAGAAAAATATTTATTTATATAAATATAAAAATGTATTTTATATATAAAATAAATTTATAATTATAATTTATAAAAATATATTTCTAAAAATTTAAAAATATGTAAAATTTAAAAATAATATATATATATATATATATATATATTAGGTCTTAATATATATATATAAAAACATTGATCCTTTTTCTGAGCAGGTGAGAGCCAATGTGGTCTTGTGGTTTATAAGAAGAGAAAGGCTCAGAGGCTCCCAGGGCTTACCTTTGTCCTACCTGGCAGGGTTGTTGTTGCTCCCAAACCTGCCAAGGAGCCTCTTTGGGAACCCCCAAAAATGGTTATTATTATTAACAGGAACAACGATGGTGATGATGATGATGATGATAATGGCAATTGTTCTGGTTTATTCCTCACCTCCAGCTCTATTGAGATCCAAGGAAGACCTAGTCCTCCAGGACCACAGAGTTGAATCAAAACAGCCGGAAGTGGCCATTCTGGTGGGCCCTATCTAGCTTTATCATGGAGCCAATCTCTGCAAACTACAGATCCCAGGAAACCTGGATCCTGGCTCTGCGCTGTGAGAACCCAGGGATTTGTAGTTTCACAGGACACACACCTTTTGCTCCATCATCCACAACAGTATTACAAAAAACATTGTGTATAAAATTACCTTCTGGCTAAGCGTATAAAGTGTATATGAAACATTAAATGAATAAATAAGCAAATAAAATGAATTTTCATGTTTAAAGTTGGCTCCCATCTCTGTCTCATTCTGTATTTGCAAATATTACATAAATATATTCCAAATATTCCGAAATACTTCTGGGCCCAGGAATTTCAGATAATAAAAGAGATTCAAACTATACATGAAACATAAATGGATAAATAAATCAAAATGAATAGATAGATAGATAGATAGATAGATAGATAGATATTTCCAAATATTCCGAAATACTTCTGGGCCCAGGAATTTCAGATAATAAGAGAGACTCAACCTATACATGAAACATAAATGGATTTTACATTTAGAGGTGTGTCTCACTTCCCAAAATATCTCATTTTGTAGATGCAAATATTCCATATATATGTATGTGTGTGTGTATGTTCTAAATATATATGTAGTATTTTTCCATCCACAAAAGACCAAAGGACACGAATGGCAAGTCCTTGATTTGCGTGGGATGATTGTGTGTGTTCTCCTGGAGAACAGGAGAAGTCCCAGCAGACTGGAGGAGGGCAAACGTTGTTTCCATCTTCAAAAAGGGAAAAAAAGAGGATCCCAACAATTATCATCCAGTTAGTCTGACATCAATTCCAGGAAAGATTCTAGAGCAGATCATTAAGCAGACAGTCTGTGAACATTTAGAGGCCAATGCCATAATCACAAAAAGTCAACATGGGTTTCAGAGAAACAAGTCATGCCAAACGAACCTGATCTCTTTTTTTGATAAAATTACCAGCTTGGTAGATGAAGGGAATGCTGTGGATATAGTATACCTCGATTTCAGTAAGGCCTTTGACAAGGTTCCCCATGACATTCTTGCAAACAAGCTTGCAAAATGTGGGCTAGACAAGTTAACTGTTACATGGATTTGTAATTGGTTGACCGGCTGAACTCAAAGGGTGCTCAACAATGGTTCCTTTTCATCCTGGAGAGAAGTGACCAGTGGGGTGCCACAGGGTTCTGTCCTGGGCCCAGTGCTATTCAACATCTTTATTAATGATTTGGATGACAGAATTGGGGGCATACTTATCAAATTTGCAGATGACACTAAACTAGGAGGAGTAGCTAATACCTCAGAAGACAGGATCAAAATTCAAAATGACCTGAATAGACTAGATAGCTGGGCCAATGCTAACAAGATGAAATTCAATGCAGAGAAATGTAAGGTTCTGCACTTAGGGAGAAAAAATGAAATGCACAGATATAAAATGGGGGACACCTGGTTGAATGAGACCACATGTGAAAGGGATCTAGGAGTCCAAGTAGACCACAAGTTGAACATGAGTCAACAGTGCGATGCGGCAGCTAAAAAGGCCAATGCGATCCCAGGTTGCATCAATAGAAGTATAGTGTCTAGATCAAGGGAAGTAATAGTGCCACTCTATTCTGCTTTGGTCAGGCCGCACCTGGAATACTCTGTCCAGGTCTGGGCACCACAATTCAAAAAGGATGTGGAGAAACTGGAGCATGTCCAAAGGAGGGCAACCAAGTTGGTTAAGGGTCTGGAAACTGTGCCCTGTGAGGAATGCCTGTGTATGTTTAGCCTGGAGAAGAGAAGGTTAAGAGGTAATATCATAGCCCTGTTTAAATATTTGAAGGGATGTCATATTGAGGAGGGAGCAAGCTTGTTTTCTGCTGCTGCAGGGACTAGGATGCAGAACAATGGACACAAACTGCAGGAAAAGAGATTCCACCGCAACATTAGGATGAACTTCCTAACAGTAAGGGCTGTTCAACAGTGGAACACACTCCCTCAGATTGTGATGGAGTCTCCTTCCTCAAAGGTCTTTAAGCAGAGGCTGGATGGCCATCTGTCAGGGATACTTTGATTGGGAGTTCCTGCATGGCAGGGGGTTGGACTGGATGGTCCTTGTGGTCTCTTCCAACTCTATGATTCTATTATTCTATTCTATGATTCTAACACACAACATTGCCTTATGCAAAGCCAAACTGCTGGTCTGTTTTGACTAGCATTTCTAAGATAACTGGTAGCCGGTCTCTTAGATTTCTCTCTTAGCTATTGCAGAAGAACTTCTCCCAGAAAGTCAGTGTGGCTTCAGAGCTAATAGGAGTACTACAGATATGGTATTTGCTCTTAGACAACTGCAAGAGAAACGTAGAGAGCAAAACAAAGGACTCTATGTAACATTTGTCGACCTTACCAAAGCCTTTGACACTGTGAGTAGAAAAGGACTGTGGCGGATCCTGGAACGACTAGGATGTCCCCCCAAATTCCTCAAAATGATCATCTTGCTACATGAGGGCCAGCAAGGACAAGTCAGATATGGCGATGCTCTCTCAGAGCCCTTTTTAATAACTAATGGTGTGAAACAAGGTTGTGTTCTCGCTCCAACTCTGTTTACAATCTTCTTCAGCATGATGCTCCAAAGGGCTACAGCAGATCTCGAAGAAAAAGATGGCATCTATATACGTTACCGTACTGATGGTAGCTTGTTTAACTTAAGCCGTCTGAAGGCTCGCACAAAGACTCTAAACTATCTAGTACGTGAGCTGCTTTTCACTGACGCTGCTGCCCTTGTTGCCCATACAGAAGCAGCTCTGCAGCGCCTAACATCCTGCTTTGCAACGGCTGCAGAGCTGTTTGGGCTGGAAGTCAGCCTGAAGAAAACGGAAGTCCTCTACCAGCCTGCACCACAGGAAGAGCACTATCACCCCCATGTCACCACCGGCAAATCTGTACTAAAGTCCGTACAGGAATTCACCTACCTGGGAAGTATCATCTCCTCAGATGCCAAGATTGACAAAGAGATCGATCACAGATTAGCAAAGGCATATAGTGCATTCGGAAGGCTTCACAAAAGAGTCAGGAGTAACAAACACCTGAGGCGAAGCACCAAAATCAGTCATTGTACTGTCCATCCTCCTCTATGGGTCTGAATCATGGGTCACCTATCGCCAACATCTACAACTCCTTGAACGCTTTCATCAGCGCTGTCTACGCACAATCCTAAACATACACTGGACTGACTATGTGTCGAATGTTGCTGTCCTGGAGCAAGCAGAGATCACCAGCATTGAGGCCATGCTACTGAAAACACAGCTGCGCTGGGCAGGGCATATTTCCATGATAGAGGACCACCGCCTCCCCAAAATAGTACTCTATGGTGAACTCGCCACAGGTCAGCGAAAGAGGGGCGCCCCAAAGAAGAGATACAAGGACTCCCTGAAACAACATCTCAAGCTTGGCCAAACTGATCACCAACAATGGTCTGCCCTGGCCTCACATCGGGAGGCATGGAGATGCACTATCCACAATGCTGCAGCCTCTTTTGAGAACTCACGCCGAACGAGTCTCGAAGAGAAACGACAACGCAGAAAGAACCACAACTTGGAAACATCACCCAAGGAGACTTTCTGCTGTGCTTTCTGTAACCGGACTTGCTTATCTCGGATCGGCCTTTTTAGTCATCAACGCGCTTGTAGTAAGCGTGGGATAAGTCCTTCCTGAATCTTTGTTAGCGAAGAAAAGCCAGAGAGAGATTTCTCTCTTAGATCCCTCTCAGCTCTGAGCAATTGCAGGAACTGAATCTGAAAACTGGTTCATCATCTTCTTCATCATCAGTTTTCTTTCTCACTGCCTCATGCAAAGTATCTCTTCTGTCATTGAGCTATATCATGTTACGCCATAAAGCTGTTGTTCTCCTGTGGTTGCAAATACCTTTTGTTCTCCTCTTTCTCTAATCAGCTGTTTCCCAGGTCTTGGGGCTAGAACTATGGCCCAGAGGCAGAAATCATTTGGCTCTCCAAGTGTTGTGAACTGTCTCCAAATGAGATCGGAGGAGGAGTGGATGAGTTTGCTGAAAGAGTCTGTCCTTGGGGCTGATCTCTCTTATAAAGTCGTGGGTCTTGGGGAGGCCCCCAGAGTTGGCCTGCCTAAAATGATTGTCCGAGATGGCAACCAGGCTCTTTGCATTGCTTCTGGGGTCTGGGGTCTCGATAAAGGGTGGCTGGGGAGGTCTCACAGGTTGATAGTTGTGCTTCAGCTAAACCTACCTAGGTTCCTCCACCCTTCATTTGCTCAGCCCCAGGTCTCAAACATTTAATGAGGTTTTAGGTCCATAAAGACAGCCCTTCCTTAATTACAAATGCTGTGTCTGGTCTATTTATTTCATGGCTGGTCAACATGGAGCCTTCTTGATGGCTGCTCCTAAACTATGGAACTCCCTTTCTGTTCCATTGGCCCCCTCTCTGCTTTCCTTCTGCTGCCAGAGCAACACTTTTTAACAATTTAAACATGCCTTCAGCTTTTAACTAGTTGGGACAGAGGCATACTCAATGGGTTTGCTGTATTTTTTAAAAAATGTGTTGAATTTTTAAAAATTCTTTCATGTTTTAATTGGATTGGTTGTTTGACATTTTTAAAACCTTTGTACTGCACAGGTTGAATTTCCCTTATATAAAATGCTTTGGACCAAAGGTATTTGAGATTTCATATTTGGGGGGGGGGGGAGGATTCTGGAATTTACATATATGTAAATCATGAGATATCTTGGAGATGAGATCCAAGTCTACACACAAAATTGCCTTGTTTGATATACACCCTATACACCTAGCCTGGAGGTACTCTGATACAATATTTTAAATAATTTTGGGCTCGAAACAAAGTTTGTGTACACTGAACCATCAGAAGGCAAAGGTGTCACTATCTTAGCCACACATGAAAAATAAAAGTTTGGGTTTTTGGAATATTTAGGAATTCCACAAATGGAACGCTCAACCTGTATATTGTTTTACCTATTTTGTTTTAATGGATGTTGTAAGATGTTTGGATCCCATATTAGGAAAAGGCAAGGCCTTAAATAAAATTAAATGAATAAATAAATGACTTATGCTTAGTCTGCCTAACCCCCACAGTTTGGCATTTGCACATCGTGATTATGATGAAATTTGTGATGTTTCTGCTGTGACACAATCAGAATGCTTTCGTTGATGGATCAAGCTTAGAAGAAAGCAAGGGGAAGGAGGAAGGGAGTTTTCATGGGAGACACTTGAAATTTCATGGGAGCCACTTCTCTGTTAAAGGAGGAGGAGATTCAGCACAAAATGGGAATAAGAAAAGAGAAGGTATTGTGTACATTTGTGTTAGATACTAAAAAAAAAAAAAAAAGGGGAGGGGAAGAGTCATACGCCCAGTACCAACCATTTCCCCATCAAAACTTCAAAAATTCATCTAGCCAAGTGAACTTTCTATATCTTTCTTTTATTTGTCTGAAAGCAAGGATATTGGGATGTAAGAATGGCTGAGGCTGGGAATGTGATGTTATTTAATGGGCCCACACTACTCAGAAGATGGAGGCAAAATGATGGAATCAATGTGGAATGATCAAAGACGCCCTATTCCATCTAAAATACACCAAACAAAAGGCATGGCTGGCAGTTCAGTTCTAGAATGAAGAGAATATTCTAGAAGAAGAAAGACTATTTCCAGTGAATATCAAGTTTCTGGTACCTCCCTGCAGAGCAGGTCTTGGCAAAAGAGCAGGTTATTGGTGCGTGTTACCCCCTTTCTTTATAGCTTCTTCAAACTAATTATGGGGAAATATTTTCCATGGTTAACATTTTATTTCACCATTTCATGAATGACCTCTTTGCAGATTTAAAAGGAAATTTTCAAATTTTAAAAGAATTGATAAAGAACTGCAAGAGATCTGTTTTGTAAGGAGGAGTGGTAACACCTTCCAGGTTACCTAAGGTATGTTTTCAAATGTCATGGTAATAAAAGAATGAGCTGGGGACAGCATAGCAACGTTTCTTTTCAGGAAGTACCATGGCTTAAAAAACCATAAAGGGATTCACAGCTTCAACTTAATTAAGCAGCAATCTTGGAACAAAAAGTCTGGTGCAATGTGAAAAGTATAAGACATATTTTTTTTTCAAAAAGAGAGTTTAAAACATCTTAGCTTAATATGAGGCGGAGGTGAGTCCTTAGAAGTAGGTTCCATAGAAAGAAAGAAAGTGGAACATTGATTTTATAATTTTCTAAATGAACTCTCTGCCGATTTAATAGGAAATTTTCAAGTTTTTTTTAAAAAATGCAAACACCTCTGTTGTATAAGATGGAGCAGTAACACCTTCCAAATTAAGATATGTTTTCAAATGTCATTGATAAAGAATAAGATGATGATAGCATGATAGTATTTCTTTACAGGAAATGCCATTGGTTCAAAAACTATAAAGAGAGTCACAGCTTCAACTTATTGTAATAAAGCAAGAAACTCAGAACAAAAAGTCCAGTACATTCTAAGACTTTTTTCCCCACACGAGTGTTTAAAATATTGTAAGTTAATATGAGGTGGAAGTGAGTACTTAGAAGTAGGTTCTAGAGAGAAAGTGGAATTCTCAACTGTTCAATATCTCAAGGCCCGAAAATATCCACAGTGGTTCTACATTTTAAAGGTAATTAATTTTTGTGACTTTGCAAATTTAACAGGAACCTAAATTAATAAAATGAGATTAAGAAATGTATTTATATCAAAAAGCTCAGCACAAAGCAGGGAACTTAACAGAAGACACTGTTCCAAAATGAGGAGAAAGAAACATGACAGATGAACTTCAGAAACCTGGAAGAAGATCTTTGTCATGTGCCCATAGCTAAGGAAAACACATACAGAATCACTTCTTCTGGCTGCCTGATGAAAGTATTTGGATAATTTCTGTGACCTCTCACTCTGAAAGGTAATTTTCTCTGTTTTACAAAACAAAACAAAAGTCTTAATCTTTTCTTTCCCTAAAGATGTTATCAGTATCACCTGACATGGCTGCTCTCCATTTAAGAAGCACCGAAGCAGAAAAGGGATTACAATCTTGTGTATGAATGGTACTTTTAAATAAATAAATAAATGCTACTTTTGTTAAATCTTTTCAGGCCTATTTAAAGCACAGCTCATCTTGGCAAGGAATTGATTAAGGAACTATTGACTGCAAAGGTCAAACTATATGTAATGAACGCTAAAATTATGCACTGTAATAACAATGTGTAGGTGAGAAAGAGGCATGTATGAGAACAGTTTAAAAAATAAATACAAGATTTAAAGGCCTCAGCTACACTGGGATGCTCTCTATATTTCATGTTATTTATCTAATATTAGGAGAAAGGGGAATGAATCATATATTAACGTTGGATGAAGGATAGATGTTAAATAATATGAAAAATAAATTGAATGAGGAAAGACGTTGCACTCCTTTTAGTGAGAAGTAAGAAACACATTTCCAGAAAAACAAATTATATGCTCTGGAAATACCGGAATACAAAATTCCAGCAGATGTGGTACACATTGTAGTATTTGTAGTTCCATGTGCTTTGTTTTGCCTGGTTCTTTAAATAACCTTTGACCAGGAGAAGGATGGAAGTTCAGGTTTGTGTCAATGTTAAGAAAAGAACAATCATGCACCAAAGTATATGACACGAGGTATAGAATGAAATGGAAAAGTGAGAAGCATTTCCAATGAACATCTCCAACATGTTGGTAAGTCCCTAAAATGTAGGTCCTTTTATTGGGAAGAGAACAGATTCCAGTTTTTCCTCACCTGATAGTATCTTGCAACTAAGTAGTGAGAAATATTTATAATAGTTAAAGGATAATGCCATCATTTTAGAAATGATTTCTTTGTAGGAAAGAAAATGGTAACCTCTTGTTCTCTGAAGAGAGAAAGATACAATCCTTAAGATAAATTTTCAACTGCAATAAACTCAGAAGAACACAGAATTTGACAAGACCATTTTTACTTGTCAGGATTGCCTTAGTTTAAAAAGGATAAAGAAATCTATTGTAAAGCACAAGCATAATTAAGAAAGCAACCGGCTCCTAACAAAAAGTCTGTAGTAATATAAGATTTACAACATATTTCTTCAAAACTGGAGCATACAGCATCACAAATGAATATTTCCATCGTGGAGGTGAGTCATTAGGAAGGAAGTGGAAAGGGAAAAGGGACAAGATTTCTGGCTTATATTTTCCTTGATGATGAGCTTGTTCAAAACGCTAGCCACCAAAAATAGTGGTTAACCATTCTTAAGCATGTATTTGTGATCTGACTGTAGATTTAAAAGGAAATTGTCCAGTTTGGGGGAAAAAACAGGAAAAAGAAAGAAACAGGATAAAGAAAGAAATAGAAATTAACACATCTGGCATGAATTAAAAAAATAGATCTTTTTGTTCAAAATTGGAAAGAGTGAAACATCATGGATGCTTGAAAGAATGTCCTTAAGATGCCGTTTTTAAGTTTTTGTTGGTTTAATTTAGTTAAACCAACGGTGGTGGGTGGTCGGGAAGGGGTAGGATAACTGTTTTAATCTGTATATTTTTTTTAACCTTGTTGTAACCCGCTCCGATTATGCGAATAGAGGAGAAGGGTATAAATAAACATCATCATCATCATCATCATCATCATTATTTTATATTTAAAGAAAGTATTAAAAGAAAGGATTAAATATTGTATTTAAATCTAACAAAGAATATTTAAAGACCTCAGCTATACAGAGATGAGCTTTATACTTCTCATGTTATTTATCTAATATTGGGAGAATTGAAACAAGAAAGTTCAGTGGATCAAGATGTCCATGGGTCAAAGAACAGAAGCTAAAGAATATCAGTTGGTGAAAAAAAGTTGTGTTTCATTTAAAATGTCTTTTATTTAAAATTATAGCAAAGTTGTCAGGTGAGATTTAAAAGACATCGTTCCAGAACAAAAGGTTGCATGCTCTGGAGAGACTTAAACACAACAGTCCATCAGATGTAGTGCATATTGTAGTATTTCTAGATCTAGGTGCTCTGTTTTGCCTGGCTCTCTAAATAACATTTGAGTAGGAAAAGAATGAAAGTTCAGGTTTCTGCCAATGTTAAGAAAGGCACAGACATGCACCAAAAGATGTGACACAAGGTACAGAACTCATCCTCCTTCAAGAATGGAAAAGTGAAAAGCATTTCCCCAAAACATCGCCATCATTTTGGTAAGTCCCCAAAAGGTAGGTTCCTTTATTAGGAAAAAAATAGATTCCTGGTTTTCCTTCACTTGACAACCACGTAGAGCTACGAACTGAGAAATATTTATTACAGTTAAAGGGTGACAACATCTTTTATAAATGACCTCTTTATAGATTTGAAAGAAAGTTTTCAGGTTAAGAAGAAATGGAATCCTGTTCTCTGAAGAAAGAGTGATACATCTTTAAGGTAAATTTTCAGTTGCAAGAAACAGAAGAATACATATATTGACAAAATCATTTTTACTTGCAGGGATTCGTTTAGTTTTAAAAAGATAAAGCAATCTAATGTGAAGCATAAACATGATTCAGAAGTTAAACAGCTTTTAATAAAATGTATGGAATTAATATAAGATGCAGAACATATTTCTTCAAAAATGGAGAGTAAAGCATCACAATTGGATTTGCCCATCATAAAGGTGAGTCCGTAGGAAAGGAGGAAACAGGAACTAGATTTCTGGTTAATTTTCCCTGATGATTGGCATGTTCAAAATCCTATGTACCAAAAGTACTTATTAACCTTTTCAAAGAGTGTATTTGTGATTTCTCTTCTGATTTAATAGGAAATTAAATTCCAACTTGGGAAAGAAGAGGATAATGAAAGAAATAGACAAATATTAACAAGTCTGGTATGAATTAAGGCAAAAAATGTTTTTTTCCCCAAAAGGAGGAAAGAGTGAAACTTCACAGATGAACTTCACCAATTTTAGGTCTTGTACCACTTTTGAGACTAACTGAAAGAAAGATGTTGGCAGGATGAGGTTTTGTAGACTTCAATCAACTTCCTCAGATCTTCTGAGACTAACAGACTAACATGGCTATATCTTTGAATAGGTTTCAGATGTTAGGAATGCAATACACACTTGCTTAGAAGCAGATTGCAACTGGCCATTTATATCTGAAGATGTTAGTATTGAATTATAAGAGTACTCACCCAAAAGTTGATTCCAATGAAATAAATAGGTTTTGGAGTAAATGAATAGGATTGGGAGTATACGGTCCACACTGAGAGTTAAAGTTTGCTACAGATCTCAATGAAAACACTTTGAAAGAAGTAGGCTGAAGTCCCAGTCTGTTTATGCACAAAAGGACACCAGTTTATGTGTGTATCCACACTGTACAATTATAGTGTGGACAAGGGGATCTGAGGCACACTGAACATGATTGTTCAGGTGGAACACAAGTATGCATATCCATCAGATTGCAGTGAAGATATTGATGCCTTAATCAGTAATAAAACGGATGAGATTGGGCAACCTGAAGCTTAAATTAAAAAGATTAACCAAACTAACTGAATATACAAAAGTGTAACTTTTCCAATACAGCATTTCAGTCTGTTCAAAATGAGACAAGGTGGGCATTCTCTTTGAAGGTAAAGCTAGACTTTGCTTCCCTCCTGAATGTCCATATAGCAGACCACGGTCATGGTGCCTTGTCCAGCCGTGGCAAGTGTGCCAATGGCAATGATTTCTGCTTTCGGACAAGTTCAGGCCTAGTGCGTGACGGAGGGTGAAACAAAAGGGTGGTTGTCAGTCGGTCCAGGAGTAGTTATAACAAATCAGCGATTAAGATGCCAGAAGCCATCAAGGAGCAAACAAAGCTGTCAAACCAAAGCAAGATCAAGGAGACACAAATGCTAGAGGATAGTCAACCATCCACATAAGACAGCTGTGAACAACAGAGACATTGGGGGCTGCTGGAAGAATTACAGCCATCTCCTTCAACAACACCAGCGGCCTAAATAATCAGCATCCCTTATGTGTTTATTGTTCATTACTCAGCAAAGGATCGTGGTGTGTCTTCAGCATCCTCAGCCTCTGCAACCTCCTGATGGGGAGCAGGGACCCTACTACCTCTGCCCCAGCTCTTGGGACCTTCACTATCAGGAGTAGCCGATTCCTGGCAAGCTGCCTTTTCTTTCTCCTCTTCACCCGAATTGAACACGGAGAGAGGTATGACACCCTTGAACTTCAAGATCTTTTGATCCAAATACCTCCCCAGACTATAGAACTCATGATGCTGAAAAATGGAGCCCTGACATTTGAACTGGCTTTATACTAGTAGATTGGTATCATATAGACGCAGTCAAAGTAGCTGTACTTACTGTCAGGTAGAGGTGGCTGTTTCTGTTAGTGTGATTGCGCAGGCTGCGTTGCACCACACTGAAGCTGTGCGCCTGGATGGCTGAGAAGTGACACGGAGCTCTGTTCAGGTTGGAGAATCTCCTTTCCCCCTCCAGAAGCAGACAGATATCTCTCATGGAGGCTCTGCAGTCTTTGTTGCTCTGTACACAAGTGTGTACTCAATGCCACAGCGAGATGCAATGCACCATACAGCATCAGCATCAACACAACAACTCATAAGGACCCACACTGTACACTCCTCCCTTATATACGTGCGCATCTTCTTCTCCTGTGCACTTTTGCCCAGCAGCCTCTTCCTGTGTGCACCCTCTAGACAGTTCCCCCATGCAGGCCAGGGAGACTTTGCAGTTTTCTGTTCGCCATGCTGTCTGTCCCCTCTTGTGACTCAGCACAGCCCAAATGCTGACTCAACATGGCATATTGGGGATTTCAGGGAACCCTGGCACCTTTCCCCATGTCTGAGCATTTTCCAGGATCCTATTCTCTAACAGTTTCATGGGGCAGGTGCCTGGAGGGAGGCTAAAAGGGTCAAAGGGAAAGCTGTATAGACAGTGAGCCCAGCCATTTTGCTAGTCTGTTGACTCCAAGTGTGGGAGATATTATCTCATCCTCACCACTGAGAAGAAAAGGCCCAACTGCCAATCTAGTTGACTTTTGTATGTGGAATGAGATGGGGCACTTTTCTGTCTTTCCTCTCAAGCAGTTAAAGCTCTTGGGCTAGCTCTCTAAACCCATATTTACATATTCCCTACCCATTCTGTACAGGGGAGAAAAAGCATCTTATCTGATACTAAGAGGAAGGGAACAGTGTGGGGTGCAAAATCCTCACCCCCTTATTCTGATGCATTTCTTTTCTTTAAACCCTTCTCCTTTTTGGCTTGCTTCACTATCAGACCTGTACTAGAGAAACCAGCTTAAAGCAAGACTAGTGATGTATTGACGTGGGAGAGGAGACGATTTGACTAGGCTCCACCATTCAAACAAACTGCTTCATTTATATACCGCTTCATACCCCCTAAGCAGTGTCTTAACGGTTTATAACTGTAAGTTACTTGCCCCTAACAATCTGGGTACTCCTTTTTGGGACCTTGGAAGGATGCAAGCCTGAGTCAAGCTTGAGCCCTTTGGCTGGTATTGAACTCTCAACCTTATGGTTTTGAATGAGTGGCTGAAGTACAGGCATTTAACCACTGCGCCACCAGGGCTCATATGGTACAAATGGTACTCATTCAGGCCTCCTGGTACAAATCTCTCTCTCTCTGTGTATACATCTGGTTTGATTGTCTGAGACTCTCAAGATTATTACATACGACTTTTTTTGGTATTTTTAATTTTTATTGAGTTAGTCATATGGCTTACATTTATCTAGAGTGAAAAAAGCAAAAAATATAAATCTATTATCATACATGTATTTATTTACTGTATTTGTTGATCCGAGTGCTTCTTTTTTTTGGTGGGTGGGGGGAGATGTAACATGCAAGTGCACAGTACTAGACTCATCTAATGCAATTTACAGCATAACTCTATATGAAAGGAAGGAAATATGTAAGCTATCACTGCAGTTCATTTACTGCATTCTCTGTCCAAGTAGTCAAGGAGTGCAATACAGTATAACTTAGCTGTAAACTTGTATTGAACAGTTCTTCTGGGATCAGCCTGACCCTTATCAGTTCCTTTCCTTCTTTCAGGAATAGCAAATATTTAAGTTCTATGCAAGCTTAATGTCAACGCATACCATTTTAAAAGATGCTGTATGAATGTCAAGTATTAATCATTGCAGAAGATCAAGTTCCAGAAGACTTTTTAAGAGGACAGCAGAACCTGCCCCAGTGGAGAAGAATTGGAAAGATGCTTATGGAAGTGCTGATATTGAAAGCGAAATCAAGTGAAATCTCCGGAGTCAATGTTCAGAGCTGTTCACCAAAGCATCAGTTCACTCCAGAGCTGCACAAAGAAGACATTAATCCCCACTTCCATGTTTCAGTTCATGATGTTTTTCTCTGGAGGAGCCAGCAAAGAGCACAGCACAGGAACTGATAATGGAGCATGCCCAGGCTAGTGCTGACTGCCACTTTTGGGGTTGGGAAGGAATCTTCCTCCAGGGCGGATTGGCCTGAGATCCTGGAGGTATTTTGCCTTTCCCTGGGCACTGAGCAGGAGCCACTTGCTACGTGAATTGGCACATCCAGATCAATGTCAAAAAATCATCTTTAAAATAATGAAAATATTAAAAATAATAAAGATAAACAAGCATAAAAACAAATAAGAGATATTAAATGAAAAATAAATTTATTGATAAAAACTAGTTCTTGTTTCCTTTGCCTTTTTCACTGAAATATTAAGTACACTTCTATTTCCTGCTGTTGCTTGGATTCTATGAAAATGTGGCTTGCTCTGCCAGATAGCAAGGGATTTGGGCTTACATTTTAGAAATTTTGATTGTGTCAACCTTCTGCTTGAAGTTTTAAGTTTTGGATCTAATTGTTGGTGAAATAAAGCTCTCAATCACAATAGATTTTAGGTCTTGTAGCACCTTTGGGACTAACTGAAAGAAAGATGTTGGCAGCATGAGCTTTAGTAGACTTCAGTCGACTTCCTCAGAAATCAATGAAAGCTCTTTGAAAGACGTATGCGGCAGTCCCAGTCTGTGTCTACCCAAAAGGACACCAGTTTATGAGTGTATCTACACTTGGGAACTTCAAGGCAGCCTTTTCACAAGGCTGGTTTATTTTGCTAGGGACAAACGCAGGTGGGGCTATAGCTCGGTGGCAAACGCACACGTTTTGCATGCTGAAGAGTCAAGCGGTGGCATGACCAGGTCGCACCAAGAAATACCTTTCTCCACCAAAGACTTTGGAGAGCTGCAGCCAGCTCCATTCCTTTAGTTAATGGTTCTTCTTGTTGTTGTGTGCATTCAAGTCATTGCCGACTTATGGTGACCCTAAAGTGAACCTTTCACAGGGTTTTATTGGAAAGTTTCTTCAAAGGGGGGTTTGCTGTTGCCTTCCTCTGATGCTGAGAGAGTGTGACTTGCCCAAGGTCACCCAGTGGGTTTCGTAGGTGAGCAGGGATCGGAACCCTGTTCTCCAAAGTCATAGTCCAATGCTCAACTAAGCATCTTCAAAGAGAGACTAGACAGCTCCTGCTGGGGCTGCTCTGGAGTTCCTCCACTGATTCCATGCTCTTTACGAACTCTGTGGCTGCATCCACACTGTAGAAATCATCCTGTTTAACTGCCTTAGCTCCATGCTATAGAATTTTGGGAAATGTCATTTTGTGAGACATGTAGCTTTCTCTGTCAGAGAGCTCTGGTGCCACAATAACCTACAAATCCCAGAATTTCATAGCATGGAGCCATGGAAGTTAAAGGGATATCAAACTGCAGTGCAGATGTAGTCTGTGATTCTATCCTTTGAATCACTCTTGTAACAAAACTCTAGGACAATGATGGAGTTGACTTGAAATCCCATGACATCACCGTTGCATTTAGCAACTCAGAAATATTTAAACCCAGGAAGGCTTATATCCTAATGCTGTTTTAAAGAGAAATCCTGCCCATCCCTCCCAGACAATAAACTCTGTGTCATAGAATATATAATTTATTTCAAATTCTTCCTGAGACTAATGGGCCTCTAAGCTACATTTAAGAGGCGCCCCACAAAGCAAACTGACTTTTCTGCCCCGATGCTTTGGCTGGAGGTTCCTTTAGCCTCTTGAAAATTTAAGAAAGATGTCACCCTAAAATAAATGGTTCTGCTCAAGAAAGATTCCATGCTTTATCTTCCCCAAACTTCATGCTTCAGGTTTTTTGCCTACTTCAATTTTTTGCTTTTTTTCTTCCCTTAAGGGTTTTCTTTTTGCAACACGATCCTGCTATTAGGAAAGAAGCCAGGGAAATGCATCATATTCTACTGACCTGGGCAGAGGCCAAGAAGTTGTTTTTTTATTATTATTATTATTATTATTATTATTATTATTATTTCTTGGGAAACAGAGCGCTTTTAGAACTGCAGCATAAAACATCAGCTGTTCTGAATCAAACTGAAGTGGGAAGGCCAGGTCTGATTTCACTGATAACAATAATAATAAATTTTTATTTATATTCCGCCCCTCTGGGTAAACAATCGGGGCGGAGTACAACATTTTAAAATACATAAAGTTAAAATACAATTCGGTCTCCCCTCCCACCCGTTAAAAATGAATTAAACTAGGAATGAAATTTAAAGCAATGAAACATTAAAACATTAAACATTAATGGCTCTAAAACTTGGATACGTGGGCGGCCACAAGGGTATCAATGTCTCATTTAATGGGAGTGGAGGGACAATGAATGACAGAAAAGTTAGTCATTTTCTGGGAAGGCCTGCCGGAAGAGATGCGTCTTAGTGGCTCTCTTAAAGCTATTATTTTACTGTATTTTAAAAGTTTGTATCCCAGCTTTCAGCATAGGATTGCATATACTCCTCATTTGTCGATTGCAATGGCAGGGAGTAGGAAGTTGGGATTTGAGCCAGGTAGATGCTCAAACTATCCCTGGCACCCAGCATTTGGGTATAGGGTTGCCAGGTCAGTAGTTTCCCATTCTCTAAGACTTCAGTGACAAAACCTGCGACCAGTGGGAATACTAGAGTTGGCATCATTTGGTGCGGTAACTCATGGTGTCACCCCATTCCCTTGACTGCCTCCCATATCACACCATACAGAATCCTTACCACAGTCAGCATTCTAACCATGGATTTTTTTTTATCAACAGATCTGACCACCCACGGCTTGAAAATATTGAAAATATTACCCAGTGAATACAATGTTCTTAGCAAGAGTGCTACGAGTGTTAACTTCAACCATTCCATTGATTCCTTGGGCAAGAGATCATGCCAGTGTTCTTCAAAGTTTTCTTCATCCACATAAGTTGTCAAGAATAAGGAATTTTTGCCAAACCATAACACTGATATATACATGCCTTTAACCATCAAGATAGAATTTGCCTATATGCTTCTAGTCCCAGGGGCCTCGGATTGTAGCATCTAAACACAGCTTCCGTTCTCCTGAACTGTTTAATCATTTACATGTAAAGCCTTACTGCTCTTTTGATAGCCAAGGAATGCCATGTTATATCCACGATTTCACTATGCCATTGTATGTAATGGGACTTGTGCATCCACTGATCTATGGGGGGGGGGTCCTAGTAATCCTTGGTAATGCTGGGGTTCCCAAGAAATACTATGGGAGGAAGAAAGCATCATGTTGATCTCCAACATAAAACCAGTTATTATCCCTAATATATAAGCTACTGACACTAATGATACAGTCACCCCTCCGTATCCAAGGATGCTTTATCCATGGATTCAAGCATCAAAGCCTTGAAAATATTCAAAAATATCTTGAATTCCCAAAGCAAACCTTGTTTTTGCCATTTTGTATCCATAGAGGTCCTGGAACTAAAATCCAGTGGATACCAAGGGCCTACTGTAATGGTTTGAGTTTTTTTGTTTTTTGTTCTTTGGCATTAATGTTACTCATAAATCGTAATTGCCATATATCACTGAATGTAATCACAATAGTTGTGACAAAAATAATGAGCAAAATTAAAATTATAACTTTAAATTACAGTATCCTATGAACACCTAAATGTATTCACATGTACATAGTTAAAGGCCATCGAAATCCCATGGTGTAGTTGTCTGAGATATGATTCTGAAGACCAGAATTCAATTCCCAGCTTGGCCATGCAACCCACTGGGTGACCCTGGGCAAGTCACACTCTCTCAGCCTGAGGGGAAGGCGATAGCAAACCTGCCCTGAACAAATCTTGCTAAGAAAACCCCATGATAGGTTCGTCTTGGAAATGACTTAAAGGAACACAACAACAAAAAACAAAATCATAATTTAATAAAGCACCATATACTTCATTCAAAACACTCTCTTGCCACATGATTTAAGAACCAAAGATTTAAGAAAGAGACCAGAGAGAAGGCCAACTGAAGGGAGCATTTCATAGCTTGGGAGCAGCCACCACGAAAGCCCTCTCCCATGTCCTCATCTGACAGGACTGGAAGGATGGTGAGAACCAAGAGAAATCCCTCCCTTGAAGAACTTAAAAATGGAGTTGTTGTTGTTGTGTCCTTTTGTGTCATTTCTGACTTACGGTGACCCTTTGATAAGGGTTTCTTGGCAAGATTTGTTTAGAGGAGGTTTGCCATTGCCTTCCCCTGAAGATGAGAGCAAGTGACTTGCCCAAAGTCACCCAGTGGTTTTCGTGGCTGAGCTGGGATTTGAACCCTGGCCTCCAGAGTCGTAGTCCAATACTCAAACCACTAGGCCACACAGGCTCATAAAAAAGTCTTTGCTGTCCCCAGAAAGAGAGCAGAGAGGGGATCAACAAAAACTCCCAGGGGAGGGGGTTTCACAGCTTGGGAGCAGCCACCAAGAAGACCTTCTCCCATGTCCTCACTAGGCAGATTTGTGATGGTGGTGGGACGAAGAGAAAGCCCTCCCATGAAGACCTTAAAATTTGGGCACACTCATATCGGGAGATATGGGCTAGTCTACATGTAAGTGTATTATGTAAATTGATGCAGATTTTTCCTCGTTCACATTGACGTTTAATTCTTCACTTTCCTGCGCATATTTCCTGCATCTCTCTCTCCCTCTCTTGAAAATGCACAGCTACCCAAATCCATGCAAAACAGATGGACAGCCACTTGTTTCTCCTCCAGAGTTTTTCTCCAGAGTTTAAGCAGATTTTTTTGGAGGGGGACACTGCAAAAAGCCGTAACTCCTGCAAATCATGCGTGGATGGATCATATTCCTACCAGCTAGAATGAGAAATTTTAATCAGACAAGCGCATGGTCTTTCAAAAGTTCTCGATCCAAGCCTTTCTAATGGTCTGGGTCCAAGCCTGTGAAAGGCCAACAAATGGGTGATATGGAAGAAACAGGAAGAAAAATAACCAGCTGAATATATATATATACCATCAAGTCTGTGAACTTGAAATGAGCGGACTTGGAAATCCACAGAGGGGCAACCGCTATTAATATCAATGGAGCATGTATGTGGTGCGCACTCCACCTTCATGCACATCCCATTTAAGCCTATGCGCTTGAATATGCACAAGATTTTGAACTCACCGGGGGGGGGGGTCCAGAACAGATTGTTGGTGTAAACAAGCAGATGCACAGGTAAAGCAATCTCCGATGCCTTTGGAACTACCGGCGACCTTGGAGCTGTTCGGCTTTATCAGGAATTCCTCCTGCCCACTGCTGATGAAACAGACTGGAGCCAAATCTCTCTCCTCAGAGGTGTTTATTCTTAAAGTTGCTATATTTACAAGTATATACACGCCCGTCCAACAAAACTCTCCAACCATCTATCCACTCCGACTACCCAACAACCCACACTGTGGTGTGCAGGCTATTTATAGATTTGTGCCATGCGGTCACAAACCCCTCCTCTTCTGGTGACTCTTTTTCCTTGTGCCACCAACAATGTTGTCCCTTCACTCAGGAAGACTTTTGATGTTACCCAGGCTTACGTGCAATCAAGCACATATCTGACCTTGAACACTGTCTGCTGTTCCAGCCTTCAGCTGCAGACAATTATGCCCAAGCTTCCTGGTTTCCTTTTGTGCACATCTGTACATTTCATAGTTGAGCCTCAATGCCTAACATGCCCCTCCAAAATGTACAGATGTGTATCATTTTGCCACATATGTGTTTGCCATCTTCCGATGTTTACATTCGTTGAACAGCCAAACTCTGTGTTTATTGTGCCATGCCTATCAAACATGATAGATGTTCATGCCTTTCAATTGGCAAAGCTTTTGTGAGAACATCAGCAATGTTGTCCCTGGTGTCAATGTACTCCAGATTTATGATTCTGTTTTGAACCATCTCTCTCACATTCTGATACCTCACACCAATGTACTTTGTCCTACACTTCAAGTTCTCAGCTTCAGACATTGCAATACATGATTGTGAATCCTCATGGACTACAGTGGGCTCTTCACACTTTTCTCCCAAATCCACAAGCAATTGCCTTATCCACTGGATCTCTCCTGCAATTTCAGACAATGCTGCAAATTCTGCTTCTGTAGTACTTAAAGCCACACAGTTTTGCTTCCTGCTGCGCCAAATTATTGGACTACCAGCAAATCTTACAAGCAAACCTGACACTGACTTTCTGTCGTGCAATTCTGATGCGAATGAACTGTCCACATAACAATCCAGCTGTTGTTCACTGCCCTGTATCACCAACTTTCTTTCTTTGGTTCCTTTCAAGTATCTCAGCACATGTTTCACTCTAGTCCAGTCTTCTACTTTTGGAACACTTACTTTTCTGCTAAGTACTCCAACAGCAAACGAAATGTCTGGCCTAGTGTTGTTTGCAATGAACATCAAGCTACCTACTACACTTCTGAACAATTCTGGATTCTCAAATTCCTTTGATGATTCTGCACTAGAAGTTCCAGAAGTCATTGGACTCTTTACAACTTTTGCATTCTGCAAGCCACATTTTTCAATCAGTCTTTCAATCTTTTTCTGTTGGCTCAACAAACACCTGCCATTCTCAGTCCACTGAACTTCAATCCCTAAGTAAGTCTTGAGATTTCCCAAATCCTTGAGCTTAAACCTCTTAGACAACTCTTTCTGAACTGATGTAATTTCCCTCTCTGACTTCGCTGCGACACACAAGTCATCAACGTAAATCACTACGGTCACATCACCTTTTGTATACACGCACGCATCCGCAATGCTGCGTTTGTATCCCAATTTGACCAACTCTTCATGAATGCAAAGGTTCCAGCAACGTGCACTCTGTTTCAAACCGTACAATGCCTTTTTCAACTTGTAAACCTTTTCATCCCTGTCCTTGTCAAAACCTAAAGGTTGTTCCATAAAAACCTCCTCATTAAGATGAGCATTCAAATATGCAGTTTCAAAATCAAAGTGTCTCACTACTTGATTCTTCCTAGCTGCTAAAGCTAATACCAGCCTTAAACTTTCTGGCTTTGCAGTAGGTGAAAAAGTTTTGTCAAAATTTTCAAACCTCTGCTGCGAAAAACCTTTTGCAACCAGTCTTGCCTTGTATCTATGGGTTCCATCCGGCATTTCCTTCCTCTTGAAAACCCATTTGCAACCTACAACCTTGTGGTTCTTAGGCCTCTCCACAATCTCAAACACTTCCTTTTCTAGTAAAGACAAGTACTCCTGATCCATGGCAGAAAACCATTTCTCCTGCTCCTCCTTAGGATATGACTGCAATTCCTCAAAACTCTCTGGCTCATCTGCCATCACTGAACAAGCTCTTGCACCCTGCACTACGAATCTATCTGGAGGTCTCCTCACCCTCTGAGTTCTCCTTGGCACAATCACTTTTGTTCTGCCTTTTTCATCCTCACTCTCAGAACTAGTTTGCACCTCTGTGGACACCTTTTCAAACTTTTGTGTAGTGACTGGTGAGTGCAAAGTTGGATGTGTTTGTGTGTGATGGTGTGCAGAAGTACTGGGTTCACTTTCAGTAGATGCTTCTTGTTTTAGCACCCCTCCATTTCCAGTACCTATGTCACTCTGTCCCAGCTTGAGAAAAACCTCTTTGTTGGCATGGAGCTTTTCCCAACCTGAATGTTTTTCAAAGTTGGCACTTCTGGACAGCAAGATTTCCCCATGACCTACATAAAATCTATAGCTGTTCCCAGAATACCCCACAAACATCAACCTTCTCCATTTAGGATCACCCTTCTTCCTGAAGTTTGCAGGCACATACACATTTGCATACTGCCCAAAAACTCTCAGATATTTGAGATTTGGTGGTCTCCCATACAGCATGTGATATGGAGTTTTCTTTACAAAAGAATTCCAAGTGCGATTGGCAACATGGTTTGCTGTCAAAATTGCTTCCCCCCAAAGCTGCTCTGGTGCTTCTGCATCGAGCATCATGCAATCTTTTATTTGCTTTAAGACTCCAATGTGTCTCTCCGCTAAGCCATTCTCCTGGGGAACGGCCGCGTTCGTCGTGTTGTGGCGGATCCCTTTCCTCCTCAACCAATTTTTCAGGTTATTAGATAGGAATTCTCCACCTCTATCTGTAACCAAAGATCCCACCTTGTATTCAAACTCCCTTTCAATCATATTGACCCAATTTTTGATGTGTTCAGCAGCTTCACTCTTTTCCTTCATGAGCATCACATACGAAAACCGTGTGTGACGATCCACAATGACCATGAAGTACTGATTTTTGCCCAAGGTTTTGGCCAAAGGACCAGCCAAATCAGCATGCACAACCTGAAAAGGTCTTTGTGTGGTGCATTTGCTGCGTTTGGCCACAGGAAAAGCCTTCAGCTTTATCCTGCTGCAAACTGAACAATCCAGGTGGTTTGAACAAGTGGACATTTTAAATTCTGGACACACTTCCCCCAGCTTCCCCAAACTTGTGAAGCTTGTATGTCCCATGACTCTATGGTAGTAATGAGCACAGTCTAAGTGCAAAGGCACATTGTTGACTACTGAACATTCTGCCTTGTCAACCATATAGTACATTTTGTCTCTTTTGATTGCTTTAGCACAAACTTGGTCATTTATGCTAATAGTACAATCATCCCCTTTGAAACTCAATGCATACCCACTGGTGGTTAATTCAGACACACTAACCAAACAGTTTTGCAACTTAGGAACACACAAAACATTTGAAAAGTCCTTTCCAAAACTTGGGATGAACACAGTTCCCATCACTTTTGCCTCCCTTGATGCACCATCAGCCAAAGCAACTGAATGTACATTAGATGGCACCTTATCTTTCAGGAGCCTATCACAATTAATCATATGCGACGATGCTCCGGAATCTAATAACCAAATGGGGTCTACAGCCTGATGGGCTTTATAGTCATTGTTCTTTACCACAGCAACAACACCTTTCCTGCTCACAGGATCTTTAGGCTGTTGTTTCCTTGCTGCTGCCAGCTTTCTACAGTCCTTCTTGAGATGGCCTGGCTTCCCACAGTGGAAACACTTTCTCTCCCTGGACACAGCTGCCTTCTCCGGTTGCAGCTCCTTGAAAGCCTCGGTTGGGTGTGTTTGTCTTGGTACTGCATGCTGCCTCTGGAGCCCTGCCTCGTACTGCCGACGTTGGCTCTCTTCCAAGACACGTGCAGCCACCAGCTCCGCAGTAATCTGTGATTCATCAAAACACTGAAGACTCCACAGAATATTCTCAAAATCATCAGAAAGACTCCCAAGCAGGATGTATGCTTTCTGCTCAGATGCAAGGACGACACCTCTCATCTGCACCTGGCTGAACAAATCAGCCATGATCTCCAGATGCTTCTCTGGCGATTGTCCTTTCTGCATTTTGCAGGCATACAGTCTCCTACACCAAATCATTCTTGACAGAGCTGTTTTAGATTGGTGAATCTCCCTCAAAGCATCCCAAACTGCCTTTGAGGTTCTTTTCTCCCGGACATGGTTGATCTGCGACGGCGTGATTGTAAGCAAAATTGTAGCTCTTGCTCTCTTATCTTGGTCAAGAGTATCTGCTGTGGGTCCTCTCTCAACAACATCCCACAGTCCTTCTCTGACCAGCAAAGCCTCACAATAGGAACTCCAAGCTGCATAATTAGTTTCGTCTAGTTTGGGAAATTTAGCTGCCTCCATCATTAAGCAGTGTAAAGATAGAGTCCTGGCAGTTTTCCCAGCTTCTACTGTCAATTGTGATAAGACACAGACAACAGTCCAAAAATCTTACCATCCAGCCTTCCGGCACTGACAGCACAACACAGCAACAAAGTACCTCTCTCACACAGCCAGTTGAACTCTTCAGCACAAACGGAGATGCCTTATCAGATAACGATCTGGGCCCATAACCCTTGTTGGTGTAAACAAGCAGATGCACAGGTAAAGCAATCTCCGATGCCTTTGGAACTACCGGCGACCTTGGAGCTGTTCGGCTTTATCAGGAATTCCTCCTGCCCACTGCTGATGAAACAGACTGGAGCCAAATCTCTCTCCTCAGAGGTGTTTATTCTTAAAGTTGCTATATTTACAAGTATATACACGCCCGTCCAACAAAACTCTCCAACCATCTATCCACTCCGACTACCCAACAACCCACACTGTGGTGTGCAGGCTATTTATAGATTTGTGCCATGCGGTCACAAACCCCTCCTCTTCTGGTGACTCTTTTTCCTTGTGCCACCAACAAGGTTGTCCCTTCACTCAGGAAGACTTTTGATGTTACCCAGGCTTACGTGCAATCAAGCACATGTCTGACCTTGAACACTGTCTGCTGTTCCAGCCTTCAGCTGCAGACAATTATGCCCAAGCTTCCTGGTTTCCTTTTGTGCACATCTGTACATTTCATAGTTGAGCCTCAATGCCTAACACAGATCCCCAACAAGTTTAAAGGGGCAACTCTGTGTGTGTGCATGTGTTTCTGTAATGAAGCCGCCTTGGCTCCTCTTTCGGAGAAAGGTGGAATAAAAATTAAATAATAAATAAATAAATAAATAAATGTGAAAGTGAATTTTCTTTGAGGATTGCAGAAGTCAGGGCTTGGAGTCCAAAAACAGCTTAGAGTCCAGAAACAGAACTAAAGGTGGATTGTTTTTTATGCAGTTTTTGCAATTACCTGTACTAACCGCCACTCTCCACATTGAATTCAAAGGGGAAAAGATCAGCATGTGGTTTATAGTCCATAGCAAAGCATTTGACTGTATAGATCATGGAAAGCTATGGACGGCACTCAAGGACATGGGGGTATTGTGGACAGCCAAAAACACAAATAAATCATTCTGTTGTTGATGTAATACAAGTTTCCAAAATCCAAACTATTCCATAATCCAAAATTATCAATATGGGAGAAAATGACATCTTTGTTTTCTGATAGTTCAATGTAAACAAATTTTATTTCATGCACAAAAATTATTAGTTGTTTTGGCTCCAGGCCTGGGAGAAAAGCAGCATAGAAACTAACAAATGTAATGTGTATAAAATTACCTTCAGGCTATGTGTAGAAGGTGTACATAAAACATAATTGAATATTATGTTTAGACTTGGGCCCCATTTCCAAGATATCCTATTATGTTGAAGCAATGTTTTAAAAACCCGAAGAACCCCGAAATTCAAAATATTTCTAGTCCCAAGCCTTTTTGTATATGGGAGATTAAACTTGTCATATTCATAAACATCATCATGATTTCACTTAAATGTTGCCTTTCTCCTGGTGTGGGAGTCAGCTTTTCCAGTTTCTGATATCAATAATTATTTCATTTCATCTATATGCTCAGTAGGATCCAAATAGGATCACCAACAGAGTCAGGTAAAAAGAGTGAAATTTTGAAAAATCAGTTGAAATCATCCTATTATGAGAAATGTAACCCATGAAATTGGACCTTATGGAGAAGTGGTCCTATGGGACCAGGCAGAATGGAGAGTGTTTGTTTGTTTGGTTTCCATGGAAACAACTGAGACTCTTCGCCAAGGTGGGAGTTGCGTCAGTTGAGGTTGAGAGGAGGTTGAGAGGTGGAGAGACCTCAAGACAAGAGGCATTTCTCTTGGTGGCTTTGCCTATTTTCTATTTGTTGGGAGTGTTTTGAGTCCAGGTTTGTTTCAGTGGACCCTACTCCTGCTTCTTGAAGGCTTGATCTGATCTGAAAGCATCCGTATTCACTCATTCATTTGGTATGTTCATTGAACTATAGGACTGTGCTATTTATTAAATTTCATCCCCCCTTTCTCCAATGGGTGGGTCTCAAGGTGGCTTAGAGTACAAAAGATAGAATGAACAAAAGCATTTGTAAAACGTACACATGATAGTAAAAGAAAAGGATGGTGCTGTTGCTTCGGTTGGCAGTTAGTTCTCAAAGTTCTGCAAAGGACAATCTACAAATGTTAACTGGGAGGGAATTAGGAAACGGAAGGACAATGGCTTGCAGATATATCACATAGATAGATGTGAAGATAGAATAGAAATAAAGCGAAATGCCCTTGACCTAATTATATCTGGAGTTGAAAAGGGGTTAATGAGAAAGACTTACAAATTTCTATTGGAGAACAGATTTAAAAATGAAACGATTAAAGAAACTTTGATTAAATGGATGCAAAATATTGGCAGACCAATTTCAATGGAAATGCGGGGGGAAACGTGGAAAATTAATCACAAATTTACTAAAGCTTTGAAAGAAAACTATTTAAAGATATTTCACAGGTGGTATCTTATTCCATCAAGACTCTCAAAAATGAGCAAACACCTAGATTTTAAATGTTGGAAATGTAAAGATAAATTTGGCACAATGTATCATGTCTGGTGGCAATGTAAAATAATTAAAAAGTTTGGGCAAAAAATACACAAGGAAATGAAAGCAGTACTAAGATTGAATATTCCACTCATTCCAGAAGTATTTTTATTACACATAGTAGCAAAAATGCAATCAAATTTGTCTCCAAACCAAATAAGCGTGATCTTATATATGATCTCTGCCACCAGAATGGTGCTGGCTAGACACTGGAAATCTAGCACAATGCCTAGCATAGATGAATGGAAGTTAAGGGTAGCTGAACTATGGAATATGGACAGATTATCAATGTATTTATCAGGGAAAACTATTCAAGATCCTGAGGAGAAATGGAAGGATGTAGTGACCGCATGATATTAATGCTTATATTTTTCGAATGATGACCTGCTTGCCTTAAGATACAGATAAAGAAGTTGTAATTGTATATACGAATAACAAATATCCTAACTTTTATTTTCATTTTCTATCTCAACAACCACCGATAATATATATATATACATAGGTACATGGACATGTATACGTATGTGTGTATATATATGTATGTATATATGTATGTATGTATGTATGTATGTTTACGGGTGTATGTGTACATATACGAATGTCTATATTGTTTCTACTATGTCAAGTTTGTATTTGATTTCAATCATTAACCCACCTATTATTTGATATAAGGTAGATAATTTTAATATTTACGCACACAGTTGATACAAGATGTAATGTTCAATACAAGATTGTACTGTTATTGTATGGAAACATCAATCAAAATTATTATAAAAAAATAAAAAGAAAGACAGCGATAGATGTGATTTCCATACTAGTAGGTTGTCGAACCTGCTCTGTTTTTTTTGGTCTGAACTTTCTCTGGTGCTGACTCTATCTTGGAACTGGGCTTCAGCACCATGGAAGAAAAACTGGAGGAAATTCAATGCCCAATAACATGGAAGCCACAGTCTGTCACAGTGTACATGAATTGTGTGATATAGGATTTTTGTTTTGCTTTCGTCTGTCTTGGCTTTCCCAGCTCCACTAAATGACCCCAAGATCAAGCAATAAGAGAGAAGGAGGAAAACTGTTTCTCCTTCCACCTTCTCCACGCCATGCAGAAATTGATGCACCTCTTTCAGGGTCATGCCTATTCCCAGTTTTGCTCCTTAAACAAACAACAACAACAATGGTTGTAAATTTTCACAGAAGACATATTATTTGGGTGGCAGTCCAAGAAAAATCCTCTGAGGAAGGTGCCCTAAATTCCTTTTAGTAGGCATATAGGCTGGCTGTTGTTTTCATCCACAGTTATACGATGGGGATAACCAATGACAAACCTCCTATTAACAAATCTTGTCAAGACAACATAAGATAGGTTCCCCTTGGGCCGCTATGAATAGGAAAAGACTTGAAGTCACACCCCAACAACATTGTAAGAGTACCACAGTCCTATGAGATCAGGTATTTTTCTTATACCATGGAGCAAATGATACCTGGGAGACTGAGCAGTGGAGCAGCACCATCTGCAAGCCATCTTCCTGACCCTTCCAGGTATCTACAGGCTCAGGCCAATGCAACCTCTTCATTTTTACAGGCTCAGACCTAAAAGGGATGAGCAAGATGGACAAATCATTTGGAATGGAGAGCAAGACCGATGATTCTAAAGATTTCAAGGGTCCAAGCTTCGAGAAATGGAGGTCCCAGATCATCAAAGAGGATCCAATGGAAGCATACGAAGCCTTGAGGTTGGTATTTAATCCAAAGTATCCTTAACTCTTCCTGTCAATTAAAATGCAGTATAACAATGCTAAAGAAACTCTCAAAGCACCTTTGCATGGGGTGATGGGATCTAATACACTGGGAGTGGCAGGTTCCCCCATAGTGGATTCCTGGCAAGTGTAACACAGCCATTGTAATATCAGCTAGGAGTTCTTAGCCAACAATCTCTTCAGGGCCAGAAGGGTTGCAAAGTAAAAATCAGTAGTGTAAAACTACTGTAGTGAGGAATATCTAAAACTTTTCTGTTTAACTTTTGGGCAGGAGATATTCAAGGAGAGCATGGAAGGTCTCTTGATCATTGGGGCTTTAGTTGTCTCAAAGAGTTTTAGAAGAAATCAGAAGCAACTTTTTAGTTTTCTCTAGTATTTTCAAAAACCAGAGGTGCAACATCCAAGCATCCAGGGTGGGATCGGTGACTCTATTGAATGGTTGCAGGGAAGCCTGCATGGACAGGCTGCAGATGGTAGTACTGCTCAGTGCCCCATCCCAGGACACTAAGCATCCTGATTGTTTCATTTGCTAGCTTCCCTCCTGAGTCAGACGCCCGTGACGATGAGCTGGAGGAGAAGTTTGCGGCTGAAATGACACCTTTAACTGACTGTCTTCAGAACTTCTTTGTACCGTACAAAGGTAAATAAATGACCTATGCCCCCTCAGCCTGCTGGTGTTTTAGGCCTTGGAGGTCTATATGACAGAGGTTTGGAGCAACCTCCTGAATACCTATTTGATTTTCCAGGTTGGTTCCTTTGCTGAGCTTTGAGGTTCCCCAATTGTGTTTCTGTGCCAGCTAAGTTGGAATTTTGGGAAGGAAGAAAAATTGTAATTTTGGTTTTTCATTTGTCTGTCCTAAATTTCCCAACTCCACTAAATGACCAAATGATCAAGTGATAAGAGAGAAAGCAAAACTGTATCTCCTTCCACTTTCTCCACCCCATTCACATATTGATGCACCTCTTTCATGGTCATGCTTATTCACAGTTTTGCTCCTTAAAAAACACAATGGTTGTAAATTTTCACAGAAGGCATATTACTTGTGCAGCTGTCCAAGAAAAATCCTCCCAGGAACGTGCCCTTAACTGGTTTTCCTAGGCATAGAGGCTGGTGGGTTTTTTCATCCACAGTTATACAGTGGAGGTGGCCTATGACAAACCTCCTATGAATAAATCATGCCAAGAAAACATAAGATAGCTTCACCTTGGGCCACCATGAATAGGAAAAGACTTCAAGGCACACCCCAACAACATTGTAAGAATATCACAATCCCATGAAGCAAATGATACCACAATCTTATACCATACATCAAATGATACCTGGGAGGATAAGCAGTACAGTAGCACCTTCTGCAAGCCATTTTCTTGGCCCTTCTTAGTTTCTACAGGCTCGGGCCAATGAAACTGATTCGTTTCCACAGATTCACACTTCAAAGTGACGAGCATGATGGAAATATCATCTGGAGAAGAGAAGAAGACAGATTGGTCAAAATATATAAAGAGTCCAAAGTTCATACGGAAGCCCAAGAGCATCCAAAATAACCCAAAGGAAGGATCCGAAGTCAGGAGGTTGGTATTTAATCCAAGGGCCCATGGAAGATGTGCCTGTTTCTTTCTTTATTTCTCCCCTATTCAAGCATCAATGTCAGGACCCAAAGTATCCTTCACTCTTCCAGTTAATTAAAATATAATAATTCTAAAGAAAGTCTCAAAGCACCTTTGGATGGGGTGATGGGATCTAATACTAAGGGAGTCACAGGTTCCCCTATAGTGGATTCCTGGCAAATGTAACACAGCAAATAATAATAATAATAATAATAATAATAATTATTATTATTATTTCTAGCCCGCTCCCCTATGGGACAGAATCGGAGCGGAGTACAACAAGATTAAAACATACAGAATTAAAATTTATCGACAACCCATTCCCAATGACCCACCCCTTAAAAATAAATTAAATTATCAATGATTTAAAACCATGACAAAATTAAAAGCGTAATTCATCCTCGACAGTTCTTAATTGAAGAAAGAGATAGCACCAAGCAAGGGCTCAGGTTTGATTGATAGATCCAGTTTTGGAGCTGGGATCTAAGAGGTTTTGGGAAAGGCCTGCCGGAAGAGATGCATCTTCAGAGCTTTTTAAAAGCAATCATGTAATGTTATAAGTCGCATCTCATCCGGCAAACCATTCCAAGGCTTGGGAGGAGTAGCGGGAAAAATCCTCTGGGAGGTCCGCGACAGTCTAGATTTCACAGGCTGCTACAGATTCCTCCCAGAGGATCAAAGTGTGCGGGGGGGGGGGGTTCATACGGGGAGAGGCGGTCCCTGAGATAAGATGGACCCAAGCCATTGTAATTTCAGCCTGGAGTACTTAGCCAACAACCTCTTCAGGGCCTCCGTTTGCCCCAGCTGTCTTCGGAGAGAGGTAGGCATGGATTTGGTGGAGATCTCTGATAGCTCTTGCTACTGTTTTCTTTTAACAACACAAGTGTATGGTGTCCTGCATGAAGTTTGGCATTCCCTTGGAGCGACAAGTGCCTTTGGGTATTTCGAGAGATCCTGGGAATCTGGTTTCATTAGGAACTGCTGCTGTAATTGAAATTACTGTTGCGATAGAAACCTTTACTTCTATTCCACTTCAGTCCTCCCTCCAAAAAGCAGGACACTGGGCAATTTACAAATTGAGCAGGGAAGATCCAATACGATTGAAACATACCAGATGGAATGGCACGACACTATTAAAAACATCAGAAAAAGTCAGGGCACAATAGCTAAGAATAATAATAGAAAGATTTAGAAGTGATTGAAAGTAAGAATAAGTAGTGTAAAACTACTGCAGTGAGGGATATCTTAAAGTTTTCTTTTTCTCTTTTTGGCTGGAAATGTTTAAGGAGAGCATAGAAGGTCTCCTGATGATTGTGTCTTTAGTTTTCCCAAAGAGTTTTAGAAGAAATCAGAAGCAACTTTTTAGTTACTTCTGGTATTTTCAGAAACCAGAGGTGCAACATCCAAGCATCCAGGGTTGTTCTTTACCTTGGAAATATTTAGAGGCAGGGACGCCTGCATGGACAGGCTGCAGGTGGTAGGACTGCTCAGTGCCCCATCCCAGGACACTCAGCATCCTGGTTGTTTCCTTTCTCAGCTCCAGTCCTGAGTCTGTCACCCGGGATACTGAGATGCAGGACAAGGTGGAGGCTGATCGGAAACCTTTGGGGGAGAAGAGCTGTAAATCGGCCATGATCAATATGGAAGAGGATGTGACACAAAACCAAGGAGAAGGTAAATAAAGGAGCTGTGATCCTTCCACCTGCTGCTGGATTAAGCCTGGGGGGCGGGTGTGTATGTGGCAGAGGTTTGGAACAACCTGCACTATAGCTTTTTTTCACTTTCCAGCTTGGTTTTCTGGCTGAGTTTCAGGTTCCCGAGTTGTGTTTCTGTGCCAGCTAAGTTGGAATTCTTCAACTGACAAAAATTATGCAAAATATGAACTTGTATTTTTACAAGTTACACCATTTCTACCAACCCAGGGGCGTGCAATGCCTGGTGATGCTCTTCTGTAAACAACCATGGAAGAATGCAAAGCACAAAAACTCCTCTGGCCACCCTAACATTTTGGAAAGGAAGAAAAATGGCAAATTGTGATTTTTGTTTTCCATTTCTGTGCCCTGAATTTCCCAGCTCCACTAAATGACCCCAAGATCAAGCAATAAGAGAGAAAGAGGAAAACTGTATCTGCTTCCACCTTCTCCACCCCATGCAGAAATTGATGCACCTCTTTCATGGTCATGCTTATTCATGGCTGTACATTTTCACAGAAGACATATTATTTGGGTGGCAGTGCAAGAAAAATGCTCCCAGGAATGTGCCCTAAACTTGTTTTCCTAGGCATAGAGGCTGGTGGGTTTTTTCATGCACAGTTATACAGTGGAGGTGGCCTATGACAAACCTCCTATTAACAAATCTTGCTAAGAAAACATAGGATAGTTTCCCGTTGGGCTGCCATGAATAGGAAAAACCTTGAAGTCACACTCCAACCACATTATAAGAATGTGACAATCCCATGAGATGAGGTATTTCTCTTATACCATGGAGCAAATGATACCTGGGAGGCTAAGCAGTGGGGTAGCACCTTCTACAAGCCATTTTCCTGACCCTTCTTAGTTTCTACAGGCTCAGGCCAATGGAACTGCTTCGTTTCTACAGGCTCAGACTTCAAGGGGATGGACAAGATGGAAAATTCATCTGGAGCAGAGAGGAAGACAGATGACTTGCCAGATATCAAGAGTCCAAACTTCCAGCACTGGAGGTCCCAGATCATCGAAGATGACCCAATGGAAGAATACGAAGGGTTGAGGTTGGTATTTAATCCAAGGGCCCAAGGCAGAGATAGTTGTTTCTTTCTTTATTTCTTCCCTATCCAGCATCTCTGTCGGGATCCAATGTATCCTTAACCCATCCTGTTAATTAAAATATAATAATGCTAAAAAAACTATCTCAAAGCACCTTTGCACAGAGTGATGTGATATAATTCTAAGGAAGTCACAGGTTCCCCCATCTTGGATTCCTGGCAAATGTAACACAGCCATTGTAATATCAGCTGGGAGTTCTTAGCCAACAACCTCTTCAGGGCCACCATTTGCCCAAGCTGTCTTCGAAGAGAGGTAGGCATGGGTTTGGTGGAGATCTCTGATAGTTCTTGCCACCTTTTTCTTTTAACACTACACGTTAATTAAATCCTTCATGAAGTTTGGAGTTCCCATGAAGCGGCTAGTGCCTTTCGATATATTGGGATATGCTGAGAATCTGGTTTCATTAGGCACTGCTGCTGTTATTGAATTTACTGTTCTGATAGAAACCTTTACTTCTATTCTCCTCCCTTCCCCCCCCCACCCCCAAAAGAAGGACTCTGGACAATTCACAAATAGAGGGAGGAACACCCAATATTACTGAAAGATACGAGAAGGAATTGTATGAAACAATTCATAATATCGGGAAAAAATCAGAGCACAACATCTAAGAGTAATAATAAATTTTTTAAAGAGGGGTTTCAAAGTAAGAATAAGTACTGTAAAACTACTGCAGTGAGGGATATCTTAAACTTTTCGGTTTAACTTTTTGGCAGGAGATGTTCAAGGAGAGCATGGAAGGTCACCTAATCATTCTGTGTATAGTTGTTCCAAAGAGTTTTAGAGGAAATCAGAAGCAACTTTCTAGTTTTTTCTAGTATTTTCAAAAACCAGAGGTGCAACATCCAAGCATCCAGGGTGGGATCTGTGACTCTATTGAATGGTTGGAGGGAAGCCTGCATGGACAGGCTGCAGGAGGTAGGACTGCTCAGTGCCCCATCCCAGGACACTCAGCATCCTGGTTGTTTCCTTTCCCAGCTTCCCTCCTGAGTCTGTCGCCAGAGAAGATGAGCTTGAGGAGAAGTTTGCGGCTGAAATGACACCTTTGACTAAGTATCTTGAGAACTTCTTTGTACCGTACGAAGGTAAATAAATGACCTATGCTCCCTCAGCCTGCTGGTGGATTAGGCCTTGGAGGTCTACATGGCAGAGGTTTGGAGCAACCTCCAGAGATATCTATTTGAATTTCAAGGTAGGTTCCTTAGCTGAGCTTTGAAGTTCTCCAGTTGTGTTTCTATGCCAGCTAAGTTGGGATTCTTCAACTGGCAGAAAGTATGCAAAATATGTACCTGTGTTTTGACAATTGACGCCATCTCTGCTAAGCCAGGAGTGCGCAATGCCTGGGGTTGCTCTTTTGTAGACCATGGAGGAATGTTAACTACAAACACTCCTCTGGCCACCCTAACATTTTGGAAAGAAGAAAATCGGCTAATTGTGATTTTGTTTTTTCTTTTCTCTGGCCTGAATTTGCCAGTTCCACTAAATGACCCCAAGATCAAGCAATAAGAGAGAAGGAGGTCAATCTTTCCACCTTCTTCCCCCAAAATTGATGCACCTCTTTCCTGGTCATGCTTATTCACAGTTTTGCTCCTTAAAAACATAATGGTTGTACATTTTCACAGAAGACATAGCACTTGGGCAGCCGTCCAAGAAAAATCCTTCCAGGAAGGTGCCCTAAATTTGTTTTCGTAGGCATAGTGGCTGGTGGGTTTTTTCATCCACAGTTATATGGTGGTGGTGGCCTATGACAAACCTCCTAGGAATCAATTATGTCCAAACATAAAATAGAGAAAGACTTGAAGGCACGTGCCAACAACATTGCAAGAATGTTACGATCCCATGAGATCAGGTATTTCTCTTTAATCAGGGAGCAAATTGTACCTGGGAGTGTAACCAGTGGAGCAGCAACTTTGGCAAGCCATCTTCCTCACCCTTCTTAGTTTCCACAGGCTCAGGCCAATGAAACTTCTTCATTTCTACAGGCTCAGACCTCAAAATGATGAGGAAGATAGATAAATCATCTGGAGAGGAGAGGAAGACAGATTACTCAAAATATTTAAAGAGTCCAAAGCTTAAATGGAAGCCCAAGAGCATCCAAAATAACCAAATGGAAGGATCAGAAGTCAGTAGGTTGGTATTTATTTCAAGGGCCCAAGGTAGAGGTGCCAGTTTCTTTCTTTATTTCTCCCCTATTCCAGCATCTTTGTCAGGATCCAATGTATCTTTAACTCATCCTGTTAATTAAAATGTAATAATGCTAAAGAAAGTCTCAAAGCACCTTTGGATGGGGTCATGGGATCTAATACTAAGGGACTCGCAGATTCCCCTAAAGTGGATTCTTGGCAAATCTAGCCCAATCCCACTGCCCCATCCCAGGACATTAAGCATCCTGGTTGTTTCCTTTCCCAGCTCCAGCCTCGAGTCCGTCTCCCAAGAGTCTGAACAGGTAGACAAGTTTGTGGCTCATAACAGCTATGTGTCTGTCGTGAAAGAAAATGAAGTTCAGGTGACCCACGACAACCCCAGAGAAGGTAAATAAAGGACCTGTGCTCCTTCAGCCACCTGGTGGAGAAGGCTTTGGAGCTCTATGTGGCAGAGGTTTGTAGCAACCTCCCCAATACCCATTTGAATTTCCAGGTTGGTTCCTTGGCTGAGCTTTCAGGTTCCACAATTGTGTTAATAAGTTGTAATCCTTCAACTGGCAGAAATTATGCCAAATATGTCCCTATGTTTGTACAATTGACACCGTCTCTGCTAGTCCAGGGGTATACAATACCTGGGGATGCTCTTCTGTAGTCTATGGAGGAATGGAAACCAGAAACACTCCTCTGCCCACCTTAGCATTTTGGGAAGGAAGAAAAATGGCAAATTGTGTTCTCCAGAAGCCTCTCGCGAAGGGAACCTCGCATTTGAATGGGGATGCAGGGCTGCATTGAGCAGAGGAGAGCTGCCTGGGTCCATGATTTCCCCCAAAGCAGCAGATGTCAGCAAATTCCAAGAAGAGTGAGGTTGCAAGACACAAAAGATGCAAACAAATGGATAACTGCCAACAAATTGACTACTGGGGAACTTTTAAAAAGTTTACAATGAAAACAACAAATATCCTGAGGGCAGGGATCCGTCTAATTTATGATTGTATGTACAGCACTGTGTAAATTTACAGCGCTATATAAATAAAGGTTAATAATAATAATAATAATAATATTTATTTATATCCTGTCCCTCTGGGTGAGCAATCAGGGAATAAAGCATGAAGATAGTTCGACATGATATACCCTATATCAAGATCTTCACTTCCTTTTGCTGAGGTATAAGTGTATTCATTTGCTGGGAGGTGCTTAATGCTTTTGTTTTTTTGTTGTTTTTTTTAAAAATTTAGAAGTAGGCCAGGATGAAAAAATAGAGGAGAATAAAGAATTGGGGATAAGGACAACAGCAGATTCACCAGAAGGTGGGAAGAAGAAAAAAAAGAAAAGGTGTCGCAAAGCAAAAGGTAAATCAGCTTTTGCCAAGCAGAGTAAATGGGCCAACAAACTCAGAATTTACACTTATTATCGTGGAATGTTAAAGGTCTGTACGAAAAAACAAAAGGAAAGAGATTTTCCATCTCCTCATAAAGAAAAAATATGACATTTTTTGTCTTATGAAAAGTTAAAAGAGGAAAATGGGAATATAAATTGGTTTCTATACAGACAACTCTATGAGAGGTATAAAACTAACAAAGAGGTATAAAAAGAAACAAAGAGGGTTCTGAAATTCTAATACTAACATGGAAGATATTTTATTGTTATCAGACCAAAAGATGCTCTCTAAGGTATACAAGAAGCTATTCAAATGGAACAGAGAGGATGAAATAGTAAAAGAGGCCATGATCACAAGGGTGCCAAATTGTTGGAGGGTGATTGAACTAGAACAATGGGAGAAATCCTGGAACAGAAGGTTCAAATACTCCCTATCCCAAAATGTGAAGGAGAACTAAGATAAAATTCTGTATAGATGGCATCTATCCCAGATAAAATAACTAGGTTATATAATACTGGTAAGCGAGAATGTTGGAAATACAACCTATTATCATTTGTGGTGGTCTTGCGATAGAGCCTGTAAATTTTGGAAAGAAATACAAAGGGAAATTTTATAATATTCTGGGAATCAAATTAAAACTTGAAGGTGAGGTTATGTTATTAAATATATCCGAGGAAGATCAAGAAAAAAAGTTTGGTAAAACTGTGTTTCAAATGTTAACAGCAGCCAGATCTCTTTATGCCAGGTACTGGAAAATTGATAAGAAAATAGATATGGAAGAGTGGTTTGCTAAACTATAGGAAATGATAGAATTAGACTGATTCTCATCCAAACTGAAACATGAAAGTAATTTCAAATGGAGAGAAGGATGAGAAAAGGTACTGATGTCTATGGCACAGAAATGGGAGAGCGTGGCAACTTTGGCAACAAGCCTAAGTTACCAGAGATGATGAGGAAAAGCAGCAGGGACAGGCATCAGGGACAGAGCAGGGGAGCCTGAGAATAGCACGAAAGGGAACAGCCACTGCTAAGCCTCGGAGGAGGCGTGTGGTGGTGGTGGGGGACTCCTTGCTGAGGGGTACAGAAGCAGTAGTTTGTGGGCCTGACAAGATGTCTCGGGAGGTGTGTTGTCTCCCTGGGGCAAAGATCCGTGATGTGATGGAGAGGCTGACAAGACTTGTCAAGCCTACTGACCGTTATCCCTTTCTTTTGGTTCATGTGGGAACCAATGATACTGCAAGGCACAGCTTTCAGAAGATCATAAGGGATTATGAGGATCTGGGTAGGAAGCTGAAAGAGATGGATGCACAGGTTGTCATCTCATCTCTTCTCCCAGTAGAAGGGCATGGTCCAGGAAGGGAGAAGAAAATAGCAGAGGTGAATAACTGGCTCCGTAGATGGTGCCGCCAAGAACAGTTTGGACTCTTGGATCATGGGCTGCGGTTCCATGAGGAGGGACTTCTGGCAAAGGATGGGCTGCATCTCACGCCAGTTGGCAAAACCATTTTTGCCAATAGTCTCAAAAATCTGATCAGGAGGGCTTTAAACTGAGTTATATGGGGGAGGGAGACATTATACTGGAAGGCAAAAGGGCTGGAGAAAATAGTCAAAATGACATAGAGGGAACAAGGCAAACAGTGCAAGGACCCAATAGTGGAAAGCAAAAAATTTTGCACAGGCAGCAAGATAAGGGAACACATGTTTTTAGATGTCTCTACACTAATGCACAGAGTATGGGAAATAAACAGGATGAACTTGAACTTCTAGCACAACAAAGCAAATATGATATAATAGGCATCACTGAAACCTGGTGGGATGAGTCTCATGATTGGAATGTAGAAATAGAGAGATATAACCTTTTTAAGAGAAACAGGCCAAACAGGAAAGGAGGAGGAATAGCATTATATGTCAGGGATATTTACACCAGTGAAGAGATCCAGGACATCAGTACTGGAAGCCAGGTGGAGAGCATCTGGATAAAAATTCAAGGAGAGGGAAACAACAGGGATGTTACTGTGGGAGTCTACTACAGACCTCCAAGTCAGACGGAGGAATTGGATGATGCCTTTCTAGGACAGATGACCACACACTCAGAAAGGAGAGATGTAGTAGTGATGGGGGACTTCAACTATCCGGATATTTGCTGGAAGTCAGACTCAGCCAAATCCTCAAGGTCTAGCAAATTCCTCAACTGCCTCAAAGACAGTTTCATTGTCCAAAAGATGGAAGAGGCAACAAAGGGATCAGCTATTTTAGATCTGATCTTAACCAACAGGGATGACCTAGTCAATGGGGTGCAAGTGGTTGGATCCTTAGGTGGAAGTGACCATGTTCTCCTGGAGTTTGTTATACAGCGGAAAGGAGAAGCCAGGCATAGTCAGACACGCACTCTAGACTTTAGGAGAGCTGATTTCAATAAACTTAGAGAAATACTGGGGGTGATCCCATGGTCAGGAAAACTAAAGGAGAAGGGAGTTCAAGACGGATGGGAGTTTCTCAAAAAGGAGATACTGAAGGCGCAATTTCAAACAGTTCCAATGAGGAAGAAAAATGGAAGATATCTCAAGAAGCCAGGATGGATGACTAAGGAACTTTCAACTGAGCTAAGTTTTAAACGGAACATGTATAAGAAATGGAAAAGTGGGGAAATCACGAAAGAGGAATTCAAACAAATAGCAAGCATGTGTAGGGATAAAGTCAGAAAAGCTAAAGGGCAGAATGAACTCAGGCTTGCTAGAGAGGTTAAGAACAATAAAAAGGGTTTTTTTTGGGTATGTCCGAAGCAAAAGGAAGAAGAAGGAAACAGTAGGGCCACTGCATGCAGAAGAAGGCAAAATGCTAACAGGGGACAGAGAAAAGGCAGAATTACTCAACACCTTCTTTGCTTCAGTCTTCTCAGAAAAGGCAAAGGGTGCTCAACCTAAGGATAATGGGGAAGAAGACAGAATAGGGGAATTTCAGCACAGAATAAGTAAAGAGATAGTACAGGAATACTTGGTTAACCTAAATGAATATAAGTCTCCAGGACCAGAGGAACTACATCCAAGGGTATTAAAAGAACTGGCAAATGTAATATTAGAGCCATTAGCAATAATTTTGAGAACTCCTGGAGAACAGGAGAAGTCCCAGCAGACTGGAGGAGGGCAAACGTTGTCCCCATCTTCAAAAAGGGAAAAAAAGAAGATCCCAACAATTATTGTCCAGTTAGTCTGACATCAATTCCAGGAAAGATTCTAGAGCAGATCATTAAGCAGAGAGTCTGTGAACATTTAGCAGGGAATGCCATAATCACAAAAAGCCAACACGGGTTTCAGAGAAACAAGTCTTGCCAGACAAATCTGATCTCTTTTTTTGATAAAATTACCAGTTTGGTAGATGAAGGGAATGCTGTGGATATAGTATATCTTGATTTCAGTAAGGCCTTTGACAAGGTTCCCCATGACATTCTTGCAAGCAAGCTTGTAAAATGTGGGCTAGACAAGGTAACTGTTACATGGATTTGTAATTGGTTGACTGGCCGAACTCAAAGGGTGCTCAACAATGGCTCCTTTTCAATCTGGAGAGAAGTGACCAGTGGGGTCCCACAGGGTTCTGTACTTGGCCCAGTGCTATTCAATATCTTTATTAATGACTTGGATGACAGAATTGGGGGCATACTTATCAAATTTGCAGATGACACCAAATTAGGAGGAGTAGCCAATACTCCAGAAGATAGGATTGAAATTCAGAATGACCTGAATAGACTAGAAAGCTGGGCCAAAGCTAACAAAATGAAATTCAATGCGGAGAAATGTAAGGTACTGCACTTAGGACGCAAAAATGAAATGCACAGATATAGGATGGGGGACATCTGGCTGAATGAAACTACGTGTGAAAGGGATCTAGGAGTCCAAGTAGACCATAAGTTGAACATGAGTCAACAGTGCGATGCGGCAGCTAAAAAGGCCAATGCTATTTTAGGCTGCATCGATAGAAGTGTAGCGTCTAGATCAAGGGAAGTAATAGTGCCGCTCTATTCTGCTTTGGTCAGGCCCCACCTGGAATACTGTGTCCAGTTCTGGGCACCACAATTCAAAAAGGATGTGGAGAAACTGGAGCGGGTCCAAAGGAGGGCAACTAAGATGGTGAAGGGTCTGGAAACCAGGCCCTATGAGGAACAACTTAAAGAGCTGGGGATGTTTAGCCTGGAGAAGAGAAGGTTAAGAGCTGATATGATAGCCCTGTTCAAATATTTGAAGGGATGTCATATTGAAGAGGGAGCAAGCTTGTTTTCTGCTGCTGCAGAGACTAGAACGTGGAACAATGGATGCAAGCTGCAGGAAAAGAGATTCCACCTCAACATTAGGAGGAACTTCCTGACAGTAAGGGCTGTTCGACGGTGGAACACACTCCCTCGAAGTGTAGTGGAGTCTCCATCCTTGGAGGTCTTTAAGCAGAGGCTGGATGGCCATCTGTCGGGGATGCTATGATTGGGAGTTCCTGCATGGCAGGGGGTTGGACTGGATGGCCCTTGTGGTCTCTTCCAACTCTATGATTCTATGATTCTATGAAAATATTTGATCGTGATAAAGATGTTTAGTTTCAACTGTAGAAATTCCAGTAAATTGTGGAAAAAATTTGAAAGCTTACAAATCCATGGATAAATAAAGGGAAATCATGCGGGGGGGGGGGGGGGAGAAAAGATTACTAAGTTGCAAAATACTATGTAATATTACCATGTGCACCCTGATCTGGATTTAGCAATTCTTTAAACCTCTTCAAAGGATTTTTTGTTGTTGTTGTTGATTAAAGTTATAAGCACGGGAGGTAAGAGAAGAATATTTCTGCGGTCATACAATGCCACAGAAAAAGATAAGATAGTAATCTAGATAAATTTCTTCGGGAATTAGGGGGAAGGGAAGTAGAGAAAAAGAAACCTGTGAATGAAAGAATGCAAAAAAATTATAAAGGAATGGGAACTGGGATAAAAATGCTTTATGTTTTATAGATGTCACAGTTTTTTAATCATTTATATTGAAATATGAATCAATAAAAATGTATTTAAAAATGTTTTACAGCCAATGGACCGGAAAAGGAGAAAGATCCCTTTACCAATTTGTCCAAAACCAAAGGCCCTACCGGATATATAGATCCTTTGACGGTGCTGGAGGACCCAAAGAATAGAGCCAAGTGAGTCTGGGAGACTTTATCCAGTAGGTTCTTGGCCTTAGGAGAAAAGGCACAACACGGCAAAGGGGCACCACCTCATCTTTTTCCTCTTTGGTCCAATGGACAGGTTTTGTCTCACCTGCCGAGTGGAAGCAGCCCTTCATGAACTCAGCCAGGGCTTGGAGGGAGACTCACATGTGATGCTGGAAAGGGACAAGTGTGGCTACAGGAACTGGCAGCTGATCCCATCTGACCACGACCTGACACTAGCTGACCAGGTACAAAAGAAGCCTGTGGTCTTTGAGATGGGGCAGGAAGTTTGCATCTGGTGCAAAGAATATTTATACCTCACACCTCCTGAGCACTCCCCTGTGCATAATCTCCCCTGTGCATAATCAATAAATAATAAAATCTTCATTTATATTGCACTCCTCTCCCAACGGATTGAGAAATTGATCCTAGTAGGGGAACTTTGCTTCAAGAAAATCTAAAATTTCATTTGACTGCTTCCTTGCACCTCAAAGAAAGTTTCTAGACTAGCATGGAGCAATAATTGAAATTCCTGATCCTTGTGGTCCAGGCAATTGGCTGCATTGTCTTTGTGGCCAAGTTCAGAGCCTAACCCTGCAGTTCTATATCCCATTGACTTCAATGGGGATGCCATTTAATGTATAAGTTTGTAGGAGTGAGAGGTGGTTTCTGAGTCAGGGGAACGAATGTGGATTCACTGTCCCACTAGGATGGAAGCCACTAGGGGGTTAGAGACAATAGGGAACAGACCTTTGTCTTTAGTGAGAGCCGTGCCATGAATTTTACGAGGCAAGTCAGGTTTATTTAAATACCACCTTTATACAGGAATAATAATAATAATAATAATATAGCAAGTGAATTCCTAAGAAAAACAAAAAACACAACTAGGTAACAGATACAAGGGAATATTTGAGTCTCTAATTTTTTGTTAGGGATTTGGGATATCTGCAATGCATATGTAAACAAAAACAGGCACATTTCCCTTTAAAAATGCTGCATCTATTTGGAGAATCGTACACCGGTCCAAATTATTTGTCTTGCTGGGTTTTGATCTTTTAGTTGATTTGGAGATCGTTGTCAAAACTCATTTGTTTGTATATTGCATCGTTTTCTTTATGGAACTGTTACTTCTCCTTGTTATACTTATTAATTCAGAATGAGAGGGAGAAAAACTGTGCAATCACAGATCATGCATTGTGGAGTTTCTATTCTAAACAAACAACCAATAATACCATCATGATCATGTGAACCAGATCTGTCAGCTACAACATGCCCCCCCCCCTAAAAAAAAATAATGTTCACATCAGGTTCAGAAACTCACCTTTTTACCTTTGCTTCCCTTGCTCTGGTAGGGGACTTCTTTAAATATATATGGAATTTTATTTTGTTTTTGTGTATTTTCCCATCCAAAGATCCTGCCAAATGAGAGAGTCAAAATGTCACAAGAGAAGCAGCTCCAAGCTCAGCTTGAATCCATGAGGAATTCGGTCAAGCAAAGGAAGGAGGCAAAAGAGCGTTTGCAAGAGAAAATCTCGGAGGTGCCACAAGATCCCTTTGTAAATTTAAACAAGAGTGATTTAAGTGGGCTAAACCTATTTTCAGAAATATGGCAAATTAAAACAGAAGAGCCCCCAGCCTTTTAAAACAATTTGAAGCCAAACACATGCACAAATGGGGATTAAGTCCAATAGCAGCAGAAAGGGAAAAGCCATGTTTTATTTGGTGAGTTGTGCCGAAAACTCAACGGAGAAGCCAAGAGGTGCTGGACCAGGTCTTGTGCCTGCAAAAGAAGTTGTAGCATCAGCTTTTGTAGACTTGATCTCCTTCCACAGATGCATGGAGTGAGAGGGTGCTCAGGAGGGATCCATGCATCTGAGAAAGGAGAACAAGGGGCTGTACAGATGGGCAGGAAGGAGTGGTGAGACGCCACCCCTTTCTGCCCAGCATCCTTGCCACGGCGACCTCACGGTGCTGGCAACAACATGCTCCAAAAGGGAGCCACAAAACACAGCAGCTATCCACGCGGTTACTAAGATGCCCAAAGCTCCCTGAAGTAGCTTGGTGATATCTCTTGCGCCGTGCCATTTGGACAGGATGCAAAAGGCATGTCATCAGCACATGAACCTTCTCAATGCACGCATGCCCAATGTGGCTCCGGGAGAGCCCAGAGCATGCCGACACTCCACTCTCCCGAGCCCTAATTTCCAACGCGTTCTGAGTTCTCTCCAATCCATCCAGTAATGTCCCCAGAAAGTCACTGTTACTAATTAGTACTAACTCTGTACTGGGCCCAAGTCTACAAAAGTTTATGGTTCAACTTCTTTTAGAGGAGCTACCAGATGTGTTGTGAATTAAAACAAAAGTGAAATTTAGTAGTTTAAATCTATCTTCCAAAAATAAGGCAAATTAAAACAGAAGAGCCAACCAAGTTTTCAAAAAAAAAAAAAAACAATAGCGAAAGACATGTAGAAGTGTGAATTCAATCCAGTGGCACTGGGAAAGCTCTTGCAAAAAGCCATGTTTTATCAAATTGGTATTGGTGCCAATTAGACCCCTAAAGGTGCCCCAGCACAAAAGGCCCTCTCTCCCATCCACCTAAAATATACAGCTCCCACTGGTGGAGCATGGAGGAGGCCCCCTGCAAAAGACTTTAGTCCTCAGACAGATGGGTACATGGGAAGCAATCAATAGGTTCCCAAGCCACTGAAGTCTTGAAATACCTATAAAATTTAAGTTCCTAGTTCCCATGGGGGCAAAGGTATTCTTGCAAACATGCGGGAAGCACTTTAATCTGTTGAAGCCCAAGAGAAGGTTGATTGAAATCTGCACTTCGCCATGGAAACTTTGTGGACAAATCACGCTCTCTCAGCCTCAGTGGAAGGCAATGACAAACTTCCTCTGAACAAAACTTGCCAAAAAAAACTTAGGATAGTTTCTCCTTTGGGCCACCAAGCGTAAGAGGCTAAGCAGTGGAGTAGCACCTTCTGAAAGCTATTTTACTGAAGCTTTGTGGTTTCTCCAGCTTCAGGCTATGCTTAGCGAGCCAGACCTCAACATGGAGAGAGAGCTGGAGAGATCATCTGGCTCCGAGAACGAGACGGAGGACTTGAATGATATGAGGCCAAAGCTGGAAGGGGAGTCCCTGAGCATCCACATGAGCCCAGCGGAAGGCTTCACAAACTCCAAAGACAGGAGGTTGGTATTCAATTCGATAGCCCATAGCAGAGGTGCTGGCTTCTTTCTTTCTTTCTCCCCTATTCCAGCATCTCATCAGGATCCAATGTATCCTTAACTCATCTAGTTAACTGAAAAGATAGTGATGCTAACAAAAAATCTCAAAGCACCTTTGCACAATGTGATGTGATCGATTTCTAAGGGAGTCGCAGGTTTCCTCATAGTGTATTCCTGGCAGATCTAACACAGCCAATGTAATATCAGATGGAAGTGGTTTTCCAGCAACTTCTTCAGGGCCACAGTTTGCCCCACCAGTCTTAGAAGAGAGGTCGATGGATCATGAGTCAATTGATGGGTCCAACTATCCTGACTAGCCATGGCTTCATTCTGTCCTAGCACTACAGTCAATGTGGTTTAGTCTTTGAATGTTGGACTATGACTCTGGAGACCAAGGTTCAATTCCCAGTTCAGCCATGAAACCGACTGGGCGGCCTTGGGAAAGTGACCTCAGATGATGGCAATGGCAAAGTCCCTCTGAAGAAGCTTGCCAGGAAAACCTTGGGATAGGTTTAGCTTAAGATCGCCATCAGTCAGAAAAATTTGAAGGCACGCAACAACAGCAACAACTCCTACAGCTGGGGAGTAGTTATGGATGGAAACTGGAAAACTGCAATATCAGAGCTGGGAACATCCTATGGCATCCTGGGATATGCAGTCTAGTGAGGCAGTTTAGAGTTAATGGCTGAGGATTCCAAATATGCTTTGTTAACAGCCAGGTCCATGATTCCATTGGAAGGAAAGCACAGAAGATAAGCTAATTGTTTTGTCTTTAGTTCTCCCAAAGAGTTTTAGAGGGAAAAAAAGCAACCTTTTAGTTCCTTCTTGCAGGTTCGGAAAGCAGAGGTGCAACATCTGAGCTTCCAGGGTGGGGTGTGTGACTCTGTTACAGTGGTTGTTGGTTACTTAGGAATCTTTTCGGGGCAGATAAGCTTGCATGGACAGGTTGCAGGTGATAGGACTACTCATTGCCCCATCCCAGGGCACTAAGCATCCTGGCTCTTTCTTTCCCAGCTCCAGTCTCGAGTCCGTCTCCCGAGAGTCTGAACTGCTAGACATGTCCGTGGCTCATAACAGCGGTGTGTCTGTTGTGAACGAAAATGAAGTGCAGGTGACACACGACAACCCAGGAGAAGGTAAATAAAGGACCTGTGCTCCTTCAGCCATCGGGTGGAGAAGTCTTTGGAGCTCTATGTGGCAGAGGTTTGAAGCAACCTCACCAATACCTATTTGAATTCCCAGGTTGATTCCTTGGCTGAGCTTTGAGGTTCCACAACTGTGTTACTATGACAGCTAAGTTGGAATCCTTTAACTGGCAGAAATTATGCCAAATATGTACCTGTGTTTTCACAATTGACACCATGCTCCAGGATGCTCATTGGTAGACCATGGAGGCTTGCAAACCGCAAACGCTCCTCTGGCCACCCTAAAATTTTGGGAAGGAAGAAAAAAGGCAAACTGTGATCTCCAGAAGCCTCTGGGGAAGGGCAGCTTGCAATTTAATGCGGATGCCAGGGTGCATTTTTCACAGGAGGGCTTCCTGGGGGACATGATTTAGAAATGATATATATATAAATTTAATAATTGTTTTCCATTCAAAGGATGGAAAAAGAAGAGAGGTCCATTCATCGATTGGTCAAGGCCCTTCAAGGTCAACAAAAACAACCCTTGCCCATACGAGGAAGAGAAAAAAATTCCTCCAAAGCCAAAGGAAAGAGCTAAGTGAGTCTAGGAGACTTTTCCCAATAGGTTCTTGGCCTTAGGACAAACCTACAATATGGAAAAGGGGCACCACCTCATCTTTCTACTATTTGTTCAAATGGACAGATTTTCTCGGAACTCCCGAGACAAAGAAGGCCATTTCGTTCTCGAATGGGAATCGGAGGATGAGGATGACCCACTTTTCCTGAGGGTGACTACCGAGCAAGGTGAAAGGCGCTGGAAGCTCATCGAATCAGGCCATGACCTGGAACAAACTGACAAGGTACAGAAGAAGCCTCATGCACTTGCTGTGGTCTTTTAAGTTTGGGCAGCATGTTTGCATCTGGCTATCTTGCAAAGACAGTTACTTATTCCTCCCCACTGACAATAAAGGAGGTCAGAGCAGGAGTGTTGCAGTGATGATTCAAAACTGGGAGCTTAATGTAGGGACCTGCCGGGGGAAGGTGAACACTAGTTTTGTCATCTGATTAGCAATCTCTTTTGTTTTCAACTGCACTGCATAGAAGAGGCTTTAAAAAGTAAAGGCAGAAATATGGAAGAAGATAAAAGGAGGGGAGAGTGTCCCGGAAGCTTCGACCCTGGGAGATATGGCTATGTTGTGCTGCTCTTTTGTGGGGGCTGCTGGTGCACAGAATATCTATACCTTTAAGATATAGGATCTAGGATCCTTCCTGGGCACCCAATGACTCCACACATCTGAGGAAGGAGACCAAGTCTATAAACGTTTCTGCTTTGACTTCTTTTGCTCAGTGAGTCCCACATGTGCCACAAGATTTCTTTGCAAAATTAAACAAGAGTGATTTAAGTAAGCTAAACTTATGTGGAGGTCCTCTCCAAAAGACTTTATTCCTTAGCCAGATGAGTCCAGGGGAAGCACTCCTTCAAGTACTGGGCGTCCCAAGCTATTTAAATAAGGAGAGTTGCATAGGCCTCCCTGCCAATCTCCTACGTGGGTCAACCAATTCTTTCAAAATGGGTATTGTTATTGCTACTTTATTGCTTGTTCTTTGAAAGAAAGAAGGAATAAAAAGGGTTCCCTTTGTCTCCTTTCCTCCATCCTGACTGTTTAAGCGTTAAACTAGGACTCTGGACTAAAATGAGAGACCAGTGTCCAAGGGAATGTAGACCCAGGAGCATTCATGCCAGCTGGCAATGAATCTGCCTTGGGCTTTAGTCCCAAGTTTAAAAGACTGTCCCGAGTGCTTTCCTTACATTGGGTGTAGTACTTTTGAGAGTTCCTCTGGAATTCAGATTAGAACCTAGAGTGAATTTACTGCATCCTCCACATATGGGGAGGGGGGAATCTAAGGAAACCACCCCCCTCCATTCCTATCCTGCCTTCAGTAGCTCAGTCAGGAAGCAGAAACCTTTTTGGACTGTTTCCTCTAAAGTTTGCTACTAACTTCTCTCTCTCCATGCTCTTTTGCTCTTGATATGAATAGACAAAGGCGGAGGATCTTCTGGGAATTAAGGAGCCATCTCAGCCAGAGCCTTATGTGACCAGCCAGGAATCGGTAGTCCCTCAGACACCTCATGGTCCTCCTCCAAAGGTCCACCAGTCTCCTCCTCCCCAGATGCACGGAAACCAACGCGGCAATTATGACCACCCAAACAGAAGACACTTTAGTCGTGGAGGTAAGAGACCAGGTAGAATCTGACACACAGCACCTCCTGTTAATTCGCGCTAATGAAGTCAGATATCCAAAGAGAGGGAATCATCATCATCATCATCATCATCATCATCTGTTTCTAGTCTGCTCCTGTGTAGAACTCAATTGTAGCAGGGTACAACAAGATTAAAACATACAAATTAAAATAATACAATAGCCCATTCCCTCCCACTCACCCCTTAAAAATGAATTAACAATGATTTAAAACCACAACAGATTAAAACATAAAATATCTTGAACAGTTCTTAAACGAGGAAGGGGATAGCACCAAGCAAGGGGTCAGATTAGATTAATTCATTCCGTTTTGGAGCCGGAATCTAAGAAGTTTCAGGAAAGGCCTGCCGGAAGAGATGCGTCTTTAGAATTTCACATTGAGGGAGCCACAGAAAAGAAGGCCCTTTCCCATGTCCTTGTTCTGTCGGGTCGCTGGAGTGAAAACTGGAGAGGGCTCCTCTTCCTTTAATGCTTGTGCAGAAGAAGAGATTTCAACTGCCTTGCCCAGTGTATATGAAAAGAAGGGCTACTGAAGTTATTGAGGTTTCAGGCTTTTGGGGGCCTTGCATGCTGCCACACTGCCCAAATCAAGTGTTTTGGATGCCATTTTTAATATCCATGACTGAATGCTATAGAATCCTGAGATTTGTAGTTTGGTGGAGCACCAGAAGTCTGTGAAAGGGAAGGCTAAATATTTCACAAAATGACCAATCCAGAATCCTTTTAGGTCCCTAAAACGAGTGCCCACCTTGCTGACGACCATTAGCTTGAACTTTCTAAACTGCTTAAGGAGTGCTTCAGTGCACTGAGAAGCAGTATGGAAACGTACCTGCTATTGCTATTGTGTCATGGCTGTTAAAGTGGTGTCGAACTGCTTCATTTCTACAGTGTACATACACCCTTGGAATGTCAATAGCAGGAAGAAATAACTGACTTTGTGTGTAGTCATCTATTGTATAATTGTGTAAATTATGCTTCATAAGACTAAAAAAAATCTCAGCAAAATGATAAAAATGCAATTGCCTCTTTGATGCATCACACAAGCAACCCATAAAACAGCATGGCAATTGCATGTTACTTAAGCATTCGTCAGCAGATTGTCCTTACTGGTTTATTCTGGCAGAAATGCCCTTTATAGCTCTGGCAGAACCCCAAAGCTTGCATGCAATCTTGTTCAGGAAAAAACAACAACAACAGCAAACTTACTCAACTCCTGGGTGTCTTGCAAAAGGGACTGAGCCCTTTCCCTGATCCCTTCCTTTATTTGCAGGGCGAGGCAGGTGGCAGTGGGACTCCACGTTTGAACACTGGTAGAAGAAGCACCACCAACCACATGCGGAGCCTCCCTTCAAATTCAGCAACTACAAGACAACAATCCATCCCGCAAGAGGCCATAAGACCATTATAACAACAATGAGGGAGGGAGGGAGGAACAATGATCCAACCAGGGATGGGTTTTCCTGTTGTTGAACTACTGTGGGAGAACTGGCAAAATCCATTTTGTATATACTGTAGACCCTTGGTATACGCTTCCATTATTTGCAGGGCGAGGCAGGTGGCAGAGGGACCCCAAGTTCAACTATGGTGGCAACACCTACCAATTCTAAGGTGCATAACAGCAACATCAATATGAACGACCCCGGTAGAAGAAGCACCGCCGACCACCTGGGGGGCCTCCCTGCAGCTTCAGCAACCACCAGCAACAACCCATCCCGCCATATGACCATTATAACAACAATGAGGGAGGGAGGGAGGAACAATGGTCCAGCCAGGGATGGGTTTTCCTGTTGTTGAAAAGCTGTGGGAGAATTGGCAAAATCCATTTTGTATATACAGTAGGCCCTCGGTAGACGCGGGGGATCCGTTCCACCTGCCCCCCCCCGCGGATCCACATCTGCTCCACATCTGCTCCACCAACATCCACATCTGCTCAAGTCGTGCCCTTAATCTTCTTTTCTCAATACTTGCTCAATTAATTCTTTCCAAATTCCACCAAAGTCATTTCTTTTCCACAATCCCTTTTTTTTACTTTCAATCCACATGTCAATGTATCATTCATTGCTAATTTCCATACCTCTTTATACCACTCCTTCTATTGTACAGTTATTTTCATTTTCCAACATCTTGCTGTTATTAACTTCACTGCTGTATTCAAATTTGTTACCAAATCTTCTTCCTCTCTTTTTCATTTTTCTGAATTATATCATGATAACAATACTATACTTGGACTGCTGGCTGCTGGACCTGGCCAGCTCCCTCTGGCCAATAGAGTTCCAAGGGAGTTGGGGACCCAGGGCCGGGGCTTAGCTTAGCTTGGGCAGCAGACTATGCCCCGCAGTCAAGCTGGGGCAGAAGGGAAGGAGGAAGGAGGGAAGGAGGAAAGGTGGGGGGAGAGGGGAAGGAAGGAGGGGATGAAGGGAGGAAGGAAGGAAGGAAGGGGAGGGACTTTCCCCCCAAAATAGTGGTGCGGATCCGTGCGCGCCATCATTGCTGACAATATGGGCTTGCCATCCACAGATGCTCAAATCCACGGATGCTCAAATCCGCGGATGGCAAATCTGCGCATACGGAGGTCCCACTGTATATATATAAACCACAGTTAAGGAAAATCACAGCGTAACAGATAGAAAGGAATATAAAATATTAGTTATAAAATATTAATTTTAAAAAAATGTTTTATGTAATGGGAAGAGATCAGCTAATTTTATAGCCTATTGTTATTATTATTATTAAAGGAGAAAGAAACACAAATAAATGAACAGTACTTAACATTAATTTATATTTGGGACAACACTTTGCCATTGTCCTAGTGATTTCTAATCTAAATATCTTGTTCAGAGAATAAATATGTTGTTTAGAGAGTTTTTATATTTATTCAATTTAGAAATTATTAAATTTCCTTCACTTTAAAACAGCTGTTCTTTGAATTCTTCTGTATTAAAGTGTGAGACGGACTTTTCACAAATCTGCTGGCTAGCTTGTGATTTTTTTAGGTTTCTTGTTGTATTTTTGGGTATTAGTTTATTTACGTATTTATTTGGTGATCAGTAAAAGGGAGATGCATACTGTGGTTATTAGGAGTTCTGTTTGAGCTCTTTGCTGGACAGAATATGTTTTGTGTATTTGAATTTTATAGCTGGCTGTTTTCAAGCTCTTAATGGCAGAAAGAGTACAAAATACTTCAAATACAGACCACCCCCCTTGCCTTAGAGGTGAGTTGTAAAAAGAATGAATGAATCAGAACATGGGTGTCATTGCCCATAAGGAGTGCAATGGGATCTTGTAGCAGCTTTGAGACTAAGGAGTTTATCATACTTTGGAATTTGGGGGTATTTTCAAATGGAGCCAATTCGAATTCACGTGAATTCGCTACTTTAGCGAATATACATGAATTCTGATTGCTTCCAGGCTTCCAGTGTGATAAAGAGTAGTCAATTCCCTCAAACATTTGAATAAGGTCAGAATATAGTATTTGCTGACAGTACCAGTTTAGGGTACTTTTAGTAGGGGTGTGGGTAAGGAGCAAGACTGGACAAGGTGGATTGAATGAGCCCCTCAGTGTTACACAAGCACAGTTGTTCCGAAATTTTAGTCCTCCGGGTGTTTTGGGCTTCATTTCCCAGAATTCCTGACTGTTAGCCAAGCTGGCTAGGGATTCTGGGAGCTCAAGCCTCAGTGGAAATTGGTGAAAATCAATTTCTGAAAGTTTCCATAAAACTAGCCAGTGTGGCGTAGTGGTTTAAGAGTTGGACTACAACTCCAGAGATCAGGGTTCAATTCCCAGCTTGGCCATAAAACCCATTGGGTGATCTTGATCAAGTTCTCTCAGCCTCAGGGGAAGGTCATGGCAAACCTCCTCTGAACAAGACTGGCCAAGAAACCTCCATAATAGGTTCCCCTTTGGGTCGCCTTAAGTCGGAAATAATATTAAGGCACACAACATCAGCAAAGAGGAGGAAGGACCTACAAGAGAAGGAGGCAGGAAGGGAATTTTGGATATTTCCAGATTTTCTCTGAAGATGCCAGCCACAGATGCCGGTGAAACATCAGGAGAAACTCTTTTAGTACGTAACCTTATAGCCCGAAAATCTCACCAAAAATTAGGGATGCCGGCCATGAAAGCCTTTAACTCTACTTTCCAGAAAGAGTTCCAGACTTCTGGATGAGCTCTCAGACTTGACAACATTTCAGACATCTCAGACTATTTATGGAATGATGAAAGCCATGTTTTAAAGAAATCTAGAGGGGAAAAGCAGCACTTTCTGGATGCCCATAAACCCTCATAGCTACATAAGCAGAGGTGCTACGCAACCTTCCTAGTGAAGTGTGAAGATATGTATCAAGGCACCAGCAAGAGTATCCCAAGTCTACTGATGCACATTGGTAGTCCCTAGCCAGGTACGTCCCAATGTGCAACAGTCCCTTTACTGCCTCCCCTGTTTAGTAACATCATGGCAGCTTCTTGTTGTACACACACACATACATTGAGAAACTGTTTGATGATGCTTTCCGCATATGTATGTCCACTTACCTAGGCGTAAACTGTTACTGAAATTTTCACAAAATTAAAACTTGTTGAAAGCATGAGCTATTAAAAGGAAAACAAGAAAAAGAAAATCCAGCACATTATGCAAGGCCTTTTCTCCTTGAGCAATCAGCCTTCCAAGATTTGCTGAAACACAAAATTCTTCACCTGCTTGAGAAAGATAGAAAGGAAGGTGCTAGTCTAACCATTCTCTCAGGTAGACCATTGGGGAGCATGGTCTTCAGTTGACCCTTGTCTGGGCAAGAAGGTCTTCCTGAGCTCCTACTGGAGACTATCCTGGACCAGAAGGTACTTTATTGAGAACCTGCCACCTGCAGATAAGCAGCTCAGCCCATCAAGCCCACCGAGATGATGAAACATCTTGTTTGATTGTCAGAGACTCACGAGATTGTGTTTTGGGGGCTTTCGGGCTATGTGGCCATGTTCTAGAAGAGTTCCTCTGAAGATGCCAGGCACAGATGCTTGCGAAACGTCAGAAAGGAACTCTCCTAGAACATGGCCACATAGCCCGAAAGCCCCACAAAAAACAATGGATGCCGGCCATGAAAGCCTTCGACTCCACTCACAAGGTTATTACACATGACTTTTAAACCTTGATTACAGCCAGAGAAAAGCAGTTTTGATTATACTTATCACACATCAACACCTCCGACCCATAGGCTCTGTGTTCCTTAAAGTGGTCAGGGCATTCCTTTTCATTGAGGAGGAAACCCATCAATGACCTCCCAGTTGTACTAGTCCTCAGGTATAAAATGTCGCTGCCAGGGCAGTTGTGATATTGGCAGTCATGTTGTGTCAGTGTCCCCTCCTCTCCCTCCTCCTTGCTATTCCCAAGCAGGCCAATTGTCTTTATTTATTTTCCATATTTTTATTAAACTTCAGTTGAAGTAGCAGAGCTCTGGAATTGCATGAAAGAGTTAAAAGAAAAGTAAAATGAAATAATCCCAAGGCATGGTGGGTAGGGCATAAGGAAGGGAGGTGGAATTAAGGGGGCATCAGGAAGTGAATACAAAGGCAGTGGCAGTTCAGTTACACAATTGTGAAGATGTGAGATAATGGCTGCTCAGAAAATGTTTTTCTTTTCTTTTCTGTTAAACAGACACAACTGCTGTGAGAGTGGGGCTTGTGTGGCAATATCCACATACAAAACAAAATCAATTAATGAACCCAATATGCTGTATTGAGTCAAAAACTGACATGTCTGAGTGGACCCACACTTCAGCCCCATACAACAACTGGGGCAATAGCTTATTCTTGTAGAGCTCAAGGCATGTAAACACAAACATACCACCAAAATGTGCTGCCTATTGGGGAAAAAAAGCATTGGCTGTTATATCAGCTGTGGCTACAGTAGCTTTCAAGTGTGGAGACCAGCATCCAGAGTCCTTAAATGTTACCCCTATTTATTTATAATGAATAACTTTCTTTAATTGTTTGTTATTGAGCTGCTGTTGATATTTTTTCCTTCACTGTCCAAACACAATGATTTTAGTTTTTGAATAATTAACCTCTAGAAATTATTTTCCGTAATATTCTCCTAGAGCCCACAAAGGCCTATGCATGTCCACCTGTGCATAAGAAAGAAGGATGGCATCATTGGCATGTAATAAAATGGGGATATCTTTACCCTTCAAAACAAGGGGAAAAAACATTGCATCTACTAAAGAGATTATGCCATTAATATAGAAATTAAATAAAAGAGGGGCTAACAGGCAGTCTTGACAAACACCCTCATTGACAGAGATGGCTTCTGAGAAACTGCCATTTGAAACTCTAAACTGCCTTTGGTGCTTGTCAGAAAGTTAGTACATAAAAGAAAAGAAAGAAATATTGCACCACACATTCCATTTTTAGGCAAGTTACTCAAGCCTCTACTGTCATTCTGGGTTCACAGATTCTGCAATGAAATGGATTATCTGGATTTGTTTGAAAATGCTTTTAGGTCTGAATATGAGATGGAAATTACCCAAAACAGTGTTCCTGCATTTTCCTATGCTCCAGTTAGGAAGCATCCTGGGAAGCAGGGGGTGACATTGGAAGTCAGTTACAAACTATCCAACATGACAGAGGGTAAAACAAAAGGGTGGTGGATCAGCCAGTCCAGGAGTAGTTATAACAAGACAGCAGTCAGAAACTATCAAAGAGTTTAAAAAAAAATCAAAGCAAAGCTAAGCCAGTTCAAAGTTAAGGAAAGACCAGTGCAAGTGCAAAGCCAATCACCGAGAAAAGATGGCTGTCAACCTCAAAGACACTGGGGGCTCTGGGAGAATTATGGCTAACTCCCTCCTCATCACCAGGTTCCTAATTAATCAGCATCTTTCACTTAACAGCTGCCGAGCCCAATGTTTCTCTGTTCATCACTCAGCAAAGGAGAGAGGTGTCCTTTATCACCTTCAGCCTCTGTCAACTCCTCCTGGGGAGCAGAAACCCTTACTACTTCAGCCGCTCACTCCTGGGACCTTCATTATTAGGAGCAGCAGATTCCTGGAAAAGGGCCTCTTCCTCTTCATCTGACTTAAACAGGGGGTGAGTCATGACAGCCTTGAATGTCAAAAAAGATGTCCATGTACCTCACCAAACTACAGACCTCAGGATATTGAAGGATGGAGCTATCACATTTAAAAAGATTTCATACTGGTTGAATGGAACAGTATAGATACAGAAAGGGCAGCCCTACCTACTCTTATGCAGAGGTGTTTGTTTAATGTGGCAGATGCCTGGAGGGAGGCTAAAAATTATCAAAAAGAAAGCTGTATAGACAGTGAGCACAGCCATTTGGCTAGCATCTTTACTCCAAGTGTGGTAGATATTATCTGATCACCACTGAGAAGAAAAGGTCCAACTGCCAATCTAGTTGACTTTTGCATCTGGAATGAGTATATGAGCGCCATATATGTATGTATGTGTGTGTGTGTGTGTGTGTGTATGGTTTTATTATTAGAGAGCAACAACATTATTACATGGGGCTTCTAAATCATGATTACGGCCAGGAAAAAAGTGGTTTTGATGATACTTATCACACAATGATGCCTCCGACCCATACTTCCTGTGTTCCTGAAACACAGTGAATGCATCTCTTTTCATTGATAGGGAAATGTGTTTTCTACCACAAGTCCCTGGGTAGAAAATGAGATGCACTCAGTGCCAGGGCATTTGTGATATTGGCAGCCCTGCGGGTTCAGTGCCCTTTCCGCCCCCTCTGTTCCTCCTCTTCCTCACTATTCCCAAGCAAGCTGACTGCCATTACTTATTTGCTGTACGGTTTCCCCTCCTTATCAACAGATTGTTTTATCCATGGATTCAAGCATTCATGGCTTGAAAATATATTTTTTAAAAAGAGTATACATTCCAAATAGCAATCCTTGATTTACCAATTTATATAAGAGACACCCTTTTCCTTTTCCATTGTATTTAATGGGACTTGTGCATCCATGGATTTTGTTGTCCATGAGGGATCCTGGAACTAAACCCTAGCAGATAACAAGGGCCCGCTATATTTTTAATTAAACTTCAATAGTAATAGCAGAGGTCTAGGAACTATCCAAAAGGCATGCTGGGTAGGGAGGGAGGCAGGGAGATGATATTATGGGGGATTCAGGAAGAGAGTTTGATGGTGGTGGCAGCCCTCATCATGAGCTTGCAAAGACATCAGATAATGGCTGCTTTGCAACTTTTATGTTACCATTTTTATAAAAACTGATGCAATTGCTGTGAGACTGTGGCTTGTGTGATAATGTCCTCAGTCCTCATTCAAAGCCGAAAACAAAAACAAAAAAAAATCGACCCAATCAAAGAATCCACTTGCTTATCAAAGAAACACTCTCATAACTAGACGAGTATAAGTCTGATTTATATTTACAGAATAGAAAGATCCTATTCACTTTTGGCAAACTGCCTTTCCGAATGATGCATTCTCCTCCATACCCTCCACTTCACTCCCTGCTATGTGGATGTGGTGATTATGAGGAAACCTAGTTTGCCTCCTACACCACTACAATGTGATGGTTATAATGAAACCGAGTTTCCTCCCACCCTTTTATTCATTCCACTTGGACCTGGTGATTGTGAGGCAACCTGTGATGTTTCTACTATGATGCACTCGTGATTCTTTTAGTGGTGGGTCAAACTCAGGAGTCAGAGAGAGGTAGAGGAAGTGCATGGAAACAGCTTAGTTCTTCTGATGGAAGGAATAACTGAACGTACAAAATGGGAAAGAAGAAAAGATCAATATGGTACTTTATATAATGACATGTAATCTAAAGACATATTGCAAAAACTTACTTGTTTTCGTACCAAGACCTCAAAACTTCAGCTTTCCAGGTGAGCTTTCCATATTTCTCATTCATTTACTTCATATGGGGGGGGGGGGGGAAGGGGGGAGGACTGGTCTAAGTTAGAATGGCCCTGCCACTTACACCAATCAAACAACTTGCAATAACAAATTATGTGACGTATATATAGAATACTAGTAAATAAAGAATTTGTACTCCGTCCACTCTCCATACAAAATCGATAGTAAGCTTGGCAGTTGAAAGGTAAGAAATAACCTTCCATTCTAGATCAGTGAGCCAGACATTTTGAAAAGAGTTGGGAACAGAGCAATTTAGCAGAGGAGATGAGATATTTCAGTGTTTCCAAATCCCAAAGTCCATCCACAACTTTGCATAGATTTCCAGCTTCTGACATTTTTCAAAACCCAGCTAAACATGTAACAAAATACTGATATAAGGTAAAGAACAAGACATGCTTCAGGAAGAGCAAAGAGAAAAGTCTCTCAGCTGAACTTCATCAGCAAGATAATAAATGTGTATGAGGTACGTTTCTTAAAGGTGGGGAAAAAAATCATAGTTTGAAAAATACTTAAGCTGTTTAAATATAGTTAAAGGTTTTACTTCCTAAATCTGTATATAACTGTTTTGCACACTTGAAAGAGATTTTTTCCATTTTAAAAGAAGTGTCAATCCATCCATTTTGTTAGGGGTGAATTGACCCATTTTGTACATTCTGAAAGTAACCGGAACAAAGCAACCCAGCAGTTGAAGTATTTCAATATTTCATGGTGACCAAAATCTATTCCTTACTTTATCTGGTTTTCTAACTATCACATTTGTACATTCTGAGGAAGACTGGAAGAAAGGAAACAGGAGCTGAGGTAAGCACTTCAAATCTGTCATTTACAGCAAGTGATTTGAAAATGAACAAAAATCAGCATCTCTCTGGTATTGAGGGTTTAAAACAAATATTTGTGTCCTCCAGTGAACGCGAAACAGAGGAAATTGGCCATGGCTGCTGTGGAGGGGATGAGTCCAAGCAATCATATGGTTCCCTCCCCAAAACAAAGACTGGGAAAAAAACTAAAGGAGCTTAAGAAGTGAAAAAATGCTTTTACTTACCAAGAAAGTAATGAAAATACAGGCAGTAACTTTCAAACGGCCTCTCCCGTGACATCTTCAGGAAGGGAATTCAGCTGTTCTAAGACTACAGACAGTTCATACCGGCATGTTGCCTTGCTCTCCACAGTTGCGGACAGCAAAGGAGGCAGAGATTGTTTGGGAGAGAAGGAGGAGTCCCAGGCAACAGCAATCGCAGATCCTCCTCTAAAGAAGAAGAAGAAAGAAAAAGAAAAGAATAGTCTGTCACCAGTGAAATCATTGGAGGAAGTCAATGCTGAAAAGAAAGTGTAGAAAGAAATAATTTCTTCATTAATAAGCTTAATAAGAGACGTCCCAGGACGAGCTGTACCTCAGCAGTCCACGGATTCTGCATTTAATCAGCCAGAGAAATTTGATATTCATATGGCTTATTCAAAACCTGCCACTTCTGAAACAAATCAATCCATTACTAATAATTCAGAAATATTACATGTTTTAAAAATGCCCATCTGCATTAAATAGTGTTAGACGAGGTAATGACAATGGTAAGGAAAAAGATATACTAACAAAAAAATTATAAATCTGTAGAGCCACACATAACAGGTGATGTGAACAGCATTCAAAATAGAAAAAGACATGTATGTCAGCATATAAACTATCTAGAGATGAAGGCAGTAAGGCTAGCACTACTAAAATTCAAGAGAAAAATGAGGAACAAAAATGTTTTGATAGTAATATATAACATGACAGTACGATCGTATATAAACAAGCAAGGAGGTGTACATTCCTGGTAGCTGATGGCAGAAGCTACCGACATATTGATTTGGACAAACAAGAATTTAAAATCAATGCGACATATTGATTTTGGCAGACAAGAATTTTAATTCAATGCAAGCCATATATTTGGAAGGAACACTAAAAACGAAAGCACCAAGAAAAGAAAGAAATATTGCACCAGACATACCACTTTTAGGCAAGTTGCTCAAGCATCTACTGCCATTCTGGGTTCACAGATTTTTCAGTGAAATGGATTATTTGGATCTGTTTTAATGTGTTTTAGGTCTAGATTTGGGATGGAACTTATTTTGACCATTCTGATAGATCACCTACACCAGGAGAAAGATAGGACTGTTTGTTTTTTCAACTGATGTCTTCTATTTGTTCTAAAATGGGATCTGAGGCACATTAGAGTTTACTGTCATTAACATTTGGATTCACCTGTCAAGATTCAGCAAAGGTACTCTTTAGAGATCATTTAATCATTCTTGCAAAGTCAAATTCAAAACATAGAGCTATTCAGCCCTTGGTCCTTTGGCCTGTGGCATCCCACTAGATTCCATTTTTGTCTCCTATGTTGATGCCTTCATCAGGAATAAGATGGATGAGGTTTAAAAACTGGAGCTTAAATATGAAAATTATCCAAACAAACTGAATAGAATTGTGTTTTTGGGTGTGCATGTAACGTCTCCAGAAAATGCATTTTAATCTGTCCAAGATGGGACAAGGTGGCCATTTTCTTTAAAGATAAAGATCACAAGCTAGACATTGTTTGGCTTCTGAATGACCATATAGCAGACCATGGCCAAGGTGCCATCCCCAGTTTCAACAAGCGTGCCAGTGCCAATTATCTTTGCTTTGGGACAGATTCACGCCTGGCACTGTGACACATTGTATTTACATCAAAACTGGATTCCTGGGATCTGTACTCAGGTGGGGAGCCCAGAGTTCTCTACCAGAGAGCAACACTGCTCTCCCATTTTCCTATGCTCTAGTCAGCAAGCATCCAAATGGAGGGTTATCTTGCAAGAACATTAAATCAGTCACTTCAATCAAGAGATGTGTTCAGAGGAGTCAATGTTTTCTACAGGACAAGCGAATTGCATTGCAATTGTAATAATGGTTGAGTCACCCTCATTCTGGAAAAATTTCAAAATCCAAAATATTCTAAAAACTAAAACTTTTTTTCATAGGTGGGTGACATAGTGACACTTTTGGTTTCTGAGGGTTCAATGTACACAAACTTTCTTTCATGCACAAAATTATTTTAAAGTATTGTATAAAACTTAATAAAATTTAATATTGATTTGGATTTTAATATTGTTTTGTTTTACAGTTGTAATGTTTTTAAATTTTGCATATGTTGTGCACCGCCCTGATCGTGGGAAAGGCGGTATATAAATAAAGTTTATTATTATTATTATTATTATTATTATTATTAGAGCCTGTGTGTATAAATGTACATATGAAAGAAAAAATGTTTTTACCCTTGGATCACATCTCTAAGATCACAGAATGATGAAATTGTAGTGTTGGAAGAGACCACAAGGGTAATTTAAATGCAAGAAATGCAAAAAGACACAGCTAAAGCATTCCTGACAGATTGGTATCCAGACTTATGTTTAAAAAGTTCCAAAAATGAGACTCTACCACTTTCCGAGGCTGCACAATTCCCTGTTGAACACCTCTTACTGTCAGGTTCTTTCTAGTTGTTACCCAAAATGCTAGGGTCCCAGGAGGATACTCAGAGTTGTATTCAAAGGGGGAATAAATTTAGCTCAATAAGAAAGTGTGAGAGGGCTCTGGGTAATGTTTAAAAGCCAGGGTTTAGCCTGTGTATAACGGACTTTTGAGAGTTGAAATCAAAAACACCTGGTTGAGAATCACTCATCTAGTGCTGTACTCTCTTATTCACAGTGTGGCATTTTCAGGGTGTACATGGGCAAAGCTTAAAAACAAATAGCAGCCGATAGATCCAAGAATTCAAAGACATAGCCCTGTTAGTCTGGAAAATCAGTATGCAAAGGGATCTTTGCAGGTGTGAGACTAAGTGAAAGAGAGAGGATGGTAGCATGAGCTTTCACAGAATTGAGCTGCTTCCTCGGATGCAATGGGACCAAAGTCAATGTAGTCAACAAAGCACCCTACAAAAGCAGCCACCAGCCCATTTGTGTATCTCTCTGTGTGGATTCTATTGTTTCCCACTTACAACACAGATCAGTGGATTATTGTCACTGTTGAGGCTTACTTCTGCAATGCGACAATTGTGTGCGCTCCAATGAAGGCCTTCTGGTTTATTTTGTTAAAAAATATGTAGAGCAGAATCCTGGTGCTTTGTGGCTATGGTCAAACTTCTTTCATGGCTGAACAGAGTTGGACAAAAAGACTGGCAAAATATGCCAGCTGTGAGTGGTTTGTTTCTCTAGCCTGTTACTTCCTTCACAGCCTTTCTCTTTTTCTTGTCATCATTTACATCATTTACATAGCTTTGCTAGTGTAGTGTCCAAACAGGATTACTCCACAGATATATAAGAGGCCTAAATATTCTAAAGCAACCAGAACTTGCCTGATCTTGGAAACGAAACAGGGTAAACCACTTCTGAATATTCTTTCCCAAAGAAAAACCTATGAACTTCATGGGGTCACCATATATCAAAAATGGGGAAAAAGACGATCCCAACAATTATCGTCAAGTTAGTCTGACATCAATACCAGGAAAGAGTCTAGAGCAGATTATGAAACAGAGAGTCTGTGAACATTTTGAAGGCAATGTCCTAATCGCAAAAAGTCAACATGGGTTTCAGAGGAACAAGTCATGCCAGACAAACCTGATCTCTTTTTTTGATAAAAATTACCAGCTTGGTAGATGAAGGGAATGCTGTGGATATAGTATATCTTGATTTCAGTTAGGCCTTTGACAAGGTTCCCCATGACATTCTTGGAAACAAGCTTATAAAATGCGGGCTAGACAAGTTAACTGTAACATGGATTTGTAATTGGTTGACCAGCTGAACCCAAAGGATGCTCAACAATGGCTCCTTTTCAACCTGGAAAGAAGTCGCCAGTGGGGTCCTGCAGGGTTCTGTCCTGGGCCCAGTGCTATTCAATATCTTTATTAATGATTTGGATGACAGAATTGGGGGATACTTATCAAATTTGCAGATTACACTAAATTAAGAGGAGTAGCTAATACCTCAGAGGACAGGATCAAAATTCAAAATGACCTGAATAGACTAGAAAGCTGGGCCAACGCCAACAAAATGAAATTCATAGCTGAAAAATGTAAGATACTGCACTTAAGGCGGAAAAATGAAATGCACAGATATAGGATGGGGGACATTCGGCTGAATGAAATTATGTGTGAAAGGGATCTAGGAGTCCAAGCAGACCACAAGTTGAACATGAGTCAACAGTGCAATGTGGCAGCTAAAAAGGCCAATGCAATTTTAGGCTGCATCAATAGAAGTATAGTGTCTAGATCAAGGGAAGTAATAGTGCCACTCTATTCTGCTTTGGCCAGGCCCCACCTGGAATAATGTGTCCAGTTCTGGGCAACAAAATTCAAAAAAGATGTGGAGAAACTGGAGCATGTCCAAAGGAGAGCAACTAAGATGGTGAAGGGTCTGGAAGCCATGCCCTATGATGAACAACTTAAGAAGTGATATGATAGACTTGTTTAAATATTTGAAGGGATGTCATATTGAGGAGGGAGCAAACTTGTTTTCTGCTGCTCCAGAGACTACAACACAGAACAATGGATGCAAACTGCAGGAAGAGATTCCACCGAGACAATAGGAGGAACTTTCTGACAGTAAGGGCTGTTCGACAGTGGAACACACTCCCTCGGAGAGTGGTAGTGTCTCTTTCTTTTTAGGTCTTTAAGCAGAGTTCTTGGGGCTAGTACTATGGCCCAGAAGCAGAAATCATTTGGCTCTCCAAGTGTTGTGAACTGTCTCCAAATAAGACCGGGGGGGGGGGACGAGTTTGCTGAAAGAGTCTGTCCTTGGGGCTGATCTCTCTTATAAAATTGTGGGTCTTGGGGTAGGCCCCAGAGTTGGCCTGCATAAAATGATTGTCCGAGATGGCAACCAGTCTCTTTGCATTGCATCTGGGGTCTGGGGTCTTGATCAAGGGTGGCTGGGGAGGTCTCACAGGTTGATAGTTGTGCTTCAGCTAAACCCACCCAGGTTCCTCCGGCCTTCATTTGCTCAGCCCCAGGTCTGAAACATTTAATGAGGTTTTAGGTCCATAAAGACGGCCCTTCCATGGCTGGTCAACATGGAGCCTTCTTGATGGCTGCTCCTAAACTATGGAACTCCCTTTCTGTTCCATTGGCCCCCTCTCTGCTTTCCTTCTGCTGCCAGAGCAACACTTTTTAAAAATTTAAACATGCCTTCAGCTTTTAACTAGTTGGGACAGAGGCATACTCAATGGGTTTGCTGTATTTTTAAAAAAATGTGTTGAATTTTTAAAAATTCTTTCATGTTTTAATTGGATTGGTTGTTTGACATTTTTAAAACCTTTGTACTGCACAGGTTGAATTTCCCTTATATAAAATGCTTTGGACCAAAGGTATTTGAGATTTCATATTTGAAGGGGGGGGGGATTCTGGAATTTACATATATGTAAATCATGAGATATCTTGGAGATGAGATCCAAGTCTACACACCAAATTGACTTGTTTGATATACACCCTATACACCTACCCTGGAGGTACCCTGATACAATATTTTAAATAATTTTGGACTCGAAACAAAGTTTGTGTATACTGAACCATCAGAAGGCAAAAGTGTCACTATCTTAGCCACACATGAAAAATAAAAGTTTGGGGTTTCGGAATATTTAGGAATTCCACAAATGGAAGACTCAACCTGTATATTGTTTTACCTATTTTGTTTTAATGTATGTTGTAAGATGTTTGGATCGCATATGAGGAAAAGGCAGGGCATTAAATAAAATTAAATGAATAAATAAATGACTTATGTTTAGTATGACTAGCTCCCACAGTTTGGCAAGTGCACATTGTGGTTATGATGAAATTTGTGATGTTTCTGCTGTGACACACTCAGAAAGCTTACAGTGATGCATCAAGCTTAGAAGAAAGCAAGGGGAAGGAGGAAGGGAGTTTTCATGGGAGACACTTGGAATTTCATGGGAGCCACTTCTCTGTTAAAGGAGGAGGAGATTCAGCACAAAATGGGAATAAGAAAAGAGAAGGTATTGTGTACATTTGTGTTAGATACTAAAAAAAAAAAAGGGGGGGGAAGACTCATACGCCCAGAACCAACCATTTCCCCATCAAAACTTCAAAAATTCATCTAGCCAAGTGAACTTTCTATATCTTTCTTTTATTTGTCTGAAAGCAAGGATATTGGGATGTAAGAATGGCCAAGGCTGGGAATGTGATGTTATTTAAAGTGCCCACACTACTCAGAAGATGGAGGCAAAATGATGGAATCAATGTGGAATGATCAAAGACGCCCTGTTCCTTCTAAAATACATCAAACAAAAGGCAAGGCTGGCAGTTCAGTTCTAGAATGAAGAGAATATTCTAGAAGAAGAAAGACTATTTCCAGTGAATATCAAGTTTCTGGTACCTCCCTGCAGAGCAGGTCTTGGCAAAAGAGCAGATTATTGGTGCGTGTTACCCCCTTTCTTTATAGCTTCTTCAAACTAATTATGGGGAAATATTTTCCATGTTTAACATTTTATTTCACCATTTTATGAATGACCTCTTTGCAGATTTAAAAAGAAATTTTCCAATTTTAAAAGAATTGATAAAGAACTGCAATAGATCTGTTTTGTAAGGAGGAGTGGTAACACCTTCCAGGTTCCCTAAGGTATGTTTTCAAAAGTCATGGTAATAAAAGAATGAGCTGGGGACAAACGTTTCTTTTCATGAAGTACCATGGCTTAAAAAACCATAAAGGGATTCACAGATTCAACTTAATTAAGCAGCAATCTTGGAACAAAAAGTCTGGTGCAATGTGAAAAGTATAAGACGTATTTTTTGTCAAGAAGAGAGTTTAAAACATCTTAGCTTAATATGAGGCGGAGGTGAGTCCTTAGAAGCAGGTTCCATAGAAAGAAAGAAAGTGGAACATTGATTTTATAATTTTCTAAATGAACTCTCTGCCGATTTAATAGGAAATTTTCAAGTTTTTTAAAAAAAATGCAAACACCTCTGTTGTATAAGATGGAGCAGTAACACCTTCCAAATTAAGATATGTTTTCAAATGTCATTGATACAGAATAAGATGATGATAGCATCATAGTATTTCTTTACAGAGAATGCCATTGGTTCAAAAACTATAAAGAGAGTCACAGCTTCAACTTATTGTAATAAAGCAAGAAACTCAGAACAAAAAGTCCAGTGCACTCTAAGACTTTTTTTCCCCACACGAGTGTTTAAAATATCGTAAGTTAATATGAGGTGGAAGTGAGTACTTAGAAATAGCATTCTCAACTGTTCAATATCTCAAGGCCCAAAATATCCACAGTGGTTCTACATTTTAAAGGTAATTAATTTTTGTGACTTTGCAAATTTAACAGGAACCTAAATTAATAAAATGAGATTAAGAAATGCATTTATATCAAAAAGCTCAGCACAAAGCAGGGAACTTAACAGAAGATACTGTTCCAAAATGAGGAGAAAGAAACATGACAGATGAACTTCAGAAACCTGGAAGAAGATCTTTGTCATGTGTCCATTGCTAAGGAAAACAGATACAGAATCACTTCTTCTGGCTGCCTGATGAAAGTATTTGGATAATTTCTGTGACCTCTCACTCTGAAAGGTAATTTTCTCTGTTTTACAAAACAAAAAAGTCTTAATCTTTTCTTTCCCTAAAGATGTTATCAGTATCACCTGATATGACTGCTCTCCATTTAATAAACACCGAAGCAGAAAAGGGATTACAATCTTGTGTATAAATGTTACTTTTAAATAAATAAATAAATAAATGCTACTTTTGTTAAATCTTTTCAGGCCTATTTAAAGCACAGCTCATCTTGGCAAGGAATTGATTAAGGAACTATTGACTGCAAAGGTCAAACTATATGTAATAAACGCTAAAATTATGCACTGTAATAACAATGTGTAGGTGAGAAAGAGGCATGTATGAGAACAGTTTAAAAAATAAATACAAGATTTAAAGGCCTCACTGGGATGCTCTCTATATTTCATGTTATTTATCTAACATTAGGAGAAAGGGGAATGAATCATATATTAACGTTGGATGAAGGACAGATGCTAAATAATATGAAAAATAAATTGAATGAGGAAAGACGTTGCACTCCTTTTAGTGAGAAGTAAGAAACACATTTCCAGAAAAACAAGTTGTATGCTCTTGAAATACCGGAATACAAAATTCCAGCAGATGTGGTACACATTGTAGTATTTGTAGTTCTATGTGCTTTGTTTTGCCTGGTTCTTTAAATAATATTTGACCAGGAGAAGGATGGAAGTTCAGGTTTTTGTCAATGTTAAGAAAAGAACAATCATGCACCAAAGTATATGACACGAGGTATAGAATGAAATGGAAAAGTGAGAAGCATTTCCAATGAACATCTCCAACATGTTGGTAAGTCCCTAAAATGTAGGACCTTTTATTGGGAAGAGAACAGATTCCAGTTTTTCCTCACTTGATAGCATCTTGCAACTAAGCAGCGAGAAATATTTATAATGATTAAAGGATTATGCCATCATTTTCTAAATGATTTCTTTGTATAGCTGAAAGAAAATGGCAACATCTTGTTCTCTGAAGAGGGAGACAACGATACAATCTTTAAGGTAAATTTTCAAATGCAATAAACTCAGAAGAACACAGAATTTGACAAAACCATTTTTACTTCTCGGGATTGCCTTAGTTTAAAAAGGATAAAGAAATCTATTGTAAAGCACAAGCATAATTAAGAAAGCAACCGGCTCCTAACAAAAAGTCTGTAGTAATATAAGATTTACAACCTATTTCTTCAAAACTGGAGCATACAGCATCATAAAAGAATATTTCCACCGTGGAGGTGAGTCATTACGAAGGAAGTGGAAAGGGGAAAGGGACAAGATTTCTGGCTTATTTTCCTTGATGATGAGCTTGTTCAAAACGCTAGCCACCAAAAATAGTGGTTAACCATTCTTAAGCATGTATTTGTGATCTGACTGTAGATTTAAAAGGAAAATGTCCAGTTTGGGGGGGGGGGGGGAACAGGAAAATGAAAGAAACAGGATAAAGAAAGAAATAGAAATTAATACATCTTGCATGAATTAAAGAAATAGATCTTTTTGTTCAAAATTGGAAAGGGTGAAACATCACGGATGCTTGAAAGAATGTCCTTAAGATGCCGTTTTTAAGTCTTCATTGATTTAATTTAGTTTTAAGGGGTGGATGGTCGGGAAGGGGTAGGATAACTGTTTTAATCTGTATTTTTTTAACCTTGTTATAACCAGCTCCGATTATGCGAATAGAGGAGCAGGCTATAAATAAACATTATTTATTATTATTATTATTATTATTATTATTATTATTATTATTTTATAGTTAAAGAAAATACTAAAATAAAGTATTAAAACAATATTTAAAGACCTCAGCTATACATAGATGAGCTTTATACTTCTCATGTTATTTATCTAATATTGGGAGAATTGAAACAAGAAAGTCCAGTGGATCATAAAGTCCATGGGTCAAAGAACAGAAGCTAAATGATTTAAAGAATATCAGTTGGTGAAAAAAGTTGTGTTTCATTTAAAATGTCAATTATAGTGTGGACAAGGGGATCTAAGACACACTGAACATGATCGTTCAGGTGGAACACAAGTATGTCTATCCATCAGATTGCAGTGAAGATATTGATGCCTTAAGCATTAATAAGATGGATGAGAGTGATCAACCTGAAGCTTAAATTAAAAAGATTAACCAAACTAACTGAATATAGACTTTGCTTCCCTCCTGAATGTCCATATAGCAGACCACGGTCATGGTGTCTTGCTCAGCTGAGGCAAGTGTGCCAATGGCAATGATCTCTGCTTTCGGACAAGTTCAGGCCTAGTGCGTGACGGAGGGTGAAACAAAAGGGTGGTTGTCAGTCGATCCAGGAGTAGTTGTAACAAGTCAGCAGTTAAGATGCCAGAAGCCATCCAGGAGTCAAACCAAAAGCTAGTCCAAGATCAAGGAGACACAAATGCTAGAGGATAGTCAACCATCCACATAAGACAGCTGTGAACAACAAAGACCTTTGGGGGCTGCTGGAAGAATTACAGCCATCTCCTTCAACAACACCAGCGGCCTAAATAATCAGCATCCCTTATGTGTTTTTTGTTCATTACTCAGCAAAGGATCGTGGTGTGTCTTCAGCATCCTCAGCCTCTGCAACCTCCTGATGGGGAGCAGGGACCCTACTCCTCTGCCCAGCTCTTGGGACCTTCACTATCAGGAGTAGCAGATTCCTGGCAGGCTGTGTCTTCTTTCTCCTCTGCACCCGAATTGAACACGGGGAGAGGTATGACACCCTTGAACTTCAGGATCTTTTGGTCCAAATACCTCCCCAGACTAGAGAACTCACGATGCTGAAGAATGGAGCCCTGGCATTTGAACTGGCTTTATACTAGTAGATTGGTATCATATAGACGCAGTCAAAGTATCTGTACTTACTGTCAGGTAGAGGTGGCTGTTTCTGTTAGTGTGATTGCGCAGGCTGCATTGCACCACACTGAGGCTGTGCACCTGGAGGAAACCCCATGATAGGTTCGTCTTGGAAATGACTTAAAGGCACACAACAACAACAACAAAAAAAACAAAATGATAATTTCATAAAGCGCCATATGCTACATTCAAAGCACTCTCTTGCCACATGATTTAAGAACCAAAGACCTGCCTAAGAAAGAGATCAGAGAGAAGGCAAAGTGAATATCCTGTAAGGGAACATTTCATAGCTTGGGCTGTGCACCTGGATGGCTGAGAAGTGACACGGAGCTCTGTTCAGGTTGGAGAATCTCCTTTCCCCCTCCAGAAGCAGACAGATATCTATCATGGAGGCTCTGTAATCTTTGTTGCTCTGTATACAAGTGTGTCCTCAATGCCATAGCGAGATGCAATGCACCATACAGCATCAGCATCAACACAACAACTCATAAGGACCCACACTGTACACTCCTCCCTTATATACGTGCGCATCTTCTTCTCCTGTGCACTTTCGCCCAGCAGCCTCTTCCTGTGTGCACCCTCTAGACAGTTCCCCCATGCAGGCCAGGGAGACTTGGCAGTTTTCTGTTCGCCATGCTGTCTGTCCCCTCTTGTGACTCAGCACAGCCCAAATGCTGACTCAACATGGCAGCTTGGGGACTTTAGGGAACCCTGGCACCTTTCCCCCACGTCTGAGCATTTTCCAGGATCCTATTCTCTAACAGTTTCATGGGGCAGGTGCCTGGAGGGAGGCTAAAAGGGTCAAAGGGAAAGCTGTATAGACAGTGAGCCCAGCCATTTTGCTAGTCTGTTGACTCCAAGTGTGGGAGATATTATCTCATCCTCACCACTGAGAAGAAAAGGTCCAACTGCCAATCTAGTTGACTTTTGTATCTGGAATGAGATGGGGCACTTTTCTCTTCTTTCCTCTCAAGCAGTAAAAGCTCTTGGGCTAGCTCTCTAAACCCATGTTTACATATTCCCTACCCATTCTGTACTGGGTAGAAAAAGCATCTTATCTGTGACTAAGAGGAAGGGAACAGTGTGGGGTGCAAAATCCTCACCCCCTTATTCTGATGCATTTCTTTTCTTTAAACCCTTCTCCTTTTTGGCTTGCTTCACTATCAGACCTGTACTAGAGAAACCAGCTTAAAGCCAGACTAGTGATGTATTGACGTGGGAGAGGAGACGATTTGACTAGGCTCCACCATTCAAACAAACTGCTTCATTTATATACCGCTTCATACCCCCTAAGCAGTGTCTTAACGGTTTATAACTGTAAGTTACTTGTCCCTAACAATCTGGGTACTCCTTTTTGGGACCTCGGAAGGATGCAAGCCTGAGTCAAGCTTGAGCCCTTTGGCCTTGTATTGAACTCTCAACCTTATGGTTTTGAATGAGTGGCTGAAGTACAGGCATTTAACCACTGCGCCACCAGGGCTCATATGGTACAAATGGTACTCATTCAGGCCTCCTGGTACAAATCTCTCTCTCTCTGTGGATACATCTGGTTTGATTGTCTGAGACTCACAAGATTATTTCATACGAATTTTTTGGTATTTTTAATTTTTATTGAGTTATTCATATGGCTTACATTTATCTAGAGTGAAAAAAGCAAAGAATATAAATCTATTACCATACATGTATTTATTTACTGTATTTCTTGATCCGAGTGCTTCTTTTTTTTTTTGGTGGGTGGGGGGAGATGTAACATGCAAGTGCACAGTACTAGACTCATCTAATGCGTTGTACAGCATAACTCTATATGAAAGGAAGGAAATATGTAAGCTATCAATGCAGTTCATTTACTGCATTCTCTGTCCAAGTAGTCAAGGAGCGCAATACAGTATAACTTAGCTGTAAACTTGTATTGAACAGTTCTTCTGGGATCAGCCTGACCCTTATCAGTTCCTTTCCTTCTTTCAGGAATAGCAAATATTTAAGTTCTATGCAAGCTTAATGTCAACGCATACCATTTTAAAAGATGCTATATGAATGTCAAGTATTAATCATTGCAGAAGATCACGTTCCAGAAGACTTTTTAAGAGGACAGCAGAACCTGCCCCAGTGGAGAAGAATTGGAAAGATGCTTATGGGAGTGCTGATATTGAAAGTAAAATCAAGTGAACTCTCCAGAGTCAATGTTCAGAGCTGTTCACCAAAGCATCAGTTCACTCCAGAGCTGCACAAAGAAGACATTAATCCCCACTTCCATGTATCTCTTCATGATGTTTTTCTCTGGAGGAGCCAGCAAGGAGCACAGCACAGGAACTGATGATGGAGCATGCCCGGGCTAGTACTGACTGCCACTTTTGGGGTTGGGAAGGAATTTTCCTCCAGGGCGGATTGGCCTGAGATCCTGGAGGCTTTTTGCCTTCCCCTGGGCACTGAGCAGGAGCCACTTGCTAGGTGAATTGGCACATCCAGATCAATTTCAAAAAATCATCTTTAAAATAATGAAAATATTAAAAATAATAAAGATAAACAAGCATAAACACAAATAAGAGATATTAAATGAAAAATAAATTTATTGATAAGAACTAGTTCTTGTTTCCTTTGCCTTTTGCACTGATATATTAAGTACACTTCTATTTCCTGCTGCTGCTTGGATTCTATGAAAATGTGGCTTGCTCTGCCAGATAGCAAGGGATTTGGGCTTACATTTTAGAAATTTTGATTGTGTCAACCTTCTGCTTGAAGTTTTAAGTTTTGGATCTAATTGTTGGTGAAATAAAGCTCTCAATCACAATAGATTTTAGGTCTTGTAGCACCTTTGGGACTAACTGAAAAATGATGTTGACAGCATGAGCTTTTGTAGACTTCAGTCGACTTCCTCAGAAATCAATGAAAGCTCTTTGAAAGATGTATGCTGCAGTCCCAGTCTGCCCAAAAGGACACCGGTTTATGAGTGTATCTACACTTGGGAACTTCAAGGCAGCCTTTTCACAAGGCTGGTTTATTTTGCTAGGAACAAATGCAGGTAGGGCTATAGCTCGGTGGCAAAAGGACATGTTTTGCATGCTGAAGAGTCAAGCGGTGGCATGACCAGGACGCACCAAGAAATACCTTTCTTAACTAAATACTTTGGAGAGCTGCAGCCAGCTCCATTCCTTTAGTTAATGGTTCTTGTTGTTGTGTGCATTCAAGTCATTGCCGACTTATGGTGACCCTAAAGTGAACCTTTCACAGGGTTTTATTGGAAAGTTTCTTCAAAAGGGGGGGGGGGGGAGGTTGCTGTTGCCTTCCTCTGATGCTGAGAGAGTGTGACTTGCCCAAGGTCACCCAGTGGGTTTCGTAGGTGAGCAGGGATCTGAACCCTGTTCTCCAAAGTCATAGTCCAATGCTCAACTAAGCATCTTCAAAGAGAGGCTAGACAGCTCCTGCTGGGGCTGCTCTGGAGTTCCTGCACTGATTCCATGCTCTTTACAAACTCTGTGGCTGCATCCACACTGTAGAAATCATCCAGTTTAACTGCCTTAGCTTCATGCTATAGAATTTTGGGAAATGTTGTTTTGTGAGACATGTAGCTTTCTCTGTCAGAGAGCTCTGGTGCCAAAAAACCCTACAAATCCCAGAATTTCATAGCATGGAGCCATGGAGGTTAAAGGGATATCAAACTGCAGTGCAGATGTAGTCTGTGATTCTATCCTTTGAATCACTCTTGTAACAAAACTCTAGGACAATGATGGAATTGACTTGAAATCCCATGACATCACCATTGCATTTAGCAACTCAGAAATATTTAAACCCAGGAAGGCCTATATCCTAATGCTGTTTTAAAGAGAAATCCTGCCCATCCCTCCCAGACAATAAACTCTGTGTCATAGAATATATAATTTATTTCAAATTCTTCCTGAGACTAATGGGCCTCTAAGCTACATTTAAGAGGCGCCGCTTTAATGAAAGAAGTGGGATGTTGCACAACAGATCCCCACAAAGCAAACTGACTTTTCTGCCCCGATGCTTTGGCTGGAGGTTCCTTTAGCCTCTTGAAAATTTAAGAAAGATGTCACCCTAATATAAATGGTTCTGCTCAAGAAAGATTGCATGCTTTATCTTCCCCAAACTTCATGCTTCAGGTTTTTTGCTTACTTCAATTTTTTGCTTTCTTTTTTCCTTAAGGGTTTTCTTTTTGCAACACGATCCTGCTATTAGGAAAGAAGCCAGGGAAATGCATCATATTCTACTGACCTGGGAAGAGGCCAAGAAGGGTATTATTATTATTATTATTATTATTATTATTATTATTATTATTTCTTGTGAAAGAGAGCGCTTTTAGAACTGCAGCATAAAACATCAGCTGTTCTGAATCAAACTGAAGTGGGAAGGCCAGGTCTGATTTCATTGATAATAATAATAATAAATATTTATTTATATTCTGCCCCTCTGGGTAAACAATCGGGGCGGAGTACAACATTTAAAAATACATACAGTTAAAATACAATTCGGTCTCCCCTCCCACCCGTTAAAAATGAATTAAACTAGGAATGAAATTTAAAGCAATGAAACATTAAAACATTAAACATTAATGGCTCTAAAAATTGGATACGTGGGCGGCCACAAGGGTATCAATGTCTCATTTAATGGGAGTGGAGGGGCAATGAATGACAGAAAAGTTAGTCATTTTCTGGGAAGGCCTGCCGGAAGAGATGCGTCTTAGTGGCTCTCTTAAAGCTATTATTTTATTTAAAAAGTTTGTATCCCAGCTTTCAGCATAGGATTGCATATACTCCTCATTTGTCGATTGCAATGGCAGGGAGTAGGAAGTTGGGATTTGAGCCAGGGAGATGCTCAAACTATCCCTGGCACCCAGCATTTGGGTATAGGGTTGCCAGGTCAGTAGTTTCCCATTCTCTAACACTTCAGTGACAAAACCTGCGACCAGTGGGAATACTAGAGTTGGCATCACTTGGTGAGGTAACTCATGGTGTCACCCCATTCCCTTGACTGCCTCCCATATCACACCATACAGAATCCTTACCACAGTCAGCACTCTAACCATGGATTTTTTTTTAAATTGACAGATCTGACCACCCACGGCTTGAAAATATTGAAAATATTACACAGTGAATACATTGTTCTTAGCAAGAGTGCTACGAGTGCTACGAACTTCAACAATTCCATTGATTCCTTGGGCAAGAGATCATGCCAGCGTTCTTCAAAGTTTTCTTCATCCACATCAGTTGTCAAGAATAAGGAATTTTTGCCAAACCATAACACTGATATATACATGCCTTTAACCATCAAGATAGAATTTGCCTATATGCTTCTAGCCCCAGGGGCCTCGTATTGTAGCATCTAAACACAGCTTTTGTTCTCCTGAACTGTTTAAACATTTTCATGTAAAGCCTTGCTGCTCTTTTGATAGCCAAGGAATGCCATGTTATATCCACCATTTCACTATGCCATTGTATGTAATGGGACTTGTGCATCCACGGATCTATGGGGGTCCTAGTAATCCTTGGTAATGCTGGGGTTCCCAAGAAATACTATGGGAGGAAGAAAGCATCATGTCGATCTCCAATATAAAACTAGTTATTATCCCTAATATATAAGCTACTGACACTAATGATACAGTCACCCCTCCGTATCCAAGGATGCTTTATCCATGGATTCAAGCATCAAAGCCTTGAAAATATTGAAAAATATCTTGAATTCTCAAAGCAAACCTTGTTTTTGCCATTTTATATAAGGGACACCAGTTTATTATGCCATTGCAATTAATGGGACATGAGTATCCCACAGATCTTTGTATCCATGGGGGTCCTGGAACTAAAATCCAGTGGATACCAAGGGCCTACTCTAATGGTTTGGGTTGGGTGTTTTGTTTTGTTTTTTGGTATTAGTTTTATTCATAAATCGTAATTGCCATATATCACTGAATGTAATCACAATAGTTGTGACAAAAATAATGAGGAAAATTAAAATTATAACTTTAAATTACAGTATCCTATGAACACATAAATGTATTCACATGTACATAGTTAAAGGCCATCGAAATCCCATGGTGTAGTTGTTTGAGATATGATTCTGAAGACCAGAATTCAATTCCCAGCTTGGCCATGCAACCCACTGGGTGACCCTGGGCAAGTCACACTCTCTCAGCCTGAGGGGAAGGCAATAGCAAACCTGCCCTGAACAAATCTTGCTAAGAAAACCCCATGATAGGTTCGTCTTGGAAATGACTTAAAGGAACACAACAACAAAAAACAAAATCATAATTTAATAAAGCACCATATACTACATTCAAAACACTCTCTTGCCACATGATTTAAGAACCAAAGATTTAAGAAAGAGACCAGAGAGAAGGCCAACTGAAGGGAGCATTTCATAGCTTGGGAGCAGCCACCACGAAAGCCCTCTCCCATGTCCTCATCTGACAGGACTGGAAGGATGGTGAGAACCAAGAGAAATCCCTCCCTTGAAGAACTTAAAAATGGAGTTGTTGTTGTTGTTGTTGTGTCCTTTTGTGTCATTTCTGACTTATGGTGACCCTTTGATAAGGGTTTCTTGGCAAGATTTGTTCAGAGGAGGTTTGCCATTGCCTTCCCCTGAAGCTGAGAGCAAGTGACTTGCCCAAAGTCACCCAGTGGTTTTCGTGGCTGAGCTGGGATTTGAACCCTGGCCTCCAGAGTCATAGTCCAATACTCAAACCACTAGGCCACACAGGCTCATAAAAAAGTCTTTGCTGTCCCCAGAAAGAGAGCAGAGAGGGGATCAACAAAAACTCCCAGGGGAGGGGGTTTCACAGCTTGGGAGCAGCCACCAAGACCTTCTCCCATGTCCTCACTAGGCAGATTTGTGATGGTGGTGGGACGAAGAGAAAGCCCTCCCATGAAGACCTTAAAATTTGGGCACACTCATATCGGGAGATATGGGCTAGTCTACATGTAAGTGTATTATGTAAATTGATGCAGATTTTTCCTCGTTCACATTGACGTTTAATTCTTCACTTTCCTGCACATATTTCCTGCATCTCTCTCTCCCTCTCTTGAAAATGCACAGCTACCCAAATCCATGCAAAACAGATGGACAGCCACTTGTTTCTCCTCCAGAGTTTTTCTCCAGAGTTTAAGCAGATTTTTTTGGAGGGGGACACTGCAAAAAGCCGTAATTCCTGCAAATCATGTGTGGACGGATCATATTCCTACCAGCTAGAATGAGAAATTTTAATCAGACAAGCCCATGGTCTTTCAAATGTTCTCGATCCAAGCCTTTCTAATGGTCTGGGTCCAAGCCTGTGAAAGGCCAACAAATGGGTGATATGGAAGAAACAGGAAGAAAAATAACCAGCTGAATATATATATATACCATCATAGAGGGGCAACCGCTATTAATCTCAATGGAGCATGTATGTGGTGCGCACTCCACCTAAATGCACATCCCATTCAAGCTTATGCGCTTGATTATGCACAAGAATTTGAACTCACGGGGGGGGGGGTCCAGAACAGATCCCCGACAAGTTTAAAGGGGCAACTCTGCGAGTGTGCATGTGTTTCTGTAATGAAGCCGCCTTGGCTCCTCTTTCGGAGAAAGGTGGAATAAAAATTAAATAATAAATAAATAAATAAATGTGAAAGTGGATTTTCTTTGAGGATTGCAGAAGTCAGGGCTTGGAGTCCAAAAACAGCTTAGAGTCCAGAAACAGAACTAAAGGTGGATTGTTTTTTATGCAGTTTTTGCAATTACCTGTACTAACCGCCACTCTCCACATTGAATTCAAAGGGGAAAAGATCAGCATGTGGTTTATAGTCCATAGCAAAGCATTTGACTGTATAGATCATGAAAACCTATGGAACGCACTCAAGGACACGGGGGTATTGTGGACAGCCAAAAACACAAATAAATCATTCTGTTGTTGATGTAATACAAGTTTCCAAAATTCAAACTATTTCAAAATCCAAAATTATCAATATGGGTGACAGAGAAAATGACATCTTTGTTTTCTGATAGTTCAAGGTAAACAAATTTTATTTCATGCACAAAATTATTAGCCGTCTTGGCTCCAGGCCTGGGAGAAAAGCAGCATAGAAACGAACTAACTAACTGACTGACTGATTAATGTAGTGTGTATAAAATTCTCCTTCAGGCTATGTGCAGAAGGTATACATAAAGCAAAACTGAATATCATGCTTAGACTTGAGCCCCATTTCCAAGATATCTTATTATGTTGAAGCAATGATTTCAAAAGCTGAAGAACCCCGAAATTCAAAATAATTCTAGTCCCAAGCCTTTTTGTATGTGGGAGTCTCAACTTGTAATATTCATAAATATAATCATGATTTCACTTAAATGTTGCCTTTCTCTTGGTGGGGGAGTCAGCTTTTCCAGTTTCTGATACCAATAATTATTTCATTTCATCTATATGCTCAGTAGGATCCAAATAGGATCACCAACAGAGTCAGGTAAAAAGAGTGAAATTTTAAAAATCAATTGAAATCATCCTATTATGAGAAATGTAACCCATGAAATTGGACCTTATGGAGAAGTGGTCCTATGGGACCAGGCAGAATGGAGAGTGTTTGTTTGTTTGGTTTCCATGGAAACAACTGAGAATCTTCGCCAAGGTGGGAGTTGCGTCAGTTGAGGTTGAGAGGAGGTTGAGAGGTGGAGAGACCTCAAGACAAGAGGCATTTCTCTTGATGGCTTTGCTGATTTTCTATTGGATGCGAGTGTTTTGAGTCCAGGTTTGTTTCAGTGGACCCTACTCCCGCTTCTTGAAGGCTTGATCTGATCTGAAAGCATCTGTATTCACTCATTCATTTGGTACGTTCATTGAACTATAGGACTGTGTTATTTATTAAATTTCATCCCCCCTTTCTCCAATGGGTGGGTCTCAAGGTGGCTTAGAGTACAAAAGATAGAATGAACAAAAGCATTTGTAAAACGTACACATGATAGTAAAAGAAAAGGATGGTGCTGTTGCTTCGGTTGGCAGTTAGTTCTCAAAGATCTGCAACGGACAATCTACAAATATTAACTGGGAGGGAATTAGGAAATTGAAGGACAATGGCTTGGAGATATATCACATAGATAGATGTGAAGATAGAATAGAAATAAACCGAAATGCCCTTGACCTAATTATATCTGGAGTTGAAAAGGGGTTAATGAGAAAGACTTACAAATTTCTATTGGAGAACGGATTTAAAAATGAAACGATTAAAGAAACTATGATTAAATGGATGCAAAATATTGGCAGACCAATTTCAATGGAAATGCGGGGGGAAACGTGGAAAATTAATCACAAATTTACTAAAGCTTTGAAAGAAAACTATTTAAAGATATTTCACAGGTGGTATCTTATTCCATCAAGACTCTCAAAAATGAGCAAACACCTAGATTTTAAATGTTGGAAATGTAAAGATAAATTTGGCACAATGTATCATGTCTGGTGGCAATGTAAAATAATTAAAAAGTTTGGGCAAAAAATACACAAGGAAATGAAAGCAGTACTAAGATTGAATATTCCACTCATTCCAGAAGTATTTTTATTACACATAGTAGCAAAAATGCAATCAAATTGGTCTCCAAACCAAATAAGCGTGATCCTATATATGATCTCTGCCACCAGAATGGTGCTGGCTAGACACTGGAAATCTAGCACAATGCCTAGCATAGATGAATGGAAGTTAAGGGTAGCTGAACTATGGAATATGGACAGATTATCAATGTATTTATCAGGAAAAACTATTCAAGATCCTGAGGAGAAATGGAAGGATGTAGTGACCGCATGGTATTAATGCTTATATTTTTCAAATGATGACCTGCTTGCCTTAAGATACAGATAAAGAAGTTGTAATTGTATATACGAATAACAAATATCCTAACTTTTATTTTCGTTTTCTATCTCAACAACCACCGATAATATATATATACATAGGTATATGGACATGTATACATATGTTTGTGTATATATATGTATGTATATATGTATGTATGTATGTATGTTTACGGGTGTATGTGTACATATACGAATGTCTATATTGTTTCTACTATGTCAAGTTTGTACAGTGGTCCCCAGGGATACGAATCCCCCGGGTTAAGAAAACCCCAGGATCCGAAACCGGCGGGACCAAAAATTATCCCCCGGGATCCGAAGGATCCCCCGGGATCCGAAAAAAAGGGATGTCCCTTTTCCTCCGAGGACAGGCTTCGGAGGAAAAGGGACAGACTCCCATCCCTTTTCCTCCGAGGCCAGGCTTCGGGGGACAAGGGACGGACTACCTAAAGGAAGGCCCGATCCGCCGGATCGGGCCTCCTTTCGTTGGGCGCGGACGCCCAGGCTGGCTGGGGAAGCCAGCCTGGGCCTCCGCGCCTGACGCGAAAGAAAAATAACCAGCTGAATATATATATATACCATCACAGAGGGGCAACCGCTATTAATCTCAATGCAGCATGTATGTGGTGCGCACTCCACCTTCATGCACATCCCATTCAAGCCTATGCGCTTGAATATGCACAAGATTTTGAACTCACGGGGGGGGGGGTCCAGAACAGATCCCCGACAAGTTTAAAGGGGCAACTCTGTGAGTGTGCATGTGTTTGTGTAATGAAGCCGCCTTGGCTCCTTTTTTGGAGAAACGTAGAATAAAAATTAAATAATAAATAAATAAATAAATAAATGTGAAAGTGGATTTTCTTTGAGGATTGCAGAAGTCAGGGCTTGGAGTCCAAAAACAGCTTAGAGTCCAGAAACAGAACTAAAGGTGGATTGTTTTTTATGCAGTTTTTGCAATTACCTGTACTAACCGCCACTCTCCACATTGAATTCAAAGGGGAAAAGATCAGCATGTGGTTTATAGTCCATAGCAAAGCATTTGACTGTATAGATCATGAAAACCTATGGAACGCACTCAAGGACATGGGGGTATTGTGGACAGCCAAAAACACAAATAAATCATTCTGTTGTTGGTGTAATACAAGTTTCCAAAATCCAAACTATTTCAAAATCCAAAATTATCAATAGGGGTGACAGAGAAAATGACATCTTTGTTTTCTGATAGTTCAAGGTAAACAAATTTTATTTCATGCACAAAATTATTAGCCGTCTTGGCTCCAGGCCTGGGAGAAAAGCAGCATAGAAACGAACTAACTAACTGACTGACTGATTAATGTAATGTGTATAAAATTCTCCTTCAGGCTATGTGCAGAAGGTGTACATAAAACATAACTGAATATCATGCTTAGACTTGAGCCCCATTTCCACGATATCTTATTATGTTGAAGCAATGATTTCAAAAGCTGAAGAACCCCGAAATTCAAAATAATTCTAGTCCCAAGCCTTTTTGTATATGGGAGACTCAACTTGTAATATTCATAAATATAATCATGATTTCACTTAAATGTTGCCTTTCTCTTGGTGGGGGAGTCAGCTTTTCCAGTTTCTGATACCAATAATTATTTCATTTCATCTATATGCTCAGTAGGATCCAAATAGGATCACCAACAGAGTCAGGTAAAAAGAGTGAAATTTTAAAAATCAATTGAAATCATCCTATTATGATAAATGTAACCCATGAAAGTGACCTCATCGAGAAGTGGTCCTATGGGACCAAGTAGAATGGAAAGTGTTTGTTTGTTTGGTTTCCATGGAAACAACTGAGAATCTTCGACAAGGTGGCAGTTGAGTCAGTTGAGGTTGAGAGGAGGTTGAGAGGTGGAGAGACCTCAAGACAAGAGGCATTTCTCTTGATGGCTTTGCTGATTTTCTATTGGATGCGAGTGTTTTGAGTCCAGGTTTGTTTCAGTGGACCCTACTCCCGCTTCTTGAAGGCTTGATCTGATCTGAAAGCATCCGTATTCACTCATTCATTTGGTACGTTCATTGAACTATAGGACTGTGTTCTTTATTAAATTTCATCCCCCCCTTTCTCCAATGGGTGGGTCTCAAGGTGGCTTAGAGTACAAAAGATAGAATGAACAAAAGCATTTGTAAAACGTACACATGATAGTAAAAGAAAAGGATGGTGCTGTTGCTTCGGTTGGCAGTTAGTTCTCAAAGATCTGCAAAGGACAGTCTACAAATGTTAACTGGGAGGGAATTAGGAAACGGAAGGACAATGGCTTGCAGATATATCACATAGATAGATGTGAAGATAGAATAGAAACAAACCGAAATGCCCTTGACCTAATTATATCTGGAGTTGAAAAGGGGTTAATGAGAAAGACTTACAAATTTCTATTGGAGAACGGATTTAAAAATGAAACGATTAAAGAAACTATGATTAAATGGATGCAAAATATTGGCAGACCAATTTCAATGGAAATGCGGGGGGAAACGTGGAAAATTAATCACAAATTTACTAAAGCTTTGAAAGAAAACTATTTAAAGATATTTCACAGGTGGTATCTTATTCCATCAAGACTCTCAAAAATGAGCAAACACCTAGATTTTAAATGTTGGAAATGTAAAGATAAATTTGGCACAATGTATCATGTCTGGTGGCAATGTAAAATAATTAAAAAGTTTGGGCAAAAAATACACAAGGAAATGAAAGCAGTACTAAGATTGAATATTCCACTCATTCCAGAAGTATTTTTATTACACATAGTAGCAAAAATGCAATCAAATTGGTCTCCAAACCAAATAAGCGTGATCTTATATATGATCTCTGCCACCAGAATGGTGCTGGCTAGACACTGGAAATCTAGCACAATGCCTAGCATAGATGAATGGAAGTTAAGGGTAGCTGAACTATGGAATATGGACAGATTATCAATGTATTTATCAGGGAAAACTATTCAAGATCCTGAGGAGAAATGGAAGGATGTAGTGACCGCATGGTATTAATGCTTATATTTTTCGAATGATGACCTGCTTGCCTTAAGATACAGATAAAGAAGTTGTAATTGTATATACGAATAACAAATATCCTAACTTTTATTTTCGTTTTCTATCTCAACAACCACCGATAATATATATATACATAGGTACATGGACATATATACGTATGTGTGTGTATATATATGTATGTATATATGTATATATGTATGTATGTATGTATGTATGTTTACGGGTGTATGTGTACATATACGAATGTCTATATTGTTTCTACTATGTCAAGTTTGTATTTGATTTCAATCATTAACCCACCTATTATTTGATATAAGGTAGATAATTTTAATATTTACGCACACAGTTGATACAAGATGTAATGTTCAATACAAGATTGTACTGTTGTTGTATGGAAACATCAATCAAAATTATTATAAAAAAATAAAAAGAAAGACAGCGATAGATGTGATTTCCATACTAGTAGGTTGTCGAATCTGCTCTGTATGTTAGTCTGAACTTTCTCTGGTGCTGACTCTATCTTGGAACTGGGCTTCAGCACCATGGAAGAAAAACTGGAGGAAATTCAATGCCCAATAACATGGAAGCCACAGTCTGTCACAGTGTACATGAATTGTGTGATATAGGATTTTTGTTTTGCTTTCGTCTGTCTTGGATTTCCCAGCTCCACTAAATGACCCCAAGATCAAGCAATAAGAGAGAAGGAGGAAAACTGTTTCTCCTTCCACCTTCTCCACGCCATGCAGAAATTAATGCACCTCTTTCAGGGTCATGCCTATTCCCAGTTTTGCTCCTTAAAACAACAACAACAACAATGGTTGTAAATTTTGGGTGGCAGTCCAAGAAAAATCCTCTGAGGAAGGTGCCCTAAATTCCATTTAGTAGGCATATAGGCTGGGTGTTGTTTTCATCCACAGTTATACGATAGGGATAACCAATGACAAACCTCCTATTAACAAATCTTGTCAAGACAACATAAGATAGGTTCCCCTTGGGCCGCTATGAATAGGAAAAGACTTGAAGTCACACCCCAACAACATTGTAAGAGTACCACAGTCCTATGAGATCAGGTATTTTTCTTATACCATGGAGCAAATGATACCTGGGAGACTGAGCAGTGGAGCAGCACCTTCTGCAAGCCATCTTCCTGACCCTTCCAGGTATCTACAGGCTCAGGCCAATGCAACCTCTTCATTTTTACAGGCTCAGACCTAAAAGGGATGAGCAAGATGGACAAATCATTTGGAATGGAGAGCAAGACCGATGATTCTAAAGATTTCAAGGGTCCAAGCTTCGAGAAATGGAGGTCCCAGATCATCAAAGTGGATCCAATGGAAGCATACGAAGCCTTGAGGTTGGTATTTAATCCAAAGTATCCTTAACTCTTCCTGTCAATTAAAATGTAGTATAACAATGTTAAAGAAACTCTCAAAGCACCTTTGCATGGGGTGATGGGATCTAATACACTGGGAGTGGCAGGTTCCCCCATAGTGGATTCCTGGCAAGTGTAACACAGCCATTGTAATATCAGCTGGGAGTTCTTAGCCAACAACTTCTTCAGGGCCAGAAGGGTTGCAAAGTAAAAATAAGTAGTGTAAAACTACTGCAGTGAGGAATACCTTAAACTATTCTGCTTAACTTTTGGGCAGGAGATATTCAAGGAGAGCATGGAATGTCTCTTGATCATTGGGGCTTTAGTTGTCTCAAAGAGTTTTAGAAGAAATCAGAAGCAACTTTTTAGTTTTTTCTAGTATTTTCAAAAACCAGAGGCATCCAAGCATCCAGGGTGGGATCGGTGACTCTATTGAATGGCTGGAGGGAAGCCTGCATGGACAGGCTGCAGGTGGTAGGACTGCTCAGTGCCCCATCCCAGGACACTAATCATCCTGGTTGTTTCCTTTCCTAGCTTCCCTCCTGAGTCAGATGCCCGTGACGATGAGCTGGAGGAGAAGTTTGAGGCTGAAATGACACCTTTAACTGACTGTCTTCAGAACTTCTTTGTACCGTACAAAGGTAAATAAATGACCTATGCCCCCTCAGCCTGCTGGTGTTTTAGGCCTTGGAGGTCTATATGACAGAGGTTTGGAGCAACCTCCTGAATACCTATTTGATTTTCCAGGTTGGTTCCTTTGCTGAGCTTTGAGGTTCCCCAATTGTGTTTCTGTGCCAGCTAAGTTGGAATTTTGGGAAGGAAGAAAAATTGTAATTTTGGTTTTTCATTTGTCTGTCCTAAATTTCCCAACTCCACTAAATGACCAAATGATCAAGTGATAAGAGAGAAAGAGCAAAACTGTATCTCCTTCCACTTTCTCCACCCCATTCACATATTGATGCACCTCTTTCATGGTCATGCTTATTCACAGTTTTGCTCCTTAAAAAACACAATGGTTGTAAATTTTCACAGAAGGTATATTACTTGGGCAGCAGTCCAAGAAAAATCCTCCCAGGAACGTGCCCTTAACTGGTTTTCCTAGGCATAGAGGCTGGTGGGTTTTTTCATCCACAGTTATACAGTGGAGGTGGCCTATGACAAACCTCCTATGAATAAATCATGCCAAGAAAACATAAGATAGCTTCACCTTGGGCCACCATGAATAGGAAAAGACTTCAAGGCACACCCCAACAACATTGTAAGAATATCACAATCCCATGAAGCAAATGATACCACAATCTTATACTATACATCAAATGATACCTGGGAGGCTAAGCAGTAAAGTAGCACCTTCTGCAAGCCATTTTCCTGGCCCTTCTTAGTTTCTACAGGCTCGGGCCAATGAAACTGATTCGTTTCCACAGATTCACAATTCAAAGTGACAAGCATGATGGAAATATCATCTGGAGAAGAGAAGAAGACAGATTGGTCAAAATATATAAAGAGTCCAAAGTTCATACGGAAGCTCAAGAGCATCCAAAATAACCCAAAGGAAGGATCCGAAGTCAGGAGGTTGGTATTTAATCCAAGGGCCCATGGAAGATGTGCCTGTTTCTTTCTTTATTTCTCCCCTATTCAAGCATCAATGTCAGGACCCAATGTATCCTTCACTCTTCCAGTTAATTAAAATATAATAATTCTAAAGAAAGTCTCAAAGCACCTTTGGATGGGGTGATGGGATCTAATACTAAGGGAGTCGCAGGTTCCCCTATAGTGGATTCCTGGCAAATGTAACACAGCAAATAATAATAATAATAATAATAATAATAATTATTTCTAGTCCGCTCCTCTATGGGACAGAATCGGAGCGGAGTACAACAAGATTAAAACATACAGAATTAAAATTTATCGACAACCCATTCCCAATGACCCACCTCTTAAAAATAAATTAAATTATCAATGATTTAAAACCACGACAAAATTAAAAGCGTAATTCATCCTCGACAGTTCTTAATTGAGGAAAGAGATAGCACCAAGCAAGGGGTCAGGTTCGATTGATAGATCCAGTTTTGGAGCCGGGATCTAAGAGCTTTCGGGAAAGGCCTGCCGGAAAAGATGCATCTTCAGAGCTTTTTTAAAGCAATCAAGCGATGTTATGAATCGCATCTCATCCGGCAGACCATTCAAAGGCTTGGGAGGAGTAGCGGGAAAAGTCCTCTGGGAGGTCCGCGACAGTCTAGATTTCACAGGCTGCAACAGATTCCTCCCAGAGGATCAAAGTGTGCAGGGGGGGGGGTTCATACGGGGAGAGGCGGTCCCTAAGATATTGGACCCAAGCCATTGTAATTTCAGCCTGGAGTACTTAGCCAACAACCTCTTCAGGGCCTCCGTTTGCCACAGCTGTCTTCGGAGAGAGGTAGGCATGGATTTGGTGGAGATCTCTGATAGCTCTTGCTACTGTTTTCTTTTAACAACACAAGTGTATGGTGTCCTGCATGAAGTTTGGCATTCCCTTGGAGCGACAAGTGCCTTTGGGTATTTCGAGAGATCCTGGGAATCTGGTTTCATTAGGAACTGCTGCTGTAATGGAAATTACTCTTGTGATAGAAACCTTTACTTCTATTCCACTTCAGTCCTCCCTCCAAAAAGCAGGACACTGGGCAATTTACAAATTGAGCAGGGAAGACCCAATACGATTGAAACATACCAGATGGAATGGCACGACACTATTAAAAACATCAGAAAAAGTCAGAGCACAATAGCTAAGAATAATAATAGAAAGATTTAGAAGCGATTGAAAGTAAGAATAAGTAGTGTAAAACTACGGCAGTGAGGAATATCTTAATGTTTTCTTTTTCACTTTTTGGCTGGAAATGTTTAAGGAGAGCATAGACGGTCTCCTGATGATTGTGTCTTTAATTTTCCCAAAGAGCTTTAGAAGAAATCAGAATCAACTTTTTAGTTACTTCTGGTATTTTCAGAAACCAGAGGTGCAACATCCAAGCATCCAGGGTTGTTCTTTACCTTGGAAATATTTAGAGGCAGGGACGCCTGCATGGACAGGCTGCAGGTGGTAGGACTGCTCAGTGCCCCATCCCAGGACACTCAGCATCCTGGTTGTTTCCTTTCTCAGCTCCAGTCCTGAGTCTGTCACCCGGGATACTGAGATGCAGGACAAGGTGGAGGCTGATCGGAAACCTTTGAGGGAGAACAGCTGTAAATCGGACATGATTGATATGGAAGAGGATGTGACACAAAACCAAGGAAAAGGTAAATAAAGGAGCTGTGATCCTTCCACCTGCTGCTGGATTAGGTCTGGGGGGCGGGTGTGTATGTGGCAGAGGTTTGGAACAAGCTCCACTATAGCTTTTTTTCACTTTCGAGCTTGGTTTCCTGGCTGAGTTTCAGGTTCCCGAGTTGTGTTTCTGTGCCAGCTAAGTTGGAATTCTTCAACTGACAGAAATTATGCAAAATATGAACTTGTATTTTTACAAGTTACACCATTTCTACCAACCCAGGGGCATGCAATGCCTGGTGATGCTCTTCTGTAAACAACCATGGAAGAATGCAAAGCACAAAAACTCCTCTGGCCACCCTAACATTTTGGAAAGGAAAAAAAATGGCAAATTGTGATTTTTGTTTTCCATTTCTGTGCCCTGAATTTCCCAGCTCCACTAAATGACCCCAAGATCAAGCAATAAGAGAGAAGGAGGAAAACTGTATCTGCTTCCACCTTCTCCACCCCATGCAGAAATTGATGCACCTCTTTCATGGTCATGCTTATTCATGGCTGTACATTTTCACAGAAGACATATTATTTGGGTGGCAGTCCAAGAAAAATCCTCCCAGGAACGTGCCCTAAACTTGTTTTCCTAGGCATAGAGGCTGGTGGGTTTTTTCATGCACAGTTATACAGTGGAGGTGGCCTATGACAAACCTCCTATTAACAAATCTTGCTAAGAAAACATAGGATAGTTTCCCGTTGGGCTGCCATGAATAGGAAAAACCTTGAAGTCACACTCCAACCACATTATAAGAATGTGACAATCCCATGAGATGAGGTATTTCTCTTATACCATGGAGCAAATGATACCTGGGAGGCTAAGCAGTGGGGTAGCACCTTCTGCAAGCCATTTTCCTGACCCTTCTTAGTTTCTACAGGCTCAGGCCAATGGAACTGCTTCGTTTCTACAGGCTCAGACTTCAAGGGGATGGACAAGATGGACAATTCATCTGGAGCAGAGAGGAAGACAGATGACTTGCCAGATATCAAGAGTCCAAACTTCCAGCACTGGAGGTCCCAGATCATCGAAGATGACCCAATGGAAGAATACGAAGGGTTGAGGTTGGTATTTAATCCAAGGGCCCAAGGCAGAGATAGTTGTTTCTTTCTTTATTTCTTCCCTATCCAGCATCTCTGTCGGGATCCAATGTATCCTTAACCCATCCTGTTAATTAAAATATAATAATGCTAAAAAAGCTATCTCAAAGCACCTTTGCACAGAGTGATGTGATATAATTCGAAGGAAGTCACAGGTTCCCCCATCTTGGATTCCTGGCAAATGTAACACAGCCATTGTAATATCAGCTGGGAGTTCTTAGCCAACAACCTCTTCAGGGCCACCATTTGCCCAAGCTGTCTTCGAAGAGAGGTAGGCATGGGTTTGGTGGAGATCTCTGATAGCTCTTGCCACCTTTTTCTTTTAACACTACACGTTAATTAAGTCCTTCATGAAGTTTGGAGTTCCCATGAAGCGGCTAGTGCCTTTCGATATATTGGGATATGCTGAGAATCTGGTTTCATTAGGCACTGCTGCTGTTATTGAATTTACTGTTGTGATGGAAACCTTTACTTCTTTTCTCCTCCCTCCCCCCCCCCCAAAAGAAGGACTCTGGACAATTCACAAATAGAGGGAGGAACACCCAATATTACTGAAAGATACGAGAAGGAATTGTATGAAACAATTCATAATATCGGGAAAAAATCAGAGCACAACAGCTAAGAGTAATAATAAAATTTTTAAAGAGGGGTTTCAAAGTAAGAATAAGTACTGTAAAACTACTGCAGTGAGGGATATCTTAAACTTTTCGGTTTAACTTTTTGGCAGATGTTCAAGGAGAGCATGGAAGGTCACCTAATCATTCTGTTTTTAGTTGTCCCAAAGAGTTTAGAGGAAATCAGAAGCAACTTTCTAGTTTTTTCTAGTATTTTCAAAAACCAGAGGTGCAACATCCAAGCATCCAGGGTGGGATCTGTGACTCTATTGAATGGCTGGAGGGAAGCCTGCATGGACAGGCTGCAGGAGGTAGGACTGCTCAGTGCCCCATCCCAGGACACTCAGCATCCTGGTTGTTTCCTTTCCCAGCTTCCCTCCTGAGTCTGTCGCCAGAGAAGATGAGCTTGAGGAGAAGTTTGCGGCTGAAATGACACCTTTGACTAAGTATCTTGAGAACTTCTTTGTACCGTACGAAGGTAAATAAATGACCTATGCTCCCTCAGCCTGCTGGTGGATTAGGCCTTGGAGGTCCATATGGCAGAGGTTTGGAGCAACCTCCAGAGATACCTATTTGAATTTCAAGGTAGGTTCCTTGGCTGAGCTTTGAAGTTCTCCAGTTGTGTTTCTATGCCAGCTAAGTTGGGATTCTTCAACTGGCAGAAATTATGCACAATATGTACCTGTGTTTCGACAACTGACACCATCTCTGCTCAGCCAGGAGTGCGCAATGCCTGGGGTTGCTCTTTTGTAGACCATGGAGGAATGTTAACTACAAACACTCCTCTGGCCACCCTAACATTTTGGAAAGAAGAAAATCGGCTAATTGTGATTTTGTTTTTTCTTTTCTCTGGCCTGAATTTGCCAGTTCCACTAAATGACCCCAAGATCAAGCAATAAGAGAGAAGGAGGTCAATCTTTCCACCTTCTTCACCCAAAATTGATGCACCTCTTTCCTGGTCATGCTTATTCACAGTTTTGCTCTTTAAAAACATAATGGTTGTACATTTTCACAGAAGACATAGCACTGGGGCAGCAGTCCAAGAAAAATCCTTCCAGGAAGGTGCCCTAAATTGGTTTTCGTAGGCATAGTGTCTGGTGGGATTTTTCATCCACAGTTATATGGTGGTGGTGGCCTATGACAAACCTCCTAGGAATCAATTATGTCAAAACATAAAATAGAGAAAGACTTGAAGGCACATGCCAACAACATTGCAAGAATGTTACGATCCCATGAGATCAGGTATTTCTCTTTAACCAGGGAGCAAATTGTACCTGGGAGTGTAACCAGTGGAGCAGCAACTTCTGCAAGCCATCTTCCTCACCCTTCTTAGTTTCTACAGGCTCAGGCCAATGAAACTTCTTCATTTCTACAGGCTCAGACCTCAAAATGATGAGGAAGACAGATCAATCATCTGGAGAGGAGAGGAAGACAGATTACTCAAAATATTTAAAGAGTCCAAAGCTTAAATGGAAGCCCAAGAGCATCCAAAATAACCAAATGGAAGGATCAGAAGTCAGTAGGTTGGTATTTATTTCAAGGGCCCAAGGTAGAGGTGCCAGTTTCTTTCTTTATTTCTCCCCTATTCCAGCATCTTTGTCAGGATCCAATGTATCTTTAACTCATCCTGTTAATTAAAATGTAATAATGCTAAAGAAAGTCTCAAAGCACCTTTGGATGGGGTGATGGGATCTAATACTAAGGGACTTGCAGATTCCCCTAAAGTGGATTCTTGGCAAATCTAGCCCAATCCCACTGCCCCATCCCAGGACATTAAGCATTCTGGTTGTTTCCTTTCCCAGCTCCAGCCTCGAGTCCATCTCCCAAGAGTCTGAACAGGTAGACAAGTTTGTGGCTCATAACAGCTGTGTGTCTGTCGTGAAAGAAAATGAAGTTCAGGTGACCCACGACAACCCCAGAGAAGGTAAATAAAGGACCTGTGCTCCTTCAGCCACCTGGTGGAGAAGGCTTTGGAGCTCTATGTGGCAGAGGTTTGTAGCAACCTCCCCAATACCCATTTGAATTTCCAGGTTGGTTCCTTGGCTGAGCTTTCAGGTTCCACAATTGTGTTACTAAATTGTAATCCTTCAACTGGCAGAAATTATGCCAAATATGTACCTGTGTTTGTACAATTGACACCGTCTCTGCTAGTCCAGGGGTATACAATACCTGGGGATGCTCTTCTGTAGTCTATGGAGGAATGGAAACCAGAAACACTCCTCTGCCCACCTTAGCATTTTGGGAAGGAAGAAAAATGGCAAATTGTGTTCTCCAGAAGCCTCTGGCGAAGGGAAGCTGGCATTTGAATGGGGATGCAGGGCTGCATTGAGCATAGGAGAGCTGCCTGGGTCCATGATTTCCCCCAAAGCAGCAGATGTCAGCAAATTCCAAGAAGAGTGAGGTTGCAAAACACAAAAGATGCAAACAAATGGATAACTGCCAACAAATTGACTACTGGGGAACTTTTAAAAAGTTTACAATGAAAACAACAAATATTTATTGATATCCTGTCCCTCTGGGTGAGCAATCAGGGAATAAAGCATGAAGATAGTTCGACCTGATATACCCTATATCAAGATCTTCACTTACTTTTGCTGAGGAATAAGTGTAGTCATTTGCTGGGAGGTGCTTAATGCTTTTTTTTTTTTTTTTTTAAATTTTAGACGTAGGCCAGGATGAAGAAATAGAGGAGAATGAAGAATTGGGGATAAGGACAACAGCAGATTCACCAGAAGGTGGGAAGAAGAAAAAAAAGAAAAGGTGTCGCAAAGCAAAAGGTAAATAAGCTTTTGCCAAGCAGAGTAAATGGGCCAACAAACTCAGAATTTACACTTATTATCGTGGAATGTTAAAGGTCTGTACGAAAAAACAAAAGGAAAGAGATTTTCCATCTCCCCATAACGAAAAAATATGACATTTTTTGTCTTATGAAAAGTTAAAAGAGGAAAATGGGAATATAAATTGGTTTCTATACAGACAACTCTATGAGAGGTATAAAACCAACAAAGAGGTATAAAAAGAAACAAAGAGGGTTCTCAAATTCTAATAATAACATGGAAGATATTTTATTGTTATCAGACCAAAAGATGCTCTCTAAGGTATACAAGAAGCTATTCAAATGGAACAGAGAGGATGAAATAGTAAAAGAGGCCATGATCACAAGGGTGCCAAATTGTTGGAGGCTGATTGAACTAGAACAATGGGAGAAATCCTGGAACAGAAGGTTCAAATACTCCCTATCCCAAAATGTGAAGGAGAACTAAGATAAAATTCTGTATAGATGGCATCTCTCCCAGATAAAATAACTAGGTTATATAATACTGGTAAGCGAGAATGTTGGAAATACAACCTATTATCATTTGTGGTGGTCTTGCGATAGAGCCTGTAAATTTTGGAAAGAAATACAAAGGGAAATTTTATAATATTCTGGGAATCAAATTAAAACTTGAAGGTGAGGTTATGTTATTAAATATATCCAAGGAAGATCAAGAAAAAAAGTTTGGTAAAACTGTGTTTCAAATGTTAACAGCTGCCAGATCTCTTTATGCCAGGTACTGGAAAATTGATAAGAAAATAGATATGGAAGAGTGGTTTGCTAAACTATAGGAAATGATAGAATTAGACTGATTCTCATCCAAACTGAAACATGAAAGTAATTTCAAATGGAGAGAAGGATGACAAAAGGTACTGATGTCTATGGCACAGAAATGGGAGAGCGTGGCAACTTTGGCAACAAGCCTAAGTTACCAGAGATGATGAGGAAAAGCACCAGGGACAGGCATCAGGGACAGAGCAGGGGAGCCTGAGAATAGCACGAAAGGGAACAGCCACTGCTAAGCCTCGGAGGAGGCGTGTGGTGGTGGTGGGGGACTCCTTGCTGAGGGGTACAGAAGCAGTAGTTTGTGGGCCTGACAAGATGTCTCGGGAGGTGTGTTGTCTCCCTGGGGCAAAGATCCGTGATGTGACGGAGAGGCTGACAAGACTTGTCAAGCCTACTGACCGTTATCCCTTTCTTTTGGTTCATGTGGGAACCAATGATACTGCAAGGCACAGCTTTCAGAAGATCATAAGGGATTATGAGGATCTGGGTAGGAAGCTGAAAGAGATGGATGCACAGGTTGTCATCTCATCTCTTCTCCCAGTAGAAGGGCATGGTCCAGGAAGGGAGAAGAAAATAGCAGAGGTGAATAACTGGCTCCGTAGATGGTGCCGCCAAGAACAGTTTGGACTCTTGGATCATGGGCTGCGGTTCCACGAGGAGGGACTTCTGGCAAAGGATGGGCTGCATCTCACGCCAGTTGGCAAAACCATTTTTGCCAATAGTCTCAAAAATCTGATCAGGAGGGCTTTAAACTGAGTTATATGGGGGAGGGAGACATTATACTGGAAGGCAAAAGGGCTGGAGAAAATAGTCAAAATGACATAGAGGGAACAAGGCAAACAGTGCAAGGACCCAATAGTGGAAAGCAAAAAATTTTGCACAGGCAGCAAGATAAGGGAACACATGTTCTTAGATGTCTCTACACTAATGCACAGAGTATGGGAAATAAACAGGATGAACTTGAACTTCTAGCACAACAAAGCAAATATGATATAATAGGCATCACTGAAACCTGGTGGGATGAGTCTCATGATTGGAATGTAGAAATAGAGAGATATAACCTTTTTAAGAGAAACAGGCCAAACAGGAAAGGAGGAGGAATAGCATTATATGTCAGGGATATTTACACCAGTGAAGAGATCCAGGACATCAGTACTGGAAGCCAGGTGGAGAGCATCTGGATAAAAATTCAAGGAGAGGGAAACAACAGGGATGTTACTGTGGGAGTCTACTACAGACCTCCAAGTCAGACGGAGGAATTGGATGATGCCTTTCTAGGACAGATGACCACACACTCAGAAAGGAGAGATGTAGTAGTGATGGGGGACTTCAACTATCCGGATATTTGCTGGAAGTCAGACTCAGCCAAATCCTCAAGGTCTAGCAAATTCCTCAACTGCCTCAAAAACAGTTTCATTGTCCAAAAGATGGAAGAGGCAACAAGGGGATCAGCTATTTTAGATCTGATCTTAACCAACAGGGATGACCTAGTCAATGGGGTGCAAGTGGTTGGATCCTTAGGTGGAAGTGACCATGTTCTCCTGGAGTTTGTTATACAGCGGAAAGGAGAAGCCAGGCATAGTCAGACACGCACTCTAGACTTTAGGAGAGCTGACTTCAATAAACTTAGAGAAATACTGGGGGTGATCCCATGGTCAGGAAAACTAAAAGAGAAGGGAGTTCAAGACGGATGGGAGTTTCTCAAAAAGGAGATACTGAAGGTGCAATTTCAAACAGTTCCAATGAGGAAGAAAAATGGAAGAAATCTCAAGAAGCCAGGATGGATGACTAAGGAACTCTCAACTGAGCTAAGTTTTAAACGGAACATGTATAAGAAATGGAAAAGTGGGGAAATCACGAAAGAGGAATTCAAACAAATAGCAAGCATGTGTAGGGATAAAGTCAGAAAAGCTAAAGCGCAGAATGAACTCAGGCTTGCTAGAGAGGTTAAGAACAATAAAAAGGGTTTTTTGGGTATGTCCGAAGCAAAAAGAAGAAGAAGGAAACAGTAGGGCCACTGCATGCGGAAGAAGGCAAAATGCTAACAGGGGACAGAGAAAAGGCAGAATTACTCAACACCTTCTTTGCTTCAGTCTTCTCAGAAAAGGCAAAGGGTGCTCAACCTAAGGATAATGTGGAAGAAGACAGAATAGGGGAATTTCAGCACAGAATAAGTAAAGAGATAGTACAGGAATACTTGGTTAACCTAAATGAATATAAGTCTCCAGGACCAGAGGAACTACATCCAAGGGTATTAAAAGAACTGGCAAATGTAATATCAGAGCCATTAGCAATAATTTTGAGAACTCCGGGAGAACAGGAGAAGTCCCAGCAGACTGGAGAAGGGCAAACGTTGTCCCCATCTTCAAAAAGGGGAAAAAAGAGGATCCCAACAATTATCGTCCAGTTAGTCTGACATCAATTCCAGGAAAGATTCTAGAGCAGATCATTAAGCAGAGAGTCTGTGAACATTTAGCAGGGAATGCCATAATCACAAAAAGCCAACACGGGTTTCAGAGAAACAAGTCTTGCCAGACAAATCTGATCTCTTTTTTTGATAAAATTACCAGTTTGGTAGATGAAGGGAATGCTGTGGATATAGTATATCTTGATTTCAGTAAGGCCTTTGACAAGGTTCTCCATGACATTCTTGCAAGCAAGCTTGTAAAATGTGGGCTAGACAAGGTAACTGTTACATGGATTTGTAATTGGTTGACTGGCCGAACTCAAAGGGTGCTCAACAATGGCTCCTTTTCAACCTGGAGAGAAGTGACCAGTGGGGTCCCACAGGGTTCTGTACTTGGCCCAGTGCTATTCAATATCTTTATTAACGATTTGGATGACAGAATTGGGGGCATACTTATCAAATTTGCAGATGACACCAAATTAGGAGGAGTAGCCAATACTCCAGAAGATAGGATTGAAATTCAGAATGACCTGAATAGACTAGAAAGCTGGGCCAAAGCTAACAAAATGAAATTCAATGCGGAGAAATGTAAGGTACTGCACTTAGGACGCAAAAATGAAATGCACATAGGATGGGGGACATCTGGCTGAATGAAACTACGTGTGAAAGGGATCTAGGAGTCCAAGTAGACCATAAGTTGAACATGAGTCAACAGTGCGATGCGGCAGCTAAAAAGGCCAATGCTATTTTAGGCTGCATCAATAGAAGTGTAGCGTCTAGATCAAGGGAAGTAATAGTGCCGCTCTATTCTGCTTTGGTCAGGCCCCACCTGGAATACTGTGTCCAGTTCTGGGCACCACAATTCAAAAAGGATGTGGAGAAACTGGAGCGGGTCCAAAGGAGGGCAACTAAGATGGTGAAGGGTCTGGAAACCATGCCCTATGAGGAAAGACTTAGGGAACTGGGGATGTTTAGCATGGAGAAGAGAAGATTAAGAGGTGATATGATAGCCCTGTTCAAATATTTGAAGGGATGTCATATTGAAGAGGGAGCAAGCTTGTTTTCTGCTGCTGCAGAGACTAGAACGCGGAACAATGGATGCAAGCTGCAGGAAAAGAGATTCCACCTCAACATTAGGAGGAACTTCCTGACAGTAAGGGCTGTTCGACGGTGGAACACACTCCCTCGAAGTGTAGTGGAGTCTCCATCCTTGGAGGTCTTTAAGCAGAGGCTGGATGGCCATCTCTCGGGGATGCTATGATTGGGAGTTCCTGCATGGCAGGGGGTTGGACTGGATGGCCCTTGTGGTCTCTTCCAACTCTATGATTCTATGATTCTATGAAAATATTTGATCGTGATAAAGATGTTTAGTTTCAACTGTAGAAATTCCAGTAAATTGTGGAAAAAATTTGAAAGCTTACAAATCCATGGATAAATAAAGGGAAATCATGCGGGGGGGGGGGGGGGGAGAAAAGATTACTAAGTTGCAAAATACTATGTAATATTACCATGTGCACCCTGATCTGGATTTAGCAATTCTTTAAACCTCTTCAAAGGATTTGTTGTTGTTGTTGTTGATTAAAGTTATAAGCACGGGAGGTAAGAGAAGAATATTTCTGTGGTCATACAATGCCACAGAAAAAGATAAGATAGTAATCTAGATAAATTTCTTCGGGAATTAGGGGGAAGGGAAGTAGAGAAAAAGAAACCTGTGAATGAAAGAATGCAAAAAAATTATAAAGGAATGGGAACTGGGATAAAAATGCTTTATGTTTTATAGATGTCACAGTTTTTTAATCATTTATATTGAAATATGAATCAATAAAAATTTATTTAAAAATGTTTTACAGCCAATGGACCGGAAAAGGAGAAAGATCCCTTTACCAATTTGTCCAAAACCAAAGGCCCTACCGGATATATAGATCCTTTGAGGGTGTTTGAGGACCCAAAGATTAGAGCCAAGTGAGTCTGGGAGACTTTATCCAGTAGGTTCTTGGCCTTAGGAGAAAAGCCACAACACGGCAAAGGGGCACCACCTCATCTTTTTCCTCTTTGGTCCAATGGACAGGTTTTGTCTCACCTGCCGAGTGGAAGCAGCCCTTCATGAACTCAGCCAGGGCTTGGAGGGAGACTCACATGTGATGCTGGAAAGGGACAAGTGTGGCTACAGGAACTGGCAGCTGATCCCATCTGACCACGACCTGACACTAGCTGACCAGGTACAAAAGGAGCCCGTGGTGTTTGAATTGGGGCCGGATGTTTGCATCTGGTGCAAAGAATATCTATACCTCACACCTCCTGAGCACTTTTCAATCTCCCCTGTGCATAATCAATAAATAATAAAATCTTCATTTATATTTCACTCCTCTCCCAACGGATTGAGAAATTGATCCTAGTAGGGGAATTTTGCTTCAAGAAAATCTAAAATTTCATTGTGCTGCTTCCTTGCACCCCAAAAAAAGTTTCTAGACTAGCCTGGAGCAATAATTGAAATTCCTGATCCTTGTGGTCCAGGCAATTGGTTGCATTGTCTTTGTGGCCAAGTTCAGAGCCTAACCCTGCAGTTCTATTTCCCATTGACTTCAATGGGGATGCCATTTAATGTATAAGTTTGTAGGAGTGAGAGGAGGTTTCTGAGTCAGGGGAACGAATGTGGATTCACTGTCCCACTAGGATGGAAGCCACTAGGGGGTTAGAGACAATAGGGAACAGACCTTTGTCTTTAGTGAGAGCCGTGCCATGAATTTTACGAGGCAAGTCAGGTTTATTTAAATACCACCTTTCTACAGGAAATAATAATAATAATAATAATAATAATAATAATAATAATGTAGTAAGTGAATTCCCAAGAAAAATCAAAACACAACTAGGTAACAGATACAAGGGAATATTTGAGTCTCTAATTTTTTGTTAGGGATTTGGGATATCTACAATGCATACGTAAACAAAAACAGGCACATTTCCCTTTAAAAATGCTGCATCTATTTGGAGAATCGTACACCGGTCCAAATTGTTTGTCTTGCTGGGTTTTGATCTTTTAGTTGATTTGGAGATCGTTGTCAAAACTCATTTGTTTGTATATTGCATCATTTTCTTAATGGAACTGTTACTTCTCCTTGTTATACTTATTAATACAGAATGAGAGGGAGAAAAACTGTGCAATCACAGATCATGCATTGTGGAGTTTCTATTCTAAACAAACAACCAGTAATACCATCATGATCATGTGAACCAGATCTGTCAGCTACAACATGCCACCCTCCCTCAAAAAAAATGTTCACATCAGGTTCAGAATCTAACCTTCCTACCCTTGCTTCCCTTGCTCTGGTAGGGGACTTTTTTACATATATATGGAATTTTATTTTGTTTTTGTGTATTTTCCCATCCAAAGATCCTGCCAAATGAGACACTCAAAATGTCACAGGAGAAGCAGCTCCAAGCCCAGCTTGAATACATGAGGAATTCGGTCAAGCAAAGGAAGGAGGCAAAAGAGCGTTTGCAAGAGAAAATCTCGGAGGTGCCACAAGATCCTTTTGTAAATTTAACCAAGAGTGATTTAAGTGGGCTAAACCTATTTTCAGAAATATGGCAAATTAAAACAGAAGAGCCCCCAGTCTTTTAAAACAATTTGAAGCCAAACACATGCACAAATGGGGATTAAGTCCAATAGCAGCAGAAAGGGACAAGCCATGTTTTTATTTGGTGGGTTGTGCCAAAAACTCAATGGAGAAGCCAAGAGGTGCTGGACCAGGTCTTGTGCCTGCAAAAGAAGTTGTAGCATCAGCTTTTGTAGACTTGATCTCCTTCCATGGATGCATGGAGTGAGAGGGTGCTCAGGAGGGATCCATGCATCTGAAAAGGAGAACAAGGGGCTGTACAGATGGGCAGGAAGGAGTGGTGAGATGCCACCCCTTTCTGCCCAGCATCCTTGCCACGGCGACCTCACGGTGCTGGCAACAACATGCTCCAAAAGGGAGCCACAAAACACAGCAGTTTCCCATGTGGTTGATAAGATGCCCAAAGCTCCCTGGAGTAGCTTGGTGATATCTCTTGCGCTGTGCCATTTGGACAGGATGCAAAAGGCATGTCATCAGCACGTGAACCGTCTCAATGCACGCATGCCCAATGTGGCTCCGGGAGAGCCCAGAGCATGCCGACACTCCACTCTCCCGAGCCCTAATTTCCAACGCGTTCTGAGTTCTCTCCAATCCATCCAGTAATGTCCCCAGAAAGTCACTGTTACTAATTAGTACTAACTCTGTACTGGGCCCAAGTCTACAAAAGTTGATGCTTCAACTTCTTTTAGAGGAGCTACCAGATGTGTTTGTGAATTAAAACAAAAGTGAAATTTAGTAGGTTAAATATATCTTCCAAAAATAAGGCAAATTAAAACAGAAGAGCCAACAAAGTTTTCAAAAAATTAGCGAAAGACATGTAGAAGTGTGAATTCAATCCAGTGTCACTGGGAAAGCTCTTGCAACAAGCCATGTTTTATTACATCGGTGTTGGTGCCAATTGGACCCCTAAAGGTGCCCCAGCACAAAAGGCCCTCTCTCCCATCCACCTAAAATATACAGCTCCCACTGGTGGAGCATGGAGGAGGCCCCCTGCAAAAGACTTTAGTCCTCAGGCAGATGGGTACATGGGAAGCAGTCAATAGGTTCCCAAGCCACTGAAGTTTTGAAATACCTTCATATAAAATTTAAGTTCCTAGTTCCCATGGGGGCAGAAGAAGTCGTGCAAACATGCGGGAAGCACTTGCTTTAATCTGTTCAAGCCCAAGAGAGGGTTGACTGAAATCTGCACTTCGCCATGGAAATTTTGTGGGTAATCTTGGACAAATCACACTCTCTCAGCCTCAGAGGCAGGCAATGACAAACTTCCTCTGAACAAAACTTGCAAAAAAAAACCTAGGATAGTTTCTCCTTTGGGCCACCAAGCGTAAGAGGCTAAGCAGTGGAATAGCACCTTCTGAAAGCTATTTTACTGACGCTTCTTGGTTTCTCCAGGTTCAGGCTATGCTTAGTGAGCCAGACCTCAACATGGAGAGAGAGCTGGACAGATCATCTGGCTCCGAGAACGAGAGGGAGGGCTTGAATGATATGAGGCCAAAGCTGGAAGGGGAGTCCCTGAGCATCCACATGAGCCCTGCGGAACTTTGCACAAACTCCGAAGACAGGAGGTTGGTATTTAATCCAATGGCCCATAGCAGAAGTGCTGGTTTCTTTCTTTCTTTCTCCCCTATTCCAGCATCTCATCAGGATCCAATGTATCCTTAACTCATCTAGTTAATTGAAAAGATAGTGATGCTAACAAAAAGTCTCAAAGCACCTTTCCACAATGTGATGTGATCGAATTCTAAGGGAATCGCAGGTTTCCTCATAGTGTATTCCTGGCAGATCTAACACAATGTAATATCAGATGGGAGCGGTATTCCAGCAACCTCTTCAGGGCCACAGTTTGCCCCACCAGTCTTAGAAGAGAGGTAGATGGATCATGAGTCAAGTGATGGGTCCATCTATCCTGACTAGCCATGGCTTCATTCTGTCCTAGCCCTACAGCCAATGTGGTTTAGTCTTTGAATGTTGGACTATGACTCTGGAGACCAAGGTTCAATTCCCATTTGAGCCATGAAACCCACTGGGCGGCCTTGGGAAAGTGACCTCAGATGATGGCAATGGCAAAGTCCCTCTGAAGAAGCTAGCCAGAAAACCTTGGGATAGGTTTAACTTAAGATCGCCATCAGTCAGAAAAGTTTGAAGGCACGCAACAACAGCAACAACTCCTACAGCTGGGGAGTAGTTATGGATGGAAACTGGAAAACTGCAATATCAGAGCTGGGAACATCCTATGGCATCCTGGGATATGCAGTTTAGTGAGGCTTTAGAGTTAATGGCTGAGGATTCCAAATATGCTTTGTTAACAGCCAGGTCCATGATTCCATGGGAAGGAAAGCACAGAAGATAAGCTAATTGTTTTGTCTTTAGTTCTCCCAAAGAATTTTAGAAGGAAAAAAGCAACCTTTTAGTTCCTTCTGATTGGTTCGGAAAGCAGAGGTGCAACATCTGAGCTTCCAGGGTGGGGTGTGTGACTCTGTTACAGTGGTTGTTGTTTACTTAGCAATCTTTTCGGGGCAGATAAGCTTGCATGGAAAGGTTGCAGGTGGTAGGACTACTCAGTGTCCCATCCCAGGGCACTAAACATCCTGGCTTTTCTTTCCCAGCTCCAGTCTCGAGTCTGAACTGGTAGACAAGTCCGTGGCTCATAACAGCTGTGTGTCTGTTGTGAAAGAAAATGAAGTGCAGGTGACACACGACAACCCAGGAGAAGGTAAATAAAGGACCTGTGCTCCTTCAGCCATCGGGTGGAGAAGGCTTTGAACTCTATGTGGCAGAGGTTTGAAGCAACCTCCCCAATACCTCTTTGATTTTCCAGGTTGGTTCCTTGGATGAGCTTTCAGGTTCCACAACTGTGTTAATATGACAGCTAAGTTGGAATCCTTCAACTGGCAGAAATTATGCCAAATATGTACCTGTGTTTTCACAATTGACACCATGCTCCAGGATACTCGTCATTAGACCATGGAGGCTTGCAAACTGCAAACGCTCCTCTGGCCACCCTAAAATTTTGGGAAGGAAGAAAAATGGCAAACTGTGATCTCCAGAAGCCTTTGTGGAAGGGCAGCTTGCATTTTAATGCGGATGCCGGGGTGCATTTTTCACAGGAGGGCTTCCTGGGGGACATGATTTAATATATATATATATATATATATATATATATATATTTAATAATTGTTTTCCATTCAAAGGATGGAAAAAGAAGAGACGTCCCTTCATCGATTGGTCCAGGCCCTTCAAGGTCAATAAGGTACAGAAGAAGCCTCATGCACTTCCTTTGGTCTTATAGGTTTGGGCAACATGTTTGCATCTGGCTATCTTGCAAAGACAGTGACTTATTCCTCCCCACTGAAAATAAAGGAGGTCAGAGCAGGAGTGTTGCAGAGATGATGCAAAACTGGGAGCTTAATGTAGGGACCTTCCGGGGGAAACTGAACACTAGTTTTGTCATATGATTAGCAATCTCTTTTGTTTTTCACTGCACTGCATAGAAGATGCTTTAAAAAGGAAAGGCAGAAATATGGAAGAAGATAAAAGGAGGGGAAGAGTGTCCTAGAAGCTTCGACCGTGGGAGTTATGGCTATGTTGTGCTGCTCTTTTCTGGGGGCTGCTGCTGCACAGAATAGCTATACCTTTAAAATATGGGATCTAGGGTCCTTCCTGGGCACCCGTTGACTCCATGCATCTGAGGAAGGGGACCAAGTCTATAAATGTTTCTGCTTTGACTTTTGCTCAGTTAGTCCCACATGTGCCACAAGATTTCTTTGCAAAATTAAACAAGAGTGCTTTAAGTAAGCTAAACCTATCTTCAAAAAGATGGCAAATTAAAGCAGAACAGCCCCCAGCCTTTTAAAACCATTTGAACATGCACAAATGTGAATTAAATCGAATGGCACTGGGGATGGGAAAAAGCCATGTTTTACCAATCAAACCAGTTTTTTGCCAATTAGACCCCTAATGATTCCCCAGAAGAAAAGGCCTTCTCTCAGATTCTCCCACCATCTACAGTGCCAACTGGTGGGACAATGTGGAGGTCCTCTCCAAAAGACTTTATTCCTTAGCCAGATGAGTACATGGGAAGCACTCCTTCAAGTACTGGGTGTCCCAAGCTGTTTAGGACTTTAAATAACGAGAGTTGCATAGGCCTCCCTGCCAATCTCCTACGTGGGTCAACCAATTCTTTCAAAATGGGTATTGTTATTGCTACTTTATTGCTTGTTCTTTGAAAGAAAGAAGGAATAAAAGGGGTTCCCTTTGTCTCCTTTGCGCCATCCTGACTGTTTAAGCGTTAAACTAGGACTCTGGACTAAAATAAGAGACCAGTGTCCAAGGGAAAGTAGACCCAGGAGCATTCATGCCAGCTGGCAGTGAATCTGCCCTGGGCTGTAGTCCCAAGTGTAAAAGACTGTCCCGAGTGCTTTCCTTGCACTGGGTGTAGTACCTTTGAGAGTTCCTCTGGAATTCAGATTAGAACCTAGAGTGAATTTACTGCATCCTCCACATATGGGGAGGGGGGAATCTAGGGAAACCACCCCCCTCCATTCTTATGCTGCCTTCAGTAGCTCGGTCAGGACCCAGAAACCTTTTTGGACTGTTTCCTCTCAAATTTGCAACTAACTTCTCCCTCTCCATCCTCTATTGCTCTTGATACGAATAGACAAAGGCGGAGGATCTTGTGAGAGTCAAGGAGCCATCTCAGCGAGAGCCTTATGGGACCAGCCAGGAATCAGTAGTCCCTCAGACACCTCATGGTCCTCCTCCGAAGGTCCACCAGTCTCCTCCTCCCCAGATGCACGGAAACCAACGCGGCAATAATGACCAGCCAAACAGAAGACACTTTAGTCGTGGAGGGAAGAGACCAGGTAGAAGCTGACACACAGCACCTCCTGTTAATTCGCGATAATAAAGTCAGATATCCAAAGAGAGGGAATCATCATCATCATCATCATCATCATCATCATCATCTTTATTTCTAGTCTGCTCCTGTGCAGAACTCAATCGTAGCGGGGTACAACAAGATTGAAACATACAAATTAAATAATACAACAGCCCATTCCCAGCCACTCATCCCTTAAAAATGAATTAAGTTAACAATGATTTAAAACCACAACAGATTCAAACATAATATATCTTCAACAGTTCTTAAACGAGGAAGGGATAGCGCCAAGCAAGGGGTCAGATTAGATTAATTCATCCCATTTTGGAGCCAGAATTTAAGAAGTTTCAGGAAAGGCCTGCCGGAAGAGATGCGTCTTTAGAATTTCACATTGATGGAGCCACAGAAAAGAAGGCTCTTTCCCATGTCCTTGTTCTGTTGGGTGGCTGGAGTGAAAACGGAAGAGGGCTCCTCTTCCTTTAATGCTTGTGCAGAAGAAGAGATTTCAACTGCCCTGCCCAATGTATATGAAAAGAAGGCCTATTTAAGTTATTGCGGTTTCAGATTTTTGGGGGCCTTGCATGCTGCCACACTGCCCAAATAAAGTGTTTTGGACGCCATTTTTAACATCCATGACTGAATGCTATAGAATCCTGAGATTTGTAGTTGGGTGGAGCACCAGAAGTCTGTGAAAGGGAAGGCTAAATATTTCACAAAACGACCTATCCAGAATCCCTTAGCATTGTCCAGCATAAATGCTTCTACTGTAGCCATTCACTCACAATACCAGCCAGGGGCTCTGTGGGTCAATGAGTGCCCACCTTGTTGGCGACTATTAGCTCACACTTTGTAAACTGCTTAGGGAGTGCTTAAGTGCACTGAGAAGTGGTATGGAAAAGTACCTGCTATTGCTATTGGGTCATGGCTGTTAATGTGGTGGCAAACTGCTTCATTTCTGCAGTGTAGATACACCCTTTGAATAGCAATACCAGAAACAAATAACTGAATTTGTGTGTAGCCATCCATTGATTTATAATTGTATAACCGTTGCTTCATAATACTAAAAAAAATCTCAGCAAAATGATAAAAATGCAATTGTCTGTTTGATGCATCACACAAACAACCAATAAAACAGCTAGGCAATTGCATGTTACTTAATCATTCTTGCCGGAGATTGCCCTTACTGATTTATTCTGGCAGAAATGCCCTTTATAGTTCAGCAGAACCCCAAAGGTTGCATGCAATCTTGGTCAGGGGGAAAAAAACCCAGCAAAATTTCTCAACTCCTGGGTGTCTTGCAAAAGAGACTGAGCCCTTTCCCTGATCCCTTCCTTTATTTGCAGGGCGAGGCAAGTGGCAGAGGGACTCCAAGTTCGAACCCTGTCCCTGGTAGAAGAAGCACCGCGGACAACATGGGCAGCCTCCCTGCAGCGTCAGTAACCACCAGACAACGACCAATCCAGCAAAAAGATATACGACCATCTTGGGGAAGACAAAGACAGGCTTCCTCCATTCTCGTCTGAAAGAGGAGGACTCTTCCCTACATCCATTACCATCTTGGGGGAGACAAAGAAACGCTTCTCCTTCTAGCCTTGTCTGAAAAGAGGAGGACTCTTCCCAATATGCATCACCATCTTGGGGGAGACAAAGACAGGCCTTCTCCATCCTCTTGGGGTTCAGAGGCTCCATCCTGGCTGCTGGGCCTGGCCAGCTCCCTCTGGCCAATGGAATTCCAAGGGAATCGGGGACCCAGGGCCGGGGCTTGGGTTTTGGAGCCCCGTTCCACAGCTGGGGCGGAGTCTTTGGGCTTTGAAATCCAAGCTCCTCTCCTGGCCATGACCCCCTTGGATCCCCGTTGACCAGAGGAATAGATCTCAGTTCCAGCCCAGCAGCCAAGATGGAGCCTTTGGGCTTCCAAACCCAAAGCTCGCCCTTTGGCCTGACTTCCTTGGGACCCCGTTAGCCAGAGGGAGCCGAGGCCAGGCTCGGTGCTTGGGGTTCGAAGCCCAGAGGCCCTGTCCTAAATTGGAATAGAATGTAGAATATATATATATATATATATATACAGATTTATGTATTGTATCATAATCAATATTCAATGTATGAATCATAATAAAGTTTAAAAAAAAAAAGAGGTTCTGTCCTGGCTGTTGGACCTGGGGATGGGGCTCTGAGACTCAAGCCTCGGCCCCGGTTCCAGCCCCGGCCCTGGCCCTGGCTGACTAGACAGTAGACTATGCCCCGCAGTCAAGCCAGAACAGAAGGGAAGGAGGAAGGAGGGAAGGAAAGAAGGACGGAAGGTGGGGAAAGAGGGAGGGAAGGAGGGAGGGAGGGTAGGGGGAAGGAGAAGGGGGAGTGGAAAAAGGGACTCTTGCCCCCAAATAGTGGTGCGGGTCCATGTGCGCCATCATTAAGGACAATATGGGCTTGCCATGCACAGATGCCCAAATCCACAGATTCTCAAATGCACGGATAGCAAATCAGCGTATACAGAGGGCCCACTGTATATATATACCAGAGCTAAGGAAAATCACAATGAAAAAATTTGAAAGGAATATAAGATATTAGTTATAAAATATTAATTTTTAAAAAATGCTTTATTTAATGGGAAAAGGTCAGTGAGTTCTATAGCCCGGTATTCTTATGATGAAAGGAAGAAAGAAACATAAATAAACAAACAGTACTTAAATTAATTTATATTTGGGACAACACTTTGCCATTGTCCTAGTGGTTTCTGATCTAAATATGTTGTCTTGAGAGTAAATATGTTTAGAGAGTTATTCAATTTATTGAATTTAGAAATTATTAAAAAGCGCTTCACTTTAAAACAGCTGTTCTTTGAATTCTTCTGTATTAAAATGTGAGATGGACTTTTCACAAATCTGCTGGCTAGCTTGTGATTTTTAGGTTGCTTGTTGTATTTTTGGGTATTCATTTATTTACGTATTTATTTGGTGATCAGTAAAAGGAAACTGCATACTATAGCTATTATGAGTTCTGTTTTAGCTCTTTGCTGGAAGGAATAAGTTTTGTGCACCTGAGTTTTACAGCTGGTTGTTTTCAAGCTCTTAATGGCAGAAAGATTACAAAATACTTCAAACACAGACCACGTCCCTTGCCTTAGGGGTGAGTTGTAAAATGAATGAATGAATGAATGGATCAAAACATGGGTGCCATTTTTCATACAAAGTGCAATGGGATCTTGTAGCAGCTTTGAGACTAACTGAAAGAATGAAGCTGGTAGCATGACTTTTTGTAGACTTGAGTCTATTTCTTTAGAAGCAGATGTTGACTCAAATCGATGACTTCTCATGTTACTGATTTAATCTCAAAGGTGCTCCAAGATCCCTTTGCACACTGAGTTTCCCCAAAAAAGAGGGCAGTGCCTTTGAATTTTCCATACAGGGTGGATGTTCTCTGGAGGACTGTCCAATTCAAAATAATTTCATTACATTTAAACACAGGACACGACTAGACTATGTATTGGGCATGTTTGTGAGAGTGAGAAACACGGGGGATAATGAAGAGCAAGTACTTGGATGCCATCATCTGTTAAAAACGGTTAATATTGTCTGTGGAAGATTCTAAAATCTCACAGTTTAATCTAATCCTGTGCCTGTATGATCATCCGAACCTCAAGCCACAGATATCCCTGAGTAATGTTACAAGGATTTCTCCCTCTTAGGCTTAGCAGAAGTCTGAAAATCTTCCGTCATCATTATTATTTTAAAGACATTTACAAAATGGACCTTCCATGAATTGTTCTCTTGCTTTCTTGCCTTCTCCAATCAGTATTCCATTAGATACACAAGACCTTTCTATCCCAAGCCTTTAGGAACTGATTGTTAACAAGAGAAGGGTTTTTATAATGCTGTGCGGTTTTTTAAAAAGTTTTAAAGAGGACCCCAGAGGGGGGTGCATTGAGTTCCTACAAGGACTATTTTCTCCCCCAAGATCTTAGGCCCTCCAAAATTGATCTGGGATTTCTGCAGAAAGTCCATGAGAGCTGCATATCAATGCTTATGCGGCAACATAATATAGGCTCAGAATTCCTTTTCCTTGCTTTATGGTGCTTCATGTTTTATTCAATTTTGTTACAGAGAGTGTTCAAACAGGGAGCCATTTTCAACAACAGGATTATTGTTGTGCTCCTTCAAGTCATTTCCAACTTATGAAAACTCTAAGACAAACCAATCATGGGGTTTTCATGACAAGATTTGGCCAGAGGAGATTTGCCATTAACTTCCCCTGAGGCTGAGAGCATGTCACTTGCCCAAAGTCACCTATTGGTTTGCATGGCTGAGCTGGGATTTGAACCCTGTCCCCCAGAGTCGTAACAGATGGAAACAGATCTGCGAAAGAGATGGACAGCCACTTGTTTCTCCTCCAGAGTTTTTCTCCGGAGTTTCAGCAGGTTTTTTTGGAGGGGGACACTGCAAAAAGCCCAAACTCCTGCCAATCATGTGAGGACGGATCATATTCTAATCAGCTAGAATGAGGGTATTTTAATCAGACAAGCCCATGGTCTTTCAAATGTTCTCGATCCAAGCCTTTCAAATGGTCTAGGACCAAGCCTGTGAAAGGCCAACAAATGAGTGATAATGAAGAAACAGGGCGAGAGAAAAACAGCTGAATATATATATATATATATATATATATATACCGTCACCTCTCCAAGTCTGTGAACTTGAAATGAGCGCACTTGGAAATCTGCAGAGGGGCAACCGCTATTAATCTCAATGGGGCATGCATGCGGTGCACACTCCACCTTCATGCACCCAATTCAAGCCTATGGGCTTGAATATGCACAAGATTTTGAACTCACGGGGGGGGGGGAGTCCAGAACAGATCCCCCACAAATTGAAAGGGGCAACTCTGTGTGTGTGTGTGTGTGTGTGTGTGTGTGTGTAATGAGCGGCCTTGTCTCTTTTTCGGGGAAAGGCGGAATAAAAATTAAATATTAATTAAATAAATACACGTGAAAGTGGATTTTATGTGAGGATTGCAGAAGTCAGGGCCTGGAGTCCAAAAACAGCTTGGAGTCCAGAAACAGAACTAATGTGGATTGTTTTTTCTGCAGCTTTTGCGATTACCTGTACTAACCGCCACCCTCCACATTGAATTCAAAGAGGAAAAGATCAGCATGTGCTTTATAGTCGATAGCAAAGCATTTGACTGTATAGATCATGAAAAGCTATGGAAGGCACTCAAGGACATGGGGGTATCGTGGACAGCCAAAAACACATATAAATCATTCTGTTGTTCATGTAATACAAGTTTCCAAAATCCAAACTATTTCAAAATCCAAAATTATCAATATGGGTGACAGAAAAAATGACATCTTTGTTTTCTGATAGTTCAATGTAAACAAATTTTATTTCATGCACAAAATTATTAGCCATCTTGGCTCTAGGCCTGGAAGAAAAGCAGCATAGAAACTAACTAACTAACTAACTAACTAACTAACGTAATGTGTATAAAATTACCTTCAGGCTATGTGTAGGAGGTGTACATAAAACATAACTGAATATCATGTTCAGCCGCTCATTGGTCTCCTTACTGAAGATGCCTTCAGAGTCAAACAGCATGTCCCCTATGGCCGCCTTCGCATTCGTCTAAGGGCAATGTCAGTCAGTACTGAGCCTCGCAGAAGTGATCAAGAGACCTCCAATAGCGTGTGCCTCTTCCCTTGTCATCGGGGAGTTCAGCCAGAAGAGGGGACATCCGCTCCATCAAGTGCTGCACGCAGGCCCCCATGCAGGCATTGTAGTTGGTGATCCTGAGACAGAGAGCCGAAGCCTTGAAGGATTTCTTTGCCAGGTCGTCCACCTTCTTGGCCTCTCCGTCAGTTGGGGAAGTAGAGGTTTTCGGCGTGAAGACTCATTGAGAGCCCTCAACGATTGCTGAATTCTGCACTGGATGCGAATGCTACCAGGAAGCCGATGTAGGGGTCATCCGGTACAGTCCATCAATCTTTCTTGAGGTGGACGGGATCTAAGGCGGTGTTTGCCAAGAACAATTGGCCATCTTTTTCAAGGAAGGCAAAAAGGGAATACTGGCCAACGTAGGGGCCGTACCCTGGATCCGTCTCTCAACATAATCCACAGCCTCGTCCTCTGAACATGTGACATCCAGCTCCAAGGCGTTTGCCATCTTAATGACGTGTTCCCTAAAGAAGTGGGCATTGTCCGTTGGAGAGACAGGACCTGGCTGGTAGAAGTCCTGTGCGGAACGACACATCTCCCGCGCCAACTGAGTCACCTTCCCGGGACGTGGCCGGTCCCTCCTGGTCGGAGTCCTCCGGTACCGAACGTGAGTCCTCCTCACCAAGGAAGACCACAGATGCTGATGTGGCAATGTCTCCCTTCGGAGCAGCATCTCTGCTCGGTACCGAAGTTCCCTCCGAGACTTCCAAGGCAACCCAACAACGGTCCTGACATCTCCAGAGCTTTTGACATCTTCAGGAGGTGCTCCCCGAAATGTTGTGTGTTGTCCGTGGGCGAGACTGGACCAGGCTGGTAAAAGTTCAGCGGGGACCGAGATCTCTCCCGCGCCATGTCAGAGTCCTCGCCCAGGGATGGAACTAAGCCCTCTTGTTCCAAGCCTTCGGGCTCCGAATCCGAAACATCTCCCAAACAGAGTACGGATTCAGCGGGAGAATAAGGGACCTGAGTACCCGTCTCTTTCCTCAGCGGAGCCTGTTCCCTTTTTCCCAAAACGGTAGCGGAGTCATCGAGGGGCACCCAATGCCGGTCCTGACGTTTCTCAGCGGAGGAAGAACCCCTTCGTCCCTCCAAGGCGGATGGGTCCACAGCAACATAGTATGTTCCGGTGTCGCTGTCGTAAAAGAAATCCCGTTGATCCGATCGTTGGGCCAAAACGCACCTCGCCATCAGTGTCGAGGAGCGGCGGTCCCGAAAAGACGACCGGTGCTCCGTACTCAGCCTCGGGGTGGTCTCCTTCTGCAGGGGCTGCGAGGGGAGCTCCTGACGCGGAGAGGCTGCTGGTGTGGAGTCGGGCTTCGATGCGGCGGGAGTTTCAGTCGGCTTCGAGCGCCACGCTTGTCAGCATGGGATCCCTCGTCAGAGCCAAAACGGGCTTTTTCCTGGAGGGTCTCCCCCTGAGAGGAATGTTTCCTCATGGCAGAGGCCTTAGCGCTCGACTCCAGACGGGAGGAAGAGCCACCTGCCGAGCCCTTAGAAGGTTTCTCCTTCAAACTCCGCTCAGAATCCCTCCAGTCTGAGTCCGATTTGGACTTCTCCTTCCTCTTTTTCTTAGAGGACTTGGGCTTTTGCTCATCACCCGATTTCTCGGACGGGTGAGCCTCCGTCTCGCAGGGAGACTTGGAGGTCGGATCGGCAGGGGAAACAGATACCTTCTCCGCGGCCTCTCGAGACATCTTCGACGCTGACTTCGATGTCGAAAGCAGAACCTCTTGCGGGGCAACGCTTCATCCAGGACGAATGGTTTAAGAAAGGACGTCCGGTTTTTCCTCACCTGAGGAGTCAAAGATCTGCAGAGGGCACAGCTCTGGACATTGTGGGTTTCACCTAAGCAGATCAGGCACTTCTTGTGCCGGTCTGTCCGAGGGACTTTGGCCCCACAAACAACACGGTTCTTAAACGGAGCCAGAGACATCAAATCCAAATCGATTCCAAAACGAAGTCAAACAAGCCGAGCAGTCAAGGAACAGGCGCCAAGACGGAGAAGAGTAAGAACGGTTGAAAGCCAGCCAAAGATAGAAAACCGAACAGGACCACCAACAGGGATTTTCCAAGCCCAGTTCCTTCGAGTAGGCTACGAAGTTCTGCTTTGCCCAGTATTCCAAGAAGGTTCCAAATTTGACCCGTTTGTATGTATTCGCAGAGACCACGAAGTATTCCAAATATTCCCAAATACTTCTGAACCCAGGAATTTCAGACAATAAGGGAGACTCAACCTATACATGAAACATAAATGGATTTTATGTCTAGAGATGCATCTCACTTCCAAAGATATAACATTATGTACATGTAAATATTCCATATATGTATATATAGTATTTTTCTGTCCGCATGTGTATGTGTGTATACGCAAACACACACAGATAAACAGAGTGTGTGTTAATGAAGCCTCTGTCAATCAACCTCCCAGTCTGTCAATCAACCAGCCTTTCTTGACAACGTTCCGCTTCTCCTTATGATTGTTCTAAGTGTTCTAGAACCCATCCTAGAACCCAGGTCAGGGTCTGCGTGCGCTTTGCGGCCAGACCCTGCCCTTCGTGTCTCTGAGTTGGTGTGCGTTTCAGTGCCACAATGTCAGGTGCAAAGGGGTTTTTCCAAGCCGTTGGAGGAGAGGTCAAGCATTGGGTCGTTTCTGGTGGACAGAAATGCCGGAAAGTGGCCACAAGGATTGTACCCCGCTGGAGGCGCCCAAAAGTGATGGACTTTTCTGGGATACTGAAGCCAACGCTCAGGTCAGCCCCCATTTTGTGGGAAGCGAGCAGAAGGCTTTCATAGCTTTTTATGGGGTTTTCAGTCTACGGGGCCGTGTTTTAGAAGACTTTATTCCCGAGGTATCGCTGTGGCACTTGGGAATGTGTTTGTGTGTGTGTGTGTGTCTGTGTGTCTGTGTGTATACACACACACACACACACACACGAGATTAAGAATGGGAAGGATGGCTATGGAGGAACTGAAGAAGATCCCAAAATGCGAAGATATACAGTTGAGGCACAAAAACCAGAATCATTCAAGCCATTGTCATTCCCTATTATTGCCACGGATGGATGTGAGAGATGGACAGGGAAGAAGGATGACCAAAGTCATGCTTCGGAGGCATCTGGAGAAAGAAGGAAGAAACGATTCCTCAGAAAAGACAAAATGATGCTGGGAAGGAAAGAGGGAAGGAGGAAGAGAGGAAGAGGGAAGATGGACTGCATCAAGGAGGGGACTGTGGGGTTTATGGGGTTTGATGGAGGATCCTGGAACAGAGCCCCAGCAGATAGCAAGGGCTCACTGTCATAACAATAATAATTATTATAATAGTTGTAATAATACTAATCCGAGCCCTTTCCTGCCCCACTGCAGACTCCCCGAAGGCATTAAGACTCGGGCGATGGATGAGGAGGCGGAGGAAGGTCCATCCCGTCCCTTCCAAAAGGAAGAGACACCAAAAAGCTCGGTAGGAAAATAAACATTACATGCTATTGTTTACACACACACACACACACACACACATATATATAAAACCTAACATGTTGGGATAAATACAATACGAGGGTTGGTTGGTTTCTTCTTGTTGTTTGAGTTCCAACTGGGAGTCTCCTTTATAAGGTGATGGGATGAAAGAGGAAAGAGGGTCAGAAAGATCAGGGCAATCTCTGGTCGCTTCTCTCACGTCTGCCTCTAATTCACTTATTTGTAGCTCTTAGAAGCTGGAGTCCGTAAAGCAGAAGAGAAGCAGGAAAAGGAGGAGGAAAAGAAGGAGGAAAGGAAGGTGGAGGAGAGGAAGGAAAAGAAGGTGGAAAAGAAGGTGAAGAAGGTGGAAGGGAAGAAGGATAAGAAGGTGGAGGAGAGGAAGGAAAAGGAGGAGGAAAAGAAGGTGGAAGAGAAGAAGGTGAAGAAGGTGGAAGGGAAGAAGGTGAAGAAGGTGGAAGGGAAGAAGGTGGAAGGGAAGAAGGAAAAGAAGGTGGAGGAGTGGAAGGAAAAGGAGGAGGAAAAGAAGGTGGAAGAGAAGAAGGTGAAGAAAGTGGAAGGGAAGAAGGTGGAAGAGAACAAGGAAAAGAAGGTGGAGGAGAGGAAGGAAGAGAAGAAGGTGAAGAAGGTGGAGGAGAGGAAGGAAAAGGAGGAGGAAAAGAAAGTGGAGGAGGAGAAGGTGAAGAAGGTGGAAGGGAAGAAGGAAAAGAAGGTGGAGGAGTGGAAGGAAAAGGAGGAGGAAAAGAAGGTGGAAGAGAAGAAGGTGAAGAAGGTGGAAGGGAAGAAGGTGGAAGAGAACAAGGAAAAGAAGGTGGAGGAGAGGAAGGAAAAGAAGGAGGAAAAGAAGGTGGAAGAGAAGAAGGTGAAGAAGGTGGAGGAGAGGAAGGAAAAGGAGGAGGAAAAGAAGGTGGAGGAGGAGAAGGTGAAGAAGGTGGAAGGGAAGGTGAAGAAGGTGGAAGAGAAGAAGGTGGAAGACAAACCAGAGTCTCTTCCCAGGTAAGCCCCCATTTTGGGGAAGCCAAAGGCCTTCACGGCCGGCATAGGTATGTCTTTGTGGGCTTTTTGGTCTCCGTGGCTGTGTTTAAAAAGAGTTGATTCCTGACGTTTCGCCGGTCCCTCTGTTCTGGGAAAGGTGGCACGGAAGAGAGTGGGGTGTCTTTGTGTATACACAGACACACATATATACATATACATACACACATATACTGTGTGACTCTGGGCTGGGAGGAGTGACCCAAAGATAGATAGATAGATAGATAGATAGATAGATAGATAGAGATGAAAGACAGATAGATAGTGGGATAGTAGATATTTCAAGGACAGGTGAGGGATAGATAGCAGATATCCCTCTTTTGCAAACACTTATCTTGAACGGCGTCCTCTTTGGGCCCCATTCGTTCCCAAGCGCAACCCAAAGCCTTGGTAAAAGCATTCCCATAACTTGGGATCAAACACGGATAGAAATGGGGACCGCAGCCAGGAAACCAGAAGGAGATGCAGAACGGGAAGGACGGCCATGGAAGAACTGGAGAAGATCCCAAAATGCAAAGATATGCAACGGAGCACCAAGATGAGATTCATTCAAGCCATTGCAATTCGCTGTTATTGCCATGGATGGATGTGAGAGGTGGACAGGGAAGAAGGATAGGAAGAAAATACATTGATTTGAGATTATTTGGGGCTGAGGGTCCCACGGACGAAGCAATGGGTCCCGGAGCAGATGAAGCCGGAAACCTCCCTGGAAGGAGCCAAGATGACCAAAATCATGCTTTGGAGGCATCTGGAGAAAGAAGGAAGGAAGGACTCCTTGGAAAAGAGAAAATGATGCTGGGAAGGAAAGGTGGAAGGAAGGAAGGAAGGAAGGAAGGAAGGAAGGAGGAAGAGAGGAAGAGGGAGGATGGACTGCATCAAGGAGGGGACTGTGGCATTGATGGGGCTTGATGGAGGATGCTGTAACCAAGCCCCATCAGATAGCAAGTGCCCACTGCCATATTAGTAATAATAATGAGGATAATACTAATGGTACCATTTTTCCTGTCCCGCTGCAGACTCCCGGAAACCTGGAAGACTCTGAGAATGTATGGGGGATTGGAGGAAGAGGATGAGGAAGAGACAGAGGAAAGCTCGGTAGGAAAATCAAGATTACATGCCATGCTTTCTATCTATATATCTATATATATTATATAGAGCTTGATACGTTTATTTGGGAATAAATGCAATACAAGGGTTCTTCTTCTTGTGGGAATCTCTTTTCTGAGAGATTCGCCACCGGAAGAGTCCCGGAAAGCGCGATGGCAGCGCATACGTTTAGGCCGTCCCAGGTTTAGGTTTGTTTGAAGGAAGCATGTCCCAATTGAACCTTGTTTTGTCTTCATTCAATTCTATGAAGCTGGAGGTGGAGCCTTTCACACCAAGACTGGAGGATGTCCTTGAAGGCATCAATGTCCAGGAAAGGTAATGTTTCCCAAGTGGATCTTCATTTAGGATCAGGAGGTGACCCTCTGTTCCTTGCATTCTCCGCATCCAGAGGGTCGCCATGGGTTGACTCCAGGGCACCGTTTTGTGGGGTCCAGGGGGTCCAGGATCCTGGAGCCAGGGCCCAGGAGATACCAAGGGGACTGTGGGGTTTATGGGGTTTTAGGGAGGATCCTGGAACCAAGCCCCAGCAGATACCAAGGACCCACTCTAATAATCCTTATAATAATCCTACCCTTTTCCTGCCCCGCTGCAGACTCCCAGAAAGCAAGAAGAGTCGGGCGACAAGTGTGCAGGAAGGTCCATCTCCAGCGATGCAGAAGGAAGAGACCCAGAAAAGCACGGTAGGAACATAAGTAGTACATGCCATTGTTTGTGTAGCCTGAAGCGTTAATTTGGGAATAAATACGACACGAGGGTCTGTTGGTTTCTTCTTCTTCTTTTGGTTAAAACTGGGAGTCTTCTTTATAAGGTCAAGGGATGAAATAGGAAAGAGGGTTAGAAAAACCAGGGCAATCTCTTGCAGCTTCTCTGATGGGCCACCATTCTCAAGGGTAAGTAGAGCGTCCCGGGAAGTGCGATAGCGGTGCATGCGTTTAGGCCGTCCCGGGTTTAGGTTTGTTCAGAGGAAGCACGTCCCCATTGATTCCCCATTTCTGGAGTCGAAGGCTTCTCCTTTTGTCTTCATAGAAACATAGGAAGGAGCGTCATGCATCAAGAGCCGGAGGCCAGGCCCCACGAAGGTAATTTTCCAAGGGATTTGCGGATCGTCTTGCACACCTGGGAGCCACTTCTCAGGCCTGGTTCCAGTTTGGGGGATGCAAAGCGGGGCGCATAAGGATGCCCTTGTTCTGTTGGGCCGCACTGGTGGCCGGGGGGGAAGGTCCACCTTTCGTGGCCCTTTGTGTGTATTTCAGAGCCCTGAAGCCGGATCCAGGGGCTCCTACGAAGGACACCGCTGTGCAGACGCTGCCTTCGGATCCAGAAGCCAGAAAAGACGCCGCAAGTCAGACCCTGGCCTCCGATGTGGGGCCGGATCGCCATTTCTTGGTAAGGAAAGGGAGGCTTGCTGCTGACCCAGAGGGTGGCCATCTTGTCCCTTCCCCTTCCTGCACAGACTGAGAAAAGCCTTTAGGGCTGAAGAGTGAGTGGATTGCAAATACTATAAAGAAATTATTCATTAATACTGACGACTTTCACTTCTCTCCCATCTATTGATAGAAAGACTTGGAAAATGTGGACCGGGGTGACAAGCCCATCCTTTCAACTGAACGTGAAAGGTAATGTTTTTCTATTACTGTCGTAGGAGTAGGAGTAATACTAATACCAGTAATGATTAATAATAATGATGATGATAATACCCCATTGTACTTAACAAGACTTGAGGATCCATGGATTTTGGTGTCCGCGGAGAGTTCTGCAACCAAAGGATACCAAGGGTCGACTGTAATAGTAATGATAATAATGATTTTATAAGGGACGATGTCCAGAGAGGTGACCCTGGCTCTCTCTTCTTGGCAGGGAAATCTTGGAGACGGTTCGGTCCCTGAGGGTCTGGCTGGACATGATGCACCACCTGACCTCCCAGCTTTACAGGATGGACGCCCCGCAGTGACCTCTGACCATCGCTGAGCCCTCCCTCCATGCAACACCATCTGGCCCAGGAGGGAGTGAAGGAGAGGCCTCCAAGCTTTCCCTTGGAGGGCCTTGGGGTCTCCTTCCTCGGAGGTCCTTAAGCAGAAGCTGGAGGGGAGCTTTGACAGGGAGTTCCTGAATGTCCAAAGGGGCTTGAAGAGAAGAGCCCTCCCTCCATGACAAGACCATCTGGCCCAGGAGGGAATGAAAGAGAGGCCTAGCAACACCATCAGGCCTGGCCTCAAGTAGAAGAGCCCTCCCTCCATGACAAGACCATCTGGCCCAGGAGGGAGTGAAGGAGAGGTTTCCACGCTTTACCTCGGAGGGGCTTGGGGTCTCCTTCCTTCAGAGGTCCTTAAGCAGAAGCTGGAGGGGGGCTTTAACGGGGAATTCCTGCATGTCCAAAGGGGCTTGGCCTGGCTGTGGTCCTTTGTGGGAGGGGTCTCTTCCATCCCTTCCAGACCTCAGCCGCTCTTGGGCCACCGCTGGGCTGCCCTCCAGGACCCTGACCCTCTTCCCGGACGGGGGGCACCCCTTCTCCCCTCCTCTCCCCCGGGACCCCACTTTCTCCACCCCACACCAGACCCTGCGCCCCCTTCCTTGCAGGCTTCCTCCTTCTTTCCTTCCTTCCTTCTTTTCTTTTTCTTCCTTCCTTCTTTACTCCCTTCCTTCCTTTTTCTTTCTTCTTTGCTTCATCTTCCTTCCTTCCTTCACTCCCTTCCTTCCTTCTTTTTTCTTTCCTTCCTTCTTAATTCCTCCTTTCTCAATCTGTTTTCCTTCCTTCCTTTTTTCTTTCTTCTTTCCTTCCCTCCTCTCTTCTTAATCTCTCTCTTTTCCTTCCTTCCTTCCTTCCTTCCTTCCTTCTTCCCTTCCTTCCTTCCTTCCTTCCTTTATTTCTTCTTCGCTTCCTTCCTCCTTTTTCTCATCCCAGGCTCTGTCTTTACTTTCCTTCCTTCTTTATTCCATTCCTTCTTTTTTGCTTTCTTCTTCCCTTCCTTTTTCCTTCCTCTCTTCTAAATCTCTATTTTCTGCCCCAACACTGAATCTGCTCTCTATTCTCAGCACCATATCTATATTATCCCTCTATACATAATAGGCAGATTATATATGTATATATAAATGAGAGAGATGAGAGAGAGAGAAAGAGAGAGAGAAAGTAGCAGACAGACAGATAGATATAGGGATAGATAGATAGATAGATAGATAGATAGATAATAGATCAATATTTGGATGGACAGATACATAGGATTAGATATATAGATAATAGTTTGGAGAGATGTATACTTAGATGAGATATATATATATATATATATAGGAGGAGAGAGAGATAGGCAAACAGACAGACAGATATTAGGATAGACAGGTAATAGATCAATATTCGGATGGATAGGTACATAGATAGGTATTTGCATTAGATAGATGATAGATAAAGATAGATGAATAATAGTTTAGAGAGATGTATATGTAGATGATATACATATAAGAGAGAGAGAGAGCAAGATGGGCAGATGGACAGATAGATATTTGGAAAGATAGATAGGTAATTGATCAATATTCGGATGGATAGGTAGATAGATAGATATTTGGATTAGACAGATGATAGAGATAGATAGATGAAAAATAGTTTAGAGAGATGTATATGTAGATTATATATATATATATATATATATATATATATGAGAGAGAGAGAGAGAGGCAGACAGATAGATAGATACACGGATAGATAGATCAATCAATATTTGGATTGACAGATCCATAGGTAGGCCTTTGGGTCCAGTGGTGGGGCAGGGCCTGGTCCCCCTCTTGCCCCCCTCCTGCCTGGACACTCCCCTCCTTCTTCCTGTGCACTTCTGGGGCGCAGGGTCTGGTGTGGAGCGGAGGAAGGGGGGTTCCGGGGGAGAGGAGGGGATAAGGGGTGCCCCCATCCGGGAAGGGGGTCAGGGCCCTGGAGGGTGGCCCAGCGGTGGCCCAAGAGCGGCTGAGGTCTGGAAGGGATGGAAGAGACCCCCACGAAGGGCCACAGTCAGGCCAAGCCCCTTCTGACATGCAGGAACTCCCCGTCGAAGCCCTCCCTGTGACTGGTGGCCCTCCAGCTTTTGCTTAAAGACCTCTCTATGGTCCTATGATTCTATGAGACTCCGTTGCTCTCCGAGGGAACCACCGTCACCCTCTGCTGTCACTCACTGTCACGCGCTGTCAATCAGTGTCACTCACCGTCAGGACGCTCATCCTGATGATTTTCTGATTTTCTGATTTTTCTCCGCCGGTCGCAAAACACGCCAAAAAGTTCGGGGAACAACGGCGAACAAAGCCTGCGAAAGAAGACTGAGGAGAGAGCGGCGGGTCACAGCGGGCAGTTTTATTATTGTACATATATATATATATATATATATATATTAATTAACCTGTTTTCCATAATTGCATTCGTTAATTTCTGGGTCGTCTTGGTGCTAGCTTTTAATATAGATGGATTTGTTATGATGCTTTATTCTGTATACCGATATATATTATATAGGAATACATAAATCTTTGTATTTAATACATATTTTTTGTGTGGAATAAAATTTGGAACTCTTTACTCTCTTTGATATCTTATTTATTTCCCCTCCATTTTGAACTCAGGTATTCTACGTCTTTCCCCCGTCTTTTAAACACTTCTATTAGTCTAGAATCGCATTGGCCTTTTCAGCTGCTGCATCACACTCTTGGCTCATGTTCCACTTGTGGTCCATTTGGACTCCTAGATCCCTTTCACACTTATAAGTCTTGTTGAGCCAGGTGTCCCCCATCCTATATCTATCAATTCCCCCAAAAAACTGGGCACCCCACCGGTCCCTTCTCTCCAGGCCCAGATTATTTATTCCGAATCCATTTAAGACAGGAGTGAAACTCGAGGGCAGGCTTAGGGCCTGCTAGGCCTCAGAGCCTGAGGGTCAAAGAAGGCCTCCTCCTCCCTCGTTTTTCCCTCACAGACTTGGAAGAGAAAGAGCTCCTTAATTCTTATATATGTATTTATTTAATTTATTCATTTGTTTGCTTCACTTGACATCTGTTTTGGACTTCGTTTCCCAGCAGCCCCAGCAAAGGCGGCCAATGGTGAGGAATCATGGGAAATGGAGTCCAAATGGGCCAAAGTGGGTTCTTAGGCCTGCTAGGCCTCAGTGGCTTTTCTGAGGTAATTTTCAGACTGTGCCTCGCCTCAAACTACAAATCCCATCCACACTGAAAAATTTAAAGCAGTTTGGTGCCCGCTTTATGCTGTGAGCACCCGGGGATTTGTAGTTTTCTAGGACACAAGTTTTTATTTATAATTATTATTATTATTTCTGCTCCCATCATCCACAATATTATTACAAAATATTATGTATAAAGTTTTCTTCTGGCTGAGCATATGTAATGTGTCTATAAAACATAAATCAATCTTCAAGTTTAGATTCAGGGTCCCATCTCCAAGATGTCTCATCATGTATATGGATATAAATTAAACACTATATATATATATATATATGAGAAACACTTTCGGACAATTCCAGAATCTGAAACACTTCTGGCCCCAGGAATTTGTGGTTTAAAACTGTTAAGGTAAACAAAGGGTCAATTAACCCATTCACAACCAATTATGCAAGTGAGGCTTTGTGAGGATTTCCAAACAGATCCAGTTTATTCCAAACAGTCTCAATCTGCATGCAGAGCTTCAGCCAAAAGTCATCTCATTGACTGAATGCCTCAAACATGGCGTCAACAGTTTTTATTAACCCACAAAATATTCATTGAGCATGCGTAGTTTAACATTCATTTATATATATATTCTTTGCACCTCATTTCACTGTCTGTATATATATCTCTATCTATCTGTTTGCCCTACTAACTGAAGCCTTTTGTTTTTAGCTTAGTCCTTGTAACATTCTGATTTTCTGGGCATTCAGCCAGTCTTTAGTCTTATCAGGAACACTTGTTGCCATTAGCAGGCATTTGCTTCCCTCTTCCCTCTTCCCTCCTAAGGTGGGGGCTACAAGCCAGATTCAAAAGGACAAGTTTTTCCTTTGGCCCCAATTCTCACTATGGCTAAACTATTGATTATTAGTGGCAGAGATTATTGGCTTCATTTGGTTATCAATGGCTTTATTATTCACCTTAGCAAAACTGTAAATTTAAATGTAAAAACAGTATACGTAAAAATAATAATAATACTAGCAGTAATAATAATAACAGGAGTAAATAAATAATAGCAGTATTAATAATATTAAAAGAATTTAGAAATAATAGCAATAATAATAATGGAGTAAATAAAAATAAATATAATAATAGCAATAATAATGTTAAAAGGAATAAATAATAAATAAAATAATAATAGAAATAAAAATAATGATATTAAAAGGAGTATGTAATAATACCAGTAATGATAACAATGGGAGTAAATAAATAATAAACATAATATATATCTATATTATGCATAACATGAAACACAAATAATAATAATAACAACAATTCATATTTATGAGAAAAGGAGTCTGAACACCAAACCTAGCCCTAGTTTTAAATTAAGACAGAATTATTATATACTATCTATCTATATAACATATCAATTATATATTATCCATAATATAAAACACTAATAATAATAATAATAATAATAATAAAAATACCTATTTATGAGAAAAGGAGACCCAACACCAAACCAGCCCCTAAATATAAAATAAGACAGAATTATTATACAATATATACATACACACACACACACACACACACACACACATATAGATATAAAAATATTATCCATGACATAAAACACATAAAATTATTATTATTATTATTAATATTATTATTATAATAAATTCCTATTTATGAGGAAAGGAGACCTTGACTGGGATACAAATAATAATAATAATAATAATAATAATAATAATAATAATAATAATAATACCAAACATGCCTCTAATTATAAATTAAGACAAAATTTATATATATAAATTATATATAAAAATATATTTATATATAAATAACATATTTTATTATTAAAAATATAAAAATATATACATAGAAAAATATTTATTTATATAAATATAAAAATGTATTTTATATATAAAATAAATTTATAATTATAATTTATAAAAATATATTTCTAAAAATTTAAAAATATGTAAAATTTAAAAATAATATATATATATATATATATATATATATATTAGGTCTTAATATATATATATAAAAACATTGATCCTTTTTCTGAGCAGGTGAGAGCCAATGTGGTCTTGTGGTTTATAAGAAGAGAAAGGCTCAGAGGCTCCCAGGGCTTACCTTTGTCCTACCTGGCAGGGTTGTTGTTGCTCCCAAACCTGCCAAGGAGCCTCTTTGGGAACCCCCAAAAATGGTTATTATTATTAACAGGAACAACGATGGTGATGATGATGATGATGATGATAATGGCAATTGTTCTGGTTTATTCCTCACCTCCAGCTCTATTGAGATCCAAGGAAGACCTAGTCCTCCAGGACCACAGAGTTGAATCAAAACAGCCGGAAGTGGCCATTCTGGTGGGCCCTATCTAGCTTTATCATGGAGCCAATCTCTGCAAACTACAGATCCCAGGAAACCTGGATCCTGGCTCTGCGCTGTGAGAACCCAGGGATTTGTAGTTTCACAGGACACACACCTTTTGCTCCATCATCCACAACAGTATTACAAAAAACATTGTGTATAAAATTACCTTCTGGCTAAGCGTATAAAGTGTATATGAAACATTAAATGAATAAATAAGCAAATAAAATGAATTTTCATATTTAAAGTTGGCTCCCATCTCTGTCTCATTCTGTATTTGCAAATATTACATAAATATATTCCAAATATTCCGAAATACTTCTGGGCCCAGGAATTTCAGATAATAAAAGAGATTCAAACTATACATGAAACATAAATGGATAAATAAATCAAAATGAATAGATAGATAGATAGATAGATAGATATTTCCAAATATTCCGAAATACTTCTGGGCCCAGGAATTTCAGATAATAAGAGAGACTCAACCTATACATGAAACATAAATGGATTTTACATTTAGAGGTGTGTCTCACTTCCCAAAATATCTCATTTTGTAGATGCAAATATTCCATATATATGTATGTGTGTGTGTATGTTCTAAATATATATGTAGTATTTTTCCATCCACAAAAGACCAAAGGACACGAATGGCAAGTCCTTGATTTGCGTGGGATGATTGTGTGTGTTCTCCTGGAGAACAGGAGAAGTCCCAGCAGACTGGAGGAGGGCAAACGTTGTTTCCATCTTCAAAAAGGGAAAAAAAGAGGATCCCAACAATTATCATCCAGTTAGTCTGACATCAATTCCAGGAAAGATTCTAGAGCAGATCATTAAGCAGACAGTCTGTGAACATTTAGAGGCCAATGCCATAATCACAAAAAGTCAACATGGGTTTCAGAGAAACAAGTCATGCCAAACGAACCTGATCTCTTTTTTTGATAAAATTACCAGCTTGGTAGATGAAGGGAATGCTGTGGATATAGTATACCTCGATTTCAGTAAGGCCTTTGACAAGGTTCCCCATGACATTCTTGCAAACAAGCTTGCAAAATGTGGGCTAGACAAGTTAACTGTTACATGGATTTGTAATTGGTTGACCGGCTGAACTCAAAGGGTGCTCAACAATGGTTCCTTTTCATCCTGGAGAGAAGTGACCAGTGGGGTGCCACAGGGTTCTGTCCTGGGCCCAGTGCTATTCAACATCTTTATTAATGATTTGGATGACAGAATTGGGGGCATACTTATCAAATTTGCAGATGACACTAAACTAGGAGGAGTAGCTAATACCTCAGAAGACAGGATCAAAATTCAAAATGACCTGAATAGACTAGATAGCTGGGCCAATGCTAACAAGATGAAATTCAACGCAGAGAAATGTAAGGTTCTGCACTTAGGGAGAAAAAATGAAATGCACAGATATAAAATGGGGGACACCTGGTTGAATGAGACCACATGTGAAAGGGATCTAGGAGTCCAAGTAGACCACAAGTTGAACATGAGTCAACAGTGCGATGCGGCAGCTAAAAAGGCCAATGCGATCCCAGGTTGCATCAATAGAAGTATAGTGTCTAGATCAAGGGAAGTAATAGTGCCACTCTATTCTGCTTTGGTCAGGCCGCACCTGGAATACTCTGTCCAGGTCTGGGCACCACAATTCAAAAAGGATGTGGAGAAACTGGAGCATGTCCAAAGGAGGGCAACCAAGTTGGTTAAGGGTCTGGAAACTGTGCCCTGTGAGGAATGCCTGTGTATGTTTAGCCTGGAGAAGAGAAGGTTAAGAGGTAATATCATAGCCCTGTTTAAATATTTGAAGGGATGTCATATTGAGGAGGGAGCAAGCTTGTTTTCTGCTGCTGCAGGGACTAGGATGCAGAACAATGGACACAAACTGCAGGAAAAGAGATTCCACCGCAACATTAGGATGAACTTCCTAACAGTAAGGGCTGTTCAACAGTGGAACACACTCCCTCAGATTGTGATGGAGTCTCCTTCCTCAAAGGTCTTTAAGCAGAGGCTGGATGGCCATCTGTCAGGGATACTTTGATTGGGAGTTCCTGCATGGCAGGGGGTTGGACTGGATGGTCCTTGTGGTCTCTTCCAACTCTATGATTCTATTATTCTATTCTATGATTCTAACACACAACATTGCCTTATGCAAAGCCAAACTGCTGGTCTGTTTTGACTAGCATTTCTAAGATAACTGGTAGCCGGTCTCTTAGATTTCTCTCTTAGCTATTGCAGAAGAACTTCTCCCAGAAAGTCAGTGTGGCTTCAGAGCTAATAGGAGCACTACAGATATGGTATTTGCTCTTAGACAACTGCAAGAGAAACGTAGAGAGCAAAACAAAGGACTCTATGTAACATTTGTCGACCTTACCAAAGCCTTTGACACTGTGAGTAGAAAAGGACTGTGGCAGATCCTGGAACGACTAGGATGTCCCCCCAAATTCCTCAAAATGATCATCTTGCTACATGAGGGCCAGCAAGGACAAGTCAGATATGGCGATGCTCTCTCAGAGCCCTTTTTAATAACTAATGGTGTGAAACAAGGTTGTGTTCTCGCTCCAACTCTGTTTACAATCTTCTTCAGCATGATGCTCCAAAGGGCTACAGCAGATCTCGAAGAAAAAGATGGCATCTATATACGTTACCGTACTGATGGTAGCTTGTTTAACTTAAGCCGTCTGAAGGCTCGCACAAAGACTCTAAACTATCTAGTACGTGAGCTGCTTTTCACTGACGCTGCTGCCCTTGTTGCCCATACAGAAGCAGCTCTGCAGCGCCTAACATCCTGCTTTGCAACGGCTGCAGAGCTGTTTGGGCTGGAAGTCAGCCTGAAGAAAACGGAAGTCCTCTACCAGCCTGCACCACAGGAAGAGCACTATCACCCCCATGTCACCACCGGCAAATCTGTACTAAAGTCCGTACAGGAATTCACCTACCTGGGAAGTATCATCTCCTCAGATGCCAAGATTGACAAAGAGATCGATCACAGATTAGCAAAGGCATATAGTGCATTCGGAAGGCTTCACAAAAGAGTCAGGAGTAACAAACACCTGAGGCGAAGCACCAAAATCAGTCATTGTACTGTCCATCCTCCTCTATGGGTCTGAATCATGGGTCACCTATCGCCAACATCTACAACTCCTTGAACGCTTTCATCAGCGCTGTCTACGCACAATCCTAAACATACACTGGACTGACTATGTGTCGAAAGTTGCTGTCCTGGAGCAAGCAGAGATCACCAGCATTGAGGCCATGCTACTGAAAACACAGCTGCGCTGGGCAGGGCATATTTCCATGATAGAGGACCACCGCCTCCCCAAAATAGTACTCTATGGTGAACTCGCCACAGGTCAGCGAAAGAGGGGCGCCCCAAAGAAGAGATACAAGGACTCCCTGAAACAACATCTCAAGCTTGGCCAAACTGATCACCAACAATGGTCTGCCCTGGCCTCACATCGGGAGGCATGGAGATGCACTATCCACAATGCTGCAGCCTCTTTTGAGAACTCACGCCGAACGAGTCTCGAAGAGAAACGACTACGCAGAAAGAACCACAACTTGGAAACATCACCCAAGGAGACTTTCTGCTGTGCTTTCTGTAACCGGACTTGCTTATCTCGGATCGGCCTTTTTAGTCATCAACGCGCTTGTAGTAAGCGTGGGATAAGTCCTTCCTGAATCTTTGTTAGCGAAGAAAAGCCAGAGAGAGATTTCTCTCTTAGATCCCTCTCAGCTCTGAGCAATTGCAGGAACTGAATCTGAAAACTGGTTCATCATCTTCTTCATCATCAGTTTTCTTTCTCACTGCCTCATGCAAAGTATCTCTTCTGTCATTGAGCTATATCATGTTACGCCATAAAGCTGTTGTTCTCCTGTGGTTGCAAATACCTTTTGTTCTCCTCTTTCTCTAATCAGCTGTTTCCCAGGTCTTGGGGCTAGAACTATGGCCCAGAGGCAGAAATCATTTGGCTCTCCAAGTGTTGTGAACTGTCTCCAAATGAGATCGGAGGAGGAGTGGATGAGTTTGCTGAAAGAGTCTGTCCTTGGGGCTGATCTCTCTTATAAAGTCGTGGGTCTTGGGGAGGCCCCCAGAGTTGGCCTGCCTAAAATGATTGTCCGAGATGGCAACCAGGCTCTTTGCATTGCTTCTGGGGTCTGGGGTCTCGATAAAGGGTGGCTGGGGAGGTCTCACAGGTTGATAGTTGTGCTTCAGCTAAACCTACCTAGGTTCCTCCACCCTTCATTTGCTCAGCCCCAGGTCTCAAACATTTAATGAGGTTTTAGGTCCATAAAGACAGCCCTTCCTTAATTACAAATGCTGTGTCTGGTCTATTTATTTCATGGCTGGTCAACATGGAGCCTTCTTGATGGCTGCTCCTAAACTATGGAACTCCCTTTCTGTTCCATTGGCCCCCTCTCTGCTTTCCTTCTGCTGCCAGAGCAACACTTTTTAACAATTTAAACATGCCTTCAGCTTTTAACTAGTTGGGACAGAGGCATACTCAATGGGTTTGCTGTATTTTTTAAAAAATGTGTTGAATTTTTAAAAATTCTTTCATGTTTTAATTGGATTGGTTGTTTGACATTTTTAAAACCTTTGTACTGCACAGGTTGAATTTCCCTTATATAAAATGCTTTGGACCAAAGGTATTTGAGATTTCATATTTAGGGGGGGGGGGAGGATTCTGGAATTTACATATATGTAAATCATGAGATATCTTGGAGATGAGATCCAAGTCTACACACCAAATTGACTTGTTTGATATACACCCTATACACCTAGCCTGGAGGTACTCTGATACAATATTTTAAATAATTTTGGGCTCGAAACAAAGTTTGTGTACACTGAACCATCAGAAGGCAAAGGTGTCACTATCTTAGCCACACATGAAAAATAAAAGTTTGGGTTTTTGGAATATTTAGGAATTCCACAAATGGAACGCTCAACCTGTATATTGTTTTACCTATTTTGTTTTAATGGATGTTGTAAGATGTTTGGATCCCATATTAGGAAAAGGCAAGGCCTTAAATAAAATTAAATGAATAAATAAATGACTTATGCTTAGTCTGCCTAACCCCCACAGTTTGGCATTTGCACATCGTGATTATGATGAAATTTGTGATGTTTCTGCTGTGACACAATCAGAATGCTTTCGTTGATGCATCAAGCTTAGAAAAAAGGAAGGGGAAGGAGGAAGGGAGTTTTCATGGGAGACACTTGAAATTTCATGGGAGCCACTTCTCTGTTAAAGGAGGAGGAGATTCAGCACAAAATGGGAATAAGAAAAGAGAAGGTATTGTGTACATTTGTGTTAGATACTAAAAAAAAAAAAAAAGGGGAGGGGAAGAGTCATACGCCCAGTACCAACCATTTCCCCATCAAAACTTCAAAAATTCATCTAGCCAAGTGAACTTTCTATATCTTTCTTTTATTTGTCTGAAAGCAAGGATATTGGGATGTAAGAATGGCTGAGGCTGGGAATGTGATGTTATTTAATGGGCCCACACTAATCAGAAGATGGAGGCAAAATGATGGAATCAATGTGGAATGATCAAAGACGCCCTGTTCCATCTAAAATACACCAAACAAAAAGGCAAGGCTGGCAGTTCAGTTCTAGAATAAAGAGAATATTCTAGAAGAAGAAAGACTATTTCCAGTGAATATCAAGTTTCTGGTACCTCCCTGCAGAGCAGGTCTTGGCAAAAGAGCAGGTTATTGGTGCTTGTTACCCCCTTTCTTTATAGCTTCTTCAAACTAATTATGGGGAAATATTTTCCATGGTTAACATTTTATTTCACCATTTCATGAATGACCTCTTTGCAGATTTAAAAGGAAATTTTCAAATTTTAAAAGAATTGATAAAGAACTGCAAGAGATCTGTTTTGTAAGGAGGAGTGGTAACACCTTCCAGGTTACCTAAGGTATGTTTTCAAATGTCATGGTAATAAAAGAATGAGCTGGGGACAGCATAGCAACGTTTCTTTTCAGGAAGTACCATGGCTTAAAAAACCATAAAGGGATTCACAGCTTCAACTTAATTAAGCAGCAATCTTGGAACAAAAAGTCTGGTGCAATGTGAAAAGTATAAGACATATTTTTTTTTCAAAAAGAGAGTTTAAAACATCTTAGCTTAATATGAGGCGGAGGTGAGTCCTTAGAAGTAGGTTCCATAGAAAGAAAGAAAGTGGAACATTGATTTTATAATTTTCTAAATGAACTCTCTGCCGATTTAATAGGAAATTTTCAAGTTTTTTTTAAAAAATGCAAACACCTCTGTTGTATAAGATGGAGCAGTAACACCTTCCAAATTAAGATATGTTTTCAAATGTCATGGATACAGAATAAGATGATGATAGCATGATAGTATTTCTTTACAGGAAATGCCATTGGTTCAAAAACTATAAAGAGAGTCACAGCTTCAACTTATTGTAATAAAGGAAGAAACTCAGAACAAAAAGTCCAGTACATTCTAAGACTTTTTTCCCCACACGAGTGTTTAAAATATTGTAAGTTAATATGAGGTGGAAGTGAGTACTTAGAAGTAGGTTCTAGAGAGAAAGTGGAATTCTCAACTGTTCAATATCTCAAGGCCCGAAAATATCCACAGTGGTTCTACATTTTAAAGGTAATTAATTTTTGTGACTTTGCAAATTTAACAGGAACCTAAATTAATAAAATGAGATTAAGAAATGTATTTATATCAAAAAGCTCAGCACAAAGCAGGGAACTTAACAGAAGACACTGTTCCAAAATGAGGAGAAAGAAACATGACAGATGAACTTCAGAAACCTGGAAGAAGATCTTTGTCATGTGCCCATAGCTAAGGAAAACACATACAGAATCACTTCTTCTGGCTGCCTGATGAAAGTATTTGGATAATTTCTGTGACCTCTCACTCTGAAAGGTAATTTTCTCTGTTTTACAAAACAAAACAAAAGTCTTAATCTTTTCTTTCCCTAAAGATGTTATCAGTATCACCTGACATGGCTGCTCTCCATTTAAGAAGCACCGAAGCAGAAAAGGGATTACAATCTTGTGTATGAATGGTACTTTTAAATAAATAAATAAATGCTACTTTTGTTAAATCTTTTCAGGCCTATTTAAAGCACAGCTCATCTTGGCAAGGAATTGATTAAGGAACTATTGACTGCAAAGGTCAAACTATATGTAATGAACGCTAAAATTATGCACTGTAATAACAATGTGTAGGTGAGAAAGAGGCATGTATGAGAACAGTTTAAAAAATAAATACAAGATTTAAAGGCCTCAGCTACACTGGGATGCTCTCTATATTTCATGTTATTTATCTAATATTAGGAGAAAGGGGAATGAATCATATATTAACGTTGGATGAAGGATAGATGTTAAATAATATGAAAAATAAATTGAATGAGGAAAGACGTTGCACTCCTTTTAGTGAGAAGTAAGAAACACATTTCCAGAAAAACAAATTATATGCTCTGGAAATACCGGAATACAAAATTCCAGCAGATGTGGTACACATTGTAGTATTTGTAGTTCCATGTGCTTTGTTTTGCCTGGTTCTTTAAATAACCTTTGACCAGGAGAAGGATGGAAGTTCAGGTTTGTGTCAATGTTAAGAAAAGAACAATCATGCACCAAAGTATATGACACGAGGTATAGAATGAAATGGAAAAGTGAGAAGCATTTCCAATGAACATCTCCAACATGTTGGTAAGTCCCTAAAATGTAGGTCCTTTTATTGGGAAGAGAACAGATTCCAGTTTTTCCTCACCTGATAGTATCTTGCAACTAAGTAGTGAGAAATATTTATAATAGTTAAAGGATAATGCCATCATTTTAGAAATGATTTCTTTGTAGGAAAGAAAATGGTAACCTCTTGTTCTCTGAAGAGAGAAAGATACAATCCTTAAGATAAATTTTCAACTGCAATAAACTCAGAAGAACACAGAATTTGACAAGACCATTTTTACTTGTCAGGATTGCCTTAGTTTAAAAAGGATAAAGAAATCTATTGTAAAGCACAAGCATAATTAAGAAAGCAACCGGCTCCTAACAAAAAGTCTGTAGTAATATAAGATTTACAACATATTTCTTCAAAACTGGAGCATACAGCATCACAAATGAATATTTCCATCGTGGAGGTGAGTCATTAGGAAGGAAGTGGAAAGGGAAAAGGGACAAGATTTCTGGCTTATATTTTCCTTGATGATGAGCTTGTTCAAAACGCTAGCCACCAAAAATAGTGGTTAACCATTCTTAAGCATGTATTTGTGATCTGACTGTAGATTTAAAAGGAAATTGTCCAGTTTGGGGGAAAAAACAGGAAAAAGAAAGAAACAGGATAAAGAAAGAAATAGAAATTAACACATCTGGCATGAATTAAAAAAATAGATCTTTTTGTTCAAAATTGGAAAGAGTGAAACATCATGGATGCTTGAAAGAATGTCCTTAAGATGCCGTTTTTAAGTTTTTGTTGGTTTAATTTAGTTAAACCAACGGTGGTGGGTGGTCGGGAAGGGGTAGGATAACTGTTTTAATCTGTATATTTTTTTTAACCTTGTTGTAACCCGCTCCGATTATGCGAATAGAGGAGAAGGGTATAAATAAACATCATCATCATCATCATCATCATCATCATCATCATTATTTTATATTTAAAGAAAGTATTAAAAGAAAGGATTAAATATTGTATTTAAATCTAACAAAGAATATTTAAAGACCTCAGCTATACAGAGATGAGCTTTATACTTCTCATGTTATTTATCTAATATTGGGAGAATTGAAACAAGAAAGTTCAGTGGATCAAGATGTCCATGGGTCAAAGAACAGAAGCTAAAGAATATCAGTTGGTGAAAAAAAGTTGTGTTTCATTTAAAATGTCTTTTATTTAAAATTATAGCAAAGTTGTCAGGTGAGATTTAAAAGACATAGTTCCAGAACAAAAGGTTGCATGCTCTGGAGAGACTTAAACACAACAGTCCATCAGATGTAGTGCATATTGTAGTATTTCTAGATCTAGGTGCTCTGTTTTGCCTGGCTCTCTAAATAACATTTGAGTAGGAAAAGAATGAAAGTTCAGGTTTCTGCCAATGTTAAGAAAGGCACAGACATGCACCAAAAGATGTGACACAAGGTACAGAACTCATCCTCCTTCAAGAATGGAAAAGTGAAAAGCATTTCCCCAAAACATCGCCATCATTTTGGTAAGTCCCCAAAAGGTAGGTTCCTTTATTAGGAAAAAAATAGATTCCTGGTTTTCCTTCACTTGACAACCACGTAGAGCTACGAACTGAGTAATATTTATTACAGTTAAAGGGTGACAACATCTTTTATAAATGACCTCTTTATAGATTTGAAAGAAAGTTTTCAGGTTAAGAAGAAATGGAATCCTGTTCTCTGAAGAAAGAGTGATACATCTTTAAGGTAAATTTTCAGTTGCAAGAAACAGAAGAATACATATATTGACAAAATCATTTTTACTTGCAGGGATTCGTTTAGTTTTAAAAAGATAAAGCAATCTAATGTGAAGCATAAACATGATTCAGAAGTTAAACAGCTTTTAATAAAATGTATGGAATTAATATAAGATGCAGAACATATTTCTTCAAAAATGGAGAGTAAAGCATCACAATTGGATTTGCCCATCATAAAGGTGAGTCCGTAGGAAAGGAGGAAACAGGAACTAGATTTCTGGTTAATTTTCCCTGATGATTGGCATGTTCAAAATCCTATGTACCAAAAGTACTTATTAACCTTTTCAAAGAGTGTATTTGTGATTTCTCTTCTGATTTAATAGGAAATTAAATTCCAACTTGGGAAAGAAGAGGATAATGAAAGAAATAGACAAATATTAACAAGTCTGGTATGAATTAAGGCAAAAAATGTTTTTTTCCCCAAAAGGAGGAAAGAGTGAAACTTCACAGATGAACTTCACCAATTTTAGGTCTTGTACCACTTTTGAGACTAACTGAAAGAAAGATGTTGGCAGGATGAGGTTTTGTAGACTTCAATCAACTTCCTCAGATCTTCTGAGACTAACAGACTAACATGGCTATATCTTTGAATAGGTTTCAGATGTTAGGAATGCAATACACACTTGCTTAGAAGCAGATTGCAACTGGCCATTTATATCTGAAGATGTTAGTATTGAATTATAAGAGTACTCACCCAAAAGTTGATTCCAATGAAATAAATAGGTTTTGGAGTAAATGAATAGGATTGGGAGTATACGGTCCACACTGAGAGTTAAAGTTTGCTACAGATCTCAATGAAAACACTTTGAAAGAAGTAGGCTGAAGTCCCAGTCTGTTTATGCACAAAAGGACACCAGTTTATGTGTGTATCCACACTGTACAATTATAGTGTGGACAAGGGGATCTGAGGCACACTGAACATGATTGTTCAGGTGGAACACAAGTATGCATATCCATCAGATTGCAGTGAAGATATTGATGCCTTAATCAGTAATAAAACGGATGAGATTGGGCAACCTGAAGCTTAAATTAAAAAGATTAACCAAACTAACTGAATATACAAAAGTGTAACTTTTCCAATACAGCATTTCAGTCTGTTCAAAATGAGACAAGGTGGGCATTCTCTTTGAAGGTAAAGCTAGACTTTGCTTCCCTCCTGAATGTCCATATAGCAGACCACGGTCATGGTGCCTTGTCCAGCCGTGGCAAGTGTGCCAATGGCAATGATTTCTGCTTTCGGACAAGTTCAGGCCTAGTGCGTGACGGAGGGTGAAACAAAAGGGTGGTTGTCAGTCGGTCCAGGAGCAGTTATAACAAATCAGCGATTAAGATGCCAGAAGCCATCAAGGAGCAAACAAAGCTGTCAAACCAAAGCAAGATCAAGGAGACACAAATGCTAGAGGATAGTCAACCATCCACATAAGACAGCTGTGAACAACAGAGACATTGGGGGCTGCTGGAAGAATTACAGCCATCTCCTTCAACAACACCAGCGGCCTAAATAATCAGCATCCCTTATGTGTTTATTGTTCATTACTCAGCAAAGGATCGTGGTGTGTCTTCAGCATCCTCAGCCTCTGCAACCTCCTGATGGGGAGCAGGGACCCTACTACCTCTGCCCCAGCTCTTGGGACCTTCACTATCAGGAGTAGCCGATTCCTGGCAAGCTGCCTTTTCTTTCTCCTCTTCACCCGAATTGAACACGGAGAGAGGTATGACACCCTTGAACTTCAAGATCTTTTGATCCAAATACCTCCCCAGACTATAGAACTCATGATGCTGAAAAATGGAGCCCTGACATTTGAACTGGCTTTATACTAGTAGATTGGTATCATATAGACGCAGTCAAAGTAGCTGTACTTACTGTCAGGTAGAGGTGGCTGTTTCTGTTAGTGTGATTGCGCAGGCTGCGTTGCACCACACTGAAGCTGTGCGCCTGGATGGCTGAGAAGTGACACGGAGCTCTGTTCAGGTTGGAGAAACTCCTTTCCCCCTCCAGAAGCAGACAGATATCTCTCATGGAGGCTCTGCAGTCTTTGTTGCTCTGTACACAAGTGTGTACTCAATGCCACAGCGAGATGCAATGCACCATACAGCATCAGCATCAACACAACAACTCATAAGGACCCACACTGTACACTCCTCCCTTATATACGTGCGCATCTTCTTCTCCTGTGCACTTTTGCCCAGCAGCCTCTTCCTGTGTGCACCCTCTAGACAGTTCCCCCATGCAGGCCAGGGAGACTTGGCAGTTTTCTGTTTGCCATGCTGTCTGTCCCCTCTTGTGACTCAGCACAGCCCAAATGCTGACTCAACATGGCATATTGGGGATTTCAGGGAACCCTGGCACCTTTCCCCATGTCTGAGCATTTTCCAGGATCCTATTCTCTAACAGTTTCATGGGGCAGGTGCCTGGAGGGAGGCTAAAAGGGTCAAAGGGAAAGCTGTATAGACAGTGAGCCCAGCCATTTTGCTAGTCTGTTGACTCCAAGTGTGGGAGATATTATCTCATCCTCACCACTGAGAAGAAAAGGCCCAACTGCCAATCTAGTTGACTTTTGTATCTGGAATGAGATGGGGCACTTTTCTGTCTTTCCTCTCAAGCAGTTAAAGCTCTTGGGCTAGCTCTCTAAACCCATATTTACATATTCTCTACCCATTCTGTACTGGGTAGAAAAAGCATCTTATCTGTTACTAAGAGGAAGGGAACAGTGTGGGGTGCAAAATCCTCACCCCCTTATTCTGATGCATTTCTTTTCTTTAAACCCTTCTCCTTTTTGGCTTGCTTCACTATCAGACCTGTACTAGAGAAACCAGCTTAAAGCAAGACTAGTGATGTATTGACGTGGGAGAGGAGACGATTTGACTAGGCTCCACCATTCAAACAAACTGCTTCATTTATATACCGCTTCATACCCCCTAAGCAGTGTCTTAACGGTTTATAACTGTAAGTTCCTTGCCCCTAACAATCTGGGTACTCCTTTTTGGGACCTTGGAAGGATGCAAGCCTGAGTCAAGCTTGAGCCCTTTGGCTGGTATTGAACTCTCAACCTTATGGTTTTGAATGAGTGGCTGAAGTACAGGCATTTAACCACTGCGCCACCAGGGCTCATATGGTACAAATGGTACTCATTCAGGCCTCCTGGTACAAATCTCTCTCTCTCTGTGTATACATCTGGTTTGATTGTCTGAGACTCTCAAGATTATTACATACGACTTTTTTTGGTATTTTTAATTTTTATTGAGTTAGTCATATGGCTTACATTTATCTAGAGTGAAAAAAGCAAAAAATATAAATCTATTATCATACATGTATTTATTTACTGTATTTGTTGATCCGAGTGCTTCTTTTTTTTGGTGGGTGGGGGGAGATGTAACATGCAAGTGCACAGTACTAGACTCATCTAATGCAATTTACAGCATAACTCTATATGAAAGGAAGGAAATATGTAAGCTATCACTGCAGTTCATTTACTGCATTCTCTGTCCAAGTAGTCAAGGAGTGCAATACAGTATAACTTAGCTGTAAACTTGTATTGAACAGTTCTTCTGGGATCAGCCTGACCCTTATCAGTTCCTTTCCTTCTTTCAGGAATAGCAAATATTTAAGTTCTATGCAAGCTTAATGTCAACGCATACCATTTTAAAAGATGCTGTATGAATGTCAAGTATTAATCATTGCAGAAGATCAAGTTCCAGAAGACTTTTTAAGAGGACAGCAGAACCTGCCCCAGTGGAGAAGAATTGGAAAGATGCTTATGGAAGTGCTGATATTGAAAGCGAAATCAAGTGAAATCTCCGGAGTCAATGTTCAGAGCTGTTCACCAAAGCATCAGTTCACTCCAGAGCTGCACAAAGAAGACATTAATCCCCACTTCCATGTTTCAGTTCATGATGTTTTTCTCTGGAGGAGCCAGCAAAGAGCACAGCACAGGAACTGATGATGGAGCATGCCCAGGCTAGTGCTGACTGCCACTTTTGGGGTTGGGAAGGAATCTTCCTCCAGGGCGGATTGGCCTGAGATCCTGGAGGTATTTTGCCTTCCCCTGGGCACTGAGCAGGAGCCACTTGCTACGTGAATTGGCACATCCAGATCAATGTCAAAAAATCATCTTTAAAATAATGAAAATATTAAAAATAATAAAGATAAACAAGCATAAAAACAAATAAGAGATATTAAATGAAAAATAAATTTATTGATAAAAACTAGGTCTTGTTTCCTTTGCCTTTTTCACTGAAATATTAAGTACACTTCTATTTCCTGCTGTTGCTTGGATTCTATGAAAATGTGGCTTGCTCTGCCAGATAGCAAGGGATTTGGGCTTACATTTTAGAAATTTTGATTGTGTCAACCTTCTGCTTGAAGTTTTAAGTTTTGGATCTAATTGTTGGTGAAATAAAGCTCTCAATCACAATAGATTTTAGGTCTTGTAGCACCTTTGGGACTAACTGAAAGAAAGATGTTGGCAGCATGAGCTTTAGTAGACTTCAGTCGACTTCCTCAGAAATCAATGAAAGCTCTTTGAAAGACGTATGCGGCAGTCCCAGTCTGTGTCTACCCAAAAGGACACCAGTTTATGAGTGTATCTACACTTGGGAACTTCAAGGCAGCCTTTTCACAAGGCTGGTTTATTTTGCTAGGGACAAACGCAGGTGGGGCTATAGCTCGGTGGCAAACGCACACGTTTTGCATGCTGAAGAGTCAAGCGGTGGCATGACCAGGTCGCACCAAGAAATACCTTTCTCCACCAAAGACTTTGGAGAGCTGCAGCCAGCTCCATTCCTTTAGTTAATGGTTCTTCTTGTTGTTGTGTGCATTCAAGTCATTGCCGACTTATGGTGACCCTAAAGTGAACCTTTCACAGGGTTTTATTGGAAAGTTTCTTCAAAGGGGGGTTTGCTGTTGCCTTCCTCTGATGCTGAGAGAGTGTGACTTGCCCAAGGTCACCCAGTGGGTTTCGTAGGTGAGCAGGGATCGGAACCCTGTTCTCCAAAGTCATAGTCCAATGCTCAACTAAGCATCTTCAAAGAGAGACTAGACAGCTCCTGCTGGGGCTGCTCTGGAGTTCCTCCACTGATTCCATGCTCTTTACGAACTCTGTGGCTGCATCCACACTGTAGAAATCATCCTGTTTAACTGCCTTAGCTCCATGCTATAGAATTTTGGGAAATGTCATTTTGTGAGACATGTAGCTTTCTCTGTCAGAGAGCTCTGGTGCCACAATAACCTACAAATCCCAGAATTTCATAGCATGGAGCCATGGAAGTTAAAGGGATATCAAACTGCAGTGCAGATGTAGTCTGTGATTCTATCCTTTGAATCACTCTTGTAACAAAACTCTAGGACAATGATGGAGTTGACTTGAAATCCCATGACATCACCGTTGCATTTAGCAACTCAGAAATATTTAAACCCAGGAAGGCTTATATCCTAATGCTGTTTTAAAGAGAAATCCTGCCCATCCCTCCCAGACAATAAACTCTGTGTCATAGAATATATAATTTATTTCAAATTCTTCCTGAGACTAATGGGCCTCTAAGCTACATTTAAGAGGCGCCCCACAAAGCAAACTGACTTTTCTGCCCCGATGCTTTGGCTGGAGGTTCCTTTAGCCTCTTGAAAATTTAAGAAAGATGTCACCCTAAAATAAATGGTTCTGCTCAAGAAAGATTCCATGCTTTATCTTCCCCAAACTTCATGCTTCAGGTTTTTTGCCTACTTCAATTTTTTGCTTTTTTTCTTCCCTTAAGGGTTTTCTTTTTGCAACACGATCCTGCTATTAGGAAAGAAGCCAGGGAAATGCATCATATTCTACTGACCTGGGCAGAGGCCAAGAAGTTGGTTTTATTATTATTATTATTATTATTATTATTATTATTTCTTGGGAAACAGAGCGCTTTTAGAACTGCAGCATAAAACATCAGCTGTTCTGAATCAAACTGAAGTGGGAAGGCCAGGTCTGATTTCACTGATAACAATAATAATAAATTTTTATTTATATTCCGCCCCTCTGGGTAAACAATCGGGGCGGAGTACAACATTTTAAAATACATAAAGTTAAAATACAATTCGGTCTCCCCTCCCACCCGTTAAAAATGAATTAAACTAGGAATGAAATTTAAAGCAATGAAACATTAAAACATTAAACATTAATGGCTCTAAAACTTGGATACGTGGGCGGCCACAAGGGTATCAATGTCTCATTTAATGGGAGTGGAGGGACAATGAATGACAGAAAAGTTAGTCATTTTCTGGGAAGGCCTGCCGGAAGAGATGCGTCTTAGTGGCTCTCTTAAAGCTATTATTTTACTGTATTTTAAAAGTTTGTATCCCAGCTTTCAGCATAGGATTGCATATACTCCTCATTTGTCGATTGCAATGGCAGGGAGTAGGAAGTTGGGATTTGAGCCAGGTAGATGCTCAAACTATCCCTGGCACCCAGCATTTGGGTATAGGGTTGCCAGGTCAGTAGTTTCCCATTCTCTAAGACTTCAGTGACAAAACCTTCGACCAGTGGGAATACTAGAGTTGGCATCACTTGGTGCGGTAACTCATGGTGTCACCCCATTCCCTTGACTGCCTCCCATATCACACCATACAGAATCCTTACCACAGTCAGCACTCTAACCATGGATTTTTTTTTATCAACAGATCTGACCACCCACGGCTTGAAAATATTGAAAATATTACCCAGTGAATACAATGTTCTTAGCAAGAGTGCTACGAGTGTTAACTTCAACCATTCCATTGATTCCTTGGGCAAGAGATCATGCCAGTGTTCTTCAAAGTTTTCTTCATCCACATAAGTTGTCAAGAATAAGGAATTTTTGCCAAACCATAACACTGATATATACATGCCTTTAACCATCAAGATAGAATTTGCCTATATGCTTCTAGCCCCAGGGGCCTCGGATTGTAGCATCTAAACACAGCTTCCGTTCTCCTGAACTGTTTAATCATTTACATGTAAAGCCTTACTGCTCTTTTGATAGCCAAGGAATGCCATGTTATATCCACGATTTCACTATGCCATTGTATGTAATGGGACTTGTGCATCCACTGATCTATGGGGGGGGGGGGGTCCTAGTAATCCTTGGTAATGCTGGGGTTCCCAAGAAATACTATGGGAGGAAGAAAGCATCATGTTGATCTCCAACATAAAACCAGTTATTATCCCTAATATATAAGCTACTGACACTAATGATACAGTCACCCCTCCGTATCCAAGGATGCTTTATCCATGGATTCAAGCATCAAAGCCTTGAAAATATTCAAAAATATCTTGAATTCCCAAAGCAAACCTTGTTTTTGCCATTTTGTATCCATAGAGGTCCTGGAACTAAAATCCAGTGGATACCAAGGGCCTACTGTAATGGTTTGAGTTTTTTTGTTTTTTGTTCTTTGGCATTAATGTTACTCATAAATCGTAATTGCCATATATCACTGAATGTAATCACAATAGTTGTGACAAAAATAATGAGCAAAATTAAAATTATAACTTTAAATTACAGTATCCTATGAACACCTAAATGTATTCACATGTACATAGTTAAAGGCCATCGAAATCCCATGGTGTAGTTGTCTGAGATATGATTCTGAAGACCAGAATTCAATTCCCAGCTTGGCCATGCAACCCACTGGGTGACCCTGGGCAAGTCACACTCTCTCAGCCTGAGGGGAAGGCGATAGCAAACCTGCCCTGAACAAATCTTGCTAAGAAAACCCCATGATAGGTTCGTCTTGGAAATGACTTAAAGGAACACAACAACAAAAAACAAAATCATAATTTAATAAAGCACCATATACTACATTCAAAACACTCTCTTGCCACATGATTTAAGAACCAAAGATTTAAGAAAGAGACCAGAGAGAAGGCCAACTGAAGGGAGCATTTCATAGCTTGGGAGCAGCCACCACGAAAGCCCTCTCCCATGTCCTCATCTGACAGGACTGGAAGGATGGTGAGAACCAAGAGAAATCCCTCCCTTGAAGAACTTAAAAATGGAGTTGTTGTTGTTGTGTCCTTTTGTGTCATTTCTGACTTACGGTGACCCTTTGATAAGGGTTTCTTGGCAAGATTTGTTTAGAGGAGGTTTGCCATTGCCTTCCCCTGAAGATGAGAGCAAGTGACTTGCCCAAAGTCACCCAGTGGTTTTCGTGGCTGAGCTGGGATTTGAACCCTGGCCTCCAGAGTCGTAGTCCAATACTCAAACCACTAGGCCACACAGGCTCATAAAAAAGTCTTTGCTGTCCCCAGAAAGAGAGCAGAGAGGGGATCAACAAAAACTCCCAGGGGAGGGGGTTTCACAGCTTGGGAGCAGCCACCAAGAAGACCTTCTCCCATGTCCTCACTAGGCAGATTTGTGATGGTGGTGGGACGAAGAGAAAGCCCTCCCATGAAGACCTTAAAATTTGGGCACACTCATATCGGGAGATATGGGCTAGTCTACATGGAAGTGTATTATGTAAATTGATGCAGATTTTTCCTCGTTCACATTGACGTTTAATTCTTCACTTTCCTGCGCATATTTCCTGCATCTCTCTCTCCCTCTCTTGAAAATGCACAGCTACCCAAATCCATGCAAAACAGATGGACAGCCACTTGTTTCTCCTCCAGAGTTTTTCTCCAGAGTTTAAGCAGATTTTTTTGGAGGGGGACACTGCAAAAAGCCGTAACTCCTGCAAATCATGTGTGGATGGATCATATTCCTACCAGCTAGAATGAGAAATTTTAATCAGACAAGCGCATGGTCTTTCAAAAGTTCTCGATCCAAGCCTTTCTAATGGTCTGGGTCCAAGCCTGTGAAAGGCCAACAAATGGGTGATATGGAAGAAACAGGAAGAAAAATAACCAGCTGAATATATATATATACCATCAAGTCTGTGAACTTGAAATGAGCGGACTTGGAAATCCACAGAGGGGCAACCGCTATTAATATCAATGGAGCATGTATGTGGTGCGCACTCCACCTTCATGCACATCCCATTTAAGCCTATGCGCTTGAATATGCACAAGATTTTGAACTCACCGGGGGGGGGGGGTCCAGAACAGATCCCCAACAAGTTTAAAGGGGCAACTCTGTGTGTGTGCATGTGTTTCTGTAATGAAGCCGCCTTGGCTCCTCTTTCGGAGAAAGGTGGAATAAAAATTAAATAATAAATAAATAAATAAATAAATGTGAAAGTGAATTTTCTTTGAGGATTGCAGAAGTCAGGGCTTGGAGTCCAAAAACAGCTTAGAGTCCAGAAACAGAACTAAAGGTGGATTGTTTTTTATGCAGTTTTTGCAATTACCTGTACTAACCGCCACTCTCCACATTGAATTCAAAGGGGAAAAGATCAGCATGTGGTTTATAGTCCATAGCAAAGCATTTGACTGTATAGATCATGAAAAGCTATGGACGGCACTCAAGGACATGGGGGTATTGTGGACAGCCAAAAACACAAATAAATCATTCTGTTGTTGATGTAATACAAGTTTCCAAAATCCAAACTATTCCATAATCCAAAATTATCAATATGGGAGAAAATGACATCTTTGTTTTCTGATAGTTCAATGTAAACAAATTTTATTTCATGCACAAAAATTATTAGTTGTTTTGGCTCCAGGCCTGGGAGAAAAGCAGCATAGAAACTAACAAATGTAATGTGTATAAAATTACCTTCAGGCTATGTGTAGAAGGTGTACATAAAACATAATTGAATATTATGTTTAGACTTGGGCCCCATTTCCAAGATATCCTATTATGTTGAAGCAATGTTTTAAAAACCCGAAGAACCCCGAAATTCAAAATATTTCTAGTCCCAAGCCTTTTTGTATATGGGAGATTAAACTTGTCATATTCATAAACATCATCATGATTTCACTTAAATGTTGCCTTTCTCTTGGTGGGGGAGTCAGCTTTTCCAGTTTCTGATATCAATAATTATTTCATTTCATCTATATGCTCAGTAGGATCCAAATAGGATCACCAACAGAGTCAGGTAAAAAGAGTGAAATTTTAAAAATCAGTTGAAATCATCCTATTATGAGAAATGTAACCCATGAAATTGGACCTTATGGAGAAGTGGTCCTATGGGACCAGGCAGAATGGAGAGTGTTTGTTTGTTTGGTTTCCATGGAAACAACTGAGACTCTTCGCCAAGGTGGCAGTTGCGTCAGTTGAGGTTGAGAGGAGGTTGAGAGGTGGAGAGACCTCAAGACAAGAGGCATTTCTCTTGGTGGCTTTGCCTATTTTCTATTTGTTGGGAGTGTTTTGAGTCCAGGTTTGTTTCAGTGGACCCTACTCCTGCTTCTTGAAGGCTTGATCTGATCTGAAAGCATCCGTATTCACTCATTCATTTGGTACGTTCATTGAACTATAGGACTGTGTTATTTATTAAATTTCATCCCCCCTTTCTCCAATGGGTGGGTCTCAAGGTGGCTTAGAGTACAAAAGATCGAATGAACAAAAGCATTTGTAAAACGTACACATGATCGTAAAAGAAAAGGATGGTGCTGTTGCTTCGGTTGGCAGTTAGTTCTCAAAGTTCTGCAAAGGACAATCTACAAATGTTAACTGGGAGGGAATTAGGAAACGGAAGGACAATGGCTTGCAGATATATCACATAGATAGATGTGAAGATACAATAGAAATAAAGCGAAATGCCCTTGACCTAATTATATCTGGAGTTGAAAAGGGGTTAATGAGAAAGACTTACAAATTTCTATTGGAGAACAGATTTAAAAATGAAACGATTAAAGAAACTTTGATTAAATGGATGCAAAATATTGGCAGACCAATTTCAATGGAAATGCGGGGGGAAACGTGGAAAATTAATCACAAATTTACTAAAGCTTTGAAAGAAAACTATTTAAAGATATTTCACAGGTGGTATCTTATTCCATCAAGACTCTCAAAAATGAGCAAACACCTAGATTTTAAATGTTGGAAATGTAAAGATAAATTTGGCACAATGTATCATGTCTGGTGGCAATGTAAAATAATTAAAAAGTTTGGGCAAAAAATACACAAGAAAATGAAAGCAGTACTAAGATTGAATATTCCACTCATTCCAGAAGTATTTTTATTACACATAGTAGCAAAAATGCAATCAAATTTGTCTCCAAACCAAATAAGCGTGATCTTATCTATGATCTCTGCCACCAGAATGGTGCTGGCTAGACACTGGAAATCTAGCACAATGCCTAGCATAGATGAATGGAAGTTAAGGGTAGCTGAACTATGGAATATGGACAGATTATCAATGTATTTATCAGGGAAAACTATTCAAGATCCTGAGGAGAAATGGAAGGATGTAGTGACCGCATGATATTAATGCTTATATTTTTCGAATGATGACCTGCTTGCCTTAAGATACAGATAAAGAAGTTGTAATTGTATATACGAATAACAAATATCCTAACTTTTATTTTCATTTTCTATCTCAACAACCACCGATAATATATATATATACATAGGTACATGGACATGTATACGTATGTGTGTATATATATGTATGTATATATGTATGTATGTATGTATGTATGTTTACGGGTGTATGTGTACATATACGAATGTCTATATTGTTTCTACTATGTCAAGTTTGTATTTGATTTCAATCATTAACCCACCTATTATTTGATATAAGGTAGATAATTTTAATATTTACGCACACAGTTGATACAAGATGTAATGTTCAATACAAGATTGTACTGTTATTGTATGGAAACATCAATCAAAATTATTATAAAAAAATAAAAAGAAAGACAGCGATAGATGTGATTTCCATACTAGTAGGTTGTCGAACCTGCTCTGTTTTTTTTGGTCTGAACTTTCTCTGGTGCTGACTCTATCTTGGAACTGGGCTTCAGCACCATGGAAGAAAAACTGGAGGAAATTCAATGCCCAATAACATGGAAGCCACAGTCTGTCACAGTGTACATGAATTGTGTAATATAGGATTTTTGTTTTGCTTTCGTCTGTCTTGGCTTTCCCAGCTCCACTAAATGACCCCAAGATCAAGCAATAAGAGAGAAGGAGGAAAACTGTTTCTCCTTCCACCTTCTCCACGCCATGCAGAAATTGATGCACCTCTTTCAGGGTCATGCCTATTCCCAGTTTTGCTCCTTAAACAAACAACAACAACAATGGTTGTAAATTTTCACAGAAGACATATTATTTGGGTGGCAGTCCAAGAAAAATCCTCTGAGGAAGGTGCCCTAAATTCCTTTTAGTAGGCATATAGGCTGGGTGTTGTTTTCATCCACAGTTATACGATGGGGATAACCAATGACAAACCTCCTATTAACAAATCTTGTCAAGACAACATAAGATAGGTTCCCCTTGGGCCGCTATGAATAGGAAAAGACTTGAAGTCACACCCCAACAACATTGTAAGAGTACCACAGTCCTATGAGATCAGGTATTTTTCTTATACCATGGAGCAAATGATACCTGGGAGACTGAGCAGTGGAGCAGCACCTTCTGCAAGCCATCTTCCTGACCCTTCCAGGTATCTACAGGCTCAGGCCAATGCAACCTCTTCATTTTTACAGGCTCAGACCTAAAAGGGATGAGCAAGATGGACAAATCATTTGGAATGGAGAGCAAGACCGATGATTCTAAAGATTTCAAGGGTCCAAGCTTCGAGAAATGGAGGTCCCAGATCATCAAAGAGGATCCAATGGAAGCATACGAAGCCTTGAGGTTGGTATTTAATCCAAAGTATCCTTAACTCTTCCTGTCAATTAAAATGCAGTATAACAATGCTAAAGAAACTCTCAAAGCACCTTTGCATGGGGTGATGGGATCTAATACACTGGGAGTGGCAGGTTCCCCCATAGTGGATTCCTGGCAAGTGTAACACAGCCATTGTAATATCAGCTAGGAGTTCTTAGCCAACAATCTCTTCAGGGCCAGAAGGGTTGCAAAGTAAAAATCAGTAGTGTAAAACTACTGTAGTGAGGAATATCTAAAACTTTTCTGTTTAACTTTTGGGCAGGAGATATTCAAGGAGAGCATGGAAGGTCTCTTGATCATTGGGGCTTTAGTTGTCTCAAAGAGTTTTAGAAGAAATCAGAAGCAACTTTTTAGTTTTCTCTAGTATTTTCAAAAACCAGAGGTGCAACATCCAAGCATCCAGGGTGGGATCGGTGACTCTATTGAATGGTTGCAGGGAAGCCTGCATGGACAGGCTGCAGATGGTAGTACTGCTCAGTGCCCCATCCCAGGACACTAAGCATCCTGATTGTTTCATTTGCTAGCTTCCCTCCTGAGTCAGACGCCCGTGACGATGAGCTGGAGGAGAAGTTTGCGGCTGAAATGACACCTTTAACTGATTGTCTTCAGAACTTCTTTGTACCGTACAAAGGTAAATAAATGACCTATGCCCCCTCAGCCTGCTGGTGTTTTAGGCCTTGGAGGTCTATATGACAGAGGTTTGGAGCAACCTCTTGAATACCTATTTGACTTTCCAGGTTGGTTCCTTTGCTGAGCTTTGAGGTTCCCCAATTGTGTTTCTGTGCCAGCTAAGTTGGAATTTTGGGAAGGAAGAAAAATTGTAATTTTGGTTTTTCATTTGTCTGTCCTAAATTTCCCAACTCCACTAAATGACCAAATGATCAAGTGATAAGAGAGAAAGCAAAACTGTATCTCCTTCCACTTTCTCCACCCCATTCACATATTGATGCACCTCTTTCATGGTCATGCTTATTCACAGTTTTGCTCCTTAAAAAACACAATGGTTGTAAATTTTCACAGAAGGCATATTACTTGTGCAGCTGTCCAAGAAAAATCCTCCCAGGAACGTGCCCTTAACTGGTTTTCCTAGGCATAGAGGCTGGTGGGTTTTTTCATCCACAGTTATACAGTGGAGGTGGCCTATGACAATTCTCCTATGAATAAATCATGCCAAGAAAACATAAGATAGCTTCACCTTGGGCCACCATGAATAGGAAAAGACTTCAAGGCACACCCCAACAACATTGTAAGAATATCACAATCCCATGAAGCAAATGATACCACAATCTTATACCATACATCAAATGATACCTGGGAGGATAAGCAGTACAGTAGCACCTTCTGCAAGCCATTTTCTTGGCCCTTCTTAGTTTCTACAGGCTCGGGCCAATGAAACTGATTCGTTTCCACAGATTCACACTTCAAAGTGACGAGCATGATGGAAATATCATCTGGAGAAGAGAAGAAGACAGATTGGTCAAAATATATAAAGAGTCCAAAGTTCATACGGAAGCCCAAGAGCATCCAAAATAACCCAAAGGAAGGATCCGAAGTCAGGAGGTTGGTATTTAATCCAAGGGCCCATGGAAGATGTGCCTGTTTCTTTCTTTATTTCTCCCCTATTCAAGCATCAATGTCAGGACCCAAAGTATCCTTCACTCTTCCAGTTAATTAAAATATAATAATTCTAAAGAAAGTCTCAAAGCACCTTTGGATGGGGTGATGGGATCTAATACTAAGGGAGTCACAGGTTTCCCTATAGTGGATTCCTGGCAAATGTAACACAGCAAATAATAATAATAATAATAATAATTATTATTATTATTATTATTTCTAGCCCGCTCCCCTATGGGATAGAATCGGAGCGGAGTACAACAAGATTAAAACATACAGAATTAAAATTTATCGACAACCCATTCCCAATGACCCACCCCTTAAAAATAAATTAAATTATCAATGATTTAAAACCATGACAAAATTAAAAGCGTAATTCATCCTCGACAGTTCTTAATTGAAGAAAGAGATAGCACCAAGCAAGGGCTCAGGTTTGATTGATAGATCCAGTTTTGGAGCTGGGATCTAAGAGGTTTTGGGAAAGGCCTGCCGGAAGAGATGCATCTTCAGAGCTTTTTAAAAGCAATCATGTAATGTTATAAGTCGCATCTCATCCGGCAAACCATTCCAAGGCTTGGGAGGAGTAGCGGGAAAAATCCTCTGGGAGGTCCGCGACAGTCTAGATTTCACAGGCTGCAACAGATTCCTCCCAGAGGATCAAAGTGTGCGGGGGGGGGTTCATACGGGGAGAGGCGGTCCCTAAGATAAGATGGACCCAAGCCATTGTAATTTCAGCCTGGAGTACTTAGCCAACAACCTCTTCAGGGCCTCCGTTTGCCTCAGCTGTCTTCGAAGAGAGGTAGGCATGGATTTGGTGGAGATCTCTGATAGCTCTTGCTACTGTTTTCTTTTAACAACACAAGTGTATGGTGTCCTGCATGAAGTTTGGCATTCCCTTGGAGCGACAAGTGCCTTTGGGTATTTCGAGAGATCCTGGGAATCTGGTTTCATTAGGAACTGCTGCTGTAATTGAAATTACTGTTGCGATAGAAACCTTTACTTCTATTCCACTTCAGTCCTCCCTCCAAAAAGCAGGACACTGGGCAATTTACAAATTGAGCAGGGAAGATCCAATACGATTGAAACATACCAGATGGAATGGCACGACACTATTAAAAACATCAGAAAAAGTTAGGGCACAATAGATAAGAATAATAATAGAAAGATTTAGAAGTGATTGAAAGTAAGAATAAGTAGTGTAAAACTACTGCAGTGAGGGATATCTTAAAGTTTTCTTTTTCTCTTTTTGGGTGGAAATGTTTAAGGAGAGCATAGAAGGTCTCCTGATGATTGTGTCTTTAGTTTTCCCAAAGAGTTTTAGAAGAAATCAGAAGCAACTTTTTAGTTACTTCTGGTATTTTCAGAAACCAGAGGTGCAACATCCAAGCATCCAGGGTTGTTCTTTACCTTGGAAATATTTAGAGGCAGGGACGCCTGCATGGACAGGCTGCAGGTGGTAGGACTGCTCAGTGCCCCATCCCAGGACACTCAGCATCCTGGTTGTTTCCTTTCTCAGCTCCAGTCCTGAGTCTGTCACCCGGGATGCTGAGATGCAGGACAAGGTGGAGGCTGATCGGAAACCTTTGGGGGAGAACAGCTGTAAATCGGCCATGATCAATATGGAAGAGGATGTGACACAAAACCAAGGAGAAGGTAAATAAAGGAGCTGTGATCCTTCCACCTGCTGCTGGATTAAGCCTGGGGGGCGGGTGTGTATGTGGCAGAGGTTTGGAACAACCTGCACTATAGCTTTTTTTCACTTTCCAGCTTGGTTTTCTGGCTGAGTTTCAGGTTCCCGAGTTGTGTTTCTGTGCCAGCTAAGTTGGAATTCTTCAACTGACAAAAATTATGCAAAATATGAACTTGTATTTTTACAAGTTACACCATTTCTACCAACCCAGGGGCGTGCAATGCCTGGTGATGCTCTTCTGTAAACAACCATGGAAGAATGCAAAGCACAAAAACTCCTCTGGCCACCCTAACATTTTGGAAAGGAAGAAAAATGGCAAATTGTGATTTTTGTTTTCCATTTCTGTGCCCTGAATTTCCCAGCTCCACTAAATGACCCCAAGATCAAGCAATAAGAGAGAAAGAGGAAAACTGTATCTGCTTCCACCTTCTCCACCCCATGCAGAAATTGATGCACCTCTTTCATGGTCATGCTTATTCATGGCTGTACATTTTCACAGAAGACATATTATTTGGGTGGCAGTGCAAGAAAAATGCTCCCAGGAATGTGCCCTAAACTTGTTTTCCTAGGCATAGAGGCTGTTGGGTTTTTTCATGCACAGTTATACAGTGGAGGTGGCCTATGACAAACCTCCTATTAACAAATCTTGCTAAGAAAACATAGGATAGTTTCCCGTTGGGCTGCCATGAATAGGAAAAACCTTGAAGTCACACTCCAACCACATTATAAGAATGTGACAATCCCATGAGATGAGGTATTTCTCTTATACCATGGAGCAAATGATACCTGGGAGGCTAAGCAGTGGGGTAGCACCTTCTACAAGCCATTTTCCTGACCCTTCTTAGTTTCTACAGGCTCAGGCCAATGGAACTGCTTCGTTTCTACAGGCTCAGACTTCAAGGGGATGGACAAGATGGAAAATTCATCTGGAGCAGAGAGGAAGACAGATGACTTGCCAGATATCAAGAGTCCAAACTTCCAGCACTGGAGGTCCCAGATCATCGAAGATGACCCAATGGAAGAATACGAAGGGTTGAGGTTGGTATTTAATCCAAGGGCCCAAGGCAGAGATAGTTGTTTCTTTCTTTATTTCTTCCCTATCCAGCATCTCTGTCGGGATCCAATGTATCCTTAACCCATCCTGTTAATTAAAATATAATAATGCTAAAAAAACTATCTCAAAGCACCTTTGCACAGAGTGATGTGATATAATTCTAAGGAAGTCACAGGTTCCCCCATCTTGGATTCCTGGCAAATGTAACACAGCCATTGTAATATCAGCTGGGAGTTCTTAGCCAACAACCTCTTCAGGGCCACCATTTGCCCAAGCTTTCTTCGAAGAGAGGTAGGCATGGGTTTGGTGGAGATCTCTGATAGTTCTTGCCACCTTTTTCTTTTAACACTACACGTTAATTAAATCCTTCATGAAGTTTGGAGTTCCCATGAAGCGGCTAGTGCCTTTCGATATATTGGGATATGCTGAGAATCTGGTTTCATTAGGCACTGCTGCTGTTATTGAATTTACTGTTGTGATAGAAACCTTTACTTCTATTCTCCTCCCTTCCCCCCCCCCTACCCCCAAAAGAAGGACTCTGGACAATTCACAAATAGAGAGAGGAACACCCAATATTACTGAAAGATACGAGAAGGAATTGTATGAAACAATTCATAATATCGGGAAAAAATCAGAGCACAACAGCTAAGAGTAATAATAAATTTTTTAAAGAGGGGTTTCAAAGTAAGAATAAGTACTGTAAAACTACTGCAGTGAGGGATATCTTAAACTTTTCGGTTTAACTTTTTGGCAGGAGATGTTCAAGGAGAGCATGGAAGGTCACCTAATCATTCTGTGTATAGTTGATCCAAAGAGTTTTAGAGGAAATCAGAAGCAACTTTCTAGTTTTTTCTAGTATTTTCAAAAACCAGAGGTGCAACATCCAAGCATCCAGGGTGGGATCTGTGACTCTATTGAATGGTTGGAGGGAAGCCTGCATGGACAGGCTGCAGGAGGTAGGACTGCTCAGTGCCCCATCCCAGGACACTCAGCATCCTGGTTGTTTCCTTTCCCAGCTTCCCTCCTGAGTCTGTCGCCAGAGAAGATGAGCTTGAGGAGAAGTTTGCGGCTGAAATGACACCTTTGACTAAGTATCTTGAGAACTTCTTTGTACCGTACGAAGGTAAATAAATGACCTATGCTCCCTCAGCCTGCTGGTGGATTAGGCCTTGGAGGTCTACATGGCAGAGGTTTGGAGCAACCTCCAGAGATATCTATTTGAATTTCAAGGTAGGTTCCTTAGCTGAGCTTTGAAGTTCTCCAGTTGTGTTTCTATGCCAGCTAAGTTGGGATTCTTCAACTGGCAGAAAGTATGCAAAATATGTACCTGTGTTTTGACAATTGACGCCATCTCTGCTAAGCCAGGAGTGCGCAATGCCTGGGGTTGCTCTTTTGTAGACCATGGAGGAATGTTAACTACAAACACTCCTCTGGCCACCCTAACATTTTGGAAAGAAGAAAATCGGCTAATTGTGATTTTGTTTTTTCTTTTCTCTGGCCTGAATTTGCCAGTTCCACTAAATGACCCCAAGATCAAGCAATAAGAGAGAAGGAGGTCAATCTTTCCACCTTCTTCCCCCAAAATTGATGCACCTCTTTCCTGCTCATGCTTATTCACAGTTTTGCTCCTTAAAAACATAATGGTTGTACATTTTCACAGAAGACATAGCACTTGGGCAGCCGTCCAAGAAAAATCCTTCCAGGAAGGTGCCCTAAATTGGTTTTCGTAGGCATAGTGGCTGGTGGGTTTTTTCATCCACAGTTATATGGTGGTGGTGGCCTATGACAAACCTCCTAGGAATCAATTATGTCCAAACATAAAATAGAGAAAGACTTGAAGGCACGTGCCAACAACATTGCAAGAATGTTACGATCCCATGAGATCAGGTATTTCTCTTTAATCAGGGAGCAAATTGTACCTGGGAGTGTAACCAGTGGAGCAGCAACTTTGGCAAGCCATCTTCCTCACCCTTCTTAGTTTCTACAGGCTCAGGCCAATGAAACTTCTTCATTTCTACAGGCTCAGACCTCAAAATGATGAGGAAGATAGATAAATCATCTGGAGAGGAGAGGAAGACAGATTACTCAAAATATTTAAAGAGTCCAAAGCTTAAATGGAAGCCCAAGAGCATCCAAAATAACCAAATGGAAGGATCAGAAGTCAGTAGGTTGGTATTTATTTCAAGGGCCCAAGGTAGAGGTGCCAGTTTCTTTCTTTATTTCTCCCCTATTCCAGCATCTTTGTCAGGATCCAATGTATCTTTAACTCATCCTGTTAATTAAAATGTAATAATGCTAAAGAAAGTCTCAAAGCACCTTTGGATGGGGTGATGGGATCTAATACTAAGGGACTCGCAGATTCCCCTAAAGTGGATTCTTGGCAAATCTAGCCCAATCCCACTGCCCCATCCCAGGACATTAAGCATCCTGGTTGTTTCCTTTCCCAGCTCCAGCCTCGAGTCCGTCTCCCAAGAGTCTGAACAGGTAGACAAGTTTGTGGCTCATAACAGCTATGTGTCTGTCGTGAAAGAAAATGAAGTTCAGGTGACCCACGACAACCCCAGAGAAGGTAAATAAAGGACCTGTTCTCCTTCAGCCACCTGGTGGAGAAGGCTTTGGAGCTCTATGTGGCAGAGGTTTGTAGCAACCTCCCCAATACCCATTTGAATTTCCAGGTTGGTTCCTTGGCTGAGCTTTCAGGTTCCACAATTGTGTTAATAAGTTGTAATCCTTCAACTGGCAGAAATTATGCCAAATATGTCCCTATGTTTGTACAATTGACACCGTCTCTGCTAGTCCAGGGGTATACAATACCTGGGGATGCTCTTCTGTAGTCTATGGAGGAATGGAAACCAGAAACACTCCTCTGCCCACCTTAGCATTTTGGGAAGGAAGAAAAATGGCAAATTGTGTTCTCCAGAAGCCTCTCGCGAAGGGAACCTCGCATTTGAATGGGGATGCAGGGCTGCATTGACCAGAGGAGAGCTGCCTGGGTCCATGATTTCCCCCAAAGCAGCAGATGTCAGCAAATTCCAAGAAGAGTGAGGTTGCAAGACACAAAAGATGCAAACAAATGGATAACTGCCAACAAATTGACTACTGGGGAACTTTTAAAAAGTTTACAATGAAAACAACAAATATCCTGAGGGCAGGGATCCGTCTAATTTATGATTGTATGTACAGCACTGTGTAAATTTACAGCGCTATATAAATAAAGGTTAATAATAATAATAATAATAATAATATTTATTTATATCCTGTCCCTCTGGGTGAGCAATCAGGGAATAAAGCATGAAGATAGTTCGACATGATATACCCTATATCAAGATCTTCACTTCCTTTTGCTGAGGTATAAGTGTATTCATTTGCTGGGAGGTGCTTAATGCTTTTTTTTTTTTTTTTTTTTTAAATTTAGAAGTAGGCCAGGATGAAAAAATAGAGGAGAATAAAGAATTGGGGATAAGGACAACAGCAGATTCACCAGAAGGTGGGAAGAAGAAAAAAAAGAAAAGGTGTCGCAAAGCAAAAGGTAAATCAGCTTTTGCCAAGCAGAGTAAATGGGCCAACAAACTCAGAATTTACACTTATTATCGTGGAATGTTAAAGGTCTGTACGAAAAAACAAAAGGAAAGAGATTTTCCATCTCCTCATAAAGAAAAAATATGACATTTTTTGTCTTATGAAAAGTTAAAAGAGAAAAATGGGAATATAAATTGGTTTCTATACAGACAACTCTATGAGAGGTATAAAACTAACAAAGAGGTATAAAAAGAAACAAAGAGGGTTCTCAAATTCTAATACTAACATGGAAGATATTTTATTGTTATCAGACCAAAAGATGCTCTCTAAGGTATACAAGTAGCTATTCAAATGGAACAGAGAGGATGAAATAGTAAAAGAGGCCATGATCACAAGGGTGCCAAATTGTTGGAGGGTGATTGAACTAGAACAATGGGAGAAATCCTGGAACAGAAGGTTCAAATACTCCCTATCCCAAAATGTGAAGGAGAACTAAGATAAAATTCTGTATAGATGGCATCTATCCCAGATAAAATAACTAGGTTATATAATACTGATAAGCGAGAATGTTGGAAATACAACCTATTATCATTTGTGGTGGTCTTCCGATAGAGCCTGTAAATTTTGGAAAGAAATACAAAGGGAAATTTTATAATATTCTGGGAATCAAATTAAAACTTGAAGGTGAGGTTATGTTATTAAATATATCCGAGGAAGATCAAGAAAAAAAGTTTGGTAAAACTGTGTTTCAAATGTTAACAGCTGCCAGATCTCTTTATGCCAGGTACTGGAAAATTGATAAGAAAATAGATATGGAAGAGTGGTTTGCTAAACTATAGGAAATGATAGAATTAGACTGATTCTCATCCAAACTGAAACATGAAAGTAATTTCAAATGGAGAGAAGGATGAGAAAAGGTACTGATGTCTATGGCACAGAAATGGGAGAGCGTGGCAACTTTGGCAACAAGCCTAAGTTACCAGAGATGATGAGGAAAAGCAGCAGGGACAGGCATCAGGGACAGAGCAGGGGAGCCTGAGAATAGCACGAAAGGGAACAGCCACTGCTAAGCCTCAGAGGAGGCGTGTGGTGGTGGTGGGGGACTCCTTGCTGAGGGGTACAGAAGCAGTAGTTTGTGGGCCTGACAAGATGTCTCGGGAGGTGTGTTGTCTCCCTGGGGCAAAGATCCGTGATGTGATGGAGAGGCTGACAAGACTTGTCAAGCCTACTGACCGTTATCCCTTTCTTTTGGTTCATGTGGGAACCAATGATACTGCAAGGCACAGCTTTCAGAAGATCATAAGGGATTATGAGGATCTGGGTAGGAAGCTGAAAGAGATGGATGCACAGGTTGTCATCTCATCTCTTCTCCCAGTAGAAGGGCATGGTCCAGGAAGGGAGAAGAAAATAGCAGAGGTGAATAACTGGCTCCGTAGATGGTGCCGCCAAGAACAGTTTGGATTCTTGGATCATGGGCTGCGGTTCCACGAGGAGGGACTTCTGGCAAAGGATGGGCTGCATCTCACGCCAGTTGGCAAAAACATTTTTGCCAATAGTCTCAAAAATCTGATCAGGAGGGCTTTAAACTGAGTTATATGGGGGAGACATTATACTGGAAGGCAAAAGGGCTGGAGAAAATAGTCAAAATGACATAGAGGGAACAAAGCAAACAGTGCAAGGACCCAATAGTGGAAAGCAAAAAATTTTGCACAGGCAGCAAGATAAGGGAACACATGTTTTTAGATGTCTCTACACTAATGCACAGAGTATGGGAAATAAACAGGATGAACTTGAACTTCTAGCACAACAAAGCAAATATGATATAATAGGCACCACTGAAACCTGGTGGGATGAGTCTCATGATTGGAATGTAGAAATAGAGAGATATAACCTTTTTAAGAGAAACAGGCCAAACAGGAAAGGAGGAGGAATAGCATTATATGTCAGGGATATTTACACCAGTGAAGAGATCCAGGACATCAGTACTGGAAGCCAGGTGGAGAGCATCTGGATAAAAATTCAAGGAGAGGGAAACAACAGGGATGTTACTGTGGGAGTCTACTACAGACCTCCAAGTCAGACGGAGGAATTGGATGATGCCTTTCTAGGACAGATGACCACACACTCAGAAAGGAGAGATGTAGTAGTGATGGGTGACTTCAACTATCCGGATATTTGCTGGAAGTCAGACTCAGCCAAATCCTCAAGGTCTAGCAAATTCCTCAACTGCCTCAAAGACAGTTTCATTGTCCAAAAGATGGAAGAGGCAACAAAGGGATCAGCTATTTTAGATCTGATCTTAACCGACAGGGATGACCTAGTCAATGGGGTGCAAGTGGTTGGATCCTTAGGTGGAAGTGACCATGTTCTCCTGGAGTTTGTTATACAGCGGAAAGGAGAAGCCAGGCATAGTCAGACACGCACTCTAGACTTTAGGAGAGCTGATTTCAATAAACTTAGAGAAATACTGGGGGTGATCCCATGGTCAGGAAAACTAAAGGAGAAGGGAGTTCAAGACGGATGGGAGTTTCTCAAAAAGGAGATACTGAAGGTGCAATTTCAAACAGTTCCAATGAGGAAGAAAAATGGAAGATATCTCAAGAAGCCAGGATGGATGACTAAGGAACTTTCAACTGAGCTAAGTTTTAAACGGAACATGTATAAGAAATGGAAAAGTGGGGAAATCACGAAAGAGGAATTCAAACAAATAGCAAGCATGTGTAGGGATAAAGTCAGAAAAGCTAAAGGGCAGAATGAACTCAGGCTTGCTAGAGAGGTTAATAACAATAAAAAGGGTTTTTTTTGGGTATGTCCGAAGCAAAAGGAAGAAGAAGGAAACAGTGGGGCCACTGCATGCGGAAGAAGGCAAAATGCTAACAGGGGACAGAGAAAAGGCAGAATTACTCAACACCTTCTTTGCTTCAGTCTTCTCAGAAAAGGCAAAGGGTGCTCAACCTAAGGATAATGGGGAAGAAGACAGAATAGGGGAATTTCAGCACAGAATAAGTAAAGAGATAGTACAGGAATACTTGGTTAACCTAAATGAATATAAGTCTCCAGGACCAGAGGAACTACATCCAAGGGTATTAAAAGAACTGGCAAATGTAATATTAGAGCCATTAGCAATAATTTTGAGAACTCCTGGAGAACAGGAGAAGTCCCAGCAGACTGGAGGAGGGCAAACGTTGTCCCCATCTTCAAAAAGGGAAAAAAAGAAGATCCCAACAATTATTGTCCAGTTAGTCTGACATCAATTCCAGGAAAGATTCTAGAGCAGATCATTAAGCAGAGAGTCTGTGAACATTTAGCAGGGAATGCCATAATCACAAAAAGCCAACACGGGTTTCAGAGAAACAAGTCTTGCCAGACAAATCTGATCTCTTTTTTTGATAAAATTACCAGTTTGGTAGATGAAGGGAATGCTGTGGATATAGTATATCTTGATTTCAGTAAGGCCTTTGACAAGGTTCCCCATGACATTCTTGCAAGCAAGCTTGTAAAATGTGGGCTAGACAAGGTAACTGTTACATGGATTTGTAATTGGTTGACTGGCCGAACTCAAAGGGTGCTCAACAATGGCTCCTTTTCAACCTGGAGAGAAGTGACCAGTGGGGTCCCACAGGGTTCTGTACTTGGCCCAGTGCTATTCAATATCTTTATTAATGACTTGGATGACAGAATTGGGGGCATACTTATCAAATTTGCAGATGACACCAAATTAGGAGGAGTAGCCAATACTCCAGAAGATAGGATTGAAATTCAGAATGACCTGAATAGACTAGAAAGCTGGGCCAAAGCTAACAAAATGAAATTCAATGCGGAGAAATGTAAGGTACTGCACTTAGGACGCAAAAATGAAATGCACATAGGATGGGGGACATCTGGCTGAATGAAACTACGTGTGAAAGGGATCTAGGAGTCCAAGTAGACCATAAGTTGAACATGAGTCAACAGTGCGATGCGGCAGCTAAAAAGGCCAATGCTATTTTAGGCTGCATCGATAGAAGTGTAGCATCTAGATCAAGGGAAGTAATAGTGCCGCTCTATTCTGCTTTGGTCAGGCCCCACCTGGAATACTGTGTCCAGTTCTGGGCACCACAATTCAAAAAGGATGTGGAGAAACTGGAGCGGGTCCAAAGGAGGGCAACTAAGATGGTGAAGGGTCTGGAAACCAGGCCCTATGAGGAACGACTTAAAGAGCTGGGGATGTTTAGCCTGGAGAAGAGAAGGTTAAGAGCTGATATGATAGCCCTGTTCAAATATTTGAAGGGATGTCATATTGAAGAGGGAGCAAGCTTGTTTTCTGCTGCTGCAGAGACTAGAACGTGGAACAATGGATGCAAGCTGCAGGAAAAGAGATTCCACCTCAACATTAGGAGGAACTTCCTGACAGTAAGGGCTGTTCGACGGTGGAACACACTCCCTCGAAGTGTAGTGGAGTCTCCATCCTTGGAGGTCTTTAAGCAGAGGCTGGATGGCCATCTCTCGGGGATGCTATGATTGGGAGTTCCTGCATGGCAGGGGGTTGGACTGGATGGCCCTTGTGGTCTCTTCCAACTCTATGATTCTATGATTCTATGAAAATATTTGATCGTGATAAAGATGTTTAGTTTCAACTGTAGAAATTCCAGTAAATTGTGGAAAAAATTTGAAAGCTTACAAATCCATGGATAAATAAAGGGAAATCATGCGGGGGGGGGGGGGGGGCGAGAAAAGATTACTAAGTTGCAAAATACTATGTAATATTACCATGTGCACCCTGATCTGGATTTAGCAATTCTTTAAACCTCTTCAAAGGATTTTTTGTTGTTGTTGTTGATTAAAGTTATAAGCACGGGAGGTAAGAGAAGAATATTTCTGCGGTCATACAATGCCACAGAAAAAGATAAGATAGTAATCTAGATAAATTTCTTCGGGAATTAGGGGGAAGGGAAGTAGAGAAAAAGAAACCTGTGAATGAAAGAATGCAAAAAAATTATAAAGGAATGGGAACTGGGATAAAAATGCTTTATGTTTTATAGATGTCACAGTTTTTTAATCATTTATATTGAAATATGAATCAATAAAAATTTATTTAAAAATGTTTTACAGCCAATGGACCGGAAAAGGAGAAAGATCCCTTTACCAATTTGTCCAAAACCAAAGGCCCTACCGGATATATAGATCCTTTGAGGGTGCTGGAGGACCCAAAGAATAGAGCCAAGTGAGTCTGGGAGACTTTATCCAGTAGGTTCTTGGCCTTAGGAGAAAAGGCACAACACGGCAAAGGGGCACCACCTCATCTTTTTCCTCTTTGGTCCAATGGATAGGTTTTGTCTCACCTGCCGAGTTGAAGCAGCCCTTCATGAACTCAGCCAGGGCTTGGAGGGAGACTCACATGTGATGCTGGAAAGGGACAAGTGTGGCTACAGGAACTGGCAGCTGATCCCATCTGACCACGACCTGACACTAGCTGACCAGGTACAAAAGAAGCCTGTGGTCTTTGAGATGGGGCAGGAAGTTTGCATCTGGTGCAAAGAATATTTATACCTCACACCTCCTGAGCACTTTTCAATCTCCCCTGTGCATAATCAATAAATAATAAAATCTTCATTTATATTGCACTCCTCTCCCAACGGATTGAGAAATTGATCCTAGTAGGGGAACTTTGCTTCAAGAAAATCTAAAATTTCATTTGACTGCTTCCTTGCACCTCAAAGAAAGTTTCTAGACTAGCATGGAGCAATAATTGAAATTCCTGATCCTTGTGGTCCAGGCAATTGGCTGCATTGTCTTTGTGGCCAAGTTCAGAGCCTAACCCTGCAGTTCTATATCCCATTGACTTCAATGGGGATGCCATTTAATGTATAAGTTTGTAGGAGTGAGAGGTGGTTTCTGAGTCAGGGGAACGAATGTGGATTCACTGTCCCACTAGGATGGAAGCCACTAGGGGGTTAGAGACAATAGGGAACAGACCTTTGTCTTTAGTGAGAGCCGTGCCATGAATTTTACGAGGCAAGTCAGGTTTATTTAAATACCACCTTTATACAGGAATAATAATAATAATAATAATAATATAGCAAGTGAATTCCCAAGAAAAACAAAAAACACAACTAGGTAACAGATACAAGGGAATATTTGAGTCTCTAATTTTTTGTTAGGGATTTGGGATATCTGCAATGCATATGTAAACAAAAACAGGCACATTTCCCTTTAAAAATGCTGCATCTATTTGGAGAATCGTACACCGGTCCAAATTATTTGTCTTGCTGGGTTTTGATCTTTTAGTTGATTTGGAGATCGTTGTCAAAACTCATTTGTTTGTATATTGCATCGTTTTCTTTATGGAACTGTTACTTCTCCTTGTTATACTTATTAATTCAGAATGAGAGGGAGAAAAACTGTGCAATCACAGATCATGCATTGTGGAGTTTCTATTCTAAACAAACAACCAATAATACCATCATGATCATGTGAACCAGATCTGTCAGCTACAACATGCCCCCCCCCTAAAAAAAAATAATGTTCACATCAGGTTCAGAAACTCACCTTCTTACCTTTGCTTCCCTTGCTCTGGTAGGGGACTTCTTTAAATATATATGGAATTTTATTTTGGTTTTGTGTATTTTCCCATCCAAAGATCCTGCCAAATGAGAGAGTCAAAATGTCACAAGAGAAGCAGCTCCAAGCTCAGCTTGAATACATGAGGAATTCGGTCAAGCAAAGGAAGGAGGCAAAAGAGCGTTTGCAAGAGAAAATCTCGGAGGTGCCACAAGATCCCTTTGTAAATTTAAACAAGAGTGATTTAAGTGGGCTAAACCTATTTTCAGAAATATGGCAAATTAAAACAGAAGAGCCCCCAGCCTTTTAAAACAATTTGAAGCCAAACACATGCACAAATGGGGATTAAGTCCAATAGCAGCAGAAAGGGAAAAGCCATGTTTTATTTGGTGAGTTGTGCCGAAAACTCAACGGAGAAGCCAAGAGGTGCTGGACCAGGTCTTGTGCCTGCAAAAGAAGTTGTAGCATCAGCTTTTGTAGACTTGATCTCCTTCCACAGATGCATGGAGTTAGAGGGTGCTCAGGAGGGATCCATGCATCTGAGAAAGGAGAACAAGGGGCTGTACAGATGGGCAGGAAGGAGTGGTGAGACGCCACCCCTTTCTGCCCAGCATCCTTGCCACGGCGACCTCACGGTGCTGGCAACAACATGCTCCAAAAGGGAGCCACAAAACACAGCAGCTATCCACGCGGTTACTAAGATGCCCAAAGCTCCCTGAAGTAGCTTGGTGATATCTCTTGCGCCGTGCCATTTGGACAGGATGCAAAAGGCATGTCATCAGCACATGAACCTTCTCAATGCACGCATGCCCAATGTGGCTCCGGGAGAGCCCAGAGCATGCCGACACTCCACTCTCCCGAGCCCTAATTTCCAACGCGTTCTGAGTTCTCTCCAATCCATCCAGTAATGTCCCCAGAAAGTCACTGTTACTAATTAGTACTAACTCTGTACTGGGCCCAAGTCTACAAAAGTTTATGCTTCAACTTCTTTTAGAGGAGCTACCAGATGTGTTGTGAATTAAAACAAAAGTGAAATTTAGTAGTTTAAATCTATCTTCCAAAAATAAGGCAAATTAAAACAGAAGAGCCAACCAAGTTTTCAAAAAAAAAAAAAAAACAATAGCGAAAGACATGTAGAAGTGTGAATTCAATCCAGTGGCACTGGGAAAGCTCTTGCAAAAAGCCATGTTTTATCAAATTGGTATTGGTGCCAATTAGACCCCTAAAGGTGCCCCAGCACAAAAGGCCCTCTCTCCCATCCACCTAAAATATACAGCTCCCACTGGTGGAGCATGGAGGAGGCCCCCTGCAAAAGACTTTAGTCCTCAGACAGATGGGTACATGGGAAGCAATCAATAGGTTCCCAAGCCACTGAAGTCTTGAAATACCTATAAAATTTAAGTTCCTAGTTCCCATGGGGGCAAAGGTATTCTTGCAAACATGCAGGAAGCACTTTAATCTGTTGAAGCCCAAGAGAAGGTTGATTGAAATCTGCACTTCGCCATGGAAACTTTGTGGACAAATCACGCTCTCTCAGCCTCAGTGGAAGGCAATGACAAACTTCCTCTGAACAAAACTTGCCAAAAAAAACTTAGGATAGTTTCTCCTTTGGGCCACCAAGCGTAAGAGGCTAAGCAGTGGAGTAGCACCTTCTGAAAGCTATTTTACTGAAGCTTTGTGGTTTCTCCAGCTTCAGGCTATGCTTAGCGAGCCAGACCTCAACATGGAGAGAGAGCTGGACAGATCATCTGGCTCCGAGAACGAGACGGAGGACTTGAATGATATGAGGCCAAAGCTGGAAGGGGAGTCCCTGAGCATCCACATGAGCCCAGCGGAAGGCTTCACAAACTCCAAAGACAGGAGGTTGGTATTCAATTCGATAGCCCATAGCAGAGGTGCTGGCTTCTTTCTTTCTTTCTCCCCTATTCCAGCATCTCATCAGGATCCAATGTATCCTTAACTCATCTAGTTAACTGAAAAGATAGTGATGCTAACAAAAAATCTCAAAGCACCTTTGCACAATGTGATGTGATCGATTTCTAAGGGAGTCGCAGGTTTCCTCATAGTGTATTCCTGGCAGATCTAACACAGCCAATGTAATATCAGATGGAAGTGGTTTTCCAGCAACTTCTTCAGGGCCACAGTTTGCCCCACCAGTCTTAGAAGAGAGGTCGATGGATCATGAGTCAATTGATGGGTCCAACTATCCTGACTAGCCATGGCTTCATTCTGTCCTAGCACTACAGTCAATGTGGTTTAGTCTTTGAATGTTGGACTATGACTCTGGAGACCAAGGTTCAATTCCCAGTTGAGCCATGAAACCCACTGGGCGGCCTTGGGAAAGTGACCTCAGATGATGGCAATGGCAAAGTCCCTCTGAAGAAGCTTGCCAGGAAAACCTTGGGATAGGTTTAACTTAAGATCGCCATCAGTCAGAAAAGTTTGAAGGCACGCAACAAGAGCAACAACTCCTACAGCTGGGGAGTAGTTATGGATGGAAACTGGAAAACTGCAATATCAGAGATTGGAACATCCTATGGCATCCTGGGATATGCAGTCTAGTGAGGCAGTTTAGAGTTAATGGCTGAGGATTCTAAATATGCTTTGTTAACAGCCAGTTCCATGATTCCATGGGAAGGAAAGCACAGAAGATAAGTTAATTGTTTTGTCTTTAGTTCTCCCAAAGAGTTTTAGAGGGGAAAAAAAGCAACCTTTTAGTTCCTTCTTGCAGGTTCGGAAAGCAGAGGTGCAACATCTGAGCTTCCAGGGTGGGGTGTGTGACTCTGTTACAGTGGTTGTTGGTTACTTAGGAATCTTTTCGGGGCAGATAAGCTTGCATGGACGGGTTGCAGGTGATAGGACTACTCATTGCCCCATCCCAGGGCACTAAGCATCCTGGCTCTTTCTTTCCCAGCTCCAGTCTCGAGTCCGTCTCCCGAGAGTCTGAACTGCTAGACATGTCCGTGGCTCATAACAGCTGTGTGTCTGTTGTGAATGAAAATGAAGTGCAGGTGACACACGACAACCCCGGAGAAGGTAAATAAAGGACCTGTGCTCCTTCAGCCATCGGGTGGAGAAGTCTTTGGAGCTCTATGTGGCAGAGGTTTGAAGCAACCTCACCAATACCTATTTGAATTCCCAGGTTGATTCCTTGGCTGAGCTTTGAGGTTCCACAACTGTGTTACTATGACAGCTAAGTTGGAATCCTTTAACTGGCAGAAATTATGCCAAATATGTACCTGTGTTTTCACAATTGACACCATGCTCCAGGATGCTCATTGGTAGACCATGGAGGCTTGCAAACCACAAACGCTCCTCTGGCCACCATGAAATTTTGGGAAGGAAGAAAAAAGGCAAACTGTGATCTCCAGAAGCCTCTGAGGAAGGGCAGCTTGCAATTTAATGCGGATGCCGGGGTCCATTTTTCACAGGAGGGCTTCCTGGGGGACATGATTTAGAAATGATATATATATAAATTTAATAATTGTTTTCCATTCAAAGGATGGAAAAAGAAGAGAGGTCCATTCATCGATTGGTCAAGGCCCTTCAAGGTCAACAAAAACAACCCTTGCCCATACGAGGAAGAGAAAAAAATTCCTCCAAAGCCAAAGGAAAGAGCTAAGTGAGTCTAGGAGACTTTTCCCAATAGGTTCTTGGCCTTAGGACAAAACCTACAATATGGAAAAGGGGCACCACCTCATCTTTCTACTCTTTGTTCAAATGGACAGATTTTCTCGGAACTCCCGAGACAAAGAAGACCATTTCGTTCTCGAATGGGAATCGGAGGATGAGGATGACCCACTTTTCCTGAGGGTGACTACCGAGCAAGGTGAAAGGCGCTGGAAGCTCATCGAATCAGGCCATGACCTGGAACAAACTGACAAGGTACAGAAGAAGCCTCATGCACTTGCTGTGGTCTTTTAAGTTTGGGCAGCATGTTTGCATCTGGCTATCTTGCAAAGACAGTTACTTATTCCTCCCCAATGACAATAAAGGAGGTCAGGGCAGGAGTGTTGCAGCGATTATGCAAAACTGGGAGCTTAATGTAGGGACCTGCCGGGGGAAACTGAACACTAGTTTTGTCATTTGATTAGCAATCTCTTTTGTTTTCAACTGCACTGCATAGAAGAGGCTTTAAAAAGTAAAGGCAGAAATATGGAAGAAGATAAAAGGAGGGGAGAGTGTCCCAGAAGCTTCGACCGTGGGAGATATGGCTATGTTGTGCTGCTCTTTTCTGGGGGCTGCTGGTGCACAGAATATCTATACCTTTAAGATATAGGATCTAGGATCCTTCCTGGGCACCCATTGACTCCACACATCTGAGGAAGGAGACCAAGTCTATAAACGTTTCTGCTTTGACTTCTTTTGCTCAGTTAGTCCCACATGTGCCACAAGATTTCTTTGCAAAATTAAACAAGAGTGATTTAAGGAAGCTAAACTTATGTGGAGGTCCTCTCCAAAAGACTTTATTCCTTAGCCAGATGAGTCCATGGGAAGCACTCCTTCAAGTACTGGGCATCCCAAGCTATTTAAATAAGGAGAGTTGCATAGGCCTCCCTGCCAATCTCCTATGCAGGTCAACCAATTCTTTCAAAATGGGTATTGTTATTGCTACTTTATTGCTTGTTCTTTGAAAGAAAAAAGGAATAAAAAGGGTTTCCTTTGTCTCCTTTCCTCCATCCTGACTGTTTAAGCGTTAAACTAGGACTCTGGACTAAAATGAGAGACCAGTGTCCAAGGGAATGTAGACCCAGGAGCATTCATGCCAGCTGGCAATAAATCTGCCCTGGGCTTTAGTCCCAAGTTTAAAAGACTGTCCCGAGTGCTTTCCTTACATTGGGTGTAGTACCTTTGAGAGTTCCTCTGGAATTCAGATTAGAACCTAGAGTGAATTTACTGCATCCTCCACATATGGGGAGGGGGGAATCTAGGGAAATCACCCCCCCCCCCCATTCCTATCCTGGCTTCAGTAGCTCAGTCAGGAAGCAGAAACCTTTTTGGACTGTTTCCTCTCAAGTTTTCTACTAACTTCTCTCTCTCCATGCTCTTTTGCTCTTGATATGAATAGACAAATGCGGAGGATCTTGTGGGAATCAAGGAGCCATCTCAGCCAGAGCCTTATGGGACCAGCCAGGAATCGGTAGTCCCTCAGACACCTCATGGTCCTCCTCCGAAGGTCCACCAGTCTCCTCCTCCCCAGATGCATGGAAACCAACGCGGCAATTATGACCACCCAAACAGAAGATACTCTAGACGTGGAGGTAAGAGACCAGGTAGAATCTGACACACAGCACCTCCTGTTAATTCGCGCTAATAAAGTCAGATAAAGTCATCATCATCATCATCATCATCATCATCATCATCTTTATTTCTACTCCGCTCCTCTGTAGAACTCAACCGTAGCGAGGTACAACAAGATTAAAACATACAAATTATATGAAAAGAAGGGCTACTGAAGTTATTGAGGTTTCAGGTTTTTGGGGGCCTCGCATGGTGCCACACTGCCCAAATCAAGTGTTTTGGAGGCCATTTTTAATATCCATGACTGAATGCTATAGAATCCTGAGATTTGTAGTTTGGTGGAGCACCAGAGGTCTGTGAAAGGGAAGGCAAAATATTTCACAAAATGACCAATTCAGACTCCCTTACCATTGTCCAGCATAAATGTTTGTACTGTAGCCATTCACTCACAATACCAGCCAGGGGCGCTGTGGGTCAATGAGTGCCCACCTTGTTGGCGACTATGAGGAGGAACTTCCTGACAGTAAGGGCTGTTCGACAGTGGAACACACTCCCTCGGAGTGTAGTGGAGTCTCCGTCCTTGGAGGTCTTTAAGCAGAGGCTGGATGGCCATCTGTCGGGGATGCTTTGATTGGGAGTTCCTGCATGGCAGGGGCTTGGACAGGATGGCCCTTGTCGTCTCTTCCAACTCTATGATTCTATGATTCTATGCTATTGGGTCATGGCTGTTAATGTTCTGGCAAACTCCTTCATTTCTGCAGTGTAGATACACCCTTTGAATAGCAATACCAGAAAAAAATAACTGAATTTGTGTGTAGCCATCCATTGATTTGTAATTGTATAACTGATGCCTCATAGGACTAAAACAAATCTCAGCAAAATGATAAAAATGCAATTGTCTGTTTGGTGCATCACACAAGCAACCCATAAAACAACCTGGCAATTGCATGTTACTTAATCATTCTTGCAGGAGGTTGCCCTTACTGATTTATTCTGGCAGAAGTGCCCTTTATAGCTCAGGCAGAACCCCAAAGGTTGCATGCAATCTTGTTCAAGGAAAAAAAAACCAGCAAAATTACTCAACTCCTGGGTGTCTTGCAAAAGAGACTGAGCCCTTTCCCTGATCCCTTCCTTTATTTGCAGGGCGAGGCAGGTGGCAGCGGGACTCCAAGTTCGAACCCTGCCCCTGGTAGAAGCAGCACCGCCGACCACATGAGGAGCCTCCCTGCAGCTTCAGTAACCACCAGACATCAACCAATCCTGCAAAAGGCCATATGACAATCTTGGGGGAGACAAAGACAGGCTTCTTCTATCCATCCTCTCCTGAAAGTGGAGGACTCTTCCCTACATCCATTACCATCTTGTGGGAGACAAAGACAGGCTTCCTCCTTCTAGCCTTGTCTGAAAAGAGGAGGACTCTTCCCTATATCCCTCACCATCTTGGGGGAGACAAAGACTGGCTTCCTCCTTCTAGCCTTGTCTGAAAAGAGGAGGACTCTTCCCTATATCCATGACCATCTTGGAGGAGACAAAGACTGGCTTCCTCCTTTTAGCCTTGCCTGAAAAGAGGAGGACTCTTCCCTATATCCATGACCATCTTGGGGGAGACAAAGACAGGCCTTCTCCATCCTCTTGGGGTCCAGAGGCTCCATCCTGGCTGCTGGGCCTGGAAAGCTCGCTCTGGCCAATCGAATTCCAAGGGAATCGGCTACCCAGGGCCGGGGCTTGGGTTTTGGAGCCCCGTTCCCAGGCCCCACAGCTGGAATGGAGACTTTGGGCTTTGAAATCCAAGCTCCGGCCCTGGCCATGACTCCATTGGATCCCCGTTGGCCAGAGGAATAGATCTCAGTTCCAGCCTAGCAGCTGAGATGGAGTATATACTCTCCACAGGAAAACAAAGGGAAATTTTACCAAAAAATACATCGACAAATTGAAGAACAAGACTTTGATGTTTTAATAATGACAGGTGATTGGAACAGAGTTATAGATCCAAAGATATATAAAACAACTAATAATAAAAAACTAAATAATCAGGGGAAACTTCCAAAATCCTTTTTAAAACTGCTGGAAGAATTCTTTTTAATTGATGTTTGGAGGAATAAAAACGAGAATGAAAAAGACTTTACTTTCTATTCAAATAGACACAAAATGTTTTCAAGAATTGACTTTTTTTTTATTTCAAAAAGATGGGCAAATTTGGTTAGTAATTCTGAGATCTTAACAAGAACGATGTCGGACCATGCACTAATAACCCTTAAAATACAAAACAATAGGAAAAAAGAATATGCATGGAGATTAAATGGAAACTTAATAAACAAAGAAGAGATCATACTTGATGTTAAGAAACAAATAAAATGGTATTTTGAAGAAAATATTGGGAAAGGACAGAATATGGCAACTGTTTGGGATGCTGGAAAAGCTGTAATAAGAGGCTATTTTATGAAGAAAAATTTTGAATACAAAAAAATAAAAGAAAAAAATGGACAGAATTATCTCAAAAATTAAAAGAAAAAGAACAAGAATTACAAAGAAATCCGAAAGATAAAAAGATGCAAACAGAAATGGAAATGCTACAAAAACAACTTGATACTATTTTAACAGAAGAAATGGCAAAGAATCTCAAATTTGTTCGCCAAAGATTTTTTCAATTTGCTAACAAACCGAGTAAGTGGTTGGCTCATATGCTAAGAGAGAAAAAAGAAAAAAAATAATTAATAAACTTGAACAAAATAATAAATCTATAACATCACAGTCTGGAATAAAAAAGACTTTTAAAAATTTTTTTCAACAACTGTATAAAAAGACACAAATATCCATAAAGGACATTGATCAATATTTTAAAGAAACAAAAATAAAACCCTTAACAGATCAAGATAGAGAAGTACTGAATCAACCTATAACAAAAGAAAAATTAACACAGGCTATAAAAAAAGCAAAAGCCGGGAAAACACCAGGTCCAGACGGATTGCCATCCGGCTATTATAAAACTTTTAAAGAAGAACTACTGGACCCGCTATATCAAACTATGAATGAAATCTTGGGCGGAAACTTCCCTGGATCTTGGGAACAAACAAATGTTGTAGTGATCCCTAAAGAAAACAAAGACCACACAGATCCCAAGAATTATAGGCCAATCGCATTGTTGAATGTGGATTACAAGTTACTTGCGATAATATTAGCAGAAAGACTAAAGAAAATACTTGTCCAGAAAATTCATAAAGATCAAAGTGGTTTCTTGCCTCAAAGACACATGTATCATAATACAAGACATATCATAAATTTATTGGAGTATCATGAAAAAAAATTTGATAAAAAATTAGCCTTAATCTTTGTTGATCTTGAAAAGGCATTTGATAGTATAAGTTGGGATTTTTTATTTGCCTTTTTGAAGTTTATTGATGTGGGTGAAAACTTTGAAAAATGGGTAAGAGCAATATATCACAAACAATATGCACAAATAATTATCAATAGAGAGAAAACTGAACAGATAAATATCTCTCGAGGTACAAGGCTAGGATGTCCTCTCTCCCCATTACTATTTATATTAATTTTGGAGTTTCTACTGGCAGATATAAGAGAAGATAAAAACATAAGAGGAATTAAAATAAAAGGTACAGAATTTAAGACCAAGGCTTTCGCAGATGATATCGTAATTTCACTAAGTAATCCAATTGAAGACATAAATATATTACTAACAAAATTCAAGAAATTTGGTGAAATATGGAGAAAACGGTTATCTTGCAAAAAAATCTAGATCATCAAGAAAAAACAAGACTGGAAAATTTATCAAAACTTAAAATAGTGAAAAAAGTAAAATATTTGGGCATAGAGATCACTAATAAAAATTCGGAATTATTTTATAATAACTATCAAAAATCCTGGGGAAAAATCAAAATGCAATTGAAAAAATGGAAAAAACCTTCAGTTATCAATGTTAGGACGAATTTCTGCATTCAAGATGGTAATCCTCCCCAAAATTCTTTTCTTATTTCAACATCTACCAATATTAACAAACAGCAAACCATTTAAAGATTGGAATAACGAACTCGCAAATTTTATTTGGAATGGCAAAAAGCCTAGGATTAAACTAAAATATCTACAAGATAGCCAAGAAAGAGGGGGACTATCTCTACCTAAGTTTATATTATGAAGCATTTTGTTTAAATTACATCAAAGACTGGATCCAACTAAAAGACAAAGACTTATTGAGAGTAGAAGGGGCAGACTTAAAATTTGGTTTTCATGCGTTTCTCTTTTATGAGAAGGAAATAGCTAATAAAGGTATAAATAACCATTGCATAAGAAAACCCTTACTACAAGTTTGGAAAAAATATAAAAGATATATAAGTGAAGGTATACCCACTTGTGTGTCACCTCACGAAGCACTATACAAAAGTGACCCCTGGTTGAACGAGACATGGTGGAGATATAGAAATGTCTGAAAACAAAATGGAAACAAGATTATATTAAAAACACTAGAGGAAATCAGAGAAGAAGGTGGGAAATGTAGTTGGTTTATGTACTGGCAAATTAAACAAAGGTATGATAAAGATAAAAAAGAAACTGGTATAGATATAAAAAATTCAGAATTAAGTTCCTTACTAAGTGAAAGCACAGGATCATTGGTATCTAAGATCTATACAATTCTACTTAAATATGAAATGGAAAAAGAGGTAGTGAAAGATAATATGATGCAATGGGCCAGAAATTTTGGTTATAATATAGAGATCGAGCAATGGGAGACCACCTGGAAATATAGATTAAAATATACAGCAAGTCAGGCAATAAGAGAAAATTATTACAAAATATTTTATAGGTGGTATATTACTCCTGAAAAGCTAAACAAGATATCAAATAAGGACTCAGATAGATGTTGGAAATGTGGAAAAGAAAAGGGAACATTATTTCATCTTTGGTGGTCTTGTGTAAAAGTTAAAAAATATTGGAAAGCAGTGTATAAAGAAATGTGTAAAATATTAAAAACGGATCTGAAATTTGTTCCAGAAATGTTCTTGTTGAATATTGTGGAGAAGGATCTAGAAAAGCCACATGCCAGCTTGTTATTCTATTTAATATCTACAGCGAGAATGACTTTAGCACAAGTCTGGAAGCAACCCTATACACCGAAAATAGAAGATTGGATGAAGAAAGTTTTCGAAGCAATGGATTCGGACAGATTAACCAGAATTTTGACTAAACAAAATGAAAAAAAAACTACTAGAAGATTGGAGTAAAGTAATTGAATATATTAATCAGGAATGGAATATACAATATGCTCTTTGTTAAGATAACAAGATATAGATTATGCATGATGTTTTCTTTGTTTAACAGAACTATAAATATTTCAATTTCTCAATCTTCTTATAAATCTCCTCTATAAACTCCTTCTCTAAAAGACAAATCGATAACTTCATAATAATTAAAGGGAGAAATTTCAAGAGAATAAGGGGGGGGGGGAATAACCTTAAAGGTTCAATATATTATTTCTATACTACTGTTATATAAAGTATTATTTAATAAACAAAATTCTTTATACCTAAAACGAGAAATAAGACTTAAAGAAAGTCCTAAGTTGAAAATGTAATAGATACAAATAGAAGAGGTACGGAAGAAATTTAAAGCAATATACTAACGACAGCAGAGAAGTTACTTTCTTTGAGAAGTCCATTCTAAAGGATAGAAATACAACAAATATAGAAATGATGTAAGGTTATTAATCTTTACCTTTTCATATGTTTTTAAGGTTTGGTAGGCCATCAGAAACCATTTTGTACCATGCCATATAGAATATTGTTTGTATGTAAGGCATGATGTGTTGAATTGTAAGATTTATTCTATGGAATGTTTGTCTATCTGTATGTCAAATTTCTTTTTAAAATAAATAAATTTCTTAAAAAAAAATCAATATTCAATCTATGAATCAGAATTAAGTAGCCCTGGCCCTTGCTGACTAGGCAGTAGACAATGCTCCGCAGTCAAGCTGGGGCAGAAGGGAAGGAGGAAGGAGGGACGGAGGGAAGGATGGAAGGATGGAAGGTGGGGGAAGAGGGGAAAGAGGGAGGGAGGGAGGGAGGGAGGGAGGTAAGGAGGAAGGAGAAGGGGGAGGGTGAAAAAGGGTGGGACTTTCCACCCCAAATAGTGGCACGGGTCCATGCGCGCCCTCATTAAGGACAATACGGGCTTGCCATGCACAGATGACCAAATCCAGGGATTCTCAAATCCGCAGATGGCAAATCAGCATATACTGAGGGCCCACTGTATATATAAACCACAGCTAAGGAAAATCACAACGAAAAAGATTGAAAGGAATATAAGATATTGGTTATCAAATATTAATTAAAATGTTTTATCGAATGGGAAAAGATCAGCTAGTTCTATAGCCTGGTATTATTATGATTAAAGGAAGAAAGAAACATAAATAAACGAACAGTACTTAAATTAATGTATATTTGGGACAACACTTTGCCATTGTCCTAGTGGTTTCTGATCTAAATATGTTGTCTTGAGAGTAAATATGTTGTTTAGAGAGTTATACAGTTTATTAAATTTAGAAATTATTAAAATGTCCATCACTTTAAAACATCTGTTCTTTGAATTCTTCTGTATTAAAATGTGAGATGGACTTTTCACAAATCTGCTGGCTGGCTTGTGATTTTTTTAGGTTGCTTGTTGTATTTTTGGGTATTCATTTATTGACATATTAATTTGGTGATCAGTAAAAGGAAGATGCATACTATAGCTATTATGAATTCTTATTTAGCTCTTTGCTGGACAGAATAAGTTTTGTGCACCTGAGTTTTACAGCTGGTTGTTTTCAAGCTCTCAATTGCAGAAAGATTACAAAATACTTCAAACACAGACCACATCACTTGCCTTAGAGGTGAGTTGTAAAATGAATGAATGAATGAATGAATGAAAACATGGGTGTCATTTTTCATAGAGAGTGCAATGGGATATTGTAGCAGCTTTGAGACTAACTGAAAGAATGAAGCTGGTAGCATGACTTTTTGTAGACTTAAGTCTATTTCTTCAGAAGCAGATGTTGACTCAAATCGATGACTTCTCATGTCACTGATTTAATCTCAAAGGTGCTCCAAGATCCCTTTGCACACTGAATTTCCCCCAAAAAGAGGGCAGTGCCTTAGAATTTTCCATACAGGGTGGATGTTCTCTGGAGGACTGTCCAATTTAAAATAATTTCATTACATTTTAACACAGGACACGACTAGACTATGTATTGGGCATGTTTGTGAGAGTAAGAAACATGGGGGATAATGAAGAGCAAGTACTTGGATGCCATCATCTCTTAAAAACGTTTAATATTGTCTGTGGAAGATTCTCAAATCTGAAAGTTTAATCTAATCCTGTGCCTGTCTGATCATCCAAACCTCAAGCCACATACATCCCTGAGTGATGTTACAGGGATTTCTCCCTCTTAGGCTTAGCAGAAGTCGAAAAATCTTCCGTCCTCATTATTTTAAAGACACTTACAAAATGGACCTTCCGTGAATTGTTCTCTTGCTTTCTTCAATCAGTATTCCATTAGATACACAAGACCTTTCTATCCAAAGCCTTTAGGAACTGATTGTTAACAAGAGAAGGGTTTTTATAATGCTGTGCGGTTTTTAAAAAAATATTAAAGAGGACCCCAGAGGGGGATACTTTGAGTTCCTACAGGACTATTTTCTCCCCCAAGATCTTAGGCCCTCCAAAATTGATCTGGGATTTCTGCAGAAAGACAATGAGAGCTGCATATCAATGCTTATGCGGCAATGCAATGCAGGCTCAGAATTCCTTTTCCTTGCTTTATGCTGCTTCATGTTTTATTTCATTTTGTTACAGATTGTGCTCAAACAGGGATCCATTCTCAACAATAGGATTGTTGTTGTGTTCCTTCAAGTCATTCCCAACTTATGTCAACCCTAAGGCAAACCACTCATGGGGTTTTCATGACAAGATTTGACCAGAGGAGATTTCCCATTAACTTCCCCAGAGGCTGAGAGCATGTGACTTGTCCAAAGTTACCCAGTGGTTTTCATGGCTGAGCTGGGATTTGAACTCTGGCCTCCAGAGTCGTAATCCAATACTCAAACCACTAGGCCACACAGGCTCATAAAAAAAGTCTTTGCTGTCCCCAGAAAGAGAGAAGAAAGAGGACCAACAAAACCTCCCAAAGGAGGGGGTTTCACAGCTTGGGAGCAGCCACCAAGACCTTCTCCCATGTCCTCACTAGGCAGATTTGTGATGGTGGTGGGACGAAGAGAAAGCCCTCCCATGAGGACCTTAAAACTTGGGCACACTCATATGGGGAGATATGGGCTAGTCTACATGTAAGTGTATTATGTAAACTGATGCAGATTTTTCCTCGTTCACATCAATGTTTAATTCTTCACTTTCCTGCTCATATTTCCTACATCTCTCTCTCTCCCTCTGTTGAAAATACACAGCTACCCAAATCCATGCAAAACAGATGGACAGCCACTTGTTTCTCCTCCAGAGTTTTTCTCCAGAGTTTAAGCAGGTTTTTTTTGGAGGGGGGACACTGCAAAAAGCTGTAATTCCTGCAAATCATGTGTGGAAGGATCATTTTCTAATCAGCTAGAATGAAAGTATTTTAATCAGACAAGCCCATGGTCTTTCAAATGTTCTCGATCCAAGCCTTTCAAATGGTCTGGGTCCAAGCCTGTGAGAGGCCAACAAATGGGTGATATGGAACAAACAGGGAGAGAAAGAACCAGCTCTCTCTCTCTCTCTCTCTCTCTATTTATATATATATACACCGTCACCTCTCCAAGTCTGTGAACTTGAAATGAGCGGACTTGGAAATCCATAGAGGGAAACTGCTATTAATCTCAATGGGGCATGCATGTGGTGTGCATTCCACCTTCATGTACCCCATTCAAGCCTATGGGCTTGAATATGCACAAGATTTTGAACTCACGGGGGAGGGGGTCCAGAACAGATCCCCCACAAGTTGAAAGGGCCAAATCTGTGTGTGTGCGTGTGTGTCTGTAATGAGCTGCCTTGGCACCATTTTTGGAGAACGGCGGAATAAATATTAAATAGTAAATAAATAAATAAATAAATAAGAAAGTGGATTTTCTGTGAAGATTGCAGAAGTCACGGCTTGGAGTCCAAAAACAGCTTGGAGTTCAGAAACAGAACTAAAGGTAGATTGTTTTTTCTGCAGCTTTTGCAATTACCTGTACTAACCACCGCCCTCCACATTAAATTCAAAGGGGAAAGGATCAGCTTGTGCTTTATAGTCGATAGCAAATCATTTGACTGTATAGATCATGAAAAGCTATGGAACACAGTCAAGGACATGGGGGTATTGTGGACAGCCAAAACCACAAATAAATCATTTGTTGTTCAAATAATACAAGTTTCCAAAATCCAAACTATTCCAAAATCCAAAATTATCAATACGGGTGACAGAGAAAATGACACCTTTGTTTTCTGATAGTTCAATGTAAACAAATTTTATTTCATGCACAAAATTATTAGCCTTAGTCTTGGCTCCAGGCCTGGGAGAAAAGCAGCACAGAAACTAACTAACTAACTAACTAACTGACTAACTAACCAACTAATTAACAAATGTAATGTGTATTAAATTACCTTCAGGCTATGTCTAGAAGGCGTGCATAAAACATAACTGAATATCGTGTTTAGATTTGAGCCCCATTTCCAAGATTTCTTCTTATGTTGAAGCAGTGTTTTAAAAAACCGAAGAACCCCGAAATTCAAAATAATTCTAGTCCCAAGCCTTTTGGATATGGGAGACTCAACTTGTAATATTCATAAACATCATCATGATTTCACTTAAATGTTGCCTTTCTCCTGGTGGGGGAATCAGCGTTTCCAGTTTCTGATACTAATCATGATTTCATTTCATCTATATGCTCAGTAGGATCCATAGTGGATCACCCAAAAAGCCAGGAAAAAGAGTGAAATTTTAAAAATCAATTGAAATCATCCTATTATGAGAAATGTAACCCATGAAATTGGACCTTATGGAGAAGTGGTCCTATGGGACCAGGCAGAATGGAGAGTGTTTGTTTGTTTGGTTTCCATGGAAACAACTGAGAATCTTCACCAAGGTGGGAGTTGCGTCAGTTGAGGTTGAGAGGAGGTTGAGAGGTGGAGAGACCTCAAGACAAGAGGCATTTCTCTTGGTGGCTTTGCCTATTTTCTATTGGATGCGAGTGTTTTGAGTCAGGTTTGTTTCAGTGGACCCTACTCCTGCTTCTTGAAGGCTTGATCTCATCTGAAAGCATCTGTATTCACTCATTCATTTGGTACGTTCATTGAACTATAGGACTGTGTTCTTTATTAAATTTCATCCCCCCTTTCTCCAATGGGTGGGTCTCAAGGTGGCTTAGAGTACAAAAGATAGAATGAACAAAAGCATTTGTAAAACGTACACATGATAGTAAAAGAAAAGGATGGTGCTGTTGCTTTGGTTGGCAGTTAGTTCTCAAAGATCTGCAACGGACAATCTACAAATATTAAATGGGAGGGAATTAGGAAATTGAAGGACAATGGCTTGCAGATATATCACACAGGCAGTGATAGAGCAAAAACCTAGATTTTAAATGTTGGCAATGTAAAGATAAAATCGGCACAATGTATCAAGGCTGGTGGCAATGTAAAATAATTAAAGAGGTTTTGGCACAAAATACGTAAAGAAATGGAATTAGTACTAAGATTAAATATTCCACGCATTCCAGAAGTATTTTTATTAAATATCGTAGCAAAAATGCAATCAAATTGGTCTCCAAACCAAATAAGCGTGATCTTATATATGATCTCTGCCACCAGAATGGTGCTGGCTAGACACTGGAAATTTAGCACAATGCCTACCATAGATGAATGGAAGTTAAGGGTAGCTGAACTATGAAACATGGACAGACTATCAATGTATTTATCAGGGAAAACTATTCAAGATTATGAGGAGAAATGGAAGGATGTAGATACCGCATGGTTTTAATGCTTATATTTTTCCAATGATGACCTGCTTGCCTTAAGATACAGATAAAGAAGTTGTAATTGTATATACGAATAACAAATATCCTAACTTTTATTTTCTTTTTCTATCTCAGTAATCACCGATAATATATATATATGGATACATGGACATGCATACATATGTTTTATATGGACAGGTTGCTTACCTGTAACAGTATTTCTTCGAGTGGTCATCTGCGAATACATACAAATGGGTTATTCTGCGCCTGCGCAGGCAACTTCGGAATCTTCTTAGAGCTTTTAAATGCGTTTTGGCGGTAGCCCCGCCCACTCTCCAACTGCCTATATTAGCCGGTTTCCCGCCTAAACCCTCAGTTCCGTTATGGACGCCGCAGCAGTATCCGAGGACCGAAGGAGAGGCAGGGCACGACTATGAGGGGAGGATGGGCGGGATTTGTATGTATTCGCAGATGACCACTCGAAGAAATACTGTTACAGGTAAGCAACCTGTCCTTCTTCTTCGTGGTCTCTGCGAATCATACAAATGGGTTCAGACTAGCAAGCTTAGTTCAACGGAGGTGGGAGTGCCATGCCAGACAGAGAGGCATATTGACCCCAAATAAAATCACCAGCCGGGAAACCATGCCCAAGGGCATGCAACATGGGGACGCACAGTCCCGTTGATATGACGACTCTACAGAGTTGTGTAGAAAGCCCAATACTGAGACGTAGTCGAACAGTCACCAAAACAGGTGGAACATGCTCATTGGTAGAAAAACAGGCTTGCCAGCTAACCGTATGTCACACAGACTGCAGGTAAACTTTGATGGTCCATTTAAATGGCAGGTGCAAACTAAGGACAGGGAAAAACCCCGTCCTAAATATCCCAGGTCTGTTGGTAATGGAGCTACTGAATAGGTGAGTGACATGGAATAAGGGAATCTCACTGATGTGAGCAGCTCTTTAAAGGTATCAACAAAGGTCTGGTATACAGACATTGTGTAGTCCAAGGTGGATTGAATTCAACATGAAGGGCAAAGGGCTCACAATAATGTGAGGCTGTACAGGCCGGGAGGCTGGTATGCAGAAAGAGGGGCGTACAGAGCCCTCAGACTTGAGATGTGTCATTCAAAGAATATTGAAAGTAGGAAAAAGGGCATTGGCCTGATAAAGCCTCCCGAAGCCATGATTTGGAGATTATGGCAGTGACAGACACAGCCTAGAATGCTCAGTAGTCTAGGGTTAAATGTCATCCTTACAGAGTATGAAGAAGACAATCTGTGGTCAACAATGATATGGCTGGGAAGTCCATCCATAGAGAGAGAGCGTATACAATTGCTGTGACACACAAGACATGCTGTATTGCCGCGTAATATTCAAGGGCTATCAGCATGAAGCATGCCGATCTTGGTGAACATGAGAAACAAAAACGATAGTGGCTAGTACAATGTCAATAAGACTAGTCACAGCATTGTAGAAGTGAAGGGATACCACTTTGTCAAGTTGACAGACGTCCCCGTGGGGACGGTATCCCATGATGTGATGTCCTGCAGAAGCTGTATCAAGGATAACATGGTAAGAACAGCCAGAACTGATAGGCAAACAGTATAGCAGGAGTGATTTCGTGTCAGTCCATCCTGAACGGCCCTAGGAACAAACCTGTTCAGAGCGGCAAAGCCAGAATAGGCTCTAAGAGCCATAAAGTCCAATTCTCACCAGGTGGTACAAACACCAGGCAGCATGTCAGAAATCACCGTAATGTAATCTGTAATACTTGAGAAGCGGAGGGCAAGGCTCCCTTAGGGGAGAGAAGCCCCAGGAATTCGCAGAATTCATGTTTAGCCTTGTCAGGGTTGCAGGTGAAGGTCTGAAATATCCCTCACCCATTTGACGTCTTGGACCAGAGGTTCAGGAGAAACAGGATGGTATGGCACCAGTCAGCCAGGAGAGATGGGACAGGTATGCCAATCTCAAGATCTTCAAACATCCACATGGTGTACAAATCTTTAAATGGAGGCCCGAAAGGGGATATCTCCAGAGGGCAATCCTGCCCAGAGCAGAAAAAGGAAAGGAATTGTAGCAATTTACCACCTGTTGTAAGGAAGAAAGTGGCCTGAACAAGAACCCCTTGGAAGGGGCCTGGGAAATAGACATGTGTTTCTCACCATATCTAGTGGCCCTTGATAAGAGGCATCAACTGCCTTAGATGACACTCACACTGGGAAGTGGTAAAACTTTTTCCTGTGAATGATGGTCTCTGAGCGAAGAGGATCACAACTGAGCTGGTACTGGGTGCATAATGGAAGGCATCCCTAGGTATGGAGGTGACAAACTGATTTATGAGACTTAATTGCACAGTCTTGAAGCTGTTCATATAGTGAAGGATTACCTGTAACCAAAGTGAACAGATGGTGCTCCCAAATTTTACAGAGGCAACTCAGAAGTGAGACTTGAATGTCTACCTAAAGTGACCTTCAGCCGTCCCGCCTGAGAGGAAGGACATCGTTATGAATTGCACATGAGAATGGTGAAATCCCCCATCAGGGAGCACCACATCCCCTGAATTGGTTCTATAGGGATAGCCGTTTGAGGGGCAAATTGTAGGAGGCAGAAAGGCCTTGAGAAGAATGGGGACAGCATGGCCTCGAGTTTGGCAATGCATCTGCAGATAGCGACCCTCGGTACCAAGGAAACAGTATGGACCTGAATCCAGGAGGCCAGAGCCAGTGGCACCTCATGGTCCCAAATTGACTGAGTGCTTGCTGATAGGTGACCTCGGTACTGAGGGAACAACTACGGCTTGAACCCAAACCAGCATGCACCACACTGGCTGAGAGGAATAGGAGCATGCGGCAGGGCCAATAACGGCCCTCAGAACTGGTAAGCGAGCTGCATTCAAATCCTTTTGTGCAGCTCAAACGGTACAGATGTTGGGCCCTTAATATTCATCTTCTCAAGGAGAGTCAGGCCAAAATGAGCCATGCCATTATGGCAATCTGGCTAACAGTCAATAATCAGGGAAGGTGCCATGTAAGATCACCTGTAGGCCAACCAGGAACACCCCTGACAGCCCGGGGCTGACACGCCTCAAAGCAGGGATGGAAGGCAACCGGCTTGATCTTGAGAAGAGTCAGAGACCAAGATAAGAGAGGTAGGTAGTGAGCCAACCAGAGGCTCAAAGTGTGGCTATGAGTCAATTGGTTTGACCCCGGACAGTCGGGGAACAACGAGGGTCAAAGTTGGGCTACAAGCCAATCTGTATTAGTCCCAAGAGTCAGGGACTGATGAAGGTCGAAGCCCAGCATCCAGCCAATCACTGAGACTCAGAGAGTCAGGGACCAAGGTGAATCGACATCGGGATATAGGTCAACCAGTATGACTCCAAAGAGTCTGGGACGAATGAGGATCGAATTCAGGCTGCCATCCAGTCAGTACGTGACCGAAGCAGATAGAAACCGTGCTGCCAGGCAACCAATTTGACCTTGGAAAGTCAGGGAGCAATGAGGGTCAAAGTCGGGCTGCAAGCCAAGACGTATGACCCCAGAGAGTCCAGGACTGATGAGGATCCATGACCCCGAAGGGTTCGGGATCGATGAAGATCCCAGTACTTCAGCCAGTAAACGGTTTTACCTCGGAGAGTCAGGGACCAATGGTGCACGAAGCTGGGCTATAAGCCAATCGGTATGACTCAGAGAGTCAGCCATCAAAGATGATCGGTGCCAGGTGCTGTGTAGTCAGTATGACTCTGGAGGTTTCGGGACCGATCCTAATTGAAGTTTGGTAGCCATCTAATTGACCTGATACCATGGAGCCCGGGACCGATGAGGATTCACGTCAGGCTGCCTGTCAAAGGTTTTGACTCCGAAGAGTCAGGGACCGATGAGGGTCAAATTCAGGTTGCAAGCCAATCAGTATGGCCCGGGAGATTCAGGGACCAATGAGGACCCATGTTGGGCTGCCAGTTAAAAGGTTTGACTCTGAAGAGTCAGGGACCAATGAAGGTCGAATTCAGGCTGCCAGCCAATCGGTATGGACCTGGATATTCAGGGACTGATGAGGATCCATATCGGGTTGCCAGTCAAACGGTTTGACTCCAAAGAGTCACGGACTGATGAGGGTCGAATTCAGGCTGCAAACCAATCGGTATGACCCCGAGGAGTCAGGGACTGATGAGGATCCATGTCGGGCTGCCAGTCAAACGGTTTGACTCCAAAGAGTCGAATTCAGACCGATGAGAGTCGAATTCAGGCTGCAAGCCAATCGGTATGACTCCGACAAGTCAGGAACCGATGAGGATCCACATTGGGCTGCCAGTCAAATGGTTTGACTCCAAAGAGTCAGGGACCGATGAGAGTCGAATTCAGGCTGCAAGCCAATCGGTATGACTCCGACAAGTCAGGGACCGATGAGGATCCACATTGGGCTGCCAGTCAAATGGTTTGACTCCAAAGAGTCAGGGACCGATGAGTCGAATTCAGGCTGCAAGCCAATCGGTATGACTCCGACAAGTCAGGGACCGATGAGGATCCACATTGGGCTGCCAGTCAAACGGTTTGACCCCGAAGAGCCAGGGACCGAATCAAATCCACGTTGTGCAGCCAGGCAAATGGTTTGACTCCGTAGAGTCAGGGACCAATTCAGATCCACGTCGTGCAGCCAGCCAAGCGGTTTGACTCCGAAGAGTCAGGGACCGATCAAGATCTACGTCGTGCAGCCAACCAAATGGTTCGATACCGAGGAGTCTGGGATCGACGAGGTTCAAGACGGGCTCGAAGCCAATTGGTATGACTCCGAGGAGTCAGGGACCGATGAAGATCCACGTTGGGCTGCCAGGCAAATGGTTTGACTCCGGAGAGTCAGGGACCCATGGTTTGACTCCGGAGAGTCAGGGACCGATAAGGATCGACGTTGGGCTGCAATCCAGTCGCGTTGGCTCCAGAAGATCAGCGGCCGATGGTAACGACATCCAATCGGTTTGGTCCCAGGGAGCCGAGACCGGCGACGACTGAAGTCAACTCCTTTTCAGGAGAATGAAGAGACAAAGCCAGGTGAATGGCCCTGAGACAGTTTGTCCGCAGCAAAAGAGCGTCCCTAGCCATAGCGAGGGAGGAAGGCTGGTGGCCATTCTATAAGTTTCTCTCAGAGATAAGAGGATAAGTGCGCCAGTGAAGCGGGCGCCATTTTAAGAAATTTTACTCAGGAATAATGGGGCTTTGCCAAACGCGCCAGTAAGGCAGGCAATATTGGAGACTTTTCCTCAAGAAAAAAGGCGGGAAAAGTTCTGCCAAGCGCACCAACTGAGGTGAGCAGCCATTGTATCAAAAAAATTTCCTCAGAATTTAAATTCACATTAAATTACGCGATTCTCTAAGATATCGCTGAAGGAGCTGTTGTTAAAACAGCTTTAGTTCAAAGTCTAAATTCATTTTCAGCAAGCGATTCTCTAAGAAATCGCAGGGCAGTTGTTGTTAAGACAACTTTACCTCAGAATTTAAATTTATATTTAAACATGTGATTCTTTAAGAAATCACAATACAGTCTGTCGTTAAAACAGATTTATTTCAGGATTTAAATTCACATTTGAGTAAGCGATTCTGTAAGATATCGCAGAAGGGTTGTTGTTAAAACAGCTTTAGTTCAAAGTCTAAATTCACATTTCAGCAAGCGATTCTCTAAGAAATCGCAGGGCAGTTGTTGTTAAGACAACTTTACCTCAGAATTTAAATTTATATTTAAACATGTGATTCTTTAAGAAATCACAATACAGTCTGTCGTTAAAACAGATTTATTTCAGGATTTAAATTCACATTTGAGTAAGCGATTCTGTAAGATATCGCAGAAGGGTTGTTGTTAAAACAGCTTTAGTTCAAAGTCTAAATTCACATTTCAGCAAGCGATTCTCTAAGAAATCGCAGGGCAGTTGTTGTTAAGACAACTTTACCTCAGAATTTAAATTTATATTTAAACATGTGATTCTTTAAGAAATCACAATACAGTCTGTTGTTAAAACGGATTTATTTCAGAATTTAAATTCACATTTAAGTAAGCGATTCTCTAAGAGATCGCAGGGCAAGTCGTTGTTAAAACAACTTTACCTCAGAATTAAAATTTGCATTTAAGTACATGATTATTTAAGAAATCACAGTACAATCTGTTGTTAAAACAGTTTTATTTCAGAATTTAGATACACATGTAAGTAAGCGATTTTCTAAAAAATCGCAGTGTAAGTCATTGTAAAAATAACTTTACCTCAGAATTTTAAATTTACATTTAAGTCTATGATATTTAGAAAAGAAATAGCATTTGTTTCTAAAAATATTATTATTATTATTATTATTATTATTAAAATACCACCAAAACGCAGATTGATCCTGTCAATCGAGTTTAAAAGTCTGACAGGAGAACGAAGCTCTGAAGAGTTCCTAGATGCTGCTTGTGCGGCGGACAAAAGGAACTGAGGGTTTAGGCGGGAAACCGGCTAATATAGGCAGTTGGAGAGTGGGCGGGGCTACCGCCAAAACGCATTTAAAAGCTCTAAGAAGATTCCGAAGTTGCCTGCGCAGGCGCAGAATAACCCATTTGTATGATTCGCAGAGACCACGAAGAAGAAATATATATATATATATGTTTACGGGTGTATGTGTACATATACATATGTTTATATTGTTTCTACTATATCAAGTTTCTATTTGATTTCAATCGTTAACCCACCTATTATTTGATATCTGGTGGTTAAATTTATTGTATACGCACACAGTTGATATAAGATGTAATGTTCAATACAAGATTTTACTGTTATAGTATAGAAATATCAATCAAAATTATCATAAAAAATAAAAAGAAAGACAGCAATAGATGTGATTTCCATGTTAGTGGGTTGGCGAAACTGCACTGTCTTTTAGTCTGAACTTTCTCTGGTGCTGACTGTATCTTGGAACTGGACTCCAGCACCATGGAAGAAAACCTGGAGGAAATTCAATGCCCAATAACATGGAAGCCACAGTCTGTCACAGTGTACATGAACTGTGTGATATATGATTCGTCTCTCCTGAATTTCCAAACTCCAATAAATGACCCCAAGATCAAGCAATAAGAGAGAAGGAGGAAAACTGTTTCTTCTTCCACCTTCTCCACGCCATGCAGAAATTGATGCACCTCTTTCAGGGTCATGCCTATTCCCAGTTTTGCTCCTTAAAAAAAAAAGGTTGTAAATTTTCACAGAAGACATATTATTTGGGTGGCAGTCCAAGAAAAATCCCCTGAGGAAGGTGCCCTAAATTCCTTTTAGTAGGCATACAGGCTGGGTGTTTTTTTCATCCACAGTTATACGATAGGGGTAACCTATGACAAACCTCCTATTAACAAATCTTGTCAAGAAAACATAAGATAGGTTCCCCTTGGGCCGCTATGAATAGGAAAAGACTTGAAGTCACACCCCAACAACATTGTAAGAGTACCACAGTCCCATGAGATCATGTATTTTTCTTATACCTGGGAGGCTAAACAGTGAAGCAGCACCTTCTGCAAGCCATCTTCATGTCCCTTCCTAGTATCTACAGGCTCAGGCCAATACAACCTCTTCATTTCTACAGGCTCAGACCTCAAAGGGATGAGCAAGATGGACAAATCATTTGGAGCGGAGAGCAAGACAGATGATTCTAAAGATTTCAAGAGTCCAAGCTTCCAGAAATGGAGGTCCCAGATCATCAAAGAGGATCCAATGGAAGAATACGAAGGCTTGAGGTTGGTATTTAATCCAAAGAATCCTTAACTCTTCCTGTGAATTAAAATATAACAATGCTAAAGAAACTCTCAAAGCACCTTTGCATGGGGTGATGGGATCTAATACACTGGGAGTGGCAGGTTCCCCCATAGTGGATTCCTGGCAAGTGTAACACAGCCATTGTAATATCAGCTGGGAGTTCTTAGCCAACAAGCCCTTCAGGGCCAAAGGGGTTGCAAAGTAAAAATAAGTACTGTAAAACTACTGCAGTGAGGAATATCTTAATGTTTTCTGTTTAACTCTTTGGCAGGAGATGTTCAAGGAGAGCATGGAAGGTCTCCTGAACATTGGGGCTTTAGTTGGCCGAAAGAGTTTTAGAAGAAATCAGAAGCAACTTTTTAGTTTTTCTAGGATTTTCAAAATCTAGAGGTGCAACATCCAAGCATCCAGGGTGGGATCTGTGACTCTATTGAATGGTTGGAGGGAAGCCTGCATGGATAGGCTGCAGGTGGTAGGACTGCCGAGTGCCCCATCCCAGGACACTAAGCATCTTGGTTGTTTCCTTTCCCAGCTCCCCTCCTGAGTCAGACACCCGAGACGATGAGCTGGAGGAGAAGTTTGAGGCTGAAATGACACCCTTGACTAAGTGTCTTCAGAACTTCTTTGTACCATACAAAGGTAAATAAATGATCTATGCTCCCTCAGCCTGCTGGTGGATTAAGCCTTGGAGGTCTATATGACAGAGGTTTGGAGCAACCCCCTGAATACCTATTTGACTTTGCAGGTTGGTTCCTTGGCTGAGTTTTGTGGTTCCCCAATTGTGTTTCTGTGCCAGCTAAGTTGGAAATTTTCAACTGGCAAAAATTATGCAAACTATGTACCTGTGTTTTCACAGTTGACATTAAGGACCAAAACCGACGTTTCTCGTCATGTGCTAGAGTTGGCTTGGGGTAGAGTATACACACATCCGATGACCCTAGCATTTTATGAGGGCATCGTAGCTGCGCAGCGCCGTATAGAAAGCATGCGCAGCTGTGACATCGCAGCTGCGCAGCTTCTATCCAGCACTGTACAGCTGTGATGTAATAGAGGGACCCTATAGTGCTTTTTCTGATTTTTTGGAAGTCACAAGCCCACTTTTTGGGGCTACTTTTTTTTTTTGTCCGCACCTTCGCCACTCCATGCACTTGCTGTGACATAGGTTTGGACTAAAAAGAGGTATCGCCAGACCACCCTTTTTGGGAGGTGTGTAAAGCCCCTATATCTGCTAACCCAGGGATGCGCAATGCCTGGGGATTCTCCTCTGTAGACTATGGTGGAATGCAGATCACAAACACTCCTCTGGCAAACCCTAATATTTTGGGAAGGAAGAAAAATGGCAAATTGTGATTTTGGTTTTTCATTTGTCTGTCCTGAATTTCCCAACTCCACTAAATGACCCTAAGATCAAGTAATAAGAGAGAAAGAGCAAAACTGTATCTCCTATGTGACCTCATAATGTGACCCTAGCACATTATGAGGGCATCACAGCTGCACAGGGCCGTATAGAGAGCATGCGCAGCTGCTATCCGCCGCTGTGCAGCTGTGATTTAATAGAGGCGCTCTATAGTGCTTTTTCTGATTTTTTTGAAGTCACAAGCCCGCTTTTTGGGGCTCCTTTTTTTTTGTCCACACCTTTGCCACTCAATGCAGTTGCTGTGACTAAGGTTCGGACTAAAAAGAGGTATCGCCAGACTGCCCTTTTTGGGAGGTGTGTAAAGCCCCTATATCTGCTAACCCAGGGGTGTGCAATGCCTGGGGATGCTCTTCTGCAGACTATGGAGGAATGCAGACCACAAACCCACTTCTGGCAACCCTTAACATTATGGGAAGTGAAAAAAAAATGTCAAATTCTGATTTTGGTTTTTCATTTGTCTGTCCTGAATTTCCCAGCTCCAGTATATGACCCTAAGATCAAGTAATAAGAGAGAAGGAGGCAAACTGTATCTCCTTCTACTTTCTCCACCCCATTCACAAACTGATGCACCTCTTTCATGGTCATGCTTATTCACAGTTTTGCTCCTTAAAAAACAGAATGGTTGTACATTTTCACAGAAGGCATATTACTTGGGCAGCAGTCCAAGAAAAATCCTCCCAGGAACGTGCCCTGAATTGGTTTTCCTAGGCATAGAGGCTGGTGGGTTTTTTCATCCACAGTTATACAGTGGAGGTGGCCTATGACAAACCTCCTATGAATAAATCGTGCCAAGAAAACATAAGACAGGTTCACCTTGGGCCACCATGAATAGGAAAAGACTTCAAGGGACACCCCAACAACATTGTAAGAATATCACAATCCCATGAAGCAAATGATACCACAATCTTATACCATACAGCAAATGATACCTGGGAGGCTAAGCAGTAAAGTAGCACCTTCTGCAAGCCATTTTCCTGGCCCTTCTTAGTTTCTACAGGCTCGGGCCAATGAAACTGATTCTTTTCCACAGATTCACACTTCAAAGTGACGAGCATGATTGAAAAGTCATCTGGAGAAGAGAAGAAGACAGACTGGTTAAAATATAGAAAGAGTCCAAAATTCATATGGAAGCCCAATAGCATCCAAAATAACCCAGAGGAAGGATCCGAAATCAGGAGGTTGGTATTTAATCCAAGGGCCCATGGAAGATGTGCCTGTTTCTTTCTTTATTTCTTCCCTATTCAAGCATCTATGACAGGATCCAATGTATCCTTAACTCTTCCAGTTAATTAAAATATAATAATACTAAAGAAAGTTTCAAAGCACCTTTGGATGGGGTGATGGGATCTAATACTAAAGGAGTCGCAGGTTACCCTATAGTGGATTCCTGGCAAATGTAACACAGCCAATAATAATAATAATAATAATAATAATAATTATTATTATTATTATTTCTAGCCTGCTCCTCTATAGGACACGATTGGAGCGGAGTACAACAAGATTAAAACATGCAGAATCAAAATTTATCAACAACCCATTCCTAACCACCCATCCCTTAAAAATAAATAAAATTAGCAATGATTTAAAACCACGACAAAATTAAAAGCGTAATTCATCCTCGACAGTTCTTAACTGAGGAAAGAGATAGCACCAAGCAAGGGCTCAGGTTGGATATGATAGATCGAGTTTTTGAGCCGGGATCTAAGAGGTTTCAGGAAAGGCCTGCCGGAAGAGATGCATCTTCAGAGCTTTTTAAAAGCAATCAAGCGATGTTATAAGTCGCATCTCAACCGGCAGACCATTCCAAAGCTTGCGAGGGGTAGCGGAAAAAGTCCTCTGGGAGGTCTGCGACAGTTTAGTTTTCACAGGCTGCAACTGACTCCTCCCAGAGGATCACAGGGTGCGGGGGGGGGGGGAGGTTCATACAGGGAGAGTCGGTCCCTGAGATGTTAGACCCAAGCCATTGTAATATCAGCCTGGAGTTCTTAGCCAACAACCTCTTCAGGGCCACTGTTTGCCCCAGCTGTCTTCGAAGGGAGGTAGGCATGGATTTGGTGGAGATCTCTGATAGCTCTTGCCACCTTTTTCTTCTAACACCACAAGTTTATTAAGTCCTGCAAGAAGTTTGGCGTTTCCTTGAAGCGACAAGTGCCTTTTGGTATTTTCGAAGATGCTGGGCAGCTGGTTTCATTAGGAACTGCTGCTGTTATTGAACTTACTGTTGTGATAGAAACCTTTACTTCTATTCCACTTCAGTCCTCCCCCCAAAAAGCAGGACACTGGGCAATTTAGAAATTGAGCAGGGAAGACCCAATACGATTGAAACATACCAGATGGAATGGCACGACACTATTAAAAACATCAGAAAAAGTCAGAGCACAATAGCTAAGAATAATAATAAAAAGATTTAGAAGTGATTGAAAGTAAGAATAAGTAGTGTAAAACTACTGCAGTGAGGAATATCTTTTTCACTTTTTGGCTGGAAATGTTTAAGGAGAGCATAGAAGGTCTCCTGATGATTGTGTCTTTAGTTTTCCCAAAGAGTTTTAGAAGAAATCAGAAGCAACTTTTTAGTTACTTCTGGTATTTTCAGAAACCAGAGGTGCAACATCCAAGCATCCAGGGTTGTTCTTTACCTTGGAAATATTTAGAGGCAGGGACGCCTGCATGGACAGGCTGCAGGTGGTAGGACTGCTCAGTGCCCCATCCCAGGACACTCAGCATCCTGGTTGTTTCCTTTCCCAGCTCCAGTCCTGAGTCTGTCACCCGGGATACTGAGGTGCAGGACAAGGTGGAGGCTGATCGGAAACCTTTCGGGGAGAACAGCTGTAAATCGGCCATGATCAATATGGAAGAGGATGTGACACAAAACCAAGGAAAAGGTAAATAAAGGAGCTGTGATCCTTCCGCCGGCTGGTGGATTAGGCTTGGGGGGTGGGGTGTGTGTATGTGGCAGAGGTTTGGAACAACCTGCACTATAGCTTTTTTCACTTTCCAGCTTAGTTTCCTGGCTGAGTTTCAGGTTCCTCGGTTGTGTTTCTGTGCCAGCTAAGTTGGAATTCTTCAACTGACAGAAATTATGCAAAATATGAACTTGTATTTTTACAAGTTACACCATTTCTACCAACCCAGGGGCGTGCAATGCCTGGTGATGCTCTTCTGTAAACAACCGTGGAGGAAAGCAAAGCACAAATACTCCTCTGGCCACCCTAACATTTTGGAAAGGAAGAAAAATGGCAAATTGTGATTTTTGTTTTCCATTTCTGTGCCCTGAATTTCCCAGGTCCACTAAATGACCCCAAGATCAAGCAATAAGAGAGAAAGAGGAAAACTGTATCTGCTTCCACCTTCTCCACCCCATGCAGAAATTGATGCACCTCTTTCATGGTCATGCTTATTCATGGCTGTACATTTTCACAGAAGACATATTATTTGGGTGGCAGTCCAAGAAAAATCCTCCCAGGAATGTGCCCTAAACTTGTTTTCCTAGGCATAGAGGCTGGTGGGTTTTTTCAAGCACAGTTATACAGTGGAGGTAGCCTATGACAAACCTCCTATTAACAAATCTTGGGCTGCCATGAATAGGAAAAACCTTGAAGTCACACTCCAACCACATTATAAGAATGTGACAATCCCATGAGATGAGGTATTTCTCTTATACCATGGAACAAATGATACCTGGGAGTCTAAGCAGTGGGGTAGCACCTTCTGCAAGCCATTTTCCTGACCCTTTTTAGTTTCTACAGGCTCAGGCCAATGCAACTGCTTCGTTTCTACAGGCTCAGACCTCAAGGGGATGGACAAGATGGACAATTCATCTGGAGCAGAGAGGAAGACAGATGACTTGCCAGATATCAAGAGTCCAAACTTCCAGCACTGGAGGTCCCAGATCATCGAAGATGACCCAATGGAAGAATACGAAGGGTTGAGTTTGGTATTTAATCCAAGGGCCCAAGGCAGAGGGAGTTGTTTCTTTCTTTATTTCTTCCCTATCCAGCATCTCTGTCGGGATCCAATGTATCCTTAACCCATCCTGTTAATTAAAATATAATAATGCTAAAAAAAGCTATCTCAAAGCACCTTTGCACAGAGTGATGTGATATAATTCTAAGGAAGTCACAGGTTCCCCCATCTTGGATTCCTGGCAAATGTAACACAGCCATTGTAATATCAGCTGGGAGTTCTTAGCCAACAACCTCTTCAGGGCCACCATTTGCCCAAGCTGTCTTCGAAGAGAGGTAGGCATGCCACCTTTTTCTTTTAACACTACACGTTAATTAAATCCTTCATAAAGTTTGGAGTTCCCATGAAGCGGCTAGTGCCTTTCGATATATTGGGATATGCTGAGAATCTGGTTTCATTAGGCACTGCTGCTGTTATTGAATTTACTGTTGTGATAGAAACCTTTACCTCTATTCTCCTCCCCCCCCCCCCCCCACCAAAAGAAGGACTCTGGACAATTCACAAATAGAGGGAGGAACACCCAATATTACTGAAAGATACGAGAAGGAATTGTATGAAACAATTCATAATATCGGGAAAAAATCAGAGCACAACAGCTAAGAGTAATAATAAATTTTTTAAAGAGGGGTTTCAAAGTAAGAATAAGTACTGTAAAACTACTGCAGTGAGGGATATCTTAAACTTTTCGGTTTAACTTTTTGGCAGGAGATGTTCAAGGAGAGCATGGAAGGTCACCTAATCATTCTGTTTTTAGTTGTCCCAAAGAGTTTTAGAGGAAATCAGAAGCAACTTTTCAGTTTTTTCTAGTATTTTCAAAAACCAGAGGTGCAACATCCAAGCATCCAGGGTGGGATCTGTGACTCTATTGAATGGTTGGAGGGAAGCCTGCATGGACAGGCTGCAGGAGGTAGGACTGCTCAGGGCCCTATCCCAGGACACTCAGCATCCTGGTTGTTTCTTTTCCCAGTTTCCCTCCTGAGTCTGTCGCCAGAGAAGATGAGCTTGAGGAGAAGTTTGCGGCTGAAATGACACCTTTGACTAAGTATCTTGAGAACTTCTTTGTACCGTATGAAGGTAAATAAATGACCTATGCTCCCTCAGCCTGCTGGTGGATTAGGCCTTGGAGGTCCATATGGCAAAGGTTTGGAGCAACCTCCAGAGATACCTATTTGAATTTCAAGGTAGGTTCCTTGGCTGAGCTTTGAAGTTCTCCAGTTGTGTTTCTATGCCAGCTAAGTTGGGATTCTTCAACTGGCAGAAAGTATGCAAAATATGTACCTGTGTTTTGACAACTGACACCATCTCTGCTAAGCCAGGAGTGTGCAATGCCTGGGGTTGCTCTTTTGTAGACCATGGAGGAATGTTAACTACAAACACTCCTTTGGCCACCCTAACATTTTGGAAAGAAGAAAATCGGCTAATTGTGATTTTGTTTTTTCTTTTCTCTGGCCTGAATTTGCCAGTTCCACTAAATGACCCCAAGATCAAGCAATAAGAGAGAAGGAGGAAAATCTTTCCACCTTCTTCACCCAAAATTGATGCACCTCTTTCCTGCTCATGCTTATTCACAGTTTTGCTCCTTAAAAACATAATGGTTGTACATTTTCACAGAAGACATAGCACTTGGGCAGCAGTCCAAGAAAAATCCTTCCAGGAAGGTGCCCTAATTTTGTTTTCGGAGGCATAGTGGCTGGTGGGTTTTTTCATCTACAGTTATATGGTGGTGGTGGCCTATGACAAACCTCCTATGAATCAATTGTGTCAAAATATAAAATAGAGAAAGACTTGAAGGCACATGCCAACAACATTGAAAGAATATTACGATCCCATGAGATCAGGTATTTCTCTTTAACCAGGGAGCAAATTGTACCGGGGAGTGTAACCAGTGGAGCAGTAACTTCTGCAAGCCATCTTCCTCACCCTTCTTAGTTTCTACAGGCTCAGGCCAATGAAACTTCTTCATTTTTACAGGCTCAGACCTCAAAATGATGAGGAAGATAGATAAATCATCTGGAGAGGAGAGGAAGACAGATTACTCAAAATATTTAAAGAGTCCAAAGTTTAAATGGATGCCCAAGAGCATCCAAAATAACCAAATGGAAGGATCAGAAGTCAGTAGGTTGGTATTTATTTCAAGGGCCCAAGGTAGAGGTGCCAGTTTCTTTCTTTATTTCTCCCCTATTCCAGCATCTTTGTCAGGATCCAATGTATCTTTAACTCATCCTGTTAATTAAAATATAATAATGCTAAAGAAAGTTTCAAAGCACCTTTGGATGGGGTGATGGGATCTAATACTAAGGGACTTGCAGATTCCCCTATTGTGGATTCTTGGCAAATCTAGCCCAATCTCAGTGCCCCATCCCAGGACACTAAGCATCCTGGTTATTTCCTTTCTCAGCTCCAGCCTCGAGTCCGTCTCCCAAGAGTCTCTACTGGTAGACAAGTTTGTGGCTCATAACAGCTGTGTGTCTGTCGTGAAAGAAAATGAAGTTCAGGTGAACCACGACAACCCCAGAGAAGGTAAATAAAGGACATGTGCTCCTTCAGCCACCTGGTGGAGAAGGCTTTGGAGCTCTATGTGGCAGAGGTTTGTAGCAACCTCCCCAATACCCATTTGAATTTCCAGGTTGGTTCCTTGGCTGAGCTTTCAGGTTCCACAGTTGTGTTACTAAATTGTAATCCTTCAACTGGCAGAAATTATGCCAAATATGTACCTGTGTTCGTACAATTGACACCGTCTCTGCTAGTCCAGGGGTACACAATACCTGGGGATGCTCTTCTGTAGTCCATGGAGGAATGGAAACCAGAAACACTCCTCTGCCCACCTTAGCATTTTGGGAAGGAAGAAAAATGGCAAATTGTGTTCTCCAGAAGCCTCTGGCGAAGGGAAGCTCGCATTTGAATGGGGATGCAGGGCTGCATTGAGCATAGGAGAGCTGCCTGGGTCCATGATTTCCCCCAAAGCAGCAGATGTCAGCAAATTCCAAGAAGAGTGAGGTTGCAAAACACAAAAGATGCAAACAAATGGATAACTGCCAACAAATTGACTACTGGGGAACTTTTAAAAAGTTTACAATGAAAACAACAAATATTTATTGATATCCTGTCCCTCTGGGTGAGCAATCAGGGAATAAAGTATGAAGATAGTTCGACCTGATATACCCTATATCAAGATCTTCACTTACTTTTGCTGAGGTATAAGTGTATTCATTTGCTGGGAGGTTCTTAATGCTTTTGTTTTTTTTTAAAAAAAAAATTTTAGAAGTAGGCCAGGATGAAGAAATAGAGGAGAATGAAGAATTGGGGATAAGGACAACAGCAGATTCACCAGAAGGTGGGTAGAAGAAAAAAAAAGAAAAGGTGTCGCAAAGCAAAAGGTAAATAAGCTTTTGCAAAGCAGAGAACATGAGCCATCAAACTCAGAATTTACAAATATTATCGTGGAATGTTAAAGGTCTGTACGAAAAAACAAAAGGAAAGAGATTTTCCATCTCCTCATAAAGAAAAAATATGACATTTTTTGTCTTATGAAAATTTAAAAGAGGAAAATGGGAATATAAATTGGTTTCTATACAGACAACTCTATGAGAGGTATAAAACCAACAAAAGAAGTATAAAAAGAAACAAAGAGGGTTCTGAAATTCTAATACTAACATGGAAGATATTTTATTGTTATCAGACCAAAAGATGCTCTCTAAGGTATACAAGAAGCTATTCAAATGGAACAGAGAGGATGAAATAGTAAAAGAGGCCATGATCAAAAGGGTGCCAAATTGTTGGAGGGTGATTGAACTAGAACAATGGGAGAAATCCTGGAACAGAAGGTTCAAATACTCCCTATCCCAAAATGTGAAGGAGAACTAAGATAAAATTCTGTATAGATGGCATCTATCCCAGATAAAATAACTAGGTTATATAATACTGGTAAGAGAGAATGTTGGAAATACAACCTATTATCATTTCTGGTGGTCTTGCGATAGAGCCTGTAAATTTTGGAAAGAAATACAAAGGGAAATTTTATAATATTCTGGGAATCAAATTAAAACTTGAAGGTGAGGTTATGTTATTAAATATGTCCGAGGAAGATCAAGAAAAAAAGTTTGGTAAAGCTATGTTTTAAATGTTAACAGCTGCCAGATCTCTTTATGCCAGGTACTGGAAAATTGAAAAGAAAATAGATATGGAAGAGTGGTTTGCTAAACTATAGGAAATGATAGAATTAGACTGATTCTCATCCAAACTGAAACATGAAAGTAATTTCAAATGGAGAGAAGGATGGGAAAAGGTATTGATGTCTATGGCACAGAAATGGGAGAAGGTGGCAACTCTGGCAACAAGCCTAAGTGAAAATATTTGATCGTGATAAAGATGTTTAGTTTCAACTGTAGAAATTCCAGTAAATAGTGGGAAAAAAATTAAAGCTTACAAATCCAGGGATAAATAAAGGGAAATCATGCGGGGGGGGGGGGGGGGAGGGAAAAGATTACTAAGTTGCAAAATACTATGTAATATTACCATGTGCACCCTGATCTGGATTTAGCAATTCTTTAAACCTCTTCAAAGAATTTGTTGTTGTTGTTGTTGATTAAAGTTATAAGCACGGGAGGTAAGAGAAAAATATTTCTGTGGTCATACAATGCCACAGAAAAAGATAAGATAGTAATCTAGATAAATTTCTTCGGGAATTAGGGGGAAGGGAAGTAGAGAAAAAGAAACTTGTGAATGAAAGAATGTAAAAAAATTATAAAGGAATGGGAACTGGGATAAAAATGCTTTATGTTTTATAGATGTCACAGTTTTTTAATCATTTATATTGAAATATGAATCAATAAAAATTTATTTAAAAATGTTTTACAGCCAATGGACCGGAAAAGGAGAAAGATCCCTTTACCAATTTGTCCAAAACCAAAGGCCCTACCGGATAAATAGATCCTTTGAGGGTGCTTGAGGACCCAAAGAATAGAGCCAAGTGAGTCTGGGAGACTTTATCCAGTAGGTTCTTGGCCTTAGGAGAAAAGCCACAACACGGCAAAGGGGCACCACCTCATCTTTTTCCTCTTTGGTCCAATGGACAGGTTTTGTCTAACCTGCCGAGTGGAAGCAGCCCTTCATGAACTCAGCCAGGGCTTGGAGGGAGACTCACATGTGATGCTGGAAAGGGACAAGTGTGGCTACAGGAACTGGCAGCTGATCCCATCTGACCACGACCTGACACTAGCTGACCAGGTACAAAAGAAGCCCTTGGTGTTTGAGATGGGGCAGGAAGTTTGCATCTGGTGCAAAGAATATCTATACCTCACACCTCCTGAGCACTTTTCAATCTCCCCTGTGCATAATCAATAAATAATAAAATCTTCATTTATATTGCATTCCTCTCCCAACGGATTGAGAAATTGATCCTAGTAGGGGAATTTTGCTTCAAGAAAATCTAAAATTTCATTTGACTGCTTCCTTGCACCTCAAAGAAAGTTTCTAGACTAGCCTGGAGCAATAATTGAAATTCCTGATCCTTGTGGTCCAGGCAATTGGCTGCATTGTCTTTGTGGCCAAGTTCAGAGCCTAACCCTGCAGTTCTATATCCCATTGACTTCAATGGGGATGCCATTTAATGTATAAGTTTGTAGGGGTGAGAGGTGGTTTCTGAGTCAGGGGAACGAATGTGGATTCACTGTCCCACTAGGATGGAAGCCACTAGGGGGTTAGAGACAATAGGGAACAGACCTTTGTCTTTAGTGAGAGCCGTGCCATGAATTTTACGAGGCAAGTCAGGTTTATTTAAATACCACCTTTATACAGGAATAATAATAATAATAATAATATAGCAAGTGAATTCCCAAGAAAAACAAAAACACAACTAGGTAACAGATACAAAGGAATATTTGAGTCTCTAATTTTTTGTTAGGGATTTGGGATATCTGCAATGCATATGTAAAAAAAAAACAGGCACATTTCCCTTTAAAAATGCTGCATCTATTTGGAGAATCGTACACCGGTCCAAATTATTTGTCTTGCTGGGTTTTGATCTTTTAGTTGATTTGGAGATCGTTGTTAAAACTCATTTGTTTGTATATTGCATCGTTTTCTTTATGGAACTGTTACTTCTCCTTGTTATACTTATTAATTCAGAATGAGAGGGAGAAAAACTGTGCAATCACAGATCATGCATTGTGGAGTTTCTGTTATAAACCAGTAATACCATCATGATCATGTGAACCAGATCTGTCAGCTACAACATGCCCCCCCCCCTAAAAAAAAATAATGTTCACATCAGGTTCAGAAACTCACCTTCTTACCTTTGCTTCCCTTGCTCCGGTAGGGGACTTCTTTAATTATATATGGAATTTTATTTTGTTTTTGTGTATTTTCCCATCCAAAGATCCTGCCAAATGAGACAGTCGAAATGTCACAAGAGAAGCAGCTCCAAGCTCAGCTTGAATACATGAGGAATTCGGTCAAGCAAAGGAAGGAGGCAAAAGAGCGTTTGCAAGAGAAAATCTCGGCGGTGCCACAAGATCCCTTTGTAAATTTAAACAAGAGTGATTTAAGTGGGCTAAACCTATTTTCAGAAATATGGCAAATTAAAACAGAAGAGCCCCCAGCCTTTTAAAACAATTTGAAGCCAAACACATGCACAAATGGGGATTAAATCCAATAGCAGCAGAAAGGGAAAAGCCATGTTTTATTTGGTGAGTTGTGCCGAAAACTCAACGGAGAAGCCAAGAGGTGCTGGACCAGGTCTTGTGTCTGCAAAAGAAGTTGTAGCATCAGCTTTTGTAGACTTGATCTCCTTCCACAGATGCATGGAGTGAGAGGGTGCTCAGGAGGGATCCATGCATCTGAGGAAGGAGAACAAGGGGCTGTACAGATGGGCAGGAAGGAGTAGTGAGACGCCACCCCTTTCTGCCCAGCATCCTTGCCACGGCGACCTCACGGTGCTGGCAACAACATGCTCCAAAAGGGAGCCACAAAACACAGCAGCTTTCCACGCGGTTGCAAAGATGCCCAAAGCTCCCTGAAGTAGCTTGGTGATATCTCTTGCGCCGTGCCATTTGGACAGGATGCAAAAGGCATGTCATCAGCACGTGAACCGTCTCAATGCACGCATGCCCAATGTAGCTCCGGGAGAGCCCAGAGCATGCCGACACTCCACTCTCCCGAGCCCTAATTTCCAACGCGTTCTGAGTTCTCTCCAATCCATCCAGTAATGTCCCCAGAAAGTCACTGTTACTAATTAGTACTAACTCTGTACTGGGCCCAAGTCTACAAAAGTTTATGCTTCAACTTCTTTTAGAGGAGCTACCAGATGTGTTGTGAATTAAAACAAAAGTGAAATTTAGTAGGTTAAATGTATCTTCCAAAAATAAGGCAAATTAATACAGAAGAGCCAACCAAGTTTTCAAAAAAAAAAAAAAAAAAAAAAAAATAGCGAAAGACATGTAGAAGTGTGAATTCAATCCAGTGGCACTGGGAAAGCTCTTGCAAAAAGCCATGTTTTATCAAATCGGTGTTGGTGCCAATTGGACCCCTAAAGGTGCCCCAGCACAAAAGGTCCTCTCTCCCATCCACCTAAAATATACAGCTCCCACTGGTGGAGCATGGAGGAGGCCCCCTGCAAAAGACCTTAGTCCTCAGGCAGATGGGTACATGGGAAGCAGTCAATAGGTTCCCAAGCCACTGAAGTCTTGAAATACCTATAAAATTTAAGTTCCTAGTTCCCATGGGGGCAAAGGTATTCTTGCAAACATGCAGGAAGCACTTTAATCTGTTGAAGCCCAAGAGAAGGTTGATTGAAATCTGCACTTCGCCATGGAAACTTTTTGGGTAAACTTGGACAAATCACGCTCTCTCAGCCTCAGAGGAAGGCAATGACAAACTTCCTCTGAACAAAACTTGCCAAAAAAAACCTAGGATAGTTTCTCCTTTGGGCCACCAAGCGTAAGAGGCTAAGCAGTGGAGTAGCACCTTCTGAAAGCTATTTTACTGACGCTTTGTGGTTTCTCCAGCTTCAGGCTATGCTTAGCGAGCCAGGCCTCAACATGGAGAGAGAGCTGGACAGATCATCTGGCTCCGAGAACGAGACAGAGGACTTGAATGATATGAGGCCAAAGCTGGAAGGGGAGTCCCTGAGCATCCACATGAGCCCAGCGGAAGGCTTCACAAACTCCAAAGACAGGAGGTTGGTATTCAATTCGATAGCCCATAGCAGAGGTGCTGGTTTCTTTCTTTCTTTCTCCCCTATTCCAGCATCTCATCAGGATCCAATGTATCCTTAACTCATCTAGTTAACTGAAAAGATAGTGATGCTAACAAAAAGTCTCAAAGCACCTTTGCACAATGTGATGTGATTGATTTCTAAGGGAGTCGCAGGTTTCCTCATAGTGTATTCCTGGCAGATCTAACACAGCCAATGTAATATCAGATGGAAGTGGTTTTCCAGCAACTTCTTCAGGGCCACAGTTTGCCCCACCAGTCTTAGAAGAGAGGTCGATGGATCATGAGTCAATTGATGGGTCCAACTATCCTGACTAGCCATGGCTTCATTCTGTCCTAGCACTACAGTCAATGTGGTTTAGTCTTTGAATGTTGGACTATGACTCTGGAGACCAAGGTTCAATTCCCAGTTGAGCCATGAAACCCACTGGGCGGCCTTGGGAAAGTGACCTCAGATGATGGCAATGGCAAAGTCCCTCTGAAGAAGCTAGCCAGAAAACCTTGGGATAGGTTTAACTTAAGATCGCCATCAGTCAGAAAAGTTTGAAGGCATGCAACAAGAGCAACAACTCCTACAGCTGGGGAGTAGTTATGGATGGAAACTGGAAAACTGCAATATCAGAGATGGGAACATCCTATGGCATCCTGGGAAATGCAGTTTAGTGAGGCTTTAGAGTTAATGGCTGAGGATTCTAAATATGCTTTGTTAACAGCCAGTTCCATGATTCCATGGGAAGGAAAGCACAGAAGATAAGCTAATTGTTTTGTCTTTAGTTCTCCCAAAGAGTTTTAGAGGGAAAAAAAGCAACCTTTTAGTTCCTTCTTGCTGGTTCAGAAAGCAGAGGTGCAACATCTGAGCTTCCAGGGTGGGGTGTGTGACTCTGTTACAGTGGTTGTTGTTTACTTAGGAATCTTTTCGGGGCAGATAAGCTTGCATGGACAGGTTGCAGGTGGTAGGACTACTCATTGCCCCATCCCAGGGCACTAAGCATCCTGGCTCTTTCTTTCCCAGCTCCAGTCTCGAGTCCGTCTCCCGAGAGTCAGAACTGCTAGACATGTCCGTGGCTCATAACAGCTGTGTGTCTGTTGTGAACGAAAATGAAGTACAGGTGACACATGACAACCCAGGAGAAGGTAAATAAAGGACCTGTGCTCCTTCAGCCATCGGGTGGAGAAGTCTTTGGAGCTCTATGTGGCAGAGGTTTGAAGCAACCTCCCCAATACCTCTTTGAATTTCCAGGTTGATTCCTTGGCTGAGCTTTGAGGTTCCACAACTGTGTTACTATGACAGCTAAGTTGGAATCCTTCAGCTGGCAGAAATTATGCCAAATATGTACCTGTGTTTTCACAATTGACACCATGCTCCAGGATGCTCATTGGTAGACCATGGAGGCTAGCAAACCGCAAACGCTCCTCTGGCCACCCTAAAATTTTGCGAAGGAAGAAAAAAGGCAAACTGTGATCTCCAGAAGCCTCTGAGGAAGGGCAGCTTGCAATTTAATGCGGATGCCGGGGTGCATTTTTCACAGGAGGGCTTCCTGGGGGACATGATTTAGAAATGATATATATATATATAAATTTAATAATTGTTTTCCATTCAAAGGATGGAAAAAGAAGAGAGGTCCATTCATCGATTGGTCAAGGCCCTTCAAGGTCAACAAAAACAACCCTTACCCATACGAGGAAGAGAAAAAAATTCCTCCAAAGCCAAAGGAAAGAGCTAAGTGAGTCTAGGAGACTTTTCCCAATAGGTTCTTGGCCTTAGGACAAAACCTACAATATGGAAAAGGGGCATCACCTCATCTTTCTACTATTTGTTCAAATGGACAGATTTTCTCAGAACTCCCGAGACAAAGAAGACCATTTCGTTCTCGAATGGGAATCGGAGGATGAGGATGACCCACTTTTCCTGCGGGTGATTACCGATCAAGGTGAAAGGCGCTGGAAGCTCATCGAATCAGGCCATGACCTGGAACAAACTGACAAGGTACAGAAGAAGCCTCATGCACTTGCTGTGGTCTTTTACGTTTGGGCAGCATGTTTGCATCTGGCTATCTTGCAAAGACAGTGACTTATTCCTCCCCAATGACAATAAAGGAGGTCAGAGCAGGAGTGTTGCAGTGATGATTCAAAACTGGGAGCTTAATGTAGGGACCTGCCGGGGGAAGGTGAACACTAGTTTTGTCATCTGATTAGCAATCTCTTTTGTTTTTAACTGCACTGCATAGAAGATGCTTTAAAAAGTAAAGGCAGAAATATGGAAGAAGATAAAAGGAGGGGAGAGTGTCCCGGAAGCTTCGACCCTGGGAGTTATGGCTATGTTGTGCTGCTCTTTTCTGGGGGCTGCTGGTGCACAGAATAGCTATACCTTTAAAATATAGGATCTAGGGTCCTTCCTGGGCACCCGTTGACTCCATGCATCTGAGGAAGGAGACCAAGTCTATAAATGTTTCTGCTTTGACTTCTTTTGCTCAGTTAGTCCCACATGTGCCACAAGATTTCTTTGCAAAATTAAACAAGAGTGCTTTAAGTAAGCTAAACCTATCTTCAAAAAGATGGCAAATTAAAGCAGAACAGCCCCCAGCCTTTTAAAACCATTTTAAGCAAAAGACATGCACAAATGTGAATTAAATCGAATGGCACTGGGGATGGGAAAAAGCCATGTTTTAAAAATCAACCCACTTTTTGTGCCAATTAGACCCCTAAAGATTCTCTCGACGAAACGGTCTTTTCTCAGATTCTCCCACCATCTACAGTGCCAACTGGTGGGACAATGTGGAGGTCCTCTCCAAAAGACTTTATTCCTTAGCCAGATGAGTACATGGGAAGCACTCCTTCAAGTACTGGGTGTCCCAAGCTGTTTAGGACTTTAAATAAGGAGAGTTGCATAGGCCTCCCTGCCAATCTCCTACGTGGGTCAACCAATTCTTTCAAAATGGGTATTGTTATTGCTACTTTATTGCTTGTTCTTTGAAAGAAAGAAGGAATAATAAGGGTTCCCTTTGTCTCCTTTCCTCCATCCTGACTGTTTAAGCGTTAAACTAGGACTCTGGACTAAAATGAGAGACCAGTGTCCAAGGGAATGTAGACCCAGGAGCATTCATGCCAGCTGGCAGTGAATCTGCCCTGGGCTTTAGTCCCAAGTGTAAAAGACTGTCCCGAGTGCTTTCCTTGCATTGGGTGTAGTACCTTTGAGAGTTCCTCTGGAATTCAGATAAGAACCAAGAATGAATTTACTGCATCCTCCACATATGGGGAGGGGGGAATCTAGAGAACCCCCCCCCCATTCCTATCCTGCCTTCAGTAGCTCAGTCAGGACCCAGAAACCTTTTTGGACTGTTTCCTCTCAAGTTTTCTACTAACTTCTCTCTCTCTATGCTCTTTTGCTCTTGATATGAATAGACAAAGGCGGAGAATCTTGTGGGAATCAAGGAGCCATCTCAGCCAGAGCCTTATGGGACCAGCCAGGAATCGGTAGTCCCTCAGACACCTCATGGTCCTCCTCCAAAGGTCCACCAGTCTCCTCCTCCTCAGATGCATGGAAACCAACGCGGCAATTATGACCACCCAAACAGAAGACACTTTAGTCGTGGAGGGAAGAGACCAGGTAGAAGCTGACACAAAGCACGTCCTGTTAATTCGCTCTAATAAAGTCAGGTATCCAAATACAGGGAATCATCATCATCATCATCATCATCATCATCATCTTTAGTTCTAGTCTGCTCCTGTGTAGAACTCAATTGTAGCGGGGTACAAAAAGATTAAAACATCCAAATTAAAACAATACAACAGCCCATTCCCAGCCGCTCACCCCTTAAAAGGGAATTAAGTTAACAATGATTTAAAACCACAACAGATTAAAACATAAAATATCTTCAACAGTTCTTAAACGAGGAAGGGGATAGCACCAAGCAAGGGGTCAGATTAGATTAATTCATCCCGTTTTGGAGCCGGAATCTAAGAAGTTTCAGGAAAAGCCTCCCGGAAGAGATGTGTCTTTAGAATTTCGCATTGATGGAGCCACAGAAAAGAAGGCTCTTTCCCATGTCTTTGTTCTGTCGGCTGGCTGGAGCAAAAACGGAAGAGGGCTCCTCTTCCTTTAATGCTTGTGCAGAAGAAGAGATTTCAACTGCCCTGCCCAATGTATATGAAAAGAAGGCCTATTTAAGTTATTGCGGTTTCAGATTTTTGGGGGCCTTGCATGCTGCCACACTGCCCAAATAAAGTGTTTTGGACGCCATTTTTAACATCCATGACTGAATGCTATAGAATCCTGAGATTTGTAGTTGGGTGGAGCACCAGTAGTCTGTGAAAGGGAAGGCTAAATATTTCACAAAACGACCTATCCTGAATCCCTTAGCATTGTCCAGCATAAATGCTTGTACTGTAGCCATTCACTCACAATACCAGCCAGGGGCTCTGTGGGTCAATGAGTGCCCACCTTGTTGGCGACTATTAGCTTACACTTTGTAAACTGCTTAGGGAGTGCTTAAGTGCACTGAGAAGCAGTATGGAAAAGTACGTGCTATTGCTATTGGGTCATGGCTGTTAATGTGGTGGCAAACTGCTTGATTTCTGCAGTGTAGATACACCCTTTGAATAGCAATACCAGAAACAAATAACTGAATTTTGGTGTAGCCATCCATTGATTTATAATTGTATAACCAATGCTTCATAAGACTAAAAAAAATCTCAGCAAAATGATAAAAATGCAATTGTCTGTTTGATGCATCACACAAGCAACCCATAAAACAGTTTGGCAATTGCATGTTACTTAATCATTCTTGCCGGAGATTGCCCTTACTGATTTATTCTGGCAGAAATGCCCTTTATAGTTCAGCAGAACCCCAAAGGTTGCATGCAATCTTCTTCAGGGGGGAAAAAAACCAGCAAAATTACTCAACTCCTGGGTGTCTTGCAAAAGAGACTGAGCCCTTTCCCTGATCCCTTCCTTTATTTGCAGGGCGAGGCAGGTGGCAGAGGGACTCCAAGTTCGAACCCTGTCACTGGTAGAAGAAGCACCGCTGACAACATGGGGAGCCTCCCTGCAGCGTCAGTAGCCACCAGACAACGACCAGTCCAGCAAAAGGATATCCGACCATCTTGGGGAAGACAAAGACAGGCTTCCTCCATTCTCGCTTGAAAGAGAAGGACTCTTCCCTACATCCATTACCATCTTGGGGGAGACAAAGAAAGGCTTCTCCTTCTAGCCTTGTCTGAAAAGAGGAGGACTCTTCCCTATATTCATCACCATCTTGGGGGAGACAAAGACAGGCCTTCTCCATCCTCTTGGGGTCCAGAGGCTCCATCCTGGCTGCTGGGCCTGGCCAGCTCCCTCTGGCCAATGGAATTCCAAGGGAATCGGGGACCCAGGGCCAGCGCTTGGGTTTTGGAGCCCCGTTCCACAGCTGGGGTGGAGTCTTTGGGCTCTGAAATCCAAGCTCCCCTCCTGGCCATGACCCCCTTGGATCCCCGTTGACCAGAGGAATAGATCTCAGTTCCAGCCCAGCAGCCAAGATGGAGCCTTTGGGCTTCCAAACCCAAACCTCGCCCTTTGCCCTGACTTCCTTGGGACCCCGTTGGCCAGAGGGAGCCGAGGCCAGGCTCGGTGCTTGGGGTTCGAAGCCCAGAGGCCCTGTCCTAAATTGGGATAGAATGTAGAAAATATATATACAGATTTATGTATTTTATTATAATCAATATTCAATCTACGAAGCATAATAAAGTTTATTTTCCAAAAAAGAAAAGAAAAAAAGAGGCTCTGTCCTGGCTGTTGGACCTGGGGATGGGGCTCTGAGACTCAAGCCTCGGCCCCGGTTCCAGCCCCGGCCCTGGCCCTGGCTGACTAGGCAGTAGACTATGCCCCGCAGTCAAGCCAGGGCAGAAGGGAACGAGGGAAGGAAAGAAGAACGGAAGGCCGGGGAAGAGGGGAAAGAGGGAGGGAGGGAGGTAAGGAGGAAGGAAGGAAGGAAGGAAGGAAGGAAGGAGAAGGGGGAGGGGAAAAAAGACAGGGACTCTTCCCCCCAAATAGTGGTGCGGGTCCATATGCGCCATCATTAAGGACAATATGGGCTTGCCATGCACAGATGCCCAAATCCACAGATTCTCAAATGCACTGATAGCAAATCAGTGTATACGGAGGGCCCACTGTATATGTAAACCACAGCTAAGGAAAATCACAACGAAAAAGTTTGAAAGGAATATAAGATATTAGTTATAAAATATTAATTAAAAAAATGTTTTATTTAATGGGAAAAGATCACCTAGTTCTATAGCCCGGTATTATTATGATGAAAGGAAGAAAGAAACATAAATAAACGAAAAGTACTTAAATTAATTTATATTTCGGACAACACTTTGCCATTGTTTTAGCGGTTTCTGATCTAAATATTTTGTCTTGAGAGTAAATATGTTGTTTAGATATTCAATTTATTGAATTTGGACATTATTCAAATGCCCTTTGCTTTAAAACAGCTGTTCTTTGAATTCTTCTGTATTAAAATGTGAGATGGACTTTTCACAAATCTGCTGGCTAGCTTGTGATTTTTTTAGGTTGCTTGTTGTATTTTTGGGTATTCATTTATTTACGTATTTATTTGGTGATCAGTAAAAGGAAACTGCATACTATAGCTATTATGAGTTCTGTTTTAGCTCTTTGCTGGACAGAATAAGTTTTGTGCACCTGAGTTTTACAGCTGGTTGTTTTCAAGCTCTTAATGGCAGAAAGATTACAAAACACTTCAAACGCAAAAAACTTCAAACCCTTGCCTTACAGGTGAGTTGTAAAATGAATGAATGAATGGATCAAAACATGGGTGCCATTTTTCATACAGAGTGCAATGGGATATTGTAGCAGCTTTGAGACTAACTGAAAGAATGAAGCTGGTAGCATGACTTTTTGTAGACTTGAGTCTATTTCTTCAGAAGCAGATGTTGACTCAAATCGATGAATTCTCATGTTACTGATTTAATCTCAAAGGTGCTCCAAGATCCCGTTGCACACTGAGTTTCCCCAAAAAAGAGGGCAGTGCCTTTGAATTTTCCATACAGGGTGGATGTTCTCTGGAGGACTGTCCAATTTAAAATAATTTCATTACATTTAAACACAGGATACGACTAGACTATGTATTGGGCATGTTTGTGAGAGTGAGAAACATGGGGGATAATGAAGAGCAAGTACTTGGATGCCATCATCTCTTCAAAATGTTTAATATTGTTTGTGGAAGATTCTAAAATCTAACAGTTTAATCTAATCCTGTGCCTGTCTGACCATCCGGACCTGAAGCATTTGCTTGGCCACATACATCCCTGAGTGATGTTACAGGGATTTCTCCCTCTTAGGCTTAGCAGAAGTCTGAAAATCTTCCGTCATCATTATTATTTTAAAGACATTTACAAAATGGACCTTCCATGAATTGTTCTCTTGCTTCCTTGCTTTCTCCAATCAGTCTTCCATTAGATACACAAGACCTTTCTATCTCAAGCCTTTAGGAAGTGATTGTTAACAAGAGAAGGGTTTTTATAATGCTGTGCAGTTTTAAAAAAAGTTTTAAAGAGGACCCCAGAGGGGGATGCATTGAGTTCCTACGAGGACTATTTTCTCCACCAAGATCTTAGGCCCTCCAAAACTGATCTGGGATTTCTGCAGAAAGACAATGAGAGCTGCATATCAATGCTTATGCGGCAACGTAATACAGGCTCAGAATTTCTTTTCCTTGCTTTATGCTGCTTCATGTTTTATTCAATTTTGTTACAGAGAGTGTTCAAACAGGGAGCCATTTTCAACAACAGAATTATTTTTGTGCTCCTTCAAGTCATTTCCAACTTATGAAAACGCTAAGACAAACCAATTATGGGGTTTTCATGACAAGATTTGGCCAGAGGAGATTTGCCATTAACTTTCCCTGAGGCTGAGAGCATGTGACTTGCCCAAAGTCACCTATTGGTTTGCATGGCTGAGCTGGGATTTGAACCCTGTCCCCCAGAGTCGTAACAGATGGAAACAGATCTGCGAAACAGATGGACAGCCACTTGTTTCTCCTCCAGAGTTTTTCTCCGGAGTTTTAGCAGGTTTTTTTGGAGGGGGACACTGCAAAAAGCCGTAAATCCTGCAAATCATGTGAGGACGGATCATATTCTAATCAGCTAGAATGAGGGTATTTTAATGAGACAAGCCCATGGTCTTTCAAATGTTCTCGATCCAAGCCTTTCAAATGGTCTAGGACCAAGCCTGTGAAAGGCCAACAAATGGGTGATAATGAAGAAACAGGGAGAGGAAAAAACAGCTGAATATATATATATATATATATATATATACACACCGTCACCTCTCCAAGTCTGTGAACGTGAAATGAGCGGACTTGGAAATCTGCAGAGGGGCAACCGCTATTAATCTCAATGGGACATGCATGCGATGCACACTCCACCTTCATGCACCCAATTCAAGCCTATGGGCTTGAATATGCACAAAATTTTGAACTCACCGGGCGGGGGGGGGGGGTCCAGAACAGATCCCCCACAAATTGAAAGGGGCAACTCTGTGTGTGTGTGTGTGTGTGTGTGTGTGTAATGAGCGGCCTTGTCTCTTTTTCGGAGAAAGGCGGAATAAAAATTAAATATTAATTAAATAAATACACGTGAAAGTGGATTTTCTGTGAGGATTGCAGAAGTCAGGGCCTGGAGTCCAAAAACAGCTTGGAGTCCAGAAACAGAACTAAATGTGGATTGTTTTTTCTGCAGCTTTTGTGACTACCTGTACTAACCGCCACCCTCCACATCCTATTCAAAGGGGAAAAGGTCAGCATGTGCTTTATAGTCGATAGCAAAGCAATTGACTGTATAGATCATGAAAAGCTATGGAACGCACTCAAGGACATGGGGGTATCGTGGACAGCCAAAAACACATATAAATCATTCTGTTGTTCATGTAATACAAGTTTCCAAAATCCAAACTATTTTAAAATCCAAAATTATCAATATGGGTGACAGAGAAAATGACATATTTGTTTTCTGATAGTTCAATGTAAACAAATTTTATTTCATGCACAAAATTATTAGCCATCTTGGCTCTAGGCCTGGAAGAAAAGCAGCATAGAAACTAACTAACTAACTAACTAACTAACTAACGTAATATGTATAAAATTACAGTGGTCCCCCGGGTTACGAAAATAATCCTTTCCGGATTACCTTTCGTGACCCGGAAGTCTTCATAACCCGGGGGACCGCTTTATTTGATGCACAGTGCAGCGGAGAGCGCTGATTTAAAGGGGCCGGGTTGCTTTTTTTTCCCGCAACCCCGGGATTTTTTCGGAAGCCGGGGCCGTTTTTCCGGCCCCGGCTCTTTCGGATCCCGGCGATTACGTATCCTGGGGGATTCACAACCCGGGGGACCACTGTACCTTCAGGCTATGTGTAGAAGGTGTACATAAAACATAACTGAATATCATGTTCAGCCGCTCGTTGGTCTCCTTACTGAAGAGGCCTTCAGTGTCAAACGGCATGTCCTCGATGGCCGCCTTCGCATTCGTCTAAGGGCAATGGCAGTCATTACTGAGCCTGGCAGAAGTGATCAAGAGACCTCCGATAGCGTGTGCCTCTTCCCTTGTCGTTGGGGATTTCAGCCAGAAGAGGGGACATCCGCTCCATCAAGTGCTGCACGTAGGCCCCCACGCAGGCATTGTAGTTGGTGATCCTGAGACAGAGAGCCGAAGCCTTGAAGGATTTCTTTGCCAGGCCGTCTACCTTCCTGGCCTCTCCGTCAGTTGGGGAAGTAGAGGTTTTCAGCGTGAAGACTCGTTGAGAGCCCTCAACGATTGCTGAATTCTGCACCGTATGCGAATGCTACCAGGAAGCCGATGTAGGGGTGATCCGGTACAGTCCATCAATCTTCCTTGAGGTGGAAGGGATTGAAGCCGGTGTTTGCCAAGAACGCTTGGCCATCTTTTTCAAGGAAGGCAAAAAGGGGATAGCGGCCAAAGTAGGGGCCGTACCCTGGATCCGTCTCTCAACATAATCCACAGCCTCGTCCTCTGAACATGTGACATCCAGCTCCAGGGCATTTGCAATCTTAATGACGTGTTCCCTAAAGAGGTGGGCATTGTCCGTTGGAGAGACAGGACCTGGCTGGTAGAAGTTCTGCGCGGAACGACACATCACCTTCCTGAGATGGGGCCGGTCCCTCCTGGTTGGAGTACTCCGGTACCGAACGTGAGTCGTCCTCACCAAGGAAGACCACAGATGCTGATGGAGACTATCCAGTCTGAGTGGCAATATCTCCCTTCGGAGCGGCATCTCTGCTCAGTACCGAAGTTCCCTCCGAGACTTCCAAGGCAACCCAACGACGGTCCTGATGTCTCCAGAGCTTTTGACATCTTCAGGAGGTGTTCCCCGAAATGTTGTGTGTTGTCCGTGGGTGAGACTGGACCAGGCTGGTAAAAGTTCTGCGGGGACTGAGATCTTTCCTGCGCCATGTCAGAGTCCTCGCCCGGGGATAGAACTGAGCCCTCTTGCTCCGAGCCTTCGGGCTCCGAATTCGAAACATCTCCCAAACAGAGTATGGATTCAGCGGGAGAATAAGGGACCTGCATACCCGTCTCTTTCCCTTTTTCCCGAAACGGTAGCGGAGTCATCGAGGGGCACCCAACGCCGGTCCTGACGTTTCTCAGTGGAGGAAGAACCCCTTCTTCCCTCCAAGGCGGATGGGTCCACAGCAACATAGCATATTCCGGTGTCGCTGTCGTAAAAGAAATCCCGGTGATCGGATCCTTGGGCCAAAACGGACCTAACCATAAGTGTCGAGGAGCGGCGGTCCCGAGAAGATGACTGGTGCTCCATACTCGGCCTCGGTATGGCCTCCTCCTGCAGGGGCTGCGAGGGGAGCTCCTGACGCGGAGAGGCTGCTGGTGTGGAGTCGGGCTTCGATGCGGCGGGAGTTTCAGTCGGCTTCGAGCGCCACGCTTGTCAGCATGGGATCCCTCGTCGGAGTCAGAATGGGCTTTTTCCTGGAGGGTCTCCCCCTGAGAGGAATGCTTCCTCATGGCAGAGGCCTTAGCGCTCGACTCCAGATGGGAGGAAGAGCCACCTGCCAAGCCCTTAGAAGGTGTCTCCTTCAAACTCCGCTCAGCATCCCTCCGGTCTGAGTCCGATTTGGACTTCTCCTTCCTCTTTTTCTTAGAGGACTTGGGCTTTTGCTCATCACCCAATTTCTCGGACAGGTGAGCCTCCGTCTCGCGGGGAGACTTGGAGGTCGGACCGGCAGGGGAAACAGATACCTTCTCCGCGGCCTCTCGGGACATCTTTGACACCGACTTCGATGTCGAAAGCAGAACTCTTGCGGGGCAACACTTCATCCAGGACGAATGATTTAAGAAAGGACGTCCGGTTTTTCCTCACCTGAGGAGTCAAAGATCTGCAGAGGGCACAGCTCTGGATATTGTGGGTTTCACCTAAGCAGATCAGGCACTTCTTGTGCCGGTCCGTCCGAGAGACTTTGGCCCCACAAACAACACGGTTCTTAAACGGAGCCAGAGACATCAAATCCAAATCGATTCCAAAACGAGGTCAAACAAGCCGAGCGGTCTAGGAATAGGCGCCAAGACGGAGAAGAGCAAGAATGGTTGAAAGCCAGCCAAAGATAGAAAACTGAACAGGACCACTAACAGGGATTTTCCAAGCCCAGTTCCTTCGAGTAGGCTATGAAGTTCTGCTTTGCCCAGTGATTCCAAGAAGGTTCCGAATTTGACCCGTTTGTATGTATTCGCAGAGACCACGAAGTATTCCAAATATTTCCAAATACTTCTGAACCCAGGAATTTCAGACAATAAGGGAGACTCAACCTATACATGAAACATAAATGGATTTTATGTCTAGAGATGCATCTCACTTCCAAAGATATCTCATTAGGTACATGTAAATATTCCATATATGTATATATAGTATTTTTCTGTCCGCATGTGTATGTGTGTATACGCAAACACACACAGATACACAGAGTGTGTGTTAATGCAGCCTCTGTCAATCAACCTCCCGGTCTGTCAATCAACCAGCCTTTCTTGCCAACGTTCCGCTTCCCCTTATGATTGTTCTAAGTGTTCTAGAACCCATCCTAGAACCCAGGTCAGGGTCTGTGTGCGCTTTGCGGCCGGACCCTGCCCTTCGTGTCTCTGAGTTGGTGTGCGTTTCAGTGTCACAATGTCAGGAGCGAAGGAGTTTTTCCAAGCCGTTGGAGGAGAGGTCAAGCATTGGGTCGTTTCTGGTGGCCAGAAATGCCGGAAAGTGGCCACAAGGATTGTACCCCGCCGGAGGCGCCCAAAAGTGATGGACTTTTCTGGGATACTGGAGCCAACGCTCAGGTCAGCCCCCATTTTGTGGGAAGCGAGCAGAAGGCTTTCATAGCTTTTTATGGGGTTTTCAGTCTATGGGGCCGTGTTTTAGAAGACTTTATTCCCGAGGTATCGCTGTGGTACTTGGGAATGTGTTTATGTGTGTGTGTGTATGTCTCTGTGTATACACACACACACACACACACACACACGAGATTAAGAATGGGAAGGATGGCTATGGAGGAACTGGAGAAGATCCCAAAATGCAAAGATATACAGTTGAGGCACAAAAACCAGAATCATTCAAGCCATTGTCATTCCCTATTATTGCTACGGATGGATGTGAGAGATGGACAAGGAAGAAGGATGACCAAAGTCATGGTTCGGAGGCATCTGGAGAAAGAAGGAAGAAACGACTCCTCAGAAAAGATGAAACGATGCTGGGAAGGAAAGAGGGAAGGAGAAAGAGAAGAACAGGGAGGATGGACTGCATCATGAGGACTGTGGGGTTTATGGGGTTTGATGGAGGATCCTGGAACTGAGCCCCAGCAGATAGCAAGGGCCCACTGCCATAACAATAATAATTATTATAATAGTTGTAATAATACTAATCCAAGCCCTTTCCTGCCCCACTGCAGACTCCCCGAAGGCATTAAGACTCGGGCGATGGATGAGGAGGCGGAGGAAGGTCCATCCCGTCCCTTCCAAAAGGAAGAGACACCAAAAAGCTCGGTAGGAAAATAAACATTACATGCTATTGTTTACACACACACACACACACATATAACCTAACATGTGGGGATAAATACAATACGAGGGTTGGTTGGTTTCTTCTTGTTGTTTGGGTTCCAACTGGGAGTCTCCTTTATAAGGTGATGGGATGAAAGAGGAAAGAGGGTCAGAAAGATCAGGGCAATCTCTGGTCGCTTCTCTCACGTCTGCCTCCAATTCACTTATTTGTAGCTCTTAGAAGCTGGAGTCCGTAAAGCAGAAGCGAAGCAGGAAAAGGAGGAGGAAAAGAAGGAGGAAAGGAAGGTGGAGGAGAGGAAGGAAAAGGAGGAGGAAAAGAAGGTGGAGGAGGAGAAGGTGAAGAAAGTGGAAAGGAAGAAGGTGGAAGGGAAGAAAAAAAAGAAGGCGGAGGAGTGGAAGGAAAAGGAGGAGGTAAAGAAGGTGGAAGAGAAGAAGGTGAAGAAGGTGGAAGGGAAGAAGGAAAAGAAGGGGGAAGAGAACAAGGAAAAGAAGATGGAGGAGAGGAAGGAAAAGAAGGAGGAAAAGAAAGTGGAAGAGAAGAAGGTGAAGAAGGTGGAGGAGAGGAAGGAAAAGGAGGAGGAAAAGAAGGTGGAGGAGGAGAAGCTGAAGAAGGTGGAAGGGAAGAAGGTGAAGAAGGTGGAAGAGAAGAAGGTGGAAGGGAAGAAGGAAAAGAAGGTGGAGGAGTGGAAGGAAAAGGAGGAGGAAAAGAAGGTGGAAGAGAAGAAGGTGAAGAAGGTGGAAGGGAAGAAGGTGGAAGAGAACAAGGAAAAGAAGGTGGAGGAGAGGAAGGAAAAGAAGGAGGAAAAGAAGGTGGAAGAGAAGAAGGTGAAGAAGGTGGAGGAGAGGAAGGAAAAGAAGGAGGAAAAGAAGGTGGAAGAGAAGAAGGTGAAGAAGGTGGAGGAGAGGAAGGAAAAAGAGGAGGAAAAGAAGGTGGAGGAGGAGAAGGTGAAGAAGGTGGAAGGGAAGAAGGAAAAGAAGGTGGAAGAGAAGAAGGTGGAAGACAAAACAGAGTCTCTTCCCAGGTAAGCCCCCATTTTGGGGAAGCCAAAGGCCTTCAGGGCCGGCATAGGTAGGTCTTTGTGGGCTTTTCGGTCTCCTTGGCTGTGTTTAAAAAGAGTTGATTCCTGACGTTTCGCCGGTCCCTATGTTCTGGGAAAGGTGGCACGGAAGAGAGTGGGGTGTCTTTGTATATACACAGACACACATATACACATATACATACACACATATACTGTGTGACTCTGGGCTGGGAGGAGTGACCCAAAGATAGATAGATAGAGATAGATAGATGAAAGACAGATAGATAGTGGAATAGTAGATATTTCAAGGACAGGTGAGGGAGAGATAACAGATATCCCTCTTTTGCAAACACTTTCCTTGAACGGCGTCCTCTTTGGGCCCCATTCGTTCCCAAACGCAACCCAAAGCCTTGGTAAAAGCATTCCCATAACTTGGGATCAAACACGGATAAAAATGGGGACCACAGCCAGGAAACCAGAAGGAGATGAAGAACGGGAAGGACGGCCACGGAAGAAATGGAGAAGATCCCAAAATGCAAAGATATGCAACGGAGCACCAAGGTCAGATTCATTCAAGCCATTGCAATTCGCTGTTATTGCCACAGATGGATGTGAGAGATGGACAGGGAAGAAGGATGGGAAGAAACGGCATTGGTTTGAGATTATCTGGGGCTGAGGGTCCCACGGACGAAGCAATGGGTCCCGGAGCAGATGAAGCCAGAAACCTCCCTGGAAGGAGCCAAGATAACCAAAGTCATGCTTTGGAGGCATCTGGAGAAAGAAGGAAGGAAGGACTCCTTGGAAAAGAGAAAATGATACTGGGAAGGAAAGAAGGAAGGAAGGAAGGAAGGAAGGAAGGAGGAAGAGAGGAAGAGGGAGGATGGGCTGCATCAAGGAGGGGACTGTGGGGCTGATGGGGCTTGATGGAGGATGCTGGAACCAAGCCCCATCAGATAGCAAGGGCCCACTGCCATATTAGTAATAATAATGAGAATAATACTAATGGTACCCTTTTTCCTGCCCTGCTGCAGACTCCCGGAAACCTGGAAGACTCTGGGAATGTATGGGGGATTGGAGGAAGAGGATGAGGAAGAGACAGAGGAAAGCTCGGTAGGAAAATCAAGATTACATGCCATGCTTTCTATCTATCTATATATTATAGAGCTTGATACGTTTATTTGGGAATAAATGCAATACAAGGGTTCTTCTTCTTTTGGGAATCTCTTTTCTGAGAGATTCGCCACCGGAAGAGTCCCAGAAAGCGTGATGGTGGCGCATAGGTTTAGGCCGTCCCAGGTTTAGGTTTGTTCGAAGGAAGCATGTCCCAATTGAACCTTGTTTTGTCTTCATTCAATTCTATGAAGCTGGAGGTGGAGCCTTTCACACCAAGACTGGAGGATGTCCTTGAAGGCATCAATGTCCAGGAAAGGTAATGTTTCCCAAGTGGATCTTCATTTAGGATCAGGAGGTGACCCTCTGTTCCTTGCATTCTCCGCATCCAGAGGGTCGCCATGGGTCCAGATCGACTCCAGGGCACCGTTTTGTGAGGTCCAGGGGGTCCAGGATCCTGGAGCCAGGGCCCAGGAGATACCAAGGGGACTGTGGGGTTTATGGGGTTTTAGGGAGGATCCTGGAACCAAGCCCCAGCAGATACCAAGGACCCACTCTAATAATCCTTATAATAATTCTACCCTTTTCCTGCCCCGCTGCAGACTTCCAGAAAGCAAGAAGAGTCGGGCGATAAGTGTGCAGGAAGGTCCATCTCCAGCGACGCAGAAGGAAGAGACCCAGAAAAGCACGGTAGGAACATAAGTAGTACATGCCATTGTTTGTGTGTGTATATATATATATATAGCCTGAAGCGTTTATTTGGGAATAAATACGACACGAGGGTCTGTTGGTTTCTTCTTCTTCTTTTGGTTAAAACTGGGAGTCTTCTTTATAAGGTCAAGGGATGAAATAGGAAAGAGGGTTAGAAAAACCAGGGCAATCTCTTGCAGCTTCTCTGATGGGCCACCATTCTCAAGGGTAAGTAGAGCCTCCCGGGAAGTGCGATAGCGGTGCATGCGTTTAGGCCGTCCCGGGTTTAGGTTTGTTCAGAGGAAGCAAGTCCCCACTGATTCCCCATTTCTGGAGTCGAAGACTTCTCCTTTTGTCTTCATAGAAACATAGGAAGGAGCGTCGCGCATCAAGAGCCAGAGGCCAGGCCCCACAAAGGTAATTTTCCAAGGGATTTCTGGATCGCCTTGCGCACCTGGGAGCCACTTCTCAGACCTGGTTCCGGTTTGGGGGATGCAAAGCGGGGCGCATAAGGATGCCCTTGTTCTGTTGGGCCGTACTGGTGGCCAGGGGGGGAAGGTCCACCTTTCGTGGCCCTTTGTGTGTATTTCAGAACCCTGAAGCCGGATCCAGGGGCTCCTACGAAGGACACCGCTGTGCAGACGCTGCCTTTGGATCCAGAACCCAGAAAAGACGCCGCAAGTCAGACCCTGGCCTTCGATGTGGGGCCGGACCGCCATTTCTTGGTAAGGAAAGGGAGGCTTGCTGCTGACCCAGAGGGCGGTCATCTTGTCCCTTCCCCTTCCTGCACAGACTGAGAAGAGCCTTTAAGGCTGAAGAGCAAGTGGGTTGCAAATACCATAAAGAAATTATTCATTAATACTGATGACTTTCACTTCTCTCCTATCTATTGATAGAAAGACTTGGAAAATGTGGACCGGGGTTACAAGCCCATCCTTTCAACCGAACACGAAAGGTAATGTCTTTCTATTACTGTCGTAGGAGTAGGAGTAATACTAATACCAGTAACGATTAATAATAATGATGATGATAATACCCCATTGTACTTAACAGGACTTGAGGATCCGTGGATTTTGGTGTCCGCAGAGAGTTCTGCAACCAAAGGATACCAAGGGTCGACTGTAATAGTAATGATAATAATGATTTTATAAGGGACGATGTCCAGAGAGGTGACCCTGGCTCTCTCTTCTTGGCAGGGAAATCCTGGAGACGGTTCGGTCCCTGAGGGTCTGGCTGGACATGATGCACCACCTGACCTCCCACCTTTACAGGATGGATGCCCCGCGGTGACCTCTGACCATCACTGAGCCCTCCCTCCATGCAACACCATCTGGCCCAGGAGGGAGTGAAGGAGAGGCCTCCACGCTTTCCCTGGGAGGACCTTGGGGTCTCCTTCCTCGGAGTTCCTTAAGCAGAAGCTGGAGGGGGGCTTCGACGGGGAGTTCCTGCATGTCCAAAGGGGCTTGAAGAGAAGAGCCCTACCTCCATGACAAGACCATCTGGCCCAGGAGGGAGTGAAGGAGAGGCCTAGCAACACCATCAGTCCTGGCCTCAAGTAGAAGAGCCCTCCCTCCATGACAAGACCATCTGGCCCAGGAGGGAGTGAAGGAGTGGCCTAGCAACACCATCAGTCCTGGCCTCAAGTAGAAGAGCCCTCCCTCCATGACAAGACCATCTGGCCCAGGAGGGAGTGAAGGAGTGGCCTAGCAACACCATCAGTCCTGGCCTCAAGTAGAAGAACCCTCCCTCCATGACAAGACCATCTGGCCCAGGAGGGAGTGAAGGAGAGGCCTAGCAACACCATCAGGCCTGGTCTCAAGTAGAAGAGCCCTCCCTCCATGACAAGACCATCTGGCCCAGGAGGGAGTGAAGGAGAGGTTTCCACACTTTACCTCAGAGGGGCTTGGGGTCTCCTTCCTCAGAGGTCGTTAAGCAGAAGCTGGAGGGGGGCTTCGACGGGGAGTTCCTGCATGTCCAAAGGGGCTTGGCCTGGCTGTGGCTTTTCGTGGGAGGGGGTCTCTTCCATCCCTTCCAGACCTCAGCCGCTCTTGGGCCACCGCTGGGCCGCTCTCCAGGACCCTGACCCTCTTCTCAGATGGGGGGCACCCCTTCTCCCCTCCTCTCCCCGGGACCCCACTTCCTCCACCCCACTCCAGACCCTGCACCCCCTTCCTTGCAGGCTTCCTCCTTCTTTCCTTCCTTCTTTTCTTTTTTCTTCCTTCCTTCTTTACTCCCTTCCTTCCTGTTTCTTTCTTCTTTGCTTCATCTTCCTTCCTTCCTTCCTTCACTCCCTTCCTTCCTTCTTTTTTCTTTCCTTCCTTCTTAATTCCTCCTTTCTCAATCTGTTTTCCTTCCTTCCTTTTTTTCTTTCTTCTTTCCTTCCCTCCTCTCTTCTTAATCTCTCTCTTTTCCTTCCTTCTTTCCTTCCTTCCTTTCTTCTTTTATTTCTTCTTCGCTTTCTTCCTCCTTTTTCTCGTCCCAGTCTCTCTCTTTACTTTCCTTCCTTCTTTATTCCGTTCCTTCTTTTTTGCTTTCTTCTTCCCTTCCTTTTTCCTTCCTCTCTTCTAAATCTCTTTTTTCTGCCCCAACACTGAATCTGCTCTCTATTCTCAGCACCATATCTATATCATCCCTCTATACATCATAGGCAGATTATATATGTATATATAAATGAGAGAGATGAGAGAGAGAGAAAGAGAGAGAGAAAGTAGCAGACAGATAGATAGATAGATAGATAGATAGATAGATAGATAGATAATAGATCAATATTTGGATGGACAGATACATAGGATTAGATATATAGATAATAGTTTGGAGAGATGTATACTGTACTTAGATGATATATATATATATATATATATATGTATGGGAGGAGAGAGAGATAGGCAAACAGACAGACAGATATTTGGATAGACAGGTAATAGATCAATATTCGGATGGATAGGTACATACAGTAGATAGGTATTTGGATTAGATAGATGATAGATAAAGATAGATGAATAATAGTTTAGAGAGATGTATATGTAGATGATATACATATAAGAGAGAGAGAGAGGAAGATGGGCAGATGGACAGATAGATATTTGGAAAGATAGATAGGTAATTGATCAATATTCGGATGCATAGGTAGATAGATAGATAGATATTTGGATTAGACAGATGATAGAGATAGATAGATGAATAATAGTTTAGAGAGATGTATACGTAGATTATATATATATATATGAGAGAAAGAGAGAGAGGCAGACAGATAGATAGATACATGGATAGATCGATCGATCAATATTTGGATTGACAGATACATAGGTAGGCCTTTGGGTTCAGTGGTGGGGCAGGGCCTGGCCCCCCTCTTGCCCCCCTCCTGCCTGGACGTTCCCCTCCTTCTTCCTGTGCACTTCTGGGGCGCAGGGTCTGGTGTGGAGCGGAGGGAGGGGGGTCCCGGGGAGAGGAGGGGAGAAGGGGTGCCCCCCGTCCGGGAAGGGGGTCAGGGCCCTGGAGGGTGGCCCGAGAGCGGCTGAGGTCTGGAAGGGATGGAAGAGGCCCCCATGAAGGGCCACAGCCGGGCCAAGCCCCTTCGGACATGCAGGAACTCCCCGTCGAAGCCCTCCCTGGGACTGGTGGCCCTCCAGCTTCTGCTTAAAGACCTCTCTATGGTCCTACGATTCTATGAGACTCTGTTCCTCTCCGAGGGAACCACCGTCACCCTCCGCTGTCACTCACTGTCGCTCGCCGTCAATCACTGTCACTCGCTGTCAATCACTGTCACTCCCTGTCAAGACGCTCTTCTTCTCTGGGTCTCCGCCGGTCGCAAAACACGCCAAAAATTTCGGGGGACAACGGCGAACGCCTGCGAAAGGAGACCGAGGAGAGAGCGGCGGGTCACAGCGGGCAGTTTTATTATTGGACATGTGTATATATATATATATATATATTAATTAACTTGTTTTCCATAATTGCAGTTGTTAATTTCTGGGTTGTCTTGGTATTACCTTTTAATATATGAATATATATAATTATTATTATTTTTATTTATATAGCGCTGTAAATTTACACAGTGCTGTACATACAATCATAAATTAGACGGATATATATATATATAAAAGCTTTTAAACAGAATAATAGTTTAGATGGCTGGATTTGTCACGATGTTTTATTCTGTATATCTTTGTATGTAATACATATTTTCCTGTGTGGAATAAAATTTGGAATTGTTTACTCTCTTTGATACCTTATTTGAGTTATCCTCCCCCCCCCCCCCAATTTTGAACTCAGGTATTGTATGGCTTTCCCCCAGACTTTTAATCACTTCTATTAGTCTAGAATCGCATTGGCCTTTTTAGCTGCTGCATCACACTCTTGACGCCAGTGCTGGGAGGCTACTTAAGGCTACTCAAGGCTAGCAGAAGCTGCATTTCCTTTAAGGAGGAGAAAGAAAAGGAGGAGGCTGTAGTCCATGTGCTTGGGTGAGATCTAATTTAATTTACACTTGAGCCAAGGCTAGCAGGCTAGCAGAAGCTGCATTTCCTTTAAGGAGGAGAAAGAAAAGGAGGAGGCTGTAGTCCATGTGCTTGGGTGAGATCTAATTTAATTTACACTTGAGCCATTGCATTCTGGGAGCCAGTGCTGGGAGGCTACTTAAGGCTACTCAAGGCTAGCAGAAGCTGCATTTCCTTTAAGGAGGAGAAAGAAAAGGAGGAGGCTGTAGTCCATGTGCTTGGGTGAGATCTAATTTAATTTACACTTGAGCCAAGGCTAGCAGGCTAGCAGAAGCTGCATTTCCTTTAAGGAGGAGAAAGAAAAGGAGGAGGCTGTAGTCCATGTGCTTGGGTGAGATCTAATTTAATTTACACTTGAGCCATTGCATTCTGGGAGCCAGTGCTGGGAGGCTACTTAAGGCTACTCAAGGCTAGCAGAAGCGCGCGCCTAACGGCGCGCGAATTTTGATTTTTTTTTTTATCTAGTCAAGGAGGTGTTTAGAGAATAGAAGAGGAGCCGGCCTGAAGCATCAGAGGAAGTGAATCAGAGACTTGCCTTTGGAAGGAGCTTTTAGCCAGGAGCTCTCTACATAACTATAGGCCCCGTGACTTGAACTCAGTGACAGAGCTTGGGAATAAAGGCCAAGTCTAGCAAGGGAAGCCCACAGTCTTGTTTCAGTGCCTCCTTAAGACTTCTCAGTATGGACACTGAAGGCCCTGCTGCAGTCACCTGCAACACCTGTGGGATGTTTGTCTTCTTGCCTACAGAGGTGGCGAACTACACCTGCCACAAGTGCAAGTTGGTAGTCCTCTTGGAAGAGAAAGTACAGCAGCTAGAGGAGCAGATATCTGCACTCCAGCATCATAGAGAGCAGGAGAATCTCCTGAACAGAACAGGCCAGAATGTCTTGGGTGGGAAACAGACAGAGGAAGTTGTTGGGGTGGAGGAGGTCACTCCACATACAACAGAGGTAGAGGCTTGGAGGGAGGTCACACACAGAAGTAAGGAAACCAGGGAACGTTCTGTGAGCGGCTTGCAGCTACAGAATCGCTTTGAATCTCTCTCTGTTGTCAGAGATGATGAGGAAAAGCAGCAGGGACAGACATCAGGGACAGAGCAGGGGAGCCTGAGAGTATCACGAAAAGGAACAGCCACTGCTAAGCCTCGGAGGAGGCGCGTGGTCGTGGTGGGGGACTCCTTGCTGAGGGGTACGGAAGCAGTGGTTTGTGGGCCTGACAAGATGTCTCGGGAGGTGTGTTGTCTCCCTGGGGCAAAGATCCATCATGTGACGGAGAGGCTGACAAGACTTGTCAAGCCTACTGACCGTTATCCCCTTCTTTTGGTTCATGTGGGAACCAATGATACTGCAAGGCACAGCCTTCAGAATATCAAAAGGGATTATGAGGCTCTGGGAAGGAAGCTGAAAGAGATGGATGCACAGGTTGTCATCTCATCTCTACTCCCAGTAGAAGGGCATGGTCCAGGAAGGGAGAGGAAAATAGCAGAGGTGAATAACTGGCTCCGTAGATGGTGCCGCCAAGAACAGTTTGGATTCTTGGATCATGGGCTGCGGTTCCATGAGGAGGGACTTCTGGCAAGGGATGGGCTGCATCTCACGCCAGTTGGCAAAAACGTTTTTGCCAACAGTCTGAAGAATCTGATCAGGAGGGCTTTAAACTGAGTTATGTGGGGGAGGGAGACATTATACTGGAAGACAAAAGGGATGGAGAGAATAGTCCAAGTGGCATAGAGGGAACAAGGCAAACAGTGCAAGGACCCAATAGTAGGAGGCAAAAAAATGTGCAAAAGCAGCAAGTAAAGAGGACACATGGTCTTAAATGTCTCTACACTAATGCACAGAGTATGGGAAATAAGCAGGATGAACTTGAACTCCTAGCACAACAAGGGAAATAATAGGCATCACTGAAACCTGGTGGGATGAGTCTCATGATTGGAATGTAGAAATAGAGGGATATAACCTTTTTAAGAGAAACAGGCCAAACAGGAAAGGAGGAGGAATAGCATTATATGTCAGGGATATTTACACCAGTGAAGAGATCCAGGAAGTCAATACTGGAAGCCAGGTGGAGAGCATCTGGATAAAAATTAAAGGAGAGGGAAATAACAGGGATGTTACTGTGGGAGTCTACTACAGACCCCCGACTCAGGCAGAGGAATTGGATGATGCCTTTCTAGAACAGATGACCACACAATCAGGAAGGAGAGATGTAGTAGTGATGGGTGACTTCAACTATCCGGATATTTGCTGGAAGTCAAACTCAGCCAAATCCTCAAAGTCTAGCAAATTCCTCACTTGCCTGGAAGACAATTTCATTGTCCAAAAGGTGGAAGAGGCAACAAGGGGATCAGCCATTTTAGATCTGATCTTAACCAACAGGGAAGACCTAGTTGATGGGGTGCAAGTGGTTGGATCCTTAGGTGGAAGTGACCATGTTCTCCTGGAGTTTGTTATGCAGTGGAAGGGAGAAGCTAGGCATAGTCAGACACGCACTCTAGACTTTAGGAGAGCTAATTTCAATAAACTTAGAGAAATACTGGGAGTGATCCCATGGTCAGGAATACTAAAAGAAAAGGGAGTTCAAGACGGATGGGAGTTTCTCAAAAGGGAGATATTGAAGGCACAATTTCAAACAGTTCCAATGAGGAAGAAAAATGGAAGATGTCTCAAGAAGCCAGGATGGATGACTAAGGAACTTTCAAATGAGCTAAGTTTTAAACGGAACATGTATAAGAAATGGAAAAATGGAGAAATCACGAAAGAGGAATTTAAACAAATAGCCAGCACATGTAGGGGTAAAGTCAGAAAAGCTAAAGCGCAGAATGAACTCAGGCTTGCTAGAGAGGTTAAGAACAATAAAAAGGGCTTTTTTGGATATGTCCGCAGCAAAAGGAAGAAGAAGGAAACAGTAGGGCCACTGCGTGCAGAAGATGGCAAAATGCTAACAGGGGACAGAGAAAAGGCAGAATTACTCAACACCTTCTTTGCTTCAGTCTTCTCAGAAAAGGCAAAAGGTGCTCAACCGAAGGATAATGGAGCAGAAGACAGAATAGGGGAATTTCAGCACAGAATAAGTAAAGAGATAGTACAGGAATACTTGGTTAACCTAAATGAATATAAATCTCCAGGACCAGATGAACTACATCCTAGAATATTAAAAGAACTAGCAAATGTAATATCAGAGCCATTGGCAATAATCTTTGAGAACTCCTGGAGAACAGGAGAAGTCCCAGCAGACTGGAGGAGGGCAAACGTTGTCCCCATCTTCAAAAAGGGAAAAAAAGAGGATCCCAACAATTATCGTCCAGTTAGTCTGACATCAATTCCAGGAAAGGTGCTAGAGCAGATCATTAAGCAGAGAGTCTGCGAACATTTAGAAGCCAATGCCATAATCACAAAAAGCCAACATGGGTTTCAGAAAAAGAAGTCATGCCAAACGAACATGATCTCTTTTTTTGATAAAATTACCAGCTTGGTAGATGAAGGGAATGCTGTGGATATAGTATACCTCGATTTCAGTAAGGCCTTTGACAAGGTTCCCCATGACATTCTTGCAAACAAGCTTGCAAAATGTGGGATAGACAAGTTAACTGTTACATGGATTTGTAATTGGTTGAGTGGCCGAACTCAAAGGGTGCTCAACAATGGCTCCTTTTCATCCTGGAGAGAAGTGACCAGTGGGGTGCCACAGGGTTCTGTCCTGGGCCCAGTGCTATTCAACATCTTTATTAACGATTTGGATGACAGAATTGGGGGCATACTTATCAAATTTGCAGATGACACTAAACTGGGAGGAGTAGCTAATACCCCAGAGGATAGGATCAAAATTCAAAATGACCTGAATAGACTAGAAAGCTGGGCCAGTGCTAACAAAATGAAATTCAATACGGAGAAATGTAAGGTTCTGCACTTAGGGCGGAAAAATGAAATGCACAGATATAGGATGGGGGACACCTGGCTGAACGAGACCACATGTGAAAGGGATCTAGGAGTCCAAGTAGACCATAAGCTGAACATGAGTCAACAGTGTGATGCGGCAGCTAAAAAAGCCAATGCAATTTTAGGCTTCATCAATAGAAGTATAGTTTCTAGATCAAGGGAAGTTATAGTGCCACTCTATTCTGCTTTGGTCAGGCCCCACCTGGAATACTGTGTCCAGTTCTGGGCACCACAATTCAAAAAGGATGTGGAGAAACTGGAGCATGTCCAAAGGAGGGCAACTAAGATGGTGAAGGGTCTGGAAACCTTGCCCTATGAAGAACGCGTTAGGGAGCTGGGGATGTTTAGCCTGGAGAAGAGAAGGTTAAGAGGTGATATGATAGCCCTGTTTAAATATTTGAAGGGATGTCATATTGAGGAGGGAGCAAGCTTGTTTTCTGCTGCTGCAGAGACTAGAACGCGGAACAATGGATGCAAACTGCAGGAAAAGAGATTCCACCTCAACATTAGGAGGAACTTCCTGACAGTAAGGGCTATTCGACAGTGGAACACACTCCCTCGGAGTGTGGTGGAGTCTCCTTCCTTAGGGGTCTTTAAGCAGAGGCTGGATGGCCATCTGTCAGGGATGCTTTGATGTGGAGTTCCTCCATGGCAGGGGGTTGGACTGGATGGCCCTTGTGGTCTCTTCCAACTCTATGATTCTATGATTCTATGATTCTATGACTCATGTTCAACTTTTGGTCCGTTTGGACTCCTAGATCCCTTTCACACTTATAAGTCTTGTTAAGCCAGGTGTCCCCCATCCTATATCTAGGCATTTCCAAAAACTAGACACCCCATCGGTCACTTCTTTCCAGATGCAGATTATTGATTTCTATTCCATTTAAGACAGGAGCGAAACTCGAGGGCAGGCTTAGGGCCTGCTAGGCTTCAGAGCCTGAGGGCCAAAGAAGGCCTTCTCCTCCCTCTTTTTTTCCCTCACAGACCTGAATGAGAAAGGGCCCCATTATTATTATTATTATTATTATTATTATTTTAATTAATTAATTAATTTGTTTGTTTCACTTGACATCTTCGTTTTGGACTTCATTTCCCAGCAGCCCCAGCCGAGGCAGCCAATGGCGACGGACTATGGGAAATGGAGTCCAAAGAGGGCCAAAGAGGGTTGCTTAGGCCTGCTAGGCCTCAGTCACTTTTGTAAGGCAAATTTTCAGAATTGCTCTGCAAACTACAAATCCCAGGAAACCCAGATCATGGCTCTGCACTGTGAGAACCCTGGGATTTGTAGTTTTGCAGGACACACACCTTTTGCTCCATCACCCACAACATTATTACAAAAAAGATTGTGTATAAAATTACCTTCAGGCTAAGTGTATAAAGTATATATGAAACATTAAATGAATAAATAAATAAAATGAATTTTCATGTTTAAATTTGGCTCCCGTCTCCCTCTCATTATGTATTTGCAAATATTACATAAATATATTCCAAATATTCCCAAATACTTCTGGGCCCAGGAATTTCACAAAATAAGGGAGTCTCAACCTATACATGAAACATAAATGGATTTTAAGTTCAGAGATGCATCTCACTTCCAAAAATATCTCATTATGTAGGTGCAGATATTCTATATACATGTATGTGTGTGTGAGTGTGGGTGTGTATATATATATATATATGTTCCAAATATATATATAGTATTTTGCCATCCGTCCGCAAAAGACCAAGGGACACAAATGGCAAGACCTTGAATGGCATGGGATGACTGTGTGTGTATATATACATATATATGTGTTTCTGTGTGTGTGTATAAGGACAGGTTGCTTACCCGTAACAGTATTTCTCCGAGTGCTCATCTGCGAATACATACAAATGGGTTCTACTGCGCCTGCGCAATCCAATTTGGAACCTTCTGGAATCACTGGGCAAAGTAGAGCTTGCAATCTTTTGCAACTTTTTGGCGGGAGCTCCGACCCTCCTCTATAGAAGCCCAGTTCCCGCTCTTTTCCCCACTTCCGAAATTTTTCCGCCGCAAAGGGACGGAGGAGCCGAACCAATCTGAGCTGAGGACACTGAGGGGAGGAAGGGCGGGATTTGTACGTATTCGCAGATGACCCCTCGAAGAAATACTGTTAAAGGTAAGCAACCGGTCCTCCTTCTTCGTGGTCTCTGCGAATCATACAAATGGGTTAGACTAGGAAGCTGAGGTCAGCGGCGGAGGGAGTGTCATGACAGCAGTTGTAAGATGAAACAAATGACATTTATTGGTCAACAATAAAAATGACACAGTGGACCAAACACCTGTTTGTCTCTCCCCCCCCCCCCCCCATATACAAACCCAAAAACTGTTTTGATAATATACTCAATGGAGGAAACATATAACACCATACTCCATTGAGTAAACTTCTGAAATGTTATGCATGAATAGTGCAAACCTGATACGGCAGTGAACCACCCCCTGAACTGAGGTACTGCACCCAGGCCTGGATGCTATGGCAAAACATCAGGTGTGTCCCACAACTGTCACTTTCAGAAGAAACAGGCCAAAAGGCCGCATATCCCTGGAACGGTTAAATGCCAAGCTAAATTGTGTAAAGGCAACACATGCAATCACATAGCATGTCATAACAGCAAATACCTTCAGCAACAGTAATGAAAGGTAAACATAGGCCCGATCTAGATGGGCCTTGAAGAGCGCAATAAGAGCTCTTTAAGACGCATTAGGGTTCGTGAGCTTGCAGCTTTCACACGTTCACGAACCCTAGCACATAATGACGCTAGTGTCATCACATCACAGTTCGTAGACAGCGTGCGTTTGCACGCCGAAGCAACTGCGCAGTTTCTAGAGGAAGCTGCGCAGTTGCGGCAGCAGAAAGGCACCAAATGGCGCCATTTTTGAAAATGTCACTGCAACTGCGGCAAAAATTAGGAGCAGGGGTTGCCTGCTCCTTTTTTGTGACGGAGCTTCACCGCGGCATCTAGCTGCTGCGGTGAAGCTCCGCAGCAAAAGAAAGTGGCGCCAGACCACCCCTTTTGAGTTGTCTGGAAAGTCCCATAGGTACAGACAGTCAATGAATAGCAGACAGTAACATTGCCCTACCAAGGGCTGCTTCCCCTCTTGCTCTGGTGTCCAGCCTGTAATGTTTGATAAAAGTCATTGGTTGGGACCAGACAGCAGCCTTGAAGACATCCTCCAAAGGCACCCCACTCAGAAAAGCGGAGGATGTCTCTACTGCCCTCGTTGCATGTGCCCTGACCCTGGCAGGAAGAGTCCTACCCGACAGTTAAGAACAGAGGTGGATGGTACCGGCCACCCATTTGGAAAACCTCTGAGCAGTCACAGGTAGTCCCTTCTTTGGCTCTGACTAACACTGGAACAGTCTGTCAGAGCGGGTTGAACCCGAAGTTCTGTCCAGATAAAAGGCCAAGGCCCTCTGAACATCCAAAGAGTGCAAGCGATGCTCGGTATCATTTGTCGGGTTCAGAGCCAGGGTTGGGAGTACAATGTCCTGGCACATGTGAAAGGCCGACATTACCTTGGGCAAAAATGTAATGTCGGTACAGAGGACAACCTTATCCTTATAGAACCTAAGGAAAGACTGGTCCCTCCGCAAGGCACAAAGCTCGCCTGCAAAGCGGGCAAAGGTGATGGCTACACGAAAGGCTGTCTTCCAAGTCACCTGACTAAGATCAGCCATAGCCATAGGCTCAAAGGGCTTGGATCCCAAGCAAGACAAAACAACCTCTAGGTTCCAGGCCAGTGTCTGTACCGAGAGAGAGATTCCTTGAAGCCAGGAACTGGAGAACCTTCTTCCACTTGGGCTGCCAGGATCACCCGCCGAACCGAAGCTGGAAGGGCCTCTAGGGCCGGAGCCTTCAAGCCACCAATGGCAGGTCATCAATGTCCGGATGTCGAACTTGACCCTCCTGAAGAGTGAGGAGATCAGGCCTCAGCTCGATTTGAAGAAACTGCCTCCAGGACAGGTGAAGAAGGGATGGAAACCACGGCTGCCTGGGCCACCAAGGGGTGATCAGCATGGCGTCTGATTGGTCCCACCATGTCTTGGAGATGACCCTCGTGATGAGTGGGAATGGTGGGAAGGCGTAGAGGAATTCCCCCGTCCAACTGTGGAGGAAGGCATCCCCCAGAGAGTGCTGGGACCAGTCCTGGGAGCAGAACTGGTTGCAGTGGGAGTTGGTCTACGATGCAAACAGGTCAATCTGAGGTGTGCCCCATCTCAGGAACAGGTCCTCCACCGTCTCTGGATGCAGTGTCCACTTGTGGCATTGCGAACCTGACCTGCTGAGCTGGTCGGCCAGGATGTTGTCTTCTCCGGGGAGGTGAACTGCCTGGAGGATAATGTTCCTCGGAATGCACCAGTGCCAGATGCGTAGGATTATCTCCAGTGTCAGTGACCTGGTGCCTCCTTGCTTGTTGATGTAGTACGTGATGGTGGTGCTCTCCATCAGGAGCTGCACTACCTTTCCCAGGAGACTGAATTCGAAGGCCCTGAGAGCCTTCTCCACTGCCAGCATTTCCAGGGTGTTGATGTGTAGATCTCGATGACATGGGTGTCACTTATCCTTTACTGTCAGGCCTGACATGTGGGCCCCCATCCCTCCAGGGATGCGTTCAACACCAGCCCGAGCAACTGCAGGAGGGAAACCGCAAAGGAAATGTCCTGAAAGAGGTCCTCCTTTGAGTCTGCGGCGAAGAACCAGTCATCTAGGTAGGGGAAGACTCTTGACCCTCGCTGATGGAGATAGGCTACCACCAGGAGAAGAGAGTTTGATGGTGGTAGCAGCCCTCATCATAAGCTTGCAAAGACATCAGATAATGGCTGCTTTCCAACTCTTATGTTACCATTTTTATAAAAACTGATGCAATTGCTGTGAGACTGTGGCTTGTGTGATAATGTCCTCAGTCCTCATTCAAAGCCGAAAACAAAAACAAAAAAAAAAAATCAACCCAATCAAAGAATCCACTTGCTTATCAAAGAAACACTCTCATAACTAGACGAGTATAAGTCTGATTTATATTTACAGAATAGAAAGATCCTATACACTTTTGGCAAACTGCCTTTCCTAATGATGCATTCTCCTCCATACCCTCCACTTCACTCCCTGCTATGTGGATGTGGTGATTATGAGGAAACCTAGTTTGCCTCCTACACCACTACAATGTGATGGTTATAATGAAACCGAGTTTCCTCCCACCCTTTTATTCATTCCACTTGGACCTGGTGATTGTGAGGCAAACTGTGATGTTTCTACTATGATGCACTTGTGATTCTTTCAGTGGTGGGTCAAACTCAGGAGTCAGAGAGAGGTAGAGGAAGTGAATGGAAACAGCTTAGTTCCTCTGATGGAAGGAATAACTGAACGTATAAAATGGGAAAGAAGAAAAGATCAATATGGTACGTTATATAATGACATGTAATCTAAAGACATATTGCAAAAACAGCTTGTTTTCGTACCAAGACCTCAAAACTTCAGCTTTCCAGGTGAGCTTTCAATATTTCTCATTCATTTACTTCATATTAGGGGAGGAAAGGGGGGGGGGGAGGACTGGTCTAAGTTAGAATGGCCCTGCCACTTACACCAATCAAACAACTTGCAATAACAAATTATGTGACGGATATATAGAATACCAGTAAATAAAGAATTCGTACTCCGTCCACTCTCCATACAAAATCGATAGTAAGCTTGGCAGTTGAAAGGTAAGAAATAACCTTCCATTCTAGAACAATGATCCAGACATTTTGAAAAGAGATGGGAACAGAGCAATTTAGCAGAGGAGATGAGATATTTCAGTGTTTCCAAATCCCAAAGTCCATCCACAACTTTGCATAGATTTCCAGCTTCTGACATTTTTCAAAACCCAGCTAAACATGTAACAAAATACTGATATAAGGTAAAGAACAAGACATGCTTCAGGAAGAGCAAAGAGAAAAGTCTCTCAGCTGAACTTCATCAGCAAGATAATAAATGTGTATGAGGTACGTTTCTTAAAGGTGGGGAAAAAATCATATTTTGAAAAATACTTAAGCTGTTTAAATATAGTTAAAGGTTTTACTTCTTAAATCTGTATATAACCGTTTTGCACACTTGAAAGAGAATTTTTCCATTTTAAAAGAACTGTCCATCCATCCATTTTGTTAGGGGTAAATTGACCCATTTTGTACATTCTGAAAGTAACCGGAACAAAGCAACCCAGCAGTTGAAGTATTTCAATATTTCATGGTGACCAAAATCTATTCCTTACTTTATCTGGTTTTCTAACTATCACATTTGTACATTCTGAGGAAGACTGGAAGAAAGGAAACAGGAGCTGAGGTAAGCACTTCAAATCTGTCATTTACAGCAAGTGATTTGAAAATGAACAAAAATCAGCATCTCTCTGGTATTGAGGGTTTAAAACAAATATTTGTGTCCTCCAGTGAAAGAGAAACAGAGGAAATTGGCCATGGCTGCTGTGGAGGGGATGAGTCCAAGCAATCATATGGTTCCCTCCCCAAAACAAAGACTGGGGAAAAAACAAAAGGAGTTTAAGAAGCGAAAAAATGCTTTTACTTACCAAGAAAGTAATGAAAATACAGGCAGTAACTTTGAAACGGCCTCTCCTGTGAAATCTTCAGGAAGGGAATTCAGCTGTTCTAAGACTACAGACAGTTCATACCGGCATGTTGCCTTGCTCTCCACAGTTGCAGACAGCAAAGCAGGCAGAGATTGTTTGGGAGAGAAGTACAGGTTGCTTACCTGTAACTGTGTTTCTTCGAGTGGTCATCTGTGCCCTCACACAATAGGGGTTTGCGCCTGCGCAGAAGCTCCATTCGGAATGCTGAAAAGCTGAGCAGATTGGCGGGAGCCCCGCCCCTCCCATTCCCTGAGCATGCCCAATCCCGCCAATCTAGCTCCTCCTTCAGTTCAAGTCCGCCGCAAAAGGCAGGGACCTGACCGAGGGGAGGTAGGGCGGGATTTGTGTGAGGGCACAGATGACCACTCGAAGAAACACAGTTACAGGTAAGCAACCTGTACTTCTTCTTCGTGGTCTCTGTGCCTCACACAATAGGGTGACTGAAAAGCTTACCTATGGAGGTGGGAAGGTCACTGCAAGATCGATGAAAGAACAGCACGACCAAAACTGGCATCTCTCCGGGACCTGCAGTCCAGCCGGTAATGCTTCACAAACGTGGATGGTTGAGACCACGTGGCCGCCTTGCAAACCTCTGGCAGTGGAACACCTCTGAGGAAGGCAGCAGATGAAGCTGTGGCCCTGGTGGAATGGGCACGAACACCAACCGGGAGAGGGCGTTTAGCCAGTTCATAAGCTAAAGAAATGGTTTGAGCAATCCATTTTGCAAACCGTTGTGATGAAACTGGGTTGCCTTTCCTGGCACCACCATAACAAATAAACACTTTGTTGGATAATCTGAACTCTTGAGAACGCTGAACATAAAAAGCCAAAGCACGGCGAACATCCAGGGTGTGCATAGTCCTTTCCAGAGGTGAAGAAGGATCTGGATAAAAATTAGGAAGCACAATCTCCTGGGAGAGGTGAAACTGAGAAACCACTTTAGGGAGGAAGGAAATGTCCGGTCTGAGGACCACCTTGTCCCTATGAAAAGTCAAGTACGGCTCATCTGAGCGTAGGGCTGTCAGTTCAGAAGCACGTCTGGCTGAAGTTATGGCCACAAGAAAAGACACCTTGAGTGTCAGCAGTCTCAAGGAAGCAGAGCCCAAAGGCTCAAATGGAGGTCTCGTAAGCTGTGTAAGCACAAGAGAGAGAGACCAGGCCGGAGCCAGTGGTGGCAAAGGTGGATAAAGGTGATGTAGTCCTTTGAAAAACCTCTTTAACGTGGGTGACGTGAAGAGACGAGCTGAACGTGAGCCGGGTGGCTGGTTGGCTACGATAGCCGACAGGTAGACCTTGAGGGAAGAAAAGGCCAGGCCTTGATCCCTGAGGTGTAACAGAAAATGCAAAACAGTACTAAGGCTCACAGGTGAGGAAGGTTCAGACCTAGCCTCCGTGAAGGCACAGAAACGCTTCCACTTATATGCATAGGATCTCTTGGTGGAGTCCTTTCTCGAGGCAGACAGGACCCTGAGCAAGTCAGGAGACTCTATGGCTGGATCCTCCACGCCGTCATCCGTAGATTGACCAAGTCCGGATGTAGGACCGCTCCATTGGAGTGGGACAACAGGTCTGGCCACTTCGGCAGGTGGAAGTATTGGCCCCTGGCTAAATGAAGAAGAGGAGTGAACCAGGGTTGTCTGGGCCAGAACGGAGTCAACAGTATAGCGTTGGACCGGTCCCTGGCCATCTTGGCCATCGTCCTGGAGATCAGAGGAAAGGGGGGAAACGCATATAGAAGATCTCGACTCCAACTGCAAAGGAAGGCGTCCCCCATGGATCCTCGTCCTTTGCCCGCTCTGGTGCAGAATGCCTGGCATTGGGCGTTCTCTGGAGTGGCAAATAGGTCCACTGAGGGAAATCCCCAACGAGACGTCAGGAGATTGAAGGCCGAACTCGACAGAGTCCATTCGTGCTGCAGCACCTTGTCCCTGCTGAGGGAGTCTGCCAGCACATTGTCCTTTCCTGCCAGGTGAATGGCCACTGGATGAATGGATCGGTGGTGGCACCACGTCCACAGCTGCTGGGAGAGACGCAAGAGGACTGGAGAGTGAGTTCCTCCTTGCTTGTTGATGTACCAGACAGTGGTTGTGTTGTCTGATACTACCTGCACAACTCTGTGGAGGAGATGATTTTCGAATGCCCTGAAGGCTTTGATGACTGCCAACAGTTCCAAGGCATTTATGTGCAGTTCTGCCTCTTGAGCAGACCACTGTCCCTGCACACACAAGCCGTTGAGATGTGCGCCCCATCCTGACATGGACGCGTCTGTAGTGACCATCCTGGATGGTTCCGGCGTTTGGAAGGGCATCCCCTTGAGGATGTTGGAGGGAGACATCCACCACCTGAGAGAGTCTCTGACATGAGGTGGCAACAAGAGTCTCTTGGACGGATTGTCCCTCAAGTGATCGAAGGCAGCCAGGAACCAAGCTTGGAGAGGCCTGAGCCTGAGACGAGCCAGGTAGGTCACCGCTGTAGTTGAGGCCAGGTGGCCTAGCAGTCTCTGAATGTCCTTTGCCGACAGCCGGTGAGAGTGAAGGACAGACCGCAGCTGTTCCCAGAGGGCCTCCGCCCGTCTGGTGGGAAGGTAGGCTCGACCCATCACAGAGTCCAGGGACGTGCCTATATAGTCTATCACCCTCACGGGGTGGAGAATGGATTTTGGCAGATTGACTTTGAGTCCCAAATCTGCTAGCAGATCCAGAGTGTACTGGACGTCTTTGTACAGTCGTGTTTTGGAGGACGACACCAGAAGCCAGTCGTCGAGGTAAGGAAAAATCTTTACTCCTTGAAGACGAAGGTGAGAGATGACCACCGCCATGCACTTTGTGAACACTCGAGGAGCGGTGGAGAGGCCGAAAGGAAGAACGGTATATCGATAGAGATCTCCATCTATGGCGAAACGGAGATACTTCCAATGTTGAGGCCTGATGCTGATGTGGAAGTAAGCATCCTTTAGATCTATAGATGCAAACCAGTCCCCTTGGTGCAGGAACGGCAAGATGGATTGGAGAGTGACCATCTTGAACTTGCGAATCGTGATGTATGAGTTGACGCCTCTCAGGTCCAAGATGGGACGTAGGCCTCCTCCTCTCTTCGGAACTGTGAAGTACCTGGAGTAGAAGCCTTGGTGTTTGAAGCACGGTGGAACACGTTGTATGGCTCCTTTGTCGAGAAGGGAGGAAATCTCCTCCAGAAGAGGAGGAGAGGAGGGAGTGGAACAGAAAACGCCATTTGGTGGAATATTTGAGAACTCTATGGCGTAGCCCAGGCGGATGATGGTAAGCACCCAGGAGTCCGTGGTGATCTTGGACCAGTTCTCGTAGAAATGGCGAAGTCTGGGGACTGAGGAGAGGGAGACTGGCAAACAAAAATGGGGTGTCGCCTCCAAGAGCCCGTCAAAAGTGCGACTTGGAGGAAGGCTTTCTAGAAGGCTGTTGCTGCTGACGCTGCTGGCCTTGCCTTTGCTGTTGCTGCTGTTGTTGCTGCTGTTGAGGCTGTCTGTAAGGCCTCCTGTTGTAAGGCTGGGTCCTATAAGTGGAGGACGGAGCCGAACGAGAGCGGGTGAAACCAGGGTCGTATGGCCTTTGCCGCCAAACACGAGTGGATGAGGGCTTGCTCGGTGTCAGCCCAAGCCTCTTCCCGTTCAGACGAGCCTTGGCCATGGTGTCCAGGGATTCGTCAGTCTTAGCAGCGAACAGGCCCTCACCATCGAAAGGGAGGTCTTCAATCTTGGCCTTGGCTTCCTCAGAGAGAGAAGTGGACCTCAACCAGGCGAAACGGCGGAGTGCCACTGCACCGGCCATCACTTTCGCAGAACAGTCCACGACATGTCTAGCTGAGTGCACTTCCTGGGCAATAAGGGAGAGTGCCTCAGCATAGAATTCCTGAGCTGCCTCTTGTTGTGCCTGAGGCAGGTAGGGAATGAAAGCAGCCACACGGTCCCACAAAAACTTCTGATAGCCGGCCATGCAACCTTGCATATTGGCGACCTTTGCTGCCAACACCGCGGATGAGTAGAAACGTCGGCCAAAGATGTCCATCCTTCTGCCGTCTTTGTCCACGGGGGCAGAGTGGGACTTGCCTGTAGACTTGCAAGTAGATTCCACTACCAAAGAGTTGGGAGCTGGGTGAGTGAACAGGAATGGTGCCGTATCTGACTGCACCCTGTACAACGAATCGAGCTTCTTAGAAGCGGGCGGCGTCGAGGCTGGCTTGGTCCAAGAGGCCACCATGATGTCCGAGAAAGAAGGCAAGAATGGAATGACCGCTGGTTGCTGGGGACGTACCACGAGGCCATCGATGGGGTCCCGAGGGGGCTGGGCCGTCTGCGCCGTCTGGAGGCCTACTGCCCTAGCCATCCTGTCGACAATCCCAGTAAAGAGATGGAGGTCTTCGACAGGCGAACCCGGTGTTTGGTCCTCAACTTCCTCATTGGGAGAGGAAATGGCAGGCTGTGGGGAGTCAGGACGGGTGTCCGTCTCTCCCGTAGACTCCTCCGTAGACTGGGAAGGTGGCAACTGCGGATCCACATAGGGCTGTGTCGGAGCCGTACGGAAGGTCGACGTCGAGGCGTCCGCGTAACTGATCGGAGCAGAGACTATCGACGTCGAAGTAGTAGCGGTAGCTGAGGCCGAGACGGTCATAATGGCGCTCGATTCCGGAGGTTTCGACACCGTAGCTGTCGAGGCCGGTGGAGGAGATATGGGTCTGTATTCGGTCCGGGACCGAGAGGGCGAGCGAGATCGAGATCGAGATCGTGAGAAGTCTCCGATGTGGAGGTCACGAACATGGTACCGATCCCGGTACGAAGGAGAGTAGGAGCGGTAGGACGGATGGCGCTCTCTCCAATATGATTCAGCCCGATGTCGCGCCAAAAAGGAGGACGATGAGTGAGGCGAGTAGAAGTAATGCTCCTCAAATGGCTCCGGAGACTTCCGGGGTGGAGGAGATGGGAACCGCAGCCTGTAAATACGCTCCGAAGAGGCTAGGATTTCCTTCGGTGGCACAGAGGTCGGAGCCGAGATCGGCGAAACAGTAGAGGCCGAGGTCGAGACCGTCCCCGTAGGGGCGAGGACCTGGGTGGATGCAGGCTGAAATGCAGGTTCCAGAGTCTCCGGCGCCGAGTCTAGTACAGTGACCGGGGCCGGGACTGAGAGGTCAATGGCCGAAGGCTGTCTAAGGAAAGACATGGCCAGGTCTGCCTGGGCAGCCGCCGAGGCAACCGAAGTGAGGACCTCTTTATGCTTATGTTTTTTCGCTTTCGGCTTCTCCAGCTCGACGGGAGGAGGCCGCTTCTTGTGCTCTTTGTGTTGCCCTTCGGGGTGAGGCATAGTAGTCGTGGCCGAGGCCGGTGTCGAGGAGGGTTCCGTCGGGGTCGAGGTCGATGTCGACGTCGAGGTCGGTTTTTTTGATTTTCGGGATCCTCGGGAACTTAGAGATTGGAAGACGTCCTAAGGGGTCCGTGGACGGGTCCGAGGAGTGGGAGACTGAGAGGGCCTTCTCCCACAAGTGGGCCTTGAGCCGGTCTGCTCGTTGGCGGAGTGTGGCGGGATTAAAAGCCTTGCAATGCTTGCATTTCTCTGGAATGTGGGAACTGCCTAAGCAGAAAATGCACTTCGAGTGTCCATCCACAACTGGGATTTTACCGCCACAGTCGGAACATTTCTTGAACGGGGCGGCCATAAGAGGCCGATCCGGTCGCGAGGGGCCCGTCCGGGCCAAAACCCTCGAGTTCCGACAAAAAAGGGGCAGCTCAAGGAAAAACGGGAGAAAACGAAAAAAGAACAAAATAAAGTAAAATAAAGTAAAATAAAGTAAAATAAACAGAGTCTAGCTACTCAGCTTCCGTCGCGATGAAGAGCACTCCGAAGGAGATGTTACTCTTGCGGCGGACGAAAGAGAACTGAAGGAGGAGCTAGATTGGTGGGATTGGGCATGCTCAGGGAATGGGAGGGGCGGGGCTCCCGCCAATCTGCTCAGCTTTTCAGCATTCCGAATGGAGCTTCTGCGCAGGCGCAAACCCCTATTGTGTGAGGCACAGAGACCACGAAGAAGAAGGAGGAGTCCCAGGCAACAGCAATCGCAGATCCTCCTCTAAAGAAGAAGAAGAAAGAAAAAGAAAAGAATGGTCTGTCACCAGTGAAATCATTGGAGGAAGTCAATGCTGAAAAGAAAGTGTAGAAAGAAATAATTTCTTCATTCATAAGCTTAATAAGAGACGTCCCAGGACGAGCTGTACCTCAGCAGTCCACGGATTCTGCATTTAATCAGCCAGAGAAATTTGATATTCATATGGCTTATTCAAAACCTGCCACTTCTGAAACAAATCAATCCATTACTAATCATTCAGAAATATTACATATTTTAAAAATGCCCATCTGCATTAAATAGTATTAGACGAGGTAATGACAATGGTAAGGAAAAAGGTATATTAACAAAAAAATTATAAATCTGTAGAGCCACACATTAGAGGTGATGTGAACAGCATTCAAAATAGAAAAAGACATGTATGTCAGCATATAAACTATCTAGAGATGAAGGCAGTAAGGCTAGCACTACTAAAATTCAAGAGAAAAATGAGGAACAAAAATGTTTTGATAGTAATATATAACATGACAGTACGATCGTATATAAACAAGCAAGGAGGTGTACATTCCTGGTAGCTGATGGCAGAAGCTACTGACATATTGATTTGGACAAACAAGAATTTAAAATCAATGCGACATATTGATTTTGGCAGACAAGAATTTTAATTCAATGCAAGCCATATATTTGGAAGGAACACTAAAAACGAAAGCACCAAGAAAAGAAAGAAATATTGCACCAGACATACCACTTTTAGGCAAGTTGCTCAAGCATCTACTGCCATTCTGGGTTCACAGATTCTTCAGTGAAATGGATTATTTGGATCTGTTTTAATGTGCTTTTAGGTCTAGATTTGGGATGGAACTTATTTTGACCATTCTGATAGATCACCTACACCAGGAGAAAGATAGGACTGTTTGTTTTTTCAACTGATGTCTTCTATTTGTTCTAAAATGGGATCTGAGGCACATTAGAGTTTACTGTCATTAACATTTGGATTCACCTGTCAAGATTCAGCAAAGGTACTCTTTAGAGATCATTTAATCATTCTTGCAAAGTCAAATTCAAAACATAGAGCTATTCAGCCCTTGGTCCTTTGGCCTGTGGCATCCCACTAGATTCCATTTTTGTCTCCTATGCTCTTTAATATCACATGAAACATCTGAACATGGAGATCTGAGGTGCACTGCACATGAGTTTTCAGGTGAAACACAACTCTCTTGATCCATCTGATTGTAGAGAAGGTGTTGATGCCTTAATCAGGAATAAGATGGATGAGCTTAAATATGAAGATTATCCAAACAAACTGAATATAATTGTGTTTTTGGGTGTGCATGTAACGTCTCCAGAAAATGCATTTTAATCTGTCCAAGATGGGACAAGGTGGGCATTTTCTTTAAAGATAAAGATCACAAGCTAGACATTGTTTGGCTTCTGAATGACCATATAGCAGACCATGGCCAAGGTGCCATCCCCAGCTTCAACAAGCGTGCCAGTGCCAATTATCTTTGCTTTGGGACAGATTCACGCCTGGCACTGTGACACATTGTATTTACATCAAAACTGGATTCCTGGGATCTGTACTCAGGTGGGGAGCCCAGAGTTCTCTGCCAGAGAGCAACACTGCTCTCCCATTTTCCTATGCTCTAGTCAGCAAGCATCCAAATGGAGGGTTATCTTACAAGAACATTAAATCAGTCACTTCAATCAAGAGATGTGTTCAGAAGAGTCAATGTTTTCTGCAGGACAAGCGAGTTGCATTGCAATTGTAATAATGGTTGAGTCACCCTCATTCTGGAAAAATTTCAAAATCCAAAATATTCTAAAAACTAAAACTTTTTTTCATAGGTGGGTGACATGATGACACTTTTGGTTTCTGAGGGTTCAATGTACACAAACTTTCTTTCATGCACAAAATTATTTTAAAGTATTGTATAAAATTTAATAAAATTTAATATTGATTTGGATTTTAATATTGTTTTGTTTTACAGTTGTAATGTTTTTAAATTTTGCATATGTTGTGCACCGCCCTGATCGTAGGAAAGGCGGTATATAAATAAAGTTTATTATTATTATTATTATTATTATTATTAGAGCCTGTGTGTATAAATGTACATATGAAAGAAAAAATGTTTTTACCCTTGGATCACATCTCTAAGATCACAGAATGATGGAATTGTAGTGTTGGAAGAGACCACAAGGGTAATTTAAATGCAAGAAATGCAAAAAGACACAGCTAAAGCATTCCTGACAGATTGGTATCCAGACTTATGTTTAAAAAGTTCCAAAAATGAGACTCTACCACTTTCCGAGGCTGCACAATTTCCTGTTGAACACCTCTTACTGTCAGGTTCTTTCTAGTTGTTACCCAAAATGCTAGGGTCCCAGGAGGATACTCAGAGTTGTATTCAAAGGGGGAATAAATTTAGCTAAATAAGAAGCTGTGAGAGGGCTCTGGGTAATGTTTAAAAGCCAGGGTTTTGCCTGTGTATAACGGACTTTTGAGAGTTGAAATCAAAAACACCTGGTTGAGAATCACTCATCTAGTGCTGTACTCTCTTACTCACAGTGTGGTATTTTCAGGGTGTACATGTGCAAAGCTTAAAAACAAATAGCAGCCGATAGATCCAAGAATTCAAAGACATAGCCCTGTTAGTCTGGAAAATCAGTATGCAAAGGGATCTTTGCAAATGTGAGACTAAGTGAAAGAGAGAGGATGGTAGCATGAGCTTTCACAGAATTGAGCTGCTTCCTCAGATGCAATGGGACCAAAGTCAATGTAGTCAACAAAGCACCCTACAAAAGCAGCCACCAGCCCATTTGTGTATCTCTCTGTGTGGATTCTATTGTTTCCCACTTACAACACAGATCAGTGGATTATTGTCACCGTTGAGGCTTACTTCTGCAATGCGACAATTGTGTGCACTCCAATGAAGGCCTTCTGGTTTATTTTGTTTAAAAATATGTAGAGCAGAATCCTGGTGCTTTGTGGCTATGGTCAAACTTCTTTCATGGCTGAACAGAGTTGGACAAAAAGACTGGCAAAATATGCCAGCTGTGAGTGGTTTGTTTCTCTAGCCTGTTACTTCATTCACAGCCTTTCTCTTTCTCTTGTCATCATTTACATCATTTACATAGCTATGCTAGTGTAGTGTACAAACAGGATTACTCCACAGATATATAAGAGGCCTAAATATTCTAAAGCATCCAGAACTTGCCTGATCTTGGAAATGAAACAGGGTAAACCACTTCTGAATATTCTTTCCCAAAGAAAACCCTATGAACTTCATGGGGTCACCATATATCAAAAATGGGAAAAAAAGAGGATCCCAACAATTATCGTCAAGTTAGTCTGACATCAATACCAGGAAAGAGTCTAGAGCAGATTATGAAACAGAGAGTCTGTGAACATTTTAAAGGCAATGTCCTAATCGCAAAAAGTCAACATGGGTTTCAGAGGAACAAGTCATGCCAGACAAACCTGATCTCTTTTTTTGATAAAAATTACCAGCTTGGTAGATGAAGGGAATGCTGTGGATATAGTATATCTTGATTTCAGTTAGGCCTTTGACAAGGTTCCCCATGACATTTTTGCAAACAAGCTTATAAAATGCGGGCTAGACAAGTTAACTGTAACATGGATTTGTAATTGGTTGACCAGCTGAACCCAAAGGATGCTCAACAATGGCTCCTTTTCAACCTGGAAAGAAGTCGCCAGTGGGGTCCTGCAGGGTTCTGTCCTGGGCCCAGTGCTATTCAATATCTTTATTAATGATTTGGATGACAGAATTGGGGGATGCTTATCAAATTTGCAGATGACACCAAATTAAGAGGAGTAGCTAATACCTCAGAGGACAGGATCAAAATTCAAAATGACCTGAATAGACTAGAAAGCTGGGCCAACGCCAACAAAATGAAATTCATAGCTGAAAAATGTAAGATACTGCACTTAAGGCGGAAAAATGAAATGCACAGATACAGGATGGGGAAATTCGGCTGAATGAAATTATGTGTGAAAGGGATCTAGGAGTCCAAGCAGACCACAAGTTGAACATGAGTCAACAGTGCAATGTGGCAGCTAAAAAGGCCAATGCAATTTTAGGCTGCATGAATAGAAGTATAGTGTCTAGATCAAGGGAAGTAATAGTGCCACTCTATTCTGCTTTGGTCATGCCCCACCTGGAATAATGTGTCCAGTTCTGGGCACCAAAATTCAAAAAAGATGTGGAGAAACTGGAGCTGGAAGCCATGCCCTATGATGAACAACTTAAGAAGTGATATGATAGACTTGTTTAAATATTTGAAGGGATGTCATTTTGAGGAGGGAGCAAACTTGTTTTCTGCTGCTCCAGAGACTACAACACAGAACAATGGATGCAAACTGCAGGAAGAGATTCCACCGAGACATTAGGAGCAACTTTCTGACAGTAAGGGCTGTTCGACAGTGGAACACACTCCCTCGGAGAGTGGTAGTGTCTCTTTCTTTTTAGGTCTTTAAGCAGAGTTCTTGGGGCTAGTACTATGGCCCAGAGGCAGAAATCATTTGGCTCTCCAAGTGTTGTGAACTCTCTCCAAATAATACTGGGGGGGGGGGGGGCGGGGGAGAGACGAGATTGCTGAAATAGTCTGTCCTTGGGGCTAATCTGTGGGCTTGCTTTCTCTTATAAAGTTATGGGTCTTGGGGGAGGCCCCCAGAGTTGGCCTGCCTAAAATGATTTTCCGAGATGGCAACCAGTCTCTTTGCATTGCATCTGGGGTCTGGGGTCTTAATCAAGGGTGGCTGGGGAGGTCTCACAGGTTGATAGTTGTGCTTCAGCTAAACCCACCCAGGTTCCTCCGGCCTTCATTTGCTCAGCCCCAGGTCTCAAACATTTAATGAGGTTTTAGGTCCCTAAAGACGGCCCTTCCATGGCTGGTCAACATGGAGCCTTCTTGATGGCTGCTCCTAAACTATGGAACTCCCTTCCTGTTCCATTGGCCCCCTATCTGCTTTCCTTCTGCTGCCAGAGCAACACTTTTTAAAAATTTAAACATGCCTTCAGCTTTTAACTAGTTGAGACAGAGGCATACTAAATGGGTTTGCTGTACTTTTAAAAAATGTGTTGAATTTTTAAAAATTCTTTCATGTTTTAATTGGATTGGTTGTTTGACATTTTTAAAACCTTTGTATTGTAAAGGTTTAATTTCCCTTATATAAAATGCTTTGGACCAAAGTTATTTGAGATTTCATATTTTTGGGGAGATTCTGGAATTTGCATATATTTAAATAATGCAATATCTTGGAGATGAGATCCAAGTCTACACACAAAATTGCCTTGTTTGATATACACCCTATACACCTAGCCTGGAGGTACTCTGATACAATATTTTAAATAATTTTGGGCTCGAAACAAAGTTTGTGTACACTGATCCATCAGAAGGCAAAGATTTCACTATTTTAGCCACACATGAAAAATAAAAGTTTGGGGTTTTGGAATATTTAGGAATTCCACAAATGGAATGCTCAACCTGTATACTGCTTTACCTATTTTGTTTTAACGGATGTTCTAAGATGTTTGGATCCCATATTAAGAAAAGGCAGGGCCTTAAATAAAATTAAATGAATAAATAAATGACTTATGCTTAGTCTGCCTAACCCCCACAGTTTGGCATTTGCACATCGTGATTATGATGAAATTTGTGATGTTTCTGCTGTGACACAATCAGAATGCTTTCGTTGATGCATCAAGCTTAGAAGAAAGCAAGGGGAAGGAGGAAGGGAGTTTTCATGGGAGACACTTGAAATTTCATGGGAGCCACTTCTCTGTTAAAGGAGGAGGAGATTAATCACAAAATGGGAATAAGAAAAGAGAAGGTATTGTGTACATTTGTGTTAGATGCTAAAAAAAAGGGGGGGCGGGGGAAGAGTCATACGCCCAGAACCAACCATTTCCCCATCAAAACTTCAAAAATTCATCTAGCCAAGTGAACTTTCTATATCTTTCTTTTATTTGTCTGAAAGCAAGGATATTGGGATGTAAGAATGGCCGAGGCTGGGAATGTGATGTTATTTAATGGGCCCACACTAATCAGAAGATGGAGGCAAAATGATGGAATCAATGTGGAATGATCAAAGACGCCCTGTTTCATCTAAAATACACCAAACAAAAGGCAAGGCTGGCAGTTCAGTTCTAGAATGAAGAGAATATTCTAGAAGAAGAAAGACTATTTCCAGTGAATATCAAGTTTCTGGTACCTCCCTGCAGAGCAGGTCTTGGCAAAAGAGCAGGTTATTGGTGCTTGTTACCCCCTTTCTTTATAGCTTCTTCAAACTAATTATGGGGAAATATTTTCCATGGTTAACATTTTATTTCACCATTTTATGAATGACCTCTTTGCAGATTTAAAAGGAAATTTTCAAATTTTAAAAGAATTGATAAAGAACTGCAACAGATCTGTTTTGTAAGGAGGAGTGGTAATACCTTCCAAGTTCCCTAAGGTATGTTTTCAAATGTCATGGTAATAAAAGAATGAGCTGGGGACAGCATAGCAACGTTTCTTTTCAGGAAGTACCATGGCTTAAAAAACCATAAAGGGATTCACAGATTCAACTTAATTAAGCAGCAATCTTGGAACAAAAAGTCTGGTGCAATGTGAAAAGTATAAGACATATTTTTGTTCAAGAAGAGAGTTTAAAACATCTTAGCTTAATATGAGGCGGAGGTGAGTCCTTAGAAGTAGGTTCCATAGAAAGAAAGAAAGTGGAACATTGATTTTATAATTTTCTAAATGAACTCTCTGCCGATTTAATAGGAAATTTTCAAGTTTTTTTAAAAAAATGCAAACACCTCTGTTGTATAAGATGGAGCAGTAACACCTTCCAAATTAAGATATGTTTTCAAATGTCATTGATAAAGAATAAGATGATGATAGCATGATAGTATTTCTTTACAGGAAATGCCATTGGTTCAAAAACTATAAAGAGAGTCACAGCTTCAACTTATTTTAATAAAGCAAGAAACTCAGAACAAAAAGTCCAGTTCATTCTAAGACTTTTTTCCCCACACAAGTGTTTAAAATATCGTAAGTTAATATGAGGTGGAAGTGAGTACTTAGAAATAGCATTCTCAACTGTTCAATATCTCAAGGCCCGAAAATATCCACAGTGGTTCTACATTTTAAAGGTAATTAATTTTTGTGACTTTGCAAATTTAACAGGAACCTAAATTAATAAAATGAAATTAAGAAATGTATTTATATCAAAAAGCTCAGCACAAGGCAGGGAACTTAACAGAAGACACTGTTCCAAAATAAGGAGAAAGAAACATGACAGATGAACTTCAGAAACCTGGAAGAAGATCTTTGTGATGTGTCCATTGCTAAGGAAAACAGATACAGAATCACTTCTTCTGGCTGCCTGATGAAAGTATTTGGATAATTTCTGTGACTTATCACTCTAAAAGGTAATTTTCTCTGTTTTACAAAACCAAACCGAAAAGTCTTAATCTTTTCTTTCCCTAAAGATGTTATCAGTATCACCTGACATGGCTGCTCTCCATTTAAGAAGCACCGAAGCAGAAAAGGGATTACAATCTTGTGTATAAATGGTACTTTTAAATAAATAAATAAATGCTACTTTTGTTAAATCTTTTCAGGCCTATTTAAAGCACAGCTCATCTTGGCAAGGAATTGATTAAGGAACTATTGACTGCAAAAGTCAAACTATATGTAATGAACGCTAAAATTATGCACTGTAATAACAATGTGTAGGTGAGAAAGAAGCATGTATGAGAACAGTTTAAAAAATAAATACAAGATTTAAAGGCCTCACTGGGATGCTCTCTATATTTCATGTTATTTATCTAATATTAGGAGAAAGGGGAATGAATCATATATTAACGTTGGATGAAGGACAGATGCTAAATAATATGAAAAATAAATTGAATGAGGAAAGACGTTGCGCTCCTTTTAGTGAGAAGTAAGAAACACATTTCCAGAAAAACAAGTTGTATGCTCTTGAAATACCAGAATACAAAATTCCAGCAGATGTGGTACACATTGTAGTATTTGTAGTTCTATGTGCTTTGTTTTGCCTGGTTCTTTAAATAACCTTTGACCAGGAGAAGGATGGAAGTTCAGGTTTCTGTCAATGTTAAGAAAAGAACAATCATGCACCAAAGTATATGACACGAGGTATAGAATGAAATGGAAAAGTGAGAAGCATTTCCAATGAACATCTCCAACATGTTGGTAAGTCCCTAAAATGTAGGACCTTTTATTGGGAAGAGAACAGAATCCAGTTTTTCCTCACTTGATAGCATCTTGCAACTAAGCAGCGAGAAATATTTATAATGATTAAAGGATTATGCCATCATTTTAGAAATGATTTCTTTGTATAGCTGAAATGAAATGGCAACCTCTTGTTCTCTGAAGAGGGAGACAACGATACAATCTTTAAGGTAAATTTTCAAATGCAATAAACTCAGAAGAACACAGAATTTGACAAAACCATTTTTACTTCTCGGGATTGCCTTAGTTTAAAAAGGATAAAGAAATCTATTGTAAAGCACAAGCATAATTAAGAAAGCAACCGGCTCCTAACAAAAAGTCTGTAGTAATGTAAGATTTACAACCGATTTCTTCAAAACTGGAGCATACAGCATCATAAAAGAATATTTCCACCGTGGAGGTGAGTCTTTAGAAAGGAAGTGGAAAGGGAAAAGGGACAAGATTTCTGGCTTATTTTCCTTGATGATGAGCTTGTTCAAAACGCTAGCCACCAAAAATAGTGGTTAACCATTCTTAAGCATGTATTTGTGATCTGACTGTAGATTTAAAAGGGAATTGTCCAGTTTGGGGGGGGGGGACAGGAAAATGAAAGAAACAGGATAAAGAAAGAAATAGAAATTAATACATCTGGCATGAATGAAAGAATTAGACCTTTTTGTTCAAAATTGGAAAGAGTGAAACATCACGGATGCTTGAAAGAATGTCCTTAAGATGCCGTTTTTAAGTCTTCATTGGTTTAATTTAGTTTTAAGGGGTGGATGGTCGGGAAGGGGTAGGATAACTGTTTTAATCTGTATTTTTTTTAACCTTGTTATAACCAGCTCCGATTATGCGAATAGAGGAGCAGACTATAAATAAACATTATTATTATTATTATTATTATTATTATTATTTTATAGTTAAAGAAAATACTAAAATAAAGTATTAAATATTGTCTTTAAATCTAAAAAAAATATTTAAAGACCTCAGCTATACAGAGATGAGCTTTAAACTTCTCATGTTATTTATCTAATATTGGGAGAATTGAAACAAGAAAATCCAGTGGATCAAGAAAGTCCATGGGTCAAAGAACAGAAGCTAAATGATTTAAAGAATATCAGTTGGTGAAAAAAAGTTGTGTTTCATTTAAAATGTCTTTTATTTAAAATTATAGCAAAGTTGGCAGGTGAGATTTAAAAGACATCGTTCCAGAACAAAAGGTTGCATGCTCTGGAGAGACTTAAACACATCAGTCCATCAGATGTGGTGCATATTGTAGTATTTCTAGTTCTACGTGCTCTGTTTTGCCTGGCTCTCTAAATAACATTTGAGTAGGAAAAGAATGAAAGTTCAGGTTTCTGCCAATGTTAAGAAAGGCACAGACATGCACCAAAAGATGTGACACAAGGTACAGAACTAATGCTCCTTCAAGAATGGAAAAGTGAAAAGCATTTCCCCAAAACATCTCCATCATTTTGGTAAGTCCCCAAAAGGTAGGTTCCTTTATTAGGAAAAAAATGGATTCTTGATTTTCCTTCACTTGACAACCACGTAGAGCTACGAACTGAGAAATATTTATTACAGTTAAAGGGTGACAACATCTTTTATAAATGACCTCTTTATAGATTTGAAAGAAAGCTTTCAGGTTAAGAAGAAATGGAATCCTGTTCTCTGAAGAAAGAGTGATACATCTTTAAGGTAAATTTTCAGTTGCAATAAACAGAAGAATACATATATTGACAAAATCATTTTTACTTGCAGGGATTCGTTTAGTTTTCAAAAGATAAAGCAATCTAATGTGAAGCATAAACATGATTCAGAAGTTAAACAGCTTTTAATAAAATGTATGGAATTAATATAAGATGCAGAACATATTTCTTCAAAAATGGAGAGTAAAGCATCACAATTGGATTTGCCCATCATAAAGGTGAGTCCGTAGGAAAGGAGGAAACAGGAAAAAGATTTCTGGTTAATTTTCCCTGATGATTGGCATGTTCAAAATCCTATGTACCAAAAGTACTTATTAACCATTTTAAAGAGTGTATTTGTGATTTCTCTTCTGATTTAATAGGAAATTAAATTCCAACTTGGGAAAGAAGAGGATAATGAAAGAAATAGACAAATATTAACAAGTCTGGTGTGAATTAAGGGAAAAAAATTTTTTTTTCCCCAAATGGAGGAAAGAGTGAAACTTCACAGATGAACCTCACCAATTTTAGGTCTTGTAGCACTTTTGAGACTAACTGAAAGATGTTGGCAGGATGAGGTTTTGTAGACTTCAATCAACTTCCTCAGATCTTCTGAGACAAACAGACTAACATGGCTATATCTTTGAATAGGTTTTAGGTGATTCTACAGACTAACAGGGCTATATCCTTGACTAGATTTTAGATGTTAAGAATGCAATACACACTTGCTTAGAAGCAGATTCCAACTGGCCATTTATATCTGAAGATGTTAGTATTGAATTATAAGAGTACTCACCCAAAAGTTGATTCCGATGAAATAAATAGGCTTTGGAGTAAACAAATAGGATTGGGGGTATACGGTCCACACTGAGAGTTAAAGTTTGCTACAGATGTCAATGAAAACACTTTGAAAGAAGTAGGCTGAAGTCCCAGTCTGTTGCACAAAAGGACACTAGTTTATGTGTGTATCCACACTGTACAATTATAGTGTGGACAAGGGGATCTGAGGCACACTGAACATGATTGTTCACAGAGACATTGGGGGTTCCTGGAAGAATTACAGCCATCTCCTTCAACAACACCAGCGGCCTAAATAATCAGCATCCCTTATGTGTTTATTGTTCATTACTCAGCAAAGGATCGTGGTGTGTCTTCAGCATCCTCAGCCTCTGCAACCTCCTGATGGGGAGCAGGGACCCTACTACCTCTGCCCCAGCTCTTGGGACCTTCACTATCAGGAGTAGCCGATTCCTGGCAAACTGCCTTTTCTTTCTCCTCTTCACCCGAATTGAACACGGAGAGAGGTATGACACCCTTGAACTTCAAGATCTTTTGGTCCAAATACCTCCCCAGACTATAGAACTCACGATGCTGAAGAATGGAGCCCTGGCATTTGAACCGGCTTTATACTAGTAGATTGGTATCATATAGACGCAGTCAAAGTAGCTGTACTTACTGTCAGGTAGAGGTGGCTGTTTCTGTTAGTGTGATTGCGCAGGCTGCATTGCACCACACTGAGGCTGTGCACTTGGATGGCCGAGAAGTGACACGGAGCTCTGTTCAGGTTGGAGAATCTCCTTTCCCCCTCCAGAAGCAGACAGATATCTCTCATGGAGGCTCTGTAATCTCTGTTGCTCTGTATACAAGTGTGTCCTCAATGCCACAGAGAGATGCAATGCACCATACAGCATCAGCATCAACACAACAACTCATAAGGACCCACACTGTATACTCCTCCCTTATATACATGTGCATCTTCTTCTCCTGTGCACTTTTGCCCAGCAGCCTCTTCCTGTGTGCACCCTCTAGACAGTTCCCCCATGCAGGCCAGGGAGACTTTGCAGTTTTCTGCTCACCATGCTGTCTGTCCCCTCTTGTGACTCAGCACAGCCCAAATGTTGACTCAACATGGCAGCTTGGGGACTTGAGGAAACCCTGGCACCTTTCCCCCATGTCTGACCATTTTCCAGGACCCTATTCTCTAACAGTTTCATGGGACAGGTGCCTGGAGGGAGGCTAAAAGGGTCAAAGGGAAAGCTGTATAGACAGTGAGCCCAGCCATTTTGCTAGTCTGTTGACTCCAAGTGTGGGAGATATTATCTCATCCTCACCACTGAGAAGAAAAGGCCCAACTGCCAATCTAGTTGACTTTTGTATCTGGAATGAGATGGGGCACTTTTCTGTCTTTCTTCTCAAGCAGTAAAAGCTCTTGGGCTAGCTCTCTAAACCCATATTTACATATTCTCTACCCATTCTGTACTGGGTAGAAAAAGCATCTTATCTGTGACTAAGAGGAAGGGAACAGTGTGGGGTGCAAAATCCTCACCCCCTTATTCTGATGCATTTCTTTTCTTTAAACCCTTCTCCTTTTTGGCTTGCTTCACTATCAGACCTGTACTAGAGAAACCAGCTTAAAGCAAGACTAGTGATGTATTGACGTGGGAGAGGAGACGATATATTAAATGAAAAATAAATTTATTGATAAAAACTAGTTCTTGTTTCCTTTGCCTTTTTCACTGAAAAATTAAGTAAACTTCTATTTCCTGCTTTTGCTTCGATTCTATGACAACGTGGCTTGCTCTGCCAGATAGCAAGGGATTTGGGCTTACATTTTAGAAATTTTGATTGTGTCAACCTTCTGCTTGAAGTTTTAAGTTTTGGATCTAATTGTTGGTGAAATAAAGCTCTCAATCACAATAGATTTTAGGTCTTATAGCACCTTTGAGACTAACTGAAAGAAAGGTGTTGGCAGCATGAGCTTTAGTAGACTTCAGTCGACTTCCTCAGAAATCAATGAAAGCTCTTTGAAAGATGTATGCTGCAGTCCCAGTCTGTGTCTGCCCAAAAGGACACCAGTTTATGAGTGTATCTACACTTGGGAACTTCAAGGCAGCCTTTTCACAAGGTTGGTTTATTTGGCTACAAACAAACGCAGGTGGGGCTATAGCTCGGTGGCAAAAGGACATGTTTTGCATGCTGAAGAGTCAAGCGGTGGCATGACCAGGACGCACCAAGAAATACCTTTCTTAACTAAAGACTTTGGAGAGCTGCAGCCAGCTCCATTCCTTTAGTAAATGGTTCTTGTTGTTGTGTGCATTCAAGTCATTGCCGACTTATGGTGACCCTAAAGTGAACCTTTCACAGGGTTTTATTGGAAAGTTTCTTCAAAGGGGGGTTTGCTGTTGCCTTCCTCTGATGCTGAGAGAGTGTGACTTGCCCAAGGTCACCCAGTGGGTTTTGTAGGTGAGCAGGGATCCGAACCCTGTTTTCCAAAGTCATAGTCCAATGCTCAACTAAGCATCTTCAAAGAGAGACTAGACAGCTCCTGCTGGGGCTGCTCTGGAGTTCCTGCACTGATTCCATGCTCTTTACGAACTCTGTGGCTGCATCCACACTGTAGAAATCATCCAGTTTAAGTGCCTTAGCTCCATGCTATAGAATTTTGGGAAATGTAATTTTGTGAGACATGTAGCCTTCTCTGTCATAGAGCTCTGGTTCCAAAAAACCCTACAAATCCCAGAATTTCATAGCATGGAGCCATGGAGGTTAAAGTGATATCAAAATGCAGTGCAGATGTAGTCTGTGATTCTATCCTTTGAATCACTCTTGTAACAAAACTCTAGGACAATGATGGAGTTGACTTGAAATCCCATGACATCACCATTGCATTTAGCAACTCAGAAATATTTAAACCCAGGAAGGCCTATATCCTAATGCTGTTTTAAAGAGAAATCCTGCCCATCCCTCCCAGACAATAAACTCTGTGTCATAGAATATATAATTTATTTCAAATTCTTCCTGAGACTAATGGGCCTCTAAGCTACATTTAAGAGGCGCTGCTTTAATGAAAGAAGTGGGATGTTGCAGAACAGATCCCCACAAAGCAAACTGACTTTTCTGCCCCGATGCTTTGGCTGGAGGTTCCTTTAGCCTCTTAAAAATTTAAGAAAGATGTCACCCTAATATAAATGGTTCTGCTCAAGAAAGATTCCATGCTTTATCTTCCCCAAACTTCATGCTTCAGGTTTTTTGCCTACTTCAATTTTTTGCTTTTTTTTCCCTTAAGGGTTTTCTTTTTGCAACACGATCCTGCTATTAGGAAAGAAGCCAGGGAAATGCATCATATTCTACTGACCTGGGCAGAGGCCAAGAAGTTATTATTATTTCTTGGGAAACAGAGCGCTTTTAGAACTGCAGCATAAAACATCAGCTGTTCTGAATCAAACTGAAGTGGGAAGGCCAGATCTGATTTCATGGATAATAATAATAATAAATTTTTATTTATATTCCGCCCCTCTGGGTAAACAATCGGGGCGGAGTACAACATTTAAAAATACATACAGTTAAAATACAATTCGGTCTCCCCTCCCACCCGTTAAAAATGAATTAAACTAGGAATGAAATTTAAAGCAATGAAACATTAAAACATTAAACATTAATGGCTCTAAAACTTGGATACGTGGGCGGCCACAAGGGTATCAATGTCTCATTTAATGGGAGTGGAGGGGCAATGAATGACAGAAAAGTTAGTCATTTTCTGGGAAGGCCTGCCGGAAGATATGCGTCTTAGTGGCTCTCTTAAAGCTATTATTTTATTTTAAAAGTTTGCATCCCAGCTTTCAGCATAGGATTGCATATACTTCTCGTTTGTCGACTGCAATGGCAGGGAGTAGGAAGTTGGGATTTGAGCCAGGTAGATGCTCAAACTATCCCTGGCACCCAGCATTTGGGTATAGGGTTGCCAGGTCAGTAGTTTCCCATTCTCTAAGACTTCAGTGACAAAACCTGCGACCAGTGGGAACACTAGAGTTGGCATCACTTGGTGCGGTAACTCATGGTGTCACCCATTCCCTTGACTGCCTCCCATATCACACCATACAGAATCCTTACCACAGTCAGCACTCTAACCATGGATTTTTTTTTTAAATTGACAGATCTGACCACCCACAGCTTGAAAATATTGAAAATATTACACAGTGAATACAATGTTCTTAGCAAGAGTGCTACGAGTGTTAACTTCAACGATTCCATTGATTCCTTGGGCAAGAGATCATGCCAGCGTTCTTCAAAGTTTTCTTCATCCACATCAGTTGTCAAGAATAAGGAATTTTTGCCAAACCATAACACTGATATATACATGCCTTTAACTATCAAGATAGAATTTGCCTATATGCTTCTAGCCCCAACAGCCTTGGATTGTAGCATCTAAACACAGCTTTTGTTCTCCTGAACTGTTTAATCATTTTCAAGTGAAGCCTTGCTGCTCTTTTGATATCCAAGGAATGCCATGTTATATCCACCATTTCACTATGCCATTGTATTTAATGGGACTTGAGCATTCATGGATCTATGGGGGTCCTAGTAATCCTTGGTAATGCTGGGGTTCCCAAGAAATACCATGGGAGGAAGAAAGCATCATGTGGATCTCCAACATAAAACTGGTTATTATCCCTAACATATAAGCTACTGACACTAATGATACAGTCACCCCTTCGTATCCACGGATGCTTTATCCATGGATGCAAGCATCAAAGCCTTGAAAATATTGAAAAATATGTTGAATTCTCAAAGCAAACCTTGTTTTTGCCATTTTATATAAGGGACACCAGTTTATTATGCCATTGTAATTAATGGGACATGAGTATCCCACAGATCTTTGTATCCATGGGGGTCCTGGAACGAAAATCCAGTGGTTACCAAGGGCCTACTCTAATGGTTTGGGTTGGGTGTTTTGTTTTTTGGTATTAGTTTTATTCATAAATCGTAATTGCCATATATCACTGAATGTAATCACAATAGTTGTGACAAAAATAATGAGGAAAATTAAAATTATAACTTTAAATTACAGTATCCTATGAACACATAAATGTATTCACATGTACATAGTTAAAGGCCATCGAAATCCCATGGTGTAGTTGTTTGAGTATGATTCTGAAGACCAGAATTCAATTCCCAGCTTGGCCATGCAACCCACTGGGTGACCCTGGGCAAGTCACACTCTCTCAGCCTAAGGGGAAGGCAATAGCAAACCTGCCCTGAACAAATCTTGCTAAGAAAACCCCATGATAGGTTCGTCTTGGAAATGACTTAAAGGAACACAACAACAAAAAACAAAATCATAATTTAATAAAGCACCATATACTACATTCAAAACACTCTCTTGCCCCATGATTTAAGAACCAAAGATTTAAGAAAGAGACCAGAGAGAAGGCCAACTGAAGGGAGCATTTCATAGCTTGGGAGCAGCCACCACGAAAGCCCTCTCCCATGTCCTCATCTGACAGGACTGGAAGGATGGTGAGAACCAAGAGAAATCCCTCCCTTGAAGAACTTAAAAATGGAGTTGTTGTTGTTGTTGTGTCCTTTTGTGTCATTTCTGACTTATGGTGACCCTTTGATAAGGGTTTCTTAGCAAGATTTGTTCAGAGGAGGTTTGCCATTGCCTTCCCCTGAAGATGAGAGCAAGTGACTTGCCCAAAGTCACCCAGTGGTTTTTGTGGCTGAGCTGGGATTTGAACCCTGGCCTCCAGAGTCGTAGTCCAATACTCAAACCACTAGGCCACACAGGCTCATAAAAAAGTCTTTGATGTCCCCAGAAAGAGAGCAGAGAGGAGATCAACAAAAACTCCCAGGGGAGGGGGTTTCACAGCTTGGGAGCAGCCACCAAGACCTTCTCCCATGTCCTCACTAGGCAGATTTGTGATGGTGGTGGGACGAAGAGAAAGCCCTCCCATGAGGACCTTAAAATTTGGGCACACTCATATAGGGAGATATGGGCTAGTCTACATGTAAGTGTATTATGTAAATTGATGCAGATTTTTCCTCGTTCACATTGACGTTTAATTCTTCACTTTCCTGCACATATTTCCTGCATCTCTCTCTCCCTCTCTTGAAAATGCACAGCTACCCAAATCCATGCAAAACAGATGGACAGCCACTTGTTTCTCCTCCAGAGTTTTTCTCCAGAGTTTAAGCAGATTTTTTTGGAGGGGGGCACTGCAAAAAGCCCAAACTCCTGCAAATCATGTGTGGACGGATCATATTCCTACCAGCTAGAATGAGAAATTTTAATCAGACAAGCCCATGGTCTTTCAAATGTTCTCGATCCAAGCCTTTCTAATGGTCTGGGTCCAAGCCTGTGAAAGGCCAACAAATGGGTGATATGGAAGAAACAGGAAGAAAAATAACCAGCTGAATTTATATATATACCATCAAGTCTGTGAACTTGAAATGAGCGGACTTGGAAATCCACAGAGGGGCAACCGCTATTAATCTCAATGGGGCATGTATGTGGTGCGCACTCCACCTTCATGCACATCCCATTCAAGCCTATGCGCTTGAATATGCACAAGATTTTGAACTCACGGTGGGGGGGGGGGTCCAGAACAGATCCCCGACAAGTTTAAAGGGGCAACTCTGTGTGTGTGCATGTGTTTGTGTAATGATTCACCTTGGCTCCTCTTTCGGAGAAAGGTGGAATAAAAATTAAATATTAAATAAATAAACAAATAAATAAATGTGAAAGTGGATTTTCTTTGAGGATTGCAGAAGTCAGGGCTTGGAGTCCAAAAATAGCTTGGAGTCCAGAAGCAGAACTAAAGGTGGATTGTTTTTTATGCAGCTTTTGCAATTACCTGTACTAACCGCCACTCTCCACATTATTATTAGCCGTCTTGGCTCCAGGCCTGGGAGAAAAGCAGCATAGAAACGAACGAACTAACTAACTGACTGATTAATGTAATGTGTATAAAATTCACCTTCAGGCTATGTGCAGAAGGTGTACATAAAACATAACTGAATATCATGCTTAGACTTGACCCCATTTCCACGATATCTTATTATGTTGAAGCAATAATAATAATAATAATATGATTTATTTCTATACCGCCCTTCCATAGATCAGGGCGGTGTACAGCAAGTAAAAACAATAAAAACAGTAAGACATAAAAACAGTTAAAAAGCCAGATACAATAAAACAATAAAACTATAAAATCACAATTCTCAATTACAGGTGCAAGTGCAAATAGGCAGCAAAGCAAAACAGTGGGCGGCATTACGACAGGCTAATACATAAAAAGTCCATTCAGCAATATGCCTGGTTAAATAAATAGGTCTTTAAATCCTTTTTGAATTGTGCAAGGGAGGGGGACAAGCGGAGATCAATAGGTAGAGAGTTCCAGAGACCGGGGGCAGAGATGGAAAAAGCCCTCTTCGTCGTGGTCACGAGTCTGGTCTCCGGAACTCTCAATAACCGCTGTCCAGAAGATCTAAGTGTGCGGGGCGGATTATATGGGAAGAGACGGTCCTTCAAGTACCCTGGGCCCAAGCCATATAGGGCTTTATAGGTAATAACAAGCACTTTGTACTGAGCCCGGAAGCGAATCGGTAGCCAATGTAGATCTTTTAGTATTGGTGTTATATGGGCGGCCCTGGGAGCGCCAGTGACCACCCGCGCTGCCATATTTTGTACCAGTTGTAGCTTCCGAGTATGATACAAAGGCTGCCCCATGTAGAGTGCATTGCAGAAGTCCAACCGAGAGGTTACTAGAGCATGTACTACGGTTTCAAGGTCCCCCCGGTCCAGGTAGGGACGCAGCTGGCGAATCAGCCGAAGCTGATAACAGGTGCTCCTGACCGTCGCATCCACCTGAGAAGTCAGATGGAGCGACGAATCAAGGACCACCCCCAGACTGCGTACTGTGTCCTTCACGGGGAGCGTGACCCCGTTCAGGACGGGTGGAACCACCTCCATCCCTGGACCGGGAGAGCCTATCACCAGTACTTCCGTTTTCTCTGGATTCAGGCTGAGTCTGTTTTCCCTCATCCAGTCCATTAACGATTCCAGACAGGCCACGAGGGGAGCGATGCCATCCCTGGTCACTGCATCAGTCGGAGACATAGAGAAGACTATTTGGGTGTCATCAGCGTACTGATAACACCGCGCCCCATGCCTCCGGATGATCTCTCCCAGCGGTTTCATGTAAATGTTAAAGAGCATGGGGGACAGAATGGCTCCTTGAGGGACCCCAGAAGTGAGGGCCCTCTTATCGGAGCACACGTCCCCCAGCTGCACCATCTAGAACCTCCCAGAGAGGTAGGACCGAAACCACTGGAGCGCAGTGCCCCGGATTCCCACCTCTGCCAGGCGTTCCAGAAGGATACCATGGTCGATGGTATCGAAAGCCGCTAAGATGTCCAAGAGCACCAGCAGGGACACGCGACCCCTGTCGATGCCCAGACGGAGATCATCGACCAGGGCGACCATGGCTGTCTCCACCCCGTAGCCTGCCCGAAAACCGGTTTGAAATGGATCTACAAAATCCGTTTCATCCAAGATCGATTGAAGTTGGAGTGCAACCGCCCTCTCGATCACCTTCCCCAGAAATGGCAGCAGCGAGACTGGCCGATAATTATTATGAACCAGGGGGTCGAGGGAGGGCTTTTTCAATAGCGGTCTTACTATGGCCAATTTTAGATGGTCAGGAAATTGTCCCTCCCTCAGAGATGTATTAATAATTTGGCGTAACAGCAAGGTTACTGCCGGTCCCCCCTGGGCCACTAGCCACGAGGGGCAGGGATCGAGAGAGCAGGTTGTCTTCCGAACACTTCTAAGGATCTTGTCCACATCCTCGGTACCGACAGACTCAAACTGATCCAGTACAACAGAGTCCACGGAAGCTCTAGACGCCTCTATTCTGGGTTCTGCTTCAACTCTGGCGTCCAGACCTTCGTTTATCCGAGAGATTTTATCCGCGAAGAAGTTGTTAAATTGGTCGCAGCAGGCCTTGGTTGGTTCAAGGATCTGGTTCGGGGCAGGGGGGAGCTGAGTTAGCTCCCTCACTACCCTGAACAACTCTGCTGGACGCGACTCCGCGGACGCGATACGAGCAGCAAAGAACGAGTTCTTAGCTGCTTGTATCGCCTCTCCATAGTCCTCCAAATGAAGGTCTAGGAGAGCCTTGTCGGATAAACGCTGGTGTTTCCGCCAGGCATACTCTAGCCGTCGCAGGACCCGCTTCCTTGCCCGGAGATCTTCCGTGTACCAGGGCTTCCTTTTGGAAGCGGGCCTGAGAGGGCGCTTGGGAGCGATACTGTGTATAGCCCTGGAGAGATCAGTATCCCAGGTGTTAACTAGGGCATCAACAGTGTCGCCGTCACTTCCAACCATAAACCCCTCTAGGGCTTCTTGGAACCTATCAGGTTCCATCAGCCTTCGAGGGTGGACCATTCTAATGGGTCCGCCACCCCCGGAGGGGATCTGGGTAGATGCCTTGATACTTGCCTCAACCAAGAAATGATCCATCCATGACAGGGCGGAAATGTTGGTAATTTCCGCCCACGGATTTTCCATGATTTCAAAAGCTGAAGAACCCCGAAATTCAAAATAATTCTAGTCCCAAGCCTTTTTGTATATGGGAGACTCAACTTGTCATATTCATAAACATCATCATGATTTCACTTAAATGTTGCCTTTCTCCTGGTGTGGGAGTCAGCTTTTCCAGTTTCTGATATCAATAATTATTTCATTTCATCTATATGCTCAGTAGGATCCAAATAGGATCACCAACAGAGTCAGGTAAAAAGAGTGAAATTTTAAAAAATCAGTTGAAATCATCCTATTATGAGAAATGTAACCCATGAAATTGGACCTTATGGAGAAGTGGTCCTATGGGACCAGGCAGAATGGAGAGTGTTTGTTTGTTTGGTTTCCATGGAAACAACTGAGAATCTTCGCCAAGGTGGGAGTTGCGTCAGTTGAGGTTGAGAGGAGGTTGAGAGGTGGAGAGACCTCAAGACAAGAGGCATTTCTCTTGGTGGCTTTGCCTATTTTCTATTTGTTGGGAGTGTTTTGAGTCCAGGTTTGTTTCAGTGGACCCTACTCCCGCTTCTTGAAGGCTTGATCTGATCTGAAAGCATCCGTATTCACTCATTCATTTGGTACGTTCATTGAACTATAGGACTGTGTTCTTTATTAAATTTCATCCCCCCTTTCTCCAATGGGTGGGTCTCAAGGTGGCTTAGAGTACAAAAGATAGAATGAACAAAAGCATTTGTAAAACGTACACATGATAGTAAAAGAAAAGGATGGTGCTGTTGCTTCGGTTGGCAGTTAGTTCTCAAAGTTCTGCAAAGGACAGTCTACAAATATTAACTGGGAGGGAATTAGGAAATGGAAGGACAATGGCTTGGAGATATATCACATAGATAGATGTGAAGATAGAATAGAAATAAACCGAAATGCCCTTGACCTAATTATATCTGGAGTTCAAAAGGGGTTAATGAGAAAGACTTACAAATTTCTATTGGAGAACGGATTTAAAAATGAAACGATTAAAGAAACTATGATTAAATGGATGCAAAATATTGGCAGACCAATTTCAATGGAAATGCGGGGGGAAACGTGGAAAATTAATCACAAATTTACTAAAGCTTTGAAAGAAAACTATTTAAAGATATTTCACAGGTGGTATCTTATTCCATCAAGACTCTCAAAAATGAGCAAACACCTAGATTTTAAATGTTGGAAATGTAAAGATAAAATTGACACAGTGTATCATGTCTGGTGGCAATGTAAAATAATTTAAAAGTTTGGGCAAAAAATACACAAGGAAATGAAAGCAGTACTAAGATTGAATATTCCACTCATTCCAGAAGTATTTTTATTACATATAGTAGCAAAAATGCAATCAAATTTGTCTCCAAACCAAATAAGCGTGATCTTATCTATGATCTCTGCCACCAGAATGGTGTTGGCTAGACACTGGAAATCTAGCACAATGCCTAGCATAGATGAATGGAAGTTAAGGGTAGCTGAACTATGGAATATGGACAGATTATCAATATATTTATCAGGGAAAACTATTCAAGATCCTGAGGAGAAATGGAAGGATGTAGTGACCGCATGGTATTAATGCTTATATTTTTCGAATGATGACCTGCTTGTCTTAAGATACAGATAAAGAAGTTGTAATTGTATATACGAATAACAAATATCCTAACTTTTATTTTCATTTTCTATCTCAACAACCACCGATAATATATATATACATAGGTACATGGACATGTATACGTATGTGTGTGTATATATATGTATGTATATATGTATGTATGTATGTATGTATGTTTACGGGTGTATGTGTACATATACGAATGTCTATATTGTTTCTACTATGTCAAGTTTTTATTTGATTTCAATCATTAACCCACCTATTATTTGATATAAGGTAGATAATTTTAATATTTACGCACACAGTTGATACAAGATGTAATGTTCAATACAAGATTGTACTGTTATTGTATGGAAACATCAATCAAAATTATTATAAAAAAATAAAAAGAAAGACAGCGATAGATGTGATTTCCATACTAGTAGGTTGTCGAATCTGCTCTGTATTTTAGTCTGAACTTTCTCTGGTGCTGACTCTATCTTGGAACTGGGCTTCAGCACCATGGAAGAAAAACTGGAGGAAATTCAATGCCCAATAACATGGAAGCCACAGTCTGTCACAGTGTACATGAATTGTGTGATATAGGATTTTTGTTTTGCTTTCGTCTGTCTTGGATTTCCCAGCTCCACTAAATGACCCCAAGATCAAGCAATAAGAGAGAAGGAGGAAAACTCTTTCTCCTTCCACCTTCTCCACGCCATGCAGAAATTGATGCACCTCTTTCAGGGTCATGCCTATTCCCAGTTTTGCTCCTTAAAAAAACAACAACAACAATGGTTGTAAATTTTCACAGAAGACATATTATTTGGGTGGCAGTCCAAGAAAAATCCTCTGAGGAAGGTGCCCTAAATTCCTTTTAGTAGGCATATAGGCTGGGTGTTGTTTTCATCCACAGTTATACGATGGGGATAACCAATGACAAACCTCCTATTAACAAATCTTGTCAAGACAACATAAGATAGGTTCCCCTTGGGCCGCTATGAATAGGAAAAGACTTGAAGTCACACGCCAACAACATTGTAAGAGTACCACAGTCCTATGAGATCAGGTATTTTTCTTATACCATGGAGCAAATGATACCTGGGAGACTGAGCAGTGGAGCAGCACCTTCTGCAAGCCATCTTCCTGACCCTTCCAGGTATCTACAGGCTCAGGCCAATGCAACCTCTTCATTTTTACAGGCTCAGACCTAAAAGGGATGAGCAAGATGGACAAATCATTTGGAATGGAGAGCAAGACCGATGATTCTAAAGATTTCAAGGGTCCAAGCTTCGAGAAATGGAGGTCCCAGATCATCAAAGAGGATCCAATGGAAGCATACGAAGCCTTGAGGTTGGTATTTAATCCAAAGTATCCTTAACTCTTCCTGTCAATTAAAATGCAGTATAACAATGCTAAAGAAACTCTCAAAGCACCTTTGCATGGGGTGATGGGATCTAATACACTGGGAGTCTCAGGTTCCCCCATAGTGGATTCCTGGCAAGTGTAACACAGCCATTGTAATATCTGCTAGGAGTTCTTAGCCAACAACCTCTTCAGGGCCAGAAGGGTTGCAAAGTAAAAATAAGTAGTGTAAAACTACTGTAGTGAGGAATATCTTAAACTTTTCTGTTTAACTTTTGGGCAGGAGATATTCAAGGAGAGCATGGAAGGTCTCTTGATCATTGGGGCTTTAGTTGTCTCAAAGAGTTTTAGAAGAAATCAGAAGCAACTTTTTAGTTTTCTCTAGTATTTTCAAAAACCAGAGGTGCAACATCCAAGCATCCAGGGTGGGATCTGTGACTCTATTGAATGGTTGCAGGGAAGCCTGCATGGACAGGCTGCAGGTGGTAGGACTGCTCAGTGCCCCATCCCAGGACACTAAGCATCCTGGTTGTTTCCTTTGCTAGCTTCCCTCCTGAGTCAGACACCCGAGACGATGAGCTGGAGGAGAAGTTTGCGGCTGAAATGACACCTTTAACTGACTGTCTTCAGAACTTCTTTGTACCGTACAAAGGTAAATAAATGACCTATGCCCCCTCAGCCTGCTGGTGTTTTAGGCCTTGGAGGTCTATATGACAGAGGTTTGGAGCAACCTCCTGAATACCTATTTGATTTTCCAGGTTGGTTCCTTTGCTGAGCTTTGAGGTTCCCCGATTGTGTTTCTTTGCCAGCTAAGTTGGAATTTTGGGAAGGAAGAAAAATTGTAATTTTGGTTTTTCATTTGTCTGTCCTAAATTTCCCAACTCCACTAAATGACCAAATGATCAAGTGATAAGAGAGAAAGCAAAACTGTATCTCCTTCCACTTTCTCCACCCCATTCACATATTGATGCACCTCTTTCATGGTCATGCTTATTCACAGTTTTGCTCCTTAAAAAACACAATGGTTGTAAATTTTCACAGAAGGCATATTACTTGGGCAGCTGTCCAAGAAAAATCCTCCCAGGAACGTGCCCTTAACTGGTTTTCCTAGGCATAGAGGCTGGTGGGTTTTTTCATCCACAGTTATACAGTGGAGGTGGCCTATGACAAACCTCCTATGAATAAATCATGCCAAGAAAACATAAGATAGGTTCACCTTGGGCCACCATGAATAGGAAAAGACTTCAAGGCACACCCAAACAACATTGTAAGAATATCACAATCCCATGAAGCAAATGATACCACAATCTTATACCATACATCAAATGATACCTGGGAGGCTAAGCAGTAAAGTAGCACCTTCTGCAAGCCATTTTCCTGGCCCTTCTTAGTTTCTACAGGCTCGGGCCAATGAAACTGATTCGTTTCCACAGATTCACACTTCAAAGTGACGAGCATGATGGAAATATCATCTGGAGAAGAGAAGAAGACAGATTGGTCAAAATATATAAAGAGTCCAAAGTTCATACGGAAGCCCAAGAGCATCCAAAATAACCCAAAGGAAGGATCCGAAGTCAGGAGGTTGGTATTTAATCCAAGGGCCCATGGAAGATGTGCCTGTTTCTTTCTTTATTTCTCCCCTATTCAAGCATCAATGTCAGGACCCAATGTATCCTTCACTCTTCCAGTTAATTAAAATATAATAATTCTAAAGAAAGTCTCAAAGCACCTTTGGATGGGGTGATGGGATCTAATACTAAGGGAGTCGCAGGTTCCCCTATAGTGGATTCCTGGCAAATGTAACACAGCAAATAATAATAATAATAATAATAATTATTATTATTATTATTTCTAGCCCGCTCCCCTATGGGACGGAATCTGAGCGGAGTACAACAAGATTAAAACATACAGAATTAAAATTTATCGACAACCCATTCCCAATGACCCACCCCTTAAAAATAAATTAAATTATCAATGATTTAAAACCACGACAAAATTAAAAGCGTAATTCATCCTCGACAGTTCTTAATTGAGGAAAGAGATAGCACCAAGCAAGGGCTCAGGTTCGATTGATAGATCCAGTTTTGGAGCCGGGATCTAAGAGGTTTCGGGAAAGGCCTGCCGGAAGAGATGCATCTTCAGAGATTTTGTAAAGCAATCAAGCGATGTTATAAGTCGCATCTCATCCGGCAGACCATTCCAAGGCTTGGGAGGAGTAGCGGGAAAAATCCTCTGGGAGGTCCGCAACAGTCTAGATTTCACAGGCTGCAACAGATTCCTCCCAGAGGATCAAAGTGTGCGGGGGGGGGGTTCATACGGGGAGAGGCGGTCCCTAAGATAAGATGGACCCAAGCCATTGTAATTTCAGCCTGGAGTACTTAGCCAACAACCTCTTCAGGGCCTCCGTTTGCCCCAGCTGTCTTCGAAGAGAGGTAGGCATGGATTTGGTGGAGATCTCTGATAGCTCTTGCTACTGTTTTCTTTTAACAACACAAGTGTATGGTGTCCTGCATGAAGTTTGGCATTCCCTTGGAGCGACAAGTGCCTTTGGGTATTTCGAGAGATCCTGGGAATCTGGTTTCATTAGAAACTGCTGCTGTAATTGAAATTACTGTTGCGATAGAAACCTTTACTTCTATTCCACTTCAGTCCTCCCTCCAAAAAGCAGGACACTGGGCAATTTAGAAATTGAGCAGGGAAGATCCAATACGATTGAAACATACCAGATGGAATGGCACGACACTATTAAAAACATCAGAAAAAGTCAGAGCACAATAGCTAAGAATAATAATAGAAAGATTTAGAAGTGATTGAAAGTAAGAATAAGTAGTGTAAAACTACTGCAGTGAGGGATATTTTAAAGTTTTCTTTTTCACTTTTTGGCTGGAAATGTTTAAGGAGAGCACAGAAGGTCTCCTGATGATTGTGTCTTTAGTTTTCCCAAAGAGTTTTAGAAGAAATCAGAAGCAACTTTTTAGTTACTTCTGGTATTTTCAGAAACCAGAGGTGCAACATCCAAGCATCCAGGGTTGTTCTTTACCTTGGAAATATTTAGAGGCAGGGACGCCTGCATGGACAGGCTGCAGGTGGTAGGACTGCTCAGTGCCCCATCCCAGGACACTCAGCATCCTGGTTGTTTCCTTTCCCAGCTCCAGTCCTGAGTCTGTCACCCGGGATACTGAGATGCAGGACAAGGTGGAGGCTGATCGGAAACCTTTGGGGGAGAACAGCTGTAAATCGGCCATGATCAATATGGAAGAGGATGTGACACAAAACCAAGGAGAAGGTAAATAAAGGAGCTGTGATCCTTCAACCTGCTGCTGGATTAAGCCTGGGGGGCGGGTGTGTATGTGGCAGAGGTTTGGAACAACCTGCACTATAGCTTTTTTTCACTTTCCAGCTTGGTTTCCTGGCTGAGTTTCAGGTTCCTGAGTTGTGTTTCTGTGCCAGCTAAGTTGGAATTCTTCAACTGACAGAAATTATGCAAAATATGAACTTGTATTTTTACAAGTTACACCATTTCTACCAACCCAGGGGCGTGCAATGCCTGGTGATGCTCTTCTGTAAACAACCATGGAAGAATGCAAAGCACAAAAACTCCTCTGGCCACCCTAACATTTTGGAAAGGAAGAAAAATGGCAAATTGTGATTTTTGTTTTCCATTTCTGTGCCCTGAATTTCCCAGCTCCACTAAATGACCCCAAGATCAAGCAATAAGAGAGAAGGAGGAAAACTGTCTCTGCTTCCACCTTCTCCACCCCATGCAGAAATTGATGCACCTCTTTCATGGTCATGCTTATTCATGGCTGTACATTTTCACAGAAGACATATTATTTGGGTGGCAGTGCAAGAAAAATCCTCCCAGGAACGTGCCCTAAACTTGTTTTCCTAGGCATAGAGGCTGGTGGGTTTTTTCATGCACAGTTAATACAGTGGAGGTGGCCTATGACAAACCTCCTATTAACAAATCTTGCTAAGAAAACATAGGATAGTTTCCCATTGGGCTGCCATGAATAGGAAAAACCTTGAAGTCACACTCCAACCACATTATAAGAATGTGACAATCCCATGAGATGAGGTATTTCTCTTATACCATGGAGCAAATGATACCTGGGAGGCTAAGCAGTGGGGTAGCACCTTCTACAAGCCATTTTCCTGACCCTTCTTAGTTTCTACAGGCTCAGGCCAATGGAACTGCTTCGTTTCTACAGGCTCAGACTTCAAGGGGATGGACAAGATGGACAATTCATCTGGAGCAGAGAGGAAGACAGATGACTTGCCAGATATCAAGAGTCCAAACTTCCAGCACTGGAGGTCCCAGATCATCGAAGATGACCCAATGGAAGAATACGAAGGGTTGAGGTTGGTATTTAATCCAAGGGCCCAAGGCAGAGATAGTTGTTTCTTTCTTTATTTCTTCCCTATCCAGCATCTCTGTCGGGATCCAATGTATCCTTAACCCATCCTGTTAATTAAAATATAATAATGCTAAAAAAACTATCTCAAAGCACCTTTGCACAGAGTGATGTGATATCATTCTAAGGAAGTCACAGGTTCCCCCATCTTGGATTCCTGGCAAATGTAACACAGCCATTGTAATATCAGCTGGGAGTTCTTAGCCAACAACCTCTTCAGGGCCACCATTTGCCCAACCTGTCTTCGAAGAGAGGTAGGCATGGGTTTGGTGGAGATCTCTGATAGCTCTTGCCACCTTTTTCTTTTAACACTACACGTTAATTAAGTCCTTCATGAAGTTTGGAGTTCCCATGAAGCGGCTAGTGCCTTTCGATATATTGGGATATGCTGAGAATCTGGTTTCATTAGGCACTGCTGCTGTTATTGAATTTACTGTTGTGATAGAAACCTTTACTTCTATCTTCCTCCCTCCCCCCCCCAAAAAAAGAAGGACTCTGGACAATTCACAAATAGAGGGAGGAACACCCAATATTACTGAAAGATACGAGAAGGAATTGTATGAAACAATTCATAATATCGGGAAAAAATCAGAGCACAACAGCTAAGAGTAATAATATATATTTTTAAAGAAGGGTTTCAAAGTAAGAATAGGTACTGTAAAACTACTGCAGTGAGGGATATCTTAAACTTTTCGGTTTAACTTTTTGGCAGGAGATGTTCAAGGAGAGCATGGAAGGTCACCTAATTATTCTGTTTTTAGTTGTCCCAAAGAGTTTTAGAGGAAATCAGAAGCAACTTTCTAGTTTTTTCTAGTATTTTCAAAAACCAGAGGTGCAACATCTAAGCATCCAGGGTGGGATCTGTGACTCTATTGAATGGCTGGAGGGAAGCCTGCATGGACAGGCTGCAGGAGGTAGGACTGCTCAGTGCCCCATCCCAGGACACTCAGCATCCTGGTTGTTTCCTTTCCCAGCTTCCCTCCTGAGTCTGTCGCCAGAGAAGATGAGCTTGAGGAGAAGTTTGCGGCTGAAATGACACCTTTGACTAAGTATCTTGAGAACTTCTTTGTACCGTACGAAGGTAAATAAATGACCTATGCTCCCTCAGCGTGCTGGTGGATTAGGCCTTGGAGGTCAATATGGCAGAGGTTTGGAGCAACCTCCAGAGATACCTATTTGAATTTCAAGGTAGGTTCCTTGGCTGAGCTTTGAATTTCTCCAGTTGTGTTTCTATGCCAGCTAAGTTGGGATTCTTCAACTGGCTGAAAGTATGCAAAATATGTACCTGTGTTTTGACAATTGACACCATCTCTGCTAAGCCAGGAGTGCGCAATGCCTGGGGTTGCTCTTTTGTAGACCATGGAGGAATGTTAACTACAAACACTCCTCTGGCCACCCTAACATTTTGGAAAGAAGAAAATCAGCTAATTGTGATTTTGTTTTTTCTTTTCTCTGGCCTGAATTTGCCAGTTCCACTAAATGACCCCAAGATCAAGCAATAAGAGAGAAGGAGGTAAATCTTTCCACCTTCTTCACCCAAAATTGATGCACCTCTTTCCTGGTCATGCTTATTCACAGTTTTGCTCCTTAAAAACATAATGGTTGTACATTTTCACAGAAGACATAGCACTTGGGCAGCAGTCCAAGAAAAATCCTTCCAGGAAGGTGCCCTAAATTGGTTTTCGTAGGCATAGTAGCTGGTGGGTTTTTTCATCCACAGTTATATGGTGGTGGTGGCCTATGACAAACCTCCTAGGAATCAATTATGTCAAAACATAAAATAGAGAAAGACTTGAAGGCACATGCCAACAACATTGCAAGAATGTTACGATCCCATGAGATCAGGTATTTCTCTTTAACCAGGGAGCAAATTGTACCTGGGAGTGTAACCAGTGGAGCAGCAACTTCTGCAAGCCATCTTCCTCACCCTTCTTAGTTTCTACAGGCTCAGGCCAATGAAACTTCTTCATTTCTACAGGCTCAGACCTCAAAATGATGAGGAAGACAGATAAATCATCTGGAGAGGAGAGGAAGACAGATTACTCAAAATATTTAAAGAGTCCAAAGCTTAAATGGAAGCCCAAGAGCATCCACAATAACCAAATGGAAGGATCAGAAGTCAGTAGGTTGGTATTTATTTCAAGGGCCCAAGGTAGAGGTGCCAGTTTCTTTCTTTATTTCTCCCCTATTCCAGCATCTTTGTCAGGATCCAATGTATCTTTGACTCATCCTGTTAATTAAAATGTAATAATGCTAAAGAAAGTCTCAAAGAAGCTTTGGATGGGGTGATGGGATCTAATACTAAGGGACTCGCAGATTCCCCTAAAGTGGATTCTTGGCAAATCTAGCCCAATCCCACTGCCCCATCCCAGGACATTAAGCATCCTGGTTGTTTCCTTTCCCAGCTCCAGCCTCGAGTCCGTCTCCCAAGAGTCTGAACAGGTAGACAAGTTTGTGGCTCATAACAGCTATGTGTCTGTCGTGAAAGAAAATGAAGTTCAGGTGACCCACGACAACCCCAGAGAAGGTAAATAAAGGACCTGTGCTCCTTCAGCCACCTGGTGGAGAAGGCTTTGGAGCTCTATGTGGCAGAGGTTTGTAGCAACCTCCCCAATACCCATTTGAATTTCCAGGTTGGTTCCTTGGCTGAGCTTTCAGGTTCCACAATTGTGTTACTAAGTTGTAATCCTTCAACTGGCAGAAATTATGCCAAATATGTCCCTGTGTTTGTACAATTGACACCGTCTCTGCTAGTCCAGGGGTATACAATACCTGGGGATGCTCTTCTGTAGTCTATGGAGGAATGGAAACCAGAAACACTCCTCTGCCCACCTTAGCATTTTGGGAAGGAAGAAAAATGGCAAATTGTGTTCTCCAGAAGCCTCTGGCGAAGGGAACATCACATTTGAATGGGGATGCAGGGCTGCATTGAGCAGAGGAGAGCTGCCTGGGTCCATGATTTCCCCCAAAGCAGCAGATGTCAGCAAATTCCAAGAAGAGTGAGGTTGCAAAACACAAAAGATGCAAACAAATGGATAACTGCCAACAAATTGACTACTGGGGAACTTTTAAAAAGTTTACAATGAAAACAACAAATATTTATTGATATCCTGTCCCTCTGGGTGAGCAATCAGGGAATAAAGCATGAAGATAGTTCGACCTGATATACCCTATATCAAGATCTTCACTTACTTTTGCTGAGGTATAAGTGTATTCATTTGCTGGGAGGTGCTTAATGCTTTTGTTTTTTTTAAAAAAAAAAAATTAGAAGTAGGCCAGGATGAAGAAATAGAGGAGAATGAAGAATTGGGGATAAGGACAACAGCAGATTCACCAGAAGGTGGGAAGAAGAAAAAAAAGAAAAGGTGTCGCAAAGCAAAAGGTAAATAAGCTTTTGCCAAGCAGAGTAAATGGGCCAACAAACTCAGAATTTACACTTATTATTGTGGAATGTTAAAGGTCTGCACGAAAAAACAAAAGGAAAGAGATTTTCCATCTCCTCATAAAGAAAAAATATGGCATTTTTTGTCTTATGAAAAGTTAAAAGAGGAAAATGGGAATATAAATTGGTTTCTATACAGACAACTCTATGAGAGGTATAAAACCAACAAAGTGGTATAAAAAGAAACAAAGAGGGTTCTGAAATTCTAATACTAACATGGAAGATATTTTATTGTTATCAGACCAAAAGATGCTCTCTAAGGTATACAAGAAGCTATTCAAATGGAACAGAGAGGATGAAATAGTAAAAGAGGCCATGATCAAAAGGGAGCCAAATTGTTGGAGGCTGATTGAACTAGAACAATGGGAGAAATCCTGGAACAGAAGGTTAAAATACTCCCTATCCCAAAATGTGAAGGAGAACTAAGATAAAATTCTGTATAGATGGCATCTCTCCCAGATAAAATAACTAGGTTATATAATACTGGTAAGCGAGAATGTTGGAAATGCAACCTATTATCATTTGTGGTGGTCTTGTGATAGAACCTGTAAATTTTGGAAAGAAATACAAAGGGAAATTTTATAATATTCTGGGAATCAAATTAAAACTTGAAGGTGAGGTTATGTTATTAAATATATCCGAGGAAGATCAAGAAAAAAAGTTTGGTAAAACTGTGTTTTAAATGTTAACAGCTGCCAGATCTCTTTATGCCAGGTACTGGAAAATTGATAAGAAAATAGATATGGAAGAATGGTTAGCTAAACTATAGGAAATGATAGAATTAGACTGATTCTCATCCAAACTGAAACATGAAAGTAATTTCAAATGGAGAGAAGGATGGGAAAAGGTATTGATGTCTATGGCACAGAAATGGGAGAAGGTGGCAACTTTGGCAACAAGCCTAAGTGAAAATATTTGATCGTGATAAAGATGTTTAGTTTCAACTGTAGAAATTCCAGTAAATTGTGGAAACAATTTGAAAGCTTACAAATCCATGGATAAACAAAGTGAGATCATGAGGGTGAGGGGGAGAGAGAAAGAAAAGTTTACTAAGTTGCAAAATACTAAGTAATATTACCATGTGCACCCTGATCTGGATTTAGCAATTCTTTAAACCTCTTCAAAGGATTTTTTGTTGTTGTTGTTGATTAGAGTTATAAGCACGGGAGGTAAGGGAAGAATATTTCTGTGGTCATACAATGCCACAGAAAAAGATAAAATAGTAATCTAGATAAATTTCTTCGGGAATTAGGGGGAAGGGAAGTAGAGAAAAAGAAACCTGTGAATGAAAGAATGCAAAAAAATTATAAAGGAATGGGAACTGGGATAAAAATGCTTTATGTTTTATAGATGTCACAGTTTTTTTAATCATTTATATTGAAATATGAATCAATAAAAATTTATTTAAAAATGTTTTACAGCCAATGGACCGGAAAAGGAGAAAGATCCCTTTACTAATTTGTCCAAAACCAAAGGCCCTACCGGATATATAGATCCTTTGAGGGTGCTGGAGGACCCAAAGAATAGAGCCAAGTGAGTCTGGGAGACTTTATCCAGTAGGTTCTTGGCCTTAGGAGAAAAGCCACAATATGGCAAAGGGGCACCACCTCATCTTTTTCCTCTTTGGTCCAATGGACAGGTTTTGTCTAACCTGCCAAGTGGAAGCAGCCCTTCATGAACTCAGCCAGGGCTTGGAGGGAGACTCACATGTGATGCTGGAAAGGGACAAGTGTGGCTACAGGAACTGGCAGCTGATCCCATCTGACCACGACCTGACACTAGCTGACCAGGTACAAAAGAAGCCCTTGGTGTTTGAGATGGGGCAGGAAGTTTGCATCTCGTGCAAAGAATATCTATACCTCACACCTCCTGAGCACTTTTCAATCTCCCCTGTGCATAATCAATAAATAATAAAATCTTCATTTATATTGCACTCCTCTCCCAACGGATTGAGAAATTGATCCTAGTAGGGGAATTTTGCTTCAAGAATATCTAAAATTTCATTTGACTGCTTCCTTGCACCTCAAAGAAAGTTTCTAGACTAGCCTGGAGCAATAATTGAAATTCCTGATCCTTGTGGTCCAGGCAATTGGCTGCATTGTCTTTGTGGCCAAGTTCAGAGCCTAACCCTGCAGTTCTATATCCCATTGACTTCAATGGGGATGCCATTTAATGTATAAGTTTGTAGGAGTGAGAGGTGGTTTCTGAGTCAGGGGAACGAATGTGGATTCACTCTCCCACTAGGATGGAAGCCACTAGGGGGTTAGAGACAATAGGGAACAGACCTTTGTCTTTAGTGAGAGCCGTGCCATGAATTTTACGAGGCAAGTCAGGTTTATTTAAATACCACCTTTATACAGGAATAATAATAATATAGCAAGTGAATTCCCAAGAAAAACAAAAACAGAACTAGGTAACAGATACAAGGGAATATTTGAGTCTCTAATTTTTTGTTAGGGATTTGGGATATCTACAATGCATACGTAAACAAAAACAGGCACATTTCCCTTTAAAAATGCTGCGTCTATTTGGAGAATCGTACACTGGTCCAAATTGTTTGTCTTGCTGGGTTTTGATCTTTTAGTTGATTTGGAGATCATTGTCAAAACTCATTTGTTTGTATATTGCATCATTTTCTTTATGGAACTGTTACTTCTCCTTGTTATACTTATTAATACAGAATGAGAGGGAGAAAAACTGTGCAATAACAGATCATGCATTGTGGAGTTTCTATTCTAAACAAACAACCAATAATACCATCATGATCATGTGAACCAGATCTGTCAGCTACAACGTGCCCCCCCCCCCCCAAATAATAATGTTCACATCAGGTTCAGAATCTCACCTTCCAACCCTTTCTTCCCTTGCTCTGGTTGGGGACTTCTTTAAATATATATGGAATTTTATTTTGTTTTTGTGTATTTTCCCATCCAAAGATCCTGCCAAATGAGACACTCAAAATGTCACAGGAGAAGCAGCTCCAAGCCCAGCTTGACTCCATGAGGAATTCGGTCAAGCAAAGGAAGGAGGCAAAAGAGCGCTTGCAAGAGAAAATCTCGGAGGTGCCACAAGATCCCTTTGTAAATTTAAACAAGAGTGATTTAAGTGGGCTAAACCTATTTTCAGAAATATGGCAAATTAAAACAGAAGAGCCCCCAGCCTTTTAAAACAATTTGAAGCCAAACACATGCACAAATGGGGATTAAGTCCAATAGCAGCAGAAAGGGAAAAGCCATGTTTTATTTGGTGAGTTGTGCCGAAAACTCAACGGAGAAGTCAAGAGGTGCTGGACCAGGTCTTGTGCCTGCAAAAGAAGTTGTAGCATCAGCTTTTGTAGACTTGATCTCCTTCCACAGATGCATGGAGTGAGAGGGTGCTCAGGAGGGATCCATGCATCTGAGAAAGGAGAACAAGGGGCTGTACAGATGGGCAGGAAGGAGTGGTGAGACGCCACCCCTTTCTGCCCAGCATCCTTGCCACGGCGACCTCACGGTGCTGGCAACAACATGCTCCAAAAGGGAGCCACAAAACACAGCAGCTTTCCACGCGGTTACTAAGATGCCCAAAGCTCCCTGAAGTAGCTTGGTGATATCTCTTGCGCCGTGCCATTTGGACAGGATGCAAAAGGCATGTCATCAGCACGTGAACCGTCTCAATGCACGCATGCCCAATGTGGCTCCGGGAGAGCCCAGAGCATGCCGACACTCCACTCTCCCGAGCCCTAATTTCCAACGCGTTCTGAGTTCTCTCCAATCCATCCAGTAATGTCCCCAGAAAGTCACTGTTACTAATTAGTACTAACTCTGTACTGGGCCCAAGTCTACAAAAGTTTATGCTTCAACTTCTTTTAGAGGAGCTACCAGATGTGTTGTGAATTAAAACAAAAGTGAAACTTAGTAGGTTAAATCTATCTTCCAAAAATAAGGCAAATTAAAACAGAAGAGCCGACCAAGTTTAAAAAAAAAAAAAAACAATAGCGAAAGACATGTAGAAGTGTGAATTCAATCCAGTGGCACTGGGAAAGCTCTTGCAAAAAGCCATGTTTTATCAAATCGGTGTTGGTGCCAATTGGACCCCTAAAGGTGCCCCAGCACAAAAGGTCCTCTCTCCCATCCACCTAAAATATACAGCTCCCACTGGTGGAGCATGGAGGAGGCCCCCTGCAAAAGACTTTAGTCCTCAGACAGATGGGTACATGGGAAGCAATCAATAGGTTCCCAAGCCACTGAAGTCTAGTTCCAATGGGGGCAAAGGTATTCTTGCAAACATGCGGGAAGCACTTTAATCTGTTGAAGCCCAAGAGAAGGTTGATTGAAATCTGCACTTCGCCATGGAAACTTTGTGGGTAAACTTGGACAAATCACGCTCTCTCAGCCTCAGAGGAAGGCAATGACAAACTTCCTCTGAACAAAACTTGCCAAAAAAAACCTAGGATAGTTTCTCCTTTGGGCCACCAAGCGTAAGAGGCTAAGCAGTGGAGTAGCACCTTCTGAAAGCTATTTTACTGAAGCTTTGTGGTTTCTCCAGCTTCAGGCTATGCTTAGCGAGCCAGACCTCAACATGGAGAGAGAGCTGGACAGATCATCTGGCTCCGAGAACGAGAGGGAGGACTTGAATGATATGAGGCCAAAGCTGGAAGGGGAGTCCCTGAGCATCCACATGAGCCCAGCGGAAGGCTTCACAAACTCCAAAGACAGGAGGTTGGTATTCAATTCGATAGCCCATAGCAGAGGTGCTGGTTTCTTTCTTTCTTTCTCCCCTATTCCAGCATCTCATCAGGATCCAATGTATCCTTAACTCATCTAGTTAACTGAAAAGATAGTGATGCTAACAAAAAGTCTCAAAGCACCTTTGCACAATGTGATGTGATCGATTTCTAAGGGAGTCGCAGGTTTCCTCATAGTGTATTCCTGGCAGATCTAACACAGCCAATGTAATATCAGATGGAAGTGGTTTTCCAGCAACTTCTTCAGGGCCACAGTTTGCCCCACCAGTCTTAGAAGAGAGGTCGATGGATCATGAGTCAATTGATGGGTCCAACTATCCTGACTAGCCATGGCTTCATTCTGTCCTAGCACTACAGTCAATGTGGTTTAGTCTTTGAATGTTGGACTATGACTCTGGAGACCAAGGTTCAATTCCCAGTTGAGCCATGAAACCCACTGGGCGGCCTTGGGAAAGTGACCTCAGATGATGGCAATGGCAAAGTCCCTCTGAAGAAGCTTGCCAGGAAAACCTTGGGATAGGTTTAACTTAAGATCGCCATCAGTCAGAAAAGTTTGAAGGCACGCAACAAGAGCAACAACTCCTACAGCTGGGGAGTAGTTATGGATGGAAACTGGAAAACTGCAATATCAGAGATTGGAACATCCTATGGCATCCTGGGATATGCAGTCTAGTGAGGCAGTTTAGAGTTAATGGCTGAGGATTCTAAATATGCTTTGTTAACAGCCAGTTCCATGATTCCATGGGAAGGAAAGCACAGAAGATAAGCTAATTGTTTTGTCTTTAGTTCTCCCAAAGAGTTTTAGAGGGGAAAAAAGCAACCTTTTAGTTCCTTCTTGCAGGTTTGGAAAGCAGAGGTGCAACATCTGAGCTTCCAGGGTGGGGTGTGTGACTCTGTTACAGTGGTTGTTGGTTACTTAGGAATCTTTTCGGGGCAGATAAGCTTGCATGGAGAGGTTGCAGGTGATAGGACTACTTATTGCCCCATCCCAGGGCACTAAGCATCCTGGCTCTTTCTTTCCCAGCTCCAGTCTCGAGTCCGTCTCCCGAGAGTCTGAACTGCTAGACATGTCCATGGCTCATAACAGCTGTGTGTCTGTTGTGAATGAAAATGAAGTGCAGGTGACACACGACAACCCCGGAGAAGGTAAATAAAGGACCTGTGCTCCTTCAGCCATCGGGTGGAGAAGTCTTTGGAGCTCTATGTGGCAGAGGTTTGAAGCAACCTCACCAATACCTATTTGAATTCCCAGGTTGATTCCTTGGCTGAGCTTTGAGGTTCCACAACTGTGTTACTATGACAGCTAAGTTGGAATCCTTCAGCTGGCAGAAATTATGCTAAATATGTACCTGTGTTTTCACAATTGACACCATGCTCCAGGATGCTAATCCGGCAGACCATGGAGGCTTGCAAACCGCAAACGCTCCTCTGGCCACCCTAAAATTTTGGGAAGGAAGAAAAAAGGCAAACTGTGATCTCCAGAAGCCTCTGGAGAAGGACAGCTTGCAATTTAATGCGGATGCCGGGGTGCATTTTTCACAGGAGTGCTTCCTGGGGGACATGATTTAGAAATGATATATATATATAAATTTAATAATTGTTTTCCATTCAAAGGATGGAAAAAGAAGAGAGGTCCATTCATCGATTGGTCAAGGCCCTTCAAGGTCAACAAAAACAACCCTTGCCCATACGAGGAAGAGAAAAAAATTCCTCCAAAGCCAAAGGAAAGAGCTAAGTGAGTCTAGGAGACTTTTCCCAATAGGTTCTTGGCCTTAGGACAAAACCTACAATATGGAAAAGGGGCACCACCTCATCTTTCTACTCTTTGTTCAAATGGACAGATTTTCTCTGAACTCCCAAGACAAAGAAGACGATTTCGTTCTTGAATGGGAATCGGAGGATGAGGATGACCAACTTTTCCTGCGGGTGACTACCAATCAAGGTCAAAGGCGCCGGAAGCTCATCAAATCAGGCCATGACCTGGAACAAACTGACAAGGTACAGAAGAAGCCTCATGCACTTGCTGTGGTCTTTTAGGTTTGGGCAGCATGTTTGCATCTGGCTATCTTGCAAAGACAGTGACTTATTCCTCCCCAATGACAATAAAGGAGGTCAGAGCAGGAGTGTTGCAGCGATGATGCAAAACTGGGAGCTTAATGTAGGGACCTGCCGGGGGGGAAACTGAACACTAGTTTTGTCACCTGATTTGCAATCTCTTTTGTTTTTAACTGCACTGCATAGAAGATGCTTTAAAAAGTAAAGGCAGAAATATGGAAGAAGATCAAAGGAGGGGAGAGTGTCCCGGAAGCTTCGACCCTGGGAGTTATGGCTATGTTGTGCTGCTCTTTTCTGGGGGCTGCTGGTGCACAGAATATCTGTACCTTTAAGATTTAGGATCTAGGGTCCTTTCTGGGCAGCCATTGACTCCACGCATCTGAGGAAGGAGACCAAGTCTATAAACGTTTCTGCTTTGACTTCTTTTGCTCAGTGAGTCCCACATGTGCCACAAGATTTCTTTGCAAAATTAAACAAGAGTGATTTAAGTAAGCTAAACTTATGTGGAGGTCCTATCCAAAAGACTTTATTCCTTAGCCAGATGAGTCCAGGGGAAGCACTCCTTCAAGTACTGGGCATCCCAAGCTATTTAAATAAGGAGAGCTGCATAGGCCTCCCTGCCAATCTCCTACCTGGGTCAATCAACTCTTTCAAAATGGGTATTGTTATTGCTACTTTATTGCTTGTTCTTTGAAAGAAAGAAGGAATAAAAAGGGTTCCCTTTGTCTCCTTTCCTCCATCCTGACTGTTTAAGCATTAAACTAGGACTCTGGACTAAAATGAGAGACCAGTGTCCAAGGGAATGTAGACCCAGGAGCATTCATGCCAGCTGGCAATGAATCTGCCCTGGGCTTTAGTCCCAAGTTTAAAAGACTGTCCCGAGTGCTTTCCTTACATTGGGTGTAGTACCTTTGAGAGTTCCTCTGGAATTCAGATTAGAACCTAGAGTGAATTTACTGCATCCTCCACATATGGGGAGGGGGGAATCTAGGGAAACCACCCCACTCCATTCTTATGCTGCCTTCATAGCTCGGTCAGGACCCAGAAACCTTTTTGGACTGTTTCCTCTAAAGTTTGCTACTAACTTCTCCCTCTCCATCCTCTTTTGCTCTTGATATGAATAGACAAAGGCGGAGGATCTTTTGAGAATCAAGGAGCCATCTCAGCCAGAGCCTTATGGGACCAGCCAGGAATCGGTAGTCCCTCAGACACCGCATGGTCCTCCTCCGAAGGTCCACCAGTCTCCTCCTCCCCAGATGCACGGAAACCAATGCGGCAATTATGACCACCCAAACAGAAGACACTTTAGTCGTGGAGGGAAGAGACCAGGTAGAATCTGACACACAGCACCTCCTGTTAATTCACTCTAATAAAGTCAGATATCCAAAGACAGGGAATCATCATCATCATCATCATAATCTTTAGTTCTAGTCTGCTCCTGTGTAGAACTCAATCGTAGCGGGGTACAACAAGATTAAAACATACAAATTAAAACAATACAACAGCCCATTCCCAGCCGCTCACCCCTTAAAAATGAATTAAGTTAACAATGATTTAAAACCACAACAGATTAAAACATAATATATCTTCACCACTTCTTAAACGAGGAAGGGGATAGCACGAAGTAAGGGATCAGATTAGATTAATTCATCCCGTTTTGGAGCCGGAATCTAAGAAGTTTCAGGAAAAGCCTGCCGGAAGAGATGCATCTTTAGGATTTCAAATTGAGGGAGCCACAGAAAAGAAAGCTCTTTCCCATGTCTTTGTTCTGTTGGGTGGCTGGAGTGAAAACGGGAGAGGGCTCCTCTTCCTTTAATGCTTGTGCAGAAGAAGAGATTTCAACTGCCCTGCCCAGTTTATATGAAAAGAAGGCCTATTTAAGTTATTGCAGTTTCAGATTTTTGGGGGCCTTGCATGCTGACACACTCCCCAAATAAAGTGTTTTGGATTCCATTTTTAATATCCATGACTGAATGCTATAGAATCCTGAGATTTGTAGTTGGGTGGAGCACCAGAAGTCTGTGAAAGGGAAGGCTAAATATTTCACAAAACGACCTATCCAGAATCCCTTAGCATTGTCCAGCATAAATGCTTTTACTGTAGCCATTCACTCACAAAACCAGCCAGGGGCTCTGTGGGTCAATGAGTGCCCACCTTGTTGGCGACTATTACCTTACCCTTTGTAAACTGCTTAGGGAGTCCTTAAGTGCACTGAGAAGCGGTATGGAAAAGTACCTGCTATTGCTATTGGGTCATGGCTGTTAATGTGGTGGCAAACTGCTTCATTTCTGCAGTGTAGATACACCCTTTGAATAGCAATACCAGAAAGAAATAACTGAATTTGTGTGTAGCCATCCATTGATTTATAATTTTATAACCGATGCTTCATAAGACTAAAAAAAATCTCAGCAAAATGATAAAAATTCAATTGCCTGTTTGATGCATCACACAAGCAACCCATAAAACAGCTAGGCAATTGCATGTTACTTAATCATTCTTGCTGGAGATTGCCCTTACTAATTTATTCTGGCAGAAATGCCCTTTATAGCTCAGCAGAACCCCAAAGGTTGCATGCAATCTTGTTCAGGGGGGAAAAAACCCAGCAAAATTACTCAACTCCTGGGTGTCTTGCAAAAGAGACTGAGCCCTTTCCCTGATCCCTTCCTTTATTTGCAGGGCGAGACAGGTGGCAGAGGGACTCCAAGTTCGAACCCTGTCCCTGGTAGAAGAAGCACCGCCAACAACATGGGGAGCCTCACTGCAGCGTCAGTAACCACCAGACAACGACCAATCCAGCAAAAGGATATACGACCATCTTGGGGAAGACAAAGACAGGCTTCCTCCATCCATTCTCGCCTGAAAGAGGAGGACTCTTCCCTACATCCATTACCATCTTGGGGGAGACAAAGAAAGGCTTCTCCTTCTAGCCTTGTCTGAAAAGTGGAGGACTCTTCCCTATATCCATTACCATATTGGGGGAGACAAAGACAAGCCTTCTCCATCCTCTTGGGGTCCAGAGGCTCCATCCTGGCTGCTGGGCCTGTCCAGCTCCCTCTGGCCAATGGAATTCCAAGGGAATCGGGGACCCAGGGCCGGCGCTTGGGTTTTGGAGCCCCGTTCCACAGCTGGGGTGGAGTCTTTGGGCTTTGAAATCCAAGCTCCTCTCCTGGCCATGACCCCCTTGGATCCCCGTTGACCAGAGGAATAGATCTCAGTTCCAGCCCAGCAGCCAAGATGGAGCCTTTGGGCTTCCAAACCCAAACCTCGCCCTTTGCCCTGACTTCCTTGGGACCCCGTTGGCCAGAGGGAGCCGAGGCCAGGCTCGGTGCTTGGGGTTCGAAGCCCAGAGGCCCTGTCCTAAATTGGAATAGAATGTAGAATAGATGTATACAGATTTATGTATTGTATCATAATCAATATTCAATGTATGAATCATAATAAAGTTTTTTTAAAAAAAAGAGGTTCTGGCCTGGCTGTTGGACCTGGGGATGGGTCTCTGAGACTCAAGCCTCGTCCCCGGTTCCAGCCCTGGCCCTGGCCCTGGCTGACTAGGCAGTAGACTATGCCTCGCAGTCAAGCCAGGGCAGAAGGGAAGGAGGAAGGAGGGAAGGAGGGAAGGAAAGAAGGACGGAAGGTGGGGGAAGAGGGGAAAGAGGGAGGGAGGGAGGGATGGAAGGGGGGGGGAAGGAAGGAAGGAAGGAAGGAAGGAGAAGGGGGAGTGGAAAAAGGGAGGGACTCTTGCCCCCAAATAGTGGTGCGGGTCCATGTGCGCCATCATTAAGGACAGTATGGGCTTGCCATGCACAGATGCCCAAATCCACAGATTCTCAAATGCACTGATAGCAAATCAGCTTATACGGAGGGCCCACTGTATATATAAATCACAGCTAAGGAAAATCACAACGAAAAAAATGGAAAGGAATATAAGATATTAGTTATAAAATATTAATTAAAAAATGTTTTATGTAATGGGAAAAGGTCAGCTAGTTCTATCGGCCGGTATTATTATGATGAAAGGAAGAAAGAAACATAAATCAACAAACAGTGCTTAACATTAATTTATATTTGGGACAACACTTTGCCATTGTCCTAGTGGTTTCTGATCTAAATATGTTGTCTTGAGAGTAAATATGTTGTTTAGAGAGTTATTGAATTGATTAAATTTAGAAATTATTAAAATGTCCTTCACTTTAAAACAGCTGTTCTTTGAATTGTTCTGTATTAAAATGTGAGATGGACTTTTCACAAATCTGCTGGCTAGTTTGTGATTTTTTTAGGTTGCTTGTTGTATTTTTGGGTATTCATTTATTTACGTATTTATTTGGTGATCAGTAAAAGGAAACTGCATACTATAGCTATTATGAGTTCTGTTTTAGCTCTTTGCTGGACAGAATAAGTTTTGTGCACCAGAGTTTTACAGCTGGTTGTTTTCAAGCTCTTAATGGCAGAAAGATTACAAAATACTTCAAAGACAGACCACGTCCCTTGCCTTACAGGTGAGTTGTAAAATGAATGAATGAATGGATCAAAACATCGGTGCCATTTTTCATACAGAGTACAATGGGATCTTGTAGCAGCTTTGAGACTAACTGAAAGAATGAAGCTGGTAGCATGACTTTTTGTAGACTTGAGTCTATTTCTTCAGAAGCAGATGTTGACTCAAATCAATGAATTCTCATATTACTGATTTAATCTCAAAGGTGCTCCAAGATCCCTTTGCACACTGAATTTCCCCAAAAAGAGGGCAGTGCCTTTGAATTTTCCATACAGGGTGGATGTTCTCTGGAGGACTGTCCAATTCAAAATAATTTCATTACATTTAAACACAGGATACGACTAGACTATGTATTGGGCATGTTTGTGAGAGTGAGAAACACGGGGGATAATGAAGAGCAAGTACTTGGATGCCATCATCTCTTAAAAATGTTTAATATTGTTTGTGGAAGATTCTAAAATCTAACAGTTTAATCTAATCCTGTGCCTGTCTGACCATCCAGACCTGAAGCATTTGCTTGGCCACATACATCCCTGAGTGATGTTACAGGGATTTCTCCTTCTTAGGCTTAGCAGAAGTCTGAAAATCTTCTGTCATCATTATTATTTTAAAGACATTTACAAAATGGATCTTCCGTGAATTGTTCTCTTGCTTTCTTGCTTTCTCCAAACCGTATTCTATTAGATACACAAGACCTTTCTATCCCAAGCCTTTAGGTACTGATTGTTAACAAGAGAAGGGTTTTTATAATGCTGTGCAGTTTTTAAAAAAAGTTTTAAAGAGGACCCCAGAGGGGGATGCATTGAGTTCCTACGAGGACTATTTTCTCCCCCAAGACCTTAGGCCCTCCAAAATGGATCTGGGATTTCTGCAGAAAGTCAATGAGAGCTGCATATCAATGCTTATGCGGCAACGTAATACAGGCTCAGAATTCCTTTTCCTTGCTTTATGCTGCTTCATGTTTTATTTAATTTTGTTACAGACTCTGCTCAAACAGGGATCCATTCTCAACAACAGGATTGTTGTTGTGTGCCTTCAAGTCATTTCTAACTTATGACAACCCTAAGGCAAACCAGTCATGGGGTTTTCATGACAAGATTTGGTCAGAAGAGATTTGCCATTAAGTTCACCTGAGGCTGAGAGTATGTGACTTGCCCAAGGTCATTCAGTGGCTTCTATGGCTGTGCATCAAGTGTTTCCAGGCTTCCAGTGTGATAAAGAGTACTCAGTTCCCCCACACTTTTGAATAAGTTCAGGATATAGTATTTGCTGACAGTACCAGTTTAGGGTACTTTTTGTAGAGGTGTGGCTAAGGAGCAAGACTGGACAAGGTGGACTGAATGGGCCCCTCAGTGTTACACTAGCAGAGTTGTTCTCACATTTTGGTCCTCCAGGTGTTTTGGACTTCAGTTCCCAGAATTCCTGACTGTTAGCCAAGCTGGCTAGGGATCCTGGGAGCTGAAGCCAAAATCACCTAGAGGACCAAATTTTGGAAGTATCTAGCATAATGCTGCTAAAGCACTTTTAACCCTTTGGCTATAACTGCTGAATAATTATTGAAAAGGTCTCAGTGGAAATTGTTAAAATCAATTTCTGAAAGTTTGCATGAATCTAGGCAGCGTGGCATAGTGGTTTAAGAGTTGGACTACAAGACTGGAGATCAGAGTTGAATTCCCAGCTTGGCCATAAAACCCACTGGGTGATCTTGGTCAAGTCCTGAACAAGGCTGGCCAAAGACAACGCCATAATAGGTTCCCCTTTGGGTCACCATAAATCGGAAACCATTTAAAGGAACACATCAGCAAAGAGGAGGAAGGACCTACAAAAGGAGGAGGAAGGAAGGCAATTTTGGATGTTTCCAGATTTTCTCTGAAGATGCCAGCCACTGATGCTGGTGAAATGTCAGGAAGAAACTCTTCTAAAACATGGCTATATAGTCTGAAAACCCCACAAAAAACCTATGGATTCCAACCATGAAAGCCTTCGATTCCACTTTCCAGGAAAGAGTTTGGATGCAAACCTGGGAATACGCGGGTCAAATCAAATAAAAAAGAATGGGAAACTCTTGATACTGTCAGAGACATTCTTCCCTTCTGGATGGTCTCAGAGAATTGACAGCATTTATGGAAGCCATATTTTAAAGAAATCTAGAGAGAAAAGGCAGCACTATTGGATGCCAATAAACCCTCATAGCTACATAAGCAGAGGTGCTATGAAACCCTCCTAGTGAAGAGTGAAGATGTGTATCAGGGCAGCAGCAAGAGTATCCCAAGTCTACTGATGCACATTGGTAGTCCCTAGCCAGGTACGTCCCAATGTGCAACAGTCCCTTTACTGCCTCCCCTGTTTAGTAACATCATGGCAGCTTCTTGTTGTACACACACACACACATTGAGAAACTGCTTGATGCTGCTTTCTGCAGATGTATGTCCACTTACCTAGGCGTAAACTGTAACTGAAATTTTCAAAAAATTAAAACTTGTTGAAAGCATAAGCCATTAAAAGGAAAGCAAGAAATAGAAAATCCAGCACATTATGCAAGGACTTTTCACCTTGAGCAATCAGCCTTCCAAGACTTGCTGAAACACAAAAGTCTTCACCTGCCTGAGAAAGATAGTAAGGAGGGTGCTAGTCTAACCTCTCTGGATATACCTGTGAGGGAGATGGAAAAGAGGGAAAGCCCTTGCCAGAAAATCCCAAAACTTGGGCAGCATCCATATGGGAAGATACTGTGCAAAATGTGTCCAGCTCCACGTTAGAATAATCCAACAGAAATCCATGTGTGGCTGGTCTGGCAATGCTGTCAAATGAAAAAAAGAAAAAAAGAAAAATACATTTGACAGCATGCACACATTTGAAAACTATGCAATGAGGACTGCAACGACTCCAACAATCCATAGATGAAAACATGGAGATACATGGCCAAGCAACGTGGCAAAAGTTTTTAACCAGGAAGAACAGAGAAGCTGGAAGAAGATGCAGCAATTTGCTTTTGCCTGAACATTATTTGGAAGGACAAGATTCCACCCCTCCTCTCCCATCTCCTGAGTGCAAACTACTTTTAGTGAGCTGAGTGTAAACTACTTGTACACTTTGAACTCAGTTTGCTGTTTGAAGTAAGATGAGAACAAAGGGAGAAAGCAGGAGGAGGAGAGAGAGAAACCAGGACCTTTGAAAAACAGCTGAGAAAGTGGGAGGGAAGAGAATTAACTGGGACTGCCCCTGCCAGAGATTGGAACCGAAAGAGGCTATTAAGGCTGTGTTCACACTGGAGAAATAAACCGGTTTAAGTGCCATGGCTCAATGCTGTGAAATTCTGGAAATTGTAGTTTGTTGTGGGGTCCAGAGCGGAGCTCCGCTCCGCTCTGGGCCCCACAACAAACTACAATTCCCAGAATTTCACAGCATTGAGCCATGGCACTTAAACCGGTTTATTTCTCCAGTGTGAACGCAGCCATAGATAGGTTTCAAAATACAACCAGAATGCTTCCGTTAATATGTCCATTTGAAAATTGTAAAAATGGATATGGATATTATTTTCCCCCTACTTCAAAGGGGGAAAAAATAACAGTACTGGGAAGGCAAGGACTTGGAGGTGGGGCATGTACCAAAACAAATTTAATAGGTCTGCATATCTGTAAAATGGACTGCAATTTATTCGAACAGAGGTCACCCATATGGCAACCCTAAGGTAAGACTGTCATAGGGTTTCCTTGGCAAGGTTTGCCATGGCCTTCCCCAGAGGAGGCTGAGAGAGTGTGACTTGCCCAAGGTCACCCAGTGGGTTTCATGGCCATACACATGTGTATGGGATGTGTGTCTGTGCGTGTTGTGCGCCTGTTTTTGACTTATGGCAGCCCTAAGCTGAGGCTTAGGGTTTCCTTGGCAAGGTTTGCCATGGCCTTCCCCTGAGGAGGCTGAGAGAGTGTGACTAGCCCAAGGTCAACCAAAGGTTTTCACACAGCTGAGCAGGAGTCCAACCCTGGCCTCCAGAGTCATAGAGAAACCACTATGGCCCATTTGGCTCTGGAGACCAGGGTTTGCTCAGCCACGACGGGAACCTCCCCTGGGTGACCTTGGTTAAGGAGTCACACTCTCTCAGCCTCAGAGGGAGGCTAAGGGCAGGCCAACCCCCTCTGAACAACAAACGCGGAAACTCGCAGCGGAGAGGGCATCTCCCCTTTTCCTACCTCTACGAGCTGCTGCTGCTGGGCCAACAAGTCACGAGGCACGTCGGTCACGTGACAGGCATCTCTGGGCTTTCTTTCATTTCACTTCTTGTCACTCACTGAGGCCTATCGCTGTATTGACTTCAGTTCCCAGCATCCCATCCCATTGGCCGCGGTGGCTGAGGCTTCTGGGAGTTGAAGTCCTCCAAATACTTCAGCCTCTGCAGGGACTCCTGGAAGTTGGCGCATGCGCGGTTGGCCACTAAAGGTACTTCAATTGGGGAAGGACGGAGAGAAGGAGAAGGAGAAGCAGACGGAGACGCCGCATCATTATTCACCTTCTTTCCTCTTCTTTGGAGAAAGAGAAGGAGCCTCCAAGGCCTCAGACCTCCCTTTTTCCCAGGTGGGGCTCCTTTTCCCTGGAAACTAGGCCCTTGGCATCCAGACTGGAGACATAATCCGGTTTGGAAGCGCTTTGACTCTCTTTTTGGCTCAAGGCTATGGAATTCTGGGAGTTGGAGTATGTTGTGGGGCCCAGCTCCGCTCTGGGCCCACAACAAACTCCAACTCCCAGAATTCCATAGCCTTGAGCCACAAAGAGAGCTAAGCCTTGAGCTCTGGGGCCTCACAGCAAACTCCAACTCCCAGAATTCCATAGCCTTGAGCCAGAAAGAGAGCTAAGCCTTGAGCTCTGGGGCCCCACAGCAAACTCCAACTCCCAGAATTCCATAGCCAGAACCACCAGCCCCCCAAAAAGGCCAGTGTGGCTCCAGGCTGCATCAACAAGAGTTTTAGATTGGGTTCAAAGAGATAGCCATGTTAGTCTGTAGAATCAGTACATAGATCTTGTAGCACCTTTGAGACTCATTGGAAGAAAGAAATTGGAGCTTTCCTAGATTGCAGTCCATTTTTCCAGAGGCTTATTATTATTCAAAGATATAGCCGTGTTAGTTTGTAGAATCAGTGTGTAGAGAGATCTTGTACCACTTTTGAGACTCACTGAAAGAAAGCAGTTGGCAGCAGGAGCTTTAGTAGACTTCCACTTATTATTTCAGATGGATATTATTATTATTATTATTATTATTATTATTCAAAGAGGTAACCGTTTTAATATGTAGAATCAGTACGTAGAGAGACCTTGTAGTACCTTTGAGACTCACTGAATCTATGAAATGCATAGATATAGGATGGGGGACACCTGGCTTAAGGAGACTACATGTCAAAGGGATCTAGGAGTCCTAGTAGACCACAAGTTGAACATGAGTCAACAGTGTGATGCAGCAGCTAAAAAGGTCAGTGTGATTTTAGGCTGCACCAATAGATCAAGGGAAGTAATAGTGCCCCTCTATTCTGCTTTTGTCCAATTCTGGGCACCACAATTCCAAAAGGATGTTGACAGATTGGAGTGTGTCCAGAGGAGGGCCACCAAAAAGGTGAAGGGCCTGGATACCATGCCCTATGAGGAAATACTTAAGGAACTGGATATGTTATCCTGGAGAAGAGACGGTTAAGGGGTGATATGATGGTCCTGTTTAAGTATTTGATACGGTGTCACATTGAGGATGGAGGAAACTCATTTTCTGCTGCTCCAGAAAATAGAACATGGAACAATGGATGGAAGCTACAAGAAAGGAGATTCCACCTAAACATTAGGAGGAACTTCCTAACAGTAAGGGCTGTTTGACAGTGGAACTCCCTTCTTCGTATAGTGGTAAAATCTCTTTCTTTGGAGGTCTTTAAACTGAGGCTGGGTGGCCATCTGTCACAGGGATTGTGTCTTCCTGTATGGCAGAAGGGGGTTGGAATGGATGACCCTTGGTGTCTGTTTCAACTCTATGATTCCACCTAAACCTTAGGAAGAACTTCCTGACACTTAGGCCCGAAACAGACGGGCAGTAAGAGGCACCTGGGCAGTGCTATTAGGGTTTGGGAGCACACAGCATTAGCACACTCCTGAACCCTAGTACGTAATGGTTCCGGTGCCATTACGTAACACCGTTTAGACGGCATAACTTAATGGCGCCGCCGCAATTGCGCAGCTTCTAGAGGCAGCTGTGCAGTTGCGGCGGCAGAAAGGCCTTTTTTGCGCCACAGCTTCACTGCATCGTCTAGCTGCTGCGGTGAAGTTGTGCTGCAAAAAAAGATGGTGCCAGACCCCCCCTTTTGGGCAGTCTGTACCATCCCTTAGAGTTGTTTGACAGTGGGCCAGACTCTTCTCAGAGGATGGTGGAGTCTCCTCCTTTGGAGGTTTTTAAGCAGAAGGGTGCTTTGATATGGTGTTTTTGCATGGCAGAATGGGGTTGGACTTGGTGGCCCTTGAGGCCTTTTCCAACTCTAGGATTCTTTGATTTGCTGACTGCATTTTAATGGCCTACCCAGCAGTAGATTCATTCTGAAGAACCTCCTTCAGCCATTTCCGACTCTTGCCACTGCAGTCCTTTTGTAGTTTTTTAAAAAAATAAATGACACAAGGAAAGATAGGAAGGAGGAAAGGTTAAAAATGAAGAAAAGGGAGTTGCCATCCACTCTGGCTTGTATTAGAAGTGGTGTGCTTGTGGGTATCCTGAGGAAACAGATTTCTGAGCTAATTGGGTTCCCCTCTGTTTTATTCTTCTATGCATACATTCTTTCTTAAATTCTGGGTAATCTAGAGAATTTCTAAAATGGATTTCTGAATTTACCGTAGTTCCCAGTCTAGTAAACTACAAGCAAAAGGTGCAAGGGTCTTAGTTAAATTTCTACCAAGAGGAATTTTTATGTGATTGCAGTGGGATTCCTTCCTTTTCATTTCACCCATGTATATCTCTGCTAGAGCTCAGTAACACTGTAGTGAGGGAGAGACTGAGAACTACTGCTCTGAGAGCCTTTTGACTGAAGAGTGGGGTATAAATATTCTAAATAAATAAAATAAATAAACAAACTACAGCAAATAGCATGCATAATGTTGAGAACAAAGTTAAGAGAATGAAAACTAAAGAACGGTGACTCACAAATGAATTTGCATGCATTCCAGCAATTTCAAGGAGCATAAGGTATTACTGTTACAGCATATGGTCTTTTTTATATCATTGTGTGCTGATGTTCTCAAAACTAGCAGTAAAGTGATAAGCAAAGATAAGAACATTGGAAAGTACTGGGGAAGCAACTGCTTTAGGCCTTGGTAAACAATTAGGGGGTGCTAGATAAACCACCATTGAAAGAAGATTCCCAGTTGGGTTGCCTCCACTGGGAGGGCATTTCTCCAGCAGTGACTCAACATGCATTTGATGTTGGCAGTGCTTGAAGAAGGGCCTTTGAAGATCTTGGCATATGGGCAAGCATATGTATTTGGGACAAGTAGTCCCTGAGGTATCTGGGCCTCAGGCTGTAGAAAGTTGAAAGATCAAAACTGGCACTTTGAATAGTGCTTTCCACCAAATGACCGGGCAACCTGCAAAGTTGAGGAAGCACAGGTGTGATGGAATTGTAACGCCTAGTCCCATATACCAGGCTTGCAGCTTAAAATTGGGCTCTTTGCACTTATCTTAATACTGTAGAGCAGTGATGGCAAACCTTTTCAACACTGAGTGCCCAAAATCAAAGGCATTCCTGCACCAGGAGTATACCAGTGCCCAGGGCAGGACCTCTGGGGAGAAAGAGACTTCTCGGGGTAGGACATCTACCTTCTGGGGACAGGACTTCCCTGGAGACATCTGAAAACCTGGGAGGGCATGGGAGAAGAGGAGGAACAGGTGTGCATCTGTTCTTACTCTTCCCCCACCCTCCCATCTCTCTGTGTGCCCTTAGAAATGGCTTTGCGTGCCAGAGAGGGCATGTGTGCCATAGGTTCGCCATCACGTCTGTAGAGAAATCTCATTATATTTAACATGTTACAGCAATCTAATCTGAAGGCCACCAGGGTTTGGATAACTGAGGTTATCTTCTCTGACCGAGTGTGGTAGCAGCTGGCATATCAGCCTGACCTGAGGGGAACGTACTCTGTTCAATGGCAACCTCTGTCTGTAGAAGAAAGAGGGGTCAGGGTGGGCTTTCATTTTAGAAAGGATGCAGTTTCATCCGTTGTAAGAAGAACACTGTATGGGTGACCTGGGCATACAAAGTGTTTAACAATAGGGCCAATTTGTTTGAACTGAGCTCCAGTTTGCTAGTTCATATGTATTTTAATACTGTACCCAACAGTGGATTTAGCTCAGGAACAACCTCATTGAATTTGATGAAAAAATGAAATCCACATTGGTGTTTTCTATAAATTAATGATACTTAGCTCCAGATATCTAGATGTCATTTGCTCTGCAAATAGGTGCAACCTTTAATACCTTTAACTGTGGGATTAATATTGCTTCTCTTGGTTTCTTAGTATTCCATCGAAAAAAAATTATATTTGTTGCCATTTTTAAGAGTTACTAAGGAGACTGACATTAAATTTTAAAAAACCAAAGAAGAGCTTTACCATTCATTTTAAAGTACACTAAATCTCACTAACCAGAGATTGCCAATCTTAAACCATAGTTGTATCTGAAAGTAATTGATTTCAAGTTAGATTTTTAAAATATATATATTTAAGGTGACAAATATTTCATGTGCCTTCTTTAGTTTTTTGTGGAGCTTTCGGGCTATGTGGCCATGTTCTAGAAGAGTTCCTTTCTGACGTTTCGCCAGATTCTCTGAAGATGCCAGCCACAGATGCTGGCCAAGTGTTAGAAAGGAACTCTTCTAGAACATGGCCACATAGCCCGAAAGCTCCACAAAAAACTATGGATACCGGCCATGAAAGCCTCCGACTCCACATGCGCCTTCTTGTTCAGACAATAGCCAAAATCTTCCCTTCACAACTCAGCAGTATACACTGGAATTACAGCTAGCATCACAGCAATAGAAAACCTATGACTGTTTCATTCACAGTGCCATTTTTGTAACTACCTCTGAATAACTTGTATAGTGGGGCTGGGAGATTTTCACATTCTAGATATGATGGACAAAGTGTGTCCCATGGGCTACATATACCCACCATGGGCTGTATTTCTGGCCTCTAATGCTCCCCAAGGGCCAAAAATTTCAACCGAGTGAAATGTAAGAAAAAATGAAATACACAGATACAGAATGGCTTGACAACAGTGCATGTGGAAGGGGTCCAGGAGGCTTAGTAGACCACAAGTTGAACATGAACCAGCGTGGTACAGCAGGGAGAAAAGCCAATGCAATTTTGCATCAACAAAACTATAATGTCTAGATTGAGGGAAGTAATAGTGCCACTCTATTTTGCTTTGGTCAGGCTTCACCTGGCATACTGTGTCCAGTTCTCATAGAATCATAGAATCATAGAGTTGGAAGAGACCACAAGGGCCATCCAGTCCAACCCCCTGCCATGCAGGAACTCCAAGTCAAAGCATCCCTGACAGATGGCCATCCAGCCTCTGCTTAAAGACCCCTAAGTTCTGGGCTCCACAATTCAAATGTTGACAAGTTGGATCATGTCCAGAGGAGGACAACCATAATAGTGAAAGGTCTGGAAACTGTGGCTCATGAGGGGTAGTTTGAGAGCTGGATATGTTTAACCTGGGGAAGAGAAGGTTAGGAAGGTTAAGAAGGGGATGATATCTCTGTTTAAATATTTGAAAGGTAGCTATACAGAAGATGGAGTAAGCTTGTTTGCAGCAACTCTAGAGAACAGGACCCAGAGCAATAGATTCAAACTCCAGGAAAGGAGATTCCACCTAAACATTAGGAAGAACTTCTGACAGTAAGAGTTGTTCAAAAGTGGAATGTGTTGCTCAGGGTGTGGTAGGGTCTCCCTTTTTTTTTTTTTTTTTTTTTTAGTTTTTTTGAGGTTGTTTGGAGGCCCCTTGGGCTTCCAAAAGCTATTTTTTCTGTGTGAATTAAAAAAAATTGTCCCCAAATTTAGCCAGGATGTAAGCTATTTATGATAGTGTTTCCCAACTATTTGGTTTGAGGGGACTATCAATAACGTTTTTCTCAGTGTCCTAGAAAGTGTTGTTATAATTCTGTCCAGTAGTTACAGTGGTTTCTTTCTTTCCAGGAAACTCGTCAAGGACCAGCAGCCAATGGCTCAGGGATCAGACCTGGTACTTGGACCACCATTTTGAGGGCTTTATAGGTCTTCTTGGCAAGGGGTTGGACTGGATGGCCCTTGTGGTCTCTTCCAACTCTATAATTCTGTGATTCTGTGACTAGCCCTTTGAATTGTGCCTAGTTAACAAACCAGCCCTAGTCAACAACAGTTGTTCTTGTCTTTTCTTCCTTCTTCAAACAATTTGAGGAATGGAAGAGCTGAAATAGATATTTTCCCTGAACCCTCAGCTTGGGAAAATTGATTCATTTGACTTACCTGGCAGTTTGTTATATGGTGGAGTGGAACAAATTAAGTCAAGCAGCAGGCTTATTATAGAATCATGTGTATATATTTCATTGGTAAATCATTCTTTCTGACTTAAGTAGTGTATCTCTCTTAGATTGAGGAAGTGTGAATGAAACCAGAAAGATTAGTTGTAGTCTTCTCTGATGGCATTGTCAAATTGTCCTGCCGTCTTCCAAGCGTGTTGTAGAAATAGTTCAAAACATCTTGGTCCTGTGTTGGTGCCTTTAAACACTACATGGTATTCAGCAATGAAGTAGAAACTACAGAAGAAATCCTAGTTCTTATGATAGAACACAACACTATATGAGAGGAGTCTGTAGGACACATGGTGCAACCATGAGAAGCCACTCCCTATATGTGCCCATTACCATGTGCATGACTCCTTCTAGTATTTGCTAAAATACATGGCCAAAGTATGATTCGATGTAGAGTGGAAGGCTACATTTCCCTCATGCATAGTGTGAGATGCATGAGGAGGTTAGGCTAAACCCTCCACATTGATGTCCCATAGTTAATAACGTTGGAAGATTTTGTTGCATTTTCTTTTCTCCTCCTTAGATAGATAGATTTTCCTGCATCCAAACACTTCTGTCTTCTGTCTCCCCTCTTTCAGATGTCCCATTTGCCCCTACTGAATGACAGGGCAATAACTTTGCAATTTGGTAAACAAACCATGTGATTGTCACTCCCCTATTTTTTGGGAAGATCTCTCTCACAAAGACTTTCTCCTGCCCTGTTGGGTTTTCCATCTTCCTCCTTTCTCAGCTTTCTTTGGAAAGATGGCGAGATGAAGATTTCTTCTTTACTGGAACGATTCATTAGCTAGAATAGGGTATAGCTTCTGTGTATGGGATGTGGTGGCTCAAGTGGTTAAGATGCTGACTCTGTTGATTCCAATCTGGGCAGGTTGGCAGATCGAGGTCTTGGTGCCACATGATGGGGTGAGCTCCCATTACTAGTCCCAACTTCTGCCAACTTAGAAGTTAGAAAGCATGCAAATGCGAGTATTGTAGTTAAATTACCACTCCGGCGGGAAAAGGTAAACAGCTTTCTGTTCAGTCATGCTGGCCACATGATCACAGAGCAGTCTCTGACAACGCTGGCTCTTTGGCTTAGTAATGGAGTTGAGCACCACCCCCACACAACTTGACAACCTTGTCAACACGGGATACCTTTACCTATATGTAGATTCAAGCCATCCGTAAACTTTTGTTTAAACTAAAAGCTACTTGTGTTGTTTTTGAGTCAGTCTCCATTCCTAGAGAAGCATAGTTAAACAAGGACACTTTTCTGCTAGCCTGCTACAGTAATTTAAAACTAGACCCTAACAGGCTTGGCTTTGATATTTTTAATATTTAAATATTTATGTTTCCTTAACAAAGGCTGAAGCCTTAGAAAACTTAAATTTCCCTACAAGTAGCTTAACTGTTGGCTCTGAATTTTGGAAGACCACATTTTATGCTTAGAAAGATCCTTTTAAATAAATGGCGTTTTTTTCTGATGACCTAAACATAGGGACAAAACAGACGGGAACAATACTTGGAGGTGGTGTGGGAGTGTGGTGTTTAAATGATGTCCTGATGCTGCCCCCAAGATGGCGTCACACCACCTGCCAACCACATTGTGGGTTGTGTTGCACCGAAAAGTCAGCACCATGTCAGAAAAGCATTTTGCCCCTTCTTTTTGGGCCAGAAAAATGCCAGATCAGGGCCACAGCATGTGGTTTCCATGGCCCTGATCCAATGCTCAGAGGGGTGGCATCAAGCTGCTCCTTAGTTTCCACTACTTATAGCTTAAAGCAGTACCCTCCATGCATTTTACTAAATTGAAATACAGTGGTCCCCCGGGTTTCGTAACCCGGAAATATTCGTAACCAGGGGGACCGCTTTGTTTGCCGGACCGCGCGGCAAATTTAAAGGGGCCGCGTGGGGTTTTTTTTGTCGTAACCCAGGGTTTTTTTGTAAGCCGGGGCCGTTTTTGTGGCCCCGGCTCTTTCGTACCCCGGGGGATTCGTAACCCGGGGGACCACTGTAACGCTTTCTGGCTTCTTATAATTTTCAAATTCTTATTTGAGCTTTTTAAATTTCAAGAGGGACTTTAGAATCCATTTATTTTGGGAACAAGAGACGAAAATACGGAATTTGCCAGAGTATTAAAACAATTGCTGAGGAGTTTGTGACAGTTGACCTTGCTATCACGCGTAGTTCAGTGGAGTATGTTGAAATTCACCAGGGAAAGGAAGTACCCATTAAGTTTTGTGGATCTTCTTGAGCAATGTGACATGTTGTTGTAGCAGCCCCTTTGGGAGGAGGTGAGTCATCAAGTCAAGTGACTATGCCTTTGTGCTTTCCCAGTGTGGTTTCTCCTGTCTCTTTTTTCCTTGTGTGTGTATCTGGGTGTCTGAGATCAAGAAGGAAGTTCATTTCTTCCGATTACTTAGCAGCTTGCTTGTGCATTTTTGTGTGTGACAGTTGGATTTTTTTCTTATGTTCAGGTAAGATGTTTTATATCAGAAGAAATGTTAGTGAGCTAAATCCAGTAGAAGACATCTGCTTATGTAACTGCTTCCAATACAGGAATAAGTGAGGGGGGCATTACACATTGCAGCACCCCAAAAGCTTGTTCTGCAAAGCCAAGGAAACTTCTGGAGCCATGCAAGTATATAACTCCTTGTACAGCCATTTTTAGTTTAATATGTAATATTTTTTAAAAGTCTACAAGCTTTTTAAAGTACTACAGTTGGTTTGAAAGAGTACCTCGTTTACTTCTTTATAGTGTTTTTCTCTTGCTGAGATTTCAGTTTTGCACTTGGATTACGCGTAACATCATCTTCTTTTCCTTCTTCTCTTTCTCATTCTTCTGGATTTTTGAATGAAAATGCCTCAGTTAGCCAAAGGCTTTCATGGCTAGCATCCATAGTTTTTTTGTGGGGCTTTTGGGCTATGTAGCCATGTTCTAGAAGAGTTCCTTTCTGACGTTTCGCCAGCATCTGTGGCTGGCATCTTCAGAGAACATTCTCTGGAGATGCCAGCCACAGATGCTGGCGAAACATCAGAAAGGAACTCTTCTAGAACATGGCCACATAGAAGCCTCAGTAAGCCTTCGCATATGCCAAATAATTGACCAAGTAGTATCCAGTCTAATTTTTCAGGGTTTGTAAAAAGCTCTTTGTTATGAAGAAAAATATTGTTCAGTCTGAAAAAAAAGAGAGATTTTAGAAATTGATGCAAGAATATGATTATGCACAGGACAAAAAATGCAGTTTTTATTTTTGCATTTTAATTACTTTCTAAATAGTTTATTCTTCTTGAAGTTGTTAATAGAACCTTTTCCAGAGACCATTTAAGAGGAGTAATATAGCTGGTGGAGGAATGTTATCTCCACTAAGTACACATTCTCTGGTAACAGATAACTGATTTCTTGAAATCTATCTTACCTCACACCCTAATGTGTAATATACAAAGGGTATGTTTTGTTATAAACAGAAGATGTAACAAGCTAGTACTTTCCTGAATTACCATAGAAAAGCATGCTATTACACATTCAGGATTTCAAAATGCAATTGCCATGCCTTGTGTTTTTCAAGTTATCACAAATTGGGTTGACTATTCTAATCTTGATCTACTCCAGATATTTCAAGTTGTCTTTCACTTATTCCACTTCTTGGTAAAAATAAATTTTCTTATTTTCTTGAGAAGTCACATGGCGAGAGGGCGTATACATAAGGACTGGTCATATTGAGCTCACTGTATTTTCAGTTGCCCACTGTGTAATTCCCTCAGCAAATGCTGTTACCTAGATCATGGGGCATTCGGGGACAAAAATATTGCTTCCTCCCTTTCCCCTTTTTTGCAAGAGTATATACAGCCTTCCAGAATTTCCTCAGGGACTAATGCAGCCCCCTAATCCTTCTTTAGAGGTTCTGTGTGTAGACTGTTTGCGGCTGCATCTGAACTGCAGAAAGTTTAACTGTCATGGCTCTTGTCATGGTCATCCTATGGAATCCTGGGATTTGTAGTTGCTGTGGCCCTTGAGAGAGAAGGCTAGATAGCTTACAGTATTACAAACCCTCAAATTCCATAGTATTGAGTCATGCGAGTTAAACCAGTGTCAAACTGCATTGTTTCTGCAATGCAGATGCAGCCTGTGTGTGTGCATTTGTGCACACACACAACCATATGAAAGCTGCTTTGTTTTCAGCTAGTTGTATTTTAATAAGTATATGAATGAAAAATACATTCTTAAAATTACCTATAAAGTAATAATGTTATTAACAAGTTGTATAGTTTGTTCATTTTTTTACAGCTCTTATTCCAGTTCTTATTATTTAATGAGCAGTTTCTATTAAAAAGTGCCTCTGGATTCCCCATACCAACTTTTCTCCAAGGCTTGTAAAGAGCAGAGGTGTGAAACCTCAGGACCACTGTCAAATTTAAATATATTGAGGCCTGATTCTAGCACTCTACCTTGCCCTGGGTAGCCATGACCCCTACTCCATGACACCATAATGTGGTGATTTTCCAGCTTTTGTCTGGTGGATAGGAAGCTTACTGATTCACTCTGATTCTGTATTTCTGGAGCGGCCTAGACTTTCCACTATGTATATGTTAAAGCTCTTGCAACTTTTTAAAAAGCCAAATCTGATTTATATGATTATTCTTAGAAATTTTCTTTAGCATATGAAGTTGTTTCTGTTACTGTTCATAGAATCATAGAGTTGGAAGAGACCTCAAGGGCCATCCAGTCCAATCCTCTGCCATGCAAGAACACAGAATCAAAGCATCACCGACAGATGGCCATGCAGCCTCTGTTTAATCCTCTTTCTTATCCTCTTTCATCTTCAAAATATCAAATATCTGTTCGGCTTTGGCCAGACGTCACCTGGAATGCTATGTCCAGTTCTGAGCACCAAAATTCAAAAAAGGATGTGGACAAGCTGGAGTGTGTTCAAAGGAGGTTGACTAAAATGGTGAAGGGCCTGGAAACCGTGCTTTATGAGGAGAGATTTAGGGAGCTGGGTATGTTTAGCCTGGAAAAGAGATGTCAAGAGGTGGTATGATAGCCCTGTCTAAGTATTTAAAGGGTGTCATACTGAAGATGGAGGAAGCTTGTTTTCTGCTTCTCCAGAGAATAGGACCTAGAACAATGGATGCAAGCTACAGGAAAAGAGATTCCACCTCAACATTAGAAGGAACTGCCTGACAGTAAGGGCTGTTTAACAGTGGAACACACTCCGTCAGGGGGTGGTCGAGTATCCTTCCTTGGAGGTCTTTAAACAGAGGCTGGGTGGCCGTCAGGGATGCTTGGATTGTGAGCTCCTGCATGTCAGGGGGTTGGACTGCATGGCTCTTGTGGAAGAGGCCCTATGGGCTATCCAGTCCTACTTCCTGCTCAGTGCAGGGTCTCCAGCTTGAACCTCCCCAGCAAGGATCTGTCCAGATACCCAGAGAAGGAGACCCCCACTACCTTTCTGGGCAGTTGGTTCCATTGCTGAACCCCTCTCACTGTAAATAAGTTTCTTCTAATGTTTAATTGAAATCTACCTTCCTGTAACCTAAAACCATTAGACCTAGTTCTGTTCTCTGAGGCAGTAGAGAACAAGCCTATCCTCTTCTCTTTGTGGCAGCCCTTGAGGTATTTAAAAAGTGGGATCATGTTTCCCCTCAGTCTTCTCTTAGCTAAGCTGGACATGCCCAGGTCCTTCAACCTTTCCTCATAGGTTTTGTATACGTCTTATGATTCTCATTGCCTATCTCAGAATTCACTCCAACTAACAACAACAACATATTTATTTATAGTATGTCCAATCACATAGAATCCAGGCGGGTTACAGCAGAATAATGGGAGCTACAGTTATGCAATATATGAAGGCCTGATATATGAAGTTCGTGAGAGTTTCTTCAACAACCAGTGGCTCTCAGGATTGCTAAACTAGCCGTTTGTTTTGTTGTGTGTCTTCAGGTCATTTCTGCCTTATGGTTTCTTGGCAAAATTTGTCAGAATGGGGTTTGTTCTTGCCATCTGAGGCTGAGAGAGTGTGACTTGCCCAAGCTCACTCAGTGGAGTTCCATGGCTGAGCAGGGATTCAAACCCTTGTCTCCCTCAAACTATTACACCATGTTGGCTCTCCTGTATTATAGTAGTGATTGCTTATATGAGTAAATATAGTTTTCTACAAAGTCTAGACTAGAAAATAATATTTATTGTGGACTCTAGCACTCTCATTACAATGTGGTAGGAATTTAAGATGCAAAAGAGCATTATTATGTAAGCATTCTTGAATACTTGTATTCAGCTAAACAATTCATTGACAACTATTGAGAGCAGGCCTTCTATCTTGAGATTCAGGTCCCAAAAGTAAGGGACTCCAAGCTGTAGCAGAACACTCTCATTTGCAGTAACGGTGAGTAGCTTCACTGTGATTTAATATTGGCTAGTAATAGGATACAAAAAGTTAAATAAAACAAAATTCAAAACTTACAAAATAGTGATATCTTTATCGAGCCAACTAAAAATGTGCATGGCCCACACAGCTATCCCTGAATATGTTTACCAAATTTAAAGTCTTGTTTTCTCTTCCTCTCTTTCCCCTTCCCTGCCTCTCTCCCTCCCTCCCTCTCCCCTTGTCTTTGCCCTCCAGATAGCTAAACAGTTAAGATGGATTTCTCCCAGCTTCCTAAAATCCGGGATGAAGACAGAGAGAATGTCTTTGGCTATGTCTATGGAGTCTCAGGACCTGGTAAGTTCTGCTTTGCTTGGTCCAGGTGAGAGCATGAAAAACCTATGCCAGAATAGATTTGTTAGTCTTCACAGTGCCTTAGGAGTCATGATTGTGCTTGCTCCATGTTTTCTCAAAAACATGAGGTGGTCTGAGTTGATTCTGAGAACTAACTAAATCAGCTAACTATTTTAAACCCAAACTAGAATTCTAAAAATTGAAATATGAAATATGGAGAAACCTTATCAAGTCATTAAAGCAGTAAGTAATGCTAAATCATGCTGTAGAGAAATAAGAAAGAACTTTGTGCCATGCGGAGCACTTTCCTTTTGACTCATAACGTTATATTCCAGTACTGAACTTATTAAGGCCTTGTCAAGAACCTATAAAAGCCTTTTTCAAGGTGTTTTATATTTTATCAATGTACTGTGTGAAGAATTTCTTCCTTTCATATGTGCTGAATCTCCCACCGTTCAGCTTCAATGGACGACCCTGGGCTCCAGTATTATGAGACACAGAAACTTTTCCTCATCTGCTTTCTCCACATTATGCATAAGTTTATACATCACGTCTCCTTCTACTTGCCCTTTATTATGCTTGTTGCCCTTTTCCCACCATTTCCAGCAATGCAATTGGTGTAATAATCAGAACTGTATACAGTGTTCCCGCATCATACGTGGGTGAGCTTTATGTGCCTTTAAAGCTATCCGCCATTAAAGGCAATGGCATGTGCGCCTGCGGTGCGCACGCCATGCCCCACAGCGTGCACAAGCCCCATTGTTTTAAATGGGGCTTGAGCATCCATGGAATTTCCATTATGCAGGGGAGGGGGGGGGGTCCGGAATGGATCCCTCACATAAGGGAAGGGAGCACTCTATTCTAGATGTGGTTATACCACAGAAATTTGTATAACGACAATTTAATTTTAAGTTCCCCTTCTAATTTTGTCTAATATGGAATTCAACATTTTTGCAGCAGGAGCATGCGGGCTCAACAATTACATTCATCATGATCCCAAGATCTTTTCCTTATTTACTCACTGCCAGCTCAGAGGCCATTAGGGTGTATGTGTCATTGGAATTTCTTTGCCACAGTATGCATGCATCACTTTACACTGATTTAAACTGAATTACATCTCCCATTTTACTGCCCACGCTCCCAGTTTGTTGTGATCCTATGAGAGAGCTATGCAATCAATTTCATTTCTAACCACCCCAAATACTTTGGGCCCTTGTTTTTCGCTGGGATTTGGTTCCAGGACCTCCCATAGATAACCGAAATCTGTAGATGCTCACGTCCCATTACATGCAATGACAGTAAAATGGTGTCCCTTACATAAAATGGCAAGGTTTGCATTTTTGGATATATATATATATATATATATATATATTCAAGCTGTAGAGGGTTAAATCCATGGGTAACGAATCAGATATGGAGGGCCAACTCACTTTAGTGTCATTTGCAAACACGGCCACCTCACTATTTACCCATAACTCTAGGTCATTCTTTAAAAAAATGAACACGTCTCAGCACAAATCCCTGAGGGACCTCACTGCTCACATCCCTCCATTGCAATAACTTGTTATTTATTCCTGCTCTGTGCTGCTTGCTCTTTTGTCAGTTTTCAGTCCATCCAGGGAACCTTCATTTCTTTCACATGAAAATGCACAATTTCCAAGGAAGATTCACCATTCAATATAGGATAACTTCATTGTTATGTGCCATCAAGTCATGAACCTATCATGGGGTTTTCTTAGCAAGATTTGGAATTTTATTGCCTTCCCCTGAGGCTGAAAGAGTGTGACTTGCCCAAGGTCGCCCAGTGGGTTTCATGGCCAAGCAGGGAATTGAACTCTCGTCTCCAGAGTTGCAGTCCCACACTGAAACCATTTTGCCATACCCTTGTTTTAAAGAGACATCAATGTCTTTATGAAAGTAAGCCCCCATAGAATCTATCTCTTCTGTCATTCCTGACCTATTTATATATCTATGACTTAAGTCTAACTCATGACCAGATCTTGGAAAAATTTCTAATTCATAGAACATTTAACTGTAAAAGCTCATAACATTCATTGGAGTCTAAGAAAAAATGAGGGAAAGTGAGAAAAATCAGCTTCTCAGACACCTCCCCCCTTCCCCTCCCCATTTTGTGATTGACCATTTCCCTCTCCTCGCAGGGTGTGTGTGTGTATCATGAGCTCTGCCACTCTTCTGATGATCAGCTGCCAGTCCATGATTGGCTGTGTAGATGCAGAATGGGGAGGGGTGCATTTGATATGCACCAACACATGTGTAACACTCCCCATTTATTTATTATTTTTTGTTGAGGGTAAGCCTTTGGGGAAAGAGAATGGAGAAACCAATTGAATGGCCCAGCTTAAGCACTTGCTCACTGGTGGAGCTCTTCCCCCTCTTTTTCAGTCTTGCACGACCATTCCACTAGGATCTGTCCAAGCCTTGAGTGGCACACATCTCTCCATGCTCCTCCCATTCCTTCTGGGCCAGAGTCACATAAAAAGATCTATCTCTTCTCCTCCTCCTTCCTATTATCCTCCCAAAAATGGCACTGATTATCTCACATAGCAACAGAAGCATGTAACACTTTTCTCCAGTTTTAATATTTCTTCTGAGGTCACTGTTTTAATGAATGTGATGTGGCAGAACCACCCATTGTAAGAAATTCTAACAGTCTGATTTATTAAAGTATATATTTAACTTCACTATGAACTGGAGAATCTGGAATGTTAGGTACAGTGAAATATCAGTGAGTTAATCAACAAGTTAATTCCAAATTCTGTTCATGAAATACTTCTGCATTCAAAAATTGCACCAAATAGTAAACTAGTAGTTAGGAAAGAGAGTTAGGACTTCCTTGCATATTTGTTTCATATTACAAACAAAATTATCATATTCATAGATGGTACAAATGCCAAGTTATTTTGTGGGAAATCACAAATCTGCATTTATCCCTGTCTTTGTTTTCCTCAGTTGTCACAGCCTGTAACATGGCAGGTGCTGCTATGTATGAGTTAGTACGGGTTGGCCACTGTGAACTTGTTGGAGAGATTATCCGATTAGAAGGTGATATGGCAACTATCCAGGTGTATGAAGAGACCTGTATCCTTTCAATTGACTTCTGTGTTTTATAGTCCATGAACCAAGAACTGAAAATTGACCTGGTAACTTACAAAGTGACAAATCTTTGTTACCATTTTTTGAAAGTTGTATGTCTGTAGATTCTGTTTTCATGTGACCCATTTTGATTTTGGGTGCATACATTTTTAGATTGCCAACAAGATGGTTACAAGCATCTTTTTCTAACTTTTTAAGTTTAAGCTACAGCATGTGTACCAAGGATATAGTTTGTACACTGTATTGGAAACCTAGTGAACATATACATAAATAATAATGAGCTTATAAGTTATTGGTTTTGTGACACAGGACATAAAACAAGGGAAAAATTCCCTCCTTTTTATATGGTTTATGGCATATGATTACCTGAACCAGATAGGTACCTAAAGCATGCAAGATAATTGTAACTTATTCTTTTGCATTTCCAAGAAGTTGCAATATTAAATAAATTAATTTTATGTGCCATAGTAAGACCCATTTGAGCATTGTCTAAGATTTCCTGCAGGATCATGTTCATGATAGTTGCCTTATAAGCTTTTTAAAATAGATTTCAGGAAAGCTTAATACTATTATCAATATATTTGTACTGCCTTTCAACCATAATATTTTTCAATACAGTTTGTAATATCTGCTTTCATATTAGAACTGCAATCAACACAATAATTACACAAAAAAACAGAATAATAAATAACAAGTTACTTCTGATTGCCTGTAGGTTGCCTATTTTTTCATCTCTATCCATAGTGGATATATTTTCATTCTCTAGACTACAGAACAATCTACCATAATCTGTTTCTGTGTGTTTTCTGTATTTTTTTAGAAGTGGAAGTTAAAAGTAACAAGATCAATGTGAGCAAGCAAATCCAAGAGATGTGTAGCTTCTTCAGAAGGTTGCAGAAACAAATTGTTCTCTTATGTAACTCCACGTGGCATACCAAAGCTTTAGTCCCATTTCTTTTAGTCAATGTGAAATTTTAAAAATTGCACCAGTTCAGCTCTACCCAGTGTTTTAGATTTGAAAACCTTTCTGGGATGGTAAGAATAAGTATTTATTGACTTGAAATAAGTCTTACTGCCATTTGAAATGTGTAGGAATGTTTTGGGGTTACTAAAAGCTTGCAGCCTCCCCTAATCATAGAATCATAGAGTTGGAAGAGACCACAAGGGCCATCCAGTCCAACCCCCTGCCATGCAGGAACTCCCAATGAAATCATACCCAACAGATCCAGCCTCTGCTTAAAAACCTCCAAGGAAGGCGACTCCAACACTCTCTGAGGGAGTGTGTTCCACTGTCGCACAGCCCTTACTGTCAGGAAGTTCTTCCTAATGTTGAGGTGTTAATGTTAATATTTAAATGAATAATGTTGGAATTCATTACCATTTTCCAGGATCTGATTTTCCTCAACAAACCTTTCAGCTGGTGTTTCTGTAGGAGACCCTGTACTCCGTACAGGCAAACCACTCTCTGTAGAGCTTGGTCCTGGCATCATGGGAGCCATTTTTGATGGAATCCAAAGGCCTCTGTCAGATATCAGTGCTCAGACTCAAAGTATTTACATCCCAAGAGGAGTAAATGTGACAGCTCTCAGCAGAGATCTCAAATGGGATTTCTCACCTGTCAAAAACCTGCGGGTAGGTTAGAAAGAAGTAATTCAGTTATTTGGGGGGGGGGGGGGTAGCTGGTGCTTGATATACCGTATTTCTTCTTCGTGGTCTCTGTGCCTCACACAATAGGGTTTGCGCCTGCGCAGATACTCCATCCGGAATGCTGGAAAGCTGAGCAGATTGGCGGAAGCCCCGCCCCTCCCACTCCCTGAGCATGCCCAATCCCGCCAATCTAGCTCCACCTTCAGTTCTCTTTCGTCTGCCGCAGGAGTAACATCTCCTTTGGGTTGCTGAACGTTCCTTCCAGAACGGCTGAGTAGATTTCTCCTTTGGAAACTTGATTTTTACTTGGTTGTCTCTTCCTTGAGCTGCCCTTCTTGTTTTACTTGGGTTCTTAGCTATTCCTTGCCCTTAAGGTTTCTTCCCTTCTTCTTAGGCCTCTCTTGGCCTCCACACACACACAGAAAAAGGAAAAAGGATAATCTAGTAGACGACAGGTAACGCTGACAGACTTGCGTTTATGGTACTGTACTCTTTTGTGCTGTCTAACCTCACATGGATGTTTTTACCCTATGGCTCTTGCAGACTTTCCACAGGAAATGCTTTGAGATCGACACCAACATCGACGTCGACGCTTTTGAATCTGTTTCGCTACAGTCAGTTCCCTGCCACATGGCAAGGAACACTACTCTGACCTCGATGTTGGATGGTGTCTCTACCATGGCCTTTCTGATGCCTCCCTTGATGTCGGCATCTGGCCTTCTTGCCACGTTCCCGGTCACTGTACTAGACTCGGCATCGGAGGCTTTTATCCCAACGAGCCCATGGAGACTGTTGATGCCATGGCTTTCCCGAAGCCTCCTCTGACGTCAGCATCTGGCCTTCCTGCCCCGATCCCGGTCACAGTACTAGACTTGGCATCAGAGGCTTTTATCCCAACGAGTCAATGGAGACTGTTGATGCCATGGCTTTCCCAAAGCCTCCTCTGATGTTGACATCTGGCTTTCCTGCCCCGATCCCGGTCACCGTACTAGACTCGGCATTGGAGGCTTTCGTCGCAGCAGGCCAATGGAGACCGTTCCTGCCAGGATTTCCTGATGCCTCCTCTAATGTCAGCATCTGACCCTCCTGCCCCGATCCCGGCCACTGAACTAGGCTCGGCATTGGAGGCTTTGAACGCAGCAAGTCAATGGAGACATTTGCTGCCATGCCCTTCCTGATACCTTCTCTAATGTCGACACCAGGCCTTCCGGCCCCGATCCCGGTCGCTGTGCTAGACTCGGCATCGGAGGCTTTCATCTCGACAAGTCAATGGAGACTGCTGCTGCCTTGGCTTTCCCGATGCCTCCGCTGAAGTCGGCATCTGACCTTCCTACCCTGATCCTGGTCACTGTCTCGACTCGGCACCGGAGGCCTTCGACCGACAAGGTGAAGATGGCTGTTACCATCACCAGAGGCCATCATGGACTTCCAGATGCCTCCTTCGATGTCATCATCTGACGTTCATACCCCGATCCCGGTCATTGTATTAGACTCGGCATCGGAGGCTTTCATCTCGACAAGCCAATGGAGACTGCTGCTGCCACGGCTTTCCCGATGCCTCCTCTGAAGTCGGCATCTAACCTTCCTGCCCCTTCCTGCCCCAGTCACTGTCTCGACTCGGCACCGGAGACCTTCGACCGACAAGGCGAAGATGGCTGTTACCATCACCGGAGGCCATCAGGGTCTCCAGATGCCTCCTTTGACGTCGTCATCTGATGTTCATATCCCAATCCCGGTCACTGTATTCGACTCGGCATCGGACTTTCGACTCAGTTTGGCGAAGTTGGCCTTGATTACCAACCAAACCGTCCTAGCCGCGGCTCTAACCTCAATGGCAATAACGGCAATCCTGTAGAACTCTCCCGACACCTCCTTTGGCGTCAGCATCCAATCTTCTTGCTCTGGTCCTGGTCATGGCACTGGGGACCTTCGACTTGGACAAGCGAAGGGGACCATAGTTACCACACTGTGGCCGCTGTTCTAGCCTCGATGTCGCTGACGGCTACTGCCTCTTCGACGTCAACATTCGGCCCTCCTGCCCCGATCCAGTCACTGTCTTAGACTCGGCATCGGAGGCTTTCTACTTGGCAAGGCATTGATCGGTGTAACCTCCACTACCAAATTCTGGTCACTGCCCCAGCTGCGGCGCCTATGACGACAGCCCCAGTGGCTCCGCTATGGTCTTTATGATGTCTCTCTCGACATCGACATCTGGCCTTTTTGGACTAATCCTGATCACTGCTTTGGCCTTCTCGGCCTCGCAAGCTCTCTGCTACGACCATGGTGTCGGTGACATCGTCGTGCTGTCTCAGTTTGTTTCACTACTGACACCGACGGCCTTACTTGGCCTCGCCTTTGGCAATGGTTCCTCAAGGGATTTGGCTGCTCCAGCGGGAACCTATGGACTGGTCCCCATCTCCCCTTTGGGGGATGCCGCCTCGAGGGTTGCCTGTGCCACCCTAGCAGTGTTTCTTTGGCTTGCCATGCTCTTCGGCCTCATATGCTGCTCGACGTCGAGCTGAAGATCGTCGGGGAGGAGGGCAACCCCTTTGATTGCCCTTGCTCCCCATACGGAGACAGCCTCCACTATAGAGATCCACATCCCGAATCAATGCCGCTCCATCCCTATCCCTAATGGGAGATCGTGAAGGTTACAGAGCCCCTCAGTACTACCTCGCCACTATGGTGTGATGAGCCACCAAACTTACTACCAATGTGATTTCACTGTCGACATCGACGTCGACATGGAAGCTGGTGGTGTCCACCGTCCCTTTTGCCTTCACGGCTTCAACGATCAAGGCCTTGGCCCCGATGTGTATATTTCTCTTGTTACCGGTCGCTTGCCATCAACTGCTCCATTCCTCGGAGAAATCGGATATGAGCCAGAGGATTCTCCGGATTCTCTCACCCTAATAGCCCCCTCTCTAGGTTGAGGTGGAGGGTTCAGCCTCTCATCCTCCTACCGAGGAGGTTAATTCTTTCTCAGGCATTGTTGGTAGGCTGGCCAATACAGCCGACCGTTGGACAGATCATGTCTCTTGCCGCCTGGAGGCCTAGGACGGCCATATCTGCGACACCCGCACAGCCTGCTGTCATCTTGTTCATGGCTGTCTTCATGGGTCCTCTCTTGAACTCCCTGGCTCCCTAGGGTTTGGACTGCATGTACGAGGTGCAGTCTGTCACTGTCCCCCTTTCTTGTCTACTTCTACAGAAGGACTTAGCCTCCTGCTGCTCTCGGTGCCAGAGTTGCTGGCGTGCAGATCGGCATCTCAGCCTGTGAAGGTCCCTCGGGGACAAGATGATGCTGTTTCTTTCCACTGGTATGAAGGTCTCTACCTTCTCTCTCTGTTACTTAAGAGTTCATTCAGACAAAGCCATTGCTGTGGCAGCTGTGCTCTATGGGTCTCCTTGGCTGCGGCCCACTGACCTCTTGGAAGAGGCTACCTTGGGTCTCAATGGATGCAATTTTATGTATGACATCTCTTGCCTACGGCAGATAACTCCTTGGTCCCTTTGAACTAACATGAGCACAGAAGATCCACTTCTCCAAAACATCCTCGCCCACGCTCGGCATTTCCCCCCTCCCTTCTGGGCGTATAGTCCTATATGGTGTCACTTCCTTTCAGTTCTGATGGGACTTCAGAGGCAGATCCAATGTCCCACCTGTCATCTCCCATTCTCTTAAGGAGATCTCTCCCTTCTCGATCCTCCAAGAAACGCTCCTTCTGCACTCGACCACCTTCGAGACACCCAGTCCAAGAGGATCTCCGTCCCCTGTTATACTGGGACTTTTTGCATGTTGATTTACTATTCAACGTCCTAGGGGTGCCCTCTCAGGCCCTGGAACCTTTTAGGATAATCACTTATCTTACGTCTTGACAGGATGGGACGCCATCAAAAGGCTTGCATGTGCAGGATCTAGGTCTCTGAGGAGCAAGAGCTACACGTTGACACTCAGAAACTCTTGGCCACCATTAGGTTTTCCGAGTTCTCGGATACCACCTCCTTCGCAGGATGGGTTGGGTGGTGATGGACTATACAGCCGCTTGATTGTCATCAGAAAGAAGGAGTACACTCTCCCTCTCTTTCCCACCTATTACGGTAATTTTGATGTGGTGCTGACGTTACTCAATCCACCACCTCAGGTGAGGACAATATCTTCACAGATCCCATCTGCAAGGAGAGGGTCCTTCAGTCTGAAGCTGTACATCCAGCGTCCTTGTGCACGGGCAACTGTATGTAGTTACATTCACATTCATGTGAATATCCATGGACTCTATTTACTATTTACTCAGGCTTGTCTTTTAACTTGTTTGCCTCTCTGAGAGATGCAAGGTTAGTGGCTCTACATCAAGTGAGTAGAGGCCCGGGATTCATAGGGGATGCCTTCCCCTGCTGCTAGAACCGAGACCTCTTGTATGTCTCACTTCCCTGTCGCTAATCTCCAGAGTTGTGACTGAGAAGACCTAAACGACTTGGCTGTCCTCGCTGCGGTATCTAGCCAGGGACTACTACTTTATTGACCGGGCCTTCACGCTTGATATGTGGTGGCTTGGCAGATCAAGCTTGACCTATCTGAAGGTGCTTCGCCCTCCAGACAGGACCTGTTTAACATTCCCATGGCCACAAATAGAGCGCTTCTCTACCTTGCAGGTCCACATGGAACCTTCATCTTGGCTCCTCTTTTATGGCGCTCCTACTCTGCTCCACTGTCGGACTGCAGCTTACTCTTCTTCACTTTGAAGGTATACCTTCTGCTGTTGCTGCTAATTGACCATCTGGCCTGCATCGGCATGCCTCTTCACTCCACCGACTCCTAGAGATTCTTCTAAGGCCTTTGTCATTTCTACAGCGATGCCCCCTTGGCCGTTGCCTGGTCTCTCCTCTTGGCGCTTACGCTACCAAAGACTTTCCATTTGTGCCTCAAGCTTGGCCCCTTGGATTGCTGACACTTATGGTGTTTTTTCGCGCGGTCATACCTCAGCCAGACTTGCTTCTGAGCTAATAGCCCTCCCTTGTGTTCCACAGAGGTAGGATGGTCCTGACACAGGACATCTCCCTCCTTCCCGTTCCTCCATTCTCGAGACACTGTGTTGTCGAAATTCTCCTACCGCTGCCTCACCTTGGTTGAGGCTATGCACACCTGGATGTTCGTCGTGCTTACATTTTATGTTCATCATTCTGCTGAGTTCAACTGGTCCATCTTTTGTTTGTTCGTTCTGGTGGATCTAGGGTAGGGTAACCTAGTTCCTTCCCAGTTTTCGTCTGTGGCTTGCCAGACTATTACTCCAGCCCACGGTCGGCTTTCGCCTTTCCCCAAGTTGGTGTTGTCCTCACGAAACCAGGACCATTGTCTCATCTGCCACCTTCTTCTAAGTGTTCCCCTGCCAGAGGTTTGAAAGGTGACTACGTACTCGCACCTTTATGGTTGCCCACTACTGCTGTTGGGACGTTAGCACAGCCTTGATATCAGTTTTTATTATGCTCTCTTGTCTTGTAGAGCAGTGACCTTCCCACCTCCTCAGGCAAGCTTTTTAGTCATCCTATTGTGTGAGGCACAGAGACCACGAAGAAGAAGTACAGGTTGCTTACCTGTAACTGTGTTTCTTCGAGTGGTCATCTGTGCCCTCACACAAATCCCACCCTACCTCCCCTCGGTCAGGTCCCTGCTTTTTTGCGGCAGACTTGAACTGAAGGTGGAGCTAGATTGGCAGGATTGGGCATGCTTAGGGAGTGGGAGGGGCTGGGCTTCCACCAATCTGCTCAGCTTTTCAGCATTCCGGATGGAGTATCTGCGCAGGCGCAAACCCTATTGTGTGAGGGCACAGATGACCACTCGAAGAAACACAGTTACAGGTAAGCAATCTGTACATACTTGACTATAAGTTGAGAAATGTATGCCTCAAAATGGAATCCAAAATCATAGGTCGACTTATATATAGGACAATATGGTAATTCTGCTTATAAGGTTCTTAAAAGAAGTGCCCACTCATCTGGTGAGTCTGAAAGCAGAGTAACTTGCCAAGAATCTGATTACAAGGCCATGATAAGGGTCTGAGCTCTGAAACATAAACATCTTTGAACATACAGCTTGCTGCTCCAATGTCACATTAGAAGAAGTCAAACTGATGAGACTCAATAGAAAGTAACTTTTCCAAAACTAAAAAGCAAATGTGGTGACCTGACCCCAAAATGCAAAATCACATATTTGATCCACAAAGTACAAAGGTTCAGAGAAAGCAAACTGGTGCTTGTGAGAGGGGTAAATTTGTCGTAACACCACACACTTCAGTTTTCTTTTTTTCTAAATGAGTCCAATTTTTATTTTTTAAAAGTATTTTAAAATCAGTTTGCTCAAAGATATTTGTAGGTGACAAGGACACATCCTTAGACCCTTTTTAAAGGGAAAACTGAGAATTGAATGAGAATCGAAAAGCATGTCTTCTGCTTTCTGTTAATGTTTTGTAATGCTATCCAAATGGCATGGAAAGTAGAAGACGAGAACAAATGAAAGTGGAATTTTAATATAATACTGCTTTGGGGGGTGCATGCATACACGTGTGTGTGTGTGTGGATGAGCAGGAAGACATAATAGATACATGAGGTAGATGAATTCTTTGGATGGATGGGTAGTATTTGGTTTGTGTGTGACAGAATGGTTAATGGGGGAGTGTTGGTTAATATTGCTCTCATTGGTTCTTAGCCTAAACAACACCAATGCATGGGCTCTGACCACTTTCCCAAGGGAATACAGCTGCATGTAGGTATATCTTTTTCAGTAGATGTCTTTTGTGCTTTTTAAATTTCAGGTTGGCAGTCATATCACAGGTGGAGATATTTATGGACTCGTGAATGAGAACTCTCTCATCAAACACAAGATCATGTTACCCCCACGAAACAGGGGTACGGTAACATATATTGCTCCACCTGGGAATTATGATTCATCTGTAAGTTTTTTTCTGAATTACACTGCTCTTTGTCCTGTTGTGTTCAAATAATGCTTAGCTTCTATCTGAACTGATTCAGATATGATAGTAAACTAGAGGAAACTTCCCATTCCTTTCACTTCTTTAGTAGTAAATTCTGCTTCCTGTTTGCTCAAATGATACAGTCTCTCTAAGCTTGTTTGTAAACCTATCAAGCAAACAGATTTTCACTGTTCCATTGGGAGATCAGTTTTACTTGTCCTCAACTAAGGCAGTTATAGCCTCTCCAATACACTGCAAGTGCTACTTTTGTGGGTTGGTAGCTTTGTAGATGACTTACAGTCTTTTAGACAGGGAAGAGAAAAAATGACATAGAGAATGGATAAAAAGGAAGCACAGGAACTAGCTGCCATTAGCAGAATCCCATTGAAACCCATGAATTCCTACCTGAATAAACTTGTTGGGGGTAGGAGGATGATCAGCACTGGCTGCTTGCAGAGTGACTTTCAGAGGTGGTTGGGTGAGGCACCTACCACTCATGCTTCTTTTGCCCTTCCCCTACTACTGTTGTCTTCCTGATTCTCAGACTTGGAGTCTGCAGTCTTGCCCATTCGCAGACAGCAAGTGAGGAGGGACAAAATGGTGTGCGTGCCTGAGGCACATGCGCAGGGACATGCACAGGAACATCGATGGTGACTTGAATATTGATGTTCTGAATTTGCAAAGGGGGGGGGTCTGGAATAGATCCCTGTGAATAGGAGGGATGACTGTACTATTACTGCTGGTGCTGCTACTGCTATGACTATTAATATTGTTGTTATTATTAGTATTTTCCTGCTTTCCTCCAAAAAATTGGAACTCAAAGTGGCTCACAGAAAAGAACAATACAATAAAATACTCTACCAAATACAAGTTAGGCAGGACTACTCTTTAACAGGAGCCTCATGTAATTGTAATTTTATCAGTATCTTCTACTTTTTGACTTTTGACTAGTATACCTTCCTGTATTTCTGCTTATTCTTGGCTTTACTGCTCATATTTAGGATGTTGTATTGGAGTTGGAATTTGAAGGTGTGAAGGAGAAATTCACTATGGTCCAGGTATGGCCTGTACGCCAAGTCCGTCCTGTCACCGAAAAGCTGCCTGCTAATCATCCTCTTTTAACTGGCCAGAGAGTACTTGATGCACTTTTTCCGTAAGTAGGAACTGTGTTTGCAAGGTGGTTCAGATCTACGGTAAACTAATTTCTTGCAGATCAATCTGGATCCATTCCATTCCGGTTGAGACTCTTAATCAGAAAGTCGTTAGATTTCTCCATTGATTTGATTTGAGAAACCATAAAAAGCTATTAGCTCTTCATTGTTCAACATCTTCATAACATTTGGAAATGTAACAGACCGCAAAAAGGGAATAAACCCAGCCAAATTTCAGACAAAATCCCTCTGAGAAATCTGATGGTAACTACTTCATTGGCGGTGAAAGTTCTAGAAAGCTATCCCTACAAGGAACAGCTTAATGAGCTGGGTAGGTTTAGCTTGGAACAGAGAAGACTGAGAAGTGATATGATAACCATCTGAAAATATCTGAAGGGATGTCATGTAAAAGATGAAGTGAGCTTTTTTTCTGCTGCTCCATAGACTAGGTCATGAAGCAATGGGTTCATATTAGAAGAGAAGAGATTCCACTTAAACATATGTCATGTACTGGCTAACTTCACTTCAGAAACACAAGTCTAAGCAAAGTCAGAAAGCTCAGAAGATTGAATTGATCACAGTATAACAATGTTGTCAGAACAAGCATTTTCATTTACACAGTATGTTAAAAGTGCATAAGCTTCTTGCAAGCTTACATTCAGTTTGTCTACAAACTGAACAATTCTCTTTCCCAGTACTACCCCTCCTTGTCCCCTTTGTACCAAGTATTCTCATGGAGGTGATCTTGATAGTTCACAGCTTGTTTTTCCTCTCCACATATCTTCTCCTTATCCGGTACCATGAGTGATAAACAATCCTTCTACCCAACATCACCAGGTGTATAGTACTTCCCATTATCCAGTAATAGAAAGCATGAAAAATTATGACTTAGCAGTCATGGCAAGAACTATGATCTTGATGCATTAGGAAGAATTTCTTTACTGTAAGAGAAATTCACAATGGGGTTGGACTGAATGGCCCCTGTGGTCTCTTCCAACTCTGTGATTCTGTTATTCCAAGATAAAAACTGAAAACACATCAATTAGAAAAGAATGCTTTGATGTCTAAAAGCAAACATGAGTTTCTCAAAAAAAAAAGTCATACCAGACTAATTTTGCCTCTTTTTAAATAGTTACAAGCTTGTTAGGTGAGGGTAAGTCTGTGGAAGCTGTGTATGTTGATTTCAAGTAAATCCTTTGAAAAGGTCCCCAATTATATTCATGCAAAAAAGCTAGTAAAATATGGACTAAACAGTGTGATTGTTAGGTGGATATGTAGATGGTTGACAGACCATACCCAAAGGGTGCTTATCTCTGTAACACCAGCATGGCTCTTGCAATTTGCCTTACCTACAGTTTCCAAACACTTTTCAAGGGCAATACCATATAGAGCAGGTAGTAAGGCATGAACCACTGTGACCAGATCTGCCCTCCCTAGGGAAGGGCACAGGTAGCAAACCACCTGAAGCTGGGCAGTTACTTCTGAACACTGCAGCCACTTGGCCTTCCAAAACTTGCATTGATTCCCAAGCTACAAAACTGATCTTTCAGAGGGAACACAATTCCATCCAAAACAGGCTGTGATCCCAACCCCAAGCTAGCTATCATACTAACCAACTGACCAAGCTTTGCACCCAAGCAAAGGATGTTTAGGAGTGATTGTGTCAATTGCCTGGATCATCTTTATCAGTTGCAAGTGTTCAGGAATCCTTGTAGATCAATTAGTCTCTGAGGCTGCACCATTTAAATGGGTCCTCCATCTCTTCAACAGTTCTGAGTCTGAGCAAATCTAAACCCTATCATGGTTATCTATCCATGAAAACTGAGTTCTTTCAACCCCCATTTTCCATAGATCATACCCTGACCAGCAATAACCAGATCAAGAGTTAGTCTGCTAGACGTTAACTGAGACAGGCCTATGGTTGCCATGGAATTCATGAAATCCTTAGCTGGCCCTGAGGAGGGGTGCTTAGCTTAGATAGTAAAATTTCCCCAAATGATAAGTTTGGAGGTCAAGACCACTCCAAAACCACTTCCTTGGAATGATCAGTTAGGGTACCCTCAGTAGGGGGATAAATCCACAATTGAGCACTGCAACTCCTTCCCCCTGTCCATTGGATCTTGCCTGCTACTGTATCCAGAAACCTGGTGAAGTTGCCAGCCCCCTCCAGTCAATCAAGTTTCAGTTATACAAGCGAAGCCAGCTTGCTCAAACAGCTTTACAAAGCCTTCTGGCTGAAATAATAGATGTGCATAGCCATGCCTCTTAATATGAATCCTTTCTGTCCTGTCTTCTCCTTTTAGGTGTGTTCAGGGAGGTACAACAGCAATCCCTGGGGCCTTTGGCTGTGGAAAAACTGTGATTTCTCAATCCCTGTCCAAATACTCAAACAGTGATGTTATTATCTATGTTGGCTGTGGAGAACGAGGAAATGAAATGTCTGAAGTGCTCAGAGACTTCCCAGAGGTTGGTATGTGGGTATGGGAGTCCCATTCAAATGAAGTTTAGAAGGTAGTCTTGGCTCCATAATGCAGAAAATGGACTGATTTTCATTTTCAAAAGAAGAAATCAATGGAAATCTTTTTGAAATCTTTTCTGATGCCATTCTCTAGCCAAGGATAGTTTTGGATCTTTGCCTTATGCCAATCAAAAAGTTACATTGTGTGCCAGGTTATTTAATAATTATTAATAATAGTAATAATAGTAATAATAATAATAATAATTTTTATTTGTATTTCCCACCTCTCCCTACGGATCGAGACGAGATTACATCAGAAGGATAAAACAATACAAAATACAATACCTGAAAGTACAATCAGTAAAACAATAAAAACTACTAATCATTAAAATATCCGTCATCGTCTGCACCCATACCATCATAATCACAAATGGGGATGTTTCTCGAAACGCTTACAAAAGATAAGGAGAATAAACCCGCTGGAAGAGATCCATCTTAGGTGCTTTCTTAAAGGTTTCTAAGGTGGTAATAAGATGGATCTCTTCTGGTAAGCTGTTCCAGAACTTGCTGCACCCCTCTTTCAGGCCACAGAGAAGCAGTAGTTTGCCGCTTCTCTGTGCCCTGGAGAAGCAGCTAACTGGGGCCTTTGAGGCCCTGGCCCCATTCTGGCGCTTCTCTGGGCACCTACAGACCACCCCTTTTGGGCGGTCTGTAAAGCCCCACGGATCTAAAATGTAGACAGATATAAAATTCTAGACATATGAATAACTCACAGTATCTCAGAGAAGAGACAAGAACAAAACCTATTTTCTTCTTGCAAGAATAGTTCAGAACTCAAAGAATATAAGTTGTCCCAGAGTTCCTATGATCTTAGCATATCCCATTTTGACTTGCTGTGTGATGAAAATGGATTTTAAGAATATTTGGTGAAAATATTCTCTTTTAACCCACATTAAAAATGGTTTACTTTTGGTGGATCAGGTGAATCAGAACGAAACAAAACCAAACAAATAAACAAAAAATGCTGAGTGTATTCCATTGCTTTTGTTTTGTAATTCAAGCTGATATCTATGTTACTGGGTCATTGAGAATATCACTTTGGAGCAAATATACCATAGCATATTTTGTTGCATGTGAAAATAAGAATTTAGCCCAACCATGAGCTTGGACCAAAGTTTGAAGGAGTCGATTTAATCTCACTTTAGCGGAGGTTTATGCCAGTATCTGCTGGGGATCTTCTATCTATGTTCAGAGGGTGAATGCTTAAGTAGGTTAAGCGAAGCTTCCTTTGAAGATTCCTATATTTGTTTTGATAGCTCACGATGGAAGTTGATGGCAAGGTAGAAAGCATTATGAAGAGAACTGCTCTTGTAGCAAACACCTCCAACATGCCTGTTGCTGCCAGAGAAGCTTCTATCTACACTGGTAAGAAAAGATGGGGAAGAAAACCATATATGGGGCTAGTTATTGATTTTCTAACTAGAGAGACTGCTGTTACCTAACTTAGAATTATATATTATCATAGAATTGGAAGAGACCTCAGGAGCCATTACATCCAACTCCCTGCCATGCAGGAATACAAAATTAAAGCACCCCCAACAGATGTCCATTCAGCCTCTGTTTAAAGACCTCCAAGAAGGAGACTCTACTACACTCTGTGGCAGTATATCCACTGTCAAATAGCTCTTACTGTTGGGAAGTTCTTCCTAATGTGGAGGTGCAATGTCTTATCCTCTAGTTTGAATCTATGGGTCCTGTTCTCTGGAGCTGAAGAAAATAAACTTGCTCCATCTTCAATGTGACATCCTTTCAAATATATTCTTGAGTTCAAAAAAGAACTCTTTGAACTATTGCTGATAATTGTCACAGCTGTTGCACTTCGTTCTTCCAAATTGCCATTAATGTTAAACAAGAGAGACTGGTAAAATAACCATATGTTTTGGTGGTACTCATATGTATAAGCTCTTTCCTTTACTGTGATATGCTGCGGTGTTTTCTTCTTAATTTTGATGTATAATATTCTATTTTCATTTTTAAAAAAACCCCACGTTCACTACCATATACCTTTTTCTTACTTTTCACATCGCTTACATATCTTAATTCTAACACAAAATACAACAACAAAACAAAACTTATTAAAATTATGATTTCCACCCCTTTGAGACATTAGTTATTTCCATAACAAGCTAGTTTATTTTTTTTATTTTATGTGAAACTGTTAAAACTGTTAGAATTCTATTATAACGTGGCAGTAAATCAAAACCCTTATAGATAGGCAATAAAAGAAAGTGGATATGAAAGGAGGAAATAAGCAAAAGAGTGTGCTAAAATTAAGTTCAGACGTGTAGAGTTTTTCTCTGACTTTTGACTACCCTTTTGAGGGAACTGCTAAAAACTTCTAGTAGGCAAAGCACAGTGGCTAGGGTTGTGTCCCTAGTTTAATCTCAGCTCTTCTGCTTATGAAAGCCATACTCTCTCAAGCTCATTTCTTCTCCATCAGTAATATAGGGCTGCTGATTGCACTACTTTACAGGAATTTTTTGAATAAAAATAAAAACAATAGTAAAAAAAATATTGTAATAGTAAAGGCTTTACAAAATAACAGTGATTATGTAAAATCCTTAGAACACTTTGGGAAAGAGAGGCTTATATTATTGCTGTTTGCTGAAAAAAAGGATTATTGGAACGAAACAGATGGGCAGGAAAAAGTGGTTTGAAGCTGCCATTTCTAAAGCCACACTGAAACCCCGCCAACTGCACCACCAGCTCCCAAGGCAGCTGGAGTGCTAATATCATGACCACATGACACAGCTTCACGCAAGGAAGAAGTGGAAAAAAGCTGCTTCTTTTTGAAATGGCTTACAGGGCACTTTCCTGCTGGCTTCAAGGCATGTGTCATCTAAATGTCACACCAGCCTGAAAGTGTCTGTTTAGCCCCATTGTTTCCCTTTCTGGTGCACAGACTTTTGTATTCATATTAGATCTTGTTTTTTAAAAATATATCTATTCAGAATCTTTAATGCTAATTTAAATTTTCAGTAATAGCTAGAGTACAAAGGAAAGTGGTTGGTAAATGGTATAGGAACATGAAAGTGAAGTGGAGGAAGATTACAAAGGAGTGATAAAACTGTCAACCTTTTACCTTTTCAGGGCAGTTACACAGACCTAAGCATCTGACAGCACTTCTGAAAGGTTTCTTGACCTGCCTTAATAGGCCAGGATTTCTGCCATCCAAGGCCTCTTACATTTGCTTTATGTTTTAGGGATTACTTTATCTGAGTATTTCCGTGATATGGGCTACCATGTCAGCATGATGGCTGACTCCACATCCCGATGGGCTGAGGCCCTTCGAGAAATTTCAGGACGCCTTGCTGAAATGCCAGCTGGTAAGTGTTTACTGTCTTGGAAGGGTTGCTCATCTTCTTTGCTCAACCTGTCTATTAGGTTGTGAAGCTAACCTAGTTTGTATTGGTGTTTTCAGATAGTGGTTATCCAGCCTACCTTGGTGCCCGCTTGGCCTCTTTCTATGAAAGGGCTGGCAGAGTGAAGTGTCTTGGAAACCCTGAGAGAGAAGGGAGTGTCAGCATTGTTGGAGCGTGAGTATTTATGCAGATCCTTTCTTCTCTAGTATAGCTTAGATTTTCTGTTTCTAGTGGCACGTACAGTATGGCCTGTTCGTCCTGCACAAAGCAAAATCATTATTTTGCTATGGGACACCCTGTACAGTAGTCTCTTGGTATCTGCTGGGGTTTGGTTCCAGGACACACATGCACATACCCCGGATACCAAAATCTTTGGATGTTCAAGTCTCATTAAATACAATGGCATGGTAAAATGATGTCCCTTATATAATATGACAAAATCGGGGTTTGCTTTCTGGAATTTATATGTATTTTTTAATATTTTTAATCCATGGATGGTTGAATATGTCGATAAAGAGTCCATGGATATGGAAGACCAACTATATAAGGAAGCTAAGGGAGATGTACTAATTTTAACTCATGAAGATTGCCTTGCTAAAAGGAAACAGTGTGGTAAAGATCCCAGAACTAATTACTGTAACTTGGTCAAAACCAGGAGACACTGGCATTTCTTTGGGGAACACTACTGTTGATTTTCCTGCCTGTTATGGAAGTGTCCATGGGATGTTCAAAAAGAGTTGCTTACTTATCTGTTGACTCTCAAACAGAATCGTATAGTTTCTATTGAAAACATAATGACATATGCTATGAGCTAGAACTGTTGTTTCTGTGAATTAATGCATATCTGATCCATGCCTGCAGGATATTGCTTGCATTGTGGTTTTCATACAAGCCTTAGAAAGGGAATCATGAGTAGGTGGAAGAAATGCATAGACACTAACTTCTGCTTTTGAAAGTAGCAGGCAGGCCAAAGTAGAAACGTTCACCTCAAAGTGAAACAGGAGACAGTAATAGGGAAGATGAAGGATGATTTTCAAAAAACAGCAAACACATTTTCTGAGACTACAAGACAAAACTAGAGAGGAAAGCTCTCTGCTTTTGTGTGTGTGTGAGGGAGGAGATCCATCTTTCCTCTCTCCATCTCTTATTTCTGTGTAAATTCTGTATATTTACAGAATTTACTCTTTCCCTTATTTTGTTGTAACGTTCCACCATTCTGTGCCATGATTTTAAATATCCGTAGGAATTGTGTCTCAGAGGCCTTTTAGTAACTGAATGCATAAATGAGCATGTAGCTACAAAAACATGGATCCTGTCCCTTGGCATTTAGATGAGCATCCTCATTCTTAACTTTCTCCCCACCTATGTAAGTCTGTGTGCCTGATCTCCCGAATGGGAAAAGCTTTTTTTCTCTATGGCAAAGTGGATGCTTTCCATGAAGAAAATCTCCCCCGGCATCTCCAGGAAGGAGTGGGACTCTTGTCTTGCAGAACTGCTGCTAGTCAGTGTAGACTGTAATGAACTAGAAGGTATAAGAAGCTGCTTGTGACAGTAAATCAAACAGAATATTATAGGAGCTAGGATAAGAATAAGTGTCTGCTCCTTTAGGGCTGTGATATCTTTGTGATAACTTGAAACTGTTAGATTACTATGTCAGGAGAGACTGAGCAGCTAGAGAGAATACAAAAAGATATACTGAATAGGGTTGTTAGTTAAAAACTTCTGATTCTGGTTCACTATATGTACAGCTTTGACCTTATGTTTTTTCTATCTAATTAATTAACTGCAACCTCAAGAAAAAGTGTTAACTGATGGGTTTATCTCAAACCTTGGTTTTTACATTCTGTATTTCATCATGAATTGGATGTATAGCATATCACAAAGTCAGGATCCCAGAAGTAATTAGGGTTGGTAGTTTTCCTGCACGGTTGTCTCCAGAAACAGATGGATTTCACTTGTAAGTACAAATTTGAACACAGAGTCCCAGAGTTATATGACCGATGTGTTTTAGTTTGAAATGAATAATGCTCCCATTTTCACTCTGTATCTCTCATCCCTTTTCAGTGTATCTCCTCCTGGTGGTGACTTCTCTGATCCAGTGACTTCTGCTACTCTGGGCATTGTTCAGGTAGGTTCAGTTTCTGAAATAAAATACAGACTTTAGTGTGAAACCTTCTTTAATCCAACCAGTGACTATAACATGAAGATTGAACTGGCATTGTCAAGCTCATACGTTTTACAAATCAATCCATGTTATTAAGAATAGGAGGCAGGCCTTTGTGTAGTGTCCTGAACCAGAGTTGAAGGATGTGTTGGACCTAACAGCCTTCATTTATTTCTGGATCCCACGTGGTTATAGCTGCTTGCTCTACTGAGTCCAAGTGTGATCCATCTAATTGTCTGCTTTGATGTGGCTCTGGCTGTCTAAGATCTTGACTAAGTGTCTTTCTCACGTGATTGGTCTTTACTTCATCCTTTTCTTCCTCTGGATTTGGCAGGCAGAATTTTCAAAGAAAGACCAATAGAAGAGGTTTCCCCACAGTATTAAGACTGAATAGTCTGCAGGTTGCATGGTTGCTTGTATCTGAGCTGTTCTAACACACTTTGGAATTTTATTTCTGCTGCTTATTTCTTTCCACAAATGAAGTACTATGTGATGCCCTGTCTGTAACTCAATGATCACACTTCATTGATGAACCAGAAAGAGTTTATTGCAGAAGACCATCACAGTAACACACCATTTGCCAAAATGGCATATCAGTTTCACTATTAAAAGCCCTTGCAAGGACTACCCTTCCGAACTGCCCATATTCCTTTCTCAGGCTGAATACCCATGGATCTCACAGTACCTCTCAGTAGCTGCTACTCTCCCTCCCAGCACTAAGCCTTTTCTAACATAGATATAGCATAGCATGAGGAAAGCTAACTTTAACATAGCAGAGTGAGCCTAGCATAGTGACTCTGACATCCGTTCCCCCAAAACAATTTTCCCCCTCTAAAATAAAACAGAATAGCCAAATGCATACTATTACAGAAAAGAAATATAGGAACAACATTAACCCAAAGCAGCAAAGACCAGAGGTACAAAACACATCAGGTAGGCCCAGGTTTGTCAGGGAAATTGTGTATCAGTTTAGGTGCCCTGACATGAATGTCTGTCTCCCACTCTGACTGTCCCTGGTGAAAATCTTTCCATTGCACAAAGTACTGTATACAGCCTTTGTTCTGCCTGGAGTCCAGAATTTGTTTTGGCTTCAAGTGTTGTTGATCATCAGCGAGGGTGGGACAAGAAGGTCTTTGTGCCACACATCAGACATGTTCACAGACTTCAGCAAGCTAGAATGAAACACAGGATATATTTGTATTTGACAGTAAGTTTTGGGGAGGTCCAATAATCCATAATCCTTTTAATAGAAAAGTGACTGATATAATTAAGTCCCAGTTTCTTGGAAGGTTGCAAACAGTTCCCATATCCCCCCACTTTAAATTTCTACTCAGGTGCTCTCTTCTGATCTGCATGGTTTTTGTAATCATGTTTTGCAAAATAAGGCATACAATTTTAGCCCCAGCATCTTTGATGCAGTTAATCCATTCCACCAAGGGAACAGGGTCAGAGTCCCCCTCTTACAAAATGGGCAGCAGTGTCAAGTTCTGTCCATTAACAGCTTGGAATAGTGAGTGTCCACTACTTTGATGTGCAACATTATTGTTAGTAAGCTTTGCAAAGACCAGTTACTCATTTCAATCACTTTATTGAAAATTTATATAACACCTTAAATGTTGCTCCAAAATTTGACTAACTGTTTCCGTCTGCCCATCCATCTGAGATGATGGGCTGAACTTGGTCCTTGTTCAACTCCCAACAGTTTTATAAAAACTTTTCAAAGTTAGAGTGTAAATTGAGCCCCTCAATCAGAGATTATTTTAGAGGACACTCCCTGGAGATTATGTGTGTGTTGTACAAACAGCTCAGCCTCATTTTAATTATGTATTAAGTAGTCGAGCCCTCCCTCCAGTCCATCTGCCTTGGTCCAGGCCTCAGAGTGAGAGATGAACAGACCTGATCCACTTCCACACCACCATTTCCTTCTCCTTTTGTTTCATGTCTTTTTAGATTGTAAGCCTGAGGGCAGGGGACCGTCTAATTAACAAGATTTTATGTGCAGTGCTGTGTAAATTTACAGCGCTATATAAATAAAAGTTAATAATAATAGCCAATTGGAGGACCTTGGGAATTGTTGCACAGGGTACACAATGTACTTGTTTTGAAAATAAGTCTGTTACCACCCAGATTGCTGGGTTTTGTTTTTGTTTTGCTTTTTGTGGGTTTTGGGCAGATCAGCAATAAAATCTATACTTAGTTCTGTCCAAATGGGGTAGACAAGGGTTTCGGTAATCCACAGGCTTTCCTCTTGTGCATTTAGATGTAGCTCAAACTGGGCAGCTTTTAATGTACTCCACCATCCTGCCTCAGTTTGGGCCACCAAAACTGTTCCCTGATCAGGTGTAAAGTCTTTACATCCCAAAGTGTCCTGCCATCTTGGCATCAATATTGTTTGCAAATTTGCCTTCTTGGGGTTTCAGGCACATAAATTCTGTCCCCTTTGTAAAGTATGTCGCCCTATCTAACAACCTCCTCCGCATGGTCTTTCAGCCATGCATCCCCGCCAATCACTTCATCCATTCTCTTCCGCAAGCTCAGGTCTAAAGGGGCTTTCAGGACTTGGGCTTTTTTCTGGCTTCTGGTGAACATTGCCAGACCTAGTTGTTGCAGGGGGAACATTCTGTCTATCACTACTTTGATACCATGTTGTGGCAGCCTAGACAAAGCATCAGCTAGGAATACCCCCCCCCCCCCACCCTCCCAACAGGAACTTTAGTTGGAAGTTGAATTTATAAAAGAACTCTGCCCACCCAATTTTATTTGAGTCTTAACTTTTAGGGTTTTTTTTTTTTAGAGACCTTAAATTTTTACGGTCCCCAGGCAGAACATGTTATAAACCACCCTGGACATAAAATGCTGTTTGAAAACACTGAAATTCTGGACCAACAACTATCATGTCAGAATGCACAGGGAAGCCATTGAAATGCACAAACACCTGAACAACTTCAACAGGAAAGAAACCCTGAAAGTAAACAAGGTTTGGCTACCAGTGCTGAAAAACAGGAAGATAAGACTCAGCAAATACAAATGAGAAACTACTCAGGGTCAGGGGCTTTCCCAGCAGACAATGATCACCAATTACATCTTCTACATATCCTCTCACCCATTAGCAACAGTGAATAGCACATGCAAATCACTCTGCCCTTCCCAGGGTCACACAGTGTGTGTGTGTGTCCAACCCTTTTCCAAGCAAGCATTCTCTGAAGATGCCAGCCACAGATGCTGGCGAAACGTCAGGAAGAAACTCTTCTAGAACATGGCCACATAGCCCGGAAAACCCATAAAAAAGCATGACTAAATATTCAAGGACCCTAGTTGGCAATTCCAAGCAGTTTTTCACTTGTCTGGTTTCTTGATACATACCTGAAAAATCTTCCCCTTTGGTAGGAGTGCTAACATATCCTTCATTAAAACAAGGGGTATTTATTTGAGGTCCATATGGCATTTAACCCTTGATAGTCTGTGCAAAGTCTCAACAAGCCAACCTTCTTGTGTCGGAACAAAACTGGGCAGTCATGAACAAAGTAATTGGCCTAATGGCCTTGCCAGGTTATTGTCTGCCTTAAGGCAGCACATTATTTGGGAGTCATGGAATATAGCTTAGTCTTAAGTAGCTTGGCCCTTGGGATCAGTTTAATAGTACAGTCTGACCTACAGTGTGGGAGAAGGGCGTCAGATTCTTTCTCAAATACTTCTCGCAAGTCCACATATTCTATTCACTGGACACTTCTGACTTTGTTGTAGGGGTGACTATCTTATCCTAGGTTGGTGCGGGAATCCCCAGCCCCACATAGCCCTCCACGGCCTTTAGACACTTCAACTAGGTCTGAGTTAAGAGCAGCTTTGGGTCCATCCATTGGAGCTTTTCTGCTGTGGGCATCCAATGATTTTATCACCACAGGCTCACAAATTTCATTTCCTCTGTAGCACAGTCAGTGTGAGAGTTATGGAATCTCAGCCAGCCTATTCCTAAGGCAATTGTGTGGAGCTACCTATAGGGGCTACCACAAACTGCAGGGTCTCTAAAAGCCTTCTGACTTCCAAGTGCACCAACTCAGTATGACAGTGTACCATACTGGGCCACCCGCCATAGAATGGCCATCTCCCTCGGTAAACTTAATCAGATTTGCTAATTCCTCTGCTTGTAAAATGAGTCCAGTGACTGTGGCAGGGTGTAATTAAGCACCTACCATGCCGCCAACTTCCATATTTCCTCCTCCCTTTGGAGCCCATCGTCACACCTGAAGAAAGAAAAGGGGGACACATCCATTCACCATGGTCTCAGGGTGTCCACCATATGATCATGTCTGGTCATGAAGGCATTGAAGTCATCCAGTTCCTCTGCTGCATGTCGTACAGTTTGACCAGTCACTCTGCAGTCTCTCCTCCCAACTGTGACGAAACATAATGTAGTTTAGGAGCCTTGGCTTGGTCAAGAAGGACAACAGCTTCCCACTGAAGATAGCTTTTAGGCCCTGATTGGTGTATGGGCGCAGTTCGATTGGGTCAGGAGCAGCCAGTATCAGGTGGACTTTCTTCCCTCTGCAGCCCAGCCCTCTTGTCATCAGATGTCTCTATGTCATTCCTTATGGCCCATCCCTCTTCAGAGATCTCTTCATCTTGTTCCTCAAACTTGGTTGCTGCCAGTTTCTTCTGCCTCGGCAGCTGGGCCAGGATCTTTTGGACACATCTTTGCTCTCTTTCATCTCAGACCAGTTCCCCACAGCTGGTTTCCCTCAGCCACGGACAGAAGCTCCACTTGGCCTACATCCCACTGCTCAGAGTTATGGTACTCCATGCGTTTCCTACAGCTCTTGACATCCTGGAAACAGTCACTGGCAGTCCTGCCCAGTTTTTACTCTGGTAGCAGACAGCTCTCCTTCTCAGACTGCCTCCAGTCTGTCTGTGTCTCTCCTTTTGTGGTCTTCCATTCTACCATTCTTCTAATCCCCTGAGAAACAGAATTCAGGAGCCACAGAAATAGTTTAACTTCAGATCAAATGTTTGAGGGATTATTTGTGTTGTTGTTTTCAGTTGGTTTCTTACATGGATTGCTATCCTGCCCTTCAGGTAACATCATAGAGAGCTTGACAAGAAAATCAGAAAATGCAGTTTAAAAACCCCATAAGATTATTAAACAGCCTGAACTCAGCAGTGTATTTTATGTTATGTTGAAATGCCTAGCTTTGTTTTGGTTTTTTAAATGAGGAAATATTAGGAGAGTTAGATGGAAAATTCTTGTAGCTCCTGTCTGACAAAAAAGGTCCTGTAAAAACTTTGTCCTGTAAAAACTTCTAGAGTAGTTTCAGGAACCTTTGTGACTATTCTCAGATACACGATTAGAGTGTGACATAGTCTCATACTTACTAAAATCCTAAGTAAAATGAAAAAGGATTCAGGATCAAAAATACTTGCACCTATCAGAATTGTCAGTCTTCTAGCAATTCACCAGTGGGTTGAGCAACTTTCATTTAGATCACATGCTTGAAAAACTGGTTCTGTGTGAGTAGTTAATATTGCTTGAGGACCAATCTGGTTCTTTTTTAAACTGTTAGTATATTTTTGTTTATTTTTTTTAGGTATTCTGGGGTTTGGATAAGAAGCTTGCTCAGCGTAAGCATTTTCCATCTGTGAATTGGCTGATCAGCTACAGCAAGTACACACGAGCTCTGGATGAGTATTATGACAAGCAGTTCCCAGAATTTGTCCCCTTGAGGACTAAAGCAAAGGAAATCCTGCAGGAAGAGGAGGATCTTGCAGAGATTGTACAGCTGGTGGGGAAGGTGAGTGCTTTCTATATTGTTACAGTTTTGTACAGGCTGTAAGCTGTCCTCTCAAATATTGCATATGGAGCTTTGGTTGTGTCTGCCAGTAGTGCCAGTGGGGGTGGAGATCAGATGCTGGTAATCCTGGAACATTAACTTAATGTCTAATAATGTTATTCCCTTACGTAATTTATAAGGGTTCATCATACTTACATTAGGAGCGGGCAAAGAATGAGCCGCTAAGGGCTGCCACTAAATAAAGGAGTGAAGCCTGAAGGTATGGAGCATGTCAGAAAGGAGCAAGGACAGCATAGAAGATTGGTAGGCAGGTGGCTCCATAATATTTGAAGGTTCAGAAATACATCTCAGCTCAGGAGGGGAAACACTGGAAAGAAATGGATCTGTAATGCAGAGGTAGTGAAGCACATTTCTTTCTACTGAGACCATATTCCCAGCACAGGGGTGTTATCTGTTGGGGATTATGCTCAAATTAGGTAAGGTCAATGCCAAAAGTAGATGTTGCCATTTATCCCCCTCTTTCTCTCTCTCTCTCTCTCTCCTTTCTTTCTCCCCACATTACTGAGAGAGGGATATGGCTGTTTTCAGATGTCTGAATTAATCATTTATAGGGCAGAACCAGGCCAAGAGTTACTTGTTGGGCACTGCTGCTGTGATGGGTAGAAAGTGGCAAACTAAGATGCTAACCAACTTTCTCTCTGTTGCTGTAGGCTTCCTTGGCAGAAACAGATAAAATCACATTAGAAGTGGCTAAGCTCATTAAAGATGACTTCCTACAGCAAAATGGCTATACACCATATGACAGGTACGAAGTGAACAATTTGTTTCTCCTCTTGGAGAATTGTGTCTGTGGTGGCAGCTTGGGAGACAGTTTCTGTGTGACATAGCAGTCTCCTACATCCCTCAGTCAACAGAACCAGCACATTACAGAGAAACAAAATATATCACAATGTTCCCCATATATCACAGTGGGTGAAGGATGAATGTCTGGTAATAACACGTGTCCAAAAGGGAAAGGGAGGAACAACTTAAATGTATTTAGCTGCTGCTGCAGAGCTCCCTAAGCCATATGAATCTGTTGGATTTATCGTAGTTTCTATGCTGTTTCCATTAGGTTCTGCCCATTTTATAAGACAGTGGGGATGCTGTCCAACATGATTGCATTCTATGATATGGCACGCCGAGCAGTTGAGACTACTGCCCAGAGTGACAATAAGATTACTTGGTCCATTATCAGGGAGAACATGAGTGAGATATTGTACCGACTCACTTCTATGAAATTCAAGGTATGTTCTTTACATTAACAAATCAGCTCATTATTTTCTTCTCTCATTTCTGCCAAGTGGGGGTGGAAGCAAATTTCAGAATTCTGGCTTTCCTTGCAATCTTTGATTATAAGAATTCAAATAGGTGATGCATTTATCCTACATAAATCTAAGAGAGAACCAAGAGGCTGTTAAGCAACTACTCACCATCTTATTAGGACCCAGCTTCAGTCTTTGGGCCTTCTTTCATTCTCTCACTGTCCACAGGCATTGAGTTGGAATATCAGCTGCATCACCTGAATCTAAGTGTGAAATGATAAAAATATAAAGAGCAGAGTGTTTCAAGGTTATACAGGCACTATGACTACAGACTATTCAGGAAGGAAATATTTCTAATCACCTGTCAGAAGAGAGTGATTTTCAGAATAAACTCCAGCAACTTCCTTCTTTTGATCTCTTGCATTTCAGGATCCAGTGAAAGATGGAGAGGCAAAGATCAAAGCAGATTATGCCCAGCTTTTTGAAGATATGCAAAATGCATTCCGCAGTCTGGAAGACTAGAGGGTAACTCTCCTGGAGCCCCACTTGAGTGTGTTCCTTCTTATTTTCCTGACAATAGAAGATGTACACGTTGTTGTGGGGAAAAAACCATCTTTAATACATTCCTGTTTAGTTTAGTAGCTCTCTGCGTGTTGGTGTGAATCTGAGCTTAAAGGTATAAAGCATATTGTTTAGTGGTTCTTGTAAGCTGGAAATGTCCACTGACAGATTTGACCTCTCAGCTGACAGTTTCTCTCTTTTTGGAAGAGAACTAAAGAAGTGAAAGTATAAATTGGGAGAAAAAAATCATGATGATGTATTGAGAGGGCATGAGTGGTTGAACCAGATCTATTCACTTTAGTTAGTTCCAGTGTTTCAGAGATGAGATTTATTTATTATATTTTAAAGCTGCCCTTGCCACTATGAAAATACCACCTCTGCAGCTAAAATTGCTTTCCTCATTGTTCTTACAACACAACCCCATTTCAGCAAGAGTGCTCCAGGACTGGAACTTCTGGACAAAGGAGTTCTTTACTTATGGTGCAACTAGTTCACTTTAATTATGGGTTCTATTTGTTATGCAAAGCCAGGGATGCTTACAACTGTTACAGGAATAACTCTTCCCCCTCCTGATGTGATCTCCCAAACTACAACACATCTATGTGTGCAGCTGCTTAAGTATTATTTTTTCTAATGCACAAAGTACATGACAAGCTGTGGACCAGTCAGCCAGACTTTTTTTTCTTGCAATGTTTACACTCTGGCACAATCCCTAAACTTACTCAATCAAATTTGGGAGCTCTTAATGCTTTACTGTGGCATTGGTTGCAATAAAACAAAAAATTATGTTAAAATAGTTCAACAGCAGTCCTTAAGTTTGTTGGCTTGTCCAAGGCTTTAATTTTACAGAGCTGGTAACTCTGAAAAGAAGGTCTTTCCCGCTGCTCACATGTGTCTTGTAGATGTTGCAGGACATCCACAAGAGTGGTCCTGCTATCTCCTTCCAACCTTGGCAGACATGTTTGTTTACTTCAGATAAGTTAACTGCTGTTTTTGATGCTCATATTTATTCACTATTTCAATAATGAGGAACAGAAATTAAGATTAATCAGTAAAACTTAATGCCATTGTACTACTGCAAAACAGAAATCTAACCCCCCCCCCCAAAAAAAAAAAAACCCAGCTGAAGTTCCTTGAATTATAAACATTCTTCAGCAAGCAAAAAGCCTACAGACAGAGTTGCAGGTGCAGTTTATACTTTGATATGGTGAACTGGAACCAAGTAAGCATGCTCCAAATCTTCCCTTCTCAACCTGTCTGCATGGATATTGCTTTTGCAATACAACTTCCAGTGTGGAACCAGACCATTGTATTCCTGAGCCCAAAGACTCACTGTGGGGCTTTTCTCCCCAACTTTAAATAAAGGACAACTAAACATTGAAATTGCATTTTAATTAACACTTTTGATCCAAAAAATGATAAGAAATTAATTGTGCCATGTTTATGAAAAGCAATGTATGAATGATTAGTGTGAAGCTTTCTTTTGCTTAACTCCTTATTTACTGTACAATGTTGTACGTATGCATTTCATGTCTACAAAACCAATCTATCTGCTTTTAAGATGCTGCTGTGAAGTTTTACAAAAGGGGTCTAGTAACACTGCTATTTATTGTTTGCTAGAATAACCTACCCAGAACTAACAGCTGAGTTTCATATTTTTGTCCCTCTGTGTTATATCTGTTTTCAGTGTTAGAAAAGCAGGTGTTCACTGTATTGCTGCAAACTCTGATTCATCAAAAAGAGAAATGATAGAAGGGGAAGGAAAGGACATACTGTATAGTACATTATATTTGTTGCTAGAATTTGTGTATATTTGTTGAAATCAATGAAAATAAAAAGTGAGAAAATGTACTTCTTGAGACCTGTCCTTCAAGTAGTAAAAACTCAGAGCTTCCTGTTAGTACTGATGCTAGCGACATAATTTAAAATAAATGCAAACCAAAATAGCTTCTTCTTAGTTATGAACAGGGCGGGCAGGTTACTAAAGAAACTCCAATTCTCAGCAATGGAAGGTTCGGAGCCGGCTCAGAAGAAACCATCTGTGTGAATCATAGAATTGTAGAGTTGGAAGGCACCACAAGAGCCACCTAGTTCAGGCCCTTGGCGTGCATTCCTGAAACATGCCTATCCAACCTCCAAATATGGAGAGTCCACCTCCCTCCAAGGTAACCTATTCCACTATTCAACAGCTTTTACAGTAAAATGTTTTCCTAATCTTTTTTTTGAATCCATTGATTTGTGTTCTAGTCTCTGGAGCAACAAAAAACCAGCCTGCTCCATCTTCTACATTATACCCTTTCATATAATTAAAGATGGCTATCATGTGATCTCTTCTCCAAAAAAACCATACCCAGCTTCCTAAGTTGTTCCTCATAAAGCTTTCATTGCAGACCATTGATTTCTGGAAACACTTTCGACTTCTTGATACCCTTCTTGAATTGCAGTGCACAGAACTGCACAGTATTCCAAGGTCTGTCCAAAGCTGAATAGAATGGCACTACTGTGTCCCTTGATCTCATTCCCCATGTGGCTTCTTTATTTTTCTCACTCCTCTAGTCCCATCTCCTTCATTCTCTGTTTTATATGAAGTATTATAAGTATGCTAGTGTAAGCTGTAATAGGAGCTGGGTATGTCTGGCCTGAAGACGAGAAGGTTAGGAGGTAACATGAGAGCCATGCTTAAATATTTGAAAGGATGTTTTATGGAAGATAGAGTAAGCTTGTTTTCTGCAGCTCCAGAGAATAGGATCCAGAGCAATAGATTCAAAATACATGAAAAAAAGATTCCACCTCAATGTTTGGAAGATCTTCCTGAGGGCAAGAGCTGTTTGACAGTGGAAGATGCTGCCTTGGAATGTGGTGGAGTGTCCTTCTTTGGAGGTTTTTAAACAGAGGTTCGATGGCCATCTGTCGGGGATGCTTTGATTGTGTGTTCCTGCATGGCAGGGTGTTGGACTGCATGGCACTTGAGGTCTCTTCCAACTCTGTCAATCTAAGAAGCAGGGGCTGGAGGAAAACTTAATTTCATTTCCCCCTCCCGCCCATTTGAGTAAATATTTGTTTCCTGAGCTAATAGTGTATGGACTTGAGGTGGAGAGGGAGGAAGGGAAGACAAATAGAGACCCATGAATTAGACTGACATGACAGATCCTGTGAAATGAAAAGTTGAGGGCCCTTCTGATTATCATTATCTTAGTCTGTGAATTCTAATTCAAGCCCATATTCACCTACCGAAAAAGCAGCTGAACTTAAGGGTTGGAGCTACTACTGAAAGCAAGGTCAATCTCTTCTGAGCAAGAGAAAGGCACATTGTCTCCTGGGAGAAGAGATGCAAGTGTCTGGAGGAGCAGCACACAAAGGAGCAATAGAGACAGCAGAAATTGCATACCACATTAGGATTAAGAGAGGCGTTGAAACCAGTTTTCTAGGTGGTGACTGTACAAAAATGAGATAAACAGTGGGAAGAAAATGGCAGCGATCTAACTTTCTCTTGAACACCACTGCAGCATTATAGACTAACCAACAAGATCTAAATGCATCTTTAACCACCAAAACAAGAAGCTTTGGAAGCAGAAAGTGTAATGACTGAGGGATTCATAACAGAATGTCAAGATCTAATGAAGAAACTCTAGAAGACTTTTTTCTCCATTCTAATAAAGTCAAAATGTGGCCTGGGCCAGGAGAAGAGAGCTAACAAAGATGAACTTAGTAGCCCAAGGGACTCCCTTAAATAACAATACAGATGAAATGTCTAAAATCTTAAATAGCCAAGAAAGGAGTGGTTGGATACACTGAAGGAACGTAACCTGTAAGAAACAAAGGAAATGGCTAATGAAGCAAAATAATTAAACCTGAAACAACAACCCTCTGTCTCTACCCGAACACAATGCTCCATTCACACACAAAACTGCTTAGAATTCCTGGAAAACCTGTATAGATAGAACTCAAAAAAGGGATCTCATCCCTACTGTACTGCAACTATCAGACAGACTTTTCCTTCTTTGCTGCACTGCTGGCATGTTCATTGTATGATCAACAATAATCCCAAGGTTTTTTTCACTTGATACTGCTGAGCCAAGTATCCCCCATCCTCTAATTCTGCATTTGGTTTTTCTGGCATAAATGTAGAATTTTGTATTTAATTTAATTTCTCCCCAAGATTAGTTCAGCAAGATTTGTACTTGACAAACCCATGTTGGCTCCTACTGATCACTGCATTGTCATCAAGATACTTGCAGGCAGGCTCCTGCATAATCTGCTCTAAAACTTTTCCTGGAATTGATGTCAGGGTGACTGGGCTATACTTTCCTGGATTCCAATCTATATCCCTTGCCAAGGTTTCTGCTGTTGCATGGAAGCACACAGTTCTCTTTGGGAGTAAATCAAAGCAAAATAGATATTGCATAGTTCTGCCATTTCATTGCTACCCATAGTGATTCCCAAACTTTGGTCCTCTAGATGTTTTGGACTTCAGCTCTCATAATTTCTGACTTCTGGCCAAGCTGACTAGGGTTTCTGGTAGCTGAAGTCCAAAACACCTGGAACACCCAAGTTTGGGAATCACTGCTGCCATCTTACTGAACATTGCCTCAATTGGAAGAATATAAATCAGAACAGAAAGAATTGGGAGGACAGCTCTGAAGTAACTAGAGAAGATCCTCACATGTTGATATATCTATATATGCAAAAGTCAGAATCGTCCATGTCATGATATTTCTGATTTCTATAAGGACAGTGAAGAAAGCTGACAGGAAGAAAAGCAACACATTGGAAATGTGGTGTTGGCATTCTTTAGATACCATGGGCTGGCAAAAGACAAATGGATCGCAGAGCAAATCGGGCCTGATTTCTCACAAAAAAAAAACAAGATGGACACATCATGAGACAAAATGAATCACTGGAAAAGATGTAAATGATTGGCAAGGTGGAAGGTGGATAGGAAAGGAGGAAAGCTGTATTACAGATGCATTAGATCAATAAAGAAAGCCACAGCCTTGAGTTTGCAAGACCTCAGCACTGCAGGGCTATTGATGGCCAGGATTCTTCAAGGTGTCTTATTCATAGGGTGGCCATAAGTCAAAGTTGACTCTGTGGTAAATAAAAATAAAATCTAAAGTTAAGTTGGGCATTGCCCCCACCACAGGATCTGTTTACTACCTTGACTGGTGAACTAGTGGCAAGAATGGTGCCTGTTTTTATCACTTTACTTTACAACTGTGTTTCTGTCTGGGGTCCAAGGGATAACTGCATAAGGAGTTCCAAACTGGATCAACAGAATAGTTACCCAAGTTTTTCATCTGGGTCCTCCGGAACCAGTCTTAAATTCACCTTCTTGGAGAAAGTAAAGAATTCAAACACTCAAACCTGATTGATGGATTTATCATTTGTTACTCCTACCATGTTGTTTTCTGAAAATCATAGGCACCAATTCACTAAATTAATGATAAAACCAGAATTTTCTTACTGGGTTGAACTGACAGATCACAGATTCTGGAATTAAAAAGCAATTGGAAACTTGCATGCCTCCTTTCCAGATACTAACAAGCCATAAGACCCTGCTGAAATCCAAATCTGCCAATATCAACATTAATTTGTTGCAGAAGAAACAGGAAATAATCTTTTGGCAGCAACTTTCATCGGATGAAGTGGTTTGTAGCCTAGTTCCTCTTCTTAGTCTTTAAACTGTTGCAGGATTTTTGTCATTGGAGGCTTAAGAAAAGAAAGAACCCAGCAGAGGAATGTTTGCTTTTCAAACTATTCTGGAGGATCAATGGTAGTTACTTTTTCTGTACCTCCAGGTTCTTGAGCAAATCCTTGAGGATGACCTATGGCTCTCCAGACGTTCTTGAACTCCAATTCCCATCAGCTCACAGACATTGGCCAGTGGTGAGGGATGACAGCAGTAGTTGCTCACCAACATCTGGAGGGCTACTGCTTTCCCAACAGCTTTGTCCCCAGTGACAAGTAAAGTCAAGAAGCTGCTGTTTAGGGGCCCTTTGGCATCAGCTTTATCCTTCAATAGCCATTCTTCAGCAGAGCATCTGGACCCAGTATGCACTGCTGGCTGAAGAAACAATATTTACTTTCTCACACAACAGAAAAAGACCCCAAGGACCATCAAGTCCAACCCCATTCGGCCATGCAGGAACTCACAATCAAAGCACCCCCAACAGATGGCCATTCAGCCTCTGTTTAAAGTTACATTGCTATGGAAATAAAACAGCAGGACCCAATTGTGTTTAAAATAAAGGTTCACTTTTCCCCAAAAATAATCTGTTGCACTTTGATGTAAAAATTTTATTTTGGGTAAATTTATATTATAAGCATCCATTATATATACAATAGATACAGAGATATCATATATAATTTGTCTTTCAGAACACAGGACTGTACATGATAAAAATTTAAATATCTCTTCCAAATGTCAAAGTACATATAAAAGACAGAAGCACCCTTATTCCTCCTCTGTGCAGGACGAGAAATGGGTAAAAGTACAGTGCTTTCCTCCTCCTTTTTCACTGTTTATGTAGCCTCCTGGATGTTTAGACATACCAAGTTCGATTTAATCCTTGTGTGACTTAAGAATTCCAATTCATTCAAGAAAAACCTTCTTAACTGTCGTGGTTCTAGAAAGAAAACAGACAATTTTTTTTACCATGGATCCATTGCATAGAAACTATAAGGATTTGAGACTCATGCCCTGAATCTCAGCCGGCCCAGCTGTGTGAATTTTCACCACTCCTGTTTTAAGGGAGAGCAGAGTTGCAGGGATCAATGCCATATTCTTTCAGCACCATAGAGGGCTCAGAGGATGACAACCAGCCCTCTTCTTCAGGCACTTCACTTCCCACAGTCCTGCTCCCAATTTTGTATCTTAGCTAAGTATGTTAAAGCTCCTCCCACTCCCAAAAAGAAGCACAAGAAAATTCTACATGGTTGCTTTTTAAAACAAGAAGCAGACATTTTCATTTATCAAGAGCACTTTGCTGTAATAGAATTCAGTTTTCAAAAGTGGGAATCTAATAGAGTGTGACAAAAAATGTGGTAGGACCATTACCTTCATGCCTTGAGTGCCCTAAAAATTCTGCAGCAATTCCACAGTATGGACAGCTGTAAAATTGACAGAAGCCCCTTTGCCTCCTTTGTCTGACTGCTGTTGTTGTGAGATCTCACTCCAGGGACAGGACATGGTATTGCTAATGTATTGCTAATGCCAACGCGCCTGAGGTATTGTCCAGATGTCCAAACTCAACACACATCCACTTCACTGCTGAAGAATTCTTTAGCAAGCTCTGATAATACCAAACACACACCTCTACTTACCTGCCTCCTGAACCTTGGAGAATTTTTTGTCCAGTTGGAAAGTCAACCGTATAGTCCGACAGACAACTGGGCTTCTGCATAAGCTTTTCAAGTACCAAGTTAATATGTCTTCAGGCTCTTCATTTCTCTGTCCAAAGCAGAAAGACCATTAGAAGAATACTAAGTGAGTGAAATACACAAAGAAACACACAGTTCAGATTTGGGTCATAAATTTGAGCAAACTGACACCATATTCTCTCAGCACCATGAGAGGAGGGGGACAACACTTTTTCTTTAAACACTTCACTTCCCACAGTGCTCCAATTCAGGCCTGCTCTCAATTTTGTATCCTAGCTAAATATGTGAAGGCCCAGAAAAAAGGGGCATGAGGAAATTACTCTATTTCAGTCCTTCCAAATTGAGAAAAAAAATCCTATTCTGAGTCTTCACATTGATAATTACAGCACCAGCCTCCCATTTTTTTCTGTCCTAAATAGCTAATTTGTGGAATTTGCTACTACAAGATGTTGTGACAGCTCACCCCGGGACCAGAGCTAACGTTGCTGGGCTGAACGTAGACACTGCCTTTCCTCAGAACATGACGCTGTATAACATCCCATTCCTTGGGGCTCAGGGACAGGGCTTTCTGTACCTGCTGGTCCTTGCATAACACCACAAACTCACTTGTTCCATCTTCGACTAGGATTCTGAAAGCAAAAGCAGGTTTTGCAAAATTTGTAAACAAAATTTTTGCCAAGAAAAGTCTTATTTTGAAAAGTAACATTCTACAATTCAAAGGGATTTTAAAAAATAATCTAAAACAAATATATTTCAGAATGTTATTTTCTTCCCTCACCCATTTTTAGAATTGAAAAATCATATAATATTAAAAAAAGCAAAAAAAAAAAAAAAAAAAACAAGGCAAAAGTGAATCCAAATTTATTAAGAATAGTACAGCATATAATAAATTAAAACCGCACCAGTAAGAATGCATTTATGGATAAACTGCTGGAATAATGACCAAATAAACACACACGAGTCCGTGCAAAGTTATGCATTTGTTTTTACAGTGCTGCTATACAGACTTCTAGCACTGAAAAAATAAGGAGAATCTCGTTCTCTTCATCCAAAGTTAATTTCCAAGTAACGGGCAAATATACTCATCCCTCCACATTTATGGTTTTGACTTTTGCAAATTTGATTATTCACGGATTTTATTAATATGGAATATCTAGGTCCTCCAGTGCAACTCTATGGCCAATTTTAACCAAAAGTTGTACTGAAGGGTCTAAAGATTCCTAGAAAGAACACTCCACTAGGCATTTTTAGCTCTTCCAGCGCAATTCTATGGTCGATATATGGCAGATGTTGACCACAGAGTTGCCTTGGAGGACCTAGAGATTCCTAGAGAGGTGTCCTCTCAGGTAAAAACATAAGTGTTTTGTTATTTGCGTTTTTTCCACATTCACGGGGGTCATGTGCCCCTAACTCCAGCAAATGTGGAGGGAGAAGTGTAGATCAGAAGCAAAGTCTGAAAAATTCAAAGCCTGCTGTAAAACAAACTTACTTTATCTGGTAGAATTCAAAGATACAGCCGTGTTAGTCTGTGGAATCAGTATGTAGAGAGATACACCTTTGAGACTAACTGAAAGAAAGAAGTTAGCAGCATGAGCTTTCATAGACTTTAGTCTACTTCTGTAGTAGTCTACTAATAGTGGTCTACTAATGCATCTAAGGAAGTAGACTGAAGTCTACGAAAGCTCATGCTGCCAACTTCTTTCTTTCAGTTAGTCTCAAAGGTGCTACAAGATCTCTCTACATATTAATTCATCTGGCAACTTTCCCCCCAAAGTTTGTGAATGAACTCAAATCTTTGTTGAATAAACATTTTAAAGCACAATATTTTTTTTCCTGGATATGATGGAGTGTAAAACTCACAGATTTAGCAAGGGATAAGGGACGGACAGACTTGTGATCTAATGATTAAGCAACATAGGGCAAATGTATCATTTGATCTATTCGTAAGGCTTAGAATACTGTATTTCTTAACAGTAAACATTTATAGTATGTTTCTTTTTCTTTTTAACTCTTGATCTAATCCCACCAGGAATAATGTACTGGCTATCAAACTGAAATGTTATACTGTATGGGGTATGAAAGTGGCAAAGACTGAACAGCCATTAGCATCAATCCAATTATTAGTGTCAGCTAAAGCAGACCTACTGAATCAGTGAGAACTTGAGAATCAGTGAGAACATGTATGTGTCCCATTGTCTCAGTGAATCTAGTCTAGTTGACACTAACAATTGAATTTAGAACACTGTATTAAATCTGTTTGAGTCAATGTCACTGACTTAAACAGAAAATAAAGAAATATCTGACCTTCAATTATGTAATTTTTAAAAAGACATTTGTGTAATTTTTTTAAAAGAAAAATCTACCAATGAAATGCCAAGACTATTCTGCAGTACTCACTTGGCACTAGCTTTACACACTCCTGTATGTGACAAGCAAGGTGGATGATTCCGGCTGCACCTGCCCTAAATGGAAAAAGAGACAGATATTGATGACAAATTCAGGTATTTGCCCATTCAGACTATAAACATGAGGATCCAATATAATTGAATGTCCCTCTGTACTGCCCCCCCTTCACAGAGAAACCTACTGTGTCATGGGAAAGGATTCTAGTCAGGGATGTGCCACCCTCCAATATGGCTGACTGGGTACCTCTGTAAAGGCGCTGCCGCAGACAGAGCAAGTCCACCACAAGGACATAAAAAGGACACACGTCAGGTGGCAAGTGACCTCTACTTGACACAGACTAGGAGGTTGCAGTGCTACATTGTACAAATATACTCCTGAAAGGACAGAAGTGGAACCCAGATGTCTAGAAATAAAATAATAACATTAGAATGTATTAGCCAAACCAAAAAGAGCTGAATAAAGCCTGCAGATTTTTCCAAAAGGCAAAAGAACTACTTATACTCACTGAGAAGAAAGGTTGTTAGGTGGAGGAGTCAGAATTCTCATGCAGCTAGAGGCAACATAAGTACAGTATACATTGCTGAATCTGTAATTCAAAGAGATAGAAGGTGGTATCTAAATGAGCTCTATTAATGGGACTAACATTCATGGTGTGGTCCCTAAACCACCTAGTGAACAGAACTACCATGTCCCTGCCTGACTTACATACTTTATGTGTTTCTGATATTGTTGTACTTATCACATCTTTTCTTTATTCAGCAAGGCCATTGCTAGGAGCTTTGAAATTCTAGAATAAAACTCATTCTGCTTTCCCAATAACTTTATGCAACAAGTGCTTCTCTGATTTAAATACAGATTTCGAAGAAATAGCTGTGTTGGCGTCTTGCACCATAAAAAGGAGGAAGGAAGGGGAAGAAGAAAAAATGTGGCAACATCATTAAGGCTAACTAGGTTTTATTTTAGTATGAGATTTCATGGATATAAACCCACTTCTTCAGATGCACTATCAAGTGGTATTAAGGCCTCAGGTGTAAAGCATATTTATACAGTTGTAGGAGTGAAGACAGAATGTAATAGGATCCAGAAAGATGGAAAGCATCTCCCTTGCCCTAAACTTCGAAAGGGCTGAGTGAGGCAATATTAGTCTTTCAGATCTTTACAGGGTCAGTTAGTGTTGATGTCTGAAAGCAATAAACCTAGAATCAGAGAATTATAGAGTTGGAAGAGACCACAAGTGCCATCCAGTCCAACCCCCTGCCATGCAGGAACTCCCAGTCAAAGCATACCTGACAGATGGCCATCCAGCCTCTGCTTAAAGACCTCCAAGGACAGAGACTCCACTACACTCCGAGGGAGTGTGTTCCACTGTCGAACAGCCCTTACTGTCAGAAAGTTCCTCCTAATGTTGAGGTGGAATCTCTTTTCCTGCAGCTTGCATCCACTGTTCTGCGTTCTAGTCTCTGGAGCAGCAGAAAACAAGCTTGCTCCCTCCTCAATATGACATCCCTTCAAATATTTGAACAGGGCTATCATATCACCTCTTAACCTTCTCTTCTCCAGGCTAAACATCCCCAGCTCTCTAAGGCGTTGCTCATAGGGCATGGTTTCCAGACCCTTCACCATCTTAGTTGCCCTCATTTGGACCTGCTCCAGTTTCTCCACATCCTTTTTGAATTGTGGTGCCCAGAACAGGACACAGTATTCCATGTGGGGCCTGACCAAAGCAGAATAGAACGGCACTATTACTTCCCTTGATCTAGACACTATACTTCTATTGATGCAGCCTAAAATAGTATTGGCCTTTTTAGCTGCCGCATTGCACTGTTGATTCATGTTCAACTTATGGTCTACTTGGACTCCTAGAACCTGACTACCAAAAGCCTTGGTTTCCCTTGGTTCAAAAGATCTGACACCTACTCATCAACTGTTACAACCTATAATTTAAGTGAGAAATATTAGTTGCAGTAATCTCAAACAATCCAACAAGTAATCTCTAACATTCCCTTTACTAGACATACCCAAAGATCTTCACTAGCTAATTAGCAGATCACAGACAGGAGTCCACAAATGATGGCTCAGCTTGATGGCTGAGCATTATTTTCTACTGGCCAGCTTTGAACTCCACCACAACAATCCCACCAAGAAAGCTCAACATTGTGCATGAAGTTGCTGAAGTTCTTTAACATGGATTGATGAACACATGATATCAAAGGATTTGATAGTTTTTCTTCCTTTGAAGTTTAAAGTAGGTGTAAAACACACTGCACAAATAATCCAGTTTGAGTTCCCTTTAACTGCCTGGGAATTGTAGTTTATTGTGGCACCAGAGCTCTCTGGCAGAGAAGGATAAATGTCTTACAAAACTACAGTTTGCAGTTGAGCCAGGAAAGTTAAAGTGGTCTCAAACTGGATTATTTCTGCAGTGTGTTTTGGATCATAGTTTTGTTTCCTGACACACAAATATGCCACATATATCTCAGATCTTAAGCAACACTTAAACTCTCTATTTTAATTTCCTGTCTAAAGTGTTTCTAACAAAAAATATACAAAGAATGCAGCTTTTGAAACAAATCCTATCACACCTTAATTATTAAACTTCTTTGCGGCATGACTGCAACCCTTTAAATTGGGAGTAAACTTTGTAACCCCCAAACCAAACACTTGTTAGACAAAGGGTCTTTTGTAACATGTTTAAACACAAATACAAGTGTGTGTTTGGATCAAAGGCCTCATTCCCCTTTACAAATAAATCAGTTTCCGACCCAAATCAATGGATCAATTCGACAGCAGAGCATGGTTCACACTGCATTTGCCCCGATTACATTTTGTTGTAAAATAACCCATTTCTCGTTGACATTAACCAATGATTCGATTCCAAAAGGATCCTCTTCAGTGGATGACAATCATCTCATTTAAAAAAATTGATTCTAGTCTGCATCCCGTTCACACCTATGCTGAATTGATTTATTGCAAAAGATGCAGAAAAAAAGAAGCGTGTCTAAAAGAAATGCATGGTCCCCCTCTCCAAACTGCTTCACTGATTCGGCTCAAGTGCAAACAAGGGTCATGTAAACCACTTCAAACTAGTTTGCAAACCGGTTGCAAATGTGGGAAAGAGGCCAAAACATACCTGGAAATTTTGCGCTGCAGGCCACTGAAGAGAATCCTGGCTCCTGGAAGCACCCCCCAAAGATAGGGCAGGAAAGGGGCTTCAATGTACACTTCCAGCCGAACTGGGGAAGCAGCTGCTGGTGATATGCTCAGTTTTACAGTGTAATCCAGGGACTGAGGATTTGCTAAAAGTGCAGAGGACAGGCAACATAATGTTCTCCTCCAGTAAACACAGTAATCCTGAATTATTCTCAGAAAACCTGATTTTACAAGCTCTGCATCAGACAAGTCCTTTAACAATGGATAATCTATAGGTGACTTGGTTCTCTGCATGCATATATGCAGCACCTGGACCCAGTGATACATCTAAGATAATACCAGACTCTACCTTCCATTATATTCCAGATCCTCACCCTTATGCTGGGCATTTGTTCTTGATTTCTTTCCAGCAAGGAATTCACACAAATGCTTCTCCATCACTTCCCCAGAGAAAGAGACCAGGGATCCTGTGAACCTAACGAAAGAGAATAGATCAGGTTCTATCAGATTCCCAAATACAGCACCAGTTTTGCCAGCATAATCAGATTCTAGTTGATTAGACTCCATTGGTTTCAGTGGGTTTACTCCAAGAATGACTAAAGAGTCAATTCAAACTATTACCTCCAAAGGTTCTATGCACATAGGCCAAACCTTTTTTCCTTGAAATGTTTGTATGTTGCTTTTCAAAGAAGCTCATATTAAACATAATATCAATTTCATCCTACACCTGAGCATTTGAATGTTTAAACCTATGAGGTAATTCAAATGGAAAAGGAACTTCATCTGCCTACAAGCTTGGCTTTAGTTACTTTAGATGTTGCTAGCTTGCTTGTTTTCCTTCTCTCTTTCACACCAAGATCAGGAATCTTCGGTCAGAAATCTTGGATAATTTTGTAGATCTCTTGAAGTACTACATCTCATGTACTTCCATGCAAAGTTAAGAATGCTGACAGAAAAAAGAAATGCTCTGCATTCATTCCTAGGCATAACCTTGGAATGGTTTTCCACAGGCACTCTCTCAGTAAACAAGAAGAGAATAAAGGGCAACATACCTAGGGCTGAGTATCTCGTCAATGGAGAAGAGTTTCTGTTCCATCACAGGTGAAACCAGCTGAAAAGATTTTTAAAAAGTCATCCTCTGCCTTCTCATCAAATAACTGTAAACCCCTGGCCTAAAGTGCCCACTGTCATAACTAGATGGCTTGACCTGACCACTTGTTCAAAATAAGGGCAAGAAAGTGTGTCAGAGGTGGCTTTTGACTTCTCTCCTTGAAGCCCACACAGCCCCAGCCACCTTTCCCCACCATTCAGAAACATCTCAGAATAAAAAGTGATTCCTTCAGTAGTAAAATACCGATCTTGCTGGAAAAAGGTTACTGATTAATCTGGACTGCCCACTACTGTCACACTCAACCCTACTCATTTCTGTCTCAAAAAAAGTTATCTACTCCTGCTTTGTTGTGTTATGTGCCTTCATTTATAGCAACCTTACCAGAGGGTTTTCTTAGCAATTCAGAGGTGGCTTGTCCAGGAGGCTTCTCTGGCTGAACATGGATTTGAACCCTCGTTTCCCAGAATCCTAGTCCAACACCCAAGCTACTATTCTCTGCTGGAAATTCCACTCCTGTTCTAAATAAAATTTTAAAAGCTAAACAGAAACAAGAGAAATGCTACTGAAGGGAACTTTAATTTGTGAGCCACCTTGGGTCCCTCCAGAGAGAAAGGCAGTATAGAAATGAAATGAAATTTAATAAATAAATGAACTTTCATGGCCAAAGCCTGCAAAATCTCACTCTACCTGAGAAATCTGGCTCACATGGTCCAGGAGCGCACCATCTGGTACAGGCAGAAACAAGGAGCAGTTCAATGAATTCAAGAGGCTGTCTGGTACCCACGGACAACTTGGTTTATCAAACACATCCAAGTCCTACAAAAAGAACAGCACATAGTAGAATAATAAGGTATCCAACAAGATTGATACAGAGAGGTTTCCGCCCTCAAAAAACAAACAAACAAACAAAAAACTACAGAGATGAACATTCACACAGGAAAAGAAAAAAAAAATGTTTTTTTATAAATAAGGCACAGAACCAGCTTGATTAATGCTACAAAGACGTGTTAAGATATCAAGAAAAGAAAGGAATTGAGTGAAAAACACCACAAGAAAGAAGAAGGTTAGCAAGTGGTAACAAATGGGGAAGGTCCAGCAAGGTAGGCCCCAATGCAGGAAAGGAATTGTAGGTCACACTGAAATATATCCAGTATGCTTGCTCTCCTGGAAGATGTTATAAGATCACCATCTCTTGAAACAGATGAGGCATACCCACAGCTGTGCCCAGCATGAATTCTAGGCTCCCCAATTGAACTACAGAACTCTTGGTATAGCTGACAATGAAAGTGTGGCTGATGTTTGCTGTGGTTAAATTCATGGATGCATCCCTTTAGTTAATTATCTTAAGAACCAAGCAAATAATTTTAATATTTCCCAGTAGATAAGAGCCCCATATCCCAAATTACAGGATATGGGTTTCTTATCTATTGGAAATGGACATATCACGGGTAAGTACCAATGTCCGTTTTCCCAGTAGATAAGACCCTCACATCCTGTAATTTGGGATATGGGGCTCTTATCTACTGGAAATGGACATATCACGGGTAAGTACCAATGTCCATTTTTCCCCTATAATACAGGCTGACTATTTAATACATTGTTGTTGTTTTGTGCCTCCAAATCATTTTTGACTTATGGCAACCTTAAGGCAACCCTATCATAGGATTTTATTGGCAAGTTTCTTCAGAGGGTGTTTATCATTGCCATTCTCTGAGGCTGAGAGAGTGTGATGTCACTCAGTGAACTTCCATGGCCAAGAAGGAATCAAACTCTGATCTCCAGAGTCACAGTTTGACACTCAAACCACTATACCTCACTGGCTCTCATTTAATACATAGTGCTACTAAATAAATTGCCCCCTTCTATTTGATAGATCTTTTCATTAAATACTTAACTAGCTATTTAACTTTTTAGCTATGCGTGAATCTTTTTTTTTTTTCATGTTTAGCTTTCTATGTTGATATACATTTAACAGTTCACAGATTACATGAATTTCAAAAACCCAGAAACTATAATAGGAAAATGAAAAGTTGATGCAGGTAAGATGGATGGAAAAGAAAACACACAGCACTTCTAAGCCCAGAAATGTGCATAAGGAGTGCAAAAAGGACAGTTGCAGTTGTTGAATCAAGTGAAGCCATTTATGTTAGTAAAGAAAGATACAGGAAGAATAAGGATATGGATAAGAACAGATTACCAACTACAGACAGGTTGAGGAGACCTAATAACAACTATTACACCACAAACAGATGGTATGAAGACCATAATTTGGCAATGTCTCTTTGGAAATAGGAATAGACCGCTCTAGCATAGGAGTGGGGATTTTTTAAACTCTCCTCCATTCAACAGTTACTGGTTAGTGTGGTGAAAATAAGTTGCTTACGGTATATGTGGTTAACAGTGTGGAAAAAATGTATTGGTGAAATTAGACTGGTCTATTGAAGAAAAGAAAGCAGGCCATGAAGCAGATAGAAGGCTCTCCCTCAACCCCAACTGCCATCACCTTGGCCATGAGCGAAGAAGGGATACTATCTGCTGGACTTAATCTCCTCCTCCACTGCCATTCCCTCTCCCTTGTGTGTCATGTCTTATTTAGATTGTAAGCCTCAGAGCAGAAAAGTATCATATTAACAATTTGTAAGCTGCTTATATAGGGTATAACTACTCTAAATAAATAAATAAATAAATAAATAATGATGATGATGATGATTATTACTACTACTACTACTACTATAGTATATCTTGACTTCAGTAAGGCATTTGACAAGGTTCCCCATGACATTCTAGCAAACAAGCTTGTAAAATGTGGAATAGACAAGGTAACCGTTACATGGATTCGTAACTGGTTGACTGACCGAACCCAAAGGGTGCTCAACAATGGTTCCTTTTCATCCTGGAAAGAAGTGACAAGTGGGGTGCCACAGGGTTCTGTCCTGGGCCCAGTGCTATTCAACATCTTTATTAATGACTTGGATGACAGTATTGAGAGCCTAGTTATCAAATTTGCAGATGACACCAAATTAGGAGGAGTAGCTAATACCCCAAAGGACAGGATCAAAATTCAAAATGACCTGAATAGACTAGAAAGCTGGGCCAAAGCTAACAAAATGAAATTTAACACAGAAAAATGTAAGGTCCTACACGTAGGGAGGAAAAATGAAATGCACAGATATAGGATGGGGGACACCTGGCTGAATGAGACAACATGTGAAAAGGATCTAGGAGTCCAAGTAGACCACAAGTTGAACATGAGTCAACAGTGTGATGCAGCAGCTAAAAAGGCCAATGCAATTTTAGGCTGCATCAATAGAAGTATAGTTTCTAGATCAAGGGAAGTTATAGTGCCACTCTATTCTGCTTTGGTCAGGCCCCACCTGGAATACTGTGTCCAGTTCTGGGCACCACAGTTCAAAAAAGATGTGGAGAAACTGGAGCATGTCCAAAGGAGGGCAACTAAGATGGTGAAGGGTCTGGAAACCTTGCCCTATGAAGAACGTCTTAGGGAGCTGGGGATGTTTAGCCTGGAGAAGAGAAGGTTAAGAGGTGATATGATCGCCCTGTTTAAATACTTGAAGGGATGTCACATTGAGGAGGGAGCAAGCTTGTTTTCTGCTGCTCCAGAGAACAGGACTCGGAACAATGGATGCAAACTGCAGGAAAAAAGATTCCACCTCAACATTAGGAAGAACTTCCTGACAGTAAGGGCTGTTCGACAGTGGAACACACTCCCTCGGAGGGTGGTGGAGTCTCCTTCCTTGGAGGTTTTTAAGAAGAGGCTGGATGGCCATCTGTCGGATATGCTTTGATTGGGAGTTCCTGCATGGCAGGGGGTTGGACTGGATGGCACTTGTGGTCTCTTCCAACTCTAAATTTCTATGATTCTATGATTCTATACTACTATACTACTACTACTACTACTACTATAAAACTGTCAGGCTAATGTATTTTTCTGTAATATTAACCAAGATATTATTTAAGGTGGGGTGGGCTACCTAAACTCAGGGCAGACACAGATTACTCACTGTATCTCAGAGGGCAACACTTTCCCCTAAATTTATTGGAATTTTTAGACAGAATTAGACAAAATGTTCCCCTGTGTCCCTAGGAGGTGGTCCCTATTTCACCATGTTTTCCCTTACTCAAGGACAGGCTTTTTTCTAAAGAAGAAAGTGAACTAAAAGTTGCTTCCATTTTTTAAAAAAGGCCCCCTTTGGGGCTAAAAAAGTTTGGAGATCAAGAACAGGGCCAAATTCCACCCAAGAGAAGGAGGGAATTTGCAAAAATATCTGCCTTCATGGAAGCTTCCTCTGGAACAAAGAACCCTCTGAGAGTTTGGAGACACAGTTGGATACAATCCTTTGCACACACCCGCAAACATATATATAAATTTAAGATGATTCCATCTTAAAATCAGTTTTAAAGGATCATGGATTTTTATCAACTCAGACAGTATATCAAAGAAACTTAGCAATGACTGTCAAAACCCTTGCAGAGTATTTAGGAAAGAAGTTGAATTAAAGCTGTCTCCCGCTCTTACCGAACACTCAGGTATGATAAGTTGATACATATGATCAGGGTGAAGAAATGGGAACCACTGGCGTGATTTCCTCTGGAACAGTAGCAACACCTGAAATTAGAATCATTTGAGAGGGCAGTAAAAAATCAAAGTCAATTTTTCCAGTAAAGGTTAAAGGCAAACAATGCTCAGTATAAAAGAAGGGGCTTCAGTGACATTAGCATTTTGCGAGGAGAAATCAATCAGAATCGCTTCCAGAACTCCAGAAATGCATGGAGGAGGAGCAATGCAAAAATCTGCCAGCTTTCTTAAGAGCTAGACCATGTATTCTGGGATTGTATGTCTAAACCAAACCCTGACCTGAACTTTGCCCATTACTTGCTACCTCCCCTCTTCTTCTGTGCCCAGTCTTACATTCTGCTGGCCTTCATTTGTCTTTTCAAGAGCAGGAATCATATGGCCTCTATTTTCTCCAAGACTTGTGCATAGCTCAGGTTTGCTCATCCATAGCACTGTAGCCTGAAAGCAGACTTGTGCTGCTTGATTATCTTCTCCCTCGCTTTCTGAACTGGGCAGATAGTTGCGCTGTGCAAGCCCCTCTTTTTGGATCACCAGAAAGAGACGGGAGATAGAACTATATTTTCCAGCACTGCTCTCAGAATGTTCTGGTATGCTGGCCTCTGGTTTTGCCTTTCCCACATCTAGCTCTTCTGATGATTTGTGCTCAGCTGTTGAGGTGTCATTGCCCTTCGCCCCAGAAGTGGAGCTTTCGCAGGCTGTGGGTCTCTCTGTGTTTCTTTTTTCAGGGAGTTTGGGGTCCTTTGTGACTCTCTTTTCAGGAGTGTGAAGAATTTTTGCATCTTCAAAATAGAACTGAACATAGAGCCTAGAAGGAGAAAAAGAATAGAGAATTAGTATGAGCAAAGCTCCAGACTATTGAGACATGTTGCAGGTAAAAAGATATTCACTATTACAGTGGGCCCTTACCTTACGCAGGGGATCCATTCCAGACCTCCCCCCATGTAAGGCAAAAAACGTGTATGGCGTGCTCACAGCATGTGTAGCTGAAAGCCGTGTATGGTGCGCCCACATATGGCGCGGACACACTACACTTGAATTCCACATATGATTTTCAATTATATTGCAGCCATAAAAATGAGTCTTGACTCTAAGGCAAAGAAGCTGCCAATATTATAGGCAGCTGCCACTTTCTTCCTTTAGAGTTCCAGCAAGGCATTCCAAATTAGGCTCTCAGGTGTCTTCACCAAAAAACTCCCATTCATTATGCTTTGAGGCTTTGTCATTGTTTTCAACCTTTCTGGCCTTTAGAAAAATGAAACTTGCCTTGTTTTCTTGTCCTTTACATACTTGGGTGTCTCCGGCTGTTGCCAAGATGGAAAGTTAGTTTGAAGAAATTGCTCCGTTATAAGCTGAAATATTTCAACCTGAAGCAGACACCCTATAATTAAAAGAGAAAGAGGAGAGGAGGGAAGAAGGAAGGAAAAGGTCTCCATCAGTCCCAAAGTCTCGGTTTCTTTTTTTCTCTCTCTGTGCCCATTATCACACCCTGATTCAAGTGTATTAAATCATTCTATGCTCTGCAATCATAACATCTAGCTCTAACCCACCCTCCCCACACACAACACTGAACAATTGTTTTCTGATTTAAATTTGCTGGGAAGAGACTTGTGTTGCCATTTTTGTTACATATACAATGTCATATATAGGCCATTTTCACGTGTACCAACCACCTTTGAGCTAACCTGGCAACAGAGAAGACTGTCTAATATTGCTTATTGAGAAGCCTCCTTAATCAGTGGCTGCAGTAGCAGAGCTACAGCTGGGAGCTCTTCACCTGCTCTCCTGCACCTGGGGAGGGAGGAGCAGCCTTTGCTACTATTCTTTGCCTAGGAGGCTCTGTTGGAATATACCAAAAGTCCCTGGTGGACCATAAGACTGTAAGATGAAGAGAACCCCCCTCCCACCTGTTTGAATGGACAATGTGAGGGGAAAAACGCAAGAACAAAATCTCTGTAACAGAATTGGGCCCTTTCCCCACCAAATAGCTAAAGGGCATGTACTTGACCAGATCTTGTAGTAAAACCTGTAGGCCCAGATATAGGCTGAGGAGATGCGGGTGGATCATGTGTTCCTCACACTTGTTTTATGCTCCCCACATTCCTCCCCAAGGAACTGACAGAAAATGAACTTAAACATCAGAGATGGAAATCTGTGAGCAGGAACAATGCAGATCAGGCACACTCTGCAACTTCAAGAGAAATCACGGGTGGAAGCAATAGCAGACATCTCAGCAGCAGAGAACATGTGGATTCTTAATTATAGGAAAAGTTTCCATGGCCTGTCCCTGAACAGCCTAAAGCTCAGACATGGCTATGAATGTAACCCCTGAGGTTATTTGCTCATGTGGGAGATAAAATCTCTTATTCACATGGTTCAGTACCATCAAAGGCTAAGCACCTTAAGCACCATGAAACCTCCTGGACCAGGGCTGTGAGTACAGCCAAGTGTTCCTTAGGACTTCACTTCTTTCTGTTTATAGATCTCCCCATAACCTGTTTGATTTGATTCTTCTGGAAGCCAACTGGCAGTTGGGTAGCAGCGTCCACCAAAGTCTGCTTCTTTCTTGGTCAGAGTAATGGAATGAATTCTAATCCCACCTAATAGATCCTTATTTCCAAACCTGCCTTTAAAGGCCAGCAATGGCAGCTATCTTGAATCTGGACCAGGAATTGATATTCTGTGGAGACAATAGTCTGCCAATCTAACTGTGGTTCTTTGAGTGGCCATCTGTCAACCCCGCTCCGATTGTGATCTACAGAGGAGCGGGCTAGAAATAAAGATTTATTATTATTATTATTATTAAGTCACACATACAGGTTATTCTGCACCTGCGTGGAGATCTCTGAAGCTTCTAGAGCCCTGCCCCATTGCCCACACATAGCAACAGCAATAGCAGTTACATTTCTATACTGCTTCACAGTGAATGCACACTCTCTAAGCAGTTTACAATCTGTAAGCCAATTGCTTCTAACAAGCTTTGCCTAGACACTTCTTGAAGAGTCTTCAGGGCCATAAGCTCCTACAGAATGAAAAGACAAACTGATGAACTGCCAAAAATGCCAAAATGCTGAGACTTTCTAACAAGCCTACCACAATAGATGAAAATAAAAACTTGGTTTTAGCAGGAATGCACAGCTTATAAGCATGTAGGCAAGGGGGGCAAAACACAGCTCTAGAAGGTTCCAATGGTCCCCACACAGGGGCAGAATGCCCCATATGTGTAAGTCACAGAAAACATTAAACATGACTTTTGGGCAGAATCATGTTGGTTCATTTTGCTAGTGGTTGTACATTTTTAGAGTTGTGTAATGGCAGTGAAGGAAGGAAGGAGCCTATTTTTCCTGTGTTTTATGTTCTTCATGCCTGTACCACTTGTGGACTTTTCCTGCTGCCATTGAAGGAGGCCAATAATATTCTGGACATCATGTCCTGTACAGTTCCTAATGTAAGTTAGTGATTTAATAATAAAACAGCTTTCACCCTGTTTTTCTCCATACTATAGAACTAGATTTGAAAATGAAAGTAAATAGATTATGAAACAAACCTATCAGAGAAGTTTCAGCAAATGGTCTGCCATCTCTGTGGAATATTACACAAGGAAGTGCTTTATGTTTGTCTTGTAACTGGAGATACTCTCTTCTGGAGCACCCCAGGACTCCAAGCAACATCTATCCAGTAAAAATAAGGGGAGGGGGGAGAGAATGTGAAGAACATTGACCTGCTCTTAACCTGAAACAACACAAACTCACAGTGGTTAATAAATGCTAATCCATTCTTCATAGAGTAACAAACATCTGAGGTGAAGCACAAAAATCAGTTTATTCTCCTCTATGGGTCTGAAACATGAGTCATCTCTTGCCAACATCTACGACTCGTCGGACACTTTCCTCAGCGCTGTAAACGCACAATCCTAAATATACACTGTACTGACTATGTGACGAATGTTGCTGTCCTTCAGCAAGCAGGGATCACCAGCATTGAGGCCGTAGTATTGAAAACGTAGCTGCACTGGGCAGGGCACATTTCTAGGATGGAGGACCACTGCCTCCCCAAAATAGTACTCTACAGTGAACTCACCACAGTCAGTGTAAGAGGGGTGCCCCAAAGAAGAGATACAAGGATTCCCTGAAACTACATCTCAAGCTCAGCCAAATTGATCACCAACAATGGTCTGCCCTGGCCTCACATCGGGAGTCATGGAGATGCACTATCCACAATGCTGCAGCCTCTTTCGAGAACTCACGTCAAACGAGTCTCAAAGAGAAACGACAACGCAGAAAGAACCACAACTTGGAAACATCACCCAAGGAGAGTTTTTGCTGTGTTCTCTGCAACCGGATTTGTTTATCTTGGATTGGCCTTTTTAGTCATCAACGCGCTTGTAGAAAACATGGGATGAGACCTTCCTGAATCTTTGTTAGCAAAGAAAAGCCAGAGAGAGATAAGGAAAAAAAAACTCTTCCACATTTTCCAGAAATTCCCAGTCTTCACATACAGCATTCCCTGTCCTAAAGGTGAGAAGGTCATTTTGCGATCAATTTAACACTTACCATACGTGGCTGAAAGTTCTCAGCAGATAAACTGCAAGAGGACCAGGCCAATCTGTGATTAACTTCCTGGGCACTCAGGTTGTGGATCTCTGAGGCTGAAATTACTTGTGGCGAAGGGCTGAAGCTTTCCCAGCACTGCTTCTCAACCATAGGATACAGTAGGGAGAAAGAAGGAATCTGACATGGTGGCTCCAGAATCTGACACTAGAAAAGGGTACAAAGAATTTAATCACTTTCTCATTAGGAGATGTGTGGGCTCACGGTTATGGGAAAGAGCACTACCTGTTCTATGGGACAGTGGTGTGGTTCTGCCAGGATCTCCAGATGTGTGTTTCTTTCTTGTTTCCTGGACATCACCAAAGACTCCAGAATAGGAACAATAAACTTCTCTGCTGCATCAAGGGCTTGATGGTGAGGAATGAAATAACAGAATCTAGAAAGAATTATGAAAGCATCAGTACTTTCAGAATTGTTTATTTAAAAATTATATGGCAAGTAGATTTTTATCTAAGAGTATGATTCAAATCCTGGCTCAGCTATGTAAACCCATGGGGTGATCTTGAGCAAATCACACTCTCTCAGCCTCAGGCAAAAGAAATGGCAAACCCCCTTTGAAGAAACTTGCCAAGAAAACCATAAGGTAAGTTTGCTTTAGGGTCACCATAAGCTGAAAACGACCTGAAAGCATACAATAACAACAAATGTATCAGTGCTATCCAAAGTAGTGGTTCACAGACTGGTGTGTGATAAATCAGCTATCAGTGTGTGGCAAGTTCCCAAGAAAGAATGTTTCAGCCAATGGGCACAAATATGGCACTGTTCTTTGTGGTGGAGAAAAACCAGTTCCCCCATATCAGCTAGCCTGAGAAGCCCTAGTGTTCAGTAGTGGCAGCTAAAAAGGCCAATACTATTTTAGGCTGCATCAATAGAAGTATAGTGTTCAGATCAAGGGAAGTAATAGTGCCACTCTATTCTGCTTTGGTCAGGCCCCACCTGGAATACTGCGTCCAGTTCTGGGCACCGCAATTCAAAAAAGATGTGGAGAAAATGGAGCGTGTCCAAAGGAGGGCAACTAAGATGGTGATGGGTCTGGAAACCATGCCCTATGAGGAATGCCTTAGGGAACTGGGGATGTTTAGCCTCGAGAAGAGAAGATTAAGAGGTGATATGATAGCCCTGTTTAAATATTTGAAGGGATGTCATATTGAGGAGGGAGCAAGCTTGTTTTCTGCTGCTGCAGAGACTAGAACGCGGAACAATGGATGCAAGCTGCAGGAAAAGAGATTCCACCTCAACATTAGGAGGAACTTCCTGACAGTAAGGGCTGTTCAACAGTGGAACACACTTCCTCGGAGTGTAGTAGAGTCTCCATCCTTGGAGGTCTTTAAGCAGAGGCTGGATGGCCATCTGTCGGGGATGCTTTGACTGGGAGTTCCTGCATGGCAGGGGGTTGGATTGGATAGCCCTTGTGGTCTCTTCCAACTCTATGATTCTATGATTCTATTATTCTAATTGTTAATTCCTGGTTTTCATGTTCTTTTCTCAGTACTTTTTATGGAAATTAGTGTTTTACAAGGGAGTGCTGAAGTTCTCAGCCCGACCTAGAAGGGAATGACCTACAGCCATGAAGCTTACATGCCATTCCACATATCCATCCAAAGTTTGACATACTTGGCATATTTCTCAAGTTTCTTTAACTCTTCCAAAAAAATCTGATGTTTGGTCACTGAAATACAAATCTCCACTGCTGCTATCATCTCTGAATCCTTCAAACCTTTCCTTCCTAGAATCATAGAATCATAGAATCATAGAATCGTAGAGTTGGAAGAGACCACTAGGGCCATCCAGTCCAACCCCCTGCCATGCAGGAAATCCAAATCAAAGCATCCCTGACAGATGGCCATCCAGCCTCTGCTTAAAGACCTCCAAGGAAGGAGACTCTATCACCTTCCGAGGAAGTGCGTTCCACTGTCGAACAGCCCTTACTGTCAGGAAGTTCTTCCTAATGTTCAGGTGGAATCTCTTTTCCTGTATCTTGCATCCATTGTTCCGGGTCCTGTTCTCTGGAGCAGCAGAAAACAAGCTTGCTCCCTCCTCAATATGACATCCTTTCAAATATTTAAACAGGGCTATCATGTCACCTCTTAACCTTCTTTTCTCCAGGCTAAACATCCCCAGCTCCCTAAGTCGTTCCTCATAGGGCATGGTTTCCAGACCCTTCACCATTTTTGTCGCCCTCCTTTGGACACGCTCCAGTTTCTCAATGTCCTTTCTGAATTGTGGCGCCCAGAACTGGACACAATATTCTAGGTGGGGCCTGACCAAAGCAGAATACAGTGGCACTATTACTTCTCTTGATCTAGACACTATACTTCTATTAATGCAGCCCAAAATAGCATTGGCCTTTTTAGCTGCCGCATCACACTGTTCACTCATGTTCAACTTGTGGTCTACTTGGACTCCTAGATCCCTTTCACATGTAGTTTCATTCAGCCAGGTGTCACCCATCCTATATCTGTGCATTTTATTTTTCCGCCCTAAGTGCAATACCTTACATTTCTCTGTGTTGAATTTCATTTTGTTAGCTTTGGCCCAGCTTTCTAGTCTATTCAGGTCACTTTGAATTTTGATCCTGTCCTCTGGGGTATTAGCTATTCCCCCTAATTTGGTGTCATCTGCAAATTTGATTAGTATGCTCCCAATTCTGTCATCCAGGTCATTGATAAAGATGTTGAATAGCACTGGGCCCAGGACAGAGCCCTGTGGGACCCCACTGGTCACTTCTCTCCAGGATGAAAAGGAGCCATTGTTGAGCACCCTTTGAGTTCGGCCACTCAACCAATTACAAATCCATGTAATAGTTAACTTGTCTAGCCCACATTTTACAAGCTTGTTTGCAAGAATGTCATGGGAAACCTTGTCAAAGGCCTTACTGAAATCAAGATATACTATATCCACAGCATTCCCTTCGTCTACCAAACTGGTAATTTTATCAAAGAAAGAGATTAGATTTGTCTGGCATGACTTGTTTCTCTGAAACCCATGTTGAGTTTTTGTGATTATGGCATTGCCTTCTAGATGTTCACAGACTCTTTGTTTAATGATCTGCTCCAGAATCTTTCCTAGAACCGATGTCAGACTAACTGGACGATAATTGTTGGGATCCTCTTTTTTCCCCTTTTTGAAGATGGGGACAACGTTTGCCCTTCGCCAGTCTGCTGGGATCTCTCCTGTTCTCCAGGAGTTTTCAAATATGATTGCCAATGGCTCCGATATTACTTTTGCCAGTTCTTTTAATACCCTTGGATGGAGTTCATCTGGTCCCGGAGACTTAAATTCATTTAGATTAACAAGGTGTTCCTCTACTATCTCTTTACTTATTCTGTGCTGAAATTCCCCTATTCTGTTCTCTGCTCCATTATCCTCAGGTTGAGCACCCTTTGCCTTTTCTGAGAAGACTGAGGCAAAGAAGGTGTTGAGTAATTCTGCCTTTTCTCTATCTCCTGTTAGCATTTTGCCATCTTCTCCACGCAGTGGCCCTACCGTTTCCTTCTTCTTCCTTTTGCTGCGGACATATCCAAAAAAGCCCTTTTTATTGTTCTTAACCTCTCTAGCAAGCCTGAGTTCATTCTGCGCTTTAGCTTTTCTGACTTTACCCCTACACATGCCTGCTATTTCTTTGAATTCCTTTTTCGTGATTTCACCCTTTTTCCATTTCTTATACATGTTCCGTTTCAAACTTAGCTCGGTTGAAAGTTCCTTAGTCATCCATCCTGGTTTCTTGAGACACCTCCCGTTTTTCTTTCTCACTGGAACTGTTTGAAATTGTGCCTTCAGTATCTCCCTTTTGAGAAAGTCCCATCCGTCCTGAACTCCTTTATCTTTTAGTATTTCTGACCATGGAATCGCCCTCAATACTTCTCTAAGTTTACTGAAATCCGCTCTCCTAAAGTCTAGGATGCGTGTCTGACTCTGCCTGGCTTCTCCTTTCCACTGTATCCTTTCAAACTTCTTTTAAGGTTCAGAAACAGGAAAGTCATATGGAGAAGGACCTAGTGAGTAGGGTCTATGTATTCAAACCCCAAATTCTTCACAACATCCATCATCTTGCCAACCCTGTGAGTAGGTCCATAGTCCTGCAGAAAGAGAACACCTTTCTGCACCTTCTTTTCCACTTTTCCTTCAATGCCTCCTTTAATTGGCACAAGTTAGAGAAGTATTTTGCTTTAACAGTTTGATCCTTCTGAAGAGTGTCAGTCATCAAGATATCTTCCTTACCTCACAAAAATGTGACCATGACTTTTCCTGCTGACTTTTTGAGTCTTTAATATCTTTGGCTGTGGAAACCCAAGTGCCGCCACTGCAAGGACTGTTGTTTGGTTTCCGGACTGGAAACATGTAACCATGTTTCATCAACAATGATGAGTCGTTCCAAAAAATTATCACTACATCACTCAAAAATACTGCCAAATCAACTTGAAGGTATCCACTCAATTTCATTTCTGGTCAGCATTCAAACACTTTGGCACCCCACAGTACATGGAATTCCTAAACTTATGTTTATAGCACACTACTTTGAGTAGCACTGCTATACTTAACACTGGAAGAAAGGCAGCATACAAATAAAATTACTGAATACATAAATAATAAATGTTATTCAGCAGCTAAGATAGAATTATAACTTGCTACAATACATGTATAGATATGTCATCATATTATAAGCAGCTAATAAAGATCCTGAAATAAGAATTATGATCCTCTAATTTAAATGAAGTTGATTAATTCATTAAAATAATGTTTGTAACCATCTGATTTTTTAAAAAATATATATTTTTAGCATAAAGCATAAGCAAAGGGCAAGCAGAATCTTAAATGAGGTATTCCTTCCTCCCCTCTCATAAAACTATACCTACTACCTATTATGCTACCAGAGTATTATCAAAAACGTATTATCAGAGTATTAACAAAAATGAACATATGTTTTAGCAGATATTCAGCTTCCCTGGATTAATCAATCAAAATTGCTTTAATTAAGTTACAACCTTACAAGGGAATACATATTTTTCTCAGATCTGTGGATTTAAAAGCTTTGCAATTTGAAAACATCCACAGATGTTTCCTGAAAGTTTAAACCACAGGAAAAAGAGGATAAAGAACACATGAAAAATGCTCCCCCAATAAATCCAAAGCCTGAGGCTTTATATATATGTGTGTCACTAATTAAAAAAAACTCACCTCTGCTTAAACGTCTCTAGCAAGTTGACCAGCCACAGATAGAATGGCAGACTTAGATTATAATGCAAGAGCAGCTGGACATACAAATTCCCACGATATGTAATGGGCTGATGTAGAACACTGTATGCTGAAAAACTCTTTAGTACAACCATGCTGCGCAGACAAGCTCCAAGAACCGAGGGAGAAGTAGCCACAGCCTTCTGCACAAGATGGACATCTCGGAGCTGATATACAAAACATATGTATTGGCATAAAGGAAACTGAGAATTTTAGAAACTTGCCTACAGTTTCCATACTGAAATCACATATATCCCAACAGTTACACCCTATATCCCAACAGTTACCTTGATGATGTTTGGTGGTTTCAGGGTTCCAGGCAATAAACAATATAAAAATTGTTTGTTCCCCCCTATATGAAGACAAGCCTCCCTTTGCACAGGCTAGGTGTAATACTCTCTGTGTGCTCCATTTCAGAACAATAATGACTATGCTAGGCCCCATCATCTCTTGAAACAAGCAAGTCTGCTTTCACTTAGCATTTATTCAAAGATTCAGAATGCCAAATCTCATCACATTACCTCGATGCGAGCTCCTGGTCGGAGCCCACGGCCAGAATTCTGCAACTGCTGATAAGCAAGGCAGAAAGTGAACTTGTTATCCAGTTCAAAAAGGCCAGCCTGGGCATTCAGCACATGGGTAATAATGCCCTGAAAAGGGAAAACAACAAAGTAGTATTATATTTGCACAAAACATGCACTACTTTGGAGACATCCAAGAACTCTCCTTCAAATTTTGGGAGTTTCAGAGAGCAGGAACTATGTTCACAAATCAGGTTCTCTCTGAGAATAAACAACAGCAACTTACTATATAGGACATCATCTCGGACTTCCTATGTTGAACTAACATCTTCTCTTCTTCTTTCACCTCCAATGCTCTGGCAGGCTGTGCATTACTCATGGACAGAAAAGACACAACAGGACTTCCCTCTGTAGCACTGTCCAGAAATTGCTCCTTCACTTGTTCCATACAGTAAGGCAGAAGTTGTGAGGAAAATCTGGTAATGAATATTTTCATTTCAGAAGCTTTGAGGCAAGAGATCTTCAAATCAGTTAGGACATACTTATGCCCCAGTTGCAGTGCATGATGCCAAACTAAGTGGTGAGCCTCCTAGAACAGAAAAATCAGATGGGCTGTCAGAATTCAGTACACTTATTACAAATATTCTTTCCCCAGGAACTGAATCCCACAGCCCAACACACTCCACATCTTCACTGCTAGTAAACCCTATCTCAGCCCATGTACCTAAAATGGCTGTCTATCACCCTTAAAGATCACTACATTAACTAACAGCTATATACATTGATTTGCTATCATAGATGGTATATATATTTTATTGAAAACATTTATATTTAAGAAAGATGGTATAACTCTCATTTAGAAAATATGCTTCATTGAGCTATTATACAGATCAAAATGGGAAACTACTTTCCCAGACAACTTACTTGTACAAGTACTGGGACATAAGCAGCTGAACTAAAGCACTTCAGGAAGAGGAAAAAGAAGGTCTTGTGGTGGATGTGAAGAACATTGCTTAGTCTGAGCAGTTCACCGGCCAGATTCAACTTTTTCAACCTTTTACACTTAGCCCTAAAGAAAAGAAGAATTCTTGTGAATCAAAAGAAAAGTCCAACTAGTGTAAGGATAGACTGCATAACTATAACAAGAGTTCTTTGAGTGTCATATAATCATAGAGTTGGAAGAGACCTCAAGGGCCATACAATCCAATCCCATGCTATGCAGAAATACAAACCAAACCAAAACCAAAGCACTCCTGAAATATGGCCATCCAACCTATTTCTGAAAACCTCTAAAGACATAGATGACACTACAAGCTGAGGCAACATACTTCACTGTCGAACAGGTCTTATTGACAGGAAGTTCTTCCTAGTGTTGAGGTGGAATCTCTTTTCCTGTAGTTTGAATAAATGGCTCCATCTCCTAGTCTCTGGAGCAGCAGAAAACAAGTTTGCTCCTTCTTTCATAAGACATCCTTTCAAATATATAAACATGGCTACCATTTCACCTCTTACCCTTTTATTCCCCAGGCTAAACATACCCAGCTCCCTAAGTCATAGGGCATGATTTCCATACCCTTCATCATTTTGATCATCCTCCTCTGGACATACTCCAGCTTGTCAATATCCCTCTTGAATTGTGGTGCCCATATATGGACATCGTATTCCAGGTGAGTCCTAACCAAAGCAGAATAGAGTGATATTATTTCCTCCCACAAACTAGACACTACACTCCTATTGATGCAATCTAGGATCATATTGGCTTTTTTAGCTGCTACATCACACTGTTGAGTCATGTTCAATTTGTGGTCTACTCAGACGCCTGGATCACTTTCACATGTAATGCTGTCAAGCCAGGTATCACCCATCCTATATCTGTGCGTTTTTTCTGCCTAAGTGTAGTAACCTTTTCCCCTCTGTTAAAATTCATCTTGTTAGTTTTGGCTCAGCTTTCTAGTTTATTGAGGTCTTCTTTTGATCCTGGAGTACAGTGGTCCCCCGGCTTACAAATCCCCCGGGTTGCGAAAACCCCGGGATCCGAAACCGGCGGGACCGCTACTGTATCCCCCGGGATCCGAAAGATCCCCCAGGATACGAAATAAAAAAACCGCGCGGCCCCTTTAAATCGCCCGCGCGGTCCGTTCGCAATAGTGGTCCCCCGGGAAATGAAAGCTTCCGGGTTACGAAGGTAATCCCGGGACGGATTACCTTCGTAACCCGGGGGACGACTGTATTAGCCATTTGCCCAAACAAAATGCTCATACCATTGCAAAATTCACACATGGATGACACTGTATCCTATTGAACTCCTAGCTACAGTTCAGAACATGCTGGAGATGGTAATATTGTTTCCAAATACTAATCCTGTTTTCTGGGGCATGTAATGTCCCTTAATTCAGGGGTTCCAAAGATGGAGAACTCCCGAGACAGACAGCACATGAAGGATGCAATCAATTCCCAATAGGACCGTAACAGAAGTCTGAAATAAAATCTAGACCACAGGACATACTCTACTGTATAGTAGGAATTATGTAGCCTTATCTTTATTACTCATTTTTGTGGATTTGACGACTATTATGATCAAAATCTAGCTCGCATGAGAGAGCCTGTACTGGCTCATAAATGACCCTATGGTTGCCCTAATTAAATAAATGCGGAAGAACCTATTCATGTGATAGCCATTTGGATTTTTTTTCTTTTTCCTATCAAAGGGACATGGAACCCCAAAAAATCTTTCACTATGTATGTACAGCCCCTGACTTTGGATTTGAGACTTTAAGCAACAGCAATTTAATTCTTTATTGGCAGAAAACTGTAACAGGTGAAAAGTCTGCTTTTATTCCCACATAACTTCTTCTCTTTCTCCTTCTTCTTTTTATTAACTTTCTTTATACTTTGCATTTTCTGCAAAACCAGGACTCAGAAGTAATGTAGGTAAATAAGTATACTACAAACAGGCGAAATATACAACAGTTTAAAGCATGTCTGTGCTAGACAGCAAGGAAATTGATAGCAATGTATTTACAGACATATACAAGTTTTTAGTTTTACAGCAGTTGAAATGCTGACATCAATACTAAAATCAAAGTATGCTTTAAATAATATTCATAATACCACTGAACTTTTACCTGGTACTGAGCAGTTGTGCAGCTGGTCCTGGGTAGAAGATAGGAACAATATTAATAGTCTTCTCTGGGCCAGGTATCACTGGAACTGGGTCCTCTAGAATTTCCATATATCCAGTAGTGCCCTTGCTCCTTGGGGGAATGAATACCCAACTGGGGAACAACAGCAAACATCCTAGCCAGTCAAGCTTAAAATTCAGGAGCTAAACCAAATGACAGGGGAAGAAAAACTTCATTAGATGTACCCTGACTTCTGAAACTGGTATTTCTAACTATGTCTACAGACTGAAATCTGATTGTTCAACAGTGGGCCCTTAGTATCCGCTGGCGTTTGGTTCCAGGAACCTTCATGGATACCAAAATCTAGGGATACTCAAGTCCCATTAAATATAGTGGCACAATAAAATGGTGTCCCTTGTATAAAATAAAACTAGTTTATTATGGCCAGAGCTCTCTGACAGAGAAGGCCATATGTCTCACAAAGCTACAGTTCCCAGAATTTTCTAGCATTGAGCCAGGACAGTTAAAGCAATCTCAAATTGGATTGTTACTGCAGTGTGTTTTGGACCTTGGTTTGAAGAACTGTGCTTCCTAGAGCACATTTCTCCATTTTTTAACCCTGAAAGTTGGAAAGTAGGGTGGAGAATTCTAAGGGGCAAAAACTGCAGAGCCCCAAGGACAGGTGCTGTGCATAAAACGAGAACTATTTTGAAGGCCCACAAGCCGCTCTGCCAAGAATTCCAGCAGCCCTCCCAAGCAGCCTCAGAGAGGGAAAAGAAAAATGTTCTCATGCCATACCTCGCAGGGCATGATGCCAGTGTTGTCTCGCACATACAAACTGCCATCCACCCATCTGTCTTTCTCCCCAAGTCTTTCATTTGTTAAGTAGCCAAAGAGTATCAGATGAGTCTGTTGCAAAATTCTTTCGTTGGGCAAAATGCCTTCATTCTGGCGAACCCATTTATTAAACTCTTCTGAGCTCCAGGTTAGATGGCTACAACAAGGCACACGTTGTTGGGACTGAAGGTCAGAGATGGAGATGAGGCTGGGGGGAAAATGATTGAGTTAGTGAATATACCGCAAAGAAACATTTTTCCTTTAAGAAATTAAGTACAGTGAGCCCTTCACATTTGGGGCTAGGGCTGCAGGATCCCCATGGAAGTGGAAAAAACACAAATTAAAAAACACTTTTTTTAAACCTGAGATAACACCTTTCTAGGAATTCTCTAGATTCTGCAGTGCAACTCTATGGTCAACATCTATCAGACAATCACCATAGAATTGCACTGGGGGACTTACAAGTGCCTAGAGAAGTGCTCTCTCTAGAAATCTCTAGGTCCTCCAGTATAAAGTCTGGTAACAACAGAGTAAAGATGGAAGATTTAGAGTTTTATAGAGAGCATATTAATCAAATCTATGACTAACCAATTCAGCAAAAGTCAAAGCTGCACATGTGGAGGGGTGACTGTAATGGCACTCCAGAAGGGCTGCTGTGATTTTGGCCATGGGCTTCTTGGAACACATCTGTGCAATTGCCTCCTGAAAACCAAGGAAAGCTCTTAAAATTGCACAAGGTCTAACACAAACAAACAAACAGCTTCATTTATATATCGCTTCATACAGCCAAAGGAGTGTCTAAGCTGTTTACAACTGTAAGCTACTTGCCCCCAACAATCTGGCTACTCATTTTAGTGACCTCGGAAGGATGCAAGCCTGAGTCGAGCTTGAGCCCTTTTGCTGGTCTTGAACTCGCCACCTTATGGTTTTGAGTGAGTGGCTGCAGTACAGGCATTTAACCACTGCGCCACCAACTATAGTTTAAATTGTACTGTTCTTTTAATATTGTGAGCCACTCTGGCTCCCAGTTTTGGAAAAAGAGCATGCTACAAATAATAATAATAATAATAATAATAATAATAGCAGCAACACAAACATCCTTGTCTAAAAACATATCCAGGGTAGCCGTGTTGGCCATATAGCAAAGTACAGTATCACTCCAAATCCACAAAACAGGGATACCTTTATGGGGCCAACCCAAAAGCACAATACTGTATACATGTTGCCAGCTGTGAAACTCCACTGGCTTCCTCACCAAGCAAAGGTGTGAAAAATCAGTGGAGCTTTGAAAGCTTGCATCATGTATAATTCTAAAATACAGCCACATTAGTCTGTAGAATGAGCATGTAACGAGATCTTGTAGCACCTTTGAGACTGACTGAAAGAAGTTGGCAGCATGAGCTTCCCTAGACTTCAGTCTACTTCCTCAAATGCATATTTATTATTATTGTTATTATTAACAGATATAGCCCTGTCAGTCTACAGAATCAGTGTGTAGAGAGATCTTGTAGTGCCTTTGAGACCCACCAAAAGAAAGAGATGGGCAGCATGAGCTTCCCTAGACTTCAGTCTACATCCTCAGATACATTCAACATTCTCCCATACAAATGGCTTCTATAGGTCTGTCCCTGGCTTTCCACTCCACTAAAGGCATCTCGGGAAGTAGGCTGAAGTCTACGAAAGCTCATTCTGCCAATTTCTTTCTTTCAGTTATTCTCAAATGTGCTGCAGGATCTCTCTACTCAGTGGTCCCCAAACTGTGCCCTTTAAGAGATTTGGGACTTTATCTCCAGACGCCTCAGTCATGTTGGCCGATAGGCTGGGATTCTGGAAGCTGAAGTCCAAAAGCCCTTAAAAGGCAGTTTGAGGACCACTTCTGCATTATGTATAATGTGCATCTGGGTGAGCCCAAGAAAGGTCTCCCTGTTCTGTGGATTTTGAATAGAAACATAGAATAATAGAGTTGGAGGAGACCACAAGGGTCATCCACTCCAACCCCCGCCAAGCAGGAAATCACAATCCGACAGATGACCATTTAGCCACTGCTTTAAGACCTCTAAGAAAGGAGACCCCACCACATGTGAAGGGAGTGTGCTCCACTGTCAAACAACTCTTACTTTCAGGAAGTTCCTCCTAATGTTGAGGTGGAATCTCTTTTCCTGGAGCTTGTATCCATTGTTCCAGGTCCTGTTCTCTGGAGCAGCAGAAAACAAGCTTGCTCCATCCTCAATATGACATCCCTTCAAGTATTTAAACAGGGCAATCATATCACCTCTTAACCTTCTCTTCTCCACGCTGAACATCCCTGGCTCCCTAAGTCACTCCTCATAAGGAACAGTTTCCAGACCCTTCACCACCTTAGTCGCCCTCCTTTGGACATGCTCCAGTTTCTCCACATCTTTTTTGAATTGTGGTGCCCAGAACTGGACACAGTATTCCAGGTGGGGCCTGACTAAAGCTGTAAAGAGTGGCACTATTACTTCCCTCGATCTAGACACTATACTTCTATTGATGCAGCCTAGAATAGCATTGGCCTTTTTAGCTGCCGCATCGCACTGTTGACTCACGTTCAACTTGTGGTCTACTTGGACTCCTAGATCCCTTTCACGTGTGGTCTCATTCAGCCAGGTGTCCCCCATCCTATATTTGTGCATTTCATTTTTCCTCCCTAAGTGCAGAACCTTACATTTCTCCGTGTTGAATTTCATTTTGTTAGCGTTGGCCCAGCTTTCTAGTCTATTCAGGTCATTTTGAATTTTGATCCTGTCCTCTGGGGTATTAGCTACTCCTCCTAATTTGGTGTCATCTGAAAATTTGATAAGTATGCCCCCCCAGTTCTGTCATCCAAGTCATGATACAATCCTCCAGTGAGGTCCTTGAGCTGCCTCAGAGATTACAGAATCACAGAATCATAGAGCTGGAAGAGACCACAAGGGCCATATATCATCCAGTCCAACCCCCTTCTGCCATGCAGGAACTCTCCTCTTACAGCTAAGATAATATCTATAATATAATATAATATCTCTAATATTATAGTAGTGCTGCTGCTCTCTCCCACTTTGACTGCTCCAGTCTGGCTGCCTTCTGTGCAGCAAATCCAGTGATTTGCATTTAGAATATTATCCTCAGAAAGAGATCCCTTATGTAGGCCTCAGTGAACTACAAACCCCAGAAAGCAACAGGAGGAGGCAACCAGTCTAGAGTAACCTCCTCAGAGTAACTAACAACAAGGCCCTCTCTGGGCCTTTGAGGATTGGAAAGTGTCGGGCCTCAAAGAGGCTGACAGGGATTTGTGAGCCTACATCTCCCAGAACCCTCCAGCCATGACTACACTGGCAGGGGGACTCTGGGAAATGTAGTTCTTCTGTAAAGGGCAAGGCAGCCACTAGGGGGAGGCTCCTGAGGCGGCCTTTTTTCAGCTAGGCCTGGAAGTAGAACAACTCAAACTCTCAGTCCCTGCTGCTACTGCTGCCCAACCTGTAGCTGCTGAGGGGGAGGAGGCCTCCTGGGCCGAGGGTGCGCCTCAAGCACTGCCAGGCCGCCTCAGCCGAGGAGGAGGAGGAGGAGGCCCCTTCTTCTTCTTGGCTCGGGTCGAGGCCTAGGCCGAAGCACTGGGCCCAATGGCGCTCCAAGGCGGCAGAGAAGGCCTCAGCCATGATGGCGAGGCCCAGGAGGGCGCCCTTTTTCAAAAGAAGGAGGCCTCTCTCCTCCTCTTCCGGGGAGAGGCCTTGGCTGAGGAGGGAGGAGGAAGATTAGAGAAGAAGCTGCGTCCACACTGGGGGAATAACCCGGTTTGGGACCGCTTTAACTCTATTTGGCTCAAGGCTATGGAATTCTGAGAGTTGGAGTATGTTGTGGGGCCCAGAGCGGAGCTCCGCTCCGCTCTGGGCCCACAACATACTCCAACTCCCAGAATTCCATAGCCTTGAGCCAAATAAAGCGGTCCCAAACCGGGTTATTCCCCCACTGTGGATGCAGAGAGAGTCTGACAGACAAGGCCCGCTGTCAAGGGAAGACAAGGTTTAGAGGTGATAATGATAGCCCTGTTTAAATATCTGAAGGGATGTCATATTGAGGAGGGAGCGAACTTTATTTCTGCTGCTGCAGGGAACAGGATCCAGAACGATGGATTCAGGAAAAGAGATTCCACCTCAACATTAGGAGGAACTTCCTGACAGTAAGGGCTTTTCGACAGTGGAACACACTCCCTTACAGGGCAGTGGAGTCTCCTTCCTTGGAGGTCTTTAAGCAGAGGCTGGATGGCCATCTGTCTCAGGGGATGCTTTGATTGGGAGTTCCTGCATGGCAGGGGGTTGGACTGGATGGCCCTTGGGGTCTCTTCCAACTCTAGGATTCTATGTCTCACAAAACTACACTTCCCAGGACTTTATAGCACGGAGCTAGGGCAGTTAAAGTGCACCTACTTCCTGCTCAGCCATGAAATATCCACTGGGTGACCATGGACAAGTGACACTCTCTCAGCCTCAGGGGACGGTAATGGAGAACCCACTCTAAACAACATCTTGCCAAGAAAACCCCAAGATAGGTTTGCCTTCATCGCTGTGTGCCTTCAATTCGTTTCCGACGTACGGCGACCTTGTCACAGTGTTTTCTTGGCAAGAGTTGTTTGCAGGAGGTTTGAACTGAGGCTGAGAGAGTGTGACTTGCCCAAGGTCACCCAGTGGGTTTGATGGCCGAGCAGGAGGTAGGTCCACTTTAACTGCTCAAGCTCCGTGGCCGACTTGAGAATTAAACCCTGGCCTCCAGAGTCACAAGAGATTATCACACCAGCAAAAAAGATGGGAGCATAGTGGGATGCAATGATTCTCGCACAACACTGTGCAATGTCACAATTATCTCATGAATAAAGAGGAGGAATTATAGCACTACTTTTTATTCATGGGATTTTCTGTGAGTAAAAAGTGGTGCTAGAATTCTTCTTTATTCACAGGATAATAGCAACATTGTGTAATAATCATTGCCTTATCACCCAATATTGATGGGGGCATCCCGCCTATGCTCCTGTCTTTTTTGATGGTTTGATAATCTCTGTAGTCCAAGACTCAAGCCACTACACAAGGCTGGCTCATTGGGTTTTTGTTCCTTCCTTTCCAGCCAATGCTGGTTAAGAAAAGAGCTCTTCAAATGCTCTACAGGCTGTTGGAGCAGAAGGAGGTCAAGTCCCATTATATACATTATTATTACAGTGGGCCCTTGGTATCCACTTGGGTTTGGTACCAGGACCCCCGTGGATACCAAAATCCATGGATTTTCAAGTCCCCTTAAATACAATGGCATAGTAAGATGGTGTCCCTTATATAAAATGGCAAAATCAGTGTTCACTTTCTGGAATTTCTATATTTTTAAAATATTTCCAAGCTGTGGATATTTGAATCTGTGGATATGGTGGGCCAATTGTAATTCCTCACGCCTAGAGGTCTCCATAGTGAATACTTGTATAGCTGGTATTGGGTCCTGCATATTAGGTTACCCCCTCTTGCATTGCCAAGTTGAGTGTCTCCCCAAATTAATTCAGGTAGATTCCAACTATTAGTGGAAGCTCTGCTAGCCCACACATTTAGGGTAACACAACCCCTTGAATTTCATAGGGTTTTCTTCAGCAAGGAATACTCAGGGGTAATTTTGCTAACCTTATATATGTTTAATATTCTTTTTTCTTAAAAAAATCAATTCTGATTTAAATTAAAAGCAACCACTCTGGTTTATATTCAGCCTGCTGACTTCAACCAGGTTATGGGTCCATAAAATCAATGGGTGTGCAGGAGCAAGAAGATGAACTTTATGTATGTTGGACTGGATATTGTGTTTCAGGGATTGGAAATTTACTATTTTATAATTCACTCCAGCAGATGTGAAGTACAGTCAGAAACAGCTACAGGATTGGGCATCAGGGAACTCAGCAAAGCCTCAGGAAAACAAGTGAATTTTCATTATTACTCCAAGGGCCTAGTGCAACGGAAATACAACTTCCCCATTCTCATTCCTATCACAGTACTATCCAAGAAAAAGCTCTTCTTCCGCCACTACCTAATTTCTCCTACATTTACTACAACTAAAGGAGATTAAAATCCTCATATTGCCAAGAGGTAGGCACTGAAAACGTACACAAACAATCCACCATTTTATCACCTCAGTGGTGAGTTCAAGACAATAGTTAAGTGGCTAACATCAGATCAGAACAAAATGCCTGTGTCACAGAAATGTCATTTGTTGTGGCACCAGAGCTCTGTGACAGGGAAGGCTATGTCTCACAAAACTACAGCTCCCAGAATTCCATAGCATTGAGTCATGACAGTTAAATTCCATAGCATTGAGTCATGACAGTGTCAACCTGGATTATTTCTGCAGTATGGACACAGCTTCAGTGAGTCCCTTAAGTTTATTGCATGGGGCTTGGAAAACAGGAATGGAGTGGAACAGGGAATGGAAAGGGGGAAAAAACACATGTTATTGCACAGGAGAACACTGATGCCACCGGGAGTCCCCAATCCATTCCCTATCTGTCCTACAGCAGCCAATTTTGAAGGATGATTCTGAACAGTTCTTCAAAATCAGCTGTTGGGGAATGGATTGGGGACTCCCAGCAGTACTGGCAGTGTTCTCGCATGTGATAACATATGTCCCCCCCCCCCTTCCATTCCATTCCACTCCTTTCCCATTCTCCAAGCCCTGTGCGATAAATATACCTGTTAGCATCAAATCCTGGGCCTCTATGCTGCTTTCTAGGGACAGGTTTTATGTGCTTTGGTTAGCATCTTCCAGGTGTATAACTATGTATATTTGCCCCCCAAATATGCATTCCCCCTGCTGTGAAATTTTCCTTCACTCCCCAAATGTCTAGCATTTCAGAAACCTAACACGGTGCAACACAATATATCCTAATTCAGCATACACCTTTACTAAGAAGATGAAGGAAAGCTTGAATAAAGGAGCAGCAGAGAAAGGTAAGTAGAGACAAAATGTGTAGGTCCCTCCACATTCGCTGGGGTTAGGAATGAAGAACCCCTGTAATGTAGAAAAAACTGCAAATAAAAAGTACTTTTATTTTAACCTAAGAGCACACCTCTCTAGGAATTTCCAGGTCCTCCAGGGGAACTTTATGGTCAACATCTATCTGCAGTTGATCATAGAATAACGCTGGAGGACCTACAAATGCCTACAGAATTGTTTTCTTCTGTTGTCATAAGGTGTATGCTGAATTAGGAAAATGGTTCTCAATTGGAAAAGGGGTCAGGCAAGGCTGCATACTATCACCCTATCTATTCAATCTATTTTCAGAAAACATTGTTTGCAGAGCAGACTTGAAGTGAAGATAATAGGAACATTAACAACCTAAGATATACAGATGATACAATGCTACTAGCAGAACCCAACAAAGACTTGGAGCAATTACTGAAGAAGGTCAAGGAATAAAGTGACAAGGTTGAATTAATGCTGAACATGTTAAAAAAACAAAAATAATGACCATGGAAGATCTACAAGAATGCATCCTAGATAATGAGAAAATTGAAATACTCAGAGTTCCCATACCTCGGGTTAAATAATGATCAGAATGGAGACTGCAGTCAAGAAATCAGAGGAAGAATAGGACTGGGTAGGGCTGAAAGAACTGGGCAAGATCATAACATTTAATGACATAACCCTGCACGCCAAAGTGAGGATAGACCAACCCATTGTATTACCCATCACAATGTGCGGATGTGAGAAGTGGACAGTCAAAAAAGTAAAATAGGGGGGAAATTGACTAATTTGAGGATGGAGCAAGCTTGTTTTCTGCTGCTCCAGAGAATAAGATCTGTAGCAATGGATCCAAACTACAGGAAAAGCAATCCCACCTCAACATTAGGAGAGACTTCCTGACAGTAGAGTTGTTTGACAGTGGTACACACTCCCTTGGAGGGTGCTGGAGTCTCCTTCTTTGGAGGATTTTAAACAGAGGATGGATGGCCATCTGTCAGGGATACTTTATGATTTCCTGCATGGCAGGGGATGGCCTGATGGCCCTTGTGGTCTCTTCCCACTCTATATGACTATGAAAACCAGGATGATTGATCAGCCTCCACCATACACATCTGGAGACGCTGCATCCAGCTTTGTAGGTCATCTGTAAAAACTTGACTGAAGGCAGATTAAAAGACAAACAAGGAGGTTAGGTGGCCCATCCTGAGTGTTACTATGGAAACTTTAACTTGTGTTCCATAAGCACCGTGGTGCATATGTAGCTCAGTGGACACTGGACTCTTTCAAACGGGGAGGAATTTCTCCCAACTCCGAATGGAGCCAATGCGGATTTATGTAAATTCGCTTGTTTAGCGAATTTACATGAACCCCTGCTCCGTTCGGAATTACTTCCCATTACCCGAAATTAACCCCCTCCTGCCCGAATTTGCATGCGAAGCTTTAATTCGCAATAAGGTAAAACCCATGATTGCATTCGAATTGGCTTCCCTCCTGCCCGAATTTGCATGTGAAGAGTTAATTTGCAATAACATAAAACCCATGATTGCATTCAAATTGACCTTAAATTATACTTCCAATTTAGCCTTGTATGAAAGAGTCCACTGTCACTCAGGTTTAGTTTCCTTTTTAGGAGAGCACACTATGGGCTCGATATGATTCTAAAACATCTGCTTTATTTACAAACACATAAGTAAAGCATAAGTTGAAGCAAAGAACAGACCCTATTCACCCTACATATATGCCTGTGATTTTGTGGAGGGAGGCCCAAAACAAGCTACTTGAGCCAGCTTTCATGACCCTTGCTTTCTTGAGGTGTTATTCAGTCATTGAAAATGAACCAGAAAATAAATCTGGGTTGAATCGTTGTTGTTCACATGCATTTCGAATGAACTCAAGTTTTTTGGGGGGAGGGGTGGAGCTGACAACCCATTTAATTCAGGATAATCGCTCTCCCCCCTCCCCCCATTTTTCTAAAAGATTTTCACTGTCTGCTGATGAATTGGGATAACATTTGGCATGGCTTGAAACGTGTTTCAAATACGTCTTCCTCATCATCAACTTGATCTTTATTTGAGTGCTGGCTTATGTGAGTAACAAAACTTGCAGAGATGCACACAGATGCAGATCCATGATGTGAATAACAAACTCAGAATGCGTGGGTGAGATTACCAGTATTCACATGGTTGTGCTAAAAAACCCCCAACATCTTTGAAGAAGACTCGGCAAATGAGTTTATGTGAAGAACGCAAGTAACAGAAGAAGATGGAGGGTCATGGCCTTGTCTTTCCTTTCACAAACTGCACTTTGGACACGGGAACTCTACGTCTTCCCCAAGCCCACTGCAACGCTCAGAGGGTTTCTGAAAATGGTGGAATGGTTTTGTGCAGCTGCTTGCCTTCTACCTTACCAAGCCTTATTGTCTCTTCTGGGCAATCATGTCTTCTCATAATATGGCCAAAGTACAACAGTCTTAGGTCTAATCTGTACTGCAGAAATAATGCAGTTTGAACCCACTTTAACTATCATGGCTAAGTACTATGGAATTCTGGACCTCGTGGTTCTGTGAGATATGTAGCCTTCTCTGTCAGAGAGCTCTGGTGCCACAACAAACTGCAAATCCCTGGATCCCATAGCATGGAGCCATGATAGTTAAAGCAAGTAGGCAGGCATTAGGAGAAGAGGAAGACTGCATTTTAGATGGACAGACTCAAATCAAGGAAGCCACAGCGGCCCTGAGTCTGCAAGACCTGAGCAGGGCTGTTGATGTCAGAGTGACTTGGAGATTTTTGTTCAAGGGGTCACCATAAGTTGAAGTCTACTTGACAGCAGTTAACAATAATAATAATAAAATTTATTTCTATCCTGCCTTTTCAATAAGATCAGGACGGCTTACATCAATAAAAACATAAAACATAATAAAATCTTCCCACTGTTTTTTCACATAGTTGGGTGGTTCGGTGTATAAGAGACACATAGCTGGTGACTTTGACAACAGTATTTCTGCTAGCCATATAGTAAGTGTGCGCCAGCTCCAGATGTATTGGAAACCAATCATCCATAGTCAGCATGGGGAGAATGGAATAGTAGTCCAACATATCTGGAGGGTATTAAGTTGAAGGAGGGTACTATAGAGGAGTCTCACAGCCAGATCAGTCTTCCTACAAAAAGGTTAATGTCTATAATGTTTGCTCATGTTTGTCAAATGTCACATTGCCAAATGTTCTTTATATATTTATAACTTATTAATATGTCTCACGTTGGGACTCCCCCCCCCTTTTAATTGAGAATCTGTATCATGCAGTATCTTAAATATCTTAAAATGTATCTTAAGTATCTTAAAATGTATATTATGCTGAGTGACTGAGGTATGCAATATATATATATATATATATATATATAATAACAATAATAATAATAATAATATTTATTTCTTACCCGCCCCTCTGTAAAACAATCGAGGCGGGGTACAACAAGGTTAAAAACAGATTACAGATTAAAATAATTCAAGAATTCCATCCCAACCTCCCCCCCTTAAAATAGGATTAAATTAGTTAAGTTTAAAATTAAATTACTAACAATAAAAGTACCATACAACATAGTACACAAAACCGCAATGCTGGCCACAGCATGGGTAGCAATAAAATACAGAGGGCGGGGGGGGGGGGGATAAGGAGTTGGGAATTGGCTGAAAGATTTTAGGAGCCAGGTAGATTATACAGTTTCAGGGAAGGCCTGCCGGAAGAGATGCGTCTTTAAGGCTGTTTTAAAACAGTCTAGTGATGTGATGAGACGCATCTCGTCCGGCAGGCCATTCCATAGCCTGGGAGCAGAAGCAGAAAAGGCCCTCTGGGAGGCCTGCGCTAACCTAGTCTTCATGGGCTGCAACAGATTTCTCCCAGAGGACCGAAGCGTGCGATATATATATCGATCACCATGGCCTAAGAGTGAAAAAATAACCCACTGGACTTGATCACTTTCACCACTGCCATTCCCTTCTCCTTTTGTGTCATGTCTTTTTAGACTGTAAGCCTGCGGGCAGGGAACCATCTAGTCAACAATTTGTAAGCTGTTCCGAGAGCCTTTGTAGCTGAAGAGTGGAGTACAAATACTCCAGATAAACAAAACAAATAATAAATAAAATTTTCATTTAGAATTTTTACCTACTTTCCAGCTTACCTGCCTTGCTTAACCAGGTGGCTCTCAACACATGATGTAAGTCAAGAATAAAGTAACAATCCGAATTAAAACATGCTCCTTGGTACTGTAGCACTTTCATATGCATTTTCAGAAAGACCACTCTTCCTCATATTTTGCATGAAAAGTAGTAAGCTAATTGTTGATGAATCACTAGGGGGTGCTGCATCATCTTTAGATCCCCAAGAACTGCTGTTGATAGATGCCTGCACATAAATATTTGCTTAGTTAAATGAGCAAGAGAGAGATTCATCAGCCTACCATAATACTGACTGAAGTGGGAAACAATGTCTTACTCTCAAAAATTCCTCCAGTTATCTCCTCCTCTTCTTTAGGAAGCTAAGAACAGAAGTTTTTAATATACTTTCCTTGTGGTGGTGGTGGTGGTGTGCTTTCAAGTAGTTTAACTTATACGCAACCCTATCATGGGGTTTTCTTGGCAAGATTTGTTCAGAAGTTTGTCATTGCCTTCTCTCAGGCTGAGAGCGTGTGACTTACTCAAGTACACCAGTGGAGTTTATGGCTGAGTGGGGAACTGAACCCTTGTCTCCAGAGTTGTAGTCCAACACTCAAACCACCCTGCCACAGTGGCTCTCACTAGCAACATTGTTATTTTAATCTGTCTTAAAACTTGTGTAATTAACCACAGCTTTATTTCCTAATATTAATATTTAACTTATAGAACATAAAGAGATTCACTGGCCAACTACTTGTTGACAAAGGCCAAAACGCACACCTCTTGGTGAGCTTTTTTCAGGGACTTTCCATGATCTGGACCAAGGCTAAACTAGGACCAGTTTATAGTCAAGCAACAGCCTTCCCGTACATATGTACAGTAGAAGCGCATTCGTTTAGAGTGAATGCAGAAAAAATGATCTGGCATTGATACCTAGGGGGCTCTAAAGATTTACTGACAGGCTTAAATCTTTATGCCATAGTAACATTTGGCCAACTGCTCTTCTCATTGGGAATCTACCAAAGTAGGTTTCCAATGGAAACCTAAAAGTCAACATAGGTTCTCTCAAAAAACAAGTCATGCAAGACTAAACTTATCTCTTTTTACAAGCTTGGTAGCTGAAGGGAATGCTGAGGGTATAGAATCATAGAATCATAGAATCATAGAGTTGGAAGAGACCACAAGGGCCATCCAGTCCAACCCCCTGTCATGCAGGAACTCCAAGTCAAAGCATCCCTGACAGATGGCCATCCAGCCTCTGCTTAAAGACCCCTAAGGAAGGAGACTCCACTACACTCCGAGGGAGTGTGTTCCACTGTCGAACAGCCCTTACTGTCAGGAAGTTCCTCCTAATGTTGAGGTGGAATCTCTTTTCCTGCAGTTTGCATCCATTGTTCCGCGTTCTAGTCTCTGCAGCAGCAGAAAACAAGCTTGCTCCCTCCTCAATATGACATCCCTTCAAATATTTAAACAGGGCTATCATATCACCTCTTAACCTTCTCTTCTCCAGGCTAAACATCCCCAGCTCCCTAAGGTGTTCTTCATAGGGCAAGGTTTCCAGACCCTTCACCATCTTAGTTGCCCTCCTTTGGACATGCTCCAGTTTCTCCACGTCTTTTTTGAATTGTGGTGCCCAGAACTGGACACAGTATTCCAGGTGGGGCCTGACCAAAGCAGAATAGAGTGGCACTATAACTTCCCTTGATCTAGAACCTATACTTCTATTGATGCAGCCTAAAATTGCATTGGCTTTTTTAGCTGCCGCATCACACTGTTGACTCATGTTCAGCTTATGGTCTACTTGGACTCCTAGATCCCTTTCACATGTGGTCTCATTCAGCCAGGTGTCCCCCTATAGGATGGGTATAGCATATCTTGATTTCAAAAAGGCCTTTGACGAGGTTCCCCATTCTTGCAAACAAGTTTGTAAAATGACAATGCAAATGTTAGGCAGATTAGTAACTGGTTGACTGTCCAAATCCAATGGGTGCTAAGCAATGGCTCTTCTTCATTTTGGAGAGAAGTGACTAGTAGAGTGCCACAGGGTTCTATCCTGGACTCAATGCATCTTTAGCAACGACTTTAGCAACGACTTGGATGGGCCAAATCAAACACGATGAATTTCAGCAGAGAGAAATATAAGGTATTGCACTTAGGCAGAAAAGATGAAATACATAAATTTAGATTGGGGAACACCTGGCTTAACGAAATTGTCTACTAGAGTCCTAGTAGACCACAAGTTGAACATGAGTCAACAGTGTGTAGCGGCAGCTAAAAAGGCCAATGTGATTCTAGGCTGCATCAATAGAAGTATAGTATCTAGATCAAGGGAAGTAATACTTCCAATCTGTTCTGCTTTGGTCAAGCCTCACCTGGAATACTGTGTCCAGTTCTGGGCACCACAATTCAAAAAGGATGGTGAAATGCTGGAGTGTGTCCAAAGGAGGGTGAACAAAATGGTGAAGGGTCTGAAAACCACAAAGCCCTATCAGGAGAGACTTAGGGATCTGGGGTATTGAATAGCACTGGGCCCTCCATTTTGAGCATAGTTTCAAGAAAGAAAGAAAGATTACATCTGCACTGCAGAAATGATGCAGTTTGACACTCCTCCAGCTGCAGTGGCTCCATCCTATGGAATCTGGGGTTTGTAGTTTGCTGTGGCACATTTAAAAAACAAAACAAAATCTCCCATAAAACTCCAAATCCCAGGATCCTGTAGAGTTCAGCCCTGGCAGCTCAAAGTGGTACCCCACCTGGATGATTTCTGTAGGGTGGACGTAGACTGAAAGTCAGAGAACATCTGGTGCCACCACCCCACACAAACTCTCAGTCCCAGGACTCTAAAGGATGGTGCCATGGCAGTGAAAGCGGGATCAGGCAGCACTTACTCTCATAGAATCATAGAGTTGGAAGAGACCCCAAGGTCCATCCAGTCCAACCTCCTGCCATGCAGGAACTCCCAATCGAAGCATCCCCGACAGATGGCCATCCAGCCTCTGCTTAAAGACCTTTAAGGAAGGAGACTCCACCACCCTCCGAGGGAGTGTGTTCCACCTGTCAGGAAGTTTCTCCTAATGTTGAGGTGGAATCTTTTTTCCTTCAATTTGCATCCATTGTTCTGCGTCCTAGTCTCTGGAGCAGCTAAAAACAAGCTTGCTCCCTCTTCAATATGACATCCCTTCAAATATTTGAACAGGGCTATCATATCACCTCTTAACCTTCTCTTCTCCAGGCTAAACATCCCCAGTTCCTTAAGGCGTTCTTCATAGGGCATGGTTTCCAGACCCTTCACCATTTTAGTTGCCCTCCTTTGGACACGCTCCAGTTTCTCCACATCCTTTCTGAAGTGTGCTGCTCAGAACTGGACACAGTATTATTCCAGGTGGGGCCTGACCAAAGCAAAATAGAGTGGCACTATTACTTCCCTTGACCTAGACTTCTATTGATGCAGCCTAAAATTGCATTGGCCTTTTTAGCTGCCACATCACACTGTTGACTCATGTTCAACTTGTGGTCTACTTGGACTCCTAGATCCCTTTCACATGTGGTCTCATTCAGCCGGATGTCTCCCATCTTATATCTGTGCATTTCATTTTTCCACCCTAAATGCAGTACCTTACATTTCTCTGTGTTGAAGTTCATCTTGTTAGCTTTGGCCCAGCTTTCTAGTCTATTCAGGTCATATTGAATTTTGATCCTGTCCTCTGGGGTATTAGCAACTCCTCCTAATTTGGTGCCATCTGCAAATTTGATAAGTATGCCCCCAATTCTGTCATCCAAGTCATTGATGAAGATGTTGATGTTGTGGCAGCAGCAGCAGCCTGAGCAAGAGGAGGAAGGCAAGGCAGGACTGTCAGGAAGGAAGCCAGGCCCCCTCCTTGCTCCACTCTGGCTGCTGCTCTGGGCTGCCTGGGATGGGAGGGACTGCTTGCCTGCCTGCCTGGCTGCTTCTGCTGCGAGAGAGAGAGAGAGAGAGAGGCTTCCTTCTGGGCACTCCTTCCCTTCCCTTTCCTTGCAAAGAAGGTGCTGCTGCTTGCAAGCCAAGGCCCAGGCAGCCAGGTGGGGTGCTCTTCCATCGAGGTAGGTCCCCAGCCTGGCCCTCCTCTGCCAGGTTGGCCAGGCACATCCTCCTTTTCCCGGACCTGTCCTCCATTCCAGCCCTCTTCTGCTCCAAGAGGGGGTTCCAAAAAAAGAAAAAAATCCTGTCCCTTTGGAGCCAGGATGTTGTCATTTCTACCTTTTCCTCCAAGGTCCTCCATTCTGCAGTGCCTTGTCCTCCTTCCCCAGGGCAGGTCCTCCATTCCAGCCCCTCTGCTCCCAAACCTACCCCCCTTTTGGAACAGGAGTGGTGGACTGACATTTCTACTAGAGGAGTCTTTGGAGTTCTGGGGCTTTTCCTGCAGGGTCCTCCATTTTATGCTGCCTTGTCCTCCTTTCCTAGGACACGTCCTCCATTTCAGCCCTCTGCTCCAACTATACAGCACCCCCAACTATAAGGATGGGTTTATATTTCTAGGAGGGTTTGGAGCTTTGGTTTGGGGGTGTCCTCCCTTTTTCTGGAAGATCCTACATTTTCACCCTGCCTTGTACACCTTGACAGTGAGGACAGGCGTCCTCCTTTTCCAGGGCGCGTCCTCCATTCCAGCCTTCTGCTCCAGGAGGACTTCCCAAATCTTTGGAGATGATGACTGGATATTTCTGTTTTTGTTTTTGTTTTGGGAGGTCCTCCAGGCTTCCCTGAAAGGTCCTCCATTTTGAGGTGCCTTGTCCTCCATGGCAGTTAGGAGGCCCTCTCTGGTCACCCTGGGTCCAGGGTGACTAGGCCTTCTCCTTTTCCAGGGCCTGTCCTCCATTTCTGCCTTCTGTCCAGGAGGAAAAAGGCCTTCCCTTTTGAGCATGACTGAGAAGCATGAGATGTCCTCCATTTGGAGCATGACTAAGAAGCATGCATTTACATGTATGTGAGTGTTTTTAGCTTTTGTTGGTCATGTCCTACATTTTTGTGCGTGGAGTGGCCTACATTTTGAGGTCCTCCTTGGTTCTTACCTGGTCACCCCATCGAGGGAGCAGAGTGACTAGATGTCCTCCTAACCACCAAGGAGGGACAAGGCACCACAAAATGTAGGACTTTCCAGAAAAAAAAGGAGGATATGACCAAAACAAAAGCTCCAAACACTCCTAGGAGTTTATGACACCGGGTGTGCTAATTTCGGCCTTAAAGCGCGATTAAAGCGCACTTAAAGCATCCCGTAAATAAAGCGAAAATGGCGAGTAATTGCGTGAATGATTATCATATGCACTTGCACAAAGAAAGGACATTGGAGTTCATCACATGGGAGGAATTTCTCTCAATGGCAAATGGAGCTAATTCACAATTACGTGAATTCGCTAGTTTAGCAAATTTACATGAAATCTGAATGTGTTCAGAATGCGTTCAGAATGACTTCCAATTTCCCGAAAATGACTCCCCACTGCCTGAAATTGCGTGAGATACTCTTATACGCAATTACGTGAAACCCCATGATTGAGTTCGGATTGCCATTACAATATACCCCCAAATTCCGTTGTATGATAAACCCCACTATCACACAGGAGGAATTTCTCTCAATTTCAAAAAGAAAGAAAGAAAGCGGGGCCAGTTCAGAGTTGAGTGAATTTGCTAGTTCAGTTAATTTACGTGATTGCGTATTGACGCCGCATTGTGTTTGGAACTGCCCGAAATTGCCTCCCAGTGCCTAAAATTGCGTGTGATACTTTCTCACACAATAACGTGTGGGGGGGGGGGGACTGAAGATATCAGTCCTAGGCCTGCATATTGCTGTTTTAGTTCTTAATTCAGATGGTATGGAGGGGTATATTTCATGGCCCTGTGGATACTGGGAGATTCTTAGGAGTTTATCATACAACGGAATTTGGGGGTATAAAGTAATGGCAATCCGAACGCAATCATGGGGTTTCACATTATTGTGAATGAGTGTATCTCATGCTATTTCGGGCAATGGGAAGTCATTCTGAATGCAATCATGGGGTTTCACGTAATTGCGTATTCGAGTATCTCATGCAATTTCGGGCAAATGGGTGGTCATTTTCGGGAAATGGGAAGTCATTCTGAACACATTCCGAACGCAATCAGATTTCATGTACATTCGCTAAACTAGAAAATTCACGTAATTGCGAATTGGCTCCATATGCAAATGAGAGAAATTCCTCCCATGTGATAAACTCCTTAGATTCCAGGAAATTTAACATCCATTTGTGAATTGCGACACGCAAGAAAAGATACTTCTTTTGCAATCCATCCTCTGTGCGGCCACAGGCACCTTTGTTAGGCCGAGGACCCTGAATTTCTCAAGAAGCCTCCATGCTTTTGCATCAGCAAAACTTTAGGTGGTGTTGAGGTAAAACATACATTTTGTGCCTTTTGTTTGGCTAATTAAAGGCATGGTTGTTTTCTGGATTTTGGATGTTATTGCACTTTACTACCCACCAAAGAGAATGTTTATCTCCATGGTGCTGAAAAACCTACCCCACTGATATTTGCAGCTCAGTCTGCTGCAAAAAGCACAGGAACGGCGTGGCCCCAACATTCATTTTGCAACCAGTTGGCAACCCTGCCCATGGTTTCAGGAGCTGAGGGCCTGATGCAGAATTTGCTACCAGGCAGAAAAGCTGGATGTATGTCCCTGGCCCAGTCATCGACTGCGAAAGGGTGGGCAGGGCACCTGCAGAAAGGTAGGCAGCTTCCTGGCTTTCAGGAACTGAAACGTGGCATTCCTCATGGCAAGACAGCTTTGGGTGGGGTACGCAAATATCCTACTCTGTGTGTGCCAAGATTTGTGCTACTTTTCTTTTCAGTTTAATTTCTAACAGCTGACACTTACAGTAGGCTTTTTTAAAAGATCTACCCTGGAGGCTCAGGATTGCTGCAAAAACATATATGCTATAACAGCAAATTAGATGAGATCCTGTAGCACCTTTGAAACTACTGAAAAAATAAGTAGGCAGCATGAGCTTTCGTAGACTTCAGTCTGCTTCCTCAGCTATATTTGGTGAAGTGGAAGCCAGGGACAGACCTGTATAAGTCATTTGTGCGTGAAAATGTCAATTCAAATTCAAAATCCTGTGGATATGGAAATAAGGTGGCAAGATCTCTTTATATACTGATTTTACTGACTAGCATGGCTGTATCTTTGAATTATAGCAAGTTAGATGAGATTCTCAGCAGTAATATGATGTACAACAAAATCAGCGTTCAGCTAAGGCAATTTTTCTTTTTTACCAAGGTGGTAAATAGTTTTTAAAAGCTGTATCTGGCATGTACCATGTCAAAAAGGAAGTGGGAGTTAAATACACCTTTGCTGTCATGTGCTGTCAAGTTAGGTTGGATTTATGGTAACCCTATGAAAAGACTTTCAAGAGCCCTGGTCATCAACTGCCCTGGTTAGGTATTGCAAGCTTAGGTGCGTGGCATCCTGGATTGAGTAACGTATAGTATCCACAAAACAATACCTTTATTGGGCCAACTGAAATGCATAGTACTGTATACACATTGCAAGCTTTTGAAGCTCCACTGGCTTCTTCGTTAGGTAAAAGAGTTAAGAATTATACAAAAGCATTTGGTCAACATGTTGTGGCTGTGGTCCTCAGTTCAGATGGTATGGAAGAGTATTCATGAAGGTGGGCAACTCCTCCTTCTCGTCATTTGGATACTGGGAGATTCTGTCCCACACCTGTAGTGAAGTCTTCCTCATTTCTTTCTGCCTTCCACTTTTCCAGATTTTCCCTGCCTTCCACTCTTTCCCAGCAAGTCATGTCATCTCATAAGTTGTCCAGATATGATAGCATCAATTTAGTCATTTTGGACCCATTTATCGGTCTTTTTGGCAGTCCAGGTTATCCATGTAACTCTTCTGCAGTACCTTGTTTCAAAGGAGCTGGTTTTCTTCCTGACAGGCATCTTCACTGCTTGGCTTTCAAAACCATGCATAGAAATCAGAAATACAATGGCATGAATGATCCTGACTTTTGGTATTCAGTGATATATCTTTGTGCTTGAGGGCCTTATCTAATTCCTTCATTGATGGAAAATCCTTCGATAAAAAACAAATCCCTGCATGTAGCAGATCAGCCTGTCAGTAACAAGGGTTCCAGCCCAGCCAAACCTTCTCTCTTTTTTGCATGGGGAAGTATTCTGTCATACAGATTTCCATATGATGGTTTAAATAGCATAGCCCAGATGGAGATATACCACCCCAGTGAGAAATATGCCTCAAAATGCCCAGGACCATCTCCAGCAGCACATTCTGCCTGCTTGCCTTGCTCTCTTCCTTAAATTCAGAAAAATGGGTTCATACTGGCTTGAATGTTCCCAGGTTGGCTCAAAAATGTGCAACAAATAAATGACTTCCTTTGTGGCATTAGATGGCAAAGATGCTGCATGTCCCATTGTAACACAGTGCCATTTCCTTTGGAAACTCTTTCTATATTCCAGGTTTGGGCAACTTTGGTTCCTCCAAATGTATGCGGTTTAATTAAACTGCCAACAGCCTTCGTCAGCAGGGAATATTAAACTGCCATCAGCCTTTGTCAGCAGGGAGGACAGTTGGGAGTTGCAGTTCAACATAGGTTGCCTCAACTTTGGTTAAAATGCAACAACAGAGAGACACTTTCTTCTTGCAAGAAAAGTTGTACCACTGGTTCCCTGCTGAGTTGGTATTCGCATACCACTCATGACTAATCCTGTTTAGTTATCTCCTGCAGATCGAGCAGTACCTTGGGAGAACAAGCATTAAATGATCAGTATTCATGGCTGTGAGCAGAGGATCCTAGTTGTACTTGTTGCACTTATCAGGACAGGTCTTGTATTATGGTGAGCAGGAGAGCTCTAGAGTTCCTTTTCCATCCTCAGAAGCTGGCAAGAGGGCTTGTGGGTTTGATTGAAGGGATAATCTTGAGGTCCTTCACAATTCCATAGATGGCAGGAGTTCAGCTTCTTTTCCTGCTGCAATTCCTGAGAATCTAGAAGTAACTTGGAAGCACATCAACCACATTACAAGTCTTTGCCATCATATCCAGGTTCAGAAGGAAAAGCTGGATCTTGTACTTGTATCATGCTTTCCTGACACAAGTGCCTTTCACAATAGTATAAATATGAGGATGATCTCCACCAGGCTTTAGAAGAGCACTGAAGAAGGTTGTTTACTTGCTACTATGTCCAGCATTAGCCATCCTTCCCAACTTCAAACTTGGAGATGGGGTAAGAATTCATGATCTTACATACTGGTAGTCTCTGAAATAAAGTTAGAGAGAGGAGTCTACACTTTTGGGTAACAGGTAAAATTTGGGTTGAATGCCAGGCCCATGCAAAAATTTTGGACCTCTGGTATTATACTTAAGTTGTTTGCTGACTAGTATGTATTTTGTGCCCTTTCAGGTCTACCAGAAAAATATTTCTGAGATCCCCTCCCCCTTTTTGGGGAGTGATGATGATGATGATGATGATGATGATGATTTGTGCTATGTAATGGTGCAAACCTGACACTGTAGATATTTTTGCTGAAAGAAGCCAATCTAAGCCTATGTTTGGGAATCTTTTGACCTCAGGGTGACCGGTTTCGGCTCTTTAAAGGGAGGGCACACTTTGGTTATAGACATAGCTTTGTTATTAATTGTGTATGTGTATATCTATACATTAATTTCTTCTTTGCTTTTTCACAGTTGAAATGTATGATAGAAATACATAAATTAAATTAATTGCTGTTGTTTTTAATGATGTGCCATTTTTCAACACATAGTGTTCCCAGGGTAGTGGGAATACTGATTAAAATGCAAATTTAATACATAATTAAATGGCATTCTCTGTGGTATTTACTGTCATTAGTTGCCTCTAATAGTGTAATATCATTTCACCAATATAAAATGGCATTTTATAGAAGGGAACTGCTACACTTTCAGGATGCTGTTTGCATTTATGGTAGCAGAGAACTTTGCAGGGAGAATACCCACCACCACCACCACAACCACCACCACCCCCCGCGCACGCCCCAAAAGCAGAATATGCTGCTTTTTTCTCAAAAAGTCCAGACACTGCTCCCTGGAAGAAGATTGCTATTTGATAGAGAATTTGGCATTTCTTTTTAGATCCCATCCCTTAAAACTCAGGGTAAGGTTAGCTTCCAATATTTTGACCCTTGTCTCTTGTTTTGAATTTCTTTGCCATTGAGAGTGCTAGGGGAAAAAAACACCTTCCGTTTTCAAAATGTAGCTTCCCACCAGATTCTGTTTCTTAAAGTTCATTACACTCAATATGCTTCTGTGAATCTTGTTTCACAGAAAAACAAACTGGAGAGCTAAAATATGTATGTGTGTGCATGAGAGAGAGAGTTATTAAAAAGCAAACCAATAGTACTTTTCCCATGTTTACCCTTGATCCTAGAAGAATTCACTTAGTCATTAAAATATATATAAATATTTTGAAGAAATTAACAAACAGAACTAAAAATATGAAATGAGCAAAATGTTTTGGCTTCCGCCAGTTGCTAAAGAGTTGCATCCAAGTTGCCATTTTTGAACACTCTGTTTTCAGCATTCTTCAATAGATGAGGGTAATATCCTCTAGGCTAGTGTTTCCCACACTTTGATTCTCGAGAGAGTTTGGGGGTATAATGCAATGGCAATCCGAACACAATCATGGGGTTTCACGTAATTGCGTATTAGAGTATCTCATGCAATTTCGGGCAATAGGGGGTCATTTTCGGGAAATGGGAAGTCATTCTGAAGGCATTCCAAATGCAATTAGAAGTCACGTAAATTCGCTAAACTAGCAAATTTTCATGAATTCAAATTGGCTCCATTCGCAATTGAGAGAAATTCCTCCCGTGTGATAATCTCCTAGGAGTTTTTGACTTCAACTTCCAGAACCCCTAACCAGTTTTGCCAACAATCTGCAATTCTGGGAGCTGAAGTCCAAAAACAGCTGGAGGAGCAAAGTGAAAACTCAGCTTCTACGCTGAGGTCTTGTGGTGTCGGGATCTTAAGTCTATGAATCCAGAAATTTGCACTTTTGTTTGAAATGCCTGAGGCAGATGGCAAATCAGTACCAAACAGAGACAAATAAAAGCAGCTGTGATGTTCTGAGATGCAGTGCCTGGCCATTGGTTGCTCCACCTTCCTGGTCAGAATTGGAGATTTGCAGTTCCTGAAGCATGTAAGCAGGTCTGTGGTCGGTTTGCCCACAGTGCTAACCAGTTCTGGACATCTTGCTAGAGCCATCAACAAGGCATCAGTTGTAGCTTTCCACCAGCCATCAAGTCAACGACTGCTGGTAAAAGCTATGCTGGGCTGGAGGAGACAGGCAAGAAAAAGTGTCTCAATCCTGAATTTTCCAAATGTGGGTCAAAACTCTGCTGTCTGCACAACCCGCTCCCAAGGCAGGTTAGACACTTTGGGCAGTCTGCACAATGCAGTATCAAGCCATGCTGCATTGTTACTTTTTTTTGTCCCCTCTCCACCATGCTTACGCACTGTCTCACAAACATACAACCTGTGACCTACAGTTACCGCCCACTTCCCACCCAGATATCATTCCATTGGCTGGCTGCTCCTTTGATTGACCACACAGCCGCATGAGTGATGCACCGCCAGTATAGTGCATCGGTATGCAAGTGATACATTGGCAAAGCCCACTCATGGAGGACACCTATACATGCCTGCTTCACCCCTTTCCCCCCTTTTGGACTGTCTAGGTTTTTGTGTATGCTGTATTTAAATCCATTGCATTATTAGAGCTCATGTTTTTCCCTTGTCGTTCTGTATTGGCGCCAGGCTGTTAGTATGCTGGAGGGATGAAGTGTATTTTCCACCTTGAGTTGGAGTATCCCAGCTTCTTTTTGCTCCAGTTTTTAGCTCCGGAGCACAGCTTTGTTTTGCTTTCCACCCAGTTTCACCTTGTGCATCATCTAAACATCCCGTCTTCAAAGTGGTTAGAAGCGTCTTCATTTGGCCAGTGCCAAATAAAAACTACCCCCCCCCCCCCGAAAACATCAACCTACACCCTTGTGATTCAAAGCATTGCATCACTTGTAAATACATTAAACAGGCTGTCACTCTTAGGAGCACAGAGACTGGCAGGACCTACTTTATTGAACAACACATCATCTGCCAGTCCTGCAATATTATTTATGTGTTTCAGTGCGGACATACAGGAAAGGGCCTTTAGAACTGTCATTCAGGGAGCTCCTCTGGTGCCTCTGGCCAAACTACAATTCCCAGGATTCCATAGGATGCAGCCATGGCAGTTAAAGGGAAAATCATAGTGCTGTAACGGGGTAGTATGAAAGACCTCTTTGTTTCCCCATTTTATCACTTCCAGTATCAAGTCATTCACCTGTCCTCTCTGCTCTAGCTCCATTATCTCCCCTTTCCACTTCTCTGCTGCCATCTCCATGCTTTCTCCCTCACCCAATAGTGGCAGTGGGGCCTGTTCCTTCTTTCTGTATGAAGCATTGACTTCCATCTGCTTTGCCCTCTTTATAAGAATGTGTTTGGGGTCCAGATGGGGTTGAAAGCTAATTAAAGGAGTAACGATAGCAACTGGCTGGGGGCCAGTGATTAACTTTGAAGCCCTTCAGGATATCTGGTTTTTAATATATTTAAATATATATGCCAGTACTGTATAGTATAGTGGTTTGAGTGTTGGGACTATGACTCTGGAGACCAGGGTTCAATTCCTAGCTCAGCCATAAAACCACTGGGTGACCTTGGGCAAGTCATATGCTTGGATTGAGGCTGCAAGGGCTGCCGGTGCTTCTCTGGGTGCCTACAGACCGCCCCTTTTAAGCAGTCTGTAAAGCCCCCCCTAAGTCAGAAACAACTTGAAGGCACACAACAACAGTATATTTACATCATAGATTATTACCAGGTCAGTTTGCAGGTGGGAAAAAGAGGAATCCATGCATGCAACGCACATGTTCATGTTCACCAAACTGCCTACCCCAGGTTAGTATTAACTAATGCCAAGGAAAGATCTCCAGAGCTTTTCTAGACTTGATCTCTTGCTTCCTACTGTTTGGCTTTGTTTTACTAAGATAAGGTTGTTTTTCATGGGAACTAGAAGGAATGGGGAGGGGCTGGTACAATTTAAAGTCACGCCATCTTGAGGCTGAATTTGACACAGAATCTCTTTAACTTGGGAGTTTATCATATGACGGAATTTGGGGGTATAATGCAATGGCAATCCAAACACAATCATGGGGTTTCACGTAATTGCGTATGAGTGTATCTCACGCAATTTCAGGCAATGGGAAGGCATTCCAAACGCAATCATGGGGTTTCACATAGTTGCGTATTAGAGTATCTCACGCAATTTCGGGCAATGGGGGGTTATTTTCGGGAAATGGGAAGTCATTCTGAACGCATTCCGAATGCAATCAGATTTCATGCAAATTCGCTAAACTAGTGAATTTACCTGAATTCGAATTGGCTCCATTCACAAATTCCTCCCATGTGATTTTGAAGAGCCTTTTCTAGTGCAGATTCACACATCAGATTTTCTCCATCTCTAGTCAGAAGAGTGTGGTTTTCCAGATTGTTCTGGGTAAGAACTGTATCCTGTTAGCCCTTTTCCCAATCTTGTGCCAGCTAAGTGTCGGCGGGGGGGGGGGGGGGGATGGCCAACCTTTCTGGCAGTACTCTGGCAATCTGATTTAATTGTTATTTGGCTGCCGTGCTTGTGTGCTTAGCATTTACATTGTTTATGTTCAAGATTAGAGAAAGGAAAGCCAGCGAAGCTTTTTTTCCAGAAGGCCTTTTCTCTTGCGTAATAAGTGTCTTCTTCAAAGGAGTATGAGATTGCCTTTGGATTAACCATTTCCACAAGAAATCTACATGGTGATGTCCCATCCAAACAGCGGCTTCAGAGGGGAACCCATTGCCATCAGAGACCCCATTATGCTACTTATGGGGATGCTTCTTGTGTACCACCTCCACTGGAGGTCATATCTTGATGACAGCTTCCTATACTCCGCTGACTGGCTCATTTTATTGTCCTTTCTGGAGATAAGGGACTGATATTTTCACCCAGTGTTATAGAAAGTTTTAGAGACCAGGCAGGAACAAACACAACAAACAGCTTCATTTCTATACTGCTTCATACCGCCTAAGCAGTGTCTAAGCAGTTTACAACTGTAAGCTACTTGCCCCCAACAATCTGGCTACTCATTTTAGCGACTTCGGAAGGATGCAAGCCTGAGTCAAGCTTGAACCTTTTTGCTGGTATTGAACTCTCTACCTTATGGTTTTGAGTGAGTAGCTGCAGTTTAACCACTACACCACCAGGGCTCTTGTTGAACAGGAGCAAAAGTGCCTGTGATTGTCTGGTTTTCACTTACCGGTAGGAGTTTATCACTATGGACCTAATTTCGGCATTAAAGAGAGATTAAAACGCATTTAAATCATCCTGCAAATAAAGAGAAAATGACGAGTAATTGTATGAATGATTATCTCATGCAGTTGTGCAAATAAAGTGATGTCAGAAATGCATTGTCACTGAAATCCTGAAAGTAAAAATATGCGTGTGAAATCATTTCATGTAATTACGTGATTTTCCTGGGATATTCACTTGATAAACTCCTACCTTTTGTGTAAATGCTGATATTAACAGAACTGAGATGTTTCTTATGCATCTTTTCCACATAAATTTAGATTAGGGAAACTGGAACAAAAATGAATGTACCACTTCAGAAGTGATCGAAGGATGGGGACACAATAGACTCAAATTAATCAGCAGGATAGTTTGCAATTAGGCCTAAATACCCTGAAGACATCAGATCCTCTCTGATCTTGGAAGCTTACAACAGTCAATCCTGGTTATTACTTGGATGGGGACTGCCAAGGAATACTATGTATTGTAGGTTATATTTCAGGGAAAGGCAATGGCAAGCTGCCTCTGAGTATTCCTTGCCTAAGAAAACCCTATCAAATTCATAAGTGGACAGGGGACTTGAAGGCACAACCACAAAACAGGTTGTAATTTGAATAGAATAAGTTGTACTTACCTTTGGAAGGAAAGGTAACTTGGATGTATTCATAGGTCATGCAATGGAAAGGCATTTACATTACCTTCCAGAGTGTGAGGGATTTGGAACCAAGCCTGGACCTTTCTAAAAAAGCTAGCTCAGGCCACCTCAAAGGGGGCTAGATCCTTGCGAGACACAAGAGTATGAAAAACATTGAAGAGTGGCAAGGAAAAGTAAGTAGTAATGTTTGCTAACTCTTTATACTAAATGTATACAATTTGTATACTAATTGTATGCCACTTGATATCCAACACAGTGGTTTGTGTGTTGGCCTCTAGAAACCAGAGTTCAATTCCTTGCTTGGCCATGAACCGGGTGTCTTTGGGCAAAATTGTGTGCTCTCAGCCACAGGAGAAAGCAATGACAGATCTCTGAACAAATCTTGCCAAGAAAACCCCATGATACGGTTGCCAGGAGTTACCCTAAGTCAGAAACAACTTGAAGACACACAACAAGTGTGATCAGTGGTGATTTGTGGTTTGGTTCTCATCATGCAGCACACAAGAGGACCAGCCACTTATTCTGGGATTGACTTTTCTAAGGAAGCCCTGCTCACTCTCCTTCTCTCTCTCTGCTTCCCTCCTTCATTTCATTGCTGTTGTGTGTCAGAAGTTGGACTGTGGTGTCCGGAGGGCTGCAGACAGTCATATCTCTTTAGGAGTTCTTTCCCTTTAGATGCTCACAGCAGGAGCAGAGCATTTTCAATCTAAACATGTTGAGGAACAGCCAAGAGTCAGTAGCTGAGTTTGTTGTTTAATCACCAGTGGGCAATGCCTCTAAAATGATGAAGGAATGCAGCTCCCATCAGCCCTGAGCAGCACTCCATCATCATTTGACGGCCTTTGAGGTCTATAAAACTGTTTTACATGGAGAAGACCCTCAGTTCCATGCCAGCATCTTTGGTGTCAAAGCTTAAAAAGTGCAGACAGGAGCCCATGGCAGCTGCAACCAATAGTTGCCTGGCTGGGACAGTTGTCTGCAGGATCTTTTTATCTTGATTTTGCCTAATCATGCAGGTGTTCACATACTTGCAATATACAAACATTTGCATCATTGCATAATTTAATCTGATGGAGTTCTTCAGGATTTCCAGCCTTCAGGGGACTGTCTGTAAACTTCTAGGAGACACTTTGCATTGGTGAGAAATGGCACTAGAAGAGCTTGAAACTTGCTTTTCTTGTTTATTCATGTGTTGATACAACAGAAGATGAAAGATGAGCAATGTAATCCTGCATCAAATTCTGCTTTGTCTTGTGTGGCATGGAATGGGTTCTTGTTGAAATCTCTGGGTATTTCTTTAGGATCAACCCCAACTAGGTATACTACCTGTTCTGATCAAAAGGACACTATTAGGTTTTGTGGCTTTAGAATTGGACATTCTTTGTCCTGAAACTTGGGCCTTGTTTCTGGTTTATCATGTACTTTTCTATTTTTGTAATATCTGTTATAATAAATTTTCTGAAGCTTGTTTGCAACCTGTACCTCTGGATTTTTAAAGATCAGTAGTTCTATCACAGCAAAAACCAGCAAGAATCAAGTGGTGGTGTAGCATGTTGTTGTTGTTGTTGTTGTTGTTGTGTGCCTTCAAGTTATTTCCAACTTATGGCGACCCTAAGGAAACTCTATCAGTGGGTTTTCTTGGCAAGATTCATGCAGAGGAGGTTTGCCTTCACTTTCCTCTGAGGCTGAGAGCATGTGACTTGCCCAAAGTCACCCATCAGGTTTCTGTGGCCAAGCAGGGAACTGAACCCATCATAGTTCAACATTCAAACCTTTTCTTGACAAGATTTGCTCAGAGGGAGGTTGTCATTGCCTTCCTCCAATGCTGAGAGAGTGATGTCACTATATGCCAGTAAACTGCTTACAGTGCAGGATCTCCCCCCCCCTTTTTTTTTTCATAATAACTGAAACCTCTTTGGAGACATAAGGAGTATCTTGGGCACCACAAGAGGCATATCTGACCATCATTAACACAGATTAGAATGTGGAAGAGTAATTGGACATAAATTTGCACCAATGCAGATTATGCATATGCCAATTTTTTTAAAAAGGAGAAACAAACTTTTCTTGAAAATGTACAGGTTGTGTACCGTAGAAATCTGCAGCCCCTCTGGCTGTCTCCCTGGGATGTGTGGGAGGCAATGAAGCAGCAAGATTATCACAAAGCTGAGCTGTGCCTTGTTGCTGCCAAGAAAAGACAGTTCTGGATTTGGCTGCAGCCTGGCCAATTGAATCAATTTCCATTCCATCCTGCAGCATTTTTGCAGGTGGTGGCTTTAGAGTGAATGCACATGAGATCATTTAGTGTGGGGTGGTAAAGTCTTAATGCAATTAAACCATCCATTGTGTTCTTATGACTAACATGCACAAGTCTTTCTGGGATGCATCACGTGGCTCATATTAAGAGAAAACTACAGTTGCCCCTCTGTTTTCATACGGGATATGTCTCCCCCCCCCCCGAAAACAAAAACCGCCAATATTCAAGCCCTGTTGGCTTGAAGGGTGGTGTGTGCCTGTGCACCCCATTTTGTCCCCCTCCACTTGCCGCTCATGCATAAGCGAAGGACGCAGACCCCAAGTCCATGAAAACGGAGGGGCAACTCTATATCCCACATGTCTTACATTTCAAACTTCTATAAAAGAGGCACTTTAAAATGTCCTCCATTTTGACCATGACTAAGAAGCAGAATAGAGTGGCACTGTTACTTCCCACGATCTAGACACTACACCTCTATTGATGCAACCTAAAATCACATTGGCTGTCCGGGAAAGCTGCCAACACCCACTCACACAGCTGATAAGAGAGTCCTTAGCGAAAGATATACAGCAAGATGCCAAGGCAGTTCCTTTAGCAAACACAACCAAACGTAGTCCAAAAGAGAGTAAGCCAAAAACGGTCCGAGGTTCAGGGTAACCGAGAGCAACAATATCAGTCCAGTCCTAGGTCAGAAAAGCCAGAAGGGTGGTCAGCGGGTCCGATACAGGGTCTAGGAATCCAAAGCAGTCAAGGGTCTAGGAATCAGATACCAAAGCAGCCTTCTCTTAGGAAAACTAATAGTCTGTGATGAAAGTCCTCATCATTTGCCACCTGTTATAAATAACTCCCAGATCACAGCTGCTGCCTCCCTGATGAGGCTCTCTCTGCAAGTCTCTTTGACCTTCTCAAGCCCTGCTTTTCAGCTCTCCTCTGAGTAAAGGGACCTGAACATTTTCCACTATATTTTCCGAGTCCTGCCCTACTACTGGGGCAAGACTAGGCTGCTGAGCCCCAGACTCCATTGGGGCTGAGAGAGCAGAGCCGGGTCCTGGCTGGGCCACCTCTACAGGAGCTGGCAGGGTAAAGCTAGGACCTGGCAGAGCAGAGCTGGGGCCTGTCTCAACCTCAGATGGCACCTGTACCTGAGGGTCCAAGTCCTCCTCGTCTTCCTCCAAGTCCTCCTCCTCACGGCTGGCCATGACATTGGTCTTTTTAGCTGCTGCATTACACTGTTGGCTCATGTTCAGTTTGTGGTCTACTTGGACTTCTAGATCCCTTTCACACGTAGTTTCATTCAGCCAGGTATCCCCTATCCTATATCTGTGCATTTCCTTTTTCTGCCCTAAGTACAGTACTTTACATTTCTCCGTGTTGAATTTCATTTTGTTAGCTTTGGCCCAGCTTTCTAGTCTATTCAGGTCATTGGGGCTTTCTAGATTGGCAGGAAAGTGTGACATGAAGTTGCCTTTTCCTTAATGCTTAGCAGCTGCACCACAGCCTTTAGATGGAGCTGCGCTGTTCTGCAGTTTTTAAAAAAGAAGCTGGGAAAACCAGCACATTTTTAAAGGCGCTTCTTCTCCCCTAAAACGCAAAAAAAAGCATTTTCATGGCACACTTTCCCTTTTTCTCATCTAAAGGCTAGACTTTCATGCAGCCATGAACACACTTCTTTTTGCCAATCTAGATCAGGCCATTTTGAATTTGATCCTGTCCTCTAGGGTATTACCAGTAGTTACTCATCCTAATTTGGTGTCATCTGCAAATTTGATAAGTATGCCACCAATTCTGTCATCCAAGTTATTAATAAAAATGTTGAAAAGCACTGGGCCCAGTACCAAACCCTGTGGCACCCCACTGGTCACTTCTCTCCAGGATGAAAAGGAACAATTGTTGAGCATCCTTTGGGTGCAGCCAGTCAACCAGTTACAAATCCACATAACAGTTACCTTGCCTGCTGGAGATCTGTCCTTTTCTTCTCAAATACCTGCCACCACACAGTAATGTGAATATTGCTTCTAGACTATTTTGTGATGACACCGATCAATCCTTTATTAAAGTGGGCCCTTAGTATCAGCTGGGGTTTGGTCCCCGGAACCCCCTGTGGATACCAAAACTCATGGATACTCAAGTTCTATTAAATACAGTGGCATAGTAAAATGATGTCCCGTATATAAAATAGCAAAATTAGAGTTTGCTTTTCAGAATTTATATATTTTTTGCATGTTTTCAAGCTGTGGATGGTTGCATCAATGGATAAGGAATCCGTTGATATGGAGGGCCAGTTGTATTTTATTAAGTGATACTGAATATAACTTGCCAGCTTCTGCCAAGCTATATGTTCGAAAGCGTGCAAATGCAAGTAAATAAATAGGTACTACTTCTGCGGGAAGGTAACAGCGTTTGATGCAGTTATGCTGGCCACATACCACCAGAGCAGTCCTCAGACAATGCTGGCTCTTCAGCTTCGTAGCAGAGATGAGGACAACCCCCTACAGTTGGTAATGACTAGACATTTATGTCAAGGGCAAACTTTTACCTTTACCTTTATATAATCAAGTATAAGTTGGAAAACATTTGAACAACTTTGTTGTTGTGTGACTTCAAGTCATTTCAGACTTATGGCGACCCTATTATGGGCTTTTCTGGCCAGATTTGTTCAGAGGAGGTTTGTCATTTCTTTTCCCTGAGGCTGAGAGTTTGACTTGCCCAAGGTCACCCAGTGAGTTTCATAGCCAAGTTGGGAATTGAACCCTGGTCTCCAGAGTTGTAGTCCAATGCTCAAAGTACAATGCCATGCTGGCTCTGTTTAGGGATAGGCTACACTTTACATTTCCCATTTTTCTCAGTTCCCCTTTCCCCCATCTTAAGTCTATTCTGTGCTGTTTCTATATCACTTTGTAATTTTTTTTAAAAAAACCCAGTTTTTGTGTATTTTCCTAAAATATGTATTTGTCAGTACAAGTTTGCTACATATGCAGATTTTTTCTATGCAAATTTACCTAACATGTAGAGAAGAGCTAAATAAAATATAGAGCTGAGCCAGTGTGGTGTACTGGTTTGACTGTTGGACTAGGACACTGGGAGACCATGGTGACCTACTGGGTGACTCTGGGCAAGTCACACACTTTCAGCCTCAAAAGAAAGCAAGGGAAACCATTTCTGAACAAATTCTGCCAACAAAACCCCATGATGGGTTTGTTGTAGGATTGCCATAAGTCAGAAATGACTTGAAGGCGCACAGCACAACAGTAGAGAAGACAATGTTGGTTGCTTGATTCAGAAATGAATCATATGAGTTTTCTTAGATTATATGATAACAGCTGCCAGAATAATTTATGCCCGAGAATGGAGGGAGGAGAAGATATTGGAAATATCAGAATGGAAATGGAAGATGTGTGATTACATGGAGAATAACAAATTAACACAATTTTTAGAAATGTTCCTATAGAAAGATTTGAAAAGGATTGGGGAATGATGAGAAAACAGCCAAAGTCAATGCCATTCTAGAAATAAAGGTTTAGGTTTCAAGTTTAAAAAAAAGTGCTTAGTAAAAATAGGAAAAATGAATATTGGTTTAAGAACACATGTTTATTTCTGAGGTAAGCGTTAGGTAGTTATAAAATAGTTTATAAACCCACCATATAGTGATTTCTAAATATATGAAGAATAGAGAATGGGATGGGATAAAGGGACAGACAGATCAATAATTTGATAGTTAAATGGAAAATAAATTGCAAGAAAAAATGAAGATAGGAGGCAATATATGTTTATATGTTTTTAAAATGTTTAGTGTCATGTTTATGGTATGATGTTTATGATTGTTTTTTGTTACTGACATTAGTAAGTGTATAATTGGAATAAATGCCTTAAAAAGAAATAAATCCTACATAATTATGATGTAATGTTAGGGGACCATAAGTCCAAGGTCTGAAATTACCTTGCTGGCAGTCCACCAGCCACCAGCCAAAGCAGGCAACAGATTGGCACTTAGGTAAGGGAGGCAGGTCAACCAAGTGTGACCAAGCATGCAGGATTTGTACTTTTTTCTCTTCCCCCCTTTATTGCTAGCTGACTTACTCATCATTTTCCCATGCAGGGCAGTGCCAGCTGTAGTTAGCCACCTTGGACAAACAATCCTTTTTCTTTGTGGATACACTTCTTTTATGAAAGAGCTTCCAGGTGCCATGAAGGGATCTCATCCTTTCCATCTAATGGGATGGGGACCTTTCTTTGTTGATTCCAAAGGGGTGATGATGTGCCTCGGTGGGTGTAGGTTTTTTTGCTAGATGGGAATCTTGACATCTGCCAAAGCTGTTCTTTTGGGTGAATTTATTTTATTTATTTTATTTCAAGTATTTATCCACTAGCCAAAATAGCTCCCAGAGCAGCTTAAAAATTTCAGTCTAAATAAGGCACCACAGAGCAAGGAAAGGGAATGGCAGTAGGGGAAGGTTGTCCTTCTTTTATAAGGGGATTTAAAAAATAAATTCAGTGGAATTGTGCAAAGCTTTTGTGCCATTAAGAGCAGCTGGCAAAAAAATCAGGTTATTGTTACCTGCTTTCAAGACATTTCTGACTTATGGCAACCTTAAGGCAACCTTATCTTGACATGATTTGTTCAGGGCATGTGTACCTTTGAGACTGAGAGAGTGTAACTTGTCTAAGGCCACTCTGAGTTTTCATTGTAGAGCAGGGAGTTTACAGAAAAAGAGATTCCACCTCAACATGAGGAAGAACTTCCTGACAGCAAGAGCTGTTTGACAGGGGAAGATCCTCCATCAGAGAGTGGTGGAATCTCCTTCTTTGGAGGTCTTTAAACAGAGGTTGGATGGCCATCTGTCATAGGGAGTGCTTTGATTGTGAATTCCTACATGACAGGGAGTTGGACAGGATGGCCCTTGTAGTCTTTTCCAACTCTGTGATTCTATGAACCCCCTAATCCAGTAGTCACACTACTACACCATGCTTACCTGAATGCGTTTCCATGCTGGGAAGGGATAGGAGCTTCTGGTTTCTGTCCTGTTTCATCCATCTGTTAAAAAGATACAGTGTTTCTATTGGGATCTGAGAAACTGCAAAAAGCAACATAAACAGTTGTTTTTGATAATCAAATCCTACTTGGACAATCAGTAGTTCATGTGTAGTCTATGAGGTGTGGCCCTGTTGTCCCCTAGAATATTGCTTGAGACCTAGGAGTGTCCCATTCCAATCATGGATGTAGCCGCCTCTGCACACACAATGTTATTCTTAAGATGTCTTATTTATGTCTTATTTACATTTGGGTTTCTCTACTCTATACTTGATATAGGAATGGTTCCCTTGTAGTAGATTACAGTCTGAAGAACACTGTATTCTTTTTGGCAATTCCAACTAATCATTTGATTCCGTAACTCTTTAAGCTTGATTTCCTTGGGATGCTCAGGAGATCTGATTGGAATGAAATTGACTACTTCTTGTTTAAGGATGGCAAGTGCCCAGGTGAGAACCGCTATAGTCCAAAGGAATAGACAGTCCAGGGTCATACACAGAAAGTCAGCAAAAGCAGGGATGTGGTGAAGGCAGTCCATGGTTATCACAGCTGGTCCAATTAGTTCATTTTAAGAAAGATCAATGCTTCTGTGAAACTGGCATTTCAGTCTTTGTGATTTTTCAGAGCCATGTCTGGGCTCCACTTCTGCCACTCCCAGGGTAGGACTGTCAGCCTCCTCTGGCTCCAACTGGAGCATGTTATCTTGGCTGTCCACTTCCTCATCCGAAGAAGCCTCCGCCAGATAACACATAGTCCAACTATTAAGGAAGTTTGTACCCATCCAAAGTTCCTCTACCAGTGCTTTTAGAAAGTGGGAAGATGCATGGTAGAGAAACTGGACTTGAGATCCAACTAGATCTCTGGAGTCTTAGGAAGACATCTGTGATGGATCCCCTTTCCATGCTGGCCCTACAGTTCCACCCTTTGGGCTTCTGTACCTCACCTTGCCCCTCTTAATCCCTTCCTGGGTTGGGTGCTTGGGCCTCAAGATGACCCTGTATGTGAACCAGTGGCTGTGTTGTTTTGGTAGGTTCACTGTGGTAAGTGTGACCAGACTCCATCAACTTAATAGGCACAGGCAGAAACAGTCGTAAAAAAAGGAATAAATACAGTGGATCTTGGTATCAAATGGAATTTGATTCCAGGACCCCCTGTGGATATCAAAATCTCTGTGTGTTCATGTCCCAATATATTGTGACATTTATATAAAATGGCAAAATCAAGGTTTGCTTTTTGGAATTCATAATTTTTTTTAATATTTTAAAAAAATATTGGATATGGAGGGCTGAGCGTAAGTGGAAGTTTATTAAGGCCCAGTATAAACCGGTGCTTTGTGCTGGCCTGGGGCTGATAGTAGGGCTCGGCATGCTTCCGAGCCCTACTGCATGCTGCAGGCGCCATCTTGGCGCGCTGCCATTTACACGGGGTGTGCCATGATGATGTGCTTCGTGCGCCACATCCAAATGGTGTGGCACACAAGGGACAGTGCACACCCGGGCGCTTATAGCACCTCTATAGCGGCTCACAAAGTCGTTTCACAGCTCCTTTTTGGAGCAGATCATTGCCGCACCACATGGTTGCCACTGCAATAATCCAGGGGAGAAAGGGGCAGCCATCTCTACAGCCTCTAAGACACATTTAGATAGCACATTAAACGCCAAACTATTCAATCATTCACAGCTTCACAAAACCATAGTCAGTCCTTTTCTCTGGATAACTGTCATGCCTTTATTACAATCCTTTCCCTATCTTTTAAATTATCATTTTCCCACCTGCTTTCTGTCAGAGACAAACCAGGTTCCCCTCCACAGCATCCCCTGAGCTGTAATGTGCTGGCTCCAACTGGGCTTGCCCAGCTCCTTCCTTCATAAGGTCTTCGCTGGCTGTTTTTGACTGGAGATGCCGAAGATGGTCTCTTGCATAAAAACATGTGCAAGGATTCTTGCGCTATGTCTGGAGGTGATTTAGTAGGAAATCAGTAATAATATGTGACTTGTTAGTTGTTGTGTGCCTTCAAGTCATTGTGGCAACTCTACAGTGAACCTAGCATGGGGTTTTCTTGGCAACATTTGTCCAGAGGAGGTTTGCCATTGCCTTTCCCCTGAGGCTGACAGCATGTGGCTTGCCCAAGGTCACCCAGTGGGTTTTAAAACTGAGCTGAGAATCGAACCCTGATCTCCAGAGTCATAGTCCAATGCTAAAACCCCTACACCATGATGGCTCTTTTGAATATCATTGTCAGCCAATGAAAATGTGAGCTGATTAACTGTCTTTCTATTTGGCTGGTTGTTTACACCGCACTTAGTACAAGACATTTATTTAACATAAAACAGTTCCAGATGAAATCTTGTTGTGGATGGGAGGACCAAGTGTAGTGGCAGAGAGAAAGAGAAGACTTGATGGAGAATTCTGTGATGGAATTTCCCCATGATCCATGGTATCAAATGTATTGGGTCACCATAAGCCCACAGGTGACTTGCAGTGACATACACACACATATTTGGATTGATTCTTTTTGGCAGTGCAGAAATCAGTAGGCCTGGTTCGTCATCGTCACTGGGCTTGAGTAACTGGAAAGGTGGCTTCTCCGAATGGCTCTTTGCCACAGAGAGCCAAACCAGTCAGGCTGGTTGGGTTACAGGCTCTGCTATGGGTAGTCTGTCAAGAAGGGAAGGGCCAAGTGAAGTCTGTGTGTATGCCTGTCTGACTCATGCATGTACTGTACATCATTAAAATTCTATGCAAGTTGGCTAACCTAAAATATGTTCTGTAAATTATATCAGCCTTATAAATAATCCACTCAGTTACTAGCCTACTTGTTTTTTTACTAGCTTGTTATAAGTTGGCAAAAAAAAAAGTTAGGGAAATCCTCTTTTCTTCCAATACCTTACAGTATTTACTATCATCTGCCAGCCTGCTTGGCTTCAGTAATGGGGATAGAGAGGGACAAGGCCACAACACCCTGTCCCTCCTTTGCCAAACTGCTTACTCAGGGAGTAAGAAACCACAGTTTCTACTCACCTGTGTCTACTGAGTGAGTGCTTTATTGTTTTTTGCTAAATGTGCCAGGTGGCACACACTACGGCACTATCATAAAACCATACAAGTAGAAAAGGGCCTTAAGAGCATGTACTTGTAAAAATACAGGATTTCCCACCTTCTTTTCTCTCGAGTAACAGAGTGGAATAGTCTCCTGTCTTTACACAGAGTGTCTAGAGTGGCTTCCACTGACTCCTAGCAATCTGTGCAAAATTACAAGAGACCCATTTCCCCTGTATTGGCCACTGCTTCACTGGTGCTTCCTAGAATACTCATCGTGGATTTGTTTTGCAACTAGTTTCCTAAGCCTGTCATCTATCAAGGTAAACTGATGAGAAGGGAACAAAGAAGAACTTGGACCTGCTTTTCAGTAGCTTTTCATTCTATTTTATAGGACAAAACAAATGAGTTGCCACTTGGGACATGGTTGATGGGGATGGAGAGGAACCTGCACCTCACACCATAAACTGAGATCACCAAAAGTAGGGTTAGTTATCCTTGCACCTGCATCTCCATGGTTATCCTTGCACCTGCATCTGTTTACTTTCTCTTGTGTAACTGAATGGTTTCCTTGGGCAGATTTTCAAGTCAGTGACCATATTACCCCATTGCCTCTGGCCCTAGTGGTTGAGCTGCCTGGTGATGGACCCCCTGTACACTGTTCTGCTTAGTTCTTGCAAATTCATGCCTGTGATCTCTCTAATTGAGTCTGTCTATCTTCTTCTCTTCTGCTCAATATTTGTCCTAGCATTATTGCCTTTTCTAATAAGTTCTGCCTTCTCATGATGTAGCCAAACTGTGACAGCCTCATAGTTTTTTGTGAAGCTTTCAGGCTATGTGGCCATGTTCTAGAAGAGTTCCTTTCTGACGTTTCACCAGCATCTGCATCTGGCATCTTCAGAGAATTGGAATTCTAACCAGGAATTGGAACAGCAATCTGAAGATGCCAGCCACAGATGCTGGCGAAACGTCAGAAAGGAACTCTTCTAGAACATGGCCACATAGCCCGAACGCTCCACAAAAAACTATGCATTCCGGCCACGAAAGCCTTCGACTCCACATTGTGACAGCCTCAATTTGGTCATCTTGGCTTCCAGGGAAAGTTCAGGCTTGATCTTTTGTTTGTTTGTTTGTTTTTTTGGCTGCCCACAGTATCCTCAGCACTCTTCTCCAGGACCACATCTCACATACATTGATTTTCTTCTTATCTTCTTTCTTCACTTTACAGCTCTCACTTCCATACATGGTGATGGGGATTACAATGGATTTGGACAATTCTAACTTTAGTATTCAATTGTGTGTCTTTGCACTTTAGGATCTTGTTATTTATTATTTCTTGATTGCAGTCTCCATTCTGATCAATGATTGATCCAAGGTACAGGAACTCTTTTACTGTTTCATTTTCCTCACTGTCTAGGTTGAATTTATGTAGATTCTCCATGGTGATTATTTTTGTTTTCTTTATGTTCAGCAGTTAGCCTGCCTTTGTTCTTTCTTCCTTGACCTTCCTTAGTTGTTGTTCCAAGTCTGTGATGTTTTCTGCTAGTAGTATAGTGCGATCTTCATATCTTAGATGGCTGATATTTCTTCCTCCTATCATCACTCCTCCTTCTTCTGTGTCCAAAACTCCTCTTCATATGATATTTTCTTCATACAAGTTGAACAAGCAAGGTGATAAAATGCATCCTTCCTGACCCCTTTGCCAGTTGGGATCCATTCCATTTCTCCATATTCTTTTCTAATTGTAGTATTTTGTCCTAAGTACAGATTTCTCATCAGGACTATCAGATGTAGTCTTCCCTAGCCTTTCATGATCTGTGTAGTCAAATGCTTTGCTATAGTCTATAAAGCACATGCTAATTTTTTTCTGGAATTCCTTGATACGCTTCATTAGCCATCATATGTTTGCAGTGTGGTCCCTAATGCATCTTCCTTTCTGAACCCTGCTTGCAGCTCTGGAATTTTTTGATTCGAAGTGTGATGCCGGCTATATGTCCCTCGTTCACACTTGAATCGACTTCCGATCCTCATCGGATCGATTAGTGGAGGAAAGGAGCGAGTTAAAAGCAAATAGCTCGGGCTTTCCTGACACTAGTTTTAAAGTGGTGTTTTTGGAAAACATGATTCTGAAGCGTTTCCAGTAAGTGGGACCACTGGTCAGAATCGTGTTTTTTTTTTTTTTTTTTGGAAGGGGGTATTGATCGCAAAATCAATTTTGTGCATTTGTGATCTTGTGCATTTGCGATCTTGCACACACTTGCTCCTGTGCGTTCTTCCTTCCTTCCTTCCCCCCTTCCTTCCTTTTTTCCTCTTTTTCTTCATTATACTGATCACAAATGCACAAGATCACAAATGCACAAGATTGATTTTGCGATCAATACCCCCCCCAATAAAAAAAATTCCCCTGCGGGAAGGGGATGGGGCGTTAAGGGCTGTCACCTTACAGTATGGCAGCTCCAGTGGGAACGACAAGCGTTCCCAGCTAAGAAAGCGGTTCCAAACAAGGCCCCTTTTCATAGTGTGAACGAGGGGCCTTTTGGAATCATTTTCACAAGCGGAGCATTGCCCGGTTCCAATGTGGGGTTTTCCACAAGTGGGAATGGGCCCCATGTATGTTTGGAGTCTATGCACAGAATTTTGAGCATAATTTTGCTTGCATGGGAGATTAATGCTATGGTTCTATAGTTGCTGCAGTCTTTTCTGTTTTCTTTGTGGTGTATGAGGATGTATATTATCATTTCCTGATTGTTGACTATCATCCCCCCCGCCCCATATTTGTTGACATATATTTGTTAACACTAGATTCTGTATGTGTGGATTGTAGTGGTTCAATTGGAATGTTATCTGTTCCTGGTGATCTTTTTTTACCAATTTCTCTTGTTGCAGCTTCCATCTTCTTTTTTAAAATCTGGGGTTCCTCTTGACATGGTTCTTTGACCTGTGTCTTTTTCATTTTTTAAAAAAATCTCCTTATCTACACAGAAGACTACACAGTGACTGAATTCCATGTAGCAAAGGTTCCTGCCTAAGAAAAATGTAATAACTGGTGTTGTAGCAATTAATTACCCTTTTGTAAATATTTCTTCAGTGGTTCCTCAACTGGGTTGTCTTCATCCTGTGCCCTAAGAGTCATGCTGGGGTGGGACCTATCCTAGGTGGATTTTCAAAATCAAACACAATTGTTTGCTAACTAGGACGTGTCCAGAAAGGTCATGCAGATCCTTTGGCACCCATTGCCTTTCACAAAAGAAAAGACAGTAGTGACTCCTTTTGGCAATTTTCTCAGCTTCAAGCATGCATCTAGAGAGGGAAGATAAATGTGGTTGGGGATGGAAGCTTTGCCAGAAAGAGCAGATGGCTATGAGGCCTCCTGCCCTTTTTCCTCCAGACACCCTGAACTGTTTTTGTACAGAACAGGAAGAGAGGTTGCTTTTGACACCACCAGCTGTTGCAATGGGCTTCCTAATCTTCATAGGCGTGTGCAAACAAGCTTCAGAGGAAGCGTGTGCTTGTTTGTATATGTCTAGGGATATAGGGGTATATTAAAGAAGAGGAAGATGACATTCATCTCCTAGATGAAGAATTGGTTGCAACAAAATAATATCATGACTAGACAAGTTTTTCTTACGTAGCCTGGCTGGATCTTTTAAGAGGGGAAAAGCTAAAGAGAAGAAAAGGTGTCATGAATAAAGACATGGTGCTGAGTTATTTATTGCAGATTTGTTTCAGTCTTATTGTGGTACAGGTTGAGCATCCCTAATCTGAAAGTGTTTTGGGTTTCAGATATTTGCATATACATAATGAGATATTTTGGAGATGAGACCCAACTCTAAACAAGGAATTCGCTTCTGTTTCATAGACACTTTATACACATAACCTGAAGGTCATTTTGTACACAATATTTTTAATAATTGTGTGCATGAAATAAAGTTTATATACATTTAACCAGGCACCGACTGTCATTATATCAGCCACCCACATGGACCAGGTTTAATTTTGAAGTATTTTAGATTTTGGCATTCTGGATAAGAGAGACTCAATCTGTATTAGAAGAGGAAGATGTTACAGATTAACAGCAAAGTCTTGGGCAGAGGTATGTCTCATTAAATTCAATGGGACCTGTCTCCAGGTATAGGAATACTGGAATTAATCCTGAATGAGAAGTAGAAAAATTCATGTTAGATACAGGCATACTGGAATGAAACTATAATGGAGAAGATTCCTTTGTAAATAAAAGAATTATGAATTGAGTCTTTGATATTCTCACAGCCGCTTGGAAAACAGAATAAAAATAGAGAAAGGCAGATAAATGTTTAAAAAGCTCATAAATTTCAGTTTGTAAAAGGTGAATTAAGTGGTGCAGCCTAGTGATTGTAGGGCTAGAATTAGTCCTTTCTGTGGGAAAAATCCGTCTTGAAAAATAGTTAATCTAGCTTCTGACAGCCATCTGCCCTCTTATAAAATTATATTTGCTTCTCTATAAAGTAGATCAACAATGAATATGCTAAAGTTAGAACTAATGGAAGCAACAGACATATGTTTTCATTTTGTTATGTTAGCATACAAACAGTTTTTCTACAGTAGTTTTCCTTCTAGGAAAACCAGAAGTTTTTGAGTGGAATGAGTATCTCCATGCTCTGACACAGGAGTAGAAATCATGTGGCTCTCCAGATGTTCTTGGACTATAACTCTCATCAACCCTTGGCAGCATAGCCAACAGCAAAGAATACTACAAAGGTTTGAGGCTTGGAGAGCCTCCACTCATAGCAGTCTATCTTTAATATATTGGGGGATGTTGGCTTGGTTTGCGAGATGGACCAGAAGTACCAATTTATACCAATACTAGCTGATAAAGACTACAGGCATGGGTGAACTAAAAGGACTTTCATTTGGAAGAAATATGAAAGAACATTCATATGAGAGTTACTCAGTCTAAAGTCCCGCATACAAAGCTAACTGAAATGGAAAGCTGAAAAGGAATAGCAGAGTATGAGGGTTGAATTGAGGGGTTATAGCTATGTATTTTGGAGAAGAGTTCACAGAAAATAGGAACAACTCAAACCATGAAGTTTGAGAGCACCAATCTCAGAACAATAACAGGAACAGATGGAGCGCAGAGCGCAAAGAGGGCAGAATAGTGGCTCAGACCAAAGCCTGAAGACAACAGCCACTGGACAAAATATGTGTGTTTTGGGGGGAAGTGGTGGATTTGTTTTGCTATCCAGGAGATGAGAAGAGTTTATTTTGATTGATGGCTGCTTCATTGACTTTACAACACGCTAACAAGATCTGGAGCACCCCAAAATGAATGGACAGGAAGGTTATTTAGGAACACAGCAGGGGATGAAAGTGAATCTGATCTTGTTTGATCTGTGAGTGAGAGCTCATCTTTGACTTTCGGTTTTTGTTAGAAATGCATAGCGTGGGAAGAGAGTTTGCTTCCTTTTAGCAAGCCCCTTTTATCCATTGTTTTACGCTGTCCACATGGCCGGGGGTCTACGTGCCATATTCAAAATACTACCATTTACATGGGTCATCACAGTTCGATATCAGAATATCAATGGATTGAAATATATCCTAGGGAGATCAGGGTATTTACACTACAAATTGCAGTCCAACAACATGTGAAGGAGCTACATGATTCCCATCCCTGCTCTGATGTTAGCTGCATAGTGACCACATTGCCAACCCGATCCAGCTGCAAGTGTGTTGAAATGGGGCAGTGGCTGCTGGATCCATCTGAATGTGTATACCTTTTGCATCTGAATGCACAGCAGTCAGCATACTGTTCCTGTCTGTGGAAGCATTATCACCAATGGCAGGATGTGAGATTAAAACTCTATGGTTTGCCACCCTGACTATATCCTTTCCTACAGCAGTATTTTGATCTCCTTATCACGTATATGCTTCTCCAGAGGGTTTAGTCTAGGGAATGATAACACAACGTGACACACAGCAGTCAGGACTGTAGCCGCAAGGGATAATTGGATGCACTGGGTGTGGACAACACTCCCTTGCAGGAACTAATGGCTAATTGCTGGAGTAGATTGCTCCATACAGTGCTGTTTTACTGCCAGCAGTTTCCCTTTCTGGTCTACACTTCCCATATCTATTGCTAATGACTCTACAAATAATCATGCATAGATACCTGATATGAATAAACCAGGCTACTGTTCCCAGACAGGTCACAGCCGATGTTGTTCCACATCACCCACTTTAAATCCTTGAAGCCTCACTGGTTTAGTTTTTTAATAAGCAGCTTTACTACAAAACATACAGAAGAACAGTTATGCAAAATATAGATGCGAAAGACATTAATCACAACCCCACCTCCACCCCCACAGAAAACAACACCAGACAAAGCTAAGTATTTGCAACTCCATCCCTTGATGTAAAGCTATCTGTCATTGTTTAATCGGAGAAGAATCTTCAGAGTAAAAGATCAGAATAGACAATCTCTCCAGAAAGTCCTGTGTGTTGGTGATGGATGATACATGTCACTTTTTAAATTGCAGCATTCAATAAAAGGCCCCCAAGAGTCACAAAATAAGTTGTCTTATTATTTCTCGTACCTTTAATAATGTGTCATAAGACCTACCCTCCCTCCCCCATTTGTTTAACCTGCTATATATCACGAGTCTCAGAGTCTTTCCAGTGCCTAGGTATTATCAATCTTCCTGCTAAGCAAAAATGACCTATGAATTTCTTTATATGAAAGCCCTTCATTGTCATTCAAGAAAATGTGTAGGAGAGCTAAGCTTGGGTAGCATATTAATTTTTACCTCACTGTTTTGGAAATTACATTGAATGCTCAGTTCCAAAATGGGTAAATAATGGGACATAACCACCACATTTGTAAATATAGCCCTTCTGCAGTGCTACATCTCCAACAGATGGGAGATAAAATGTTTTGTCGTCTGGCTGAGTTTTTTGGACAATAGTACCCTTATGGGTATCAATTTATAGTTGTTTTCTTTAGGTTGAGACTGAACAAAATGGGCCCTGTGATCAAAGTTTATTCTGTTTGACGTGACGCTTCAGTTTTGTGGTGTGTGAGTTCTCCTGGCTTAAACATTGGAGAGGAGAGGCTCAAGCCAAGGCAACCACAGTGGGACCATTACTTTCTAAAGTGGCTCTGTATGCATAATGAACATTTCCTCATACTGCCTCAAATTTTCTTGGGTGTCTAATGTAAAGTGACTACAGTGTCACACATGGAATGAACCATGTTATCAAACTCTGAGCCCAAGCAAATGCTTAACTCCAGTACTTCTTTCTCTGTGTTGGGGTCCTTTTGCAAGCTCTGCAATGTATGAGGATCTTGGTCTACACAATGTACTAATAAAAATAACTGGTTCCCTCTAATCCTACAGATGGCCTCAGCAAATGATACCCGGCAGACACCCAAGGATGCTGCTGACCAGAACTTTGATTACATGTTTAAGCTGTTGATCATCGGCAACAGCAGCGTAGGCAAGACATCATTCCTGTTCCGATACGCAGATGACTCCTTCACATCAGCCTTTGTTAGCACTGTGGGCATTGACTTCAAGGTCAAGACTGTCTACAGGAATGAAAAAAGAGTCAAGCTGCAGATTTGGGTAAGAAGGGCTTGGAGCTGAGGCCAGAACCTGATGGGCCTGCAAAAACATCTGGAGGACTCCACGTTCTTAGGGTGTGCATTGACAGCTATGAAGTGAATGAGTAGTTGATATAACCAGTGGCTGTAGAGCCACAAAGAAAGGTATCACCCCCAGACAGGGAAGGGGAGAAAGTGACTTGATTTGCATTTTAATATGAACTGCCCCAGTTTGCATTTCATGTACTAATAAATGAACTAGAATGCAGATGGGTTGTCTTGCAGAAAGTTAATGGTGAAAGTCCACTGTGGCAGGTGTTGTGACTCTTGCATGGATTTGTACATGTGAAATCCCTGAACAAATCTGCTGTATAATTCTAAACCAGGAATGGGGAGTATGTGTCCCTCTACATGGCATTGGACTCCATTTTTCCAACTATCCTAGCCAGAAAAGCCAGTGATGACAATGGAAGTTGCAGTCCGACAACATCTGGAGGACTCCACATTCTTAGGGTGTGCCTTGTCAGCTTTGAAGTGAATAAGTAGGTGATATGAGCAGTGGCTGTAGAGCCACAGAGTTCTCCTTGATGGTCTTGCCTCATTTTTAAAATATTGCTGCTCTTATTGGGCCAGGATGCAATGTACCTCTTACTTTGCTCTCTTGAATCTAGCTTGTTATTGTGGTCCTTTGATTCACTGTGTCAGTGAAGGATTTTCAAAAGGCGCCTTAGACTGATATCTGCTCTATTTCAGTTTAGTTTTTCCTGGATTCAGACCAAGAGCTCTGGACATAACAAGAGTTATTTAACTTTTTGAGACATTGCAGAAGGTGGTATTGAGAGACCAAGACTTGTGTATGTGTGTACATGTATGAGAGAGTGATGAGCATGAAGGCACCGGTAGGACTGTGTTTGAGGAAGAGAATCCCCAGCCCATGTGTAGTGTTGGCATGCATTCCTTGATCACTACTATTCATGACCCTTGAGGAGAAAAATGTTTCCCATTTCTGTTATAGGACTTTATCACATGGGGGGAGGGGAGCGGGAGAAAGCAGGGGCTTAAACAAACATTAGCCCGTGAAAATCTCAGGATCGCGGTGAAGATTTTAGCACATGTGGCGATTAAAGAGGATTTGTCCTGGCAATAAACAGGTAATAACCAGCAACAAATCATTCACAGGGGAATCCCATGAATGATTTGTTGCTGGTTATTACCTGTTTGTTGCCAGGATAAATCCTCTTTAATTGCGATATCGTGTGAAAATCTTAACTGCAATTGCATAATTTTCATGGGCTAATGTCCTTTTAAAACCCCGCTTTTCTTTGATTTTCCTCATGTGATAAAGTCCATAGCGAATCATGACTCATTGCAGCTCTCCATGTCTACCCAATACTGTATTCAAGTGGTGTGCCATTCTGAATTTGTGCCTGTTTCCGTGTTTAGAATTAACGAGTTGTCCCCAGTCCAGTTTTGGGACAGGTTCAAGTGTGTGCAGATGTTTTTGCGCTATACCTCCCATAACTCCTCATCATTGGCTGTGCTAGCTATGGCATATAAGAATTATAGGCCAAAGTGGAAAAGTCTGCAGTTGCACTTAGCAATTGTCAACACTGAATTCTGAACCCAGAGGTTTGGTCTAAATCATATATTAATTGTTATTTGCTAGTAGTAACTCTAATCTGTATGGTTTAAAACTTCAATGGGAGCATGATGTAGGATACGCCATCCAGATAGTGATTTAAATAGAGTTTGGAAATAAAAACCCTTTAAATTAATTATATCACACATTCTACAAAATACATCCCCACAGTGGTGGAGGGTGTGTGACTTATTATTATTATTATCCTTTATTTATATAGTGCTGTAAATTTACATAGTGCTGTACATACAATCTTATAATTAGATGGTTTCCTGCCCTTAGGTTTACAGTCTAAAAGAGACAACACAAAAAGAGAAGGGAAAGGTAGTGGGAAAGGGGGATGAGGTCCAGTGGTTCTTCTCTCCGTCTGAGGCCTGGACCAAGGGAGATGGACAGGAGGGAGGGCTCGGCTTCTAAATACATAGTTAAAAGGAGGCATCCTGGGGCAGATGGCACAATCCTGGGAACACTTCCCTAAACAATATAGTCTTTAACTCAGTTTTGAAACTGGTTAGAGAAGTGAAGCTACATGTATATGTACTGGGATTGTATAGTTTTCTCAATATTCTGGAGGGAGGTTTTTCAAGGAATGTGTGCAGTAACATTACCAGCCAACAGATTCAGCTCATCCCAGATTTAGCATTTGTTGTTAACTGCCTTCGTGTCAATCTTGACACACGGTGACCCTGTGGATGAGACATCTTCAAGATTCCTTGACCTCCACTGCTTGGCTCAGGTCCTGTAAATTCGTGCTTGTGACCTCCTTAATGGAGTTCATCCATCTAGCATGTGGTTTTCCTTGCTTTCTACTGCCTTCTACCTTTCATAGTGTCGTTATCTTTTCCTGAGCCATGCCTTCTCATAATGTGGACAAAATATGACAACCTTAAGTTTAGTCATCTTGGCTTCCAGGGAGATTTCAGGGTTGATCTATTCAATGACCCATTTGTTTGACTTCTTGGCCATCCACAGTATCCTCAGCATGCTTCTCCAGAACCACTTCTCAAATGAATTGATTTTCCTCCTATCTGCCTTCTTTACTGTCCAGCTCTCGCATCCATACATAGTAATAGGGAATACTATGGTATGTACGGTCCTAACTTTTTTGCTCAGTTGTATATCTTTACTCTTTATGATTTCTTCTAGTTCTTTCATAGTTGCCCTTCCCATTCCTAGTCTTCTGATTTCCTGATTACAGTCCCTATTAGCTTAGCACTATTGGACATTTTCTCTGGTCAACCTAATTTTTACTTTTAGCTGCTAGACAATTAACAGCACCGCACTGCAAATCAGGAAATAATGAACATCACCTCATGGTATTCAAAATAAGGGACACAGCTCTATCAGAAAAATAAAGACAAAGTGTCAAGGAATTGAATGAAGGTACAGACACAGATCAGTTTACAGAAACCTAATTCACTTTTATTTGTTATGCTGATCAACCAATAGATCCAAAAAGAGAAGTGCTGATAACTCTTGGTTGTATATAGTACAAATAATACATTTGATTGAATTAACTCTGTAGGTGTGATTATATACAGTATATTGTGTGACTGGTTTGCTGTGGTATTAGTTAAGTTGCAAACTTTTTTTATTTCATAAATTATATTTCATATTCTTTTTTTAAAAAATAAAAGAAAACTTTAAAACAACTGAATACAATACCCCCCACCCCTTGATAGAAAATGGAATTTTCAGCAGTATTACTTTTCTCTTTATTTGGATTTTCAGACTGTGCTGAAAGTTCAAAGCAAATTACAGCATTTTACAGTCAAGCATACAAAGCATTTAACTGCTAATAAATTGAAAGATCCTTTCCATTCCCAGCCTCAAAAAGCTGCCTTTTGGAAGCTCTTTGGGTAATATCACCAGACTGAAAACTAGAAACAGCTATTGTTCCTTTAATGATTGTGTAGAAGAGGAAAATTTCAGCAAGTGTTGTTTGTCATACCACCAGGGTAACAAACACATGTTGCAATTTCCTCTTCTATGCAGCCATTAAGAGTAGTATTGTTGTCCTCAGTTTTCACTCTGCCAGCCCTATCCTTTAGCTTTAGACTTTATGGAGTTTATCAGACGGGAGGAATTTCTGTTTATTTCGAATAGAGCCAATTTGAGCCCATTCGAATTCACGTGAATTTGCTAGTTTAGTGAATTTACATGAATTCCAATTGCATTTGGAATGCGTTCAGAATGACTTCCCATTGCCCGAAAATGACTGCCCATTGCTCGAAATTGCGTGAGATGCTTTAATATGAAATAACGTGAAACCCCATGATTGCACTCGGATTGCCATTAGATTATATTTCCAATTTCCGTCATCTGATAAACTCCTATGTGAAGAGAATTCCAGACCTGAGATGGGGTCTCTCTTGCCTTTCTGCATGTTCACAGAGCTGTAAATGGCTTCCTTCTCCTCTGATGCTAGAGAGTTTGATGGGTAGGAATTAACCACAGTATGTGCACACTTGAGCATACTTTTCATCTAGGAATCTTGGGCCTGACTCTCTGGCTACTGAACCATGCCTTGACTCCTGACTCAGTGGACTTGTTGTACCTTTTTCTCAGGACTCAGTCAGGTCTTACTGGAAACCTGCTGTTCAGATGTGTTTTCTCAGGAGCAAAGGCTTCCTGGGTGCATTGTTTCAGAACAGTGGCTGACATGGGAAAACAAGCCATCTGGCAGCTATGTGATAATCTTGTGCAAACAAACAGCTGCAATGCTCTTTTGCACGCAGCAGCTGCTGACGCTGGCACAGGAGGTCCGAATCAGAGGTGCCAAATGAGGGGGCCTGCACTCTACCCTAATGGGTTTTAATGGTCTCCAAGTACTGGTGTCCAGCTGCGCAAAGATTGGCCACTAACACAGGATTGAAAAGAGAAGCCATTGTAAAAGGTAAGGGAATAACAGAGGTTGTGCATCTTCTAATGATGCAAGATGATGTGCATGACCATTGCTGTGCTGGAACACAACGCAAATGTTGGCTCTGCAACACAAAAAATCCTGGCACCTGCTTGCCCCACAGGTCATATAAGTGCACAATATCTGACATACTCCAAAGGACAGATTTCTTGTAAAGGCACATTTTTAGTCATAGGTGGTTACTCACAACACCTGCCCCTCTTCATATGGTCCTTGGGCCAGGGAGCCCCATCCATTGCCTAGGTGATCCACCACCAACTGAGGAGTGAAGGAAAATGATGGCTGTTTCTTCACTGCTTAAATGATCAAGAAAAATGTGATCAGGATCGACCATCCTGGTAAATCAAGATCACTGTTTCTAGTCAGGATCACTGGAGGAATGGGAAAGTGGCAGAAGCTGTGTGACTGTTTGCTGGACTAAATGTGTATACAGTGGACCCTTGGTATCAATTGAGATTTGGTTCCAAGACACTCCCCCCCCCCCCCCATGGATACCAAAATCCATAGATATTCAAGTCCCATTAAATATAATGACATAGTGAAATGGTGCCCCTGATATAAATGGCAAAAGCGAGGCTTGCTTTTTGTAATTCATATCTTTTTAAAAATATTTTCAAGCCACGGATGCTTGAATCGGTGGATAAAGAATACATGGATATAGAGGGCCAACTGTATCTGTTTTCCTGTCTGCCTTGCTTGCCTGTTCTAAAATGTTGGGTGAAGAGTGCCTGTGTCCGTCTCACTGTATAAGAGAGGTGGTTTTGTGTGTGAGTGTTGGTGTTGTCCTGCCTGTGCTGGCCCCATCACATTTCTATCCTGCCCATTACTATGCAGCCCCAAAAGATTTTATTGTCCTCCATCTGGCTGAAAAAAGCTACCCATCCTTCCCTGCAGAAATAACTTGCTTCAGTCAAAGAAAACCAGACTGATGGCGACTTCCTGGAGATCATTCTCAGCTGTTGCTCCAAAAATTTGGAATGACCTGCTGGAGGAGATCCGCCTTATAACATCATTAGATGCCTTTAAAAAGGCAATAAAAATGGATCTCTTCTGGGAGACATATTTGTATTTTTACTTTGTATATTAGTTATGTTGTTACCCACCTCGATCCATAACAGGGAGAGGCGGGATACAAATAAATTTTATTATTATTATTATTAGGAAGAATAACCTTAATACAAATGTATGTGCTACCAAAAATGATTTTTTTTATTTCAGGCAATACCCATTATCACATCAGATAGTTTATTTAAAATACGGAATAAGGATATCAGAGATTTTTTTTCGGCAAGGGAAAAGATCCAGGATCAAACTAGCTCTACTGCAAGACTGTAAAGAGAAAGGAGGGCTGGCCTTGCCTGTGCTTTTACATGGATAAATGAGTGGATAAATTTAAAAAATGAAAGGTTGCTGGCCCTAGAAAGCATTAAATTGGAAAGAGGATGGCACGCTTATCTCTGTTACAACAATATCACAACAAAAGACTTTAACAAACAAATGATAAGAAAAGCCCTGTTCAAAATTTGGAAAAAATACAAAAGATTTTTAATACTAAAATACCAAGATTGGCCTCCACTCAGGAAGCTTTCCATAAATTTGAAAGGTCACAAAAAGGGAAATGGATTACTTATAAAGATATGTTAATAAAAACAGAAAAAGGAGACGAGATTAAAACAATAGAAGAACTTCGAAAAGAAGGAATAGAAATCCAGTGGTTCCTTTATTATCAATTAAAAGAAAATAAAAAAGACAAAGATAACATCAGAATTGAAACCAAAATAAAGGTTCTAGAAAAGACTCTGTCTAAGGGTGAGAAGCATATGATAATTAAAGTATATAAGATACTATTAGATATTGAATTGAAAGAAGAATCTGTAAAAAAAATATGATTAAATGGATGCAGGACATAGGAGACCAAATATTACCGAATAGCTGGGAAATAGTTTGGGGAAAGAACTTAAAATTTACTAAAAGTGCCTATTTAATCGAAAATTATTATAAATTACTTTACAGATGTCACTTATCACCCTCAAAACTGGCCAAAATGAAAAATCTTAAGGAAAATAATTGTTGGAAATGTGGGGAAAATAACGCTACATTCTTCCATATGTGGTGGGAATGTGAGGATGAAAAAAAATTCTGGGAGATTTGTACAAAAATCCAAAATATCTTTCAACTCAAGCTAGAAATGAACCCCAAATTATATCTACTAAACATCACGGAAGAGTTAAATGGGAAGTTAAATTGAGAAGAGATAGGTGTCATACTTTACATGATTACAGCAGCTCATTTAATTTTTGCAAGATATTGGAAAGGGGGAAAAATAATTTACTTGAGGAATGGTTAATAAAATTAAATGAATGAATGACTATGGATAAGTTAACAATGATTAATAATGGTAAGACAGAACAACAATTTCAAAGGAAATGGAAAACAATAAGTTATGGGTTTGAAAGAACTTCTCAAAAAGTTCCCTGGGTTCACTTTTGTTCATAAACAGGCTAATTCACATAAGTGGTTCATCTATATAAAAGCAAATGGTGTAAATGAAGCAAATAAGGTAAAAATAATCATTGTTGCAAGCAAAATAGGTTGATAACTCAAATTATGACTAGACAAAACTACTTAAAGAACATTATTTAGTTATTTTTGTTACGTTACCCACTACTAAGATATATGCATCACTGTTGTGCATATGGCTGGAAAAATGGTTGTAAACTATCTCTTGTTTAGTATAATGTGAATGCTGTTTGCAGTAAGGCAAAAACACTAATAGATTATACCAATAGGATTTGATACAATTTCATAGAGGGAAAAAAGATTTAAAAAATTGTATGGCAATGTTATATACCTGCTCTGGTTAAGCTTAAGCTTATGTTTTGCTATGTCTTGCTGCTGCAAAATCGAGTTTGGAAAATAGATATAACTTTTTTTTTGTCCTTTTCAAAGTCATTGTAAAGTCATTGTCATATATTTTAATAATAATTAAAAAAAACGAATTCTGGAAATTGTAGTTTGCTGTGGTAACACAGCTCTTTGACAAAGAAGGCTAAATGTCTGGCAAAACAACAGTTTCCAGAATTCTGTAGCATTGAGCCAGAGCAGTTAAAGTGGTGCCAACCTGGATTATTTCTGCAGTGTGGATGCAGTCTCAGTCTTGCTTTCCCTTGTGAAAACAGAGTCTTGACTTGTGAGGCAACCCACCTCTAGCCCACCTCTCTCTGTTCCCTGTTCAGTTCTCTTTTTCCACCTCTTTAAATGTTAATTAGAGCCAAATGTCAACCATTACGCAGCTCAGGCACCCCACCCGCAGCCTGCTATCCACATGAAAGGTGACCTATGCCATGGCCCTGTAGGTAAGTGCCAGTTTCTACAGCAACATTGAGCTCTGGGGGAGATCGTGTCCAGGGGAACCAGGTAGAGCAGCTAAGGATGAGCTGTCAAATCCACAGCCTTCCTGGATCTGGGCTTTGCAGTTGGCCTTATCACTTAACCTGCATCTCCCTTGGTCAACACCGTATGTCCCTTTGCTGCACTGTTATGACTACTTTTTACGTGAGTCATGTTTTCCACTTTTAAATTATTGGAAATGATGCGCAGTCAGCCCTCTCTATTCATGGGTTCTTTATCCATGGATTTAGCCATCCGCAGTTTGAAAATAGAAAATAAATAAATATCCCAAAAAGCAAACCTTGATTTTGTCATATAAGGCATGCCGTTTTACTTTGTTGTTGTTCTTGTGTGCCTTCAAATGGTTTCCGATTTATGTCAACGTGAGGGCAAGCTTATCACAGGGTTTTCTTGGCAAGTTTCTTCAGTGGCGATTTGTCATTGCCATCCTTCGAGGATGAGAGAGTGTGACTTGCACAAGATCACCGACTCAGTAGGTTTCGTTCCTGAGTAGGGAACCAAACTTTGGTCTCCAGGGTCGTAGTCCAATGCTTAAGCCATTACACTATGCTGGGTCTCTCCATTTTACTCTACCATTGTATTTAATGGGACTTGAGCATCCATGGATTTTGGTGTCTGTGGGGGGTCCTGGAACCAAACTCCAGTGGATACCAAGGAGATGGATGCCTTGGAATGTGGGTCTCCCAGCATGTTCCTGAGTTCCTGGAGGGGCATAGAAAAGCTCAGGTATGAATCTGGTTGGACATATCTTGTATCTTCAAGTCATAGACCCGTCTGGCAAGTGTATAACTGGTCTATAAGAATGGGAAAATATATCAATTTCACCTTTTCCCACATTCAGGTTTTTTAAAACTTCAATTTTCACTGTTTCTCTTTTGATTTTTAAAATTTTTTTACTTTAATGTTCTTTCTGCCCCAAAAATGAAGTCTGCAAATGTTGGTGATTTCTAAAGATTTTTTCAGATAAGCATATTGGTTCTGGATGAATCTTCCTCATCCGTTGGCGGAAAAAAAATCAACCTTCAAGTATTTTCCATTTTAGATACTAATTTGCAGTTTTTGCTAAACTATAATTTTTAAAAAATGAACTAAAGCAAAACTTTCATCCATCCCTAGTGGTTGGGTTATAGAACGAAAAGAGAAACAAGTCTCAACCTGGGTTAGCGTGGATTTCACAGAGAAGTGGGTAGAAATTTTGGAATCAATATTTAAAATTATCTTCTATAGTGAGAGATGACAGATGTCGGGCTAGAAACTAAATAAATCTTTACCTTGACTCGGCAGAGCTGTTATGCTTCTTCACATCAGGGAAAACAAAATGGTGATATTGTCCCTAAACAATGGCTTTGATTGAAAGGGAAATGTTCCTATTGACTAGTGTCTCTCTTTCCTTTTCAGGACACAGCTGGCCAAGAACGATATCGGACTATAACGACGGCCTATTACAGAGGAGCCATGGGTTTTTTACTCATGTATGATATTTCCAACCAGGAGTCTTTCAGCGCTGTACAAGACTGGTAAGAGATGCCACACAGGCATCCTGGAAAGGGCTTGGTATTATGGCTTCCAATTTATAATAATATAATAATAAAAGATTTATTTCTAGCTTGCCCAATCATGAAGAATCCGGGCGGGTTACAACAGTAAAATACACCAAGTTACAGTAAAATCAAACCCTAAACCTTCCCCGCCCCAATTTACTAGGAAATTGATTTCAAAATGGTGTGCCTATAGAGCAGAATTTGGGATGTGCCTGGATGGGGTGTGTGAAATGCTTTATCTTTAAGATTGCCCACACCCTCTCTGGTATTTCACCAAAATAACTTGACTCAAGTTCTGTTCTAGTGTATTCTGCTCTTTAGAGGAATTCTCCAGAGATTGCTCTTTAGAGCCTGCTTGGGGAACTCTATATGGGGATTTTGTCCTGACTTGGGTTAAGTGACCTGAGCCGAATCCCTACACTCATTCTAGCTAGTTCTCTGAACAGGGTACAGAAACTGTTAGGTTGGATTGCAGGTTAAAATGTGCACATTTCCTTCGCACAGTCATTGCTTCTTACCCTTCCAGCTTTGCAGTAAAGCATGAGATCAGCAGAGCAGGAGGTTCTTGTGCAGACATAACTAGGGACTTTATCACATAGGGGAAATTGGGGGAAAGTGCCATGGCTGCATCCTCCGAAATCATGGGATAATGCTAGATTAAACCCCTGCTTCTCCACCACTTTCTCCCGTGTGATAAAATCTTAGGATGGAACCTGTTCAGATTTTCTGATGTTGATTGCTTTGTTGGAAGTCTTTTTAGCATAGTTTTTCTTTAATGCTCATCTTGTAAAATGATCTGCCTTGGTCCAGGCCTCAGAGGGAGAGAAGATCTGCTGGACTTTTCCTCTTCCCCACCACTTCTCCCTTCTCCTTTTGTGTCATGTCTTTTAAGATTGTAAGCTTGAGGGCAGGGAAATGTCTAATTAACAAATTGTAAGCTGCTCTGATAGCCGTGGCTGAAAAGCAGGGTATTAATAATAATAATAATAATAATAATAATAATAATTGTTGTTATTGTTATTATCATCATCATCATTATTAAAAAGCTTGGCATCAGTCCATCCTAAGAAAATTACTGTGTTACACCCAAGCATTCAAAAGTGGCATTTGTACATCTGAAGAAGGCAGGCATGAGTCTGGACTCTGGAGAAGGGTAGCCTGGTCCATGACCACAATAAACCTGTTCGCCTTTAAGGAGTCAGAAGACTCACTGTTGTTTTTGTTGTAAGAGACTAACGTGATCATATAATTTTATTTATTTATTTATTTATTTATTACCTGCCTCTTCCCATGGATCAAGGCAGGGAACAACAATAATTAACAATCAAATGACATTAGTTAAAAAGACATCACTTAAACACACATCAGTTTGAAAGGACAAATAAGATGTACGCATATTAAAACAATCCACATTGAAAATTCATCATCCACAATTCAAAGTTTAAAAATCATCTGGATTAGCTGGCCAGAAGAGACTGATCTTTAATGCTTTTTAAAATTCTGACAGCATATTCAGTTGTCAAATCTCTTCTGTCAGGTAATTCCACAATCTAGTTAGACTGTATCATTCTAACATTTCTGGTCAGATCATGCACACTCTTGCTTGATTGTCATATTCTCTCCCCCCCCCCTCCCCAATCCAGTAAAGGTAAAAGGTAAAGGTAGACCCTTGACATCAACGTCTAGTCATAACCGACTGTAGTGGGTGGTGCTCATCTCCATTTATAAGCTGCTTAAGTGGTACCTATCTATCTACTTGTATTTGTATGCTTTCAAACTGCTAGGTTGGCAGAAGCTGGAACTAGTGACAGGAGCTCACCCCATCATGCAGCATTTGGGCCTTGAACCACCAACCTTCTGATTTTCCAATCATCAGAATTGGCATCTTAACCACTAAGCCACCACTTACCTACCCTGAATCAAGTAGCATATATTTATCCTCTCTCCCCAGCTCTGTTTTTGCCACTGTGCAACTAATAATAGTAATAATAATAATAGTAATAGTAATAATAATATAATTTTTATGTCCCACCTCTCCCTACGGATCGAGCCAGGATTACAACCGGATAAAATACAGACAAACCATACACATAAATCTAGACAACACTAATAATTCCCACAGACTTAACCCATATAATACAATAAACAAAATTGAAAATTAAAATGTTTTAAAATTAAAAATCCCTATTCAGTTCCTGTTCAAGCAAACCCAGGGAACTTTTCTGAGAAGTTCTTTCAAACCCATAATTTAATAATTTTTTTTCAATTCCCTTTGAAATTGTTGTTCTGTTTTACCATTAACTCTCCTGGGAAGGAGTGCCAAGGTATTGGCACCCTGCTGGTGACTGACACTGATCTACTCCAGATTTCCAGAACCTCAAAGGAGGTGTGGGGGCGACAAATCAAATCAGTGGCTCTTTGTGTTTTTGTTTGTCTGTTCGGTTTTTGAAGATCTGGAGATTATAATCCTGTTAGATTAATTTCAGAATTGTGAGTGTTTCTTCTGCCCTCTGAAACATATTTGGGATCACTGTGCTTGCATTCAGCGAAATGCAACAAAGTCCAAAATCCACAACAGAGTAATACCTTTATTGGCCAACCAAAATGCACAAAATACATCATGCAAGCTTTTTGAAGCTTCACTGGTTTCTCCATCAGGCAAAGGTGTTAAAAATCATACAGGAGAAGAAGACTGATGTTAGAGGCATAGCTCAGGTGTTATTTCTGTTGGCAGGTAAGATGGTCTTGAGGGATGTGGATGTAAGTACTGTAGCTTCTTTTGAGTCTCAGTCCCTTTTGTCCATTTGACTCTAACTTTACAACCCATGAAACAACAGCGTTGTGGCAAAGGAGGTCTGATGTTAGAACTACATGACTGGCAATGACAAGATCCAATACTACATTATTCTCTTTTCCTTTTCCATCTCTCTTTTAGGGCAACTCAGATCAAGACTTATTCCTGGGACAATGCTCAAGTGATCCTTGTTGGGAACAAGTGTGACTTGGAGGATGACCGAGTGATACCCACCGAAGATGGGAAGAGGCTGGCTGATGAGCTAGGTTTGTCCTGTCTCCTCATGTTGACACACAGCTCCAATTGTGCCCCCTTCCTCAACAGCACACCCACACCAAAGATACACACACACATGCACTTGTTGCTTCTTGCTTTGACCCTCTTTTTTTAAAACTTCATTCTTTCTCTCTCTCCAGGTTTTGAATTCTTTGAGGCCAGTGCCAAGGACAACATCAATGTCAAGCAGGTCTTTGAGCGCTTGGTGGATATCATCTGTGAGAAGATGAACGAGAGCCTAGATCCCAACCCTAGTATGACCAGCAACAACCACAAGAACACGGCACTGAATGAGACCCCAGCTTCACAATCCAGCAGTTGTTCTTGCTAGATAGGACTTTGCAGCTCTCTCCTCCTTGGACCCTGCAGTTCTCTCCTCCTTGCCCCATTCAAATATGGAGGAATGCACAGCAGTTGCCCATCTTTACACCCAATGGCTGGTTGGCTGATTTGCCCTGTCTGCCTCTGCCTGGTCCCTGACAGCATGTGCCAGTTGCGTGGTGCCCCCTTTCATCCCCTTGTAGCATGATTGGCCTTTTCTAGCCTATGAGCATGATTTTTGACATACTTGCATTCACACTTCATGCTCCAACATAACTTGCAACCCAAGTGATTTAGAGGCAGCTCTGGGCCAGTAGAGGCCTTTATCTCAACTTACTTGCAGGGCCCTCATGGAACTATGGTCATTTACAGTGCCAAATATCTAGCTTTTTTTTTTTTACTTGACAGCTCAGTGACTGGCACTCAGGCTGGCACTCTCTTTCTGACAACTGCAACCTTCTCTGAGTTTCTCCACTGTTAAAACAATAATAAATCCAAGTGGTAGTTTCATGATAGTTATCCCCGTTCTCTAACAACTGAAGAACTGGGTGGGAGTGAAATACAGCTGGACTGTTGGTGGGCTGACAGAGAGGCCTGTTCTTTGTTGTTGTTAGCTGCCATCTTTTGAAAGGTGCCATCTTTAGAAAGGTATATAGTGGGATGGATGCTGCTCTCATAGAAAACACTGGTTTCACCTCATCACCCTTTGAGTATACAGTTCAGAATGGCAAATGAGAGAACTGGGCACTGTACTCCCTTCTTGGGTCCTCTCCTTTGGTTGATGTTACTCCTTTATCCACTTGACCCATCCGATTCTCTGTTCCAGGCTTTACCACTATGGTTTGGGATCTCAACCCGCAGTGTAGTAAAACCAAGGCTTGGTCCAGGACAGTTTGTTTAGCAGAGACAATGACACCATCTCCATCTCATCTTCAGACTTCCTAGTTCCCTCTTTAGCTACAGTTTTCAAAGCAACTGGGTGATGGATTTTTCTAGCAACAATAAATTACTATGAGCTATCTCCATCATAATGTAAAGTGTGTTTGGATGGCTTGATCTAAAGCAGGCAGTGAAGACCCATGAAATTTTATAAACGATTTGCTTCTTATCACTATTAAAAGTGTTAGAATTGGTTTGTTGATAGAGATCAACCTCACTGCTTGCCCTTTTAAGACTCTTTCAAGGGTCATGGGCTATCTGCCTTTTTAAGACTCTTTCAAGTGTCATGGTCTATGTGAACTTCTTTGATGAGAAGCCTAGCTTTCAAAATTCACTACTGTACCACTGATTCCAGCTTACGGGAATGGCAGTTGTGTTGAAGTGATGCATGTAAACTTGGCTGACAATTTCTGAGCGGCATGATTTTAGGCTTTGGGCTTGGCCACCTTAGGACAGTCAAAGTTTAGGTAATAAGACATGAAATCTTGAAACACATAGCCTCTTTTGGAACCTCTTCTCTAAATTTCTTAATATTAGTATTTGATTGCCTATTCACAAAATGATTTGCCATGGAGGACTTATATCAGAAACATATCTGCTGTGATCCTTCATTAGACAAAGAGTCTATGGTCATCATGGCATCATTGTTAAGGAACAGATAGAATTCATGAAAGATGAACCCTTACAAGTTTTCTTCACAGGCTCTCAGTTCTTGAGAACTCAAGCTGCCTTGGATCCCATTTTGGGAGAAAGGTGGGGTATAAATCCCATAAAGAAATAAATAAAATTTGAGAATCAAGGGAAGAAGCAATTGTTTTACTTGTAAATCTGTCCACACACCCCAGATGCTTCTCCAATAACAAGAAGGTACGAAATGTTATCATAAAGGTGGGCAGCACCCAAAGATCATCGGTATGAGTCTTGTCACAGCATATGAGCTGACTGTTTGTACTGGGGATGGAAAAAAGATTGAGGAGATTGCTTTGCCAAAACAGGGCAGATCATACTGCTGCAAATCCAATAAAAAATGAGGTCAGCTACACCAAAATACAGTGCTTTATTCCTTACATGGTTTAAAAGAAACCCTTCTCAAGGAATGTATAATATAATTTATATCATGTATTGATTTTATGTCTGACTTCCACCTTGAGTTTATATGAATGCATTTGGGACAGGCTGGGATCATTTCTGATGATTTGTCCTGCAGGATTGTAAGAAGTTTTAGATGTCATTTTGTGAAGCAGAAAGATTCTAAAATAAAGTACATTTTCAAATAATGGTGCACTCCCTGGAAAGAATACAAGAATTCAAGGTGTCTAAAGGGTTTATAAAGCATCTTAGGTTGCTGCCACACTAGGGTTTTTTTAGAGCCATCAAAATTATTGCTTTTCTGTACTTAACTGGAACCAGAATTAAGAGGGAAAATTCAGCCAGCACTCAATACAATGCTGTATTGTGAAGGAATGCCAACGTTGACCAAGATCTCTCTGTAATGTTCACTCACAAGGAAGTATCATTTGGCAAAGGTCCTCTGCAGTTTTGATTTGTTGCTTTCCAGATTTCACTTTCGTAAATTGCTTTCCATGCTATGTAACAGCAGCATTACTTTTGAATATCCTCTTAATCCTACCTTCACCTTTCGCTCCAGCATCACAGTGGTGTTATGCATTGATTACTCGCTTAATCATTGGTTTGTTTTTATTTTCTTTCTTTCATATATGAGGCAACATGTTGTAGTGGTTTGAATGCTGGCCTACAACTCTGGAGAACAGGTTCGAATCTCCACTTGGCCTCAGCCCCGGAGAAAGGCAAAGGCAAATCCCTTCTGAACAAATCTTTCCAAGAAAGCCCCATGATAGGGTCACCATAAATCGGAAATGGCCAAAGGCACACAGCAAGGAAATGTCCATAGTCTTCCTCTCTGGCTGCCCCTACTCAACATAGAAAAAAATTGAACACACAACAACTACATTGCAATGAAAAAGAAACTGCAAACCATTGATTAAACCTCCCTATCCCTTGGGAAGAGAAACTAATGTTAAGAGGTTTAAGAAGCTCTCCTCACTCATGCTGCCATATTCAGTAGAAACCAGAGGCTGCATGGAACAAGCTTTTGATTGAAGACAGAAGTTCACAAAAGCCTCATGGCATTTTGGCAGTCCTCATAGGACAGACTGGTAATGCTATTCCACTTTACTGCACCTTCGTGTATCCAACTGGATAGGGAAGAATATGGGAGAAAAGCTGGAGTGCAATGCTTTGGTAACATCATTGGATTATCTATAAAAAAATACATGTCTAAAAGATGGCCATTCCAGAGTAGGCTGCTGCTACTATGAAAGCAACTTTGGTGTTGGAAAATCTTTTGAAGAGATCCAGTGTCTGCAAGAAGTGAAATGAGACAGAATAAATGAAAGATAAGGTAAAGTGCAACTGGCAGACCAAAATGGAAGATACTGGATTTATCATGAATGAATGTCTGTGTGGATAAATGGCACCTTTGATAACTGGTGTTCATGGAAGAAGGGAGGGCACTTTTAAGTGCTGCTTTTGCAGTTCTCCAGATTGTTTAAATACATTGCTGAGAAAGAGATGGATGTAATTATAATCAATGAGGAGTCATTATTGTATATACTCATGTATAAGTCTAGAAATTTTAGTCAAAAAATTGACCCAAAAAACCTGGGTCGACTTATCCATGAGTCAATTGTACTTTAACTCACACACACACACACACACATATGAAGCCATCCCCTTTCTCTGAATAGAGTGGTAAAAGGTGAGAGCTTAGTCCATCCTGGGAGCACCAAAAAGAAGCATGGATCCCTTCTACTCTCTCATCCATCCAGCCTTTAGGATGAGCACAAACAGGTATGCCTGCCAGAATGTTCTAAGTTCTTTGGCATCATATTCCTTTGCATCCTTTGTTACATGCCCCTAAGTTTTACTCTCGACTTATCCACGGGTCATATCAAGATCCATAACTTTGGCCCCAAAATCTACTCTTGATTTATACATGAGGTCGACTTATAGTCGAGTATATACAGTATATCAAAGCACCAGGAGAAGAGCTTATCTGTATTTGCAGTATCTGCTCTTACAAAATATTGATAAACAACAAATTTAGGCTGAGAAAGCAAAGGAAGGCACTCTGGAATAATTCTCCTGGAGCAGTTCAACAATGTTCACTGTATTCATGTTGGGTACCTCTCCGCATGTTCATCAGGATATTGTATAGATTTTCTGCCATCCATCTCGCATCTCCGGTTCTCTTCAGCCCTATCTTATGGCTACTTTAAGACCCCAGTGTTATCGAAACCCCAAGAGAAGTGTGCAGAGACCACGGGCTCAGAGCTGGACTCAGAGCTCTTCCATCCATATCACCTTATTTATTCCATAGTGAGAGCAGATGCCAAGCTCACTTGACATGCACTTTTTGACATTTTCTCATTGCACTCTCCTTTCTGAGCAAAGTAGGCAGATGCAGGAGCAGGAAGACAGGAGGCACATAATACATAGGTTGCCGTGCAACTTCAACACAGCAACATTCTGCTCAAATGGTACATCTAAATGTTAAACACTTGTTGTACTTGAAGGCATGGGCAATAGTCCACAAAACCTTATGCTGAAATAAATAGGTTAATCTAGACTGCACCTTTATATTGAAACAAGACTATCACAGCTATCTTTTTGAAAATTAAACATTTCTGTTAATAAGAACACAAGTCTTCATTTTCTAATTTTCGCTTTCCAAGGGTCAAAAAGACCTAACAATACACATTGTTTACAAATAAGGGAGTTTGGTAAAGAAGGTTTATTTGAATTTATGCAACATACTCAAATTCCACATTACTAAAAATCCTGTTTTTCAGCAAAGCAAAAGAAAACAAGATCAGATTACTTACTGATTGCAGGATGCGCCTGTTCAACATCTCTTAAACTCTTCAGTGTTTTTGGCAGGACTCAATCTAAGGACAGGAATCTACAGTATCCATATGACTCTCATTTTAATGCCATGGTAAATGCCCCAATTTGTACCCTTTGGTTCTTCAACGGAGCAGTAATTTGGCTAAGGTAGGCAATCTCATACTCTCACTACTTTATTCAGAGGGAATAATCTATATAAAAATACCCCAAAACATATATCACTAAAGGTGCAGAGTAGAGAAGAGATGCTGAGTACTTGGTCCTCTACCATACAAAAATGTTTGTCAGCTGGTAATTTTCTGAATGAGGTCCATATAGCTCTGAAACCTAAACAGAGATTTTTGAATTGAGACTTTTTCCTGTACCCCCTCAAGTAACTTTGTGCCAAACTTGGATTTATATGCAAAGGGATCTTGTAGCACCTTTAATACTAACTGTGCTAAAGACGCCATAGCATAAGCTTTCGTAGACTTGGTCTACTTCCATCTGAGGAAGTAGACCAACTTTTTGCACAGTCTTAAAGATGTTACAAGATCTCCGTACATGCTGATATTCGAGACTAACACAGCTATGTCTCTGAATTCTACCCCCATTGGATATATGTCTCTTTCTTCTTCGTGGTCTCTGCGAATCATACAAATGGGTTCTCTGCGCCTGCGCAGTCGAATTCGGAACTTTCTGGAATCACTGGGCAGAAAAGCGGCTTGCAACTTTTTGCAACTTTTTGGCGGTAGCCCCTCCCCTCCTCTATATAAGCCCTGTTCCCGCTCTTTTCCTCAGTTCCTTTTTTTCCGCCGCGTAGGCTACTCTAAAGGAACAGTGTGGAATCGCTTGGCTTGTCTCTCTTGGTTTTCTCGATCTTCGGCTTGCTTCTCGATACTCTCCCTCGTCTGTGACTCGGCTATTGTTTGACCTCTCGGCTTGATTGACTTCGATTTTGGATCCCGATTTGGACTTGATGTCTCCGGCTCCATTTAAGCACTGCGCTGTTTGTGGGGCCAAGGTCCCTCACACGGACCCCCACTCCAAGTGCTTGATCTGCCTGGGCGAGGCCCACGACACCCAGAGCTGTGCCCTCTGCAGATCATTGACTTCGCAGGCGAGGAAGAACCGTGCCTCTCGGCTGAAATCCTACCTTCTCGATCGGGCTTTGGCCCCTCAGGAGATCCTGCCTTCGGCTTCGGTTCCGGCTTCGGTTTCTAAAGCACCCGTTCCGGCCTCCAAGATGTCTCAGGAGAAGGTGACTGTTGTTTCCCCTGTTGGTCCCTCCAAGTCCTCCCGGGACGCGGAGACTCACCCCGCCGAGAAATCGGCTAAGAAGATGGGTGAGAAGTCTAAGTCCTCCAAGAAGGACAAGCCCAGGCAGGGCAAGGACCACAGGGATGAGAATCGGAGAAAGAAGGTGAAAACTCCTTCTCAGGGCGTGGCAGAGGGCTCTTCCTCTCTGAAGGAATCCACTTCTAAAGCCCCTGCCAAGAGGAAGCATTCTACCGAGGGGGAATCCCTCCGGAAAAAGCGCTCCTCTGAGGGTGAGACCCTCCAGAAGAAGGCCCGCTCCGATTCCGACGTGGGAACCGAGCTGCCACGTGCGTCGACACCGAGGGATGTTCCCGCCACGGAAATTCCCTCTGTCGAAAGGTCCGCCTCCGTACCGACCGCCTCCGTACCGACAGAAGCGTCGCCTCGCTCCCAGGCCGCCCGCCGCGAGACATCGGTGCCGCGCAGCCTGACGCCCGCTCAGCGCTCCCCACAGCTGAGCCAGAGGTCTTGTAGGTCGCCGACCCCTATGGCCGAGACCGAGGACAAGCCGGAATACTATTATGATAGCGAGTCCGGCAAGTACTTTGTGGCGGTTGACCCTTCTACTCTTGACAGACCACGAGGCAAGCGCTGGCGCCCGCTGGATGTGTCTGCCAGAGTCGGCGACGAGGTCCAGGGTTCTGCACCGTCGAAGGTCGTTGACGAGGCTTTGACATCGGCCACCCTCAGGCGGGAGGACGCCGTTCGCGGAGAGGCAGCAACTCAGACAGCCTACTCCCCTTCCAGTGCAGTACTCTGTGGAGAGCCCAGCTCCGACTCGGACGTGGAGTTCGACACCGAAGGCTCGGTCCCATCTCCGATCGATACCGACACCGAGGAAAAGGGGCCGGTTCGACAGGCCTTTTACCAACCAGGTCCAGTGTCCCCTACTGATAACGTGCACACCTTTGGGGAGCACGTCATCAAGATGGCGAATGCTTTGGAGCTCCAGGTGTCTCGGTCCGAGGAGGAGGCCCTCGACCCGGTCGAGAAACGAGTTCAGGGCTCGGCACCAACATTGGCAGCCATCCCATTCCTGCCGTCTTTGGAGAAGATCGCCAAGAGGTCGTGGCAGAATCCAGCATCCACCCCGTCGACCTCGAGGAAGATCGACTCCATTTACAAGATCTCTCCATCATCGGCAGAGTGGCTCCATTCACACCCGCCTCAGAATTCGGCAATTGTCGAGGGGTCACAGAAGGTCTTCACCCCAAAGACCTCCCCGTCTCCTTCGGACCCCGAGGGCAAGAAGATAGACGGGATTTCGAAGAAGATCTTCGAGGCCTCAGCCCTGGGACTGCGGGTGTTGAACTATAATGCCTGCATGGGGGCCTACATACAATACCTGGCGGAGAGGATGTCACCCCTGTTGGCGGACCTCCCTCAGGAGAAGGCTCCTGCTGCAAACCAACTCCGGGAGGAGGTACACTCGGTTGCAGGCCTTCTCATTACCTCGGCTCGACACACGGCGGACTGTTCGGCCAAGTCCATGGCTTCCAGTGTGGCCCTCCGGAGACATGCCTGGCTTCGGGCTTCTGATCTAACCCCGCAGGCGAAGGCCGCTATAGAGGACATGCCGTTCGATGGCGAAGGGCTCTTTGCTAAGGACACCGACGAGCGGCTGAACTTCAAGTACCGCATGAAGTCAGCCGCAAAGAAGCACGGCATGTCCGCTCCCCAGCAGGCCTTCTCCAGGAGGCGCTTCGGGGCCAGACCATCCTTCGGACAGTCGCAGAGGCCATTTGAGCAGGAGAGGCAGTACCGTCGCCAGGACACCAGGCAGAGGTTCTCCTCTCCATCCTCATCTTCATCGGGGAGACGTCTTCAGTCCCGTTACCGAAGACCGCTTCCGAGGAAGCCCGGACCTGATTCGGGTAAGAAGGGACAGTGAAGGTCTCCAGCGTACTCCGTTGTCTCCCCTTCTCGTCCCTTCTTTTTGGATCTGTTGAGGCCTTTCTATAACATCTGGGCCCAAATCACCACCGACTCCTGGGCGCTGACTATTATATCCAAAGGATATGCCCTCGAGTTCGAAGAACTCCCGCCTACGGGAGCCCTCCTTTCTACGGATCCCTCACCTTCCCTCCTCGACGAAGTACGCACTCTGTTGGACAAAGGGGCCATCTCCCCCCTGGATCCGGACCTGGCCCACCGGGCGTTCTTTTCTAGATACTTTACGGTACCGAAACCGGATGGAGGCCTCCGTCCCATACTGGACCTTCGGGACCTTAACAGTTTTTTGGTTTACAAGAAGTTCCGGATGGTAACTCTTGCTTCCATTTTACCATTGTTGTCGCAGGGACTTTGGTTTGCGACGTTGGACCTCAAAGACGCCTACTTCCAGGTCTCCATTCGACAGGGACACAGACGGTTCCTCTCCTTTGCCATCGGGACGGAGATGTACCACTACAATGTCCTGCCCTTCGGTCTCGCCACCGTGCCGAGAGTCTTCACCAAGTGCATGGCTCCGGTAGTCGCCTATCTGCACCAGCGAGGGTCAAGAGTCTTCCCCTACCTAGACGATTGGCTCTTCGCGGCAGACTCCAAAGAGGCCCTTTGCCAGGACATCTCCTTCGCCGTCTCCCTGCTCCAGTCTCTCGGCCTGGTACTGAACCTCGAGAAGTCCCACTTGACCCCCGTCACCAGGATCAAGTTCATCGGGGCTATCCTCGACTCAGAAAGTTGCATCGCATCTCTGCCCGAGGACCGTTTCCTGTCCCTTTCCAAGGCCGTCCGGCATTGCTGTGCCAACAGACGGGTGCGGGCTCGAGAAGTCCAGGTAGCGCTGGGCCATATGGCCTCGACCACCTTCGTCACCCCGTGGTCCAGGCTCCGGTTTCGGCCCCTACAGTCGTGGTTCCTCTCCGTCTTCGACCCGTTGGCCGATCCTGCAAGCAAGTGGCTCACGGTACTGAGGCCCGTCGCTCGTTCCCTGTCCTGGTGGCTAGACTCCCAGAACGTCTGCGCCGGCATGCCGTTCGTCCCTCCGGACCCGCAGGTGGTCCTCACTACAGATGCATCCATGGACGGCTGGGGAGCCCACACAATGGGACTCACCATAAGGGACAAGTGGCAAGCGCGTCACCAAGATCTCCACATCAACGCCCTGGAGATGCTAGCTGTCGAGAAGGCCTTGAAGGCTTTCGAATCCGAGCTTCGCGGAAGGGTAGTGCAGCTCCTGACGGACAACACCACTGTCATGTACTACCTGAACAAACAGGGCGGAACCAGATCTCCAACTTTACTGGAGATAACTCTTCGGATTTGGCACTGGTGCATCCCGAGAAACATCTCCCTGCAGGCAGTGCATCTTCCCGGGGAGGAGAACGTCTTGGCGGACCAGCTCAGCAGGTCAGATTCGCAGTGCCACGAGTGGACTCTCCACCCCGACGTGGTCGCGGACCTCTTCTCCAGATGGGGCATCCCGCAGACAGACCTCTTCGCGTCGGAGACCAACGCACACTGCAGCCAGTTTTGCTCCCGGGATCGGTCTCGACGCTCGCTCGGGGATGCCTTTCTACACAGCTGGACGGGGGAATTTCTGTATGCCTTCCCTCCGTTCCCGCTCATCACGAGGGTCGTCTCCAAGATGTCGAGAGACCGGACGGACGCCATCCTGATCACCCCTTGGTGGCCCAGGCAGCCGTGGTTTCCGTCCCTTCTTCACCTGTCGCGGAATCGGTTCCTCAGGATCGAGCCCAGACCGGACCTGCTCACTCTACAGGAGGGTCGAGTTCGTCATCCGGACATCGAGGACCTTCCGCTCGTGGCATGGCGACTCCGGCCTTAGCGGACCTTCCGGCGGTGGTGAGGCGTGTGATCTTGGCGGCCCACAAACCTGCGACCAAGAGGTCCTACTCCTGCAAGTGGCAGAGATTCCTCCGCTTCCTGGATTCGAGAGGCCTGTCTCCATCCAGGGTGTCGACGCCGACGGTGCTGGAGTTCCTGATGACACTGGTGGAGTCGGGGCTGTGCCTTAACTCCATCAAGTGTTATTTGTCCGCTATTTGTTCCCATTTCCAGTTTGATGGGAAACCTTCCTTTTTCAAGGACCCCTTGGTGAAGGGGTTTTTGAAGGGCTTTAACAACCTCCATCCGCCGGCCTCGGTACCGGCACCGGCGTGGAGCCTCGAGGTTGTTTTGTCCCGTCTTGGTACCAAGCCCTTCGAACCTATGGCTACCACTGACCTGAGGCTGCTGACTTGGAAAACAGCCTTTCTGGTAGCCATTACCTCTGCCCGCCGAGCTGGCGAGCTCTGTGCCTTACGGAGGGACCAACCTTTCCTTCGGTTCCACAAGGATAAGGTGGTCCTCCGTACCGACATTACCTTTTTGCCTAAGGTAGTGTCTGCTTTCCACATGTGCCAAGACATTGTGCTCCCGACCCTGGCCCCGAACCCGACCACCGACACTGAACGTCGTTTGCACCTGTTGGACGTTCGGAGGGCTTTGGCCTTCTATTTGGACAGAACTTCGGGTTCGAGCCGCTCTGACAGACTGTTCCAGTGCTACTCAGAGCCCAAGAAGGGACTACCCGTGACTGCTCAGAGGTTTTCTAAATGGGTGGCGGGTACCATCCACCTCTGTTATGAACTGTCGGGTAGAACTCTTCCAGCCAGGGTCAGGGCACATGCAACTAGGGCGGTAGCGACATCCTCCACTTTTTTGACTGGGGTTCCGCTGGAGGATGTCTGTAAGGCTGCTGTCTGGTCCCAACCTATGACTTTTATAAAACATTACCGGTTGGACACCAGGGCAAGGACCGATGCAGCCTTTGGCAGAGCAGTGCTACTGTCTGGTTTACACTAATGTCAAGTTCTGTACTATGCCATGTTGTGTACTATGCCATGTTGATTTTACATTGCATTGTTGTTGCATATGACACATTGCACTAACTGTTGCACTGTTTGCCTTTTTACTTGATTTCCTTTGCATCCAGGATTGGGTGTTATGGTGTCGTTCTGATTGCATTTATACACCATGTATATAGTTTGCTCTCTGAGTACTTGGTTTATGTTCTGCTCTGTGAGCAGCATTGCACTATTGTTGTTTTCTTCTATAATTCATACAAGAATCACACAAGGGTTGGTTCAATTTGACAATTTTTATTGTGAATCAATAAAGTTTTTTGGTTCACTTCACAACTGTTGTCATGACACTCCCTCCGCCGCTTACCTAAGCTTGCTAGTCTAACCCATTTGTATGATTCGCAGAGACCACGAAGAAGAAGGACAGGTTGCTTACCTGTAACAGTATTTCTTCAAGTGGTCATCTGCGAATACATACAAATCCCACCCTTCCTCCCCTCAGTGTCCTGCTCAACATTGTTCTGCTCCTCCGTCGCTTGCGGCGGAAAAATTTCGGAACTGAGGAAAAGAGCGGGAACAGGGCTTATATAGAGGAGGGGAGGGGCTACCGCCAAAAAGTTGCAAAAAGTTGCAAGCCGCTTTTCTGCCCAGTGATTCCAGAAAGTTCCGAATTCGACTGTGCAGGCGCAGAGAACCCATTTGTATGTATTCGCAGATGACCACTCGAAGAAATACTGTTACAGGTAAGCAACCTGTCCATCTTCTTCCTTTGTTCTGTGTATCAGGAAATAGATATTCAACCTATGTTGGATGTAGTCACACTCCTCTCAAAAACTCAGATTTGGAGGTTGGGTAGACTCCTGGATTCAGATAAGAGCTTGTATGCCTAAGTTTCAACAATGGTTGAGAGTGCACTTGTACAATTAAAATCAGTGTACCAACTCTGGCCATTCTGGAGCTATCTGATTTAGCTTCAAGGACACTTGTGTTGGTGACAGATCTTGGAATCTAAGGAGGGTCAGCAATGGCAAAGCACCTCTAATTACTCCTTGCCTAAGAAAACCCTATGAAATCCATGGGGGTCTCCATGAAACAACAGGCAACCTGAAGATATATACATGCACTGTGTATGTCGCTGCCTTTGGAATTGTTTGGAAATCTAAGTGGACCAAAATGTTGTGGCTAGACTACTGACTGGAGCTGCTTACCAGGAGAACAGAAATTCTTCACTCACATTTCCAGGTATAATTCAAAGTGCTGGTCATTACCTATACATTCCTATATGGCTTGGGTTACATAAAAGACTGTATGAACTCTTATGAGTCTGCCTGAGGTTTGATATCTTTGGGGAAATATTTTCTGTCCCACAACCCACCCTAGTGCATTTGATGAGGACATGGGACAGGGACTTCTTGGGGTTGCCATAGGAGGTGATGCTAGGCTGGTCCCCCTCTTATTTGACCACTGTTGTGGAAGGGTCTTTTAATGGTGAGTGCTCTATTCCCACCTGTACATGTTATGTTTTTGAGTGCTTATAAATTGTATTGATGCAGTTTTGGGGTTATTGTTATGCACGCTACATGTGGCTGCCTTTGGAAAGTGCTTGAAAACATCAGTGGGCCCAAATGCAGTTTTCATATGGTAGCTTATATGTTTTTTTAAATATGATCTCTGATTGGTTTTCACTATATTCTGTTTAAACGCACACTGGAAGCCACCTCGGGTGGCAGAATATACAGCAAAGAATAAAATAAACCCGGTTGCCAACCATTTCAGGGGCCATCTCACAGTCTCCAAATATACAGCATGAGATTATTTTTCCCCATAGGTTTTGTAATATAGAAGCAATTTATGAATTCTGCAGTGTCAAGGTCACACATCTCATCATGTTTTGGAAAAGCTTTGAAAAATAGGAAGGAATGACCTAGGCTGTACTGGATCATTATCTCTGCCAAGGATAATACACACTGCCAAACCATTCTAAAATTAACTGGTGCTACTCATATGGCATTAACTGTATGATCATGGTGTACAGACTGGTTTGCCTTGGCTGATGAATTAATCCCCCCCCCCCCACACACACACATAGCCGCAAATTCTTTTATCCACAGATGCAAGCATCCATGGATTGAGGATATATATATATATATATATATATTCCCAAAAGCAAACCTTGATTTTGCCATTTTTATATAAAGGACACCATTCTACTATGCCATTGTATTTAATGGGACTTGAGCATCCATGGAGGTCCTGGAATCAAACCCCAGCGGATACCAAAGGCCCACTGTATATTGAATTATTACTTATGTACAGTCACTGCTTTCCCACATATTGGCTGATTGTAATGAACGTATTGCCGAGCTGTTTTTCTAATATTCTGAGCATTAAAACATCCAAAAATAACTTAGACATATGAATAATAGATTACTGAAGCCTATAGTTAATTGGAAAAATAATTAGTAATCAATAATAATAGCAGGAATTTGCTATTGCTTGATTAAATACAAGGCACTGTTGCAGTCATAGCTCCCATGAGAAGGTGTACTTCAAATCTCTCGGCTTCCGTACCTGTTCAATCAAGCTTTGTACCACACACACACACAAACACGAGAACAACTTTTATTTTGAGAACCCTCAGATAGACATTTGGATGAAGAACTGGTGAAAATCGCTTCAGGATGACCTCTGTAGTATGCAGGTAAGTGGTCTCAGGATGCAGTGTGATGTAGTGGTTTGAGCATTGGACTATGACTGGAGACTAGGAGTCCTAATGGAGGACAAGTTGAACATGATTCAACCGTGTGATGCTGCTGCTAAAAAGGCCAATATGATTCTAGACTGCATCAACAAGTATAGTGTCTAGACCAAGGTAAGTAATAGTGCCACTTTATTCTGCTTTGGTCAGGCCTCACCTGGAATACTGTGACCAGTTCTGGGCCCCACGATTCAAAACAGATGTTGAGAAGCTAGAGTGTGTCCAAAGGACAGTGACAAAAATAATGGGTCTAGAAACCATACCCTATGAGAAAGACTGGGAGCTGCGTATGTTTAGCTTGTAGACGAGACAATTAAAAGGTGATATGATAGCCCTGTTTAAATATCTGAAGGGGAGTCATATTGAAGATGGAGCAAGCTTGTTTTCTGATGCTGCAGAGAACAGGACCAGTAACAATGGATGCAAACTACAGGAAAAGAGATTCTATCTCAACATTAGGAGGAACTTCCTCCTGACAGTGAGAACTGTTCAACAGTGGAACATACTCCCTCGGAGTGTGGTGGAATCTCCTTCCTTGGAGGTTTTTAAACAGAGGCTGGATTGCCATCTGTTGGGGATGCTTTGATTGAGATTTCCTGCATGGCAGGGTGTTGGACTGGATGGCTCTTGCAATCTCTTCCAACTCTATGATTCTATAGAGTTATCAGACGATGGAAATTGGAAGTATAATCTAATGGCAATCTGAACACAATCATGGGTTTTCACGTTATTGTGTATTAAAGTATCTCACGCAATTTCGGGCAAAAGGGAAGTCATTCCGAATGCAATCATGGGTTTTACGTTATTTCGTATTAAAGCATCTCATGCAATTTTGGGCAATGGAGGGTCATTGTCGGGAAATGGGAAGTCATTCTGAATGCATTCCGAACACAATTGGAATTCACGTAAATTCACTAAACTAGTGAATTCACGTGAATTCGAATTGCCTCCAATTGGCTCTATTTGAAATAAAGAGAAATTCCTCCCATCTGATAAACTCCATAGGATCTGAATCCCAGTTTGTCCATGTAAACCCACTGCGTGAACTTGGGGAAGTCCCATTCTTTCAGTCTAAGAATTGGTTTTAATTACTTAAAATTTTTATTGTAATTTTAAAAAAATGATTTTATCCATGAGCTGCCCTTGGTCTATTTCTGGGAGAAAGACAGCATAGAAATAAAATGAATAAATAATACTGGACTATCCCCAGGTGTGGGAATTTAGGCGAGTTACCCTGGTTCAATTAAAAGTGAGGACTGGATTGGCAGACCCCAAAATATTATCTTGGAGAGGCTTGGTGGATAGCTAGTCTATCTGAGATAAGAAATTATGCTCCCCCTAATTCGAGGTCTGATAGAAGCAATTTTACCTTTACCAATCGCCTACAGTAAAATTAAATACTTTACAAATTAACATTGGCTGCATCCACCCTGCAGAAATAATCCAGTTTGACACCACTTTAATTGCCATGGCTCAGTGATATGGAATTCTGGGGACTAGTTTGTTATGGCTCTGGTCCTGTATTTTGTAGTGTTTACAACTCCATTGAGTTCTTTTGAAGGGTATGTATAATTTTGATATGAATAATATGGCTATTTTTATGTTATAATTCAGTGAGTGTTGTCCTGTCTTTTTAATATTTATAGTATATGAGTATTGGTATTTGTTTCTAGCCCCTGAAGGAGGCCTTTCTTGTTGTGGTCAAAATGTGTTGGGTGTTTTTAACACTGAATAAGCAGTTGGCCATCCTAGAGCTCCTTTTTGTTTTCTTCTTTTCTACATGCTTTTCAGTTCTCTTTTTATTAGACAGGATGACCAGATGCCATAATGCAAAGGACGACATGCCAGTATGAAATGTAGGACATTCAAGAAAATGTAGCACAGCTAAAAACACTAATACAGATATAAATTCATGCTTCTTACTCATACTCAAAATGGAAGCAGCAGGTTGAAATGTAGGACATGCCTTGGAAAAGGAGGATGTCTGATCACCTGCTTAAAGACATGCTAGAAAACTCAAAACTCATGGAAGCAAAATGTTCATTGGCAGTAAAATTGCTCTGGAAAGGGAACCACCGTGTTCCACAACAAACAATGCAGGACTGTGTTACGATATGTGCTTTTAATGAAATTTTGGGGACATGTGGACTGTACTATGACCTCTGACTGACCTATCCAAGGACCCGCCATCAGCCCCAAGCGAGGAGGTCACATAGTCAAGCCCGCTTGGAAGAGCAGAGTCTCTAGTAAGCAACGCTCCATAGAAGTTTGGGAGTTGCCAGACCAGATTTGCCACTGCCCTCTGGAGTAAGACAATAGCCTTGGCATCATATATGATCAGCCAGTGATTAACTTAACGACTCAGCCATTAAGTTGTCTGCCCCTCCGAATTGTGTCCAAACCTAAGTGCATTGTACACAGATTATTTGCTCTTGGTTTAACAAAGCCCAGGCAATCAACACCTTTGTCCAAGCCTTGATACCTAGCCCCAGGATATGTTCAGCCCAATAAAAGATCCCGAGTTGGAATCCCCCGTTGACACTATCCTCAGAGTGCAGGCTGGTCCACGCCAGTTTGACCTTTGCTCATAGCTCCCTTGGCCTGTTTCCCCTCATCCCAGTGGTCGTGTTCATCATCCTCATCCACATTTATCAGGCTTCCCAGAGAAGACTTCTACTGCACACATCTTTATTGTATATGTTTTTAATCTATAGCTGATTTAATCTTTTTTTAAGGGGAGAGGTGGAGATGGATTGAAATATTTTAACTGTTATGTTTTAACTTTTGTTGTAATCCGCCCCGGTTGCTCTAGAACCGGACTAGAAATAAAATTTATTATTATTATTATTAGTATTCCAGAGGTGTTTCTCTTTCTCAAACCTAACTCCCAATCTTACCCCTCCCTTTTCGCTAGCATTGAACGTGTGTGTGCGTGCCCCCTTTTGATGTGTGTTATTTAGCCCCCCAATAAACTGTGTATTTTCATTGGACTCACTTGGACTAGTGTCATCTCTCTTGGGGTTTGTCGGTGGACCTCTGGTAGACAGAACTGGGACCACGATTCCGGCATAAGACTTTGTTAGGATCTTCCTCTCTGCATATTTGAGCTAATTATAATTCCCCTAAGTAAGAGACTTCCTAACAACTGAACCCAATGCGGCAATTACTTAACATAAGTATTGCATAAAACTGTGCTCTTAAAACATGAAGTTAACTCAATAAATGTATATGTAGCCTTATTAAAAGTTTTAAAATGGGATAGGTTTCCTGAAAATGCAGGAGGTAGGCAAAATGGGAACTCAGTCAACATGAAAAAGAGTTTTATACTTGCACAACAGAGTTGATGGAAGTTGATTTGAGCCCATGAGGGATGAAATAGAATCTGTGCCATTTTCTAGTTTTCTGTTTAGTTTCTATGCAGCCTCAAATACTCAACACATCCAAATGAACCTGACCAATGGCAACACTTGCATTGCCATAAATTCCATTGAAAATAGTGGGATTTGCTTCCATATAAACATGCATAGATTGTTCCACTTGCATTCATGCATTTAAATGGCCTTGCACTCCAATTAGTATCTATCAGTTTCTTCCACCCTCATATTTGATTTTAATGGTTTGAGAAGAAAGAACAAAATATGGAAGAGTGACCACTCTTACACACAACAAATATTTTAGAAGAATAACATAAAAATAAAACAAGGAACACTGATTTGCCAGAAGAGGGGTCAGAAAATAAGAGAGTGGTTTGAGATGGCACAAGTGAATAATGGAGGCACGGTGCTGTGTTTTCCACCATATTTCTCTTTGAAAAATTAAGCACATGTTCATTGAAAACTACTTTAATGAGATATTGGTGTCTGGTAACTTTCAATTCAATTAACAAAGACTCATGATTAGAAGGGTGTATTTTATTTTTAATTCCTTTAGCCCGGACCCAATAAAGTTTCCTCAAATGAGGAAATCACCCTCCAGCTCATGGCATCATGAATCAAAATTATCTACACTAGTTAATCAACTAAAGTTTTAGCTATTAGTTAAACTAATTAAAGCTTGTAGCTTTGGTAGTTATATATTGATGACAAGAATATTCAATAATACAGAAGAATTTCATCAAGAAAAAGTGGGTACAAAAATTGCCTTGGATTTTCCATCATCCATGTTAGGCGTGAGCAATTTCTGAGAGCCACTGTTTCACCCTTTGGGGCCCACTATGGGCTCTGTTGCTAAAAAATTCACAATTTGAAAGCCAAGAGACCAAGGAGTAGTTGGAAGTCTGCTTCTCAGGGTTGTTGTTGGTTTCAATTTTTTCCTATTTGCTTTTCTGTGATATGCCCTCCCTGCAAAACAAAACAAAACAAAAACAACTGAGGCTACATGCAGCCCCGCTTTGTACATCACCGACTTATGACTTGATGCAGATGAAGCTCAAAATAATAGGTTGATATGTGTTTGAGGTGTCTTTTAAGGCAAGCGCATGTCTGCACATGTGCTGATAACTTCTGGAGAAAACAAAACATACTAAGGGCAGATTAATGTCCTGACAATTATGAATGAGGGTCAAAATCTTGTTTCTCAAGTAACTCTGTTGATAGGGCATTCCTTGATTTCCCCTGTGAATAAGGATGCTTGTCAGATCTCTTTCAGGACAAGTGCAGACGATGATATAACCAGAGCCAATGCTGCGCAGGTGGTGGATGCTTTACTTCAGCTGGCAGTACCAATCTTGCAATACAGGTTCATGGAGACAGCCATGGCAGCCAACTATGGGTCAAGAGAACAGAAAAGATGGCATTTAAAACAGAAAAGGCTGGAATAAACTGAAATGATTGTTAGTTCTTTGCTTTCGGGCTACATCATCTCCAGACAATGGGGATGGCATTGCTTCCTTTGGGTGTGGTAGTCTCAGTGCTTCTCAGGCTCTCTAATGTGAGGGACAGGCAACTTTAAAAAAAAAATGTCCCAGGAACCAGCAACCGAGATTTTCACACAGGGAAAAGTGACGGGAGTACAGTGGGGGTGCTCCCATCACTATCGAGCAATTATGCGAAAATTTTCAGATGATGTTGTGTGATGCCATGATAATCGTGTCAATTATACCGCAAATAAAGAGGAGTTCTAGCATCCCTTTTCATTCATAGGAAAGTCCTGTGAATAAAAAGCAGTGCTAGAATTCCTCTGTATTCGTGGGATAATGACACGATTATCATGATGTCATGCGACATCATCTGAAAATCCTTGCACAATTGCGTGATAGTGATGGGAGCATCCCAATATGCTCCTGTCACTTTTCCTCATCTGAAAATCTCCAACATCTTTCTTCCCATTGTCTACAACTGTTTCTTTCTTAGAAACTCTCCACAGACCCTCATTCAATTGCTTGTCAACCAATAGTGATCTACCAGTAGGAAACCACCACTTTGGGCAACACTGGTCTAACATCTAGAGGTCTTTGGGTTGTTCCAATATCTTCTAGGCTCCAGGGCACTAGCCTTGGTGATGATGCAAAGGCTAGCCATCCTTAGGTGGAACAGCGAGTGTGTAATGTTTTCAACAGTGAAATATGGGTTGTGGAGTAGTATATAAGCCATATGCATAAGAGTAATCTTACCTCTAGAACCCCAATTCCTAGAGCCACTCCTCCTACAATCTTTCCATTCTTACTCAGGAAAACCTGGAATGCATGCAAGCAACCCTAGAAAGGACAAAAGAAATACCGAGAGGATGTTTCAAGAATAGCCTTCCTTCTCCTACTGTAGTTCCATATTAACCACAAGCATCCTGACATTTGGTTGAATCTGTTGGCCTAAATATCTTAAAGCCACTAGATTCTGTCTGATCTTGGAAACTAAGCAGGAGCAGCCCTGGTTAGTACTTGGCTGGGAGACCGTCAATGAATACCAGGTGCTATAAGTGGTATTTCAGAAAAAAGAATTGGTAAAACCACCTCTGAGTATTCCTTGCCTGAGGAAACCCTATAAAATTCATGAGTTTGCTATAAGTCAACAGGCAATTTGAAGGCACGTACACATTGGCAAACCAGTCTTAAATGATCAACTGATTCAACTCCATGGATTTTTTTCATGAAAGGCACATTCTTAAGGCCATAACACCAAAATACAGAGCCTTTCAAAGCATGTAAAACATAGAGGCTTTCTAGATTGGCAAAAAGAAGTGTGTTCATGGCTGCATGAAACTCTAGCCTTTAGATGAGAAAAAGGGAAAGTGTGCCATGAAAGCGCTTTTTTGCATTTTAGGGGAGAAGAAGCGCCTTTAAAAAGGTGCTGGTTTTCCCAGCTTCTTTTTTAGAAACTGCGGAACAGTGCAGCTCCATCTAAAGGCTGTGGTGCAGCTGCTAAGCATTAAGGAAAAGGCAACTACATGTCACACTTTCCTGCCAATCTAGAAAGCCCCATAGTGTCCCATTTTTCTTTCTAAAAACTTTATTGCATACCTAGTCAACAGAATCTCAAAATTTGAAAGCTCTGGAACATAATGTTTTAATAGGAGGAGAATGTTGGATGTACAACATGCATCCAGTTCATTAACGTATGCCAACCTTTTGACTCAAACACAGCATAGAAATTAGTGTATCTCTTCCACCTTCTCGCCCTCATTTTCCTATTTTCCTCCAAAATAAAGAATGCTCAAGTGTACATGTATACTTGTGTGCTGTACTCTTATAATTATACTGAACATGCATTCTGAATCCTCCAAATCTATAATAATCTCTAGAACCCTGCGATACAAATTAAACTGTTCATGGCTTAGACATCAGCAGGACTACTTTGGACCACCCAACACTCATTTTCAAAAGCACTGAGCTCTCCTTCAGTCAGACAGGACCTCTATGTTCTCCAAAATCATAGTTAGATGGAATCTCTTTTCCTGTAGCTTGAACCCATTGCTCTGGGTCCTATTCTCTGGAGCAGCAGAAAACAAACTTGCTCCAGTGGGGTGCTGCTGTGGGAAAGCAGGACTGGGAATGGGAGGATGGCCTGATTGAATGTCATCCCTCTTCTGGGGTGTCACCTGGTGCAGGCCACATCAGCACACCCCCCTAGTGACAACACTGGTCTACACATGAGTCTATTATGTGAATTGTTGCAAATTTCAAACAAGGAGGTCTGACAAATACTCAGAACAAACAAGTGAGCATGCATTTTCTGTCTCTTGAACATTTGGTGAATTCCTTTGCTCTCAGATTCAAATGTTCCTTCATTTCAGCTATTAATACGTCTTCTCTTTTCCCATCTACTGACAAAGCTACCAGGGTTTTGGGAACCCTCTAAAACCAGGTTACCTGTTTGTTGTGATCTATTTCAGATTCTTTGCAAGGTTTGTCATCTAGGCAGCAAACAGAAGGATATTCCATGTGATTTTGATAGAAGTAGGAATTGCTGAAATCAGTGTAATTGTTGAATCCACAGCACTTCAGCTAAGGGAGAGAAAAGTTGATCCGTTTTATAAAACAAGATTTCTGTCAGTGAGGCTTTTCTGTAAGATCATCCCTAATTAACGGTGCCTAAGGTTTCAACTAAAAATGCTTATAGAATTATTCTCATCTGAAAACTTTCTCCAGATTTTTTTTGGTTCTGATTACTTGAAACTCAAGTTCCTTTAAATTGTATTTCCAGAGTAGCACTAATTAGTGGTCAGCAGTTCACTACTTTACTGGTTTTAATCTGGGAGTTTTTCGTACATATACAGACTGACATATTTGCCAGTGTTCATCTTCTCTTGTACATTGTTGATGTGCAACTAGTGACAAAATGCATTGATTAAATATGCAAAAAGAGATCTTGGTGAAAGTGCATAATAATAATAATAATAATAATAAGAAGAAGAAGAAGAAGAAGAAGAAGAAGAAGAAGAAGAAGAAGAAGTTTTATTTATATCCTGCCTTTCCAAAAGGATCAAAGCAGATTACAAAAATATATAAACAACACATAATATGTGAACAACTAAAGTTACTTATCCCTTACCTTAACTAAAATGCTGATATCATAAAACAAATTAAAATTAGTTTAAAATAAATAAGGTTTAAAATAGACACAATTTAAAATAGGCAAGATTGGGGAGAGACATTTGGGATGAGCAGAGGACGATCTACATCAGTGAGCGGGAGGGTCAGTCCGGGAAGGTCTGCTGGAAGAGATCCGTCTTGATGGCCTTTTTAAAAGACGTCAAGAGTGGTTATATGATGGATATCTTTCGGCAGGGCATTCCACAATTTAGGAGCAACAGATGAGAAGGTCTTCTGGGTAACCACAGACAATCTGGTCTTTCTTGGCTGCAGTAAATTCATCCCAGAGGACCTGAGCATGTGGGGTGGGTTGTGTGGAAGGAGGCGCTCCCGCAAGTAAGCTGAACCCAAGCTATGAAGGGCTTTAGAATCATAAAACCATAACATGAAAAGGAATGACCACAGGATTTCTCTTTCCAGTGTAATTTATCTCATTGTGTGTATTTTAGCAATGCAGTAACCAGTAAGAATAAGGTGATTCAGACTGAAAATTGCACACGCACTGCTTCCAGTATTAATTTGAGGGGCAGGAAGAGTCACTCTGGAACAGACTAAACCTGCAGAATGAAAAAGTAGGAATGCAATCATCCTTGGACAAAGAATTTTTCCTCATCATCACTTCTACCTATGCCAAAAATTTATCCTAGCCACTGCACAATATTACTGCAAGTACATTTTCAGTGGTAATTTATTTATTTCCTATTCGAATGTAAGGGATGGGGCTAATGTGGAATAGTAGGTGTGCCGTGTGGTATGTATTTGTTTTCTTGGGATGAATTTTTCATTAGAGAGAAGGACTGTAAAATTTGACTGCAAGTAATAATGCCTCAGCATGCTCCTAGTGAGAAGACTATCATCTGAGACTCTTAACTCAGAATCTGTCAGACTTCTCTTGCAACTGCAGATTCTCTATTTGTACCTTTCTTCTACCAAGAAAGAAAGCGAGAAGGAAGGAAAGAAAGAAAAGAATGCTGCTTATAAGCATTTTATAAGGAATAGATAGAACTCCTTCCATAGTAACCCAGTAAGCCTGCTGCCAAAATGTAGGACAGAAAATAGCAAGGAGACATGCTACATGTGCTCTGAGAAGGTCAACTGTTTATTCAGTATTTTAAAAACGTCCAATGCGTTTCGGCCTCAATGAGAAAAGGCCTTCTTCAGAGGCTGGAAACCAACACAACTACACATCTGTTATAAGGATTAAAAAGAGAGAACAACACTCAATTAACTATAACCCATAAAAACATAAAGATGCATATTGTTCATATTAAAACTATACATACCCTCCAAAAGAAATCACTGGGGTTGAAAACAGTCTCCAAAACACAGGAGCATAGAGCATAAAGATAACAGAATCTATTGATTTGTCAGCTGAGATGGAGTGACATTTGATTCAATCTCTCCAGGTGATAGCTCAGCCCACTCATTCATGCGATTGTGTTTCAATGTGTTTTGTGTTGGGCATTTTACAAATACTGAATAAACATTGGAGCATCTCAGAGTATGTGGAGCTTGCTTCCTCACTGTTTTCTGCTTTTCAACACGCTTTTCAGTACTGTCACTATTACTGCCTAATGTAGGACATCAAGGAATGCATTTTAAAAAACCTACAGGAAAAAATAGATCCAAACAAGGAATTTTCTCATCTGGTTTAGCTAGCTGGGAAAGAGCTAGATCAACACTGGGATTGCCGTGTTATATAACAGATCAAGATCAGGGGTGCACATGTTGCTGAATTATAGAGATATAAAGATTTGGGGCTGATGGGGACTGCAGACTAGCAATATCTAGAGGAACACATCATTCCCAATCTGACCTTGATGTAGCAGCTGGCATTGCGTGGAGGTTTTTAGATATCAGGGAGCCCTTCTACAGCTGCTGAAGTAGTGAATCAGAAGTTTGATGTTTTCCTGCAGATAACCATGATATCTATCCATAGATCTCAAACCAACTTTTAGCAGCACATCCCACAATGACACTTTTTATCTTAATGAAATCAGGAAGCCTGATACATCAGTAACTATAGTTTGTTGTGGGTTTTTCGGGCTATGTGGCCATGTTCTAGAAGAGTTTTTCCTGACGTTTCGCCAGCAGCTGTGGCTGGCATCTCTGAAGGAAAAAACTCTTCTAGAACATGGCCACATAGCCCAAAAACCCCACAAAAAACTATGGATGCTGGCCATGAAAGCCTTCGACTTCACATCAGTAACTGTTCAGATGACTGACAGTAACTGTTCAGATGACTGACCAGTAAAGCACCAGTACCTCCAAATGTTAAGATCAGGACAAGGGCCCATGTATTTTGAGACTCTTTCAAAACACCTCCTGGGGAAGCATGAGTTTCAAATTAGTGAAACTGGATTTTACTAATCCAATCACCTCTTTCATTGTTGTATTCCAGATGGCTGTAAGGTCCTCTTGCTTTTCATAGTCCTCTTTCAAAGACTTCATAGCCCATTTCTTCAAGTGTTCAATAAATATATCTGCCTGCATTCAGGAAACAGATACACGATTAACTCTTAACAATACATCTCACCCATCTTTTATAGCAGGGTTATGAATCATGTAGCTTTGCCTATGTTGTTAGATTGGAAGTCTCATCAGTGATAGCCAGCATAGCCAGTGGTGAGAAATGCTGGGATCTGTAGTCCGGTAACATCTGGAGGGCTGCATGATTCCCACATTTTATACAATAGGTTAAAGCTGTTACCTGCTTATCATCTGTGAGACTGCCCTGACCTTCTCTGCTGCAGGTTGAACCACGGTGGCATTGCAGAATGTTCACCAAACATACTAAATACTGTAGATCAGTGGTTCCTAAACTTCAGTCCTTTTAGACTTCAGCTCCTAGAAGCCCCAGCTAGCTTTGCCAGCAGTCAGGAATTCTGGGAGCTGAAGTCCAAAACATCCAAAGGATCAAAGTCTGGAAATCACTGCTGAAGATAAAGGAGTAAGAGAATATGGAAGGAAACAACTTTGGAATGGAAAATAACATGGAATGGAGGAAACTATCACACAGGGCCCATGGGACAAAGAACCGAGTGCTGCAGTAGGTGGAAGAGACAAAGGACCTTATTAGACGGGAGGAATTTCTCTTTATTGTGAATGGAGCCAATTGGAGCCAATTCGAATTCACATGAATTCGCTAGTTTAGCGAATTTACTTGAATTCCAATTGCATTCGAAATGCATTCAGAATGACTTCCCATTACCTGAAAATGACCCCCCCACTGCCCAAAATTGCGTGAGATGCTTTAATTTGCAATAATGTAAAACCCATGATTGCATTCGGAATGACTTCCCTTTTGCCCAAAATTGCGTGAGATACTTTAATTCACAATAATGTGAAACCCCATGATTGCGTTCGGATTGCCATTAGATTATACTTCCAATTTCCAACGTCTGATAAGGTCCAAAGTTGTTGTGAAAACTAGAATGATAAAAGGGAAATTGAATGGAAGAGGGCTGAGACACAACGGGGTTGAAGGACTTCGTAGAGAGCTGAAACCACAGGGAGAGATGGGTTGGAAAGGCATAAATGTGAGAAATCAAGACACACACCCCCCCCACAAAAAGTGGGTATAGAACAAAACAAGACAAGGATCAACAGTGGTGGTTTAACACTGGAAGGAAGGGAGACAAAGGAGATGAGCATCTTGTCATATATAGCATTATCTGAGTTTGGATCAGGGGGATTATATGTTTTGATGCCCAACCTATGGGCCTCCATTTCCAAGTCTTCTTCAAAGAACTTGAGAAAGTTACTCCTTGGACTGCAGCTCCTCGAATCCCCTAGCCAACAAACTGTGTACTCATGCTGGCTGAGGAATTCTGAGAATTGCAAATCCTTAAAATAACCTTTTAAAGCTCTGCTCTCTCCTTCCATATCTTTTGCTATCATGTAGTGACGAGAGACTCTTTCTTATGAAGGTGAATGCATCTCTGCAGTTTTTCAGGTGGACCACCAGAATCAAGGAAAGTGCCAATTAAATGGTGTTGATTCCTACATCTAAATAACTCAACTTGTGTTTCTTGTCAGGGTTCTCCCTGCTATAAAACCTGGATTGCAGAAGCCACAGACAGTTCCCAGAGGCTAGCACTGACTTACCACAGAGGAGAAAGCCAACACCACAACAGCACCTGCCACTTCCACTATGAAGAGGATCAGTGTGAGCACAAAGAACTGAAAAGAGAAATGGAGTGATAAGCCTGTGTGTCCACAACCAACAACAGCCAGAATTCAGAAATGGCAGCTGTTATTTGGGAATGGGAACAGTTATGGAGAGATGGGTTTCTAAGGTGTACTACACACACATATAGCACAATTCTGCTTTAGATGTTTCGCATTCTGCATAGAATCCTGGGATTTGGAGTTTGGTCTTTTTCCTAAACTACCAATCCCAGAATCATAGTACTATAACTATATAGCATGAAAGAGACCTATATCTAAGTAACTCAAGTAATAGTTTACAGTCAACCCTCTGTTTCAATGGGCTAGCCATCCACAGATTGGAGCATCCACAGATTGCTTCATCCCATCATCATCAATGGTGGGGCTTGCATTTGCCTGTGCCAACATGGACTCATGCACATTGGAGTCCATTGAGAATAATGGAAATTGAGATCCCACAATTTTTAGTATCCATAATGGGGTCCAGAACCAAGCCCCCACCAACATGGAACGCTCAAGGATAGCTGTATATTACTTTATACACTCGACTATAAGTTGACCTCATGTATAAGTCGAGGGCAAGTTTTGGGGCCAAAATTATGGATTTTGATATGTCCTGTGGATAGGTTGAGGGTAAAACTTAGGGGCATGTAATGAAGGATGCAAAGAACGAGGCAAAGTAAAACAATGCCAGAGAACTTAATTCCAGTAGGCACAATTATTCGTGCCGACACTAACGGATGGGTGGATGAGAGAGTAGAAGGGGGTCAGTCCTTCCAGGGCAGATTAAATTATTTTCTTTCACCAGCGGATATGTGTGTGTGTGTGTGTGTGTGTGTGTGACTTAAAGTACAGTACTTACATTGACCTGTGGATAAGTTGACTCAGGGTTTTTTTGGGTCAATTTTTTTAACCTTATACATGAGTATATACAGTTTGTTTGACCTGATTTTTTTCTCATACACAAAATAATCAAATATGCAAATTTTATAGTAACCATAAGGATTTGAAGCCTTTGTCTTGGAGCTTGTTCTCATCATGGTGCCATTCTCCTCACCTTCTAGAGTAAGCCAAATTAAACTGTAACATTCAATAGCAACACATTTCCATTCTATTTGCAGACTGCATTTAATCACTTGGATTAATGCCCACAAGGAATAGGAGGGCCGATAGTAACACTTTTATTAAAAGTCATTATGCTCAAAGGCTGAGGAGGGCCCCCTTCAAATGTCCTGGCAAATGTTGTGGTGGGAGGCCAATATTCCTGGAAGAAAGACTGTAGGCTCTTTTGAGATTTAAAAGCTGCAGATTTTATTCCTCTGCAGTAACTTCCCTGTCCAAGGTGTCTAGCCAACTGTTCTAACCTACCCAGACACACAATAGTAAGCCCGGAGTGGATTACCCCACTGCCACCCCAAGATATTCCTCACCAATTTCTGGCTTGGATCCAGGAACGGCTGTGCTGCAAACATTACAAACACTCTTCTCAGCAGATTCTCTAAGGCTGTGGCCATACTGCAGAATTAATGCAGTTTGATAATGCTTTAACTGTCATGGCTCCATCCTATGGATTCTTGGAATTTGTAGTTTGTTGTAGCACCAGAGCACTCTGGCAGAGAAGGCTAAATACCTCACGTAAGTACAAATCCTAAATTCCATGGCATTAAGCAATGACAGTTAAAGCGGTGTCAAATAGCATTAGTTCTGCAGTACAGATGCAGCCTAAAACCTTGTCTGCACAGGCTAAAAGTCACTCCACCCCATTCTGGCTTTTCCGACCTGGACAAGTTGGGTCAAGCCATGCCACGGTTTGCATCACAAGCTGAAGATTTTATTTTAGATTCCTGCAGCATTATAGAAAATGTGATTTTTGTACTACTTCCAACAATAATGCATTTGATAGAATGCATTAAGATGAAAGAACTGGGAAAAGTTCCTTTTTGGGACTACACTTCCCAGAATTCTGGGCAAAGGCAATATAAACAGTGGACTAAAGAGAGGAACAAGTCACTTTCAGATTATGGCTGTCCTGTATATCAGGATAATCTGAAGCCAAACACTGGTAAATCAGAACACCTCTGCATAGGCCCACTCAGCATTTTCTACCTCTTATTTTCCTTTCCTGCCCTTGCCTTTGCTCTTTGATGTCTTTCATCTCAATGCATTCTATCAAATACATTATTGTTGGAAAAACACTGACTGGCAATGAGGCAAGCTCTTCACATCCAGGACCCAACACATACTTAGACCCAACACATCATCACCCATCCAAAGAGGAATGGACATAGAACAAAGCTGGGAGGACTACTGTGGAGACTAGGGATGCAATGGGGATCAGGTGGCCTTCCAGATACTGTTGGACTGAAGCTCCAATCAGTTTTAGCCAACAGTCTGAGATGATGAAAGCTGCAATCCAGCAACATCTGGATGACCACACAGGGACCACATCCTGGGGTTAGGGCATCCAGTGCTTTTGTTCAAGAGAAGAAACTCATCAGGAACCCTCAACAAGCAGTATAGCCTGGGAGTGGCATGGCATAGGAGAGCTGCTTTAACTGGCTCACATTTAACTCGTTTCCCATACCCTTGTGTAGTTCCTGCAGCTGGGCAATTATAAGTCAATACCAATGTATATCTTAATTGTTTAGGCCAGTAATTATATATAGGAATGTATTAACTGACTTGTACCTTAGTTATAATGTCAGCAGTTAGCAATCTATTCTACAACTGCTTCAGAGTTCTTTGGTTTCCAAGCCTCTTTTAATTGCTGCATGATTAACAGGTGATTTTGAATTCATTTGGAATGATTACTTATATAATACTTGACATCCTCCAATGAATACTGCGAACCAAACTACTACATAAAAACCATGTTTAATGGGGAACTGTGATTGAATATAGGGAACTGTGGTTTAATGTAGATTTATTAACCAGGATCTTAAACCATTAAACCACAGTTTGATCCTGTTTTAGGTTACAGTGGGCCCTTCCTATATTTGGGGGATCTATTCTGGAAACCTCCCCCCCCCCCCCACACACACATATGGGAAAAACCACCTATGCTGGAATCCTATGGCTTCCTATGGAGGTACGCTCCCAAGTTCGCGAGGCCTTGCCATCTGCGTGAGCTTGAGTCCACGGATGGCAAGCCCGCATATGGGACGGGCAGACTGTATTTACGTTATTTGTTAGTGAATTGTCATCAAACCATAGCTCCCTGTTTTGAACATAAAAGGAAATTAGTTTTAAAAGACTATGATCAAAGCATTGAACCCCAAATAAGGGGAAGAGAGAAAGTACATGGTGATGTTGTATTATTTTAAGTGCTTTTATCTTTTTAAATTGCATTTTATTATTTTAATGAGTGATGTGTTTTAATACTGTAAAAGGTTTAATGCTTACTTTTGTACGTTTTTAATTGTATTATTTTAAAATGTAAGCCACTTCGAATCCCAGTTTTGGGGGAAAGGTGATACATTTATTTATTTATTTATTTATTTTTCTGTAATGTCTGAGCTTGGTTCAGATACAGGTGACATCCTCCTTTGTTTTGGACACTTACCACCAAGAGTAGGCACTTGCTTTCTTTCACAGATCCCCAGCATCCCATAAAGCCCATGATGAGGAGGAAGGTGCCAACTGCAATACAAAGGTAGCCCACGTTGATCAGCTGCATCAGGTGTGGAGTTGCTTCTCCCAGGACCTTCACGAAGGATGTGCTATCCACCTTCACCCAGATGCCAACACCCAGCAAAACCAGACCCCCCAACTGGACGGACAAGGGAGAAAAGTGGAGTCAGAATGCCATACTCCTAGTATGAGGAAGCTCCGATTCAGCCCTGAAATCTGGGGGGTTCTGCAGGTTTGTATGCAATTACAGAGCTTCCTAACTTCCCTGATCCACAGCACAAGAATTGTTTCTTGTTTAGTACCAATCACATCACACTTTTGCAAAATAAACTATTGCTTTTATGGCCCTTATCAGACGAGAGTTTTTGCAGCCCCAGTCCAGAGTCACTCTGCATCTATCCAAGTCAATTCACATGAATGCACACTGAATTATCACATGTGAATGCTGTTACTATGAAGCCACTCCAAAGCCAATCCAGAGTCAATCCAAAATCACTCCAGAATTCAGTTAATGTGCATTGAATTATCACACATGAATGCTGTTACTATGAAGCCATTCCAAAGCCATTCCAAAGCCAATCCAAAGTCACTCCAGAATTCAGTGAATTCAGTAACAACCAAATTCACAGAATCAGTCCCAAGGTCACTTCAGATTCAATCAGAATTGGTCTGGTTTGATCAAGTCCTGAGTGCCTTTAAGTGGTTTACAACATATGGGCCCTGTTTCCACTTGTTGATTTGCTGAGGATTTTATTTAATGCGATCTGACTCCGTTGTGAATTCGCATGCAGAGCGATGCGTTTCCATTGTGTTTGATTAAGTATGCACTCCGTCTCAAATATACTTCAAGTCGTTTCCATTAGGCTTAATGTGCATTAGCTAATCCCGCATTATATAGTCTTTGGTTTCCACTCATGCCCCAAAACCGCATTTTCTGGGTTTTTTCTTTCTTTCTAGCTGTCAGTCTCCACAAAAGCGATTAAACGTCACTGTGACGTCTGTTGTCCCTCTTTAGTATACTGCGGGATATGTTTTCCCCACGTTTCCACTACAATTTCAAAAAGGGCATTTCCTGTGCGCCTAACCAATCATTTGCCACCGTCAGTTGTTTGCGGGCCACCCTTGCTGTCTTTGCCACTGTCACTGTTTGGGACCGCATGGTAACTCATTCTGAAAGCATCATGGCTCCTAGATCCCCATAGCAGGATCCGAGCCTATCACAAAGTTTTCTTGGTACAATTTGTTCCGAAGGGGTTTGCCTTTGCCTCCCTCTGAGGCTGAGAGTGTGTGAATTGTCTAAAAGTTACCCACTTGTTTCCATGCCTGAGTGGGCATTCAAAATGGTCTCCAGAGTCATAGTCTGAAGCTCAAATCACTATTATCTGCTGGATATCAGAGAAAGAAAGTATTATATATTTATTGCAAGTATTTATAATCTTCCTAAATTGTCAGAGTGAAATCTAGAGAGCTTTAATTGTTATGTAGAACAGGGAATTTCAGGAAGTGTGCTTTGTTACCCTGGTTGCGTGACAAGCAACAGCTGCTGAAATTCTCTCTTCTACAAACCTTTAGAGGTTTGCACTTTGGAAACCCTGTAATTGGGCCTTCCAGGTGATGTATAGTTTTGAATAAAATAACAATAAAAACAATGCAAAAATTAACACATCAAAATAGATAAAATGTACACATGCTCCTATAAAACTAAACAAAATTAGTTTTTTTGTGAAAAAGTCAACTCAGAGTTTGCTGGAGCAAGCTTCATGCTCCATTTGAGGCCAAAGCTGTCAGTTTTAGTAGATCCAGGGACCAATTTACCTGTGAATTTGTTGTTTTTGTTGTTAACTGCCCTTGAGTTGGCCTTAGCTCATGGCAAACCCATGAATGAGACACCACCAACCCCGCCCTCTCCTTAACTGCCCTGCTCAGGTCCTGCAAATTCATACCCATCACCACCTTAGTAGAGTTTGGCCATCTAGTATGCGGTCTTCCCCTCTTTCTACATCCCTCCATTTTCCCTAGCATTATTGTTTTTTCCAGTGAGTCATTTCTTCATATGGTGTGGCTGAAGTATGACTGCCTCAATTTAGTCATCTTGACTGTCCTTAATAAAGTGATTTTTTAATATATAAAAAATCTCTAGAAGCAATCAGAAGTTCACCTCCAATTTTTTAAACACCCACCCCTCTATAGTAAATCAAGATTCTGTTTGTTCCTCTAGAAGGGAATAAATACTCCAAGGGTGGGTGGGTCAAACAACCAGCAAAATGGCTTCAGGACCTACATTTGGTCTATGGGCACATTATTCCTATTATAGGGAGTTTATCAGACGGGAGGAATTTCTATTTCGAATGGAGCCAATTCAAATTCACGTGAATTTGCTAGTTTAGCGAATTTACGTGAATTCCAATTGCGTTTGGAATGCGTTCAGAATGACTTCCCAGTACCTGAAAATGACTGCCCATTGCCCGAAATTGCATGAGATGCTTTAATACAAAATAACGTAAAACCCATGATTGCGTTCGGAATGACTTCCCTTTTGCCCAAAATTGTGTGAGATACTTTAATACGCAATAACGTGAAACCCCATGATTGCGTTCGCATTGCCATTGGATTATACTTCCAATTTCCGTCATCTGATAATGTCCTTGGAGATGATCATTTATGATAACTTGCATTTTAGATTGTAAGCCTGAGGGCAAGGAACCATCTAATTATAAGATTATATGTACAGCACTGTGTAAATTTACAGCGCTGTATAAATAAAGCATTATTATTATTATTATTATTTTGGGAAAATTGTTGTCGTTGTTTGTACAACAGCTCCCAGAAATTCCACGATGGCTAGGAAATTTTGGGGGCGGTATTAACTTGTACAGGCTCTGCCTATAACAAGGTTATTATACTCAGAACCGAACTACTGTATGTTTGCCAATAAATGATGCCAGGCATGGTTGGGAATGTGCAGTTACCAAGAAAGGGGTGCTTAATTCTCTGCTCCAACCCCGCTGCTCATATCCTATCTGGGTTTGCCTCAGTCTTGGAGCCCAGCTGGATGTGCAAGTGGATGTGCAAGCTACTACAACTGGATGTAAGCTGGATTTGCAAGATACTACCACCCTAACTTGCGCATCCAGCTGGTCTCCAAGATTGGGGTAGTGGGACAGTGAGGCAAACCCAGATAGGATATCGGGGGGGGGGGGGAGGGGGGAATTAAGCATGACATTATATTTATTGGTAAACATAGGAATTTATCAGACGGGAGGAATTTTTCTTTATTGCGAATGGAGCCAATTGGAGCCAATTCGAATTCATGTGAATTAGCTAGTTTAGCGAATTCACGTGAATTCCTATTGCGTTCAGAATGCATTCAGAATGACTTCCCATTACCCGAAAATGACCCCTCGTTGCCCAAAATTGCGTGAGATGCTTTAATTCGCAATAACATAAAACCCATGATTGCGTTCGGATTGCCATTAGACCAATGTCTGGTAAGGTCCATATTGTAGTTTGGTTTTCAGTACAATAAACTAGCTATAGGCAGATCCTGGACAATCTACTACAACTCCCAGCTTTGCAAGGAAGAATTGGAGGATGTGTGTAATATTAAACACCGACTCCCATCTCAAATTCTCCTCAGTGAATATTCACGAAGGTTGAAATTGAGGCCATGTCCTGGAAAAGGAGGACATCTGGTCACCCTGTCCTTATCTTACAGCGTTTGAATTTGTTCCATCGCTCAACCCACCCACCGCTTCATTTCCCCACTATCATGAGTTACCACCACCCATCTTGGATACTTACAAATATCACACCATTGACCACAAACATCATCATCTTCAGGAAAGAGTAGCAACTCATCTTGCTGTACCTGGAGAAGGGATGGGGAGGAAATTCTACACTTAGCTACTGACCGCAGATGGTCATCTAGGCCAAAAAAGAAAAAATTACAGGGAGGCAGACAACTGCAAAGGTAAGGCAGGCTTGATGGGAGACATTCTTTGTCAGCAGCAAGTACTTCTATTAGCAAGTACAGTGGCATGGTCCATCTTGACTTTAAAGATACAGCTATCATTAGATACATACAATCATTAAGTAGAGGTCTTGTAGCACCTTTGAGACTAATAGGTTTATCAGACAGGAGGAATTTCTCTCAATTTCGAAAGAAATGAAAGTGGCCCAGTTTGGGAATGAGTGAATTCGCTAGTTCAGCGAATTTGCATGATTGTGTATTGATGTTGCATCACTTTCGGAATGACTTCCCATTGCCCGAAAATGCTCAAAATTGTGTGCGATAGTTTCTCACACAATAACATGAAACCCCATGATTGCCTTTGGAAGGACTTTCCATTGCCCAAAAATGCATGTGGTAGTTTCTCACACAATAATGTGAAACCCCATGATTGTGTTCGGACTGCCATTGGATTATGCTTCCAATTCTGTTGTCTGATAAACTCCTAACCGAAAGAAAGAAGTTGGCAGCAGACTTCAGTCTACTTCCTCAGAAGTATTTAGTGGAGTGGAAACCAGGGACAGACAGACAGACACACACACACACACACACACACACACATATATATATATATATATAATTGGTATGTGAGAATGTCAATTCAGATTCAAAATCCATTGTGTATAGAAATGAAGTAGCACATCCAGTTTTAACTATGGACGTTATTGAACATTGGGAACTGGGCAATGTGTATAGAAACAAAGTGGCAAGTCCAGTTTGGCTTTGGAAACTAGCATTGTGTCAAACTTGGCTTTTCCTTGCTTTTAGGTTTTAAGTCTTCATTTCTAATGTTCCTCTTACCACATTTTTTACTTCATGATTTGTCTCACTTTCTGCACTGATACTATCAAATGCACGCGCGCACACACACACAAACAAACACAATGCACAGGTGTGTTGTAGTTGCACACACCATGTGTGGACACTGCACTCACCAACCCCTCTGCAGCTTTGCATCCTCCCTGTAAGAAATTCCTGCAGATAGATCAGAAAATCCCAGAATTCCCCAGCCTGATAGGGGCACCTTTAAATAAAAGAGATCTGCAAAATGAGGGTGACTTGGTGTGACTGAACATCTAGCTTTGGTGTAACTTTAGCAATTGCTTCAAGATTTAAAAGGCTGTGGGCCTCATTTCTATTAGAAGCCAACAAGTGCCTCCATGCTTCTTTTCCACTACATGTTTTCCTTAGGTGTGGAGTCTCAGGAGTTTATCACACGGGAGGAAATTCTCTCAATTTTGAAAGAAATGAAAGTGGGGCCAGTTCAGAAATGAGTGAATTCGCTAGTTCAGCTAGTTTACATGATTGCATATTGACGCTGCATTGTGTTCAGAATGACTTCCCATTGCCTGAAATTGCCCGAAATTGCATGTGATAGTTTCTCATGCAATAACATGAAACTCCATGATTGCGTTCAGAAGGGCTTCCCATTCCCCGAAAATGCATGTGGTAGTCTTTCACGCAATAACGTGAAACCCCATGATTGCGTTCAGACTTCCATTGGATTATGCTTCCCATTTCTGTCGTCTGATAAACTCCCCAGAGAGAACTGAACAACTACTGTTCCTTTCATTTCGCTCCAGGGTTACTTAGACAACAACAGCATGCAGTGAAGCAGCAGCTGTGCAACATCCTTCCCTAAGGACAGGGATGGGGAACATGTGAAACCAATTCCTTTGTTATTTGACTGCATTTCCTATGATGCCAGCCTGTGCTGCTTGGAGCTGATGGAAGATGGAGTCCACAAAGAACTGGAGAGTCATAGCTTCCCCTCCCCTGCTTCAGACATCACTTTTCAAAGGCAGGCATTTAGCTTAGCATCCATCACTGCAATAAAGCAAACTAAATTTGGGAAATAAGGAGCTTAGCATTTGCAACACTTTTTACTATGGATTCTTTGGATGTATCTTTGTGTTTGTTATTAATAAATATTTGTTTATTTGTATATGTTGTTGTTGTTGTGTGTCTTCAAGTAATTTCTGACTTATGGGCCCATTTTAGATGGGCACTTTGCGGCGTCTTAAGGGCTAGAAAGCCCGCCTTTAGGGTTAGGGAGGGCATAGCTTTTACACCCTTCCTAAGCCTAAAGTGTATAGACGCCGCCATTTAAAGATGGCGGCGTCTATACAGAGGCGCCGCAAAGGCATCATCACGTGCACAGCGTTTTGACACGCTGCGCATGTTGTGATGCTTTTGCGGCGCGGGAGGGCGCCAATTGCACCCTTCCCGCGCCGCAAAAAAAGAGCTCCAACACAGAGCTTTTTTGCGGCGGGTCTTTGCCGCGGCCTTTAAATGGCCGCGGCAAAGACCCAGGGAGAAAGGGGCCGCGGCGGCGGCCCCTTTCCCCCTTCAGCCCCGCCGAGGGAAGCGGGGTGCAGTGGGCGCCCAGAGCGCCTGCTGCACCCCGCTTGGAGGCCACGGGGAGCCGGCAGTTTGCCGGTTCCCCGCGGCCTCCAAAAGCGGCGGGATGAGGCCTCTGGGGCTGCCTGTGCGGCAGCCTAGGCCTCATCTCGCCGCTAGAAGGGGCGAATATGGACCGCCCCTTTTGGGCGGTCTAAAAAGCCCCATGGTGACCCTAAGGCGACACTATCATGGGTTTTTTTGGCAAGATTTGTTCAGAGGAGGTTTGCCATTGCCTTCCCCTGAGGCTGAGACAGAGAGTGTGATTTGCCCAAGATGATAATTGAACCCTGGCCTCACTCAAATCACTACTCCACTCTGGCTCTCACTTATTTGTATATCTCTTTATTATATTTATAAGTATAAATTATATGTATTTATTTATAAAACAAATCAATATGTATTTGTGATTAATTGCATTTTTCAGGGATGCAGAACAAACTTGTCAAACGTGCTGTCTCTTTATTTTACAATCAGACAGATGTAGGTGTGTGTGTGTGTGTGCGCGCGCATGTACGTATTTATAGATGTGTATATGAAATATTTCCATTGACTCAAAATGTTCTGTATGTCTCTGTGGAGTCAACTTATTTTTTTCCCTTCTCTTTTAAAAGGCCCAAATGCTCCAAATGTTCACGTATATTAATCTGGACTCATGTAATTTTTGCCTCCTTCTGGGTTTGTTTGTTTTTAAGGTCCCACTGGTTTCAGAGTGCTGCCTACAGGGTAGGCTAAAGATCAGATTCTCCTTGGATTTGCCTCCTAAGGTGGGGAGAAGAATAGTGGGGTCCAGTTAGATTCCCATCAACTCTTACAGTGTTGTTGGGGGTCACCCTGGATGATGGTTAGGGAGAAGGAGAAGAAAAAGAAGAGCTTGCTGTTGACTGGCAGGTGATGACGATGAAGCTGTTCTTTGGTTGCTCTACTGGGCCATTTTCCTGGCACTCTTTTGTTGATTACTTGGACCTTGTTTGCCTTGGCTGCCAGGGATAAGCAAATGCTGTTGCTTAGCAGCATCCACAGCCGCTGTTCTTTTCTCAGAATTGCCTGGCCTTGCTTTCTCATCAGCGAGGGATCTCTTCCATCTGAGGCCACTGCTGCGTATCTTTCTTGCATTTTTTTACAAAACCTGTCAAAGACACTACAACTCCCAGAATCTCCTAGGCACTGTGGCTGGCTCTCTGACTGGCACTGTGGAGGTTGCCTTGCATGCTGCTGGAAGGGTCTCCTAAGCTTTTGCTAAATAAAACCTGTTAAATACAGTAACAAAATAACCCAACACAAATTCCATATCTTCTTGGTTGTTGCCTAGGTCAACAAGACCGATATCATGAAAGATTGGGACAAATTCCAATTCTAACTGAAACAAAAATTTGATGATTTGTTTCCAGACTTGATAATTAATTATTTTATTCAGTTTATGCTATTGAGGGGATGGTAGAGTATTTGTTTTTCTAAAAAGCTTGAAAAGTGAAAAAATGGGAACATTTATTTACAATTTCTTTTTTTATGTTATTTTCCTAAGAAAGGGTTTTTTTTAAAGCTTCTAGATGACATCTCATCATTTGGGAGGTCTTTTAGTCATTAGCCTTGCTAATATATATATATGTGTGTGTGTGTGTGTGCATTTGTGTAAAATATGCAATTATCTAATGTTTTTTAATATGTGTGGATTTTTTTTTGTAGAATGTTTTTGTTGCATTTGATGTTATGTGTCAATAATAATAAAAAATATATTGTTAAAAAGACCCACGTCAGATGTTGAAGTTCCTGGACATCAGACTAAAAGCAGGACTCAGTACCTTTAGTTAGGTAACTGGGGCAAAATACTATGAAGTGATCAGAAAGCCAAGCACAGCAAAAGAAATGGACAGCAGCAAGCAACAGAGTAATAATGGATTGCCAATATAAAAGAAATCCATCAATCTGAGTTACCAGAAGAGACTGTATATTATCTGAAAAGTAATGTTCCTAGTTTCTAATGCAAGTTGCAATTATGCAACCAAATACAAGTTTATTATCATCATCTCACCTTTGGCCCTGGGTTTAAAGAGGTTTAAATTCACTTCACTTAAATTCACATAAAAATCAAAATACAATAAAACTATCAATAGAATTAAAATCATACCCATAAAAACAAATGAGGATGTACAGTATTGTTGTGTGCCTTCAAGTCGTTTTTGACTTATGGTGACCCTAAGGCCCAGCAAACACTGGCTGAGCCAGGATTCAAACCAGAGTCACAATCCTTCAAAGCACTATACCACACTGGACTCTTTCACACGGGAGGAATTTCTCCCAACTTCGAATGCAGCCAATGCGAATTCACGTGAATTTGCTTGTTTAGCAAATTTACGTGAATCCCCATTGCATTCGGAAGGCGTTCGGAATGACTTCCCATTACCCAAAAATGACCCCTCCTTGCCCGAAATTGCGTGAGAACCTTTAATTCGCAAAAACGTGAAACCTATGATTGCATTCGGAGTGACTTCCCTTATGCCCAAAATTGCGTGAGAAGCTCTAATTCGCAATAACGTGATACCCCATGATTGCGTTTGGATTGCCCTTGGATTATACTTCCAATTTCCCACATCTGAAAGAGTCCACTGGCTCTCATACATATAGTCCATTGTTAAAAGCTCTTTTTCCATGAGAAGTCAGTTCCCAAAGGACTGGAGAACAGAGTGACCAGATGTCCCCCTCTTTCAGGACATGTCCTACATTTCAACCCTCCGTCCAGGACGAATTTCAAAATGTTCTCTATTTTGAGCATGACTAAGAAGTATGAGCTTGTCCAAAGGAGGGTGACTAAAATGGTGAAGGGTCTGGAAACCATGCCTTGAGGAACGACTTAGGGAGCCGGAGATGTTTAGCCTGGAGAAGAGAAAGTTAAGAGCCCTGTTTAAATATTTGAAGGGATGTCATATTGAGAAGAGAGCAAGCTTCTTTTCTGCTGCTCCAGATACTAGAACAGGGAACAATGGAAGCAAGCTACAGGAAAAGAGATTCCACCTCAACATTAGGAGGAACTTCCTGACAGTAAGGTCTGTTCGACAGTGGAATGCACTCCCTTGGATTGTAGTCAAATCTCTTTCCTTAGAGGTCTTTAAGCAGAGGCTGGATGGCCATCAGTCGGAAATGCTTTGATTGAGAATTCCTGCATGATAGGGGGTTAGACTGGATGGCCCTTGTGGTCTCATCCAACTCTATGATTCTATGATTCTAACTACAGTGGTCCCTTGCTATCCAAAGAGGTTTTGTTCCAGGATTCCCCATGGATAAATGTGTGGGTGCTCAAGTCCCATTAAATACATTGGAATAGCAAAATTGTGTCCTATATATAAAATGCAAACTCAGAGTTTGCTATTTGGAATTTATATTTTTTGGGAATATTTTCAAGCTGTGGATGCTTGAATCCATGGATGAAAAATCAGTGGGTCTAAGGAGGATCTAAACTTCTGTTCTGCCACTTAATTGAACTTGTTTTCTCCCTTGATGGAATCTGTGTCCAATAAACACACTTGAGTGCCAAGCCCCAAAGTTTCTGTAGTTAGGGAAGGGTGACCAGAGTTTGTCACCACAAAAGAGGACAAGACACTGCAAATTGTAGGATATTCAAGAAAAATGTAGGGCATTACCAAATAAAAGCTAAGTATAAACAACAACAATAATAGTTAATAAGTATAAATATAAATCTTCTTAGTCATGCTCAAAATGGAGGATTTTTTTAAAAATCCCTCTGAACAGAAGGTTGAAATGTAGGATATATCATGGAAAAGGAGGATGGCTGTTAGCATATCAATTCTTGGCTGATACACAGTACCTCACACTGGATTTGGGAGGAACAAAGTCATGAATATGGGGGCTAAATAGAGGACGCAAAATACATGGGGAATAGAATGATTGTGAAATAGAATGGCACTGTGTACATGATGCAATATATTCCTTTCCCTGGATAAAAAAATAAATACATTTCCCAGCAGAATATGATATGTGAACCCAGAGTTTAGGAACAGTTACTGAAAAGTAAATTGTCTGCCTACCTGCAGATTCCACCCATTTGGACCAAATTCTCAGCCAGTTTCAAAATGGATTTTGTGCATTTGATGAAGCAGACTCTAAGCTTATGCTATAACACATTTGGCAAATTTCAAAGCAACACAAGAACATTTCTTCTGTTCAAGTTTGTGCACACCTAGGCAGTCTCCTACCCAAGCAGAACTAACGGGTTGAGAAACCTGATGTGCATTAATATTATAGGAGTTCATACCCTCCAACATTGCAGAGATGAAAATCAGAACATGTCTGGCTGAGGAACATCAGAATGTGATCTAGAAGGCAAAAGCTGTGAATGAGGAGGAAGAGACAAGGTAGGAAAGATGCAGCAGCATGCTTTTGCCTGAGCCTACTGGGAAGGGCAAAACTTTGGCCCTATTCTCCTCTTCCCCCTCGTGAGTCAACTGAGTGCAAACTACTTTTGCACTTTGAACTCAGTTTGAAGCAACAGAAGTAAACTGAGGACAAAGGGGGAAAGAAGACAATCAAGTATGGACTCTTTCACACAGGAGGAATTTCTCCCAACTTCGAATGCAGCCAATGCGAATTCACGTGAATTCGCTTGTTTAGCGAATTTACATGAATCCCCATTGCATTCGGAAATGACCCCTCCTTACCCGAAAATGACCCCTCCTTGCCTGAAATTGCATGAGAAGCTTTAATTCACAATAACGTGAAACCTATGATTGCATTCGGAGTGACTTCCCTTTTGCCCAAAATTGCATGAGAAGCTCTAATTCTCAATAACGTGAAACCCCATGATTGCGTTTGGATTGCCTTTGGATTATACTTCCAGTTTCCCACATCTGAAAGAGTCCTATGATACCGCAAAAGGCGACTGAACCAGCATAAGAGTCTACCCTTCAGTTGAGTTAGGACTTCATCACACAACTCCCATTCTCTCCGCAATTGTGTTAATGAAGGGAAGTGTATAAATACCAGATTGAGAACACTGCCTACCACACATCACTACATTAATGTGACTGGACTGTTGCTGGTCCCACGTATCTCTTCTGCCTTATCCTTAATGCTGCCTCCCTGCCCTATGACCTACCCAGTATGCCTTTTTGTGTGTGTTACTGTGTGTTGTTTAATAAAAATAAAAGTATTTTTTTTTTAAAAAAAAGTGGTTCTGGAATAGAGAAGGAGGACGTGGCAGAGAAGAAGACACTGACACCAGGTGACCTAGAATTGCCGCAAGATAATTTACCACAGCCATGGGTTAGAACTATACTGGCATGATTGGGAGCTTATTGACAGGTTTTTACCATCAATGGCAAGGTGTAGGTTTAACAATTGGAGGACAAGGCAACATCGAGATGGAGACAGAGTCCTGCAATAACTATCACCAAAGGTGCTATTATTGAACTTTTATGGCTGTTTAAAATCTACATGTGATGAAGTCTCCATTCTGATCAATGTTTGATTCAAGGTATGGGAAATCTTTACTTATTTTGATTTCCTCATTATCTTGGTTGAATCCTCTGTGGTCATTATTTTTGTTTTCTTTAAGTGTAACATTAGGCCTGCCCTTGTACTTTCTTCTTTGACTTTAATGATTGTTCCAAGTCTGTAATGTTTTCTGCTAGTAGTATGGTGTCATCTGCATATCTTAGGTTCTTGATATTCTTTCGTCCCATCTTCACTCCTTCTTCTGTGTCCAAGCCTGCTCTTCATATGATGTTTTCTGCATATAAGTTGAACAGATAGGGTGAAAGGGTGTAGCCTTGCCTGATCCCTTTGCCAATTGGGAACCATTTTATTTCAGAAGAAGACTAGGAATAGGAAGGGTAGCAATGAAAGAACTAGACAAAGTACTAAAGTGTAAAGATACAAAGTCAGAATTGTTCAAGCCATTGAGAGCTGGGCAGTGAAGAAAGCAGATAAGAAGAACATTGATTTGTTTGAGATGTGGTGTTGAAAGAGAGTGCTGAGGATAACATGGACATTTAACTAAAAAGATAAAACACATGAGTCCTTGAACAGATCAAACCAGAACTCACCCTGGAAGCCAAGAGGACTTTTGAGACTATCATACTTTGGCCACAGAATGAGAAGGCTGGGGAAGCTGGAGGGAAGTAGAAAGAGAGGAAGACCACATGCCAGATGGATGAACTCGGTCTCGGAGACCATGGGCCTAAGCCTGCAGGACCTGAGCAGGGAGGAAGAGGATAGGTGGGCTTGAAGGTGCCTCAGCCACAGGGTTGCCGCAAGTAGAAATCAACTCTAAAACAGCTGACAACAACAAGTAATGAAGTCCACAGTCCTTAAATTTTAAGGAGCTGTACTGCAATGTCAATACAAGGGAGTGTCAGAGGATGAAAATATATTTAGTTGTCTCTGCTTACTGTTAACTTTGGCTTCACCTCTCAGTCTGCTGTATCAGACCTGATGGGGAATAGCCTCCACTGAGTATTAGATTTTATCTTCCATAAACAGAAGGTGTGATATGGCATCTGGGGAAAGAGAGAAGAGGGGCATGGGGGAATATCCAAATTCCCAAGGCATAGCTGCTTTTGTTTTGGTCAGCTACCTTCTTTCCTTCTTCTCACACGCATAGATACCACCAAAAGATATGAGAGAAAAACTGGAAGGGTTGAAATAGGCCACAGAATCATTGACTTAAGTGTTTGTGTCTGAAGAAACATTAACCAAGATCTGCTTAAAGAATGACTTAAAAATCTAACAGATGCCTCACGCTTGCTCCCATCTCTTTTTAGAAAATAACAGGGTATTTTACACTCACATTAGGTCTCTTATATTCTGTGATAAAAGTTCTCAATCTTGAATTAACATTAGATTTTAAAAAATATATCATATAGGAGATATGACTTTTTAAAGAATCATTACTAAGATACAAAATTTATTTTCATTTTAAAAATAATTTAAAAATATATTGGGCAGTGACATAGAAATCCACCTTCTCTCTACTCTTCATGGCTATGCACCATAATTTATTATAATGGCTCTGTGAATCCTGGTTTGCCTCTGGAAAAGGGAAAGCACAGGAACAGAACAACCAAGAAAATCTAGTATTTGTGCAATGAAAAACTCTGGACCTCTTAGGCAAAGCACAATTTTGTAGGCAAGTACAAAATGTATTTTCTTTTAAAGAGGATCTGCATGAAATACATTAAGTCACAATGTATTTGTGGCTACAGAACCTTTGTGAGCTTTTAAATCATTTTGTTTAATAAATAGGTCCTTGAAAATACACACAAATGGGCTCAAATGTTTTATTAAATTCCGTTCTGCTTCTGCTATAAGTATGCTCTCTCACCACTAATGGAAAAAATATATATTCTGAAATGGCACAAAAAGAGATGTTCCTAATTTGAAATATTTCTACTTTACACTGAATTCTAATTTTGTTCAAATAAAAAAAATATGGTTTTTAGGTCTGCCTGAAAGTAAGTAAAATGCTGCTCTCCCTTCTCACAGATGTTAAGAAGCTAGTCTGGATTACTGTACTTTGTGATCTGGATTACTTTGTGATTCCACCTCAACATTAGGAGGAACTTCCTGCCAGCAAGGGCTGTTCGACAGTGGAACACATTCCCTTGGAAGTGTGGCAGAGTCTCCTTCCTTGGAGGTCTTTAAGCAGAGGCTGGATGGCCATTTGTCGGGGACGCTTTGATGTAGAGTTCCTGCATGGCAGGGGGTTGGACTGGATGGCCTTGTGGTCTCTTCCAACTCTATGATTCTATGATAATTCTAGGATACAAATGTGCAGACACACTCTAGGTTTTATAATAGTTCCTTGCTCACAGGACAAAAATTTGGTATTACAGAAAAATCCCAGGATGCATTATTTATAAGATATACCGGTAATCAACTTACTTCATTTGCTGAATAGCCAACAGCATAAAGGATCTGATAGAAGACCTACTGGTATTACCAAGCAAAAACTAAACAATGAAAAGGATTTTTTTTAAAAAAGAAAAAGCACCTGGTAAGTAAAAAGCAAAAATATATTATGATGCACCTGTGTGTGTTGTATGCCTTCAAGTCGTCTTCAACTTATGATGACTCCAAGGAGAACCCATTGGGTGACCTTAGGCAAGACACAGTCTCTCAGCCTCAGGGGAAGGCAGTGACAAACCTCTGAACAAATCTTTCTAAGAAAACCCCATAATATGTTTGCCTTAGAGTCTCCTTAAGTCGGAAATGACTTGAAGGCATACAACAACAACAACAACAACAGCAACATCATTTAACAAATAAATAACAAAAACAAATATTTGGCTATTTACATTCCATTGCCATCTTTTTTATTATTTGTTCCATTTTTGGTTTAGCCCTCTCTTATTAACTATGTACTCACGGAAAGCCATTCCAAAACAGGCACAGAGATTTGAAAAAGTCCATTTAGGCAGGAAGGAAACCAAGAATGAAATAGAAAACATTAAAAGGAAAAGCTGGATATGGAGTTCCAGATCTAAATGATATTATCAGGCTAACGTGTTAAATAAATAACAGACTGGATTACTTTGAAAAATGAAAGGATTTTAAATCTGGAAAGCTTCAATAACAGATTTGGATGGCATACATACCTATGGTATGAAAAAGCGAGAGTACCCAAAGAATTTGAGCATCACTTTATTAGGAAAACTTTACTTAGAAATTGGCTGACCCATCCAGACTACTTTAAAGGCTAAAGAATCCCTGACAATTGCTTTTGACAGGATGAGCAGGAAGGATTTGTGGCAAAAGAGCAATGATGCCTTGATTCCTGTAAGTTGTGCAAGGGTCTGAACAAGGGGAAACTGTCTGGAAGCATCATTGCTTGACCTACATTGCCTGACCTACGTTTGTAACAGTTTTTGATCTGCAGAAGTTAGAAAATAAGGTATTTGAGAGAAGGAGTTGATCAAGTTGCCCATGAAAGCCCGGGTGAGGGGCTGCATTAGGAAAGAGACAGTCCTGCCCAAGATTTCCCCTCCCCGACAATCTTTTAAGCACCTGAAGCTATTCAGGCAGAAGTAGGTAACACTGTCAAAGTACATCAGCGCAGACTGCATGTTGGGCAGTCTTTATGTTTTATGGTATTCTCCTGGTGCAGGTTGGATGAGAGGAGGGAGTCTTGCATTCATTACCTGCTTTCTGATGGTCCTTCATCCTTAGCTGGAAGAAGAGAACGAGCCCCAGTAGAGCATTTAAAGATCTAATGAAGATGGTGAAATGCAAAATTGCGCACCGTGAGTAGTGGATCCTTTGAACTTTTGCATAGAAACATACAGTGTTGTTCATACTATGGGCCGTATTAAATGTTTAACATAGGAGGTACATTTTGAATTGTTTTCTTTGCACATTGATGCAGAAATCATGTTGCCTTTCTCTGGGACCAGGTGATTTGTCCCATCATGCCTTTCCACAGGGTATAATGTTGTGTGCCTTCAAGTCTAATGGAGACTCTAATGCAAACCTATACAGGGTTTTCTTGGCATGGTTCATCATTGCTGTCCTCTGAGACTGAGGAGTTTACCACACAGGAAGAATTTCTTTCAATTTCAAAAGAAATGAAAATGGGGCCAGTTTGGAATTGAGTGAATTCGCTAGCTAGGCGAATTTACGCAATTGTGTATTGACGCCGCATTGCGTTCGGAACTGCCTGAAATTGCAACTGATAGTTTCTCACACAATAACGTGAAACCCCATGATTGCGTTCGGAAGGACTTCCTATTGCCTGAAAATGTGTGTGATCGGCTTTCACACAATAACGTGAAACCCCATGATCGCTTTCAGATTGCCATTGGATTATACTTCCAATTCCTGTCGTGTGATAAACTCTTAGACAGGGATTTGAATCTTGGTCTCTTGGAGTTCTAGTCCAACATTCAAATCACTACACCATGCTGGCTCTCCTACAACGTTGTGTGTGTGCATGTGCCTTGAGGTTACCTGTCGGGTTATGTTGACCCTATTAACTTCACAGGGTTTTCTTAAGCAAGGAATATTCAGGGTGGTTTTTCAAGTTCCTTCCTCTGAAATATAGACTACAGCACCATTGGCCATCTCCCATCCCTGTGCTAACCAGAGATGACCCTACTTAGCTTCCGAGATCAGACTGGGTCTATTGATTTTGGGATATTTAGGCCTTGTAATGTACAGTACTCAGCACAATGATATCCAGGTGAAATAGATGCTCTAACACAAAGGGCTCTTGCTTACCTTTTGCAGGTTCTCAGATGTACAGTGTTTCTCAGTAGCCAGAGCACCTTCTCTGCTCCTGGTTCCCAGACTGTGGGCAGCTAGTGACTTATAGAGTCTATAAATATGGTACCTGGAGCTGTACTTTTCCTGCCCTGCACCTGGTTGCTCTGAGACACCGTTCTCCCCTCCGTCTCTTCCACTCCCAGCCTGGAAAGAAGGAGGAGAATGCACAGAGGTCTCTGGAGGGCAGGCAGCTCTTTAACCCTTTAATTCTAGAGCCGGAGGAGCAAATTTGACCTTAACCCAGGTGCTCCAGGTCAGCAGATCTTAGAAGTGGGATTCTGCCTGTGCTAAGTGGGGTTATGTGTATGTGTGTTGTGTGCCTTCAAATCATTTCTGAGGTATGGCCACCCTAAGACAAACCTATCATGGGGTTTTCTTGGCAAGACTGGTTCAGAGGAAGTTTGCCATTGCCTTCCTCTGAGGCTAAGAGAGTGTGACTTGCCCAAGGTCACCCAGTGGGTTTCATGGCTGAGGATCAAACTCTGGTCTCCAGAGTCATAGTTCAGCACTCCAACCACTACACCACATTATTATTTCCCTGAATATGCAGGATATAGTTGAGTGTATTCAATGGAGTCACTAAAGGTAGGTGGGAGATGCACTAAGTGACATCATCACCAAAACAAATCCCTGCATATGTAAGGAGTGAAAAAGGCAGGTAGGTGAAGATGGGATAAAGACACATGGCCAAGTAAAAAAGGGATGTGTGGGGTGTTTTTTAATTATTATGATGGTGATGGTGATGATGATGACAATATTTTAATTAATTATTCATTCCTTGGAAACCATGTCTTCCTCACAAACAGGATTGGTGTTACTTGGTGTAGTAACTCATGGTGTCACATACTCCCCCGATCTCTTCCTTTCATCCTACACCATACAGAATCCAGTAGTCATGTATTTACAGGTACATACTATATATACTTGTGAATAGGTCTAAAACATTTAGTTAAAAAATTGATCCAAAAACCCTGAGTCAACTTATCCATGGGTCAATATGAGTATTGTACTTTAACTTTTATTAGAAAAGGAACCATCCCCTGGTGAAAGCCAAGAGTATTAACTGTCCTGGAAGCACTAACCTTTCCCCAGGTTTTAGGGTGAGCAAGAATATTTTGCTGGAATTGTGTAAGTTCTTTAGCATTGTTTTCCTTTGCATCATCCTTTACATCCTTTGTTACATCCCCCTAGGTTTTACCCTCGACTTATCCATGGGTCATATCAAAATCTATAATTTTGGCTCTAAAACCTGCCCTTGACTTAACACATGAAGTCAACTTATAATCAAGTATATATGATAGCTTCATCTAATTAAAGTGAAAATTTGCTAAGATGTGATGTTCTTAAAGAAAAATGTAAAAGATTTTTTTAATTTAAAGTTTTATTTTTTAAAAAATCTTGGAGGCCTTTCTCCTGCCACTAAGGTGGTGTACAGACTGGCACTTTGTGCCAGCTTGTGGGCGGAGCCATGGTGCATCATCTGTATGCTGGATGCCATGACTCCGCCCTCATCATGTCATGATGCCGCATGCCCTTCTTGAGGGCACATGGCATCGTGGTGCAACCCCGGCACTGCATCTAGACAATGCTGTGTCAAAAGGGCATCACAAAGCTGTACCACCGTGGCTATGACACCATTTAGAGAATGCTGGGGCCGGATAGGTGCCATGGCATGTGGTTGCTGTGGCACCAATCTGGCCAGAAATGGGGAGGTCTGTATAGCCCCTGAGTCTCGCCCCATCTCTTTCACTGAGCTCCAGCATTTTAAAGGGACACGGGCAAGTTTAAGTTGTAAGCTTAAAAGCGTCCTTGTGTGAAAATATGTGCCAAAGTATATGTATGGGGGCATGTTCACAATACCTTCCTCCCCACACATACCTGTGTTAGCATGCCCTTGTGTGATAACTAGCCTCTAGGGGTGTGCTTGATGATCTCTAGCACTGTAACAAAGACCTGATGGCTTTCCTAGAAACTGACAGTGGGATTCTGGGCTGGCTGATAGCTTTAACTTTGGAGTTACAAAAACAGAGATTGGATTGTGACAACCCCAGGGTGACTGGACAGGATGCGATTCCTGGGAACACAGCAGAGGGATAGGTTGAGGGATTGGATTACTGCAAGGTGAGCCTTTGTTCCAAAGTGCAAGAGGAAATGCAAAAGGAAGGAGCAATTAGTACACCCTTTTAGCTTTGATTGTATTATGACCTGGATCATTCACATGCCTCGGGTCTCGCTCCTTTTGTCATGGCAACCTGATCTTGGGCCGAGACAAGCCAGCCTAAAAGGGGCGTGGTGGCGGCAATACTAGGGTGCTGGACTGTGCAGCAACCGCACAGTCCGGAACCCTAGTGTGTAATGGTGGCAGCCTAATGGCGGTGTCCCGTCCACACGGGCACTGCCATCTTGATGTAACAAACATGTAGTGTCCACACATCTCTGTGTGTCCCTTATGTCACTCGCAAGGTAACCCAGGTGCTGTTAAAATAACCCAGAAGAACTGGGTTCTTTTTACTCCAGAGGGATGTCACACGGTTTGGTGGCTGCAGCATCCCTGTGGAGTTAAAATGGGCACCTGCAGACTGCCATTTTTGGGCAGTCTGTCTCAGCCCCCTGTGTTCCTAATTGTGACCTCTCAAGAACATGCTGGCTCCAGATATGGGATATGAATATGGGGACCCCCAATACAGTGCAAAGTATGCAGGTTGTGCTAACAGTTGGCCTGAGACAGTTTGTTTCCTCATTTTCACACACAGAAGCAGAAGAAGACTAGCAGAATCTTACTTCAAAACTCATGATATGATTGATAACTTTCTTTGATGCACTGGGGGCAGCCAAGCTACTTTAGGGGTACACAACAGGCCTTGTGTAGATCAGGAGAGACAGTCACTGTCCCTTGTTGCAGTTATAGCTTTTGCTGCCTGGGGATTTGCTGTCGCACACTATCTAATGTCAGGGCTGGCCCATCATGAGCCATTTTCGTTGTAAACAATTTAGTGTGTATATGTTTTGGGTATGCACACTGAATATGCTTCTTTTAGTCTGGGGGAAAAATCCCACAAACAATATTGGGTGAAAGTGCTGTACCAATGATCTTACTAGACATCAGGAGAGGTAACTTTGGGACTAATTTTCTGCTCAAAGGATGCTTCAGAGACCCCAAATGCCAAACAAAATGGAAAATAAAGCAAAATTGGAAGTGGCTGTAGAAATAAAAAATAAAAAAGTTAAACCTGTTGTGTTATACATGTTTTTATGTTGGTATCCGCTGGGGTATGGTTCCAGGACTGACCGTAGATACCAAAATCCATGGATGCTCAAGTCCCATTTTATAAAATAGGGTAGAAAAATGATGTCCCGTATATAAAATGGCAAAATCAAGGTTTGCTTTTCGCAATTTATATATTTTAAAAATATTTTCCAGCTGCGAATGCTTGAATCTATGGATAAAAACATCAGTGGCTATAGAGGGCTAACTGTATGTTGAAACCACCTCTGCCTCCAAACCTATTTAAAATAAAAAGTTAAATATGTTGTGTTATACATGTTTTTGTGTTGCTGCTCCTGGAGGCTTCCAGAAGAGGCAATTCACCTTTTTTTTCTTTTGCCAGAAAAAAGGCAATTTGGTAGAGTCAAAGGCATTCCAAAATCAGCTTTAAAGGCCAACTTGGCCCTAAAGCCCTACTTTGCCTTCCCTAACTATAATTATTACAAAGTTATAAGGCATGAGTCAAACAGTGTGATGCGGCAGCCAAAAAAGCCAATGCAATTTTAGACTGCATCAATAGAAGTATAGTTTCTAGATCAAGGGAAGTTATAGTGCCACTCTATTCTGCTTTGGTCAGGCCCCACCTGGAATACTGTGTCCAGTTCTGGGCACCACATTTCAAAAAAGATGTGGAGAAACTAGAGCATGTCCAAAGGAGGGCAACTAAGATGGTGAAGGATCTGGAAACCTTGCCCTATGAAGAACGCCTTAGGGAGCTGGGGATGTTTAGCCTGGAGAAGAGAAGGTTAAGAGGTGATATGATAGCCCTGTTTAAATATTTGAAGGGATGTCATATTGAGGAGGGAGCAAGCTTGTTTTCTGCTGCTGCAGAGACTAGAACGCGGAACAATGGATGCAAACTGCAGGAAAAGAGATTCCACCTCAACATTAGGAGGAACTTCCTGACAGTAAGGGCTGTTCAACAGTGGAACACACTCCCTCGGAGTGTAGTGGAGTCTCCTTCCTTAGGGGTCTTTAAGCAGAGGCTGGATGGCCATCTGTCAGGGATGCTTTGACTTGGAGTTCCTGCATGGCAGGGGGTTGGACTGGATGGCCCTTGTGGTCTCTTCCAACTCTATGATTCTATGATTCTATGATTCTATGATCACAACAAAGGCTGTAAAGAAGAAAAAAAACTATTACTATTTGCTTGCTTATTTGGCCGAGTTAATATTGAATATTTTAAAGAACAGACCTTTGCACCTTGCTCTGAATCTTCACCCTTCTGTGAATTCCTAAATGGCATTCCTCAAATGTTTTTCATAGTATTTCTGGGAAATCAAGACAAAGGTATAGGGGATGTGGGAAGATCATGGCTGCGTTCACACTGGAGAAATAAACCGGTTTAAGTGCCATGGCTCAATGCTGTGAAATTCTGGGAATTGTAGTTTGTTGTGGGGCCCAGAGAGGATGGGCCCCACAACAAACTACAATTCCCAGAATTTCACAGCATTGAGCCATGGCACTTAAACCGGTTTATTTCTCCAGTGTGAACGCAGCCCATGACTGCATATTTGGATTCCTCCTCCCTGCCCTCCAAGATTGCCATAAATTGGAAATGACTTGAAAGCACACAACACACATACACAAAATTGTGCTGAATTGTTTACAACTGTGAGGAATTAATTTAATTAATTTAAGTTAATGTTGGTTTTTAAAGCAAAGGCTCTTGAGAGGATGCTGTATTGTTTCAAACTGTATGGCTTTTCAACTGTTTCATTTAAGTGTTCAGCATATTATAGTAACAGAATTCACAAGAGTTCGTAAACATTTACAACTGAAACAGGTGATTCACAAATTCATTAACATTTACAACTATTTTAAACAAATTATTTATATTGGGGAAACAAATAAGTATATGTTTATTGACTATGATTATTGTTAGGATTGTTATTATTGTTCATGTATTATGTATATTGATCTGATTTTCAAAAAAACAGGTAAAGCAATTTTATATGGATTCAGTAAGGTGAATAATGAATCGGAATATGTTAAAACCATAACAAAATTAGTATTGCTTCTTATGTGAGATAACTGATTTCATTTTTTTTAATTTGTTTTATTAAAAACTTTCTTTTAAGCATGTGTTTTTAATTACTTTAATACTATTAATAGTTTAATTATACTTTTACATTGACTTAATTATTTTTCTATTTCAATACATACAAAATTTGTTGTAAAAGCGAAGAATGCTTATTAGCATTGCATATTTCAGTCACCATTCCATCTTTGCATAACAAAACACAATGAAGAAATAATTCAGTTTGAGACTGCTTTAAAAGTCCCGGCTCAGTGCTAAGAAATCCTGGGAATTCTTGTTTATTGTGGCACTGAGGTCTCTGTTGGAGGTGGCTAAAATGTCTCACAAAACTACAGTTCCCAGAATTCCCTAGCATTGAGCCAGGGCAGTTAAAGCAGTCTCAAACTGGATTTTATTTCAGCAATGTGTTTTGGACGCTTGACAATGTTTATGTAGTCTGATGATAAATCTGGAAATCAAGAACATTTTGTATGTTTTTAGCTATATTATGATCATTTCAATTTTAAGATGCCTTGACTCTTAGGAGTTTATCAGACGGGAGGAATTTCTCTTTATTGCGAATGGAGCCAATTGGAGCCAATTGGAATTCACGTGAATTCACTAGTTTAGCGAATGTACGTGAATTCCAATTGCGTTTGGAATGCATTCAGAATGACTTCCCATTACCCGAAAATGACCCCCCCCCATTGCCCAAAATTGCTGAGATGCTTTAATTCGCAATAAAGTAAAACCGATGATTGCATTCGGAATGACTTTCCTTTTGCCCGAAATTGTGTGAGATACTTTAATTCGCAATAACGTGAAACCCCATGGTTGCGTTCGGATTGCCATTACATTATACTTCCAATTTCTGACGTCTGATAAGGTCCTTAGTCTTGGGGAAATGATGTGGAATAAAGTTAACAGCTACAACAAAAACAACAATAATCTGAGAAATACAGTGATCTATACTTAATCTGAGAAACACAGTAATGCAAGGTTAGCACTTCTTCTAGAGCATGTTTGTTTGAGGAGAGTGCACTAGGGGGTGCTCTGGCCTTGTTTTATATGTACACATAGTACCTGAAGGATCATCTTATCCCCAGACTTCCATTCAAAAGGACTGGTCTACATCATCCCAGGACAACTTCTTTCCCTGCGTATGGAGCCTGAGTGACCAGAGGGCCTCCTTTTCCAGGACATGTCTTACATTATAACCTTCTGTCCAGGAGAAATTTTAAAATGTCCTTCATTTTGAGCATGACAAAGAAGACATTTATATTTAGATATTTTTCGCTCTTATTTAGTCATGCCCTACATTTTGCAGTGCCTTGTCCTCCTTTGCAATTAGGACACCTGGAGCCCATACAGACAGGCCAAAAATAAAGCTGCTTTGGGTCACTTTGGAGGTATGCTTTTTAAATGCCATACACGTCCTAAGAGACCAAAAGCCGGAACGCAGCTTTGGCATAGCTTCTGGCCTCTTAAGATGCGTGTGCCGTTTAAACCGCATCCCTCCAAAGTGACCAGAAGCAGCTTTATTTTGGCCTGTCTGTACGAGCCCCTGGTTACCCTGAATGGAGTGAGCTTGTCTTTTGCCACTCCAAATATGTGAACCCCAACCAATGAAGTCAAATTACAAGAAAAGGGGTTACAGCTGGACATTGAGAAGAACCTCTTGACTATAAAAGCTAAAACCCAGTGCCCTCAAGGATGATGGTCTTTCCCTTTTTTGGGTGTGTGTGTCTTTAAACACATGTCACATTGCTCGGAAAGAATAGGAAGCTTTTTCTAGCCTGAAAACCTTTTCATCCAATAATCCCAGGAAGTTAACTTAACACTTTCTGCATGTGAACTGTAGGCTTTACTGTGGGGCCTTCCTCTTGACATTTTCTAAACCTGTACACATATTAGACAGTAAGCCAATTAGCCAGTTAGCAGCACAAGCCTGGGTACTTCTATGCAGAAATAAGCCACTCTGGCTGCATCCGTACTGCAGAAATAATCCAGGTTGATACCTCTTAAATGCCATGGCTCAATGCTAGAGAATCCTGGGAACTCTAGTTTGTTGTGGCACCAGAGCTCTCTGTTAGAGAAGCCCTAAATGTCTCACAAAACTACAGTTTCCATAATTCCATTGCATTTAGTCATGGCAATCAAAACAGTGTCAACCTGGATTATTTCTGCAGTGCAGATGTAGGTTAAATGGAGCTTTGTCGTTGTGTGCCTTCAAGTCATTTCTGCCTGATGGAAATCCGATCACCAAGGTTTTCTTGGCAAGAGTTGTTCAGGGAAGGTTTGGCATTGCCTTTCCCTGAGGCTGAGAGAGTGTGACTTGCCCACGTTCACTCAGTGGGTTTCCATGGCCTTGCTAGGAATTGAACTCTGTTCTCCAGTCTCCTAGTCCAACGCTCAAACCACTATGCCAGGCTGTCATAAATGGAGTTTATTCTTAGATAATAGTAAATGAAGTCCAAAACACACTGCAGAAATAATTCAGTTTGAGACCGCTTTAACTGCCATGGCTCAATGCGAAGGAATTATGGGAACTCTAGTTTTGTGAGGCTCTTAGCCTTCACTGTCAGAGAGCTCTGGTGCCACAATAAACTACAACTTCCAGAATTCCCTAGCATTGAGCTATGGCAGTTAAAGCAGTTTCAAACTGGACTATTTCTGCAGTGTGTTTTGGACTTCAGTTAATGAGGTAGACGTCTTGTTGGGCATTACAGTCAGCCCTCCATATCCACAGGTTTCTTTTATACATGGTTTCAACTCTCCACGGCTTGAAAATATATATTTTATATATATATATATATATATATATATATATGAAAATATATATTTATATATATGTTAAATATATATTGAAAATATATATACATACACATACACACATATGTTCCAAGTTGCCATTTTATATAAAGGGACATACTACGCCATTGTATTGAATAGGATTTGAGAATCCACAGAACCAAACCCCAGCAGATACCAAGAGCCCACTGTAATAGTAGTAATAATAATAATATGCCCCATTTTATTTAATGAGACTTGAGCATCCACAGATTGTGGTATCCACAGGGGGTCCTGCACCTAACCAAGAGCCCACTGGTATTTCTTTAATAGAAAATCTGGTGTCACACGCAGAATGAACATGGAGAAAACAGGTAGTTTTCTACACCTCAGAAAAGAAGATCAGTTCAACATATTTCAGCAAACCTTTGATCCAAGACTAACAACATGCACATGTGAAATGAAACAACTATGGCCGCATCCACAGTGCAGAATTAATGCAGTTTGACAATACTTTTAACTGCCCTGGCTTATTGGTATGGAATGCTGGGTTTTGAAGTTTTGTGTGTGAGGAGTTTATCATACGAGGGAATTTGGGGGTATAATGCAATGGCAATCCGAACGCAATCATGGGGTTTCATGTTATTGTGAATGAGTGCATCTCACGCAATTTCGGACAAATGGGAAGTCATTCCAAATACAATCATGGGGTTTCATGTAATTACATATTAGAGTATCTCATGAAATTTCGGTTAATGGGGGGGGGGTCATTTTTGGGCAATGGGAAGTCGTTCTGAACGCATTCTGAACGCAATCAGATTTCACGTAAATTTGCTAAACTAGCGAATTCACATAATTGCGAATTGGCTCCATTCACAATTGAGAGAAATTCCTCCCATGTGATAAACTCCCTACTTAGCTTTCAGAGCTTTGGTGCCACAACAAACTACAAATCCAGCAATCCCATAGAATGGAGCCATGAATGTTAAATGTGGATAGTTTTATGTGTCCTGTCCTTAGGACGTTGCAAACTGGCTGTATGGTTATAACACAGTAAATTCCTCTTCTGCATATGTCTTATTTGTCCTTTTCAGCTCTTGCAGTTTAACTTCTGTCCTTTTAAACTCTTAAGTTTTGTATACTTGAATGTAATTTTAAACTGTTTTTTAAAAAATTCAACTGTAGTTTTTGTTTTAAATGTGTTTTATCTTCTGACCCACCTTGAAGTTCTGGCATGTAAATGAAATGAATAGCATGCTTTAATTAATGTGTTTTAATGGCCTGTTGTTGATTTCTTGTTGTTCTTTTAATATTGTGAAGCTGCTCTGAGTTGCAGTTCTGGGGAAAGAGTGGGATACAAATAAATACAACAACAACAACAACATGATGATGATGATGATGATAATAATACTGGTAATAATAATAATATGATGATGATAAATATAATAATAATAATATGTTGATGATGATGAATATAACAATAATGATAACACAATGATGATAATAATAAATCTAATAATAATAATAAAATGATGATAATGATAATAATAATAATACTGGTAATAATAATATGATGATGATAAATATAACAATAATATGATAATATAATAATATGATACATATAATATTAATGATATACAGGTATAATAATATGATACATATAATAATAATACAATGATAATAATAAATCTAATAATAATAATATGATGATGACAAATATAATAATAATAATATAAAATATGACGATGATAAATATAACAACAATATGATGATGGTGATGGTGATGATGATGATGATGATAGTCCCTGCCTTCATCCAAGAGGAGTGGCAGATAAGAAATAAATGTTGCTGTTGTTGTTGTTATTATTATTATCACTAACGCCCTAAAGGCCCCACCAGAGTCCCCTCTGAGCTTGGCAGCTAAGCAGGGCCAGCCCTGGTTAGTCCTTGGAGGGGAGCCCGCCAAGGCATCTGGAGGCTGGATTTTTGGGAGGGTTCAAAAAAACCCAAACCCCAAACCAACATCTTTAAGTACTCTTTGAAAATCCTAACACTAGGGTCACCCTAAGGGGGCAGGGGCAGGGCCCAGCAGCAGAGGCAGGAGCATGTTGTTGTGAGTCTGTGCAGCCGCGAGGGGGCGCTTTAGGCCTCGGCGTCAGTGTGGGCCTGGTCCCGCCTACTACTGACTGAGTGAGTGCCTGGCCCTGGCCTCCCTTCTTTCAAGGAGGAGGAGGAGGAGGAGGAGGCCAACTGAGAGGACTAGGCGCCTCTGAAGCGGAGAATGGCGGCTCCTGAGCGACGGGCCTTCGCCCACCGCATCAACCGGTGAGGGGCCTTGAGGGGCAGGCAGGAGGAGAAGCAGGGGCCTAGCTATGGGCAGGGGTGGAGGCAGGGGCATAGGGAGTAAGGGCATGGGCAGCAGGGATAGGGGCATGGGCGTGACTGGGCATGGATAGAAGCAGAGGCTTCATGGAGAAGCATGCAGGGGGGCATGGGAAAGGGTAGGGGCATAGGTATGGGCATATAGGGTATGGGTATGGGCATAAGGAAGGATAGGGTCAGGGGCATGACCCTGGGGCACAGCCATGGGCATAGGTATGGGCAGGGGCATACATGGGCATGACCTTAAGGAAGTGTAGCATGACCTTAGGGGCAGAGCCATGGGCATAGGTATGGGCAGGGGCACGCATGGGCATGGGCATTAGGGGCAAGGGCATGTAGGGCCATAGGTAAGGGTTAGGGGCATAGATATGGGTAGGGGCATACATGGACATGGGCATAAGGGAAGGTAGGGGCAGGGGTATGTAGGGGCAAAGGTAAGGGTTAGGAGCAGTGCCAGGGGCATAGGTATGGGCAGGGACATACATGGGCATGAGCATAAGGGAGGGTATGGGAGGGGTATGTAGGGGCATAGGTATGGGCAGGGGCATACACGGGCATGAGCATAGGGAAGGATAGGGGCAAGGGCATGTAGGGCCATAGGTAAGGGTCAAGGGCATAGGTATGGGCAGGGGCATACATGGGCATGAGCATAAGGAAGGATATGGGAGGGGTATGTAGGGGCATAGGTATGGGCAGGGGCATACACAGGCATGAGCATAGGGAAGGATACGGGCAGGGGCATGTAGGGCCATAGGTAAGGGTTAGGGGCATAGGTATGGGCAGGGGCACACATGGGCATGAGCATAACGAAGTATAGGGTCAGGGGCATGACCCTAGGGGCAGAGCCATGGACATAGGTATGGGCAGAGGCACACATGGGCATGAAAAGGGAGGGTAGGGGCAGAGGTATGTAGGGGCAAAGGTAAGGGTTAGGGGCAGAGCCATGGGCATAGGTATGGGCAGGGACATACATGGGCATGAGCATAAGGGAGGGTAGGGGCAGGGGTACATAGGGGCATAGGTATGGGCCATAGGTATGGGCAGGGGCGTACATGGGCATGAACATACTCAAAATGCAAGTAATCTCCATAGGTGAAGCACTTAATGTTATATTATAAAATATAACATTATAATATATTGGATAATATTATAATATATACAATATTTGTTTCTATGGTATCTCTTTGGTTATTAGTACACTAGGAATGCAAAAGTCAGAAACTTAGGGGCAGAGCCAGGGGCATAAGGATGGGCAGGGGCATACGTGGGCATGAGCATAGGGAAGGATACGGGCAGGGGCAGGTAGGGCCATAGGTAAGGGTTAGGGGCAGAGCCAGGGCATACATATGGGCAGGGGCATACATGTGCATGAGTATAGGGGAGGATAGGGGCAAGGGCATGTAGGGGCATAGGTATGGGAAGGGGCATACACAGGCATGAGCATAAGGAAGGATAGGGGCAGGGGCATGTAGGGGCATTGGTAAGGGTTAGGGGCAGAGCCAGGGGCATAGCTATGGGCATAAGCTGGGGTGAAGGCAGGGGCAGACAGGGGCAGGGGCATGTAGGGGCATAGGTAAGGGCAGGGACATGGGCATGAACATAGCCAAGTTAGGGGCAGCCCTCCCAGGAAGGTGGCAAGGTACAGTGCATCCTCGTCCTCCTGCTGCTGCTGGCGAAAGAGGGGCCACAGTTTGTGGGCACTGGAGCCCCTTTCCCTTCCTGCCAGAGCTACTGAGGCTGCATCTGCACAGCAGAACTAATCTAGTTTGACACCACTTGAACTGCCATGGCTCTGGGAAGTGTAGTTTGTTACTCCCAGGAGTGTTGCATGTGGTTATATCTCCTCCTCTGCCTCTTTGGGGAACCCAAATACAATCCCACCCAAAATCCACAAGACAGGGATACCTTTATGGGACCAACCAAAATGCACAAAATATATATGTCAGAAGCTTTTCATTGGGAGGAACAGGGAAAAATTAATATTACTTTGTTCTCTGGGAAGCAGTTATTGGTTTTGTTGCTAATACAGTCATGCTTTAAAAAGGATGTCAGGAATTAAAAAAAGAAAATTTGTCTTTTTTTTTGTGTCCGGTAGATGGGAAGCCAGTGGAAAGCCTCGAAAGCTTGCAACATTATATATTTTATGCATTTTGGTTGGCCCCATAATGGTATCCCTGTTTTGTGGATTAAAGGTGGTGGTGGTGGTGGTGGGGAATGTCTCACTCACAAGAATGTAATTGTACTATCCTGTTAAATTGTAAACCAATCTGAGTCCCAGTTTTTGGGGGAAAGCAGGATATAAATTATTAAATAAATAAAATAATTTATATCCTGCCTTCCTCCCAGAACAGAGACTCAAGGAAGCTAACAAAATTTAAAATAGTCCAAATAAATAAATAAAGAATTGTTCCTTGCCCATGCAGACCTCATTTGAGGCCAAAGAGAATCCTGAGAGGAGGGTGCCGGGAATGTTGGAAGGAAGAGGGAAAAATATTAATATCACTTTGTTTTCTGGAAAGAAGTTGGTTTTCTGGAAAGCAACTCCCCATTGTGTCTCCCCCACTCCGCATAAAGTCTTTTAAAGTCCTTAGCTCCTGTTCTCCCCCCTTTCCTCCCTTTTCCTCTGTTCTGCACATTGCCACATGGCTGCGTGTGAGCGGATGCTCCTTGTTATAGTCGCATCTCTCTTCCTTTTCCTCCTAAGCACAGAATTGAGGTGAAACAGGAATAAGGACACAGAAGCCTTTCTTTGCACAGGGACCCTTTCTCTGTTGTGTGTTGAATCATAGAATCGCAGAGTTGGAAGAGACCGCAAGGGCCATCCAACCCCCTGCCATGCAGAACTCTCAATCAAAGCATCCCCTGAGACAGATGGCCATCCAGCCTCTGCTTAGAGACCTCTAAGGAAGGAGACTCCACCACTTTCCGAGGGAGTGTGTTCCACTGTCGAACAGCCCTTATTGTCAGGAAGTTCCTCCTAATGTCTAGGTGAAATCTCTTAGAGGATTTGTCTCAGCTGTTGGGGCAGATGGTGAGCAAAGGCTAGCAGCCATTTCATGTTGTTTAATCTTCTGCAGACGGACGTGTGATCTTTTTGTTTGCATCTAGACTAAGTATCATGGAGCTGGAAGAGACCTGAAGGGCCATCCAGTGCAGCCTGCTTCTGCCATGCAAGAATACACAACCAAATCACTCCAGACAGATGGTCATCCAGTCTCCAATTGACCATTGAGAAAGCCAGTGTGGTGGTGTGGTTTGAGCATTGCACTACAACTCTGGAGAGCAGGGTTTGAATCCCTGCTTGGCCATCAAATCCATTGCGTGACCTTGGGCAACTTATACTCTTTCAACCTTGGAAGATAGTAATGGCAAACCTCATCTGAAGAATCTTGCCAAGAAAACCCTGTGGAACCCCATAATTCGGAAACAACTTGAAGGCACACACCACACATACAATGTTTAGTGGGATTTTTTAATTGATAGATTTCCGTCAGTATATGTGGCGATAATAAGGGCAGGTCACCGACCCAAGAGATTTGCAGTCTAAACATGTATTAGGGATGTTGGGCCGGGGTACATATGTGGACTTTGCAATCTGCAGCTTAACTGATCAATGGATGATGGCAGCAGATTGCTATTCTGGCCTTGAATACCATTGTGGGTGAAAGGTGGGATATAAATCCTTGAAATTAATAAAAATAAATAAATAAAATTGTTTCTGAGAGTGAATCAGGAAAATGCACTGCACTGGAGGTGGAGAGAGGGGTGGAGGGGGGAAGAGCTCTCCCTCCCCAGAGAAGAAGTCTCATTGCGTGGGGAAGGGAGGTTTAAACTTCCCTATTCCTACAGGTTGAGATGTGTCTCTGTTAGCAAGAGACTTTGTGTCTGTACACACACACACCTGAATGTGTGAACGCACCCAGTTGTTGTTGTGTGCCTTCAAATCGTTTCCAGCTTACAGCAACTCTAAGGCAACCAATCATGGGGTTTTCTTGGCAGGTTTCATTGGATGAGATTTGCCATTGCCATCCTCTGAGGCTGAGAGAGTGTGACTTGCCCAAGTTAGGTTTCCATGGCCTGTTCCCTTTGCTAACACTAGATGAATTCCATAGGGCTTAAATGTTGTACACAGCTGACAAGATGCAGGAGATTGTAAATTGGGAAGGCTAGTTTATTCTGTTGTGTGGATTAGTCCATCCTTTTCCAGCCTAGCTCTTCATCTCTTTCTTTTCCATCTTTCTCTTCAGAATGGGATAACATCAACTGATTTTCAGCTCCATTTGCAACATGGACAAATCCTTTATAGTAGTGCTAGTACAAGTGTAGCATAATGTGGGAGGGGGCTGTAGTATCTCCTATAACCTCTGCCATCATAGAGAAACTTCTTTGAGTCAATTAAGTTTGCATACCAGATTTCTCAAAGGGGTGGATGGTTGTGCACGCGAATTGTCAAGGACTAGACTGTGCATCCCTAGTATCTGTTTGTTGTGCTTATTCTGTTTCATAATATGGCATATAATCTTTATTATTTTCCTTTCCCTTGGAGTTATCTGGGCTTGAAAATGAATGGGTTGTTCTGTCTTACTACCCTTGTGTCATCTAAACATGGAGTAGAAATGTGTGTTTATTTGCAAATTACAGCTTGGAGTATCCTGGCGTAGACCAGGGGGAAAAAGCTTTAAGAAAGTTTCCTTTTGGGCAAGTGAAATACAAGCATGGTCTATCTTATGTGGGCAGTTTCACCACAGTGTTGAAGGGGAGCAAGGAAGATGGATGTGACTGAAACTGTGAATCTGCACAACTGGTGGGCGTTTAAATTATGACACAAATCTGAAGGATGTGCTTTGAGCATTGAAATAGTTCATTGATGTTATTTGTTTATTTTTATTTATTTATTTCATTTATATTCCAGAAAGCAGAACATACCCTTTTGGTTGTTGTAAGGGTTACTGCCGCATCGTATTCAAGAAACTGAGACATAAAATATGAACTTTTCCACAAATACAGAAAGTGGCCTAGTAGAGGGGAAATGTGGAAACATCTGCCCTTAAAGCACTGGTTCCCAAACTTTGGTCGTCCAGTTTTGGACTTCATTTCCAGAATTCCTGATTGCTGGCCAAGCTGGCTAGGGCTTCTGGGAACTGAAGTCCAAAATATCTGGAAGATTGCTGTTGTAAAGTGTCTCCCCCCTCCAAGGGGTTTTTGTTTTTCACAGATAGCCTTTCCTGACCTCTCTTTTGATACATGGGCGCCCACAGTAGATATTGATTTGTTCCCTATGGTTCTAGAAACCATAAATCCCTATGGGGAGAGACTTAGGGAGCTGGGTATGTTTAGCTTGAGAAAAAACGGTTAAGAGGTGATATGATAGCAATGTTTAAATAGTGGAAGGGGTGTCATATTGAGGATGGAGTAGACTTGTTTTCTGCTGCTCCAGAGAACAGAACCTGGAGCAGTGTATTCAAACTTCAGGAGAAGAGATTCCACTTCAACATTAGGAGGGACTTCCTGACAGTAACAGCTGTTCGACAGTGGAAGATGCTCCCTTGGATTGTGGTTGAGTCTCCTTTGGAGGTTTTTAAACAGAAGCTGGATGGCCATCAGTTGGGGGTGCTCTGATTGTGAGTTCCTGCGTGGCAGGAGGATGGACTGGATGGCGTTGAGGTCTCTTCCAACTCTAGGATTCTAACATTATATGATTTTGCTAGTTGAGGAAACAAATAAATGCTCTTGTGAGCCAAGAGAGGAGCCTTCCTATTCATCTCTGCATATTATACAGTGGGCCCTTGGCATCTGCTGGGATTTGGTTCCAGGATCCCCCATTGATACCAAATCTGTGAATGTTCCAGTCCTATTACGTCGAATAGCATAGTGAAATGGTGTCAATTCTAAAAAGTAGCAAAATCAATGTTTGCTTTTTGGAATGTATGTATATATTTTTGAATGAGCCGTGGATGCTTGAATCTGTGGATAAAAAAAAAAAAAATCTGTGGATTTGGAGGGCTGATTGTACAGTTCTGGCCATATGTGCTTTTCTTCTGAAGGCAGTTATTTCCAAGAATGGCTGGGAAAGATCCTTGCCCAGAATCCTGGAGAAATGAACCCTAGACTTGCTAGATGAGTAGTCTGAATTGGTGTAAAACAGGTTTATGTGTTTATGTACATTGGAAAAGAATTTTTGTAGTTTAATGTTAGCTACATTTGTTTGTATGAAAATTAAGGCAGGGTATATATATTTCTAATCAACAAGTAGATCAGGTAGAAATCTTTAAAAAAATATCTTTATTCAAAAAGGAAATTTCACATATATAAAACCTTCCACACAAATACCATTCATACAGTTATCGATATAAGTATCACACAATTCATACTAAATACTTAACATCAAATTATCCAATGAACCAATTACATATAAACTATATCTTTCAGTTAGAAAAGAAAAAAAGTATATACCATCAAATCTACAATTCATCTTCAAATTACCTCCCTTTCAGATCCATCCTAGGTCATCTATGTCTTTATCTTTATCAACTTTCACTCTTCTCTTCCCATTCAAATATCTTCTAGTACTCCCTACCCTTCTCTCTTTCTTGCATATTCCTCATTTATCCTTCTACCTCCTCTTTCTATCTCTCCCTTCTTCTCCTCCATTCTTATATCCTCCTTACCTTCCTTCACTTTCTCAGACCTTTACTCACTTTCCTACACATCACTTAACCTTATTTTAGATCAGGTAGAAATCTTGATGGAGAGGAATTCTGGTACTGATGTAACCTTAAATCCACTTTAAGCAAACATATTTTCCTCTGTATTCCCAGAGATGAGCTTTGTTTGTGTCTGGATTTGGAACATATGGGCACTTTGTCTATTTATTTTAGAAAACATCCTGATCCTTTGTTCCTTTCTTAAGAGACATGGGATGTCATCCACCAGAAAATATCCTCACCTTTCAAACAGAAGCTATTTAAAATGCCTGAACTGTTTTTCCTCCCACAATGATGGGCAATAAAGAAATAGAAATGTTCAGCTGTTAGCACAGTATTTCCTTATGGATGTGTAATGGTTGATTTCTTGGGGGAGGGCAAGTCTTAGCACCATATGGCAGAAACTGGGATCAGTTTCATCAGATACATGAAGGTCTGTTGTTCGTTGGCAGTTTTATAAGTATCTGTATCTAGAAAAGGCATGGGTGAAGCCCTTGACCACACTTTTATGGCCTTTGAGTCCCCCAGATTCCCCATACACACACACACACACACACACACACACATATCCAGGCATGTTTTGCATAAAAACTACACAGAAAGCCCCCCCCCCATGGATAAAAATACACTAAAATACTCCCATCCCTCCTCGCAAGCATCCCAGAACCCTTTCTGACCCCCAGATATGTTCTTTTTTTTTTATCTATAGCCAGCATGATGCAGTGGTTTGAGTGTTGGACTACAACTCTCGAGACTAGGATTTGAATCCTGGCTTAGCCATGTTAACCCACTGGGTGACCTTGGGCAAGTCACACTCTCTCAGCCTCAGAGGAACCCCCTCTTAACAAACCTCCCAAGGAGACCCCGTGATTGGTTTGATTTAGGGTCTCCATTAGTCGGAATGGGATGTGGTGGTTTAGTGGTTAAGACGCCAGTCCTGACGATTGGAAGAGTGGAGGGTTGGCAGTTTGTGGCCCGAGAGCCGCATGATGGGGTGAGCTCCTAGCACTTCAAAAGCATGCAAATGCGAGTAGATAAATAGACGCCACTTCGGTGGGAAGGTAGCAGTCATGCTGGCTACATGACCACCGGAGTGGTCTTTGGGCAAGGCGGCTCTTTGGCTTTAGTAATGGAGATGAGCACTGCCCCCTACAGTTTGTTATGACTAGATGTTCATGTCAAGGGACTACCTTTACCTTTTAAAGACAGAAACAACTTGAAGGTACACAACAACAACAAACAATGCTCAGTGAATTTTTTTGGACTCCAACTCCCATTGGCACTAGAAAACTGTGAGGGATGATGGGAGTGGTGGCTTGATAATATCCAAGTGGTTGAATATGTGGTGTCATGTTTTTGTTTCTTTAGGAACCAGGTAAAAGGGACAGAGGCAAAATCTTTGGCTGGGGCTGAGATGGAACCTCTTGTGGTCATCTTCCTATGCAGGATGGGTACTACTTGTAGTATTTGTAAAACTCGTATCAGGATAGATATGTGTTGTTTTGAGCAATGGATGCAGATACAGAAGCTATAGAAAGGGATTGTTGAAATGCAGTTCATTCTTAGCTCTTTGTATGTAGAGCAAATAGACAAGGAAGGAATGTTTTGCTTATTGTAGGAATAGGTCTTTGGGTGGAGAGAAAAAAAGAGTGATTTCTGTCCTCCAGATGAAAGATGCACTTGGAGTTTGGCCAGAAGTACATTGTAAATTGGGTTTTAAAGCAATGATGGGAAAACCTTTGGCCCTACAGATGTTTTGGACTACATCTCCCATAATCCCTTAGTGTTCACATCGCTGGGTGAATTAAAAGGGAGCTGAAATTCAAAACGTGAAGGACAAAGTTTCCCTATTTCTGCTTGATGAAGAACCTTTATTTTGTCTCTCACGGGGCTTGGAAACATTTCTTTGGGGGACTATAATTCCCATTTAAGAACCAGCATGGTATAGTGATTTGAACATTGGATCACGACCCTGGAGATGAGGGCTCGAATCCCAGCTTGGTTGTGGAAACCCACTGGATGGCCTTGAGCAAGTCACCTTCTCTCAACCTCAGGGGATGGCACTGGCAATGACAAACCTCCTCTGTGGAAACTTGCCAAGATAACCGGATGATAGGTTCACCGTAGGGTCCCCATTAGTCAGAAATGACTTGAAGGCACACAACAACAACAACAACAGTTCCCATTTCCCAGTGACCATGCTAGGTGGGTGCGGAACAGTAAAAAAAAATCCACTTTCTCAAGCCTTCAGAAAAACAAGGCTAATCTCTTCTTTGGGAGTGTCCATTTAGATGAGCCTGTGACTTCTTAGGAAGCGCTGATTCATGAACCTGAGAGCAAACATGGTTGTGGGAGCAGATTCTTAGCAAGCAACTAGTAATGCTTGCATTACTCTCAGTCCTCCTCTCATCCCTCTGGTGTATGGATTGTTTTATGGGAAGAAAGAAAACAGCATCTTCCCCTTGCGCTTGCCAGGAAGGAACCTTGGCAGTTCTGCTGTGAATTTCTTGTGTCCTTTTTTTTTGGATTCTGTTTGTTTCCTGCTTTTGCTTTCCTTTGACCGAACATTGGAAAGTTCAAGCTAATGCTTTTGGAGCAAAGCCTAATAGTTATTGCTATTGCTTGAATGACTCTCGTCTTGACCTCCTCCTTCTGCAGTTCATTTAGACGTGAGCAGAAGTTCTTGATGGCTGGACTCTTTTGGATTCTGTTTTTAAATCAGAATGTTCCTGTCTTTTCCTTTCCAACCCATCCTTTCTTCCCTCAAATGCTCGTGGGCAACAAATAACTAAAAAAGCATGTGGCTGTCCGTTTTTAAAGCAGACGGCACTTTGTGGAGCCCCAGGGCAGCTTGAGCGCTGGCAGAAGTTGAGGGTGAATAATTCAGGGCAGCTTCTGGCGCTCCGTCTGTTTCTGTGGCTGCTTTTGGCTTATACATTTCTTATCATGCCTGTGATGGGAATGTAGAACTAGAGGAAGGCAGATGTAGAGGGACTATTTGCTCATCTATTGCCATGGGAAAGTGGATTTTTCCCCTCCCTAGGGACACTAAAATTGCAGACTCTCAGAATTTACTGCTCCATCTATGCCAGGACAATTTTTTTTTGTTTTTAAGGATCAATTTCCGTCGCTTGGAGCCTGCTGTGATACAGGAACGTGGAAAAAACTGTTTTAAGACAAGCAGGATATGTTTGTTTTAAATCCATTTTTGTGGTTTGCCACTGAATTTTGGTGGCAAAGAACAAAACTCATTCAGAGTGAGCATTTCCTGCTTGTTTTAAATGGGAATTCTCAGTCTGCCATCACATTTGGTTTTGTGGTTTTAAGATGGTCTGGGAGGCTATTTGGGACTATATGTTGCTTATCCTGGTCCCCAGAAGTGGGAATATGGGCTTGCTAACCTAAGACAACCCTCCAAGCACCTGAGGAATTGGGCTGCAGTCTGAGAAAATTTATGCCATAATAAGAAGGACATTAGTCTTCAAGTTTGGATTTATTTCAGATACTTTGAATAGATAAAAGATGATTAAAAGACCACACTATTTTTGTCATGAAAGGCTATTGGACACCAATACAATTTATTTTACATAACATTTTTTTAATTTATTGACATGATTTTAAAAATTATTTGTTTGTAACCTGCTAGGATGGTATCATCTTTGGGTTGTTAACCATAAAATTCACAATTCTAGCAATAGACACTAAAAACCTACTGGTGATTTACAAACAACGGTGTGCTACATAAAGCCAGTGAGTAGTATCTACAGTTTTCCAAATCCATAAATGAGAATTGTTGAGCTTTTCATCCTCCAGACGTTTTGGATTGCAGTCCCCACAGTCTCTTACTTCTTTATCACACTAGGGGGCAAACAGGATTTAAACAAGAGTTAAACGAGAATTAAACAGGAAATGTCCTATGATAAACATTTAAATCCTGCTTGCGCCCTAGTGTGATAAAGCAGTTACAGTTGGTCATGCTGGGTTGGACTCATGGCTCTGGCCCAGTATAGAAATAATGGTGATCCATCATTATGGCAATGAGTAAAGTACCTAAAAACATGCCAGCAACTTTCATAAAATCCACTCAATTGAATCAGTTGGGTTCCAAGCCTACTTAAAGGCCAGTACTTATAGGGTAAATCATTCATTCTGTCCATTAATTCATTCTTGTAATCAACTGATTGGGATAAACAAACCTGATTAGTTGGATGATAGAACTGTCCTGTGCTTCCATCATACTTAACAATATTTCCCTATTTCTCTTCATGCTAGGGTTCAAACATGCTGTTTAAGCTGACTCCAGACTTCCTTATTTCCCATCAATAATGGGAACCCTAACAGATTAATCCTAACAGGTACAGTGGTCCCCCACCTTACGAATCCCCCGGGTTACGAAAACCCCGGGATCCGAAGGCGGCGGGACCGCCATTGTATCCCCCGGGATCCGAAGGATCCCCCGGGATACGAAAAAAAAGCGGGGAAAAAGCCGTGCGGCCCCTTTAAATGGCCGCACGGTCCATCCGCGAAACCCAGGTTACAAACGACTTCTGGGTTACGAAGGTAATCCCGGAACGGATTACCTTCGTAACCCGGGGGACCAGTGTACTACACTTTCCTGGAGGTTACTGGAACCAGATTAGTCCATGGAGCAGTTATGATTATTAAAAAACTGGCAAAAGAGGAGAGATGCTGTTGTTGTTAACTACCCTCCAGTCAATCTTGACTCATGGTGACCCTGTGGATGAGACATCTCCAAGACTTCCTATCTTCCACTACTTCCTATCTTCCTATCTAGTTCTTGCGGATTCATGACCTCCTTAATAGAGTCCATTCAACTAGTGTATGGTCTTCCTTTCATTCACCTTCCCTCCATTTTCCCTAGTATCATTGTCTTTTCTAATGTTATGTCTTCTCATGATGCGGCCAAAGTACGACAGACTCAATTTAAGCATCTTGGCTTCCAGGGAGACCTGGATCCTTTTATTAACTGGTGTTATGTCTTTGGGCAAGGGTTAAATGACTTGCATCTGGTGTGATCCACTATTAAAACACACATATGCAGTAGAGATCAAGAATGGTTGCTCAAGATCACATAACAGTAAATTAATCATTGATTTGATCCTGAATTCGTCATGCTTCCTTAAAAATATATGGAATGGCTTGCTTAAACATACCAAAGGTTTCCCAATCCATTGTTTTATTTTTGCATGGCTATGATCCCAACAACTCACGTTTTGTAGGCCAGAACTGGTGAACCTGTAGCCTCCAGATGATGTTTGATACCATTACCTACACTCATCTTGGCCAGTAGTGAGAGATGTTTAGATTCAAAGCTCATTAACATGTGGAGGGACAGAGATTTCCCAACCCTGTTGTAGGTGGTCTCCCTGACTTTGGACAGTGACCCAATCTGTCTTTGCGTCCTCAGGAAGTGCCTTTCCCCCTACAGACTTTCTGTTATCTTATTTTTCCCCCAGGGTAGGCAAAAAGGGGTTTAATGAAACCAGATGTCAGCAGACAGACTGTGGGAGTTGAGCAAATCACTTTATGGCTGGAGGTGGAGAGCCACAAAATGCTGAAAACGCTGAAAGAGCAAATAAATAGAGAGGAAAAAGGACTGAGTTGGCCTATGAGATCCTAAGATGGAGTAGGAATTAAAGGCACAGAGTTCTGTGCCCTTAATATTCTGCTGCATTACTCTCTGACTGATAAGTAGTAATAAAGTTTTCTAGTTCAGAGATAGCAGCCAGTCTTGAACCAAAGCCCATTAGCTTAGCGGGGAAAGATTTCAGAAGGATGCAAAAGAGAGAAAGGTACTGTATCTCTAAGTCCCAACTGCTGCTTAAAGGCCATTGTCCTAGATTGACTGGAGTTCTTCCTTTTGTTTGGACTTCTGCTTCTTGATTTTGTAGGCTCAGTGGACAAAATGCTTAAGAGTTGGGTAGAACACAGATGAGCTGCAATATATCCTGGAAATCGGAGAGGGGGCTTCCTGTTGGCAAAGAACCTGTGGAAAAGATTTGCTCAGTTTAGGAGATCTACCCTAATAATTTCTCCCCATCTTTTTGGTAATGTTAAACAGGCTTATTCAGTTGAGTTTAACAGTCACACTGGGGCATGAAAGACAAGAAACGAGGTTGTTTTTGGACTGTTTGAGGCTTGGTTAGTCATTCAATAAAGCCAGCGTGGCATAGTGGTTTGAGGGTTGGACTACAACTCAGGAGACCAGCGTTTAATTCTCAACTCAGCCATGAAACCCACTAGGTGACCTTGAGCAAGTCACACACTCTCAGCCTCAGGGAAAGGCAATGGCAAACCTCCTCTGGACAAATCATGCCAAGAACACCCCTTGGTAGGATTGCTACAGGTTGGAAACAACTTGAACATCAACAACATCAACTAGTCATCGTGACCACCTTAAGACTGCCTGGGAACAGCACAACCCAAGGAGCAGTTGAATAATGTGTTTCCAGCTTCTGCCCCCTTTCAAGACTGTTTTCTGAACTCTTGGAATGTAAACAAAGGTTTCAGACTGGTCCAGATAGTAGTCCTCCATCATCATCATCATCATCATCATCATCATCCCACCTTTTTCCTGTTTTGGAGCTCAAGGCAGCATACAACAGTTAAAATAACAGTTAAAATAAATGGTGTGCATAAGTTAAAAGAACTTAAACCATCATAAAATTTGAAACTGGTTAAAACAAATTAAAACAACAAATTAAAGCCCAGCACATAATGCAAGGCCCGTTTCCCCTGAAAAATCAGTTCTCAAAGTTCTGCCGGCATAAGAAGGTTTCTACCTGCTTGTGGAAAGATGACACCCTGAAAGTATGGGAGGCTGTTGCTAAGTATGAATCTGAAAACATGACAGCTCTCGACATCTGATGCACCTTTCTCTCTGAAATGGATTTAAACATAGGAGCATAAGATGCTCTCAGTTCTGGATACAGTAATAGCTGCAAGGAGAGAACATTAAAATGTATGTCCTTTTGAAACATACTGTATATGTGTGTTCTAGTATATTTTTGGATGTCTCAGTGAATCCCTTTCCCCAAACACAAGCAGTTGGACTTAACTGATAAAGCTATATCTTGTAATTATGTTGTTTGAGGCACAACTGACACTCATTTATTTATTTAGACCTTAAATTTATAATTTGCCCCATCTATTTTAAGTAAAAGTGAGAAATATTAAAATTAATATTATGAGACATTTAAAAATAGTACCAGATGCATTTATTTTATGTTTTGCCAATAAAATATTTGACAGTGGATGGTATTCACACATATTCACACATTATTTGGAGGCATGTCCAGGTTTGCCACCTGGCTGTTGTTGTCGTTGTGTGCCTTCAAATCCTTTCTGACATATGGTGACCCTAAGGCTAAACCCTAAAACATGGTTTTTTTGGTAATATTTGTTCAGATGAGGTTTAGCATTGCTTTCCTCTGAGGCTGAGACCATGTAATTTGCCTAAGGTCATCCAGTGGGTTTCATGGCCAAACTGGGAATCGAACTGTCGTCTCCAGAGTCATAGACCAGCAGTCAAACCACTATGCCATTCAGAGTAATAACCTACAACCCAAAGGGAGGTGCATGTTTTCTGTGAAAACATCAACCTTGCAAAATTTACTTAATTTCCCCCTTAGAAAATCCAACAACTAGAGCTAGGTGCAAAAGAAATATCATCCTGAAGCAGCCCTTTTTCATTTAATTAAGCAATATAATTTAGGGTTGGGGAAAAGAGAGTCATTTTGCTGCTGCTGTTGTTGTTAGCTGCTTTTGAATCAATCTCGACTCATGGTGACTCTCTGGATGAGACATCTCCAAGCCCCCCATCCTCTACCTCCCTGCCCAGGTCATAAAGGCTCAGGCCCATGGTCTTCTGAATTGGATTCATCCATCTGGCATGAGGTCCTCTTCTTTTTCTACTTCCCTCCACATTTCCCAGCATCATTGCCTTTTCTAATGAGTTATGCCTTCTCATGATGTGGCCAAAGTATGACAGCCTCAGTTTAGTAATCTTGGTGTCCATGGAAAGATCAGGCTTTATCTTCTCAAGGATCCATTTATTTGTCTTTTTGGCAGTCCACAGTATCCTCAGCACTCTTCTCTGGGACCACATCATAAGTGAGCTTACTTTCTTCCTATCTGCTTTCTTCACTGTTCAGGTCTTACATCTGTATATGATAACAGGGAATACAATGGCTTGAACGATTCTAACTTTAGTGTTCAGCTGTATATCTTTAGATTTTAGGATTTTGTCTGGTTCTTTCATAGATGCCCTTCCCAGTCCTAATGTTCTTCTGATGTCTTGACTACAGTTTCCATTCTGATTATTTTACTGCTGATGTTATTAAATACTAGAAAAACATCAATCCGTGCTGCTCTGTTGAAAATAATTCAGAGTCCTCTGTACTAGGAAATCTAGATTTACCTTTTCACCCATTTTCTATTCAACAGAGACTTGGCACCAAGTACAGTCTAGTTTGGGAAGTGCTGATGACAAGCCAGTGAGCATAATGCCCTTTTCTCTCTGAAGAGTTGATATGTACTGATGAATGAGGCATCAGTCTGTTTGGCACAGTGCTCTGGACCGTAAAAAGTCTTGGTGGTGTCATTTTGGAAAATGTTTTGCTTCATTCAGCTTGGCAGGCGACAGCACATGCAAGGAATAATTTATGGCTTGTGGCTTTGTCACTGGTTATTCTTCAACCACAAATGAGAAAATTCGGAGGGGGGTGGATATGCTACAGTCGGTTTGAACAAGAAGCATGCCAGTGAAATCAGCAAGAAAGGATTCAAGGTAGAATTACAGTACATGTCATTTACAAGTAGGCTCCTGAATCTTTAATAAATATGTAGAAGAAGGGATTCCAGCAGGTGGGAGCTGGGTATGTTAAGCCTGAAGAAGAGAAGGTTAAGAGGTGATATCATAGTTTTATTCAATTATTTGAAAGGATGTCATACTGAAGATGGAGCAAGCTTCTTTTCTGCTGCTCCAGAGATCAGGACACGGACCAAGCTATAAGAAAAGATGTTCTACCTAAGCATTAGGAAGACCTTCCTTGTGGTAAAACCTTTTTTTAACAGTGGAGATGCTCCTTTGGATGGTGGCAGAGTCTCCTTCTTTGGAGATTTCTAGAGGCTGGATGGCAATCTGTTGGGAAGGCTTTGATTCTGTGTTTCTGCATGGCAGGGGGTTGGACTTGGAGGCCCTTGGAGTCTCATCCAACAGTGGTGTGCTTATGGTTGGTGTCATCTGGTGTGGTCACTTAAGGGGGGGGCAGGACTTCTGGCACACAACTTTTGGAGCACTTCTGGTACCCCAGGGGTGCTTCCACCTGGGGTCTAGGTGGCCCGAAAAGCCCCCCACATGGGGTCTAGGCCACCTGAAAAGCTTCTGTGCAGGGTCTAGTCAGCCCCAAAAGGCCCTGCTAAGGGGCAGAGAGCAGGCCTGGTACCACCCCCCTTCTAGAGTGTCACCCGGTGCGAGTCACACATCTTGTGCACTCCCCCCCCCCCGTCATGCTACTACCTGTTGACATTCCTCTTTCCACATAAGTACAGTCGGCCCTCTGAATCCCTGGATTTTCTATCCACAGATTCAAGCATCTGCAGCTTGAAAATATTTTAAAAATATATAAATTCCAATAAGCAAACCTTGATTTTGCCATTTCATATAAGGGACACCATTTTACTGTTCCATTGTATATAATGGCACTTGAGCATCTACAGATTTTGGTATCCACAGGGGTGTCCTAGAACTAAACCCCAGCAGATACCGAGGGCCCACTGTAACAACAACAACAACACTGTATAAAATGTACAGGAGCCTTGTACTCCATTTCATTTGGCCATGCTGCCTATAGAAGCATGTACAACACAAGAGACAGCAGCTTCTGTTAGGAAGAAGCAGTTTTCAGAAGGCGGTGGTCCTGAAGGTGAAAAAGGGATGGGAGTTGGAGTGGTGGATGCTTTATTCTTTCTTTGCTCACTGTGTTCTTGTGATCCCCTCTTTCTCAAAATCACGTCTTCTGTGAGGCTCCAGATGCTTTGGCCGTAAACATACATCTATGAGCTCTGCAGGGAGGAAGGAAGCAGATGCTTATATGCGGCAAATCACCCCTTCCGGAAACTACTTTTTCATAAAAGAAGCAGCTGTCAGGATATTGTTATGTATGTTTAAATACATAGCTCACCCTTCAGATGCTTGATATCGGACAATTAGAGCCGGATTAAATGTGGTGCAGTAGTTTGAGCATTGACTCTAGAGCTGGTTCGAATTAGTACTCGGGCATGAAGCCCTCTGGGTGACCTTGGGCAAGTTACAGTCTCTCAGCCTCAGAGGATAGCAATGGCAAACCCCCTCTGAAGAAATTTGCCAAGCAAACCCTGCGATAGATTCGCCTTAGGGTCTTAAGTAGGAAATGACATGAAGGCTGTCAACCTGTCTGTCAGAGGACCTTTTCTTCAGCTGCCCCTAGACTGTAGAATGACCTGCCAGAAGAGATTCAACAGTTGAATGCACTGTCCAAATTTAAAACAGAACTGAAGACTAGCCTCTTTCTCCAGGCCTATCCAGATGATTTTTAAAACTGTAAATTTTAAATGATGAATTTTTAATGTATATTGTTCTATTATGTATGCGTCTTTTTTTGTTTTTAAACTGATGTATGTTTTAACTGAAGTTGTGTTTTTAACTGATGCATATTTGTTGGTCTGTTATTGTTCCCAGCTTTGATCCATGGGGACAGATGGGTAAGAAATAGTAATACAGTAGAGTCTCGATTATCTGACATAAACGGGTGGGCTGATAGTCGGATAGCCGAACATGTTGGATAATCCAGAAAAAGTTGGAAAAAGCCTTGAAATCACTATGAATTGCAAATGTATTGAAGTTTTATTGCAGTAACAGTAAAAGTAAATGTATAGAAATTACTGATCAACATTGTGATGTACAGTATAAACAGTTCAGTCCTCTGAAAATTTAAAGAAATCACAGAAAATTTAAAGAAATCACAGCAGCAGATTTGGATAATCCGGAATGTTGGATAACCGAAGGAAGGATAATCAAGACTGTAGTAATAATAATAATAATAATAATAGTAATAGTCACACATAGTAACAACAGAAGTGTGGCAAGCCTCTTTTTGAAGCAGTATTAATTTTTTAGCAACAACAACAAAAAACAAGACTACTGTATATTCTGTATAACAGAGACCTAGTGCCAGTACAAAGAAAGGAGTCTTAGGACAAGTCTGCTTCAGAACAAGTCCTTTGCCAAGTGATGAAGCGCTACTATTTTCCACTATAAGTTTCACCTGTCCCAGGGGTGGGCAATTTGTAGCCAACCAGTTGTTGTAGTGTGCCTTGAAGTTATTTCCAATTTATGGTGATATCATGGAGGTTTCTTGGCAAGATTTGTTCAGAGGACGTTTGACATTGCCTTCCCCTGAGGCTGAGAGAGTGTGACTTGCCCAAAGTCACCTAGTGGGTTTCTTGCCTGAGCTGGGAATCAAACTCTAGTCTCAAGAGTTGCGGTATAACACTCAAACCACTATGCCACACTTTCTTTTGAATTTCAGCTTCTATGAGCCATACATAGTATATCCCATAGTGAGGAGCCCTGAGGCTGCATTTCAGCAACTACTGAAGGACAAGATGCCCACACCTGATGTAGTGCCTCTGATATTTACACTATGAGAAGCTTTGGGGAAGTAGAAACATGTTCTTTGGGGCTTGGGAAGAGAGATTTACTGAAGCTTTCATTTGTAATAAGTAAAATACCCATCTTTCTTCTTTGTTCATGGTATAGTTTGTGATGTCTAGGAGGCTTTGGCTATGCAAATCTCTATACTGTACATCTTGGCCTTTTAATGAAACTACCCTCATAGTGCCACCTGGCTTCCTAGCACAATTGTAGAGAAGTTTTAAATGTTTAGATCTCAGAACATTCTTGAGAACTTGTTTGCCCAGTTGGTCAGCTTTTCCACCTTCTTATTATGAGGGCAAAAATGCCACCTTTACACTTTTAAAAATAATGTTCAGGGGTGGTTATTTGCTTCACTTTGAGGGTTCTGCAAGTTCAGTTGCTCACATGTGTCAGCACTGCGTATCAGGATGGAGTTGATGATGCAAATGTATTCAAAACACATATAATTTTAACTGTACTTTGTTTTTATATTTTACTGTACCCTGTCCCGATTGCCTGTTCAGAGGGGTGGGTTATAAATAAAATTAATTTATTATTATTATTATTATTATTATTATTAGGCATGCAGAGTTTTATCCTGGTTTATCTTGGGTCTGTTCACATCAGTTATTCACACAGCAAACAATGCTAATCTTTTAGGAAAACTTCGGGGAAAACCTGAGATTGATTATCCTGGGTTAAGTGAGGTTTTTTTTACAGCCCCCCCAACTTAATTGGTTACATTCGAAATGCATGTGAACAACCAAGATCCAATCCACATTCAACCAGGATTATTTTCAGCATCTGAATAACCTCAGTGTGATGCTGCTGCAAATAGGTAAAATATTTGAAAGACACGACAGCAAGTGTTGGAAATACTGGGTTGATGCTGGAGGTAGAATCTTCCTCCATGAAAGATGGCTGTGTTGTGGAAAAAATATCGAAGTATACAGTATTACATGAAATCTTCTTTTGTTCCTTTTGACCTGTTCCTTCCATGGGATCCGCCAGTCAATATTCGATAATCATAGAATCCTATTTACTCTACATTCCTTGCTGTTGTTGTTGTGTGCCTTCAAGTCATTTCTGACTTATGGCAACCCTAAGGCAAACCTCTCATGGAGGCTTCTTGGCAAGATTTGTACATTCCTTACCTCCAACTTTTTAAGCTGCTTGAGTTGTGCCTTGACAAACATTGTCTTCCCTTGAGAAGTAAAGCGGTGAGATGAACTTTCCCTCTTTGTGTTTGATTCAATAGCAATTTCTGCCCTCCTGTTTTCAAAATTAACACTCCTGCATTTGGATGCCTGTTCCAAGTACAGTATGAGGCTTCAACAAAACCCTGTGAGTGCATTGTGTATACATGTGAGAGAGTGTAATGTAAGCATATTTTCTTAACTGTTCTGCTTTTAGTTTTAGTCTGCCTTCTGTTGGATGCAGCCCATTCTTATCTGCTCACTGTATTGTTGAATAAAAAGGAGGAAGGAAAGGGGAAAAAAGAAGAAAGAAATGTGGCAGCACCTTTAAGACTAACTGGTTGATGTCTTTATGCTTAGGCATTAAGTCTCCTCTTGCTCAGTGCTTGGGTTTTATTGCCATTTTCTGTTTTTGCCAAGGTATTGTTGCCACTTCAGACAGGGCGGTTGGGTTTACAATGGCTGTGTGCTGGTAGACAGCCCTGCCTTTCAGACCATTGCTGGTCTGTGATGTGATTCCACCATCTGTCTACATTGTTTTCTTTCTGGTCAAGAGCTTTGTGTGCATTGTTCGCCGTAGATTCACCGATAAAGCAATTTCCTTAACTCAAGGAAAGGGTGAGGCAGTTTCCTGGATCAATTCCCAAGAGCCTTAAGGCCTTGCGTGTTTCCTCCCTGGCTGCAAAGTTCTCTCTTAATTACAATTTATTTACAACCTTCTGCTTCCTCTCCCTCCTCCTGCAAATGCCCTTTGATCTTGTTAGTGGATTTAGTGGTACATCTGCCCATTTTGTTAAGCAGTCCAATTGGAAGCAAATATTTGCTGGATGGAAAATGGAGAGGGGTGGGAAGAGGTGCAGTTACAATTGTGGAAGTGTTGATCTGATAAACAAGATATGAACGACATGTAATAGAGGTATACCTCCATTAAAGAAGTAAATGTGTTCTTGAGAATTACTGTAGTACTTTAACAGAAAATTTGGTACTAGGGACAGAAATAACCTGGAATGAATAGGGATACATTCCGGCACCACAAAACAAAAGAACTGTTGAACGTGTTTGAGCAAACCTTTTATCCAAATGTGCACATGGGAAATGAAACAATAAGATCTACTAAGCCTTGCATAACTAAAGAAAATTATTTTGAACATCAAAGAGATCACTTGGAAGCTTTTTCCAAAATGCTTTGAGGGTCAAAGTTCTAGTTCTGTGGTTAACATACAGGGGTGGTGGTGAAACAAGCTTACTTTTTTTCTTTTTTCTCTGCTTTGCTATTCACGCATACACGGTAAAGGATTCTGGAGACAAATGGTATTTATGCTACTTGTTAGACACAGACACACACAGCTACAGCAGGGTAGGTTAGCCAATCGTTCCCAAACTTTGATCCTCCAGGTATTTTGGACTTCATCTCCCAGAAGCCCTTGGACAACAATCAGGAATTCTGGAACCTGAAGTCCAAAACATCTGGCGGACCAAAGTATGGAGGCAGAGAGCATGTGAGTTGTCCAAGGTCACCCAGTGGGTTTCATGACAGAGTGGGAATCAAACCTTGGTCTCTCTAATCACAGTCCAACACTCAACCTACTACAACATGTTTAGTAGCTAAAATCAATTTGTTGTTTGTTGTTATTAGCTGCCTTCAAGTCGATTGCGACTCATAGCATCCCTGTGGATGAGACACCTCCAAGACTCCCTAACTTCTACTGCAAACTCGTGCTTATAACCCCCCTGAATGAGGGCCTTAACAGATGGGCCAAAAAAGCCAGCTTCCATGCAGTTTGGGGATGTGGCCATTAGATGCCACCAAGATGGTGTGGAAGCTATGCTGAAGCTGCTTCCAGGCCACCAAACCCAGTCCCAAAGGAGTGGATCTTTTCAGCTCCTATTTGGGCTGGCAGTGAAGGACATCCTCGGGACCACAGCATATGCTTGCTGCGGTCCCGCAGCTTCTTGAGTAGGGCAGCTTCTAGCCGCAACCTTCATGGCTGTCTGTTTCAGCCCTGAGTCCATCTCTGTTCTGTGGTCTTCCTCTCCTTTTTCCCTTTGTGTTTCCTAGCATTGTTGTTTTTTCTAGTGATCCTTGCCTTCTTATTATGGAGCCAAAGTACGACAGCCTCGGTTTAGTCATCTTGGCATCCAAGGAGAGCTCTGGTCTGATCTCTTCTAGAACCCATTTGATCGACTTTTTGGCCATCCTCAGCATTCCTCTCCAGCATTCTTCTCCAGCAACACATCCTGAGCATTCTTCTCCAGCAACACATGTCAAAGGAATTGATCTTCTTTCTGTCTGCGTTCACTGCCCCGCTCTCACATTTGTACATGGTGATGGGAAATACAGTGGCTTGGACAAGTATAACTTTAGTGCTCAGTATATCTTTGCTCTTCATTATCTTTTCTAGTTATTTCATAGCTGCCCTTCCCATTCCTTGTTTTCTTATTCCTTGACCTGCAGTCACCACTGTAGTCAGTGTTTGATCCTATGTACGGGAATTCTTCCGCTGTTTCAATTTTCTCATTTCCTGTGTATTTCTTCTGTGGACATGATTTTTGTTTTCTTTATGTTCAGCATTAATCCCGCCTTTGCACTTTCATCCGTAACCTTCCGTAGTAATTGTCCCAAGTCTGAGAGATGTCTTCTGCCAGTATTATTGTGTCATCCATGTACCTTAGTTTGTTCTTCCTCTCTTCACTCCTCCTCCTTCTGAATCTAAGGTCAAAACATACTGCAGAAAGTCCAGTTTTAGACTGCTTTAACTGCCCTGGCTCAGTGCTAGGGAATCCTGGGAATTATAGTTTATTGTGGTACCAGAGTTCTCTGACAGAGAAGGTTAAATGTCTTACAGGCCCGATACAGACAGGCGGTTTGGGGCATCCTGGCGACATGCTAGGGTTGCCTGGGGAGGGAGTGACTACACGCCCCACAACCGTAGCACATGGCCAGGGTGTCATCGCTGTGCAGTGTTGTATAGACGGCACACACAGTGATGACATCGCAGGTGTGCCGCATCCAAATGGCACGGCACATCTGCGACATCACCGCGGCGCCCTACGGGGCTTGTGGCACCACAGCTGCAATGCTAAAAGGAGCATTCCTTTTTTCCTGTGCACCATCACCACTCCATTTGGCTGCTGCAGCGACGATGTGGAGGAAAAACAGGTGGCTCCAGACTGCCCTTTTTGGGTGGTCTGTCGAGCCCCACAAAACCACGGGTCCCTAGCATTGAGCCAGGGCAGTTAAAGTGGTCTCAAACTGAATTATTTCTGCAGTGTGTTTTGGACCATACTCTGATTTTCTTGATGTCTTCGTCACATAAGTAGAATGAATAGGGCTAAAAGCAGGAGTAGCCAAAAAACGAACTTCTCTGGTGACCTACATGTGTGATTGTCTTAATGATTTTGAAAAACATCAAAACCCTATGTAGGTTTTGAAGCCTTGGTTAAGGTTTTAGAGTGTGTTGTAGCTCTGCTTTGCAAAGGAAAAGTTTCTCTCTTCCCAATGATTGCTAGGCGTTGTAGTTCTGTAGATGTGACTGTTTAGATCATGCTGTTTTTCTCCTATTTACTTCTAATGGTGTGACTATTAATTTTGGGAACCTGTCTTCACGTTTTTCACTGTGGCAGTGAGATGCTACTAAAAGCAGTAGTACTTTTTAAACTAAATTTTGCTGCTACTATTGTTTCAAAGCAGTGCTTCTCAAAACTACCGGTATCTGATATGGTAGGCTGGCAATTCCCACCCCAGTACCAGGGACTGGTACCATATTTTGGTCATATTATTATCGTGCCTCATGATTCCCTAGAAACACCGAAAACTGCTTTGAACAGCACTGGTGTAAAAATAGTGTTATATGATGGCTCAAAATATCTATTCTGTATCTTCACAAAGTGTCCAAGGAGGAGTGCTTGAGTGTCAGATAAACTGTTTTGCGGAGCTTCAAATCAAAGCAGTTAATGCTTTTAATTTTCCTGATTGGCAAGTTTTGCTTTACAATAGGAATGCATGAATTATTCTCAGAGCTGGCAGAATTATATTTTGGGATATTAATTTTCAGAATTCCCCAGTCAACATGGACAGTCTTGAAGCCTGTTTTCCTTAAATGTGTATTTTCAGCCAATTATAGGTACAGTTGGCCCTCATTATCCATGGATTCTTTACCACAGCTTCAAAATATTGGGGAAAAATATAAATTACAAAAAAAAAAAAAAAACACTTTGATTTTGGTATTTTATAGAATCACAGAGGTGGAAGAGACCACAAGAGCCATCCAGTCACACCCCTTGCCATGCAGGAATTCACAATCAAAGCACCCCCAACAGATGGCCATCCAGCTTCCGCTTAAAAACCTCCAAAGAAGGAGACTACACTACTCTCTGAGGGAGTGTGTTTCTCTGTCAAACAGCTCTTCTGTCAGGAGGTTTCTCCTAATGTTGAGCTGGAATCTCTTTTGCTGTAGCTTGCATCCAATGTTCTGGGTCCTGTTGTAGAAAAAAACAAGCTTGCTCCATCCTCAATATGACGCCCCTTCAAATAGTTAAACAGGGCTATCATATTACTGCTTAACTGTCTCCTTTCCAAGTTAAACATACCCAGCTCCCTCATAGGTTTTTATGGTTTCCAGACCCTTCTCCTTTTTGGTCACCTTCCTCTGGACATGGCTCCTGCTTCTCAACACCCAGAATAGAGTGGCGTTATTACTTATATAAAGGGCATCATTTAACTACATTGTATTTAATGGGACTTGAGCATCCACAGATTTTGGTATCCACGGAGGTCCCTGGAACCAAACCCCAGCAGGTACCAAGGGTCCACTGTAGTATATTTGAGTTACTCTACTGACTGAGAGCCTATGTTGTATTTGTCTCTGCGTATATAAGTCTCTAGGGACCTAAATATCCTAAAGACACAAGATCCTCTCTGATCTTGGAGGCTAAGTAGGGTCAGGCCTGGTTAGTACTTGGATGGGAGACCGCCAACAAATACCAGGTACTGTAGGCTATATGTGATAGGAAGCAACTGGCAAAATTACCTCTGAGAATTCCTTTCCTACGAAAATACTATGAAATTCATGGGTCACCCTAAGTACTGAGAACTAGCGTGGTGTAGTGGTTCGAGCATTATTGGACTGTGACTCTGGAGACCAAGGTCTGAAACATGGCTCGGCCATGTAAACCCTTTGGGTGACCCTGGGCAAGTCACATTCTCTTAGCCTCAGAGGATGACAATGGCAAGCCCACTCTGAAGTAACTTTGCCAAGAAAACCCCATGATGGTTTTGCTTTAGTGTCACCAAAAGTCGCAAATGACTTGAAGGCACACAACAACAAACTATAAGTACTAAGTACTCAGGCTGTTTTGGTGGAAACAATGGAGAGGACCTTCTTGGTGGCTGCTCCCAGGCCCTGGGACTCTCTCCCTAGAGGGGCCAGGATGGCCTCATCTCTGCTCAGATGGCAGATAAAAACATTTTTTTTTTTTTTTTTTTGCTGTCAGGCTTTTTAAACTGATGAAGGTTTGCCTTTCAAATCCTGTGCAAGTGAGATGACAGGTTTGTGTAGAGTTTTTAATACAGTGGGATCTTGGCATCTGCTGGGGGTTTGTTCCAGCCCCCCCCCCCCCCCCATGGATACCAAAATCCCTGGATGCTCAAGTCCTATTACATACCATGGATAGTAAAATAGTGTCCTTTGTATAAAATGCCAAAATCGTGGTTTGCTTTTATATATTTTTAAACATATGCTTGAATCGATGGATGAGGAATCTGTGGATATGAGGGGCTGACTCTACTTTTTAAAAAGGATGGAAGGCTGAGTGGACCTTGAAACCCTGCAGGGATCGAACTCACAATGTTGTGGCTGCAGTACCAGCATTTAACCATTGTGCTACCAGGACTGCTTTATTATAATAAATTATTATAATAAATAATAATAACATAAGTGAACTCAATCAATCAATCATTTTATTGTGGTCAAAGACCGTATTAAATGACCATATTCCCAGATTCATATGAATATATAAAATACATACATACTGTGAACATTAATAAAATACACCTACAGACATCAGTAAAATATAAATACAATGTAAATATAAGTCATAAAGAATATAAAATATAGACATAAAATATAACGCAAATAGTAAAAGTCTAATCATTGCAACAGTACAAAATGTTGCTATCTTGGTCAACATCCCTGACATCAACGAAAGAGTATAAAAAGGCTCTGAACAACCAGGAAATTCCTTTATATATGGTTTAATAAGAGTTTCCCGAATTCCAAGATAAAAGGTACATAAAAACATGAGTTTTTATAAGCGGACAGGTGACTTGAAGGTGCATGCACACACATATAAATCCTTTAGTATAGATAGATCAGATTACCTGTACCTGTTTAAATCTGATATCAAGGCAGGGTGTGGTACTGAAACAATCTCATTGGTGTGGATTGGTGCGCTGCTCCGAGTGAAAGTTGCAGGAGTAAGTGAGTCCTGAGTCCAGTCAATTTTCCTAAATCTATAGGGGTTTTTTTTGTGGGGTTTTCGGACTATGTGGCCACGTTCTCAAAGAGTTTCTTCTTGACGTTTTGCCAGCATCTGTGGCTGACATCTTCAGAGAATGCTTGCCTGGAAAAGAGTTGGAGTGTGACCCTGGGAAGGGAGGAGCGATTTGCATGTGTATTGTTCTGTTGCTAATGGCAGGCCTCTGCTAAATCTGTCGGCAGCTTTTGATGCTATTGGTTATGGCAGTATGGACTGGGAGTTTGAGGAGTATTGTGGAGGTTCCTATCTATTTGGACAGTTACTGAAAGTTGCATTGGGAGATTCCTGGACATGATAGTGGATTTGGAAGCAAGCAAAAATAGCAGTGAGGAGGCTGCATGCACCTTGTAGGCTGTATAGATTGTTGGTGTTATGTGCCTTCAGGTCATTTCCGTATTATGGCGACCCTAAGGCGAACCCTATCACAGGGTTTTCTTGGCAAGATTTTGTTCAGAGGAGGTTTGCCATTGCCTTCCCCTGAGACTGAGAGTGTGTGACTTGCCCAAGGTCACTCAGCAGGTTTCATAGTCGAACTGAGAATCGAACCTGGTCCCCAGGGTCGTCGTCAAACATTCCAATCACTACACCAGGCTGGCTCTCTGTTTTAAAGTGCAGTTAGGTTAACGTATGTAGATTTGTCTCTATTACAGAACAGTGAAATGTGCCAGTGAAAGGGTATTAAGGGATGTATTGCTGGAGCTGAATATTTCTTCGATTATTTTTCCAGGCAATGTGGATAAGGAGAGAAAGGATTACCAACACATCTTACTATTTTTATATAATGCATTTCAAAAGGTATTTCTTCTGTATTAAAGCCAGGATTGTGTTGGGTTAAACTATTTATGGAATAGGCCATAGCACAAGTGGTTTGACTTCCTTGCTGCTTGGGCAATGGGACATCACAAACTTTGCTATGCAAGCGAAAATTGTCACCAATGGTGATTGCTGTCCATGCAACACTGAACACAGTGGGCCGGTGTTACTACTGTTTTCTGCTTTGCTTGCATTCAGACTGTGTATTGGCCTAGATTGTTTCTTCTTTAAGCATTCTCTCTTTATCAGTGTTTTTTTTGTATTATTGTGGATTTTACTAATCACATGTCCAAATTGGAAATCATAATATCATTGAAGATTTAGGATACCAATCTCCTTTTCTCCCTTGTAATCTGTACGTCATGTTTCTGTTTAGTCTTGGACTTTTATTATTAGATATACTGTCGGCCCTCCATATTCGCGTCCTTGAGACTCGTGGTTTTGATTATTTGTGAAGTCAAGGCCACTAATGTGGGCATTACCCCTCACTTGGGAGCATTTGAAACAAAATGTGACATTTCTGTAGGAGATTGTTCAGAAGGCCCCGCTTAGCTAGTGTTTGCTAAATGGTTTGCCTCATAATTTGAATGTCATATCGTATAATAATTATTGGCACCATTTTGAAGTGTTTGCAGTTTGAAAAAGGAGAGAGAAGTTGCATGTGGCTATGTCATGGATCTATGGAAAGCTAGCATGATGTAGTGAGTTGATTATTGGTGTTGGACTCTGGGAGACGAGGGTTCGGATCCTTGCTCAAACATGGGAACCCACTGGGTGACCTTGGACAAGTCACACACTCTCAGCCTCAGAGGAAGACAGTGACAAACTCCTTCTGAATAAATCTTGCTAAGAAAACCCCATGATAGGTTCACTTTAGGGTTGCTATAGATCAGAAATGATTTGAATGCACACAAAAACAAAGACTTCATTACAGGACCTCAGGAAAAACCTTACATTACAGTATAAGATGCTATACAAGATCAGGTTACCCTGAAAATACACTGCCAGTATTTCTGGAAAGGAGACAGTATATATATATATGCACTGTTCTGAAATCCTTTTCTCATACCTCACTTATGATCTCATAATTGCACTCATGCAGTTCGCAATTACTGTATTTGGCACTATTTCAGATGATAACTCCCACCACAAACTATGAAGTAAGCATGACTTCAGATAGCTTCTCAGCTCCTAGATTCTTACAGAGAGTTGCATACTGGGTGCTGGTTTCTTTGTACTTGCATACATTGACTTTGCTTGAGAAAATGGCAGATGTTGTTTGGAGCAGTATGGGGGCTATGGGAGCGGTGGGATGGGGACACAGAGAAAATTTCAGGTCAGAGAATCTCTCAGAGTAATTTAAGCAGTAGAACAAAGACCTATAATCTGAACATAATTACATGTTGGCAGCAAAATTGCTTTGCCACAGGTGCAGCTTTTTGAGTACCTTGTATACTCAGCTATAAGTTGACCTCATGTGTGAGCCAAGGGCAGATTTTGGTGCCAAAATTATAGATTTTGTTATGACCTGGATACGAGGGGGTATCCAAAAGTTTTAATGATCACCTTTTTAAAAAATTGACAGAAAGTGTGTTTTGATTTGTAGTTGTTAACTTATCTCTATGTAGTCACTATCTAGACTTACATATTGTTCCCAGCGTATCTTGACCCTCCAATTACCTGATATTGCAGAAGTCTGCAGATTGCGCCTTATGAGAGGGTATCGTAAAGTAATAATTATCACTCAGAAGTTATTATGGCATATTGATGAAATTTTGTCAGTGTCATCATTGGTCCCTTATTGCACATTGCTGAGAAAATCAACTGATTGTGTCCTTTATTTCTGTGACTGGCTGTGCCAGAAGTGACTAAAGTGTAAAATCCTTGTCATGCGCAATCTGCAGACTTCTACAATAATGGTATTTGGAGGGTCAAAAAACGCTGGGGAAAATGTGTAAATCTGGATGGTGACTACGTAGCGATAAGGTAACAACTAGAAATCAAAACAAACTTTCTTTCAATTTTTTAAAAAGACGATCATTAAAACTTTAGGATACCCCATCATAAATTGAGGATAAAACTTAGGGCATGTAACAAAGGATCTAAAGGATGAAGCAACGGAAAACGACACCAAAGAACGTACAAAATTCCAGCTGGCATCACACATCCCTCAGCCTGGAGGGATGAGACAGTATAGGGGAGTCAGTGCTTCCAGAACAGATTATGCTCTTGCCCTTTCACCAAGAGATGGTTCCTTTTAAAATAAATATTAAGGTATAGTATTTACGTTGACCCATGGATACGTCAACTCAGTTTGTTAGGGTCAACTTTTTGACTAAAATTTCTAGACAATAACACTCTGAGAGTTCTCTGTCTTGGTTCTCTACCATCCTTTTTCTGAAGGCACAAAGTACAACGCCCACAGTCTTCCACAACAGTTCTTTAATTGTAGGCCTGCTATGAAAGCCTGAGAAAAGCAGTCCCCTTGTCCTTTCCTGTTCAACTTGTAGTGCCTGCTTCTGCCTGGTACAAGCAGGATGCCTCCCAGTTGTCTAATTCTTTAATTCTTCCTTTTAGGGGTGGAGTTGGAGCACAGTGCAAGCACACCCTTTAGCTTTTCTTCATGTCGATTCTCACTGTTTTGTTCACTGAAGCCAGACTGAGCCAGAGTTAAGGAAATCTGAGCTTTTGTATGTTGGCTGGTTGCTTGTGCGGTACCAAAAATTAATTACAAATTTGTAATCCATTCTGCCCCCCCCCCACAGACACACATGCATATATAATAATAATAATAATAATAATAAAAAATATGCATGCATGGACGCGCGCGCGCGCACACACACACACACACACACAGAGTGGGACCTCCACATTTGTTTGGGCTAGGGGTGCAGAACACTTGTGAAAGTGTGAAAACCAGAAACAAAACAAAACACTTTTTGTTTGCCTGAAAGTACACCTAAGAATCTCTACATTCTCCGGCTCAAATTTGTGGCCAACATCTGCCAGAAGTTGTCCACAGAACTGAGCTGGAGGACGTAGAAATAACTAGAGAAGAATTCTCTCTAGGAATCTCTAGGTCCTCCAGCACAACTTCTGCTGGACATTGACCATAAAGATAATCTTTTAATCAAGTCTGTGAATAATCAAATCCGCAAATGTCAAAGCTGCAAATGTGGAGGTCCGGCTGTGTGTGTGTGGTGGGGGGGCATGTCCTGGAAAAGTAGGACACGTGGTCACCCTAAGTATATATCCAATCTTCAAGATAAGCATGGGAAAGTTACTTTTTTGGACTCTTATCTTGCAGAATCACCCCCCCCCCAACATGGCTGGTGGCTATGTAGCCTGGAAGACTCTGGGAGGTAATTCAAAAAGAATGGTGAAAAACTGAACAGTTTTATTTTTGCACCACTAATTTTAAATCACCCTGGAGATTCAGAAGAGTTGGTAGTCCACACTTGGGAATTGGCTTCCTTTTAACATTTATGCAGGTGCCAGCATGATGTATAGTGATATAGCATTGGACTATATCTCTGGAGAGTAGAGTTTGAACGCCTCTGGGTGACCTTAGGCACGTCACACTTTCTCAGCCTCAGAGGTTGGCAATGGCAAACCCCTACTGAAGAAACCTGCGAAGAAAATTATGATAGGTTTGCCTTAGGGTTGCCATAAGATAGAAGTGACTTGAAGGTACACAGCAACAACAACAACCTTCCAGAGCTAAAATGGAGGAGCACATTTTTATGTCTTTTCTCCTCAGAAGTCCTAGCTGATTATGTATGTTGTGAAAACATGGCTAATAATAATAATAATAATAATGTTTTATTTATACCCCGCTCTTCAGCCAAGACTATCAGAGCGGCTTACAATTTGTTAATTAGACATTTCCCTGCCCTCAGGCTTACAATCTAAAAAGACACGACACAAAAGGAGAAGGGAGAGGTGGTGGGGAAGGGGCAAAGTCCAGCAGATCTTCTCTCCCTCAGAGGCCTGGACCAAGGCAGATGGACCGGAGGGAGGGCTCTTCTTTCCTTCAGGCAAGCCCTGTTAGAGCTGGCTTGCCTTTCTCATACCTCTCAGACTCTCCCAGTCAACATAGCCACTGGCCATGCTGGTGGGGAAATTCTGCAAAATAAGAATCCAAACAAGTTTTCCATGGTCAGCTTGAGGAGTGGACATATACTAAGGGTGACCAGTGGCCTCCTTTTCCAGGGCATGCCCTACATTTCAATCTTTTGTCCAAAATGATGAAGAAGCATGAATTTATATTTCTCTGAGTGTTTTTAGCTTTTATTAGCTTCCATTTTTTTTAATGTCATACATTTTATGGTGCCTTGTCCTCCTTTGTGGTTAGGACATCTGATCACCCTGCATTTACTTTCCAACTCAGTCCTGTTACCAGACTGTCGTTAGAGCATCAACTGAAACTACCATACTGGTATATACTCAAAGACTGCAAGGGCTATCCAGTCCAACCCTGCCAGGCAAGAACTCTCAAATCAAAGCATACCTGGCAGATGGGCATCCAGCCTCTGTTTAAATACCTTGAAGGAGGGAGACTCCACCACACTCTGAGGGAGTGTGTTCCACTGTTGAACAGCCCTTACTGTCAGGAAGTTATCCTAATGTTGAGGTGGAATCTCTTTTCCTGTAGCTTGCATCCATTGTTCTGGGTCCTAGTCTCTGGAGCAGTAGAAAACAGGCTTGCTCCCTGCTATCATACTGTTTCATCTCTTAACCTTCTCTTCTCCAGGCTCAACATCCCCAGCTCCCTATGGCGTTCCTCATAAGGCATGGTTTCAAGACCCTTCACCATTTTAGTTGCCCTCCTCTGGACATGCTCCAGTTTCTCAACGTCCTTTTCAAATTGTGGTGCCCAGAATGGGACACAGTATTCCAGATGGGGCCTGACCAAAGCAGAAAAGAGTAGCACTATTACTTCCCTTGATCTAGACACTATACCTCTATTGATGCAGCCTAAAATCACATTAGCCTTTTTAGCTGCCACATCACACGTTAACTCATGTTCAACTTGTGGTCTACTTGGACTCCTAGATCCCTTTCACCCATAGTCTCATTCAGCCAGGTATCCTCCATCCTATATCTATGCATTTGGTTTTTCCACCCTAAGTGTAGTGCCTTACTTTTCTCCGTATTGAACTTCATTTTGTTAGCCTTGGCCCAGCCTCCTAGTCTATTCAGGTCATTTTGAATTTTGATCCTGTCCTCTGGGGTATTAGCTACACCTCCTAATTTGGTGTAATCCGCAAATTTGATAAGTGTGCCCCCAATTCTGTCATGCAAGTCATTGATAAAGGTGTTGAATAGAACTGGGCCCAATACCGAAATCTGTGGCACCCCACTGGTCACTTCTTTCCAGGTTGAAAAGGAGACATTGTTGAGCACCCTTTGGATTCAGCCAGTCAACCAATTACAAATCCATGTAATACCGGTAGTTATTTTGTCTAGCCCACATTTTACCAGCTTGTTTGCCAGAATGTCATGGGGAACCTTGTCAAAGGCCTTACTGAAATCAAGATATACTGTATCCACAGCATTCCCTTCATCTACTAAGCTGGTAATTTTATAAAAAAAGAAAAAAAAAAGAAAAAAAAAGAAATCAGATTTGTCTGGCATGACTTGTTTCTCTGAAACCATGTTGACTTTTTGTGATTATGGCATTGCCTTCTAAATGTTCACAGACTCTCCATTTAATGATCTGCTCTAGAATCTTCCCTGGTATTGATGTCAAACTAACTGGTTGAAATTTGTTTGGATCCTCTTTTTTCCCTTTTTGAAGATGGGGACAATGTTTGCCCTCCTCCAGTCTTCTGGGACTTCTCCTGTTCTCCAGGAGTTCTCAAAGATTATTGCCAATGGTTCCACTATTACATGTGCCAGTTCTTTTAATACCCTTGGATGTAGTTCATCTAATCCTGGAGATTTATATTCATTTAAATTAACAAGGTATTCCTGTACTATCTCCTATTTATTCTCTGCTGAAATTCCCCTATTCTGTCCTCTGCTCCATTATCCTCAGGTAAAGCACCCTTTGCCTTACTTGTCTATAAGTCTAAAAGTTTATGCCCAAAAATTGACCCCAGAATCCCAGGTTGACTTATTTATGGGTCACTAAGGTAATGTGATAGCAGCTCTTTCAGATTTCCCCATGCGGTGTGGAGAAGGGTTTTTTCTCTCTCTGGAGCCAAGCAGAAAGAGCCCTGGGTGATTGATTGATATTGCTCTTAAGTCATCTATTGCCTGCATGTCTGGCTGAAATGAAATCTTAAATGATGAAACAAAAAGTATAATTGAGTTTCTCTCTTGCCATACGTACACATACACACACCAAAGGAGCTCCCAAGTTTTACCCTCGACCTATTTACAGGTCATGTCAAAATCCATAATTTTGGCCCCAAAACCAGACCTCAATTTATACATGAGGTTGACTTATAGTTGAGTACAGTATGTAGCTCTTTTGTCTTTTGACATTATAATGCAGTTGTCCCTCCACATTCACTGAGGTTAGGGGCAGAGGACCCATGTGAATGGGGAAAAACCACAAATAACAAAAAGACTTTTACCTGAGAGAACACCTCTCTAGTAATCTATAGGTCCTAAAGTGCAACTCTGTAGTAAACATCTGTTAGACATTGACTATAGAATTGCACTGGAGGAGCTACAAATGCCTAGAGAAGTGTTTTCTCTAGAAATCTCTAGATCCTTCAGTGCAACTCTGTGGTCAACATCTGCCAGAAATTGATCATAAAATTGCATTGGAGGGTCTACAAATGGCTAATGAAGTGTTCTCTCTAGGAATCTCTAGGTCCTTCAGCATGACCTTTTGTTAGACCTGACCATTGAGTTGCACTGGAGGACCTAGATATTCTTAGAGAGAACATATTAATAAAATCAGTGACTAATCATATCTGCAAAAGTCAAAGCCACAAATGTGGAGGAATGAGTGTAGATCAGACTGCATTTCCTGAGCTTTTAGCTTTCTTTCTTCTAGCTTTTCCTCTTCTCTCCAGCTTCCTTGTTGCTTGTAGCAGTTGTCATGATCATATGGGAAATGTCCGTGTCTCCAGTGGCCACAGCTGTTGCCTTTTTGAGTTTTGGCAACAACAAAAGAGTTGTTACTTCTTTACATCATCTGCAGTTTGACCAAAAATTGTTTTACTGTTTTGATAATGTTGCTCTGCTTGGTCACCTACTGCAGTGCTTATTAACCTTTGTTGGATCACAGCTCCCTTTGAGAATGTAATTAAATCTATTTATCCCCTTCCCAGAAAATTCATTTAAACACCATTTTCAAAATAAGTGGAAGGAAAATCAAGTTTAATTTTTTAAAATAATAATAATAATTGGTTTCCATGGAGCAGAGGTTAAGTACACCTGAGATGCTGTAACTCAAGTGTAGGAATCACATGGCCCTTCAGTTGTTGGTCTGCAATTCCCAGCAGCTATAACAGGCATGGCTAAGTGACCAGGAATGCTGGGAGGTGTGATCTAACATCATTTGTAGGGCTACATGCTCCCCACCCATTCTAAAAGCAGATTCCTAGGAGTTTCAGGAATGTCTAGTGGATGGGTGAACCTGTGGATTTGGGACTGGGGAGCACAATGAGATTCTCTTTATGAAGTAGGTATTCTCTTAGTGAAGATGATGTTGCTGCTTAAGAATGTTACTGGTGTTCAATGATGTTGATATGAATGCTTTCTTAGAGGTAACATTTTGTTGGTGAACAGGTACTTAGCTTCCATTGTTACTATACATTTCCCAGAAGATGCAGCAAAACAGATCTCTCAGAAGATACCTCTCTAGTTTAAAACCCCCCAAAAGTGGACACACTCTTTTCTTTCTCCTTCATAGGACAGTGGCAGCTGAGGTGAGGAAGCAGGTGTCCCGAGAATATGGCAATTCTCCACAACTTTCCAAGAAACGTGGTGGCATCCCACAGTCGGTGAGTTTGTGTTTGTTTAATAAGATGGAGAGGAAAACCTTGGAACCCAAAAAGATTAATAGGCAACATCTAAAAGTAATAATTTGAGAACTATCAATTTGTAGAGCATTGAGAAATTATCAGTCACTCAATATGTAGCAGGCACAACAATTTTGCTTATACTTCTGGAAGAACTTTCTTCAGAGCCCTGCTGCTGCAGTGGTTAAATGCCAGTACTGCAGTCACAAACTACAATGTTGTTAGTTCAATTCCAGCTAGGGTTCACGGTCGACTCAACCTGGCATCCTTCCATAGGTCGTTAAAAAGAGTACTTAGCTTGTTGGGGACAATTAGTTTACACGTTGTAAACTGCTTAGGGAGTGCTTAAGTGCACTGATAAGCAATATAGAAATGTACTATTATTTAAAGCAGTTTCTAAAAATCTACACAGCTAAAATTTGGAGAAGTGAGCTAGAGATTGCATAACTTACATGATATTTTTTTCAGTTTTCAGTTTGTATTCTTTGTAATGTAAATCTGCCTAGATGTATTACAAACTAGTTGTTTAGGTGTTTGGGTGTCAGCTGTGTTAGAAGTTGGCCTACCTGTACACAATAGAGAAAGTACTACACCTGATGCTGAATTTGTTCCAAAACAGATATAAAACAGATACACTTTTTCAGCATCTTGAAACATGTTCTCACTATGTTGCTGATTGTTACTAGATGGCTTCCATTATTAAAATGTGCTCTAGTCATTTATATAAGATAATGTTTAGATATCTTTTCACTTTTACTGATCTGTAACTAAGGGCTGGGGACATTTTTATCACAAATTAAATAGAAGCAATGGGAATTTACAGAGACTTTGTGGAAGCTGATGAGCTTTGTTATTTCATGTGGGACAAGCACTTGGAACACCAGCTCCATCTATTATTAGATAAGAAGGAATTTCACTGAAGTTGATTAATTAGAATACAGCAATATCTGTTGCATATGTTCAGATCAAACTGGATTTGAGCTGGTAGTTTGTTCAAGGAATGTGTGCATCTGTTCATGGACCAGCAAACAAATCTAGCTTTCATTAATTTACTTGTTCATATAGGGGACCTTTTTGAGGACATATTTGAAGCATCTTATAACAATATATAAAGTCAGCATAATAAAGCAAAATAGCATAGATTTAAGATAATAGTAAACTGAGATATTAGAAGTGACATCAGCAAAACATGACAAAGGAAACCAGTCGACCAAACTCTTGTCTCCAAAAGCTTTTTGAGTTTTACATCTATATGACACACACTGTTCACAGACATCAATACTGATCTAGTCTTACTCTTATGGGAACAATGTGGATTCCAAGTCTGTGCCCTTAGGATTCAAGGCTGAAGCCTTTTTTACTGTCACTGTCACTAAAATGAGCCATTTTTAGGAAGAAGGAAAATGTGACAACCAATAAAATTTCCCATTACTGCTTTCTTCAGGAAATGGCATAAGATGATTCCATAGGAATTGCTTGTGCCCTCCCTTCAGCCCGCATCCATTCCCAGTACTGGAACAGTCCTTCATTGATGGAATGGCTAACGGAACTGGTTCTACAGTGTGTTTACCCAGTCTGTTAGGGGCTGGTGGTAGTTCTTGCCCTCCTGCCCATTTTCCTGTGGGTCTGAATTGTGTCTTGGCCTACCACTTAGCTAGCCCCCTGAACAACTGCATAGATCTAAGGCCATCATAATATCACTGTATAATGGACAAAAGGCATTTCCTCCTGAATCTGCTGAAGTCCTTCCTCTGTTCTTTATGGAGCTATAGAATGAGCAGAACAGCTGGAGAGGCTCTGCTATAATTTCTGGGCTTAGCTATTACTAGCATCTGTTGTCTTCTACTAAAAGCAGGGTTTCCTAATTGGAGGATTTCCCAGAGCGGCTGTCAGGAGTCTGTGAATGCACTGCTGGAGAACAGGATAGATTTTTCCATCTCCCAGGTGTGAAAGAGTTTGGAATGGGAAATTCTTGAATAAGGCTTGGCTAGGAAGACACAAATGCCTTTGGAAGGGTGTGTGTTTATCCTTCACTAGCACCACACCCATTATTGAGAGTTACTCCTGCTCGTCACTTTGTGCCATTCATCCATCCATCCTTTGGCCTTAGAATCTGTTCAGGGATTCCTTTCTGACATTTCTTTGTGCTGAGGAAGTGTCACATTTGGAAACCCATCCTCTTGGGAAACACAGGCACCTGCTCCCTTCTTGTTCAGCAACGGCAGGACAGTTGGCATCTGATGGTGCTGCTGCCTGGTGCTCAAGTGTGTGTAAGCTGCCAAGTGGGGAAAGAGACATTTTTGCCCTCCTCTTTTCTGCCATTTGTCATAAGAACAAATGCTCCCTTTCCAAGTGGTCTGTGTCATGGATTCTCAAAAAAGGGAAGAGTCTTCCCATTAGCAGCTGTTTCCTTCTGGACTTTGCTGAACAATAGAAGTTCAGCACCCTAACAGCTTTCTGGATCCTCATCCCCTTGTGCTGATGAAGTCATGACTGAAGCTATGTAATTGTTTGATACTGTGGACCAAATCTGAGAGCTGGATTTGGGAGGCAGAGTGGTGCATGATGTTTAGGGTGATAGTTGGTTGGGAATGGAAATAAGTGACTCCTCTATAATAGGATCTCAATCCCCTGGGTCTCATTTAGGAGGGTCAGAATCTGACTGTATAACCTCCTGGCCAATGCTACCCCACCTACCTTCCCTGTATGCTACCAGGGGCAAGGAGTTCCCCCTCCCAATATTTTGTCCAGTTTGTTGTTGCTGCTGCTGCTGTGTCACGCAAGTCATGCTGTACTTATGCTGACCTTAAGGCATATGCGTGAGTCAGCGTGGTGTAGTGGTTTGAGTGCTGGACTACAACTTGAGACTGGGGTTTGAATCCTGGCTCAGCCATGTAAACCTAACTGGGTGACCTTGGATCACACTTCCTCAACCTCAGAGGATAGCATGACCAACCCCTTCTGAAGAAACTTGCCAAGAAAACCCAGTGATAGGCTTCACTTCAGGGTGGCTATAAGTCAGAAAAGGGTTGAAGGCACACAACAACAACAAGGCAATATGATGTTGTTTTTTGGAAAGGAGCCCTGGTTTAACTCCTTTAGTCCTCTTCATGTATTCATTTATAAAGGAGAGAGAAAGAAATCCTGTAGTTTTTCTAAGGAAAAGGGAGAAAAAATACAAAAAGAGCATTGCTTGCAACATCATATTGCTTATAATCCTGACCTCCCAGAGTCCAACACTCAGACCGCTACACCACACTGTCCAATTAGTGATCTGCAAATGCTGGCCTAGATCCCTTTTCTATTCCTTCTTTTTGCTCCACAAAGCTGTGCCAGGTGCATTAGCCAGGGAGATGGTGTTTGGGGTGTAAATGGATTCCCTGCTATCATCTGAGCTGACAGGGAAAGAGATCTTTCCTAGCTTTCCCTACAAGAATCCTTTAAAAGACAAGCTCCTGCAGTCATCCCCATGATCACTGCACTTCTCTAAAACCCTTTCTTGGAAGGAGCTCCCTTAGGCCTCTTGATATATTTATTTATAAAGGAGAATGAAGTCCTCAGGTTTTTCTAAGGGAATGGGGGGAAGATCCCAAGAGAAAATTGTTTGCAGATATTTGGATATTTGCAGGAGAGTGTGGCAGGATGATTCTTTGGAAGGCATTTTTTAAAAGACATTTAAACATTTAGAAAATGTTTTGTCTAAAGTGTTACACCACTGATATTATACTGTATACAAACAATCAGAGATGATGGCATACCTTTCAGCAGACCCTGCCAAAATTCTCCCTAATTCTTTAACATTGAAGGGTTTTTTTTGGAACAGAGTGACCAGAGGTCTTCCTTTTCCAGGACATGTCCTACATTTCAGCCTCTGTCCAGGAGGAATTCCAAAATGTTCTCCATCTTGAGCATCACTAAGAAGCATGACTTTACATCTATAGCAGTGTTTTTAGCTTTTATTTGGTAATGTTCTAGATTTTTCTTGAATGTCCTACATTTCAAGGTGCTTTGTGGTTAGGACATCTGGTTGCCCTGTATTGGAAGCTACTTATTTATTTATTAATAGCAGCAAGAATTCCAGTACTATCTTATGAGATGAAAATTAGTTCCTCCTTCTCTTTCTGGTTGGTTTGTTAGAGTATGGGACCTAATGGTTATGCTAAAGGTAACTTAGAATGTAAAGTCCAGGAAGAGTCAAATGTTTTTAATGAGGCTTCTTGAAATGCCGAGTATCTTAGGATTTTTTTTAAGTAACTAAGTTGGAGATAATATTTTCCCTTAATCAATATTCACATGTATTTGAGTGACCCACTCGTTGCTTTCTGTGGTTATTTTTACTTACTCAATATCCTCAGTATGCAAAAGGATCTTGTAGCACCTTTGAGATTAACTGTGTGAAAGAATTTTGTAACACAAATTTTCATACACTTGGTCTGTTTCATCTGATGTTGAATCTGAAGAAGTAGACAAAGCGTACGAAAGCTTATGCAACAGCTTTTTTTCCACAGTTAATCTCAAGATCGTTTCGCATCCTGATATTCCAGACTAACATGGCTGTGGTTATGAATTCTATGAAATTCTCTTACTCCAATGTGAGAATCTGTTTCCAAAGGTACTATAATTATTTGGGGCCAGTGTGGGGAGGCTGAAAGCATTCATTGCAAAGTCTTAAGGAAAGGTTCAAACCCTAGCTCCTCCTCAGCTTGCTATCAATTTGACTTTGACTTACAGCAAACCTATGAATGAGGGTCCTCCAAGACATCTTGTCTCAACAGCCCTGTTCAGGTCTTGGGCAAGTTATCATCAGCCTCCACCCCGCAAAAAGTAAAATGTGGATTAACAGCTAGCTGTTTGTCTTTACCACAGCTCGGTGTTGAGATGCAGTGCTGTGATGCAAATTGAAAAGTATTGTGTAAACTCACTGAATGACAACTGGCTTCAGCAACAAATCCCTATCATCTGTGTTACCATATTCTATAGCAGACACATTTTAGAACTGACTCAGGGCCTCCCCACAGTTTATGTAAGTGAGCTCCACTACATGCTCATTTCTGATCTGCAGGCCCTTCATTCTCTTTCCATTTTGATTCCCTCTCAGGTGCCTCTGACAGAAGTGGTGGAACCCATAGACTTTGAGGAGTATCTTACCAGCCACCTGCCAGATGCTGAACCCGGCCCACTTCGTGACTTGGTTGAGTTTCCTGCTGATGACCTGGAAGTACTCCATGAACCCCGGGACTGTCGGACACTGGAACCTGGCGTCCCTGAAGATGGGTAAGTTGTGTTATGTAGACTATAATTTCTTTTTTAATATTTATCCTTCCTTAGGAATCTTGTAGGAAGGCATTTTAGTGATACTTTTTGTGGTATGTTCGGAAACTAAACTTCAGGGACATGTTAAAATTGTCACAAAAACTGATGGCCAGGAACCACTGCATAGCTTATCTCGACACTGCTCACCACCTATGCACACCAAAGAGGTGAACAAGGAGAACCTGATGTAAAGCAACACGCACAATAGAGAATGAGTGAGGGAAAGATATGATAAGGGACCGAATGGTCCCCTAAGTAATTTCAAAATTCCTTTTTTGGAGGAAGTCCTATATATATATATTAGATAGACTTTTCAATTAGTTTCAGCTAGGAGTATATGCGTGGAGATACTGCATTAAAAAAGGAGGGTCAGACCCTCATTAATACTCTGTGTGTGTGCAGAATACCTGGCTATTAAAACCAAACAAGAGAATCAACAGCAGCTTCACTTATTTCTGTGCATGTACCTGTGTGTGTCTGAAAGAGATGAAAAAATTCCTACTAATCTGATATTTAAAAAAACAAAACAAAATGTTATCCAGCATTACTTTTGAATCAGGGATCCAGCTCTGTCATTTAAGAGCCAGTATATGGCATCACTATTTAGTTAGCAAGAAGCAGTTCTAAGAAATGTCACCTCCGTTCCTGAAACTATGCTGCACTCTGTCTGTAAAGTTGTTGTGGATGGAACAAGAGAAAAGGCAAGCTGTCATAATGGAGGTCATATTTTCCCCACAGCAAAAATTAGGAGACAGATGGCTGCTTTATAGAAATGGCTTCCTGGTTATACAAACTTTTACTGTATAAGCAAGAAGGAAAGAACTCTTCTGGTATATTTGTGGATGTCTCAGTGAAGCTCTTTCCCAAAACACAGGAGACTTAGGGGAGAAACAGATAGCCCAGTAAAGCTGGCTTCTGGCTAGCTTGGGGACGTGGTGTTTAGATGCGCCATGCCCCCAAGCAGGACAAAAAAGTGACAGTGATTACATGCCACATGGCTTCTATCCAACTTCGGGGTGTGGCATTTAGATGCCACATGCCCCAGAACAGCTGACTCCAGAGGCAAAGAGCAGATTTTTTCCACCCCAAATAGGAGAGGGTCTTTTCTCCTCCTATTTGGTGGGAGACTTTTTACACATTATTTCGAGGTACAAGTTTGCCACCTCTAGATACGTGGCATAGTGGTTTGAGCATTGGACTACAACTCTGGAAACCAGGGCTCAATTTCCAGCCTGGCCATGAAACTCACTGTGTGACCTTGGGCAAGTCACATGCTCACAGTCTCGGGAAGGCAATGGCAAGATGAGAAAACAGCTGTAACGTACACTAAAAATATAATGATCTAAAGCAGTTTCAGTGGATGTAGAATAAAAGCAAAGCCCATAGCAGAGGTCAGCAGTGCAAGGATCTATAAAACAGTAACGCATTTTAAAAAACAAGGCTAAAAAGCTGGGAGAACTAAAGATTCTTACTTCACACTAAAATTTTGTATAACCAGGAAGCCACTTATGTAAAGCAGCCATCTGTATCCTAATTTTTGTTGTGGGGAAAGTATGAGCTAGCGGTCAATGTAGATGCTTGTGGGAGGAGATTCTCTTTTAGATAACCTTGCCCCAAGCTATTTAAAGGTGAGTACCAGCATTTTTGAATTGGGTTCAGAAACAAAGTGGAGGCCAGTGTGGATATGATCATATCATTCAATCCCACTAAACTTCTCAATGCCCAATTTTGGACTAGTCTGTAGAGAGATCTGGTAGCATTTTTGAGACTAGCTGAAAGAAAGAGAATTGCACCAGGGTTATCTCTGTCCAGACTGAGTTGCAGCTGGCATATTAGCCTAAACAGATAAAAGACACTCAAGGCCACCTTTTCCTCCACCATCAGTACTAGATGCAAGAACCTGAAAACTGAGTATGGTCCTTCAGGATGCTTCACTCCCTCTACAGTTGAGTCTTTGCCTCCCTGCAGGGAACAGATGAACCACTCAGTGAGAGAACATCTGTCTTGTCTGGATTAAATCCCAGATCAATAAACAGACTTAATCCAGACTAGACAGAGGTTCTGTCAGTGATCCATTTGCCCACTGCAGGGAGTCACTGAACAAATTTCATGATCTGCATCCTGTTGAGAACAGCCACTGCTCCACCTGGAAAAGGAGTGAAAAGGAGAAATGGATCTATCATCCACATTTTGTTGACACCTCAGTCCACATCTGCAGATGATGTCTCCCAGTATTTTCATGCAGATGTTTAAAAGCATGGATGATAAAATAGTTGTCTATGGAATCTTTAAATGTAGTGATTCCCAAAATTTGATCCTCCAAATGTTTTCGATCGCAGCTCCCATAATTCCTGATTATTGGCCAAGCTGCCTGGGACTTCTGAGAATTGAAGTTCAGAACATCTACAGGATCAAAGTGTGGGCACCAGTGCATAACAGCCACCATTCCAGCACCCTCTTGTGGCCATCCAATTGGAAGTAGAACCAGGCACTGCAATACACAGTACTCTCCAGCGCCAATGCAGAGAGTCTGTGCAGTAGAAAAAGAGTATAAGAAAACTAATAGGATCAGAATTCTCTCTCTCTCTCTCTCTCTCTCAGTGGATGCTATTTCATGGGGTCACCAAGGCAGTTTCTATTTGATAACCAACCTTCAAAACTGATTGAAACGAATCTGTACAGTTAGTTTCATCCCAAATGCCTAAATGTGTCTAGTGAATATTTGCCTGGAACACCTGGCAGAGGAAGAGGATGTTTGTTTATTTTGGGTATAGGATGGGTTTCTTCAGCAGTGACATCATCACAGCCTCTTTCAAAGAGGCAGGTACAACCCATTCACCCAAAGAGGAATTCACAGCCCACTGTAAATGATCTAGCCAGACATCCCCTTTCTGTTAGGTGTTTTAAGGTAAGAGGACCATAGGGACTTGCTTGGGCACCTAAGTCCTTAACAATGGGATTTTATGGCAGAAAATTGGATCTAGTGTACTCTAGACAAGACCCTCAAAGAAATTACATTAAACATAGAGTCTTAAGGCATGGCATATAAGATCAGTTTTATCTTCAAAGTGTTGTCAGTTTGATACAGTGTGTTATGGAAGGTTACATCATCATAACAGATTACTGCATTGCAGGCCAGGAATGTTCTCAGAACGTTCTCAGAACGGTACAAAACGGGAGCAGATGGGACCGGAAGTGGCCGCTCTCATTTTGTACAGTCCTGAGAACATTCTGAGAATGTTCCTGACCCGCAGTGCAGTAAATGTATTTGTTCCAGGGCCAGATAACATGTCAACAGACCTTTAACCACCCAGAACAGCTTTTCTAAATGATAGAGAAAAGATGCAGTGTTGATGGAAAAGAACTATCTTTCTCTGCTGCCATCATTACTACAGAGTAACCTCGGTAATACGCTGTAAATTGTGTTAGGTTGGGCTCTGTAATGCAGCTGGAGGAGAACATGAACAGAGTTCAGCAAAACACAGCCATTACCCATTTAAGCATACTCCCTAGGAGTTTACTTAAGAGGGTGTTGTTTGGATTAATGAGGCAAGAAGACATTGGAAAGAAAATTATGTTGGGCTCAGGCCTTCTAGATCATTTCACTTAAAACCAATGGCTTGAGTTGTCCAGAATATGGGAGATATGCCATCGCTGGCATATTGATAGAATGCAACAGCACATTGTAGTATTGTGAAGGATGGACCAGCTAAACTCAGCTTCCAAATTATAGCTGGGCTTGCTCCATGTGTGCAGCAGTAGATCTTTTTTCTACAAAGCCAGGAGTGATGGCTGCCTGGTGCACATCTGAAAGTGAAATGTCTTCCTTGCTGCAAGTGAAACTTAGGAAGAAACAACTCTACATTTTGAGTCGGAGTAATACAAAGGAGGCTCCTCTTGGCTGAACCAAGTATGTCAGTCAATAGCTTGGCAGGGGTCAGGATTGCAGGTTTGTTTGTAAAGGGACAAAAAGTGGCTTAATAACAATGTTTTAAAAAATCATTAAAAATCCACGAGAGACACAAATTAAGATAACTTTAAAAACTTAAAACCAGGTTAAAACATAGGCCATTAAAACACACACACACATATACCAGCATAACAACTAACAATATGTGTAAAATGGACCTTTTATAATAATCACCCATCAAATGTGTGTCAGAATAGGAAAGGGCTTTTTTTTTGTCTGCGAAAAGAGTACTGTATCTATTAATGGAAAAGTCTAAATTTTTTAGTCAAAAATTGATTTAAAACACTTGAGTCAACTTATCTATAGCTCAATGAAAATACTATACTTTCTTATTTAGAAAAGGAACCATCCCATGGTGAAAGACAGGAGTGTAACCTATCCTGGAAGCACTGAACTGCCTCTGTTTTCTCATCCATCCATCCTTTAGGATGAGCACAAACATTCATGCCTGCTGGAATTCTTGAAGTTCTTTGGTTTTCCTTTGCTTCATCCTCTAGATTCTTTGTCACATGCCTCTAAGGGGTTTTTTAAATCCATGGTTCATTTAAAAATCAACTTACCCATGGGTCGTATCAAAATCCATAATTTTTGCCTCATGGAGGCAGAACATGTTGAAAGAAATGTCTTCCAAAATTAGCCTGGCAAATAAGCCTGTAGAAGTTTCTTATCTGTATTTTTTTTAAACACCTGCACACTGTATATACAAAACCTCTTTCCACTTCTTTGTTCTCCAGAAAGCAAGATGCCAGAGTACGAGATGCTGTACAAGTCTACACAGAAGATTGGGTCATTGTCCAAAGAAAGTAAGTTTGGTCATTCTGTTCTTGCATCTTGCTTAGTAAGGCATGGCACTCTGACACTGTGGAACAGGTGATGGGGAATTTAATATGGAGAGTGTAATCTTGTGAAAGTGAGCTAACTTGTTGTTGTTGTTATTGTGTGTCTTCAAGTCATTTTTAGCGTATGGCCACCCTACATGAACCTATCATGGTATTTTCTTGACAAGATTATTTCAGAGGGGGGTTGTTGATGTCTTTCTCTGAGGTTGGGAGAGTGTGAATTGCTCAAGGTCACCCAGTGCATTTCCATGGCTGAGCGAGGATTTGAACCCTGGTTTCCCGGAGTCTTAGTCCAACACTCATACTATTAAAATAGAGCTAACTATGCCCCATTTAAATTGGGACTGACAAACATAGAATCATAGAATCACAGAGTTGTAAGAGACCACAAGGGCCATCCAGTCCAACCCCCAACATGATTGTTCCTTGGGGCTAGATTCTACATGACCCCATTCCTGAGAGTGAACAGGCCAGCCAAGGAGATAGGCCTCTCCTCTGTACACCCATCCCCTGATGTCATTTGGCCTACTCTGCCTATCTGTCCAGATAGACATGGAGAGCCCCTTGTACTGGCATTTAGATGGTGTTTTGATTTGCCCATCACACATTGGCCCTCATTGGGATAATAATAATAATAATAATAATAATAATAATAGTTTATTTATAGCCCGCTCCTCTGTACATACACTCGCTTTCGGGGAAAGAGCTTGACCAACGCTTTGAGGAACTATGCTTTCAAGCACTGGTCAAGTCTTGCTCTTATTTTGCCTTGTTTGAGACAGCAAGCAGCAGGTGAAGAAACTCAGTTGGCAGCCCCATCAGCCACTCCTGCAGGTACTGAGTCACCAGCCACTTTTCTTCCTCCTGCACCTTGCCTGATTGGTCAAGGCGAGCAAGGAATGAAGCACAGTCAGGTGCAGCAGAATGTCAAGATGGCTTTATTCCTCATTCTGTTTCTCCTTCAGTTTTCCATTTGAAGAGAAGGGAAATCTGAGAGAGCAACACTCAGTGGAGGAGTCAGAAAAGCTGAGAAAGGAGGCATAAAAGTCCTAGAATCTTCTTCTTACAAAATTTCCATTTAAAGCACGTGGAAATAATTTGTTTGCTATTAGTTGAGGAGTGCACTAAATTATTTATGTTGGCTTTTATTTTGTAGCATTTGTTTGTTAGCATACACAAACCAATAACACTCAAGTCTTTTCAATATGTGGAGAATTATTGTTTTAACAGTGGCAGAGGATGAGTTATATTCCTCTGATGTACCATCTTGAATGCTCTGGGTAAAGGCACGTCGACCTTGCTTGTTTTGAGTCTTTCAAGTGGAGTTCATTCTGTCAGACAAGATTGCCCATGGCTTCTGCACAGCAGACATTTCAGGGTCCCACCCCACAGCCTGTGACTAAGTAGGCGAGTCCATTTGATTTCAGTATGTTTTGAACAAGGGTGGGGAAAAGCTAATATTCATGGTGTGGATGGCATCAGAAACCTTTATAAGGCTTCTGCTCCACCTAAGTATCTGTTTCAAATTCTCTGCTTTTTAGTACATGGTGGCTCCTCTCAGAGGAGCCTGGAGTGCATCACACTAGTCCCCACCCATGCAGAAAGCAAACAAGTGACTGGATCAATTATTAATGTGCCACAGCATGGTTAAAATTGGCTAGTTGGGAAGGACCCAAGACTTATTATGGCCACCATGTGTGTTGCCACAGTGGAACAGAGTCGAGGAGGAATTTTCCATTTGGGCTGTAGGTTTGGTCATATAAGTAGATGCTTTTATAGCCTGAGTCATTACATCCTATAATTACAGAGTACCTGGAAGGCTTTCCATGGGTCATTGGGCTCAACTCCCTGCTCAATACAGCATCTCCACCTAGAATATCCCCAGCAGGTAATCTAGCCTCTTTTGGAAGACACGGAGAGAAGGAAACACTAATCCTCCTTAGCTATGCATTCTTGGCCCTTAGTTTGGATGTGCCAAAACGTCCTTCCAACATCCACAGAAGAGTAAGCAACCTGGTTTTGGAATAATTTCCAATTTTAGTTATTTGTAGAGACCCTTGGTATGGCAAAGCCATAAACATGTGGCCCTTTCCCAAATAGTGTATTTCTCTTGTTTGACCCCAAGGGTAGCTGTACCACAAACCTGAGCAAGCAGATGCCTCAAGCATCAATTGTTGAATGTCATGAAAGGCAACAAATTTTAATTTAATGTTTGTTCTTTTCCTGAGAAAAGTGTTTAGAGGTGTATGTGGTTTTTTTCTTCCTCACATCAAGCAACTTGACTGACTTTGGGCGATCGCCACTTTTGGGGGGTTTGCAGGAGGGCACAGACCATTTTGCTGCTCCACCTCAGGCCACCAGCTGCCTTGTGTGGAGCCTGGTTTGGCACTGCCTAGTGCAATTAAAGCTTGTAAGTGGGTAGTATTTGGAACTGATCACTGACAATTTCACCTCACATTTTATTTGTATAGTTTGCCTTCTACCACTCACTTGGATGTTCTCTTCCACACCAAGATGGTGCACACCATGGGACATATAAGGCAGGTTCAGTAGTAGTACTACTACTTATTTGCGCAACCTCCATTTAAAACAAAACAAAACAAAAAACTTGCTGATAGCCAAACCTATTTTCTGCCAGCATATTATTTAGCTCAAGATGAAGTTCTGTGAGATTTTATGGAGCATTCATTGAAATGCTGTATAGAAAGGCTACTCAAAGTGGTGGTCAGTGGATAAGTGCTTGTGCTCAGACTATTGACTGTTGATCCCTAGCAAATTTCCACAGAGGAAAGAAACAGTTGTAATTAATTGAAACAATTATGGTATCAGTCTCTCACACATAGGGAAGAGAAAATTGGTGGTCCACATTAGATAACTTGATACACAAACACATACACTGCCTAAGAAAAACACACATATCGAGCACACACACTGCTCTGTGTGTGTGTGTATGTGTGTGCCTTCATGTCACCTGTCTACTTATGGCAGCCCCACAAATTTTATAGGGTGGTTCTTCCAGTTCCTTCCTCTGAAATGTAGCCTGATACTTAGCTTCCAAAATCAGATGGGATCTGATGCCTTTCACAGTAGCACTGCTGTGGTGAGAGCCAGCCTGTCTTAGAAGTTGGACTGTGACTCTGGAAATCAGGGTTTGATTCGTAGCTCAACTATGAAACCCATTGGGTGACCCTGGGCAAATCACACTGTCTCATCTCTAGGGGAAGGCCATGGCAAACCTCTGAACAACTCCTGCCAATAAACCCCAGGATAGTTTCACCTTAGGGTTGCCATGAGCTGGAAACGACTTGAAGGCACACAGCAACTAAGCACTGCTGTTCAACATGTTTAAAGAGCTGAGTTTGGTTGTCTATAATAAAATCATTATCCTTGGTGACTTCAATGCCAGAGTAGGAAAGAACTTTGAAGTCTGGAAAGGTGTTCTAGGCAAGCATAGTGTTGGAAACTGTAATGATAACCGACGCCTCCTGCTAGAGTTTTGTGCAGAACAGCAGCTGACTTTTACAAACACTATCTTTCAGCAGAAAGATAGCTTGAAGACAATCTGGATGCATCCCTGATCCAAACACTGGCACCTCATTGACTATGTTCTAGTGCGCCAGAGAAACATTCGCAATGTCCGTCATACTCGAGTGATGCCCAGCGCCAATGTCAAACAGATCATCGCCTTGTAAGATGCAAACTAAATCTTCATCTTAAGCTCAAACCTAAGAGGGGTGGCATCTTAAAGAGGAGACTCAAGGTCAACAATCTTCAACAAGCTGCCACGAGAGATCACTTCCAAGCAAATCTGCAATCAAAACTTGAAGACTCCTACAGTGCTTTGGCAACATATCAAAAACAATATCCTGCAGTCTGTGGAAGAATCCCTCGGGTTCTCCCGCAAGAAAAACTAAGATTGGTTTGATGAAAACAACCAAGAGATCCAGGAGCTGTTGGCAAAGAAGAGAACTGCTCATCAGGCACACCTTGCCAAGCCATCTTGCCATGTAAGAAAAACAGCCTTCCATCTCGCATGTAGTAAACTCCAACAAAAACTCTGAGACATTCAGAACAAGTGGTGGATCAATTTAGCAGAAAAGACACAATGTTGTGCAGACTAGGGTGGTTCCAGAGGATTCTACAAAGCTCTTAAAACAGTAGTTTTTTGTAGGGCTTTTGTAGGGCTTTTTTGTGGCCCGAAAACCCTACAAAAAACTATGGATGCCGGCCATGAAAGCCTTCAACTCCACATCTTAAAGGAGTGTTTGGACCTACTTATCAGGTTCAAAGCTCCATCAAACACTAATCACAGACAAAGCCTCCATCCTGAATTGATGGGCCAAACATTTTCAAAGTCTCTTCAGTGCCAACCGAGTAGTCCAAGGCTCAGCTATCCAACATATGATACAACAACCAATGAAAAATGAACTGGATGTAGCTCCCACTTTGGAAGAGATCCTTAAGGCCATACAGCATATGAAAAATGGCAAGGTAGCCGAGATTGATGGAATCCCACCTGAAGCTTGGAAACATGGAGGTCATGTATTCCATGCTAAATTCCACGAGCTCCTTGTGAGTTGCTGGGGAAAAGGTGAACTGCCATCAGATCTCTGAGATGCAGTTATCATCACCCTGTATAAGAAAAAAGGAGCATAATCTGATTGCTCAAACTATCGAGGTATAACACTGCTCTTCATTGCTGGAAAAATCCTTGCAAGGATACTCCTGAACAGATTAGTTCCTTCTATTGCAGAAGACTTTCTCCCTGAAAGCCAATGTGGCTTCAGAGCTAATAGGAGCACTACAGATATGGTATTTGCTCTTAGACAACTGCAAGAGAAATGCAGAGAGCAGAACAAAGGACTTTATGTAACATTTGTTGAACTTACCAAAGCCTTAGATGCTGTGAGTACAAAAGGTCTGTGGCAGATCCTGAAACTTCTATGATTCTATGATTCTAGGATGTCCCCCCAAATTCCTCAAATTGATTATCTTGCTACATGAGGGCCGGTATGGTCAAGTCAAATATGGTGATGCTCTCTGAGAGCCCTTTCTAATAACTAGTGGAGTTAAACAAGGTTGTGCTGCAACCCTATTTACAATCTTTTTCAGCATGATGCTCTAACGGGCTATAGTAGATCTCGAAGAAGAAGACAGCATCTATATACATTACCGTACTGAGGGTAGCTTGTTTAACTTAAGCCGTCTGAGGGCTCACACAAAGACTCTCAACTATCTAGTCCATGAGCTGCTTTTTGCTGACAATGGTGCCCTTGTTGCCCATACAGAAGTAGCTCTGCAGTGCCTAACATCCTGCTTTGCAACTGCTGCAGAATTGTCTGGGCTGGAAGTCAGTCTGAAGAAAACAGAAGTCCTCTACCAGCCTGCACCACAGGAAGAGCACTATCATCCACGCCATAGGCAAATCTGTGCTTAAATCCATTCAGCAATTCACCTACCTGGGAAGTATAATCTCTTCAGACGCCAAGATCTATAAAGAGATCGATCGATCACAGATTAGCAAAGGCATATAGTGCATTCGGAAGGCTTTACAAAAGAGTCTGGAGTAACAAATGCATGAGATGAATCACAAAAATCAGTGTGTCCAGAGCCATTGTACTGTCTATTCTCCTCTATAGATCTGAAACATGGGCCATCTATCGCCAACATCTACAACTCCTTAAACACTTTCAACAGCGCTGTATACGCACAATCCTAAATATACACTGGTCTGACTATATGACAGATGTTGCTGTCTTTAAGCAAGCAGAGATCACCAGCATTGAGGCCATGCTATTGAGAACGCAGCTGCGCTGGGCAGGACACGTTTCTAGGATGGAGGAACATCACCTCCCAAAAATAGTACTCTATGGTGAACTCACCACGGATCAGCATAAGAGGGGTGCCCCAAAGAAGAGATACAAGGACTCCCTGAAACAACATCTCAAGCTTGGCCAAATTGATCATCGACAATGGTCTGCCCTGGCCTCAGATCGGGAGGCATGGAGATGCACTGTCCACAATGCTGCAGTCTCTTTCGAGAACTCACAGTGAACAAGTCTCGAAGAGAAACAACAACGCAGAAAGAACCACAGCTTGGAAACATCACCCAAGGAGACCTTTTGCTGTGCTTTCTGTAACTGGACTTGTTTATCTCGGATTGGCCTTTTTAGTCATCAACGTGCTTGTAGAAAGCATGGGATGAGTCCTTCCTGAATCTTCATTAGCGAAGAAAAGCCAGAGAGAGGGGGTTGTCTATTAAATTCCTTCAGCATTCATACTGCCTTAAGAGTTTTTGTTGACACTAATATCATCCACTGTTGTTGTTTTTCTGTCCTGATTTAGGTACCAAAGGCTCAGCACTATGTACAATGCTATCACTACTGAGAGACAAAGGGACAGACAGAAGGGGCTGCCAAGGCAGGTCTTTGAACTAGATGAAGTAGCAGAAGAGCGGAGCATTCAAGGGGATTCGGTAAGTCAGGTTTGTACATCTGTCCTGTTGGAGCAGCAGGGTTCTTTTTGCCCCGAATAGAAGGAAATTCTCTAGAAGGAAGAACAGGGTACGAATGAAGAAAATATCCAGGTTGTGGCCAAAACTACAAGCAGATTGCAACTAGTCTTTTATATGAATTCAGATGTTCTCTTAATTTGTCTGCTCTTTAGTATCTTGGAATGTGGGTGATACTGTGTATTCTAATAAGAAAAATTTCTGCCCTCAGTTACAGAGTTTTTTTTATGCAGTTCTCAATGTTAAAACTTATTTTAAATGACCTTTCAAATGTTTTTTTCCCTTTTTCATCAACCTCTGGGATTACAAAGTGACAAAATGCAAAGAAAGGTGTGGGAGAAAAGGAAAATTTGTCCACCTGGATTGGTACCTGGAGCCCCAGTGAAGGAGGAGCAAGGCTGGCAGTGAAGAAGTGCTGCCTGTCAGGGGCCTTCTGCTTTTGTGCCATTTGTTTTGCCTCACTGTTTATCAGAAATGACCAGCTATGGGCCTGTGCTGGCTGTTGGACTGCAACTCCCATCAGCCCTAATCAGCATTGCCAGTGTTGAGGAATTAGGAGCTGAAGTTAAACAATATTTAGAGAGTCACAGTTGACCATCCTTAGTGTACTGTGTATATAGTCTTGTCTAGCAGTGAAATAGAAACCTAAGCCAGCTGCTAAACTAGCTGCAAGCTGAAAACAATACTTGTTTGGTTAATATCTAGCACACCACTTGGTTATGCATTTACTAGATTCTCCATGAGGCTCGCTGTTGCCAAAAGAGCTTGAAAAACTTGCTTTTATGGATTCCTACTCTCTGGATCTCTCTGTGGCTGTGCTGGGTGGGGGATTCTGGAAGATGTAGTTGAAAAATGTATCTTATCCAATTTCTGACTACAGTAGGAGGAAACTTCCTATCCAGTGCTACATGGACTGATGGAAGGCCATGAAGCATCTGAAGATTTGAGAGTTTTCAAAAAAGAGAGAAGCAGTTGCAGTCCCAGACATATTGAAAAATTAAAAACTGCCAGTTAGGTAGCTTGAGAAGTATTGCCATAGACAATTGTAAGCTGCTCCTTTACCCTAACAGCAGGTCCCCCCTGTTGTTCCCAGGATGACCTGAAACGCTGCTCTGCCTCCTTGGATGATACACCCAGAGGCAGCTGGGCTTCCAGCATCTTTGACTTGAAGAACTCTGCGGCCGACTTCTTGTTACGCTCGCTTTTGGTACGCACTGCCATTGAAGAGACTGACCGCACCAATGAAGAACTGCGCAAGAAGAACCGGCACAGTGAGATCTTGGCCCTTTACCCTGCTCCTGATGAGGTAAGAAGCTCCCTTTCTCCTCCCCTGCATTCTGTGGAATCCTGCATGATCCAGGAAATGCCATTATGGTTTATAAGAATGGGAAAATGTGTACAACAAGTTGTGTGAAAGCTGCTTCCTTGCCTCATTCTCTCTCAGTTTTTTGTAAAGGCAACAGGAAGAACTGCTATAGGTTTCTCACTCTATTTGCAATGGTTCTGTTAGGAAAAGGGAGCTAGAACCAGATTGAGGGGTAGGAACTGAGGTCTCTAGTTTTCATAACCACTTGGTCCTTCTTGAGATATATACTCTCTTCCATGGCATTCCAGTTAGGATCTGTTTTGTTTCAATGAGCTCTGACTCTGTTTTCCATGCAACAAGTGTATAATTGTGCAGGTGTCACCTTTCCTTCTTTCTCCTCAGGATGAAGCAGTGGAACGATGCAGTATCCCAGAAGTTCCTAAGGAGCACTTTGGTCAGAGGATTCTCGTGAAGTGTTTGTCTCTGAAGTAAGTTGCAACTGATTTGAGAACATGGGAGTCAGCAGGCCCAAGTAGGAAGCACTTTGACTGTTGGTTTTTCAATTTTGGATACTGTTAAAAGAAGCAGAACCTTATTCTAAATCCAGGGAACAGTTTCACATGTGCACAGTTTGTGTCAAAACCCATTTTCATGGAGGATCCATGCTGCATGCTGGTCCCCACATGTGTCCAGCCCACACAATGAGTTCCAGAAATTCAGGTTGCACTATCCGTCTGCCTACTCTGTGTTTTTTTTAAAAGGCAGCATTTGGAGATGCTTGAACTGCACCTCTGAACTTCCTCAGAAGTGTTGTGTTGGCTGCCATTAATGTATCCAGTGCCTGTAGGCTTTTCCACAAGTTAAGTCTGTGTAGATTCTCATCATAAATAAACAAAAGAACATCTTTTATGATCTCTATCCAACATTGTCATACAAATCTTGTGCTCAAAACAAATGTAGTTCTCCGTTCTTGTAGTCTTCGGACCCGCATCCCTCGCTTATGCGCAATGGATGAATGGAGGGAGAATGTATGGGGCGCACTCCTGCACCTTTATTCAAGCCAATGGGACTTGAATATAGGTGAAAGGAAACTCCATTTTTGTGAGGGGATCTGGAACGGATCTTCCATGAAAAAAGGAGGGGCGACTGTAATCTGTTTGTTTCCCTTAAATCTGAATTGTGCTGAACCCAGTGTTCAAGTATCTTGCATATGGCACATAGAAGCCTGCTTACTTATTTTTTTTTTAGTAGAAATTCTTGGGAATTCAAATTGCCAACTTAGATTCCATATAAAATTCTGCAGAGCTGATTAGTCAGAAAAGGGGAACAGCCCGGAATAGCACGTGTAGACATGGAAGCTGTTGGTTTGTGTACAGTGGGCCCTTAGTATCTGCTGGGGTTTGGGTCCAGGACCCACTGTGGATACCAAAATCTGTGGATGCACAGTAGCATAGTGAAATGTTGTTCCTTACATAAAATGGCAAAGTCAAGTTTTGCTTTTTGGAATTTATATTTTTAAAAGTATTTTAAAGCCATGGATACTTGAATCTGTGGATACAAAATCTGTGGTTATGGAGGACTGACTAATGACAGACATCTGATCCTTGTTATTTTCACTCCTTTACTATAGACCTCACCTCACCTACCTAATTCATGAGTCGAGAGGTTCCTCTTTCTTTAAAGCATTAGAGACATCCTTAGTAATGAACAGAATTCCGATTAGTGGGAAATTACACTCAGATTCTTCTTAGAATTTTATATTAATGGCCAGTATTTAGGCTGAGAAAGAAAACTTACCCACCCAGTTCATTTAGGTAATGATACTTGAATGAATTGGCTGACTGGCTTACTTTAGTTATTGTATGCTTATTTGGTAAGACACTTGCATTCTGCTTGCGGAAAGTTGTGGTTTGGATTGTATAAATTGATTTGGAAGCTCCCAGCAGCAGTGCTCTTGATTCATTTTGAATCACAGTTTTTGAATTCTCTGGAGCAGAACTGGGTCGTTGGCTGTGCTTCTGTCATTGGCTATGGTTCTGTCAGTGAACAACCTTCTTAATAATTTTCCTCTCTCTCCCTCTCCCTCCCTCCCTTTCTCTCTCTCTCTCCCCCCACCTTTTTCCTTGTCTTCTTCTCTCTCCCTCTCTTTCTCTCCCATTTATCCCCTTCCATGGAGTAGATTTGAGATAGAGATTGAGCCAATCTTCGGGTCACTGGCACTGTATGATGTGAAAGAGAAGAAGAAGGTATCTTTTGTTTCCTTTAACCTGTTATGCCTAGACAGGTGGAGTAGTTAGTGGTGTTGGGCAAACTATGCCTTTCAGTCAGAACCAATCTAGATTTTAAGGTGAAGTACAGAAGAGGTATGAGGACTTTGGCAGGGGGTAGAAATTTGGTGATGGTCAAGATCCTTTTGATAGATCAGCTAGGTATTCATAGAGAACACTGACTGCAATGGATGTAGATCATGTCTGAGAGATAACTCTCATGGCAGCCCAAGCACAGGAGCAGTTTATTTTGACTCATCTTTTTTCTTGGAGCATGTTTTCTACTTTTTGTTGTACACCAGAAGAAGCAGGACTTTTCTCTTTCTCTAAATAGTGCCCTGCCTTCAGACAGTACAATAGTTCTTTTAGGTTCCTGGCCTAAAAATTGCCGTTTAGGTACAAGTTTCAAAGAAAGGAGAATGGTTTACTTGAGATGAGCCATGAGGAACAGATAGATCATGGCATTCCATAGGAAGTGGCTGCATAGGTCCATGTTTCCTGACCACAAGTTCTGCTTTGTCTGGTCTTTTTAAGGCGAGGGTACAAGGTACCTTTAGCCCACTGGTACATTCCCTGATGATGCCTTTGCTTTCTGCATTCTCTCTTTTCCCTCGCACCACTGCTCACCAGAAGTGGGATCAGTAATTAACTCAGGAGACTAGCTAGAATGTAGTATCAGGCAGATGTGGCAAAAGTCAAGACACATCCTTTGTGGAAGAGCAGAAAGAGCAGGCTTTAGCCTTTTTAGAGGAGGAATGGCATAGCAAGCCAGATCTCAAGATCACAGGAAGTGGGCCTTGCCTGCTAGGTAAGAGGTGTAGAATTTACCTCTCATCAGTTGGTTGACTGTTGTCTCTTGTGTTGTTACTGCTGTGGCAGATGAATCAGGACATTGTGTAGTAACTCTCTTTGACTGCTATTCTTTCCCCCTTTTTCTAGATCTCTGAAAATTTTTATTTTGATCTCAATTCGGAGCACATGAAGGGCCTCCTGAAAGCACACAGTGCCCACCCTGCCATCTCCACGCTGGCACGTTCTGCAATCTTCTCTCTCACACATCCTTCTCCAGATGTATTCTTGGTGATCAAGGTGAGACATTCAGTCTTCAGTTGCAAACCTTCCAAAGTTTGTTACAACAAATTTTGTGGGTGGAATGTAGGCAGAGTTGTCATGTTCTCTCATGTGGAGGATAAAAGGCATCCTCTCAAGAGTCTCAGCTGTCCTTCTTAATAAATGTGTGTTTCTAATTCTTATGGCTATGGGGCAAGTTTTGAGGCGTATGTGTAAATTGTTTAGTAGATTTCCTGAAACCAGAGTGGGGTATGGTAATGTTTCCAAAAGTGAGAAATGTTTTCATGTTCCCTCACCTGTATGCACCTTCCTGTGGCTAGCAGAAACATAATAAATACTTTAAAATGAATAGCATATGAAAAAAATGTTTAAATTACTTGTATACATCTCAGAATCTGGCCTTTGTTCTTAAACCAGAGGTTTTGATTTTTGATTTTTAATGCTGTGTAAGCCAGCTCTGAGCCTAGGCTTCTTCATCTGAAGTTGCATGGTTACTTAAAACATGGATAGTAGCTTCTTTTGCCAGAGCTAGAACTCAACACACAGCTCACAATCTTGGTTTAATTCTCAGGAATTTAGTGAGATCTGTTAAATTTAACTAGTAATCTGTTTTTCCTCTTCCTAAACAGTTAGAAAAGGTGCTGCAGCAAGGGGACATTAGTGAGTGCTGTGAACCATACATGGTCATGAAAGAAACAGATGCACTGAAGGTAAATGAAATGTAAGACAAGGATGGTGGTGAAGTACAATGGACATGGTTCTGCTTTCCACTTATACCTGAATCATTCCCCTCGGTTGTCTGGGGTGTATTGCTCCTCTCCCCACTCGTAACTGAAATAAAAATGGTTTGATTCACAGAGTAACTTTATTGTAGATGTGGTAAAGGTTCAACAACTAAAATTCTACCAGAGGACCGAACATTATTCCCTGCCCCACATGTTTATGCATTACTTGTTTGCTGCTAAATTTGAGGAGTGTGCCATTACTTATTTTCACTAATCCTGAATAATAATACAGTGCTGTGATAACATGTAATTTTGGACATCTTTTAAAAAATCAGATCCAGGCTCCACATAAGGGTTCTCTGCACCCTCACTTCTCAGCTACAGCAGCAGTAGAAAGAGCTGTTCTTGTTTTCTTTCTTTCAGGCTGAAATACCAACACATTATACCAACACATGCACACTTGTACGCACTGGCTTCTCAGTGCACTTTGAGCCTCCCAGTAGCACTACTAGCCTTGCCTGAAAGCTGTTCATGCCTTGCATTTTGGTTTTTTCATGGATTTGGTAGCAGAATTTTTGCACGTCAGTGTTGTCCCCATTCTGTGTGGGGGTTAGTTTTTACAGCCAGCCCAAAGAAGTTGGCTAGCACCAGTAAGACAAGGGAGCAGTGTGGTTTGAGCCAACACTTGACCTAGCAGTATTTTTTCTTAACCACTGAGTAAGATCACTCATGTGCAGTGACTAATGAGACCAAACTGATTATTGCTCCATTGCAAAGTTTATCCTTCATTACGTTAGATTTGTAGCATTGCTTTGCCTTCACTGTAATTGCAGCATATTGCTTTGTACTTGAAAGGAACAAAGTGTCAAGGTTGGTTTATAGTTGATCATTAAGTGAACAAAAATAATGACCACTTTAAAACAGACGAGGAAAATGTTGAAATAGTTCAAGATTTTCCATACTTTGGTCCAGTCAGTGATCTGAATGGAGATTGCAGTTAAGAAATCAAAAGAAGACTAGGGCTTGGAGGAACTATGAAGGAACTTGCTATGAAGGAACTAGACTAGACCTGAAGTGTTAAAATATATCATTAAGTATTAAAGTTATGATTGTCCATGCTATCATATTTCCCATTTCTATGTATGATTGTGAAAGCTGAACAATGAAGAAAGCTGATAGGAAGAGAATCAACCCCCATTTGAAATGTGGTACTGGAGAAGAGTTCTGTGGAAACTCTGAACTGGTAAAAAGACCAATAAACAGAGCAATTCAAGCCTAAATTCTTCCTAGAAGCCAAGATAACTGAACTGAGACTGTTATACTTTGGGCATATCATGAAAAACATGTCTCACCAGAAAAGACATTAATGCTTGGCAAGGTAGTAGGCAGCAGGAAAAGAGGAAGATTGCATTCCAGATGGATAGATTCAATCAAGGAAGCAACGGCTCAGAGTCAGTAAGACCTGAGCAGGGCTGTTGAGGACAGTGTGACTTGGAGGTCTCTCATTCAGAAGTCAAAGTCATTCAGAACTCAAAGTTGACTTGAGGGCAGTTATTAACACAACACTTTAAAGCTGTGGTTCCATCACAATTATTATGATATTATCCCCCTTGTGTTTCCAGAATAAGGAGAAGCTGGAGAAGCTGCGAGTAGCAGGAGAGCAGTTCTGCAACCGCTTGGGGCGATACCGCATGCCCTTTGCCTGGACCGCCATCCACCTCATGAATATCATAAACAGCACTGGTTTGCTTGAGAGGGATGCTTCTGAGTCAGAAAGTGGTAAGTTAAGACAATACAACCCAGCTCAATGCAGAAGCATTGCCTGCTCTTTTTCCTGTGAAGATTGCTGCTTATTTTTCTACTTATGCTGATTCTCAAGAAATGTTCAAAATGAAGAACAGTCGCCTCTCCAAGTCCATGGACTTGAAACCTGTGGAGTTGAAAATCTGCAGAAGGGCGACCGCCATTGACCTCAATGGGGTGCATGTCCATGGTGCACGCCCTGCAGTACATGCACACCATTCAAGCCTATGGGGCTTGAATATGCACAGGTTTTAGAACTCGTGGGGAGTTCTGGAACAGATCCCCCACGAGTTCCAAGGGGCAACTGTATTTCTGGACGGAAATGTATCTGCATGGCTTGTGGAGGGGAAAGTGAACAGAGGTCAAGAACAGAGAAATATGTTGCAGAGGAAGTTGTATATCCTAAATCAGAAACAGGATGATATGTGACTGGCTCCTTTTTGACAGTGGCACTGTGATCCACTTCAGGTGTTATCAATCAGTGTAAAAAAACCAACAATCCACAAATTGGTGGTGCCTTGGGCTCCCAATATGGAGACAGAATTTATATATTTTGTTTGTAAGTTTGCTTATGGTGGTGAACTGGAGGCTGAGACAAAGGAAGGCATAAGTTCTATATTTTACTCTCCTTTCTTTAAATTTAGGCATGCTGCTTTCTCAAATTTTTTAGTAAATCACTGGAGATTAAGATTTTTCTTGGTCCTGTCTTCACAGGCCCTGGAGTATCCTGGCCTATTCAGACAGCCATAAAGAAATAGTTTCTAGGATTTTTGTATGGTATATCCCAACTACAATTTGCTATCTGTATGCTGTCATGCCTCTGTTACAGCATGCCAACAAATATCTTTTTAAAATTCAGGGGATCTTCTGTAGGAGCCTTTGAGTGTCTGCATTTCTGCCACCTTAGATCAGTCATTTATAGTAAGCTCTTGGGTTCAGGGGTTGATTTTACGTGGCCTTGATTAGTCAGTTAGCCCTTAAAAGCTTTATGTGAAATAATCAATATATTAATTAATTGTATTAAATGCATTTGCTTTGCTTGTAAGTTGAAAGGATACAACTCATATTTGGCAGGCTATATATTTCTTACGGCTGAAATCTGGGTCTTTTGCAAATTTTAAGAGTTTTGCCAAATTAAACAATGAAGTACTTGACAACAGCTGCTGCCGATTTTCTTGAGGGGCAGCTGTTTTCTGTATTTAAAAAAAAACAGCTCATACTGTATATGCATGTTATTGGGAATAGTTTAATTGTTAAGAATTTCCTTTCAACATTGTTGAGAATTTCCTCTCTGCATTGCAAAGGAGGTAACTTTCTTTGTCATGCAGTATATGTGAGACCGAACAGCAGTGGTAGCAGTTGACCTAATGTTGTACATAAGTTTATAGAAGACTCCACTCTTTTCGCTGCACTCTTCCTTCCTTCCTTCCTGATTATAATCCCTGATTTTGTGTGTGTGTGTGTGTGTGTGTGTGTCTTTTTGCACACATATTTATCTTATCAAGTACATCATCCTCTTTTGTAGACCGCAAAGGCACCTGGAATGAGCGTAAGAAGAAGGCATATGAACGCATGAGTGTCGGGGAAGAGATGTGCAGCTTCAGCAACTTCCGCCCAGCTACTCTCACAGTCACCAACTTCTTCAAGCAGGTTGGTGGGGAGCCAGGATAGGGTTAGCAGGACATGTTGACCCAGGTTGAACTTTAGCATCATTTTCTTTTAGTCTTCATACTTCTGAGGAGACTGTAAGAGAGCAACTGTGATGCTAGAAAGTTAAAAGCAAATCCATGTTTTTGTGACAACATTTTCTGTTTCTCCATGTGAAGCTGTGAGCCTTATCTCTCCCTCATTTTTCTCCTACATCTTCCTGTCCTGTCCTGGCATACTTCTGAAATGAGGTGGATGTATGAATGGATTGGTGTTTCTGGTCTGAAGCTGAATGTTGGCTTGGATTTCATTTCCGAAGTAGGTGGAGGCTCACATCTCAAGGGCCAAAAAGATTCTCTGCCTTCATTTTAAATGGTTTCTCCTCACTTTTTAAAAGACTCCCAAGCACATGCCACAAGAGTTGTCACTGTCTGTTCAGCACAGCTTCAGAGTTTTGATAGAACCTCTGACAGAGTGACCTGAAGCACTTGATGCTCATTAAGCTTTACAGTATGTTAACTGTAGCAGATTTCTATAGCTGTGGGAGTCCATGTGTATCTTAAAATGCTACTCTGGAGGATCCCAGCAGCCTGTGTACTTGCATCTTGTTGGCTTTTCTACCCAGCAGCTTACACACACTCTTAATTTGTTTCAGATGTAGCCAGTAAGTAGTGCTTTACTGGTTTCTCAAGTATGCTTAATGGAGGTGAGAGTAATTTACAGTGACTCTTCTCCAGCCTTCAAAAGGCCATGATCAGAGAATCAGAATTTAGGAAGAAGTAGCCAGTGTACCACTGAAGATACAGATATAGTTACAGAAAGCATAGCTATGAATAATTTTGATTGAATGGAGTCAAGCTGCACACTGCAAAGGAAGCATAAAATCACCAGAATCTCAGCTTGTACCAAATGCTTCCTATGGAACATGGGAGAAAAAGCCTTTTCTAAGTCTTCCGAAACAAAGGTGGTGTAAAAATGGTGAATGCCATAGATGCTCCAGAAGGAGAGAGGGTGACACCCAATTAAGGGAGTATGGGAGGAAAGAACATCTGGACGTGTTCTGTCTTCAAATGTGTGTTGGTTTCTTACCTGATTTTTGAGTGTGGAGTTCTCATTAGTCATTGGCTGTGGCTCTCTTTGGTGAGTTAGGCAATTCTGTTTTGTCCTGGATTGACCCTTTTTGATAATGTCATGGGGATTAAGACTTGAAGGTGTTACAAAAGAAGGTGAGGATGTGAGAGGTGATACCATAGTCAATGAGAAAGTTAAGTGGCTGAGTGGAGACCACCCTTCTACTCTAGTTCAACCACTTTTATTTTTTCTCTCCTTGCATCCCCTCCCAACTTTCAGGAAGGTGATCGCCTCAGTGATGAAGACCTGTACAAGTTCCTAGCAGATATGAGACGGCCATCATCTGTCCTTAGGAGGCTCCGACCTGTCACAGGTGAGCTGGGGGGTCTGTGCTAGCCAGTCTATATTATTTGTGGTGTTTTGCTGTAAAGTGGGAAATTCCATTGGAATTGCCAAGGTAGCCTGTTGCAGTGATAAACAACAAAGACTTTTGTGGTATCTTAGAAAAATATAAGATTTTTTTGGATATCAGGCTTTGTGAGCCAGAGTCTACATTGCCAGAATCATACAATGTTGTTGTAATCACATCTATCCTGAGAAGAGAGAAAAGAGGAAAAGTATGTAGGTTTGTGGATTGGCTTTGTATGCTTTAATAAAGCAAATCCAAACAGTCAGTTAATTCAAGAGCTAGTACTTATTTTTATGATTCAACATATTCATAAATTGACATATTCATAAAATCAAGATATTCATAAATTGACTACTTACTTTAAGAAATCTACAACATTCGGATGGAAACAGCAACAAAATAGAAAGGAACAAACACAGTTATAGCAATTTTATAAAATAAAAGCAACATCAGTGAAACAATAAAATGAGAAATGACATTAAAACTAGTAAAAGTCCAATGGAGAATATAGTCTTCCCTGCCTCTCCAAAACATAACAAAGAAGAGACTTTGATTGTCTTGGGAAAAGCTTTCCATTATTGGGGTGTTGCTACAGCAAAAGCCCTTTCTTGTATAAACCTGCCTGATCTCTCTAAGTGAGAAAATATGTAATAGAACTTCCAGTTATGAGCAGGCTCATATGGGAATAGGTGGCCCTTCAGATATCTGTTTAGGGCATTGAAGATAAGAAGCAACTTGAATTATGCTGGGAAGCAAATTCGCAGCAAGAGCAGCAGATCTGGGACTGGTGTTATGTTGTCTGTAAAATGCACAGTAGACAGCAATCTGTCTGCTGAGTTTTGCACTAGCTGTGGTTTCTGAACATTTTTTTCAGCGGTGGCTCTACATAGAATTATTTTAATCTAAGTATTTAAGGCATTGATCACTGTAGCCAGGTCCTGTTTTATTAGGATATGATGCAGCTGATACACCAGACAGAGCTGAGCAAACTTTATGCTTGACCACTGCCAGCACCTGGCCTTCTAGGAATAGTGTTGATCCCTTGTCCCTTGTCTATGCATACTATAATTTAGAAGGAGTGCTAACCCTTTCAGAACAGATTGTACCACCAGCTGGTACAGTGTGATTTCTGTCTTGCTTGGATTCATCCTCAGTTTTTCTTCTCATATCCAGTTTATTGCTGCTCTCAAGCAACAGTTCAGGACTTCTTACAGTCTCTATGGCACACATTGAAAAGGAGAATTAGAGCTGGGTATCAGCAACATAATGTGGATACTCAGCCCTCAACCATAGGAGATCTTCCTTAGTGGCTTCATGTAGATATTAAGTAGGTATAGCTGTTTCTGAATCCAGCCAAATGAATAAAGCCTCCAGTCAGCCTCATTAAGACCTACTCATAAATAGAGGCTTTCTTGTTATCCTGTGCACCTGGGGCTGGGGATTTGGACACAGATATCCCACGCTTATAAAGTTTTGGTCAATCTCACGGAGGTGGCAGAAGACATTCAGAAGGTGGTTCTGTTCTCCTGCAGCCTGGAATCTGTCACATTTATTTAGCATAGATTGCAATGTTATGCTCTGGCAAGGTAATCTGAGTTAATTCTGAATAATTATTTTTATTATTAATTAGTTGCTCCCATCTGTCCCAGCTGTTGTCATTCTGTGTGTTGCATATTTGTGCATAAAAGACAGCCTTCTCTTTCTTATGTGGTATTGCTTTTGCTCTGTGTGTAGCTCCCCTGCTTACTGTGTGGTTCAGGTGTTCTTTGAAGGTTCTCCATTTTGACCTTCAGAATGACTTCAACTGGGATGGAGATATGGACAGAGCAGGAAGCTCATGGGCCCTGCAATGCTTCACCCCTACACCTAATTTTCCTCTTAGCTTTTTGTGTCTGGCTGTTCTTTTTCTTTATGCAAGACCTTCTTACCCATGTGTTTCTGCAACACAGCCCAGCTGAAGGTCGACATTTCACCAGTACCAGAGAACGCCCATTACTGTTTGTCCCCTGAACTGCTGCACGTCCAGCCTTATCCTGATCTCCGTGTCCGACCCACTAAGGAGATCCTTGAGTTCCCGGTCAGGGAAGTCTACACACCTCACACAACATATAGGTGGGTGCACTTCATATCACAAGGCAGATAAAGGCTATCGGGAGGGGTGGGATCCAGACCAAAGTGTCTCCATTTTGTATGCTTTATGGTGCTTAATTTCCTTGTCTTTGCTCTGCTTCTTGCAGTCTTGTGGTACTAAATTTCTCTGTTTTTTTTTAAGAGGGAAAAACAAAAGGATGCAACTGTGGTGTAGCTGCAGGGGTGAAGGCATTCCATTAAGAGAAGACTTATGCTGCAGTGGAACCTTAGCTTGGCTGAAACCTTTACTTCATTTTCCTTCTTGCTGATTCTCCCATTTCCCTCCCCCCCCCCCCCCCCCGGTTGCCTGCTCCCTTCAGAAGCAGTGTGATAGGAGGGGAGGCGCATAACGCTGAAAGATGGAAATAGTTTCTTCTTGATCTGTCTTGCAGCAGCCAGTTCCACTTTTAAGTGGCATCATGCCAGGTGTTTAGGTCTCTGCCATCATGTGTCAGGTTGTCAGTTGTTACAGTTTTAAATGCTCAGATTTATCAGAGTACAGTGCCAAGACTTTGGGTTTAAATGTTCAGCAGCTGTTATCATTAAGTACTAAGCCAGTCCCTTTCCAGCACACATGAAGTAAAACTTTAGTCCTTAAGTATCTACTGTTTAGTAGGCTTCCTCCTGATGTTTGATCTCAGAAGCAGAAATAATGTTGCTTTCATTCCTGAGAAGTTTTGGCAGCCAGGGCAGTGTTACAAAACAAAATTGTCAACAACACTAAGTAACAGATGCTCAAAGAGGAGAAATGATAAGCACCTTATATCAAGAATCATCTCAGCTGTAGTGGGCAACAATTGGGTGAATCCCATATAATTTGCAAAAAGTTGCTTCTTCTGCATGTGTTTAGGAATGTTCTAACTTTTAAAAGATCGCCTTGGACAACATGCAATCAGTCATGTGAGGAAGTAACATGGTGCCTCTTCTATCTGTGTACTTAGTTAAATCCAGCAGAGGATGGAAAGCAGTTGTGCTGAAGCTGGGCATTCCTCTTAGCTTACTTTTGATCCTTATGGCTATTCTGACACACAGCCATATTTCAGGGCACATGCAGGTAGCTGTCATGAGGCTCCTGCAGCATTTCAAGATGGCAACACATGTTTTTCAGCGCCGAAGATCAGTTTTCTCTCTTTCTTTGATGTGAATTTTGTGACAGTGCCTTTTTCTAGGTTCCCTGTGTTCAGTTTACCACCTGTATGTCTTTTCATCTGTGGAAGGGGAAAAACAAAAAGCATTGTTAAATAGGCATTCCGCATATGAAATCTACCTTTCTTCAAGTGTTGTCATTGCAGAACATGGAGAAATGGGCTGTGAGGGTTCATTCATGCTAATGAACACCTAGTAGCAAGGTGTGATACCCTCAGGTATCGGGAATCTGGAAGTGTTCTTTTTCCTTCCTTATGGGTGTAACACATTTTGTTACTCTAGTGATGCAACTGGTGGGTAGGACAACTTCTCTACATTATACTGTTGTCACATTTAGCAAGCAGTAACTTTGAAGAAGAATACCGTCACCCTGACTACATTTGATGTAGTGTTAACTCTACCTAAGGAGTACCTCCACCTATCTTGTTTTGCCTTTTTTTTTGGATCCAATGCAGCTCTTCAGTCTTGAGCCATTCGCTGCTGCTGCTATTTTTTTAAATTTATTTCATTTTTATGCTGCCTTTCTTCCCAGAAAGAGACCCGACTTGGCTCACAAATATAAAAACATTTTTAAAAACTTTACAGTAAGATTTTAAAAACAATTAAAATCATGTTAGTTTAATTCAATTTTAAGGGGTGCGTGGCAGGGCATGGGTTATTGTATATTTTATCTTGTATTTTTAATTGCTGTAACCCGCTCCGATTGGCTGACAGAGGAGCGGGCTATAAATAAAAGACACAGAAAAGTTAAAACATAACTGAAACACACACCCCATATAAAAAACACCCTGTCATGATTGTATATTAAAAAATCTGCCAAAATAAAATTGTTCTTGCTTTCCAACAAAAGGCAAGCAGGGAGGAGGCCAGCCTAGCTTCCTCCAGAAGGGAGTTTCAAAGGGTGAGAGCAGCCACTAAGAAGGCAGGCTCTCTCTCTCTCTCTCTCTCTCTCTGTCGTGTCCTCATCAAGCGAGCCTGGGATCTGACATCTCAAGGAATGGGGTGCAGTTGGCACACAAGTTTTAGCTGTGCAAATGCATTCCTGGCCACTACTGAGACCTGGGCATCCAGACTCAGGATTGAGTCCAGGAGCAAAATACCCAAGCTGCAAGCTTGAAATTTCAGGGGAAGCATAACCCCAGCACAGGTAGACTCCCTATTCCCTGATCTTATCAGAGTAGCTCCAAGGAGGGACCAATAATGCGTTTCCTCTGTTGCCAATGTAGGCCTGGGTAGAAGACCAAAGGTGAGGAGAGGGCATCATTCAGCAGAGAAGGCTAACTATTCTGTTTCTCTCACTTGACAGACATTTTTGATGCTTCAAACCCCTTGGCTCTTACATGAATGTCCCAGGGACTCCTTACCTCTGACCTCTTTCATCATATCCTCTCTCTTTAAAGTGAACTCTCTCAGACCTTCTTGAGAACAGGCTGTGTCATACATATTTGTTTTCTCTTGTTACCTAGCAAAGCTTGGCAATGCCTTTAATGCAATTAAATTCTCAGCCCTGCCTTCTGGCCCAGGAGGTACTGGGGGGATGCTGCAAAAGCAGCAGCAGCAGCTGTGATGGGTGGTGCATTCTTGAACAGGGTAGGCTATTGCATTTTCCCCTCAGAACTGCTAGCGTAGCAAAGCGGTACTACCACTGAGTCTTAGCAAGGTGGTTGTTAGAGGAGACACTGTTCCATACCTTTAAGATGTGCCCTTCTAGCATACTGTTTTTGGCATTGGATAATAAGAGCCTAATAATAATGGCACACTGAGCTCTGGCAGATCTAATCCTTGCCCCTCGAGGCCCCTGCTGTTCATGCTGTTAAAACAGACGGCACCTTAAAAGGGATTTGGATAAGCTGAAAATAAGCTTATGAGCTTAAAACGGTTTGGGGATCTGGCTTGGAGGGCTTTTCTTCTCCTTCTCTACAGTAAGGAGAATGCAGCTGCAGCTGGTGCTGAGAAGATTCCAAGTAACTGAGTGATGCTTTTAAGAGAGTAGGAAGGATTCTGCTGTGGTTAGCACAATGTGTAGGCTGCTGTGCCTGATAGTGTTGCGTGCCTTGTCAGTACCAGCTGGATGTCTTTTCCCATAGAGGAGGCCCCTTAAGGAGGCTCACTGGAAAGGGGAAAACTTAAACATAGATGTTCTACTCCCCACATACACGCCACTGAAAAAAGATGTGACATTTTAGTGTGGAGCTTGGTTGTCCTACTAATGTAGAGGTCAGGTGACTCTGGGGATATTCAGATGGTGAAAATAATCTGGGTTGAATCTTTGATATTCAGATGCATTTTGAATTCATCCAATTAAGTTTGGGGGTGGGGGCTGCCAAAAAAAAGCCACTTAACCTGGGATAATGGATATTGGGATTTTCCCCTGAATTTTTTAAAAACAAAGATTTGCATTGTCGACAGTGTCAATAACCAATGCGAATAGACCCAGGATAAACTGGGAGAAAACTGCATGCCTTAAACGTGTTTCAAATACATTCACATCATTCACTCCATCTTTATGTGAGTGCTGGCACGTGAGAGAACCTGACGTCTCAGACATGCACATAGATGCAGTTCTGTCGTGCAAAACAAAACAACGCACACATCAATGTCTGAATAACCCCTCTGTGTATCAGCAGTGCAGAGTTTTTCAGGAGCCGTTGAACAAATCCCATTCACATGTCAGTTACGGAATGTCTGGGTTGGTCTTTCCTTGTGTCTGCTGTCAGTTTGAGCACGCACACACAAGGGTTTGGAGGAAAATGGGCTAAATGAAGGGGACTTCTGCCATCCATGCACATTATAGAAAAACAGTCTACATATTTAGGCATTAGTTAGAGAATTGGGAATTTTAGAGAGCTAATCTGTGAGACCTAAAGATGTCAAAGCAAGTGACCTAGGGCAGCTACTTGGAGAACATTGCCCTTTGAACAAGAGGTGGAGGGTTACCTTCAGAGCAGCAACCTTTAGTTCCTGGACTTGGAAATCTTGTTCTTCCATGTACAACAGTCTCTCTTCAAGTGCCTTCAGTTGTTGTGCCAGGTTTTGATGACCTACATGCACTCCCTGCAGCACTTCTTTATTCCTCTGGTCCTCCTTCCTCAACATCATGTCCTCAGCCTTTTAGGGGGAAAGCAGAGATGGTGGCTAGGAAGGTGAGGGGAAGGGTAGTGGTCATACAGTCTGGGATTGTTGCCTTTGCAATTGGGCTCAAGTGAGACTCTGATGGAGTAAGACTGAAAAATTAGTTTCAGATGTAGAGTTAGGGTAAGGATGCAAGCCCCTGTGCCCTTCAACTAGAGCTTGGACAGTTACTTTTTAAAAGGAGTTGCTTTTAAAGAGTGGGGAACTAAAGAATGGGGAATATTTTCTAAAGTTTCTTGTGTTGTTTCTTATATTTAGGAGAAAAATCATCCAAAACAGTAAGAAAATGACTTTAAAATTTGAGGGGAATGAATCCCCCAGTGTTATTAGTTGTTGCACTGATGGTATTACATTACTTTTAAAAAGAGCAATGTTGCCCTCTTCTTGAGTTACAAGTTATGTTGTTATTAGTAACATACAACTCCAAACTCCCTGCTACCTGTCCTCATACTATGATATAGTCTTCATGGCATGGCTGTTTTGCTTCTGCTAATACTGTCCTTCTCCCACTTTCCTTTGGTCACTTAAACCCAGGTACCTGCAGGCCTTCCAAAATCCTTCTGATCTCTTGCTGATTCTGCTGGGCACTTTGAGCTTGGTGATGTAGAGTCCTCAAGCTCTGTTCGTAGATGTCAGTCATGTGCCTGATCCTGTCAAGCTTCTGTGCTGTGGAGTTGTAGAGCTCACGCAATGCTGTGCTGAACTGTATCACCCCATAGACCAGAACATTGACCTCTTCCTGCAGAGCCACCTGCTGACGGCCAGCTTGGGCTGGGGCAGCCATGACTGCATAGGGAAGCAGGATGCTCAGGGATAAGAAAGTCAGCATTGCTGCAGCTGGACCAACAGAGAAACAGAGCAACTGGAGTCTGCCCCTTATATACGCTGGATGGGAGGGATCAGATAGGAAGGCAACAGATGATATTGGGTCTGAGATCTCTACTGAGCATTCCCCATCCTGCCCTCTGCCTATTGCTTCCCCCAAGTTTTACTGAATCAGCAGTATTTTAAATCTAGTCTCTTGTCCCACACTTACTAGTTCATTGTCAGGGCACAGACCTCATAGACCTGGGGCAGCCAAATTTCACAAGGCTGGCAGACGAGGTTGGTAGCTGATCACGAGGGGCATTCAACTGCCTGGACCTTGAATTTGGTAATTTGGGCTTTGGCCTATTAAAAGACTTCAGAAACTGCAAGGCCATGTGTTTGGCGGGGTGTCTATCCAAATGCTGACCATGTTTGTCTAGGCTAGGCTGCCAAGAGCAAGTGTGGAGCAATGTTATGTAATATGCTGTCTCTTGGAGCAGGTGACGTGGAGGTGCCGTGTGATCTAAGTACCAGCACTCCAAAGGTCTCTTGCTGCTTCTGCCTTTCTGATTACTGTATGTCATCCATTCCACCATGGGGAAAAATTCCCCTCTTTTGTCTGCAAGATGGTAAATGTTACTTAAGAATGTATGAACTAAAGGCTTCTGGAACAAAAGGCAATGATTTAAGGGAGGGATAAACTGGTTTAAGGGAGGGATAGGGCAGATATGGCAAAGAACTGGCCCTGCATCATGAAGATAGGTTGTCATGAGGATTAGGGGAAATCATTTTATTTGGCCTGTTCAGGCATGCCCTAAGAACATACTCCTTATGGAGTCATAGAATCATAGAATCATAGAGTTGGAAGAGACCACAAGGGCCATCCAGTCCAACCCCCTGCCATGCAGGAACTCCAAGTCAAAGCATCCCTGACAGATGGCCATCCAGCCTCTGCTTAAAGACCCCTAAGGAAGGAGACTCCACTACACTCCGAGGGAGTGTGTTCCACTGTCGAACAGCCCTTACTGTCAGGAAGTTCCTCCTAATGTTGAGGTGGAATCTCTTTTCCTGCAGTTTGCATCCATTGTTTCGCGTTCTAGTCTCTGCAGCAGCAGAAAACAAGCTTGCTCCCTCCTCAATATGACATCCCTTCAAATATTTAAACAGGGCTATCATATCACCTCTTAACCTTCTCTTCTCCAGGCTAAACATCCCCAGCTCCCTAAGGCGTTCTTCATAGGGCAAGGTTTCCAGACCCTTCACCATCTTAGTTGCCCTCCTTTGGACATGCTCCAGTTTCTCCACATCTTTTTTGAATTGTGGTGCCCAGAACTGGACACAGTATTCCAGGTGGGGCCTGACCAAAGCAGAATAGAGTGGCACTATAACTTCCCTTGATCTAGAAACTATACTTCTATTGATGCAGCCTAAAATTGCATTGGCTTTTTTAGCTGCCACATCACACTGTTGACTCATGTTCAGCTTATGGTCTACTTGGACTCCTAGATCCCTTTCACATGTGGTCTCATTCAGCCAGGTGTCCCCCATCCTATATCTGTGCATTTCATTTTTCCGCCCTAAGTGCAGAACCTTACATTTCTCCGCATTGAATTTCATTTTGTTAGCACTGGCCCAGCTTTCTAGTCTATTCAGGTCATTTTGAATTTTGATCCTGTCCTCTGGGGTATTAGCTACTCCTCCCAGTTTAGTGTCATCTGCAAATTTGATAAGTATGCCCCCAATTCTGTCATCCAAATCGTTAATAAAGATGTTGAATAGCACTGGGCCCAGGACAGAGCCCTGTGGGACCCCACTGGTCACTTCTCTCCAGGATGAAAAGGAGCCATTGTTGAGCACCCTTTGAGTTCGGCCGGTCAACCAATTACAAATCCATGTAACAGTTAACTTGTCTAGCCCACATTTTGCAAGCTTGTTTGCAAGAATGTCATGGGGAACCTTGTCAAAGGCCTTACTGAAATCGAGGTATACTATATCCACAGCATTCCCTTCATCTACCAAGCTGGTAATTTTATCAAAAAAAGAGATCAGGTTCGTTTGGCATGACTTGTTTCTCTGAAACCCATGTTGGCTTTTTGTGATTATGGCATTGGCCTCTAAGTGTTCACAGACTCTCTGCTTAATGATCTGCTCTAGAACCTTTCCTGGAATTGATGTCAGACTAACTGGACGATAATTGTTGGGATCCTCTTTTTTTCCCTTTTTGAAGATGGGGACAACGTTTGCCCTCCTCCAGTCTTCTGGGACTTCTCCTGTTCTCCAGGAGTTCTCAAAGATTATTGCCAATGGCTCCAGTGAAGAGATGCAGGAAGTCAATACTGGAAGCCAGGTGGAGAGCATCTGGATAAAAATTAAAGGAGAGGGAAATAACAGGGATGTTACTGTGGGAGTCTACTACAGACCCCCGACTCAGGCAGAGGAATTGGATGATGCCTTTCTAGAACAGATAATCACATACTCAGAAAAGAGAGATGTAGTAGTGATGGGTGACTTCAACTATCCTGATATTTGCTGGAAGTCAAACTCAGCCAAATCCTCAAAGTCTAGCAAATTCCTCACTTGCCTGGAAGACAATTTCATTGTCCAAAAGGTGGAAGAGGCAACAAGGGGATCAGCCATTTTAGATCTGATCTTAACCAACAGGGAAGACCTAGTTGATGGGGTGCAAGTGGTGGGATCCTTAGGTGGAAGTGACCATGTTCTCCTGAAGTTTGTAATACAGTGGAAGGGAGAAGCTAGGCATAGTCAGACACGCACTCTAGACTTTAGGAGAGCTAATTTCAATAAACTTAGAGAAATACTGGGGGTGATCCCATGGTCAGGAAAACTAAGAGAGAAGGGAGTTCAAGACGGATGGGAGTTTCTCAAAAAGGAGATACTGAAGGCGCAGTTTCAAACAGTTCTAATGAGGAAGAAAAATGGAAGATATCTCAAGAAGCCAGGATGGATGACTAAGGAACTTTCAACTGAGCTAAGTTTTAAACGGAACATGTATAAGAAATGGAAAAGTGGGGAAATCACGAAAGAGGAATTCAAACAAATAGCCAGCACATGTAGGGGTAAAGTCAGAAAAGCTAAAGCGCAGAATGAACTCAGGCTTGCTAGAGAGGTTAAGAACAATAAAAAGGGCTTTTTTGGATATGTCCGCAGCAAAAGGAAGAAGAAGGAAACAGTGGGGCCACTGCGTGCAGAAGATGGCAAAATGCTAACAGGGGACAGAGAAAAGGCAGAATTACTCAACACCTTCTTTGCTTCAGTCTTCTCAGAAAAGGCAAAGGGTGCTCAACCTAAGGATAATGGAGACAGAATAGAGGAAATTCAGCACAGAATAAGTAAAGAGGTAGTACAGGAATACCTGGTCATAACACTGCATTCTCTATTGTGGATTGTGGAAACCTCATGATTTCAGGAAGTACAATAATTAAGCTATAAGGGAAGAAGCAAACTTAGCCCTATCCTAAGTCATCCCAGAATGCTAACTGACTGTTGGGAGGTGGGAGGGGGAAAAACTTGAGGGTTTGCTAATGGAGTGGCATATCCTTCAAAGGGGCATGGCTTGCTGCCAGGAAACCTGAATTTTGGAGTAATTCATACTTCCTTTTTTGTGGTGATGGGGAATAGTGTTCCACAGGCTTTGTCCTGAATTAGTCCCTAGTAAACACTTTCTAATTCTTCTAAAGCTGATGGCAAGTTTAATAACTGATTTTTGACAATAATAAATTGATCTCTTTCCACTGCAGGTAAAAGAAAAGAAGAAGCCAAGGCAAATGGTCCGTCTCTTTATGCATGCACGCACACTCGCTCCACACACATATCTGTAAAGTTTTTCTTTCTCTTACAGGAACCTGCTGTATGTTTATCCGCAAAGCCTGAACTTTAGCAGCCGTCAGGGTTCAGTGCGGAACATTGCAGTGAAGCTCCAGTTCATGGCCGGAGAGGACCCTATCCAAGCCATGCCAGTGAGTGAGGCAAACTCTCTGCTGCTTTTCTCCTCAGGTCTTTGGCTTCATTGGCCTTCTGAAGCAAATGGGAACTACTGGAAATAAAGGGTGCATCTGGGACTGTGATGCATGTAGCCTAGGTGGGGGACATTTTTTTCCTGAAAATTTGGTCTCCTAGCCAGTCTGTCTCTGTTTTTCAAGGTATCTCGTTTCTCTAGTGACACACACTGTAGAAGACAAATCTCTACAGAGCCATAATCTTTGCTCTTCTGAAGCTTTCTCTTCTTGGATGAAGCTGCTAGTCCTCCTCCTCATGACAGGGTGAATCTTAGCTCCATTTGTGGTAGATTTAATGTTCAGCTGGTGTTGCCCATGATGAACTGAGCCCATTAACTCTGGTGACTTTCTGCATTCTTCTTGGTGACCTTTATGAGCAGCAGGTGCTGTTGTCACCATTCCTTCCAGTTTTAGGGCAGGATTAATCATGCAAGGAGTGGGCAGAGTACACAGTGAGCGTTTGGCTCTAGAATTAATCCACCAGCCAAGCTGTTGTTGAGTGTGTTGTGCCAGTGTCTGGCCTCTAATCACAGTCCTCTCAGGCCCTCCTTGCCATCCCACTATGCTCCTTGGAAGGCTGATAGTATGTTCAGAATAAGTAATGAAGATTCAGCAATCTCAGGTAAAGTAAGCAGAGGTGCATAAGCAACATGGATTGAAAGTACAGTGGTCCCCCGTCTTACGAATCCCCCGGGTTACAAAAACCCCGGGATCCGAAACCGGCGGCACCGCTAACGTATCCCCCGGGATCCGAAAGATCCCCCGGGATACGAAAAAACCCCGTGCGGCCCCTTTAAATCGGCCACGCGGTCCGTTGCGAATAGCGGTCCCCCGGGAAACGAAAGCTTCCGGGTTACGAAGGTAATCCCGGAACGGATTACCTTCGTAACCCGGGGGACGACTGTATTGTAGAATTAAGGTGTGTCTACAAAACATACGCCTTCTTATACTTCTAGTTACTATGAATGTAAGGTTGTGGTAACTTGCGTGGTCTGTGCCCTCAGCACTCTGGTTCAGTTTATTTTTTTGGTCAGACTGCAGTTCTATGGAGGAATGTACTGCCCCAAGGCTGTTTTTGTTGGCCTCAGCCCCTCCAGATTCCCTGGACCTTCTTTTTCTGGAGAAAATAAAAGGTGAATTGCCTATCTTGGAAACTGACATTTTGTCAAGGATGATGGGAGTTGCAGCTTGTCTTATACTTGCTTGAACTCACCACCTTGTTATGCAGCGGAACAGACCAGCTTTGATCTGTGGTTGTTGCTTCTTCCAAGCATGCAGAGCTTCTGAGATTAGGCTGAAGACCTTGACAAACTCTTTCAGCCTTCTCACTCCTCTCTGAGAGATGTCTCCAAACGTCTCCTTGGATCTGGTAGCAATTGTATCTTCTCTCTCACAAGATTCCAGGCAACACAGTAAACTTGTATAAAAGATCTACTTTATTTAACTATATACACTAAATGCCCTTCACCATACAATCTTTGCTATATAACTCTATACAATGCTCAGTTCAACTATTCTCCACTATACTCTACTCCAAACTACTCCACACTACTCCAAAACACATTGGTATAGAGTGTAATCATTTATAGTCACTTGTGGATGTTTTACACATTCTGATTGGCTCACAATGTTCATCCCATACTTAAGTCCAACCCAAGTATTTCATCATACTGTCTTGTACCTTAATTGACTCTCAGGTGTTGCTAATATGTATCTTGTCATTTATCCTTGGCATATGTCCTTGGCTCTCAGGACTTCTAAATTACATTATCCTTTTCACCCGTGTAACTTCTCAATTGCTTTTGCTTAGTCATTTTGACTTTCACATACATATTTGATTTCTACTGTATGTCCCATGTTGCATTTTCCTTAACACATTTTGCCTCTTAAATAGATTGCCCTGTTTAAACATTTTTAAAAAGGCAATTTTTCAGAACCAGAAGTTGACTTCCAGCTGCTCCTTCATTTGTTTGTTTGGTATTATTGTAGCTCATATCTCACACATACACCCCTCTAGACTCCAAGGACAGACAAGTGAGCTGCAGACCACCATACTTACCTCTTGTTTTCAACATACTTGTTAGGTTGGCAGCTATCCAGTTTCTCCAAAACTCAGGCTGAGAAACAGTACCTTATCTTTGGCTTTGCGAGAAGCCCTATCTTTGAGTACAGTTCTTCATCCCCACTGGATTATAGAAGCTCTTGAAATCATTTTGAAAATGATTTGTTTATGTTCCAAAGGAAGTTTGTTTGCCTTGATTATGTTTGAGGGAGAGGAAGGGATAGGGGTTGTTGTAATGGTAATTAAAAATACTTGAAAACAGAGTAGATAATAATTTATCATTTATGTAGCAATTTGCATATATGTGTTACCTTGAGATGCATACAATGTGAAATAAAAGACACACTTTAAATTAAAATGTTGTTTATCTCCAATACACAATGTTGGTATAGATCTGGAGCAGGGAACCAGTGACACTCCCCCCCAGGTTAACATATTGTTGAACTACAACTCCCATCATCTAGCACCATTAGCTGGGTTGGCTGAGGCTGGTGGGGAGTGGAATCAGCAACATTTGAAGCTGTTCAACAGTGGAACACATACCCTTGGAGTGTGGTGAAGTCTCCTTCTTTGGAGGTTTTTAAACAGAGACTGGATGTCCATCTGTTGGGGATGCTTTGATTGTGAGTTCCTGCATGACAGGGGGTTGGGCTGGATGGTCCTTGAAGTCTCTTCCAACTCTGTGTTTCTATGAAGGATCCCATGGTTTTAGCACTGGAATAGTTGTTCCATTTTGTACTTTCTGAATTGATGACTAACCCGAAAAACAAGGTCATCATAAATAGAAGAGCAGTAGGAAGGTCTTGAATCTCTTTCCCTCCTTCTCCAAGAGCCCAGTGCCGATGGAGAAAACATTGAGATCAACCTGTTTTGTTTTTTGTTTTTCATTTCGGGGTGGGGGTTAGGTATGCATTAAAAGGTACTTCTTGCAGTAAGGCAGCTCTAAGCCACCCTTCCTGTAGCTGGCTGCACATCATTCTCCTTGCCTCTGACCAATACTGTTTCTGTCTTTCCTAACAATCCAGGTTATCTTTGGAAAATCGAGTTGCAGTGAATTTGCAAAAGAGGCCTACACGGCTGTTGTGTACCATAACAAGTGAGTGTAAAGCTACTAGAACAGTGGGACCAGATACTTATTGAGAGGGAGGAGGGGGGGAAGCTGATTGGCTGGTCAGGATATTAGATGCTCTTGATTAGACAACAGGCCTCCCTATGATCAGAGATCTTCCATACGGTCCTCTTACTGTGACAGACCTGGCCCCTAGGGAAAAGGAAAATGCATTTTTCATCACATGAAAGAAAAAATTTAGTAGCATGAGCTTTTGAAGACTTCAGCCTGCTTCCTCAGGTGCATGTTCTGAGGAATCTGAGGAAGTAGGCTGAAGTCTACAAAAGCTCATGCTACCAACTTCTTTCTTTGAGTTAGTCTCAATGATGCTAAAGATCCCTTTGCATACTGATTTTCCAGACTGATATGGCTATACTTTTCGATTTTTTATTACAGTTTGTCATCTCTGAGGCTGGGGTGCTTGTCTAGCCAGTTGTAGTTTTCAGCAGGCTAATACAATGTCCTTCACCCCATCTCCAGGTCTCCTGAGTTCTATGAAGAGTTCAAGCTAAAGATCCCAGCCAACCTGACAGACAACCACCACTTACTCTTCACCTTTTATCATATCAGTTGTCAGCAGAAGCAGAACACACCTCTGGAGACCCCTGTGGGCTACACAGTGAGCAAGATGCAGAACTGGCTGAGATGTGCATCTCAGAAGCTGAGAGAATGCTTTTCTTGCAGAATAGACCCTGTTCAAATCTCTGTGTCTCCCATGAGGGAGGGTTTCAGGTCACAGAAATGGGAGGCCCTTTGTCTTAAGACCTTGAAAAGCAGTTGCTGCTTAACTGAGGCTATGCTGGACAAGTGCATGAATTCACCTGTAGCCTGACACTGTTTAAAGTCATATGTTCAGTTTGCTCATTGGTGCCCCTTACTTTGAATTCCCTTCCACCTCCTGTCAGGATCATTAGTTATATTTGCTTGCTTTGCCAGGACCAGCTACCTCAAGTATTGAAGACAGAAATGCAGATTAATAGCAACAAATTCCTCTCTTCTGTGATAAATATTTGCTCTTTCTTTCTCAATAAAATTGACACAAGGAACAGGAAGGGAGGGTGAATTGGTGTGAAGGGGTGACAGGCCTCACTCTGGTCTTCTTTATTTTCTCTCTCTAGTGGATCCCCCTCATGCAACACGGCCGGCTAAGGACAGGCCAGTTTTGTCTGCCTGTATCAGTGGACAAGCCTCCACCCAGCTATTCAGTACTCACCCCTGATGTAAGTTGTGACTCATGTTTGCTTTTAGGATGGTGAATACCGAGTCTTATGAAAAGCTTCTTCTTGCTTGGTTTATATTCTGTATGTTCCATTGAATTTGATACTCTTTGTATAAAGAATATATGCAGTGCCTTGGAACCCAGTTTCTGCTATGTGGGAGGTATCTGAATTTCTCCTGACTGAAAAGATAACCAGTGATGCCTAGCTATGACCAAAGCTAGCATCTGGTTTTTCTTGCAATGAACTTTTCATATACATTTTATAACTGCAGATTTCCTCCACTGTGGTACAGGTACAGCTACCTGGAATGAAGTGGGTAGATAATCACAAGGGTGTCTTCAACGTGGAAGTACTGGCAGTCTCTTCTGTCCACACTCAGGTAAGAGGAGAGGAAGAAGGAGCCAAGGCTTGGGTTCAGTTGAGTGGTCTTGGGGTGACCTTTGCTCCTTTTATGAGCCATGATCTCTGCAGGCGTTGAACTTATGCATGAAGAAGACCTTTAGCTTCCCTTTAAGCATCATACAAGTACAAAGGCCTTCATTCCCTCCCCCCCATATAATATTTTTCAAATTCCTAAATTTGTTCTTTTCTTTCATAGCCAATAAAATCAAACAACACACCCTTGAAAAAAAATAAGGTTTTCTTGGGTACTCTAATACACCCCAAAAATGTGTGATGGGAGACCATGCTACTGAAGTATATGGAGCATAGGATGCTGAACTGGACTCACTTTGGGATTTCTTTCCTAATTTGTTGTAACAAGAATCTTAAGTCCCCCAAGGAAATCAGATTGAGGAGATCCTGTACTTCCCTTAATGTGTGGAGTATCATCTGATGGTTGAAATAGATCAGTGACACTGAGCGCTTAAGAAGGGCTGAGAACACTGGGTTACAGCTTAGCCTCCTTGATTCCCATTTTTTGAGAAAGGTGGGATATAAATCCAATAAATAAATATCCTAAAATAAGTAAATTTGCTCATCCTTTGCCCTTGCAGGACCCATTCCTGGACAAATTCTTCACTTTGATCCATGTGCTTGAAGAATACACCTTCCCCTTTCGGCTGAAAGATGTTATCCTGACAGAAAACAACATGGAATCAGAGTTGAAATCTAGTGTGGGCAATCTACGAGTGGCTAGCCTAGAGACCCTTGTTGCCTTTAGTCACCAGATCCTCAACAAGCTGATCCAGCTAATTGTATATCCACCAGTCATTTCGGGACAGATTGGTGAGTCTCACAGCCAGTTATCTTTGACACTGCCTCCACATGTATTCTTGGGTGCTTTTGCTTAGCCTCCTGGCTGTTTCACAAACTGAACCTGAGATTGCATCATTGACATAAACAATATGATAGAAAGGGACAGGCCCTAGTAGATCACACTTTGGAGAGAGTGTAAGAATAAGTAAACAAAGAATGAGAGGGAATCCTGGGTTCTGTCTGGCTGTAAAGTGGAAGGGTGTGTATGTGAAGTGAATCAACATGCAGGCAGAGAAAAACTAGGAAGAACTCTTGTTTCACATGTAATTTAGATTGTGATCCATAGACTAGTCCCTTTTTCTCTGTATGTTTGTGCATACATGGTGATATGATAGGAATTCCAACAGTCAGTCAGGTATGCTTTGCTCTTTGATCAAAACAGTGTGTCAGTCTTTCTTGCTTCTTTTCTTGCATTGCCTGCTGCTTGTGTGACTTTGTTTAGGTTGACAACCAGAAAGCAGGAGGGAGGGATCTCAACAATAAAAGGAAGAAAAATACCAAATATAGGTAGAAGAAAGAGCCACTGAAATAAATGCTAAATAAGTTGGAAACAAATGGGTTCTTGAACAGATCAGACCAGGTTCTCTTTGGAAGCAAAGATGATCAAGTTGAGACTATTGTAATTTGGCCACATAGTGAGAAGGCACAGATCACTAGGAAAAATAATAATGCTAGGAGAGGTAGAGGGTAGAAGACAGAGATGAAGACCATAGACCATATGGATAGACTCAATCAGGAGGGTTGTGGGCAATGGCTTGCAGGCTCTGGGCAAGGCAGTGGAGGATAGGGATTCTTGGACATGTCTCATCCATAGAGTCGCCATGGACTTGAAAGCACACAACAACATTTTTTTTACGTGTCAAACAGGGAAGGGAAGGGATATATGTATACAAAAACAAATATTACTTAAGAGTGCATTATGGTGACTTTGGTCTCACACACACACACACACATCATATATTTAGTCCTTTTTCTTTCTGTGCTGAAGTAGGTTCATACCTCTGCTCTTTTCTCTCTTTGGCTCTTTTCAGTGAACTTGGGTCGTGCTGCCTTTGAGGCCATTGCTGTAATGGTGAACCAGATCCACAAGAGCTTAGAGAACAGCCAAGACCAACATGGCCGCAACCATCTGTTGACCTCTTACATCTTCTACGTTTTCCGTTTGCCGGTGGCAGAGCCAAGCTTGCCAGGTAGTGCTTTGTTCAGGAGAAGGAATAGGGCTGAGTGCCTTCATGTTAAACTGTGTGCCTTCCCCCCTGATCTATAAGCTACATAGTTTTCAGTCATGTTCAAAGAATCCATTATAAATAGCCAGCATGGTGTAGTGGTTTGAACATTGGACTGTGATTCTAGAGGCCAGGGTTTGAATCACTGTTTGGCCATGGAAATCCACTGTATGACCTTGGGCAAGTCACACTCACTCAGCCTCAGAAGAATGCAAAGGCAACACGTCTCTGAACAAAATTTGCCAAGAAACCACCATAATAGGGGTTGCTTTAGGATCACCATAAGTTGGGAATGACTTGAAAGCACACAACAAGAACATAACCACAGAAATGAAGGTGTTTTCTCCTTATGCTAATAGCTCCATCTGTATTAGTGAATACTAATTCATTTGATAGGTAAAATATGGACACTTTATAATATTATTGTTGAAGAACAATTCACCATTCGTTACTAGTTAAGGACTAGTTGCTTAAAAGCAAAATAGATTGTGATGAGAGCTTGTCACTTGCCACATTTGGCAATGGGATGAATTACATGTATTGTCACATTGTTAAAAACTGAGTTCAGAAGCTGAATGCTTGCTTCAGGTTTGGACTAAAATAGAAGGCAATGAAAATTCTTGGGAATTTTTGATAGAAAGAGAAGGAGGAGGGTTTTTTTTAAAAAAAATCAGCAATTAGTAAGAAATAATTTGAGAGTGATTAGCAAATGCCACCTGAAATTTTGAAATTTTCTGAGAAAACGAGATGAGCTTCTGCTGGGGGGCATCATAGCTGTGCTTTTGTCCATGGAAGCAGGTCTGCTGAAGTCTCTTGACCATATAAATTAGAAAAGTCTTAAACTTTATCCTGTCTTGCCACCCCCTCTCACCCCTAGTTTTATCTAGCTAAGGTTGGGAGTTTATTACTGTAATTTTGTTAATCTTTTTTTCCTCTCACTTCTTGGCCTGGTGCCAAGAGCAAGAAGCACAGATTAGGTCTGATGCCTAAGAACAAGGCAGATGGATAGGAACTGGCTCTGTACTCCTTTATGGTCTGTCAGAGTTTCTTCTTAAAAGAAAGCTATAGTCACATCCTTCAGGGACAGTCCCTTTTCTGCAGCACTTGTCAGAGGCCACCAATCTAACGCTCTTCCCTTTCTCTCATGGGGTGCAGTGGTTCTGTCCCATGGGAAAGATAGTGACAATGGAAATTGAGACCAGAAAAATAGGTGAAACTGGAGAAAAAGACACAGGCATTGCAATCCAGCCCAAAGATAACCCAGCTGTAGTGTGTAAGGAAGAAGCAAAAGTATATTGGGCTGACTTCTTTACATCTGCTGATCTAAGAGGTCAGCTGTCAGAGAGATCTGCTGGCACAACTGCTGTCCTAAATGGTCTAAGCCAGCAGAAAAGTCAGGGTGAGAGGGTGGGTTATGGAAGAGGGCAGAGAGAGAGGAGCTGAGTTGTGCCAGATCCACACCTTCCCAATACAGCCACAATGCTGGCACAAAGGCCAGGTCCAGGGGAGTCCTAAGTAATTTCCAACACTACTAGGGTGGAAATGTTTTGAATTCCGTGAAGCTTCAACTGGGGCTAGGCATTGTTGCCGCTGGCTATCCTGGCTAGTTAGGACTGCACTGTAATTTTTTGATGCCCGCTGATGCCCACAGAGAGGCAGTATGCAAGAAAGAAAGATATTTCCAAACAAAAATATGATTATCCAACTAAAGCAAGCAAATAATATGGTATAGTATACATTTGGATCATAGAGGAAAATTATGAAGGACTGAAAAGAATTAAAACTAGCGTTAACAGGAGGAAACAAGTATGGGAGTATTCCTGTAATATGTCCCAGCCAGAGCACATCTTGTATCTGAGCAAAAGGAGACTTTACTTTAAATGTTCCATTTCAACAGAGTGAAAGTTATTCAACAATAGCATTTGGAGACTAAGGTGGAAATGTGATGATAGTATGCTTTGTTCTCAAGGCCATAGGGATTCACAGGGTGTTAATGACTATGTACATTTTCAGTGCATCCCACTATATTCTTATCTCTCTGTATCTGTGTGTTTTACAGAGCCTGGAATGCCACCCCAGAGTGGCCCCATCCAATATGCCACCTTGTCTCGCACAACTGGCCGTCCTGTCAGCCTTAATCTCTCTCGTTCCAAAAGCATCAGCAATAGCAACCCTGACCTGACCACCACACCAAACTCCCCAGATGAGGAAGTGCAGAAGATCATAAGCAGCAAGGTAAGCCTGTCTGAAGAATGTGAAGCTGAAGTCTCTTGAGCCTCTTCTTGATAATGTTCCATTTCTCTAGTGGCCAAACCACCTGCTACAATCCCTATTGACAATGGGAGCAACATAAAAGATTATGCCCAAAACATATTTTTCATTACCTGTGCCATATGTACCTCAGTACCCTCAAAAAGGAGCTGTGTAGAAAATGGAGAAATCCTGGGACAAGCACCTCATGGGTGAATGAACTGAAGAAGTATAGGCAATGCAGGGAACAAGCTTTATCAGATTCTCACCTTTGTGAAATACATATTATCCTATAATGTGTACACATTTACTAAACACTGATCCATATACATTTTTCTTAGGGGAAGAATGGCAAAACAAAATAGGAAACTTCTGTTCCATGCCAAATTTGGTGCTACCAGGTTGACCCATGTGACTAGTGGGACCTTGGAATGAGGTCTTACTACTTATAAAAATCCCTCCACCAGGCCTTGCACCCTCCAAAGAGAAGAGGCAGGAGAGCAACTAAGCTTGGGCCTTTAAGCCAGAGCTCAGTCATTTCACACTTGCCTTCACTCACTGTTTTCAAGTAGGAAGCGGAAAGGAGAAGTTAATTCTGGTACACACTCAGCAGGCACTTTGAGGAGCCAGGATTCAAAGTCAGCCGCTTTCTTGAAATGCTGGCTAAATTTGCTCCACTAATCCCATATTTTCCTTGAAGGCAAAGGAGTAGTGAAGTTGTCTGCCCCAGATTAGAGAAGTCTCAGCCAGCATTTCACCCAGAGATGTGCTAACATCAGAGACATGGGCCTGCCACCTAATGTCACCTGGCCTGCAAGAAATGGTTTCCAAAGGGGGTGGTGTCTGACTCCCTAATCTTGTTTTAAGGACATCTTCTGATATAGTATTTGGCTTCCAGGAAATAATCTTCCTATTGTTTTTCTTTATGTTCTTCCTCATTTTTTCCAGATATTTAAAAGGGCTAAGAATTTCATAAAAATTAGAACAGTAATATTTCTAAATAGTTTTCATTTAAAATCAAATAGTATCATTTTAAGAAAAAAAAATCAGCAGCATTATTAAAACTAATAAATCTGTTCCAACATCTTACTTTAGCCCAGGTTACATGCTGTGTGAAAGAGAGAGAGAGAGAGGCTCATGCCTTAATGAAGAGATAGGCAATTACCTCCCATCATCCATGGCCAGTATAAACAGTTCCAAAAGAATTTGGAGGACCACAGTTGCTCTCGCCCCCCCCCGCCCATGTCCTAAAGAAAAAAAGGAATTAGGTGTACCAATTATCTATTTCACGAAACTAAGCCTTTAGGGCAACCAGAGAAAAAAGCCTAATTTGGCTTGTAGTTATCAGTACATGTGGGTTATTTACTTACCTGTATAACTTTTCTCTGTGTATGACTTATTCAGAATCTTTCTCATAGGATGACACCCAGAAAACTAGCTCTAACAGAATACTTCCACGTGAGTATAGTTAGCAAGCTCATTTGAAAAAGTCATCCTGTGAGCATAATAATGTTAAGAGATCTGCCAAGAAGATGCTACTCATATGGTCCAGCATTATTGAAAGAAGCTCAGTTTTGTGGCATTGTGTCAGCTACAGAAGAATTGTTTTGTTTGCTCCAGATACAACTCATCAGTCTTAGTGTGATAGGGAGATCAGCAGTCTAGTTTAACATGGTGTTAACATGGTGTCTTCTGATCTTCATTTGTGATTGAACAGAATTTGGAAGACTAGAATGCACCACGTATTGTTAATGAGTAATATGAAAAGAAATACTTTTAATTGTACTTTGAAGCCCATCTGGCAATGAAAGTTCTCTAGGCAGTATTCAAAGCATTTAAAAATATAAAGTGCAAACCATAAACAATCATTAAATACAACACATGATAAAATAGAAATACTACACCAAAAACAGAAATAACACACACAGAGAGAGTACAATAAGCAAGGTGGATCCTGGAAGCAAAGACCTTATGGCTAATGCCCATGCATTGTCTTCTTGGACCCTAACAAACCTGTGCCAGCCTCTTCCTAATCATCCTATGTTTTTTTGCCTGCTGTAGATCTGCTCTTTTGCACAGTGATGAGTACTATAAAATCAGGCAGCTCTTTCTTCTCCCTGAGCATTAGGGATGGCAGGCAAATGTCAAAGCACAGCATGGTGTATTTCTAGCTTCCATGATGTTGTGTTACAAGGGAAATAAGAACTAAAACAATCCTAAGCAATCGTAACAAATGGTTGTTTTTCTGAAGCAACTTCTTCAAGTCCTGGATTTTGTTTCAGTAGTTTAAAGAAGAAGAAGAAAAAAATCTGGTCACCTTTAGTAGCAGTGTTGTTTCAGGGAGTTGTTATCAAATAGTGAGCTGTGCTGGGAATAAAACCTCTCTGACAAACACATAACAGCTTAGCAAATATGGAGTGCTTCTTGGAGGTACTTCTGTGACTCTTTTCAGGAGGCAGGTATTCAGTGCATCTGTCCAGAAGTATAAGGTAAGGCCCATCCTTGTGTGTATTCTATGCCCAGTTCTCTACTGCCATTCCTGTGTCAGTCTCTTCATTTGTTTTCCTGAACCTGCCCTAAAGCCAGTACTGCATTCTGGGATCTGAAAATGATTTGAGCCCTCGTCACCAGAACATTTTGTGATTGTGGGAAACCCGGCCCAAAAACCCCAAGATGCTCTATGTGCTTTGATGTTTTACAACAAAAGACAATCTTTAAATCAAATTGAGCCCTGCTACTAAAGTTCCCTCTCCTTTGCCTTGCAGCCACCCTATCACCAAAGCTTGAGTCATTCCCTCCTCCTGAGCAGCAGTGGTGGTGGCTTTTCTGGAGGAATTGGGTCCTTTTGCTCTGATCGATGGTTTGATTGTTTTTTCCCCCTTTCATACTCTTCTTTTGCATACTGCCTAGGGGATCGACCGCTCTCACTCCTGGGTCAACTCAGCTTATGCCCCAGGAGGCCCAAAGTCTGTGCTTCGCAGGAATCATCCGAACTCCAGCACGGACCTAAAGCAGGTGCCTTTCCTCTCCTAACCTTGAGCTTGGAGCTTCTCTTCCCTCATTGACTTTGCTTGCCAGAGGGCAGCTGCAAGAGCAGCCAGATTAAGGTTAAAGAATAATGTTTCCTTAAAGGCTGGACTGGCTAGCTGTTGAGCACAGCAGTTGGGTTCAAGGACATTTTCATGGCATGGTAGCTTTTCTGCATGACTGACTTTTAAATCTTTGCCACATTCTCTTTTGCCACTGGGAAAGAATTATTTATATTTTAGTTTTTAGAGTAGCAGATCTGTCTTCTAGAATAATCCCGCAGTAGCAGGAAGTGGCATAATGTAGTGTTCTCTATCATAGGACATAGATATTTTAATTATGGAAGTGTTCAGGTCTGTCATTATCAGGGAAAGGGATTGGGTTGCAAAAGTCTGTGCAAGGTCTTATTTACTTTCCTTATGCAACTAATAGTCTTTTGGCAGTGAACAAAAACATTTTTAAAAATGGAAAGGTTACAATATGTGTTTCCTGAATGCTATAGGATGGTAGATCACTTGGGGCTAGTGGAATACCCCCCAATTTCCTCAGGGCATGGCTTGGAGAGTGGGCAGCATCAGTCTCATAACTGCCATGTCCTAATCATGGCTATTTTTGTGTCCTCTCTAAGCCCAAGTGCCCTTCCAAGTCAATGTTTGGAGCCTTTGGTCCTTCGAATATTTTGGTCTACAACTCCTATCAACCTCATCCAGCATGGCCATTGAAAAGGAATGGTGGGACATTGTACTTCCAAATGTCTGGAGGAACAAAAGTTTGTCACCCTTGCTCTGCATGAAACTCTGATGAAATATTCTTACATATTGTGCACACTTATTTACCACTTTTCATCTTAAATAGTCATCAGATTGTCATGCAAAGAAGATGGTATGTTAATTAGCAAGAGCTAATGTTAACTACTTCTCAGCAGCCTCTGAATAGATGGCTGTTTAAACTATTGGGCAATTCTTCTGCTTTTTTGTAAGGTAGTTGGGTGCCAGGAGCCACTGGCACTCTCTTCACCTTTAGGTTTGACTTTCACAATAGATCACTACTGGCAGGATTTTTTGCACTGCAGACCAGAGTGTCTAGTTGGACTGTCTGAAGGCAGAAATCATGGAGGAAGACAACAGATGAATCAGAACAAGGAGAAAAGGCCCTGGGTTAGTTTGCAGGCCTTATTCTTTTCCAAGCAGCAGTCAAATTAATGAAGCAATGTTTCTGCCTCTGAGCTGCCAAGAAATGAAAAAGAGGTTGAGAAGTAGTCAATTACAGGGCCCATGGAATGTGGAGAATCTTGCGTTCACATTATCGTGCCTGGTTGGCCTTGGGCTAGCGATAATTTCTGGATTTAAGCTATATCAGAAGGTGATTGTGGGAATCCAACAGGAATATTGTGAATGAAGGTTGGGATAAAAACTGTGATAGACATTTTTGAAAAGGCAGGGAAGAAAACACAACCCAGAAGAATGCACAGGGAGGCCATTGAAATCCATAAACACCTGGAAAATTTCAACAGGAAAGAGGAAACCCTGTTAGTAAACAAGGCTTGGCTCCCAGCTCTGAAGGACAGAAAGGTCAAGACTCAACCTATGCAAATGAGAAACAGCCTAAGGCCAGGGGATTCCCAGCAGACAATGAGCACCAGTTATCAGATACTAACCCTTGTTTGCATATCCTCCCACCCTGAGGACTGCCATTAGCAACAGAACAATACATTTGCAAATTACTCCTTCCTTCCCAGGGTCACATAGGATATATATCTCCAATCCTTTTCCAGGCTATCATTCTCTGAAGATGCCAGCCACAGATGTTGGCGAAACGTCAGAAAGGAACTCTTCTAGAACATGGCCACATAGCCCGAAAGCTCCACAAAAAACTATGGATGCCGACCATGAAAGCCTTCAACTCCCTATGCTGTCTTTCAATAGAACTTGGCAACAGTGCCATCTGCTGGCACCTGTGAGGGTTGCAAGTAATCACCTTGTCTAAATAATAGGGGACACACCCACCCTGTTGTTGTTGTTGTTAATTTCTTTCCCACCTCTCCTCAAGGCTCTGGACTCCTTGGAGGCTTCACCTATCCATTTTTATGAAAGTGACCTTCCTATTACTTCCTGTTTTCATAAAAGTATTAATTGGGGTCCAAACCAGCAGAGATGGTGGGAAGAATAGCATTTCAGTGGAGAACTGTATATCCAGGAAAGGTCTTGAAGCATGATTCTCTTTCCTGGCAATAGAGGATTCAGAAAGAGACTGGGGTGCACGTAAGAGGCCCTCCCAGGCCATGGAATTTCCACTCCAATGTAAATAGTTAACAGCCATGTTTTTAAATAAGCATGGTTTTATTTAAATCTAAAATGAAAGTGTGTACTTCCTGCGTGTGCCCTGCAGAATATAGGCAGCCCCCATGGGTTTGAGTGGCTTTTTCATTACTGAGCTGGACAGTAGTGCAGCACAGAAGAGGTGGGCAGGAATATTGGTCTTGCATCCTCCACTTCTCCAGATGTGCACTAAATGCTCACCCTGTCCTTGCCAGTATCACTAGCTGCTCATTGCTGAGGTGTATAATTTTCTTGACTGTGCTTCTTCTTTGTGCAATGCCTAGTCCTTTGCTCTCATTGATCTGCATGCATGCATTTGGGCATGGAGCTCTAGCACTGTGGATCTGCAAGTCTGAAGTGTGCATCTGGTTCATCTGGTCTGCTTTCACATGAGGCTGATGGCTGGATGACAAGTCAATGTTCATATGTTTGAGCTGTTCACAGTGTGTCACATATGTTTTTCCAATAGTCCTTAAAACAATCCTGTGAGTTAGGCTAGTATTATCATTCCCGTAGTGCAAGTTGGGGTTGAGATTGATAAAACTCCTTTGTCATAGCCTTCACTTTGCTAGCCTTCCTACTGTCAGGTCACCTCCATCCCATGGCTGGTATGCACTGTTTATTTATTTTTGAATAAAACAGTCAGGGTTGCACACACAGGTGGGTACAGTTAATCCCAGTAGTAATACAGGTAATCCCAGTTAAACCCAAACAACTATGGGTGTATCTACACTGTAGAAATAATGGAGTTTGACACCATTTAAAGTGCTGTAGTGCCATCCGGTGGAATCCTAGGATATGTACTTTTACAAGATCATTAGCCTTCTCTGCCAAAGGCCCTTATCAGAAGAGGGTTTTGGCAGCCCCAATCCAGAGTCACTCTGCATCCATCCAAGTGAACTCACATGAATGTGCATTGAATTATCAACGTGAATTCTGTTACTATGAAACCATTCCAAAGCCAATCCAAAGTCAATCCAAAGTCACCCCAGAATTCAGTGAATGCGCATTAAATTATCACACATGAATGCTGTTATTATGAAGCCATTCCAAAGCCAATCCAAAGTCACTGCAGAATTCAGTGAATTCAGTAACAACCAAATTCACAGAAATCAGTTCCAAGGTCACTTCAGATTCAATCCAAATTGGTCTGGTGTGATAAGGTCCATAGACATCTAGTGCTTTACAAAACTACAAATGCCAGGATGGTGTAGGATGGAATCACGGCAATTAAAGAGGTGTCAAACTGCATTATTTCTACAGTGTATATGTACCCTATGATTAGTTGACAGTGGTGTAGCAAATCAAGATAATCTTAAACGATCGAATATGAAATTGGTTGATTGCAATAAACAGTTGAGACTGATAGGATCAGAGGGTTTGGACATAATGTTAACAGCCACTAATTGGAAGTGGAAGCAAATGCCCAAGGCCTATGCACAGATCATTACACCATCCTTTGAGCATTACTTCTGAACCGAGCCTGTGTGTAATAGCATGCTTCTGATGCTGGCAGGGAAGCAAAGATGGTTTTATCTCCCCCTCGCCCCCATCATAGATATCTGAACAATAGATTTGGGGCTGTTCTGGCGGAATAAAAACAAGTAGCACTTTCTACTTTACAATGCCTTTGCCGGCTTAACCTCTCCAGGTGGATAAACTCTGCCTTAGCTCTTTTGCCCCCTGTTCACATTGGCCTTAAAATCCAGGTTGGGGAAAGAACTGGGGCATAGCGTCTACAGGACGCATGCCCCGGCTCTGCCCCCAGGGCGGCATAATGCTGTGCATCACACCGCATGGTCTTGCAGCATCATGGCGCTCCTCCAGTGTTGCATCCATACCACGCAGTGCAGAAGGAGCACCATAAAGATGTGCTGCTGTGACTATCACTCACTTTCCAGGGCGCAAAAAGGAGCAGCTGGAGGTGCCTGCAGGCCGCCCCTTTGTCTTCTTTGTTGGAGGCAAGCTCTTCAGTCAACCCCAGGGAATTGTGGAGCCTGAGAGCCAGACATTCTAGCAGAGAGCTAGTTTTCTCCTTCCTATTCTGCAGTGTGGACAACAGTCAGGAAGGGCTCCTGGGTTAGAGGATGGTGCAGTTCAGAGGTGGGAAGAATCTTTCAGGAAAGTTTGAATTTGGAGAGTTGAATGTGGAGTCTGTAGGAATCGAATAAATCAGTACCTCACACTGAAAGAAAAGATGAAGGAAGATATTAAATCTTATGTCCAGCTGGAGCCCATCAGTGTTGTGTAAAACATTCTCGGGTTGTCTTGATCTCCATTGAGTGGCAGCCTTGGAGGTTGGTAACCTGACAGATCCCTTCTAGTTTCCTTGCTTTTTAGCAAAGTACCTTTGGCTTGCAGATTCTGAGCTCTCTCCTTTCAGGTAAGGAACCCAGGCTGGTTTTCTTGAGCTATCACCTCACCTCTCCTTCCATTCTGAGAAATACCCTCTTCACCACCACCGTTTCCTCTTCTTTTCTCTCTTGCTGCTCCTCCTCTTACAGGCTGCAGAGCGAGCACCTAATCGTATCTCCTCCTATCTTGAGGGCTCCACTTTTGCTCCAGTCACCCTGATGAGACCAACGACCAGAAAGGTAGAGAAGGACTGGGAAGTATCCCAGAAATGTTGCCTTAGTAGGCAGACTTCAGCTGTGATATGATGCCTGTTTGGGCAGCTTAGTTGCATTTAACCAGCATTACTTAATTCCCAGCAAATATGCACATGGTATTGGCCTGGTTGCCATTTAGGCCTGCATCTCTGGTGGAAAAAGAAGTGATGCTGGGTATGGGATTTGGTAATAGTGTTGTGTGCTACAAATATAGGACACAAAATACTGTTGGATCTTCAGCATGGCACAGCTCTGGCTAAGCCCCTGGGTGGGACTCAGACCTCCATAACTGAGTACTGCCATGAAGCAAAGTCATCCCACTTGCTGTCATTCTTACTTTGCTTTTCATTTCCACTACTTCAGTGTTAATTGTTGTCAGTGATGTTTCTTATTTCTACCTGGCTAAGCTATTACTTTGATTCTTCCATTCATAATGTTTGGTTCACCAGAATCTTTCTTCCAGTTCTCACCACCTCAAACCAATATTGGCAAATCCATAGTATCTGTAAGGAATAGTTGGATGGACTCAGCTGTCCACTGCTGTTTGCTTTTGATAATGTAAGCAGGGAACTGCTTCTAGATGGCACTTAGATGGGCTGATGGGGTGACGATTGTGAGAAAGCAGATTGGATTTCTTGGATACTTTAGCAGGGATGCTGTGTCCCAAATGATTCGGTGTCCATTGGTAACTTATTTAGTGCTACCTAGATGCGAAAAACTCCCCTAACTCTTAACCAAGAAAAGGTAGAAGTGGGGAATACAGGTTTGGACTGTCTGTTTCTGCATGCCCAGTTGCTCTGGAGTCTAGACTGGACTACTGTAGCTAGATATAATGGTAATGGTTTTTTGAAAACTAAAAAAAGGAAATGTGTGTGCAGACAACTTTGTTCAGGGTGTGCGTGTGTGTTTGCATGTGTGCATGTTTGGGTGTTCCAAACCTCTGCATGCAGAAAGCTTGGAGTAAATCATACCATCATTCTCTCAACAGCTGCATTTATTGTAGGCTTTCCCTCCAAAATCTGGCTGTGCAGATGATTATGCTGAAGAGAGAATGAACATAAGGAAATGTGTTGAATGGCATCTAGTTATACCAGCAGCCTTTATCCATGAAAAATGAGGATGAATTACCTCATGAAAATAAAGAAGGAAAGAAAGTCTTAAGGGTTTTTTTGTGGGTTTTTCGGGATAGATGGTATGTTCTAGAAGAGTTTATTCTTGATGTTTCTCCTGTATCTGTGGCTGGCATCTTCAGAGAAATTTCTCTGAAGACACCAGCCACAGATGCAGGCAAAACGTCAGGAATAAACTCTTCTAGAACGTGGCCACATAGCCCAAACCCCCTCCCCCCAAAAAACTGTGGATGCCAGCCATGAAAGCCTTCAAGTTCTAATTAAGGTTCTTTGGTCCTGTTAACTGAGCTTGTATTCTAAAACCTCGCCCATTACTAGCCATTGCTTAGCTCTCCTGGGTCTATCTACTAGACTACATCAGCATCTTGGGTGGAAAAAGCAAGGAAGGCGGTGCTTTTTTCAACAAGGGGTCATGGATACTGTAAACTGGTTAAGAGTTGTAAAGAATCAAGAGGATAGATGTGGGTTGGGTTGGGTTTTTTTTTGTTTGTTTGGTTTTTTTTTTGTTTTTTTTTTTTTTTGTTTTTTGTTTTTTTTTTTTTTTGTCATTTCCTCTCCCTCTTAGTAACTTGAAAGTACTGGTCACTCCAAAAGCACTAGGCTGTGACTTCAGAACTGGATCTGCTAAGGTGGTTCTGAGTTTTTAGAGGGGGTGTATTGGGCCCCTTCTACCTTTGTAACTCTCTCTCTCTCTCTTGCTGTCTGTGGTCACAGCTGCTTCATGAAGAACTGGCTCTTCAGTGGGTAGTGAGCACCAGCTCTGTGCGAGAGGCTGCATTGCACCAAGCCTGGTTCTTTTTCCAGTTGATGGTATGTTATTTTTTTAACTGCTAACTTAACTAAACTGAATGTCTTGAGATAAAGACTATCCCTGATCTGGTTACTTGCTTATGTGTTATCCCTTTCATACTGTTACTTTGGTGTATAATCTTCAGTTTACTGTTTTGTGCAGTGTCATCACAAACAGAAAGTTTGGGGGGTTGGGGATGTCCCTCAAGCTGTTTGAAGAGGGTGTGTTATTATTGGACCTTGAAACAGTGGTACATGCATTGGTAATCTCTTGCCTTGATTTCTGCAATGCGCTTTACATGGTGCTACCCTTGTACCAAGTTCGGAAGTTTCAATTGGTTCAAAATGTGGCAGCCAGATTGCTCATCAGTTCGTCCAGGTTTGACCACATAACACCTGTTTTAAAATCTCTTCACCGGCTGCCAATTAGCTTCCGGGCGCAATACAAGGTGTTGGTTATTACCTTTAAAGCCCTACATGGCTTGGGTCCAAGTTATGTGTGGGAACACCTCTTCCCACAAAATCCTCCCCAAACTCTCAGAACAATTGGGAAGAATCTATTAGAACATTAATCAACCAGATCTGTAATGACTTCCCAAAGAGCCTTCACTGTGGCTGCTCCGAAATTATGGAATAGTTTTCCGGAAGACATCCTTCTTATTGCCTCCTTGGAAGCATTCAAGAGGGCACTTAAGATGGATCTCTTCTAGCAAGCTTACCCACCTGACCTCATGTAAGAAATACTGTTCCACGTTCTGACAATTGCATAATTCTATTGTATTGCTATATGACAATGAGTTAGTTTTAATGTAATTATCTTTTATTGTATTTTATTGATGTGTTTTTAAATGTATTTTATTGGGCTGTAATCCTGCCTCGATCCAGGAAAATATATTATTATTATTATTATTATTATTATTATTATTATTACTATTATTATTATTACTACTACTACTGCTACTACTACTTGCCCACAATAACTTCGGGACGGAACTGATCCTCAGCTCCACAATGTTACACACTTATTCATGTTAATGTCCACCTCAAATGGGGGATTTTGCCAGTCCTGGCTAACTGTACATGTTGTTTCAGCAGATCCAGATTACAGGCCTCTAGGACATGGGTGTTTTTGGCTGCTCTTGCTGATCCAGGCTGACTTTCTTTTGCCTCTGCTTCCTTCTTCCTACAGGTGAAGAGCATGGCACACCACCTGTTCCTGTGTGACAAGCTAGAGGCACCTCGCAAGCTACGTTTTCCTGGCCGTTTTGTTGATGACATCTCAGCCTTGGTGTGCACTGTCAGTGCTGAAATTGCTAGCCGTTGCCAGAAGGTTTGTAAAGGAACCCTGTGGTACAGTGGTTAAATGTTGCTACTGCAGTCACAACATTGTGAGTTGGATCCTTGCAGGGTTCCAAGGTTGACAAGTACCCAGCTTGTTGGCGGCAATTGGCTTACAGATTGTAAACCATTTACAGAGTGCTGAGTTCACTGATAAGTGGTATAGAAATGTACTTGCTGTTGCTTCCTATAAAGTTTGAGCAAGGCTGCTTTTCAATCTGCATGGGCTAGTGAATATGTTGAGCTATGTCCATAGTAGCCATCCAGCCCTGAGCTAAAGGGTACATTAACTATTGTGATGGATTATAAGGGTGCTACTTTGAGTGTTTCTGTCTGAACGAATAATGAGGGGATGTGTCTTCAGGGGAAACAAGCTACAGATTCCTCTGTTTTTCCCACAAACCATGTGTATAAATAATCACAAGAAGTTTTACATGCTCATATATAATGTGCAGGGTCCTTCAAGTGGCAAAAAGTATACGGAGCATCCTGCACTGTTTCTTCCTTTGGCTCAAATTGCTGTGATTCAAGTTTTGTGTAAAATATAAATTATAAAATAAAATGGTGGGAAAAAGTATCTGTGTAAGTTGATAATTTTGAGCATTTTGCAGTGTAAAAATAATGAGGTGCGGTAGCACTTAATGATAGGTTGCTACATGCCCCAGACTCTACCTACTTAGTCTGCCTACTTAGTCTACCTATCTAGACTGAACTTCTGTAGCCAGATAATGGCTACAGTATTAACATGTTTGCAAACACTGTACAGCTAAGAAGCTTTGAGGTAACATTAAGAAACAATCTGTTTTTAAAAGTTAGTTTTGAAAAATAATCATGTTGCATAACTTCATAAAAATCCAAATTGTGTTAGATACATTTGTTCCCTGCTTAAATTTGTCACCAGAACAGATATGACCCCTCCTGGCACAGTGTGGTGAGACCTTCCTGTTCAAGTCCTATTGGCATGATATGCAAACTGTACCAGAATTTTGTCCCATTTACATTCTGCCTGCCCTGCTTGCAGCTTCCCACTTGCTCACATTGATCGAATCCCTACTTCCACTACCTTGCTCTCTGACCCTATCAAAGACCCATGGAGGGCCTTTAAATGGCCACCTCAAACACATGTTTGATCTTCTTCCTTAGGATGTGGAGCTGGTAGAACGTCTTAACAGCAGCCTGGCCTTCTTCCTCAATGACCTGCTGTCCCTCATGGATCGTGGCTTTGTCTTCAACCTTTTGCGCACCTATTACAAGCAGGTAACATGAGAAAACTGCTGGTGCCCTTTTATGTGGTCAATGTACCTGTGAACAGAGGCTGCCCTGACTGGTACACAGGACTGGGGTTTTCTTTCTGTAGGTTACTGTGGGAAATGGTGTGTACTGCAGGACTCATAACTGAAGACTGAAAAAACATGGATGATTTCTGTTAGAAGCTTAGTAAACAGGCCTGTGGTTGTGGCTTCCTATATTACTTTGTGAAACAGGAGATAGGTGGATGGGCATTTCCTTCACAAAGGTTTCAGGTCCTCTCTCCAGGTCTCCTATTTCTCCTCCTGCTGACCATATGCACGGTTTGCTCTTTAATTGAAACCTATCTTCAGTGTTATTTTCAGAAGAGGAGGAAGTAAGACATATACATAGATGAAAGTTTAGCAATATGAGTACAGTGGTCCCCCGTCTTACGAATCCCCCGGGTTACGAAAACCCTGGGATCCGAAACCGGCGGGATCGCTAACGTATCCCCCGGGATCCAAAAGATCCCCCGGGATACGAAAAAAAACCCCGCGCGGCCCCTTTAAATCGTTCGCTAAAGCGGTCCCCCGGGAAACGAAAGCTTCCGGGTTACGAAAGGTAATCCGGAATGGATTACCTTCGTAACCCGGGGGACGACTGTAAATGCTTTTAAAGAGGGTATTCATGTTAATTAGATTACATTCATACTTGTCTGCAATTGCTGAGTTTGTACCTGCCATGGTCTAGGCCTCAGAGAGAGAGAAGCACCGCTGGACTTGATCCCCTTTCCCACCACCATCCCCTTCTCCTTTTGTGTCATGTTTTTTTAGATTGTAAGCCTAATGCAGGAAACTGTCTAATTAAAAATAATAATTGTAAGCCACTCTGAGAGCCTTTGGGAGTGAAGGGTGGGGTATAAATATCATAAATAAAATAAATAAATAAAATAATGTCATTTCCTAGGACCTAAATACTCTAAAGGCTCCTAAATACCTAAATACTCTAAATACTTAAATACTCTTGTCTGATCTTGGAAGCTAAGCAGAGTCAGTTCTGGTTAGTACTTGGATAGGAGACTACCTATATGGCCAGAAACTTGTGTGAGATTGATGATGGTTTGTGATGTGTCCAGTGAGGGTTTCAGCTGGTGCTTGTGGCATTTGTTGAATATTTGTTTTTGTCTTTCGATATGGTCTGCCGTATCTTTTTCCTGTAGTTGAGGCTGTCACTTTTGTCCCAGTCTTGGGTGTTCACTCCAACTCATAGTGAGTACCACTGGATCCCCCACATATGACTTGGCCAGGTTTCTGGCCACACAGTTACAAACCCATATAGGGCAAATCCTCACTATATCAAGGACTCAGCTCACTTCATAGGAAAAGCCAACAACCTTGAACTTAAACCTGGAGACATACTAATCATCTTTGATGTGGTGTCCTTGTTCACCAAAGTCTCTATAATGGGCACTATTGCACTCATCTGATATATTTTTCCGGAAAACATCACAGCCCTGTTTGAACATTGCCTCACCACAAGCTGCTTTCAGTGGGAAAATGGATTCTATGAGCAGAGAGATGGGGTAGCCATGTGAAGGACTCTGTGACAGCGACCTTTTATATGGAACACTTTGAAAAGCAAGCCCTGGAAACAGCACCAAGCCAAGCCCACAACATGCAGATGACACTTTTACCATTTGGGTCCATGGAGAAAAAGATCTGACTGTGTTTCTGAACCATCTGAACAACATCCACTCTAACATCCAATTCATGATGGAAAAAGAAGAGGAAGGAACATTGCCATTCTTGGATGTCCTGGTCATCCGCAAACCGAATCAATGTTTGGGCCACACAGTATACAGAAAACCTACACACACAGAAAGATACCTATACAAGACCACCAACCATCATCCAGGACAAAAAAGAAGCACAATAAAAGCACTGGTAGACCGGACAAAAAAGATCTGTGAACCCCAATCCTGGAAGATGAATTGAAGCACCTAGACTGGGTTCTACAGGCTAATGGTTATTGCAGCTCAGACATCAGAAGGGCTGGCAGACCTAGAAAAACCCAGAGGAATGAAGACAAAGAACTACCTGAAGGGAAGGTATTTTTATCATATATCAAAGGAGTCACAGACAGAATAGGGAAACCGGTGAGAAAACACAGCCTCCAAATGGTTTACGAACTGACCAAGAAAATCCGGCAAATGCTGCACTCTGTGAAAGACAGGAGAGACCTTCCCACAGCTGTAGGAATTTACCACATACCATGCAGCTGTGGGCAGTTCTACATAGGGATCACCAAATGCAGCATAAAAACAAATCAAGAAACATGAGAGACACTGCAGACTGGGTCAGCCAGAAAAATCAGCAGTATCAGAATATGTTATAAACCATTCTGGGTATAAAATGCTGTTTGAAAACACTGAAATTCTGGACAATGCCAACAATTATCAGGTCAGAATGCACAGTGAAGCCTTTGAAAGCCACAAGGACCTGGACAACTTCAACAGGAAAGAAGAAACCCTTAAAGTTAGCAAAGTTTGGCTACCAGTCCTGAAAGACACTAAAATCAAGATCTGGCAAATTCAAATAAAAGCCACCCAGAGTCAGAGGGGTTTCCCAGCAAACACTGGATTTTCATATCCTCCCACCCTGAGGCTTTGCTATTCAACAACAGAACAATACACAGATTAACATGGAAATCATTTCTTTCAACCCAAGGTCACACAGTATATATATATATATGTGTGTGTGTGTGTGTGTGTGTGTGTATATATCCCACTCACTTCCATGCCAGCATTCTCTGAAGATGCCAGCCACAGATGCTGGTCAGAAACAAACTCTTCTGGAACATGGCTCCATAGCCAAGAAAACCCACAAAAAACTATGGATGCCAGCCATAAAAGCCTTCGACTTCTCACATAGTCCCTTGACTGACATGAATGTCTAGTTGTAACCAACTGTAGGGGGTGGTGCTTATCTCTGTTTCTTAGCTGAAGAGCCAGCGTGTTATCTGAAGACTGCTCTTATGGTCATGTGGCCAGCATGTTTGCACTGAACACTGTTACCTTCCCGCTTAAGTGGTACCTATCTACTTCCATTTGCATGCTTTTGAACTGCTAGGTTGGCAGCAGCTGGGACAAGTGATGGGAGCTCACCCCATCACATGGCACTTGGGCCTCGAACTGCCAACCTGCCAATCTTCAGATCATCAGAACTGGCATCTTAAAACCACCTCTGAGTATCCTTTCCTATGAAATCCATGTGGTCACATTACATCAACAGGCAGCTTGAAGGCACATATAAACATGCAATCTCATTTCTTGCATCTGAAGCTACTCATGTGTGTGTCTTTTCTACAAATAAGACAATTCCATTTCTCAGTGTCAGATTTAATTAAGCCCGCCTCTACTTCAGAGGGGGAAAATCTGGATCACTGTTTTTTTCACCTTGGACACTGCAACTTAAGCCTCGTAGTTCCCTAAATCTGGTAGAAGTCAATTTACACTTTGGATAAGATCAGGTTAGAGCAGACCATGCAACAGTAAATTTTTGGATGATAGTTCCCACTCCCCAAAAAAGAATATATAATAATAATAATAATAATAATAATAATAATATTTATTTCTTACCCGCCCCTCTGTAAAACAATCGAGGCAGGGTACAACAAGGTTAAAAACAGATTACAGATTAAAATAATTCAAGAATTCCATCCCAACCTCCCCCCCCCTTAAAATAGGATTAAATTAGTTAAGTTTAAAATTAAATTACTAACAATAAAAGTACCATACAACATAGTACACAAAACCGCAATGCTGGCCACAGCATGGGTAGCAATAAAATACAGAGCGGGGGGGGGGGGGGGATAAGGAGTTGGGAATTGGCTGAAAGATTTTAGGAGCCAGGTAGATTATACAGTTTCAGGGAAGGCCTGCCGGAAGAGATGCGTCTTTAAGGCTGTTTTAAAACAGTCTAGTGATGTGATGAGACGCATCTCATCCGGCAGGCCATTCCATAGCCTGGGAGCAGAAGCAGAAAAGGCCCTCTGGGAGGTCTGCGCTAACCTAGTCTTCATGGGCTGCAACAGATTTCTCCCAGAGGATCGAAGCGTGCGGGGGGGTTCATATGGGGAGAGGCGGTCCCTGAGATAAGATGGACCCAAGCCATGTAGGGCTTTAAAGGTTAAAACCAACACCTTGTACTGCGCCCGGAAACTAATCGGCAGCCAGTGGAGAGCTTTAAGCACAGGTGTTATGTGCTCTCTCCTAGGTGTACTGCTAACAAGCCTGGCTGCCATATTTTGAACTAGTTGGAGTTTCCGGGTTAGGCACAAGGGTAGCCCCATGTAGAGCGCGTTACAGAAATCCAAGCGTGAGGTTACCAAAGCGTGCACCACTGTTTCCAGGTCCCTCTGATCCAGGTAGGGGCACAGCTGGCGTATCAGCTGAAGCTGATAACAGGCACTCCTAACTACCGCATTCACCTGACTAGTCATGTGAAGCGACGAGTCAAGGAGCACCCCCAGACTGCGAACAGGGTCCTTCGAGGAGAGTGTGACTCCATCTAGGACCGGAAGATGTATTCCCAAACCTGGTTTCTGGCCTGTAACAGCTAGTACCTCCGTTTTGTCTGGATTGAGTTTCAGCCTGTTTTTCCTCATCCAATCCATTACCACTGCAAGGCAGTCATTAAGAGGAGAGACGCCATCTGAAGTCCGAACTGACGATCTGGTCATGGAGAGGTATATCTGAGTGTCATCAGCGTACTGAAGACACTGAGCTCCATGCCTCCGAATGATCTCACCCAGCGGCTTCATGTAGACATTAAATAGCATCGGGGACAGAATGGCGCCCTGAGGGACGCTGCAGTTAAGCTCAATCTTGGAGGATCAACTGTCCCCGAGCCTCACCCTTTGAGATCTCCCAGAGAGAAAGGACCGGAGCCACCGGAGTGCGGTGCCCCTGATCCCCAACTCCCTCAGTCGACTCAAGAGGATGGAGTGATCTACAGTATCAAAAGCCGCCGAGAGATCCAAGAGCACCAGCAGGGTCACACTACCCCTGTCGATACTCAGGCGGAGGTCATCGGTCAGAGCGACCATGGCAGTCTCCACTCCTTGTCCTGTCCTGAAGCTGGTTTGAAATGGATCGAGATAATCGGTTTCATCCAAGACAACCTGAAGTTGAGAGGCAACTGCTCTCTCGATCACCTTGCTCAAAAAAGGGAGCAAGGACACTGGTCTATAGTTTTTCCTGTCCAGGGGGTCAAGAGAAGGCTTCTTCAGGAGGGGCTTAACAGCTGCCTCCTTCAGACAGGATGGTAAACAGCCTTCTCTGAGGGACGCATTGATTGTATCCCGAAGGAATACCCTCAGTATAGGGAATTCATGCAAAAATATATATTTTCCAAGCTCTGGGTTAGAGCAGTGTTATCTCTATTTTGTTGCATTATTTTATGGTGAGCTAGAAAGATCCTGCCCTCTGCATAAGATCCTGCCCTCTAAGCAAGAAGATATGCACACATATTCATATTGCAACACGTGAGGAGGCTGCACTGGAATGTTTCTGAGCCTCTAATTTGGTTGTAATTATTGTGTCATATAGTGTTGAGAAAAGAGTGATTTGGGGTAAGACTGGTGGGTGATGATCTACATTGCTGTAGCATGTCACAAATAACCAGAGGCTTTTTCCTTCCTGTCCAGATCAATAACCGTCTGCTAACAACCCAGAACCCCAACACCCTCATTGGTCTGAGGATGGATTTGATCCGTATTATCTGTAGCCATGAGCACTATGTCACCTTGAACCTACCTTGTAGTGGCCTCTCTCCACCTGCTTCCCCATCACCATCCGTCTCTTCAGCAACCTCTCAGGTAAGCACACCAGCACATGTGAAGGGAACATGGAAAGACAATCCTTCTAATGGGTCAGGTCATGGGCCAAGCACTCCTTCTTTTAATTTTTTAAAATTATTTTAAAAACTATTTACATTCAAAAGGGATTTCAGTTACATGCAAGCAGGAAAATAAAAAGGTGAAAGGAGGAAAAATAACCATATTAGTTGTAAGTTTCTATAAAAGCTGGCCAAATATCCAAATATAAGTCCCATTTGTAAATTTTGTCTATACATCATTCTTTCAAGTGTTGCAATTGTTGTTAGATCAACTGAACTATGTGTTAAGACAGCATTAACAGTATTACAGCTCAAAGATTTAGAAAATTCTTTCTTGAATAAATGTTGTGACCAGTATACCTCAACAAGCAATTTCTGCTGCATAAGTCATAGTTAGAGCTCTGTAGCCACACTAGTTATAGATAATGGTCATTGAATAGTAAGAATTGGATATTCCGGTTCTCTGATCCATTTTTGTTTTAAACCTCATATGTTATATTTATTTATAGATTTTATATATATACACATATACATATACATACATACAGAGAGAGAGAAAGTTGGTTGGTTTAGATACTGTACTTTGTTTCAATTAATGTCCCTAATAATGACATCAGCTTAATTGTGGAAAGGGTCCCTCAAACAACTGGTGTAGAACCCTGAGGTTGGGCATGGGATTGAGCCAATGATTTAAATTTTAAACCCAATTAGAAAAGATTCCACACCTCAGCCATTTTGATTTTCTTTTAATTCTCTATCCATAAAGACACTGAATATAGCTGGATACCTGATGCAATACTTCATAGAATCATAGAGTTGGAAGAGACCACAAGGGCCATCCAGTCCAACCCCCTGCCATGCAGGAACTCCAAGTCAAAGCATCCCTGACAGATGGCCATCCAGCCTCTGCTTAAAGACCCCTAAGGAAGGAGACTCCACTACACTCCGAGGGAGTGTGTTCCACTGTCGAACAGCCCTTACTGTCAGGAAGTTCCTCCTAATGTTGAGGTGGAATCTCTTTTCCTGCAGTTTGCATCCATTGTTCCGCGTTCTAGTCTCTGCAGCAGCAGAAAACAAGCTTGCTCCCTCCTCAATATGACATCCCTTCAAATATTTAAACAGGGCTATCATATCACCTCTTAACCTTCTCTTCTCCAGGCTAAACATCCCCAGCTCCCTAAGGCGTTCTTCATAGGGCAAGGTTTCCAGACCCTTCACCATCTTAGTTGCCCTCCTTTGGACATGCTCCAGTTTCTCCACATCTTTTTTGAAATGTGGTGCCCAGAACTGGACACAGTATTCCAGGTGGGGCCTGACCAAAGCAGAATAGAGTGGCACTATAACTTCCCTTGATCTAGAAACTATACTTCTATTGATGCAGCCTAAAATTGCATTGGCTTTTTTAGCTGCCGCATCACACTGTTGACTCATGTTCAGCTTATGGTCTACTTGGACTCCTAGATCCCTTTCACATGTGGTCTCATTCAGCCAGGTGTCCCCCATCCTATATCTGTGCATTTCATTTTTCCGCCCTAGGTGCAGAACCTTACATTTCTCTGTGTTAAATTTCATTTTGTTAGCGCTGGCCCAGCTTTCTAGTCTATTCAGGTCATTTTGAATTTTGATCCTGTCCTCTGGGGTATTAGCTACTCCTCCCAGTTTAGTGTCATCTGCAAATTTGATAAGTATGCCCCCAATTCTGTCATCCAAATCGTTAATAAAGATGTTGAATAGCACTGGGCCCAGGACAGAACCCTGTGGGACCCCACTGGTCACTTCTCTCCAGGATGAAAAGGAGCCATTGTTGAGCACCCTTTGAGTTCGGCCAGTCAACCAATTACAAATCCATGTAACAGTTAACTTGTCTATCCCACATTTTGCAAGCTTGTTTGCAAGAATGTCATGGGGAACCTTGTCAAAGGCCTTACTGAAATCGAGGTATACTATATCCACAGCATTCCCTTCATCTACCAAGCTGGTAATTTTATCAAAAAAAGAGATCAGGTTCGTTTGGCATGACTTCTTTTTCTGAAACCCATGTTGGCTTTTTGTGATTATGGCATTGGCTTCTAAATGTTCACAGACTCTCTGCTTAATGATCTGCTCTAGAATCTTTCCTGGAATTGATGTCAGACTAACTGGACGATAATTGTTGGGATCCTCTTTTTTTCCCTTTTTGAAGATGGGGACAACGTTTGCCCTCCTCCAGTCTGCTGGGACTTCTCCTGTTCTCCAGGAGTTCTCAAAGATTATTGCCAATGGCTCCGATATCACCTTTGCCAGTTCTTTTAATACCCTTGGATGTAGTTCATCTGGTCCTGGAGATTTATATTCATTTAGGTTAACCAGGTATTCCTGTACTACCTCTTTACTTATTCTGTGCTGAATTTCCTCTATTCTGTCTCCTGTTCCATTATCCTTAGGTTGAGCACCCTTTGCCTTTTCTGAGAAGACTGAAGCAAAGAAGGTGTTGAGTAATTCTGCCTTTTCTCTGTCCCCTGTTAGCATTTTGCCATCTTCTGCACGCAGTGGCCCCACTGTTTCCTTCTTCTTCCTTTTGCTGCGGACATATCCAAAAAAGCCCTTTTTATTGTTCTTAACCTCTCTAGCAAGCCTGAGTTCATTCTGCGCTTTAGCTTTTCTGACTTTACCCCTACATGTGCTGGCTATTTGTTTGAATTCCTCTTTCGTGATTTCTCCATTTTTCCATTTCTTATACATGTTCTGTTTAAAACTTAGCTCAGTTGAAAGTTCCTTAGTCATCCATCCTGGCTTCTTGAGACATCTTCCATTTTTCTTCCTCATTGGAACTGTTTGAAATTGTGCCTTCAATATCTCCCTTTTGAGAAACTCCCATCCGTCTTGAACTCCCTTTTCTTTTAGTATTCCTGACCATGGGATCACTCCAAGTATTTCTCTAAGTTTATTGAAATTAGCTCTCCTAAAGTCTAGAGTGCGTGTCTGACTATGCCTTGCTTCTCCCTTCCACTGTATTATAAACTCCAGGAGAACATGGTCACTTCCACCTAAGGATCCAACCACTTGCGCCCCATCAACTAGGTCTTCCCTGTTGGTTAAGATCAGATCTAAAATGGCTGATCCCCTTGTTGCCTCTTCCACCTTTTGGACAATGAAATTGTCTTCCAGGCAAGTGAGGAATTTGCTAGACTTTGAGGATTTGGCTGAGTTTGACTTCCAGCAAATATCAGGATAGTTGAAGTCACCCATCACTACTACATCTCTCTTTTCTGAGTATGTGATTATCTGTTCTAGAAAGGCATCATCCAATTCCTCTGCCTGAGTCGGGGGTCTGTAGTAGACTCCCACAGTAACATCCCTGTTATTTCCCTCTCCTTTAATTTTTATCCAGATGCTCTCCACCTGGCTTCCAGTATTGACTTCCTGCATCTCTTCACTGGTGTAAATATCCCTGACATATAATGCTATTCCTCCTCCTTTCCTGCTTGGCCTGTTTCTCTTAAAAAGGTTATACCCCTCTATTTCTACATTCCAATCATGAGACTCATCCCACCAGGTTTCAGTGATGCCTATTATATCATATTTCCCTTGTTGTGCTAGGAGTTCAAGTTCTTCCTGCTTATTTCCCATACTCTGTGCATTAGTGTAGAGACATTTAAGACCATGTGTCCTCTTTACTTGCTGCTTTTGCACATTTTTTTGCCTCCTACTGTTGGGTCCTTGCACTGTTTGCCTTGTTCCCTCTATGCCACTTGGACTATTCTCTCCATCCCTTTTGCCTTCCAGTATAATGTCTCCCTCCCCCACATAACTCAGTTTAAAGCCCTCCTGATCAGATTCTTCAGACTGTTGGCAAAAACGTTTTTGCCAACTGGCGTGAGATGCAGTCCATCCCTTGCCAGAAGTCCCTCCTCATGGAACCGCAGCCCATGATCCAAGAATCCAAACTGTTCTTGGCGGCACCATCTACGGAGCCAGTTATTCACCTCTGCTATTTTCCTCTCCCTTCCTGGACCATGCCCTTCTACGGGGAGTAGAGATGAGATGACAACCTGTGCATCCATCTCTTTCAGCTTCCTTCCCAGAGCCTCATAATCCCTTTTGATATTCTGAAGGCTGTGCCTTGCAGTATCATTGGTTCCCACATGAACCAAAAGAAGGGGGTATTGATCAGTAGGCTTGACAAGTCTTGTCAGCCTCTCCGTCACATGATGGATCTTTGCCCCAGGGAGACAGCACACCTCCCGAGACATCTTGTCAGGCCCACAAACCACTGCTTCTGTACCCCTCAGCAAGGAGTCCCCCACCACGACCACGCGCCTCCTCCGAGGCTTAGCAGTGGCCGTTCCTTTTCATGATACTCTCAGGCTCTCCTGCTCTGTCCCTGATGTCTGTCCCTGCTGCTTTTCCTCATCATCTCTGACAACAGAGAGAGATTCAAAGCGATTCTGTAGCTGCAAGCCGCTCACAGAACGTTCCCTGGTTTCCTTACTTCTGTGTGTGACCTTCCTCCAAGCATCTACCTCTGTTGTATGTGGAGTGACCTCCTCCGCCCCAACAACTTCCTCTGTCTGTTTCTCACCCAAGACATTCTGGTCTAATCTGTTCAGGAGAATCTCCTGCTCTCTATGATGCTGGAGTGCAGATATCTGCTCCTCTAGCTGCTGTACTTTCTCTTCCAAGAGGGCTACCAACTTGCACTTGGGGCAGGTGTAGTTCGCCACCTCTGTAGGCAAGAAGACAAACATCCCACAGGTGTTGCAGGTGACTGCAGCAGGGCCTTCAGTGTCCATACTGAGAAGTCTTAAGGAGGCACTGAAACAAGACTGTGGGCTTCCCTTGCTAGACTTGGCCTTTATTCCCAAGCTCTGTCACTGAGTTCAAGTCACGGGGCCTATAGTTATGTAGAGAGCTCCTGGCTAAAAGCTCCTTCCAAAGGCAAGTCTCTGATTCACTTCCTCTGATGCTTCAGGCCGGCTCCTCTTCTATTCTCTAAACACCTCCTTGACTAGATTAAAAAAAATCAAAATTCGCGCGCCGTTAGGCGCGCGCTTCTGCTAGCCTTGAGTAGCCTTAAGTAGCCTCCCAGCACTGGCTCCCAGAATGCAATGGCTGCTCAAGTGTAAATTAGATTAGATCTCACCCAAGCACATGGACTACAGCCTCCTCCTTTTCTTTCTCCTCCTTAAAGGAAATGGAGCTTCTGCTAGCCTTGAGTAGCCTTAAGTAGCCTCCCAGCACTGGCTCCCAGAATGCAATGGCTGCTCAAGTGTAAATTAGATTAGATCTCACCCAAGCACATGGACTACAGCCTCCTCCTTTTCTTTCTCCTCCTTAAAGGAAATGGAGCTTCTGCTAGCCTTGAGTAGCCTTAAGTAGCCTCCCAGCACTGGCTCCCAGAATGCAATGGCTGCTCAAGTGTAAATTAGATTAGATCTCACCCAAGCACATGGACTACAGCCTCCTCCTTTTCTTTCTCCTCCTTAAAGGAAATGGAGCTTCTGCTAGCCTTGAGTAGCCTTAAGTAGCCTCCCAGCACTGGCTCCCAGAATGCAATGGCTGCTCAAGTGTAAATTAGATTAGATCTCACCCAAGCACATGGACTACAGCCTCCTCCTTTTCTTTCTCCTCCTTAAAGGAAATGGAGCTTCTGCTAGCCTTGAGTAGCCTTAAGTAGCCTCCCAGCACTGGCTCCCAGAATGCAATGGCTGCTCAAGTGTAAATTAGATTAGATCTCACCCAAGCACATGGACTACAGCCTCCTCCTTTTCTTTCTCCTCCTTAAAGGAAATGGAGCTTCTGCTAGCCTTGAGTAGCCTTAAGTAGCCTCCCAGCACTGGCTCCCAGAATGCAATGGCTGCTCAAGTGTAAATTAGATTAGATCTCACCCAAGCACATGGACTACAGCCTCCTCCTTTTCTTTCTCCTCCTTAAAGGAAATGGAGCTTCTGCTAGCCTTGAGTAGCCTTAAGTAGCCTCCCAGCACTGGCTCCCAGAATGCAATGGCTGCTCAAGTGTAAATTAGATTAGATCTCACCCAAGCACATGGACTACAGCCTCCTCCTTTTCTTTCTCCTCCTTAAAGGAAATGGAGCTTCTGCTAGCCTTGAGTAGCCTTAAGTAGCCTCCCAGCACTGGCTCCCAGAATGCAATGGCTGCTCAAGTGTAAATTAGATTAGATCTCACCCAAGCACATGGACTACAGCCTCCTCCTTTTCTTTCTCCTCCTTAAAGGAAATGGAGCTTCTGCTAGCCTTGAGTAGCCTTAAGTAGCCTCCCAGCACTGGCTCCCAGAATGCAATGGCTGCTCAAGTGTAAATTAGATTAGATCTCACCCAAGCACATGGACTACAGCCTCCTCCTTTTCTTTCTCCTCCTTAAAGGAAATGGAGCTTCTGCTAGCCTTGAGTAGCCTTAAGTAGCCTCCCAGCACTGGCTCCCAGAATGCAATGGCTGCTCAAGTGTAAATTAGATTAGATCTCACCCAAGCACATGGACTACAGCCTCCTCCTTTTCTTTCTCCTCCTTAAAGGAAATGGAGCTTCTGCTAGCCTTGAGTAGCCTTAAGTAGCCTCCCAGCACTGGCTCCCAGAATGCAATGGCTGCTCAAGTGTAAATTAGATTAGATCTCACCCAAGCACATGGACTACAGCCTCCTCCTTTTCTTTCTCCTCCTTAAAGGAAATGGAGCTTCTGCTAGCCTTGAGTAGCCTTAAGTAGCCTCCCAGCACTGGCTCCCAGAATGCAATGGCTCAAGTGTAAATTAGATTAGATCTCACCCAAGCACATGGACTACAGCCTCCTCCTTTTCTTTCTCCTCCTTAAAGGAAATGGAGCTTCTGCTAGCCTTGAGTAGCCTTAAGTAGCCTCCCAGCACTGGCTCCCAGAATGCAATGGCTGCTCAAGTGTAAATTAGATTAGATCTCACCCAAGCACATGGACTACAGCCTCCTCCTTTTCTTTCTCCTCCTTAAAGGAAATGGAGCTTCTGCTAGCCTTGAGTAGCCTTAAGTAGCCTCCCAGCACTGGCTCCCAGAATGCAATGGCTGCTCAAGTGTAAATTAGATTAGATCTCACCCAAGCACATGGACTACAGCCTCCTCCTTTTCTTTCTCCTCCTTAAAGGAAATGGAGCTTCTGCTAGCCTTGAGTAGCCTTAAGTAGCCTCCCAGCACTGGCTCCCAGAATGCAATGGCTGCTCAAGTGTAAATTAGATTAGATCTCACCCAAGCACATGGACTACAGCCTCCTCCTTTTCTTTCTCCTCCTTAAAGGAAATGGAGCTTCTGCTAGCCTTGAGTAGCCTTAAGTAGCCTCCCAGCACTGGCTCCCAGAATGCAATGGCTGCTCAAGTGTAAATTAGATTAGATCTCACCCAAGCACATGGACTACAGCCTCCTCCTTTTCTTTCTCCTCCTTAAAGGAAATGGAGCTTCTGCTAGCCTTGAGTAGCCTTAAGTAGCCTCCCAGCACTGGCTCCCAGAATGCAATGGCTGCTCAAGTGTAAATTAGATTAGATCTCACCCAAGCACATGGACTACAGCCTCCTCCTTTTCTTTCTCCTCCTTAAAGGAAATGGAGCTTCTGCTAGCCTTGAGTAGCCTTAAGTAGCCTCCCAGCACTGGCTCCCAGAATGCAATGGCTGCTCAAGTGTAAATTAGATTAGATCTCACCCAAGCACATGGACTACAGCCTCCTCCTTTTCTTTCTCCTCCTTAAAGGAAATGGAGCTTCTGCTAGCCTTGAGTAGCCTTAAGTAGCCTCCCAGCACTGGCTCCCAGAATGCAATGGCTGCTCAAGTGTAAATTAGATTAGATCTCACCCAAGCACATGGACTACAGCCTCCTCCTTTTCTTTCTCCTCCTTAAAGGAAATGGAGCTTCTGCTAGCCTTGAGTAGCCTTAAGTAGCCTCCCAGCACTGGCTCCCAGAATGCAATGGCTGCTCAAGTGTAAATTAGATTAGATCTCACCCAAGCACATGGACTACAGCCTCCTCCTTTTCTTTCTCCTCCTTAAAGGAAATGGAGCTTCTGCTAGCCTTGAGTAGCCTTAAGTAGCCTCCCAGCACTGGCTCCCAGAATGCAATGGCTGCTCAAGTGTAAATTAGATTAGATCTCACCCAAGCACATGGACTACAGCCTCCTCCTTTTCTTTCTCCTCCTTAAAGGAAATGGAGCTTCTGCTAGCCTTGAGTAGCCTTAAGTAGCCTCCCAGCACTGGCTCCCAGAATGCAATGGCTGCTCAAGTGTAAATTAGATTAGATCTCACCCAAGCACATGGACTACAGCCTCCTCCTTTTCTTTCTCCTCCTTAAAGGAAATGGAGCTTCTGCTAGCCTTGAGTAGCCTTAAGTAGCCTCCCAGCACTGGCTCCCAGAATGCAGTGGCTGCTCAAGTGTAAATTAGATTAGATCTCACCCAAGCACATGGACTACAGCCTCCTCCTTTTCTTTCTCCTCCTTAAAGGAAATGGAGCTTCTGCTAGCCTTGAGTAGCCTTAAGTAGCCTCCCAGCACTGGCTCCCAGAATGCAATGGCTCAAGTGTAAATTAGATTAGATCTCACCCAAGCACATGGACTACAGCCTCCTCCTTTTCTTTCTCCTCCTTAAAGGAAATGGAGCTTCTGCTAGCCTTGAGTAGCCTTAAGTAGCCTCCCAGCACTGGCTCCCAGAATGCAATGGCTGCTCAAGTGTAAATTAGATTAGATCTCACCCAAGCACATGGACTACAGCCTCCTCCTTTTCTTTCTCCTCCTTAAAGGAAATGGAGCTTCAGATTTAATTGTCTTGCAAGCATTCTTGATTTGATAAATGGAATATGGAAAGATAACATTATGGATAAATGGAATATGGAAAGGATGTTGTAGTGGTGAGACAGGTGGCTTAAGAAGGCTTTGCTAAAAGTTTTTTCCAAGTAAAATTTGAAAGAGAGAAGAGTTGTTGTTGTTTTTGTGTGTGTGTTTATTCTGTGCCTTCAATTTGTTTCCAGTTTATGGCAACCCTAAACCTATCATGGAATTTTCTTGATTTGTTCAGAGATGACTTTTGCCTTTGCCTGAAAAGGCTGAGAACATGTGACTTGCTCCAGGTCAGCCAGTGGGTTATGTGACTGAGCTGGGAATCAAACCCTGGTCTCCAGAGATGTAGTCAAACCACTACACCAGGCTGACTCTCCTAGATATTTTTTACTGATTGCCACTGGATAGTCCTTAGATCAGTAGAAGCTGAAAAGAGCAAAAGAGGTAAATTGTTTTGGAGTGTGGGTAGAAAGGAAATCAAATGTGCTCTGGAATGTAGGTAGAAAAGACTGCTGTGTAGACGTTAAATGACTGCCAGATAGGAACAGCAGGGAAATTGAACTGACTTTTTGCTGAAAAGTCAGTGTTTTCCTCCCTGACAGCCAGTTTTGAAGGAAGACGAGTTCCTTAAGCACTGAGCTGGGAAATCCAAACGTTTCTCTCTTTAACCAGAGATACGAGTGATGGTTTCTTGTAGAGCATTAGAAGGAAAAGGGACAGCCTGTTAAGAGTACCCCACAACTTTCTGACAGCCTATCACTCCAATCTAGCATTTACTCCCACAGGAACATGATCCTAATGCTTCTGTGTAGGAATATGTGGATTATTTCTTAATTATGTTTTAATTATGTCTTATGTCTTAATTAACAAATTGTAAGCCGCTTTGATAGCCTTGGCTGAAGAGCGGGGTATAAATAAAAATTATTATTATTATTATTATTATTATTATTAAATATTGTGGAACTGGATGGGAGCACCTTTGGACTGGATGCAGGAATCTTTCTGTCCTTGTACTTAATTATAGCACCTGGAGGGCCATTGAAATAACAGGAGAATGGGATGCTGCACTTTTGCTCTATGTTGCTAAGGGCAGGAAGAGCTCATGATATTCTGGCAGTAGGAAGACGCAGTTTTGTTTGGTTTCTCATAGGGTTTCCCCTTTTCCAGGGCTCAGCCTTCTCCAGCCACACACAGGATCAACGAATAGCCAATATGTTTGAGCTGTCTGTTACCTTTCGGCAACAGCACTTCCTAGCAGGCTTGGTGTTAATGGAGCTGGCACTTATTCTTGATCCAGATGCAGAGGGGTAAGTACAGTCCTCAAGTTAGTCTGCTGTTTTAGTTGTTTACCACCTGAACCTCACAAAGCATATTGCAAGAATAAAAAAGTAGAGCACACTAAATGTCAGCAAATAAAACAAATCAAAGAGAACAGAAAAAATTCAGTTAAAATACTGATTAAATAACAGGTCAGATTAAAATGTCTATATCTAACACCAAAAAGAAAATAAAGACACTTTATTTGCAGGACAGCCTGACTGGAAAAGGGATTTCCAAGGGGCAATGTTAAAATGCCCAAAGTCCTCTGGCTAATCATCATCAACTTTGCTTTAGACAGCGTGAAGGATTCAGAGATGAATTTAATGTGGATTAGGCAATCTGTTTGGTATGCTGGTCCCATGTCATTTAGGATTTTACAGGTTAAATGACACCCAGAAGTGAATGGTGCCAAGAAATGGCCAGAAGCCAATACAGCTGTTTCAAAGCTGGTAACAAAATGTTTCCTATGTTCTGCATCATACAGCAGTATGTTTCTCCCTTTAGTTTGCCAGCGGTCGTGACAGTCAGCCCCATGTGCAACACCCAGCGACAAGTGTATAAACAGGATGTTATTAATACTTGGAGAAGTGTCAGTATCTAATGTATCAAGAACTGGATGACCGTGGGTGTACTGCAGAAGTTATAGTTGGCATGTCACCTACAGCTGATGGGGAAGTGTTTTGTTCCACTGAGATTATTTGGGCCTGTCAGAACTCCCCAGGCCGCAGGTGTGATCCTTCAAAGGGAGTGAAACCTCATCTCACAGAACTGAACAGTTTCTCCCAGTGCAGATGTACCACCCATCTTTCTTGAACTGGACATCTTTTTTGTTTCTGTTTTGCCGTATCATTGGATTTTAATACCGGGGGTCAGCCTTAGCCCACTTAAAGCTGTAAGAAAAGGAGGGTTTCTGTAAGCATGTGTGCATTTGCTGTTTATTAATCACAACCCCCTCCCCCCGACACACACATATCTGGGATTGGGGGAAAAGATTCACTTGACAGCCTCCTTACCCTCAGTAGACAATGGCCTTGGTTTTCCTTAATTACCTGGAACAACTGAGGTTGAATAAGGTAACACAGTTAGGTTAGGTCTCTCAAGCCCATTACATCAAAACCCCTTTCTGACAGCATTGCTCATATCCTTCCTCAGGGCCTTCTTCCTGCACAAGAAGGCCATCAGCACTCTCCACAACCTACTATGCAGCCACGACTCTGACAGCCGCTACATGGACTGTGCTGTGCGGGCCCACGTGGCTCAGCTCTACCTGCCTCTGATCGGCATCATCATGGACGCCTTGCCCCAGCTCTATGACTTTACAGGTGAGATCAGGGAGCAGTTCTTCTCACTAGCAGGAGGAGGAGGTGATGGAGGAAGAGGAGGAAGAAGAAGATAATTGAGGTGTCAGTGCATATGCAGATTCCTAGCTGGTTCCAAAGTTGATAGCCGTTCTCGGGTGTTCCCTATGGATAGCAAGACGGCATCCCTCGATGCCTTTCCACCTATTTAGAGAGGAGCCAGTTGACTACTCAGTTCAGCTGTGTCAAACTTGGTGACTGAAAGTGCTACTTTTCCAGTTGAAGAAGGAGCATCCAGTTGTTCATCTTCAATGGCTCAGGCTTGGTTTATACAGTCATTTTGGTATAGTTACTGTACAACAAAACCATCAGACGTTAACAGGAGGGGAGGCTGGGTTTTTTTGCATTTGACCAGGTTGTTTCAGCCACGTGCATTTAACAATCTTCTTCACTGAAGAAAAATAAATGTGCTCTCCTTACTAGAGAACCATAGCCAGCGAGGACGACTTGCCTCTGTGATGGTTGATGATGGAGATGGGGATGGCAGTACCATTAGCCAGTCAGTTGCCATGGCCATTGCTGGCTCTCCCCTACCTCATGCTCACCGGTCCACTGTCTTCCAGATGCCATCTGTGGTGAGTGTCCATTGATCTTCAGGTTAATGTTGGTGGAAGAAAAAGGCAAGGGGAGCAGAGGGCAGAAATCAGGCTCATTGAGATGGAGAATCCTGGCCCATTAGGAATAAGATTTTAAAAGATCAGGCTATACCAGCATCAGAGAGCCCCTGCAGGCAAGAAACTTGATCCAATGGAAGTTTGTGGAAAGTTCCAGTGAAATGAACCCAGGGCCATTGTGGAATCTCCAGGTATCCACTAGACTTTAGCAGAAAGGCTGTATGTGTGTGTTCAGATTTATAACACACTTGGTCTCATAAATGACAACAAAAAAGAGCCAGTTAAACAGCAGCAACCCATTTGGCATAGAGATGAGCACCCCATGCAGTCATCTCACAGTCGAAATAAAGATACTTAAACTGAATCTTTTATTGATAACCATCCAGAAGGAAAAGAGCTCCAGTGGAAAACTGTGGGCAGCCCCAGAAAATCACAGTCTTGGAAATGAAAATAACACAGAAGGTAATTGAATGTAATGCTCTACCAGTGAAGGAATCCACCTCAGCTAGTATGCATTTCCTAAAGTATACCACAGCATGGATGTCATTTGTCTCTTTAGTAAAATGGTCCCACATTTTTAAAAGCATTACTAAGGAAAAACTATAACACCAACAATACAGAGCAGTAACAATCATTTATTCTGGATGTTATCAACTGAGATTTGCAGGGTATTATGCCTACTTTCCCTCTTGGAATTGTAACTACTGTTATAATCAGGATGGACCAATCTATTGCAGTCCTGTGGCACTTAAATCACAGTAGGGACAGTGATTGTAGGTGTCCTGTGACTGTTATGAGTATGCCCTGAGCTTGGGTTTTATTTGTTTCTTTGCAGCCTCCTCGTCAATACAGCATGCTGTCTGCTGAGGCAAGTCGCAACCTGCTGGTGTGTTTTCTTTGGGTACTGAAGAATGCAGATGAGGCTGTGCTCCACCGCTGGCTTGCTGACCTCTCTGCTCTGCATGTGAACCGGCTCCTTGATCTTCTCTATCTCTGTGTGTCCTGTTTCGAGTACAAGGTTAGACCAGTTTCTGAACTCTGCTTTCTTCCTGCTCCTCCTTTGGGAAGAGAACTCAAGAATCCTGCCTTTAGCTGTTAAGATGCCTTTTCCAGTGACTGATGTGCATGTCCAGAGTTCAGCTCTAATCATTCTTCTCACCAGCTCCCATCTTGTCTATTTCAATAGTTAGGAAAAACTAGCAGTCATAGGGATCAAAACTAAAGGGATGCATCCAGATTTTTAAAAATCATAACCATAACTTCACCCAAAGACAGGCTTGAATGAATAGAGGAATTTTTAATTTAAAATGCTACATATGTGAGGACTGAAAGTTGGAACTCAGTAGAAAGATAGAACAGACGTTATTCTCTTAATACTATGTCTTTGCTTGCGAGGTGCTCATCTGAGCCCATAGTCTTGGACAAAGCAAAGCGGGCAGAGATGGGAGAGAGGTGTAGCAATCTTCCAACAGTCAGTAGAACTTTCTACGGCAAAACCTAGAAAACAGGAGGTGTACAATAATTTGAGTGTCTGAGGATTGTAAACACTCTGGGGGAGATTAGATGGGATGTACTGTGCCTAAGTTTGGTGTCACCCTTTGATCTCTTCCCATCCCTGGAGCTCTGGTGATGCAGTGGTTAAATGTCTATATTGCAGCCACTCACTCACATACCACAAGATTTGTGAGTTCAGTCCCAGCCAGGGGCTCAGGGTCAACTCAGCCGGGCATCTGTCCGAGATTGCTAAAATTAGTACCCAGCTTGTTGGGGGCAATTAGCTTGCAGCTGTATATTGCTTAGAGACTGCTTAGTGCAGTATGAAGTGGTATATAAATGAAGCTATTGCTATTTCTATTCCATACAGAAGCCTTAGGAATATTGTTTTTGTAAACATGTTACTCCTAAACCATAATTCCTGTATATCACTGGATGTCAAGGAAATAGTTGTGACCTAAACAACTAGCACAATTAAAATTATACCTCTACATTACAATACCATATGCACAACCTCATGCACAATCTCATGTATTAAATATACATAGTTTCATGTAGTTAAAGTGAAAAATTGGTAAGAGGTTGTGTTTTTAAATAAATTGTTAAATGAATTATATGTGTGTATATTTGAAATTTTAATTTTTCTAAAAAAATAATAATCCTGAGGCATCTCCTTTCTCCTCCCACTGAGTCTCTTCCCACTCACATACAGCCCATTTCTGCCCAAAGGCAGATGTTTGAGGAGCAGTGGTGTCACACCTCCTTAGAGTGTCACCTGGTATGGTCTGAATCCCCGCACCCCTCTAATGACACCCCTGACTGTGCAAGATGTTACTGAGAGTTTACACAGCTGCTCAACTGTTTTGGAATCACCATTCAATGAATGTGCTCACTGGGCAGGCAAATATTGCTCCTGTGCTCAAATTTCCCCTTCTTGCTCATTGAGAACTGCTCGACTCCATGTCATCCCACAGGGCAAGAAAGCTTTTGAGCGAATCAACAGCCTAACCTTTAAGAAATCACTGGACATGAAAGCACGGCTGGAGGAAGCCATCCTGGGCACTATTGGAGCACGCCAGGAGATGGTTCGACGCAGCCGAGGTAAGAAGCACAGAAGGGAGAATAGGAGGCATCGTGAGCTTCCTTCTATAGTCTTCCATTCTCTCCAAACTAAAAGATTTCATGTCTTGAGGAAAATGTGCAAGCAAGTATAAACTGACAGGATTGGCAAATATTCAGATATTGTCCGTGGGAACAGATATTGTCCATTCCTTCTTCCTTCAGGAAGGAAGGGCCCAGTGCTATTCAATATCTTTATTAATGACGATGACAGTATTGGGGGCATTGTTATCAAATTTGCAGACAACACCAAATTAGGAGGAGTTGCTAATACCCCGGAAGACAGGATCAAAATTCAAAATGACCTGAATAGACTAGAAAGCTGGGCCAAAGCTAACAAAATGAAATTCAACATGGAGAAATTTAAGGTACTGCATATAGGGCAGAAAAATGAAATTCACAGATATAGGATGCGGAACATCTGGCTTAACGAGACTACATGTGAAAAGGATCTAGGAGTCCAAGTAGACCACAAGTTGAGCATGGGCCAACAGTGCGATGCAGCAGCTAAAAAGGCCAATGCAATTTTAGGCTGCATCAATAGAAGTATAGTGTCTAGATCCAGGGAAATAATAGTGCCACTCTATTCTGCTTTGGTCAGGCCTCATGTGGAATACTGTGTCCAGTTCTGGGCACCACAATTCAAAAAGGATGTGGAGAAACTGGAGCATGTCCAAAGGAGGGCAACTAAAATGGTGAAGGGTCTGGAAACCATGCCCTGTGAGGAACGCCTTAGGGAGCTGGATATGTTTAGCCTGGAGAAGAGAAAGTTAAGAGGTGATATGATAGCCCTGTTTAAATAGTTGAAGGGATGTCATATTGAGGATGGAGCAAGCTTGTTTTCTGCTGCTCCAGAGAACTGGACTCAGAACAATGGATGCAAGCTCCAGGAAAAGAGATTCCACCTCAACATTAGGAGGAACCATCTGACAGTAAGGGCTGTTTGACAGTGGAACACACTCCCTCGGAAAATGGTAGAGTCTCCTTTTTAGGTCTTTAAACGGAGGCTGGATGGCCATTTGTTGGGTATATTTGATTGAGAGTTCCTGCATGGCAGCGGGTTGGACTAGATGGCCCTTGTGGTCTCTTCCAACTCTATGATTCCCTCAATCTCTTGGCATTGGCCCAACATTTGTCAAAGGTTCTGGGATGGTTTGGGTTGTTTTATTTTTGTGGGGTTTTTTGTAAACTTTGGGGGAAAATATATCTTTGAATTTTCTTTTAAGTGGCACATTCTTTCTAGTATAAATTTTAGTTTAAATATTTGGTATCTTTGAAAGAATTTCCTGCCATTTCTAGAATTTTTCCCCTCAAAATCAGTTTAACATTTTTGCAAATTGTTGTTCAGTTCATACTTCATGTTGATTATAAACCATGCATCCTGTATAAGCTATGGATCCTGTACAAGGAGAAAGGCAAGATATTAGTTAAATAAAAATAATTAAATACCTAAATGATAGAGGTATTATTGTTTCATAATCCTTGCTGCTTTTAAAGTAAGACTAAACTCTTCTTCATGAAAAGTTTGATTTAGATGTAAAATATATTGGCTCCCATATTGGGAGAAACACAGGATATAAAATTTAATTAATTAATTAATTAATTGACAGGCAGCAGGTAGTCCAATGACTTGTGTCTGGGACACTCAATGTGGCTGATTGTAATAAAATTCATACAGAACAAATCCAATTAAGACATAAACATGGATTAAAAATATGATAGAAAGACATACGCCCTAAGCAGACCGGCACCTTGTGCCGGCCTGGGCCTGAAAGTAGGGCTAGATAGGGCTGAGCTGTTACATGCTCTAAGCCCTACTTTCACCACTTGTGCGCCATCTTGGTGTGCCCCTGTCCATACAGGTGGCACTGTGATGACGCACGGGCGTCAGAGCGCCCAAATGACACTGGCCGGATGTCGTCATGGTGTGTGAGCGCACCTATGGTGCCCCTTCAAGGAAGTTGCCTAGAGTGCCTTCTTTTTAGGGAGTGAATTGGTGCCACCGCATGTGGCTGCTGCAGCACAACTAGGAGCAAAGACAGGCGGCTTTTAGCTGCCCATCTGTATAGGCCCTAAGTTAACAAAGAAGGAGCTTTTTGTTCCTTCCCTCTTTCTTTTCTCCCTTTTATTTCTGCTCACTACTACTGGACTGTGAGAGATCCTTGGCTCTGTTTAGTGTCCCTCATTTGTAACTCAGGCATGAACTGGCTCTTTCTGGAGGCTATTCCAAGCCTGAGGTGTCCTGACAGCCCCTTTTCTTCACAGAGCGCAGCCCGTTTGGAAATCAAGAAAATGTTCGCTGGAGGAAGAATATCGCCCACTGGAGGCAGAATTCGGATAAGGTGGACAAGTGCGTTTGTGGACAGTACAAAGGGAATAGGGAAGAGGGGATTGGGCACACTTAGTTTCTAAAAAACTGACCCATTCATTCAGATATTGTTGTTTTTAGCTTGACTATGCAAAAAAATCTTACTCATGCATTCTGGGTTTGTTGTTCACACTATGGAACCACATCTCTGCATGTTTTGTTGCTCATGTGTGCCAGCACTTGAATAAAGATGGAGTTGATGATGTGGATGTATCTGAAACATTTTCAAGGCATGCATAGTTGTATTCTGTATTATACATCTGAGAATGCAAATCTTTGAGGAAAAAATGGGGGGGGGGAGGGACTGAAATGAATTATCCTGGGTTAAGTCATTTTTGGGCAGCCCCCCCCCCCCTAAATTTAATCAGATACATTCAGAATGCATATGAACAACAAAGATTCAACCTGGATTATTTTCATAATCTGAATAACCACCCAGACACCAAATTTTCTCCCCCATTACATAGGCAGATGTGATTGGGGGAGAGGGGATTCCTTCTTTCTTCTACCTTAAAAATGTTATGTGGGGGAAGGAACTAGCACAAATGAATTAAAATTAATTAAAAGGAAATGCTTCTCTAAACAATGCAGGTCTTGGGAGGTAGGGAAACAGGGTCTGTTCAGTGCCTGGAAGAGTTGCACCAGGTGTGTCAACAATGCCCTTCTGGGCTCCTTGAAGAAAAGGTGAAACCTAAGAGGAAACACGTCTTTATTCCCACAGAACAAAGGAAGTCTGAGTGTCTTTCCATTGGTCAAATTTTTATTTATTTATTAATACCCCGCTGTTCAACCCTAAAGGCTATCAGAGCATCTTACAATTATTATTTTTAATTACACTGTTCCCTGCCCTCAGGCTTACAATCTAAAAAGACATGACACAAAAGGAGAGGGGGTGGTGGTGGGGAAGGGGATCACCTCCAGCAGTTCTTCTCTCCCTCTAACATCTGGACCAAGGCAGATGGACTGGAGGGAGGGTTCTGCTTCTTAATCTAGGCCAGGCCTGATGGAGTTTGGCCTGCCTTTTCACTCCTTCCTAGGCCAGATGGTGTTGTCATGGAGGGAGGGCTCTTCTTCTTGAGGCCAGGCCCGAGGGTATTGCTATCAGCCTGCCCTTTCATTCCCTCCTAGGCCAAAGGGTGTTGTCACGGAGGGAGGGCTCTTCAACTTGAGGCCAGGCCCGATGGCATTGCTAGACCTCTCCTTTCACTCCTTCCTAGGCCAAATGGTGTTGTCATAGAGGGAGGGCTCTTCAACTTCAACTCTTCAAGGTACCATTTCAGTATGATGACTGAATGACAATATGATGACAGATGCATCCTGTCCTTAGATCTGCCTCTTTCTTTCATCTTCAGTATTTTTGTTCAGTCACAGAGAACTTGTATCTGCCAACCCAGCATAGTACAGTGCCTCGGACAATAGTTCTGAAGGAGTCTTCCCCTCTTTCCTCATTCCCTGTGCATTCTTTGTCTTTCTCAGTGTGAGCTAACCCATACTACTGGGCACGGGCTAGCCCGTTACCCAGCACCAGGAATGTTACTTGGGTTTAAGTGTGCAGTAGCTAAACATGTGAACCCATCCTCAAATTGGGAATAGAATAGTAATTTGCTGCAGTCTCATGGTGCCATGACATCCAAAATTTCAACCAGATCTAAAGTCTTTTGTTGTTGTTATATACAGGAAACAAATGTGCCTCATACATCTTCTAAAGAAAGCCATGCCTTACTCAGCTCTCAATGGCCTTGCATTCTCCCATTTCCAGACACACCTGTCCTTTCCTGTTAAGGAAGATATACAGTGGATTTATTTTTCTGGGTAGCACTTGTCATGAGAGAGGGCACTAGCAAGAACTAGGAGTCAGGAAGTGACCAGAAGTTTCTGTGGGACTCACAAACTTTTCTTGCATGTGTCTTTGAGTAAAATCCTTGTTAGCATTAGGGAAAAGTAGTTTGACTCTTTGACTGTGATGGATCTGTGGGATGGTTCAGGGAAAAGAAACCCGCTGAATAACTTTGCCATCCAGACTTAACATATGGTGATCTTAATATACACCATTTTTGCCCCTTGCTCAGGTCCAAGGATGAAATGGAGCACGATGCTCTTGTGGAAGGGAATATGGCCACAGAAGCCAACATGGTAGTGCTGGACACACTGGAAATTATCGTGCAGGTAGGTTTTTATAGGGACTGCAGCCTTTCATTTACCCACCAGGACAAGGCTCTGGGATATATTAGGCATCATCTTTCGTTTTTGTGACTTATCACTGTATGTGTTCTGCAGTTCTTAGAGCAGGGACAGACTCCTTAAAAAGAGGACTACACTCCTTTATCCCAGAACCATCTGGCAGCCTTCTGCTCAGAAGAGGGTGTGTGTGGAAGGATCACAAAAAGGAGGAAAATCTCCTGAGGCAATGGAAACATAATTTATTTTTAAAAATTTACTTGTAGACTAATGAGATTTGTTGTTTTCATTCAGCATTCTTGGACTCTTTCCTGTTTTACATGGTATTTCTTAGAACCCCAGTTAAGCAGATCTAAGACAGAACGATAAATGGTGAGTGTGTGTGTGGATCAGAGCAGATGATGCATAGCTGGGTAAAATGCAGAAAGCCAAGGCAGTGGAGGGAACAGAATGAATGAGACCCTTTGTAGTAAGGGAGCTGCTTTTTTTTCTTTTGCTTCTTGAAGAAGGGACTGGGAGCTACTAGATAGGGAAGAGATTCTTCCAGACTCTTCCCCCCCCCCCCCTTGCTAGCTTTAACTGGTCCTTCTGTATTCCCCATGCAGCCACACAGAGTCTGTCACAGTAAGGAGTGTAATGTTCATGTTATCACAGGCTTCTAGAATATGAGCCTTAAAGGCTCTGCACCAGTGGCTGGAGGGATCCCAGAACTTTGAAATGGGCTGAGTTGGGCTCCAGCATTTTCCAGGGTAGGTCTGTACTAAGGCAGTCTAATACTTGTTAATAAAAACAGTTGGATGCCAGCCTTTCTCCTCTGAAGCATTTTGATTAGGTGAATTGGATAAGAAAAGTTGTCCCAGTTAGTTTTTATTTAAGAAGCATTAAATTTCCTTTGATAAAGGTTTTTTTTTAATGTTTTGGTAACTGTATCTACTTTTGCAGCTGTCCTTTTTTTGTTCTTGGCTTTTCTACAGCTGTGTTTGAGCAGAGATCATAGGGAGGAATATTTGAGTTAGAGAGATGGAGGGGGGAGGCAAGGCCACGAGAAGTTCATTCCTACAGAATTTGACTTTATTTGGATCTTGATTTTCATTCTCTTGGCACTGATTTTTACTACTTCTGCATGGTAGTGCTTCCATGCTGACAGTACTGTATGTTGTTGTCACGCGCCTTCAAGTCATTTCCAACTTATGGTGACCCTAAGGTGAAACTATCATTGGGTTTTCTTGGCAAGGTTTGGTCAGAGGAGGTTTGCCATTCCCTTCCCCTGAGGCTGGGAGCGTGTGACTTGCCCAAGGTCACCCTATGGGCTTTGTTACCAAACGAGAATTTTTTGTATCATGGCAGGGTTGCATCAGGCCAGGTGGCTTGCAAGTGTTACCAGTGCAGCTGGCAGTCTGACCCTGTTCAAACATATTGTAACTTGGGCTTCAGTATGGTTTGTTCGCTCTCTTGTAGAAATGTCTAATGTGTGTCTGGTTTATCTTTTCTCTCTCACACCTTCCCTTTGCTTATTTCCTTCAGACAGTGATCTTATCAGAAGCTAAGGAGAGTGTCCTGGGTGGGGTGCTGAGGGTGCTTCTGCACAGCATGGGCTGTACACCTAGTGCTGCCTTCCTGCAACACTGCTTTGCCACCCAGAGGGCACTTGTAAGCAAGGTGAGTGTGCTTTGGCGGAAAGTTTGGCAGGAGCAAATGTACTGATTGAATTAACTACCTCATAAAGCTTGCAGGTGGGTGGGTGGGTGGTCAGATCCTCTCTCTAGGTCCCCCTTACTCTAGCTACAGCTTATTATTTATTTATTTATTTATATACCACCTTTCCAAAGGATCAAAGCAGTTTTCAAAAATGCTTAAACAATTGCATATACAATTAATGCATACATACATGACTAAAAAGTTCATCCCCTTATCTTAACTAAAATACGAACATCAAAATACAGTTAAATTAATTGCATAAAAAATATATTAAACTATATCCTCCTCTACAAGCCAAATGGACTGGCCCTTGCCCCCTCCCCCCGAAGCAGCTCACTAATGGTGGGCCTGCCACATCAAGCAACCAGCCTTTAGCCCCTTCCCAAGGGGAGCAGGTGTTCCTGCCTGGGGCCTGGTCCTGGCAGGAAGCCGTCTGGGGCCAGCAGTCTACCAGGTGAGATGGAGCATGCAGGTAGCAAGCAGCAAGTCCACACAGCAGCAGCAGGTAGCAAGCAACAAGTCTAAACAGCAGCAGGAGGTACTACACATCTCTTTCCTGGGGTGGTGGGGTGGCCTGGTGTTCTCTCCTCTTCTCCCACTTTGTGCTAGCTCCCCTCTGTCCTAGCAGGCAACCAGCCTTTATCCCCTTCCCAAGGAGAGCTGGTGTTCCTGGCTGGGTACCTGGGGCCTGGTCCTGGGAGATAGCAGTCTGGGGCCAGCAATCCACCAGGTGAGATGGAGCATGCAGGTAGCAAGCAGCAAGTCCACACATTAGCAGCAGGTAGCAAGCAACAAGTCTGCACAGTAGCAGGATCTCTTTCCTGGGGTGGTGGGGTGGCCTGGTGTTCTCTCTTCCCCCACTTTGTGCTGGCTCCCCTCTGTCCTAGCAGGCACCCATGGGTAGATGCCTTAGCCATGGGCACAGTCTCTGTGCTGCATTGTCTGTCTGTTTTTAGCTGCTTTCTGTCAGCCCTCTCATTCTCAAATTTTTAATGTTAATACATGCTGCTGGAAAAGTCCTTCTGTCTAGAATTTTTTAACTTCCCCTACTGCACACTACTGCTGAAACCAGAGTTTACTCAGCTAGGGTTCTCCAAGTGTGGAATGGCCAACACATAAAGGCGTTCACTTTGTATAATTCCCAGGATTGTGTGAAAATCTGATTTACAAAGGCTTTTAATATTAAACTTGAGCATTTTATTATCTTGCTTTTCTTCCAGTTGTCAAGTGGTTGTGTTTCAATGCTTATGCTATATACTGTCTTGTCCACACTCATTGGAAGGGCAATTTTTATCATTGTTAAATAAAATAACCTCCAGTGTTGTGCTTACAGTTTCCTGAAATGCTTTTTGAGGAAGACACAGAGCTGTGTGCTGATCTATGTCTCCGTCTCCTGCGCCATTGCAGTAGCAGGGTGGCCACAATCCGGACCCATGCAAGCACCTCGCTGTACCTACTCATGCGACAGAACTTTGAGATCGGCAATGTAAGTGCTTAATGGGAGTAAGTGGGAGGCCCCAGGGCTGTCTTCAGTTATTTCTGCTAAGAGATTGGTTTCTTAGGCAGGGCTGGTACTCTCCAGCTCTAGGAGTTTACTCAACCCAATTTCCCTCCTTGTGACTTTCTCTCCCCATTTTATTGAATTTTAGATTGCAGATCTCTTGGGACCAGGGAAAAGTAAATTCATTAATATTAAAATATGTAATGATAATAATAATTATTTTCCTGATAGTTAACATTGGTCCAAAAACCACTGCAGAAATAATCCAGTTTGAGACCCCTTTCACTGTCCTGGCTCAGTGCTAAGGAATTCTGGGAACTGTAGTTGATTGTGGCACCAAAGCTCTCTGACAGAGAAAGCTAAATGTCTTAAAACTACAGTTCCCAGTATTCCCTAACAATGAGCCAGGACAGTTAAAGTGGTCTCAAACTGAATTGCAGTTTGTTTTGCAGTGTGTTTGGCCATTGCCAGTTACCTCTGGGTTTTGAGGAATTCTTTTTAATAGATTATTCTGTTGGTTTTATTATTTCATTATCATCTTTGTATTGTTTTTTATTATAAATCACTTGGAGGTTTTTAAAATGAAGAGTAGTATAAAAATTTTGTTTGATGAAATAAGAACTATAAATGAATTTCTGTATGAAAAAGATACTGTTTATATCAATCATGGTTTTTGAAAAATAATAAACTTCTAGTGTTTTCCTGGGTCATCAGTTTACTTCTTTAACCTGATACTGTGGGCAATGAGAACAGATACAGTTTGTTGCTCTAGGAGGCTTGGGTGGAATGTGTTCACATCCCTTCCTGGGAACTGCCTCAGTGTGCTTTTTCTTCAGATTGCCAAAAAGGGCTTCTCCTTTAAGACATGGTCAAGAAGATGGTGTTTTTGTTTTCTCTATTGGGAGTCCTAGTTGGAACCTTGATAAAAATAGAAAATGTCATTTCATCCATAAATTAAATAAAATAGTAACTACTGCGAAAGGGAAATGACTATCAAGCATTTTTCTGCTGCATTTCTGTTGTACAGAACTTTGCCCGAGTGAAGATGCAGGTCACCATGTCACTGTCTTCACTTGTGGGAACATCACAGAACTTCAATGAGGAGCACTTGCGGCGTTCATTGAAGACCATTCTGACCTATGCTGAGGAAGATCCAGAGCTGCGAGAAACTACCTTTGCTGAGCAGGTGCCAATTCTAGACAACCCATAGATCAGACCAAAGACTTTTGCCTGCACTTACTAGCACTCAAGCCATGGCTTGGTTTTCTCCTTCTTCTTCTTCGTGGTCTCTGTGCCTCACACAATAGGGTTTGCACCTGCGCAGAAGCTCCATCTGGAATGCTAAAAAGCTGAGCAGATTGGCGGGAGCCCCGCCCCTCCCATTCCCTGAGCATGCCCAATCCCGCCAATCTAGCTCCTCCTTCAGTTCTCTTTCGTCCGCCGCAAGAGTAACATCTCCTCCGGAGTGCTCTTCATTTCGACGAAAGCTGAGTAGATAAGACTCTGTCTTATTTTTATTTCGTTTTATTTTGTTTTGTTTGTTCTTCTCTGTTTTGTTCTTACTCCAAGTTTTTTCCTTGAGCTGCCCCCTTTTTTGTTCGGCACTCGAGGGTTTTGGCCCGGACGGGCCCCTCGCGATCGGACCGGCCTCTTATGGCTGCCCCCTTCAAGAAATGTTCCAAATGTGGCGGTAAAATCCCGGTTGTGGATAAACACTCGAAGTGCATTTTCTGCTTAGGCAGTTCCCACATTCCAGAGAAATGCAAGCATTGCAAGGCTTTTAATCCCGCCACGCTTCGCCAAAGAGCGGATCGGCTCAAGGCCCACTTGTGGGAGAAGGCCCTCTCGGTTTCCCACACTTCGGAGTCATCTACAGACCCCTTGGGACGGCTCCCCATCTCTAAGTTCCCGAGAATTCCGAAGATTAATAAACCGACTTCGACATCGACAGCGACTTCGACATCGACGAAGGTCCCCTCAGCTTCGGCCTCGACACCGGCTACCATGTCTCGCCCCGAAGGGCAACATAGAGAGCATAAGAAGCGGCCATCATCCACCGAGCTGGAAAAGCCGAAATCGAAGAAACATAAGCATCAGGAGGTCCTCACTTCGGTTGCCTTGGCGGCTGCCCAGGCAAACCTGGCCATGTCCTTTCTGAGACAGCCTTCGGCCATTGACCTCTCTGTCCCGGCCCCGGTCACTGTACTAGACTCGGCGCCGGAGACCTTGGAACCCGCATTTCAGCCTGCACCTACCCAGGTCCTCGCCCCTACGGGGACGGTCTCAACCTCGGTCTCGACAGTCTCGCCCATTTCGGCACCGACTTCTCTACCACCGAAGGAAATCCTAGCCTCTTCGGAGCACATTTACAGGCTGCGGTTCCCATCTCCTCCACCCCGGAAGTCTCCGGAACCGTTCGAGGAGCACTACTTTGACTCGCCCCACTCGTCGGCCTCCTTTCTGGCTCGACATCGGGCTGAATCCTATTGGGGAGAGCGCCATCCATCCTACCGCTCTTATTCCCCTTCGTATCGGGATCGATACCATGTCCGTGATCTCCACGTCAGGGACTTCTCACGATCTCGGTCTCGTTCTCCGTCTCGGTTCCGAGCCGAATACAGGGCCATATCGCCACCACCTGCCTCGACGGCCACGGTGTCGAAACCCCCGGAATCGAGCGTCGTTATGACTGCTGCGGCTTCGGCTACGATCACCACCTTGACATCGGTAGCCTCCGCTCCGATCAGCTATGCGGATGCTTCGACATCGACCTTTCTTACGGCGCCAACACAGCCCTATGTGGATCCGCATTTGCCAGCCTCCCAGTCTACAGAGGAGTCAACGGGAGAAACGGACAACCGTCCCGAGTCTCCACAACCTGCCATTTCCTCTCCCAACGAGGATGTTGAGGACCAGACACCTGATTCACCTGTCGAAGACCTCCATCTGTTTACTGGAATTGTCGACAGGATGGCAAGAGTGGTAGGCCTAAAAACCGCGCAGACGGTCCAGCCTCCTAGGGACCCCATCGATGGCCTCGTGGTGCGTCCCCAGCAACCTGCGGTTATTCCATTCTTGCCTCCTTTTTCTAACATCATGGTGGCTTCTTGGAACAAGCCAGCCTCAACACCACCTGCTTCAAAGAAGCTTGACTCTTTATATCGGGTGCAATCTGATACAGCCCCGTTCCTGTTCACCCATCCAGCTCCTAATTCTCTGGTGGTGGAATCTACTTGTAAGTCTACTGGCAAGTCCCATTCTGCCCCTGTGGACAAGGACGGCAGAAGAATGGACATCTTTGGTCGCCATTTTCTACTCATCTGCAGCTTTGGCAGCGAAAGTGGCCAATATGCAAGGTTGCATGGCCGGTTATCAGAGGTTTCTGTGGGATCGTATGGCTGCTTTTATACCTTATGTGCCACAGGCACAACAGGAAGCGGCTCAAGAGTTTTATGCCGAGGCACTCTCCCTCATTGCCCAGGAGGTGCACTCAGCTAGACATGTTGTGGACTGTTCTGCAAAAGTCATGGCTGGTGCGGTGGCACTCCACCGTTTCGCTTGGCTGAGGTCCACTTCCCTGTCTGAGGAAGCTAAGTCCAAGATCGAAGATCTTCCTTTTGATGGTGAAGGTCTATTCGCCGCCAAGACCGACGAATCCCTGGACACCATGGCCAAGGATCGCCTGAATGGGAAGAGACTTGGGCTGACACCTAACAAACCTCCATCAGGTCGTACCTGGCGCCAAAGGCCATACGAACCTGGATTCACCCGTTCTCGCTCTGCTCCGTCCTCCACCTATAGGACCCAGTCCTACACTTGGAGGCCTTATAGACAGCCACAACAGCAGCAACAACAGCAACAGCAGCAAAGGCAAGGCCAGCAGCGTCAACAACAACAGCCTTCTAGGAAGCCATCCTCCAAGTCACACTTTTGACGGGCCTTTGGAGGCGACACCCAACTTTCTCTTGCCAGTCACCCTGTCTTCAGTCCCCAGACTTCATCATTTCTACGAGAACTGGTCCAAGATCACCACGGACTCCTGGGTGCTTACCATCATCCGCCTGGGCTATGCCATAGAGTTCTCAAGTATTCCACCAAATGGCGTTTTCTGTTCCACTCCCTCCTCTCCTCCTCTTCTGGAGGAGATTTCCTCCCTTCTCGACAAAGGAGCTATACAACGTGTTCCACCGTGCTACAAGAACTAAGGCTTCTACTCCAGGTACTTCACAGTTCCGAAGAGAGGAGGAGGTCTCCGCCCCATCTTGGACCTGAGAGGCGTCAACTCATACATCTTGCTTCGCAAGTTCAAGATGGTAACCCTCCAATCCATCTTGTCGTTCCTGCACCAAGGAGATTGGTTTGCATCCATAGACCTAAAGGATGCTTACTTCCACATCAGTATTCGACCACAACATTGGAAGTATCTCCGTTTCGCCATAGATGGAGATCTCTATCAATATACCGTTCTTCCCTTCGGCCTCTCTACCGCTCCTTGAGTGTTCACAAAGTGCATGGCGGTGGTCATTTCTCACCTTCGTCTCCAAGGAATAAAGATCTTCCCTTATCTCGACGACTGGCTTCTGGTGTCGTCCTCCAAGGCACAACTTTACAAGGACGTCCAGTACACTTTGGACCTCTTGGCCAACTTAGGACTCAAAGTCAACCTACCCAAATCCGTTCTCCACCCCGTGAGGGTGATAGACTATATAGGCACGTCCCTGGACTCTGTAATGGGCCGCGCCTATCTTCCCACCAGACGGGCGGAAGCCCTCTGGGACCAGCTGCAATCCGTCCTTCACACTCATCGTCCGTCTGCAAAGGACATCCAGAGACTGCTAGGCCACCTGGCCTCAACCACAGCGGTGACCTACCTGGCTAGTCTCAGGCTCAGGCCTCTCCAAGCTTGGTTCCTGGCTTCATTCGATCATTTGAGGGACAATCCGTCCAAGAGACTCTCGTTGCTACCTCGTGTCAGAGACTCTCTCAAGTGGTGGATGTCTCCCTCCAACATCCTCAAAGGGATGCCCTTCCAGACGCCAGAACCGTCCAGGATAGTCACCACAGACGCGTCCATGTCAGGATGGGGCACACATTTCAACGGCTTGTGTGTACAGGGACAGTGGTCTGCACAGGAGTCAGAACTGCATATAAATGCCTTGGAACTGTTGGCAGTCATCAAAGCCTTCAGGGCATTCGAAAATCATCTCCTCCACAGAGTTGTGCAGGTAGTATCAGACAACACAACCACTGTCTGGCACATCAACAAGCAAGGAGGAACTTACTCTTCAGTCCTCTTGCGTCTCTCCCAGCAGCTGTGGACGTGGTGCCATCATCGCTCCATTCACCCGGTGGCCATTCACTTGGCAGGAAAGGACAATGTGCTAGCAGACTCCCTCAGCAGGGACAAGGTGCTGCAGCACGAATGGACTCTGTCGAGTTCGGCCTTCAATCTCCTGACGTCTCGTTGGGGGATTCCCTCAGTGGACCTGTTTGCCACCCCAGAGAACGCCCAATGCCGGACATTCTACTCCAGAGCGGGCAAAGGGCGAGGATCCATGGGGGGATGCCTTCCTTTGCAGTTGGAGCCGAGGTCTTCTGTATGCCTTTCCCCCCTTTCCTCTGATCTCCAGGACGGTGGCCAAGATGGCCAGGGACGGATCCAACGCCATACTGTTGACTCCATTCTGGCCGAGACAACCTTGGTTCACTCCTCTTCTCCACTTGGCCAAGGGTCGATACTTCCACTTATCGAAGTGGCCCGACCTTTTGTTCCATTCCAATGGAGCAGTCCTACACCTGGATCTAGTCAACCTACGGATGACGGCGTGGAGGATCCAGCCATAGAGTCTCCTGACCTGCTCAGGGTCCTGTCTGCCTCGAGAAAGGACTCCACTAAGAGATCCTATGCTTATAAATGGAAGCGTTTCTGTGCCTTCACGGAGGCTAGATCCGAACCTTCCTCACCTGTGAGCCTTAGTACAGTCTTGCATTTTCTGCTGCACCTCAGGGATCAAGGCCTAGCCTTCTCCTCCCTCAAGGTCTACCTGTCGGCTATTGTAGCCAACCAGCCACCTGGCTCAAGGTCAGCTCGCCTCTTCACGTCACCTACGTTAAAGAGATTCTTCAAAGGACTACATCACCTTTATCCACCGTTGCCACCACTGGCCCCGGCCTGGTCTCTCTCTCTCTAGTGCTTACGCAGCTCATGAGGCCTCCATTTGAGCCCTTGGGCTCTGCTTCCTTGAGACTGCTGACACTCAAAAGTGTCTTTTCTTGTGGCCATAACTTCAGCCAGACGTGCTTCTGAGCTGACGGCCCTGCGCTCGGATGAGCCTTATTTGACTTTTCATAGGGACAAGGTGGTCCTCAGACCGGACATTTCCTTTCTCCCTAAAGTGGTTTCTCCGTTTCATCTCTCTCAGGAGATTGTGCTTCCTAATTTTTATCCAGATCCTTCTTCGCCTCTGGAAAAGACTATGCACACCCTGGATGTTCGCCGTGCTTTGGCTTTTTATGTTCAGCGTTCTCAAGAGTTCAGATTATCCAATAAGTTGTTTATTTGTTATGGTGGTGCCAGGAAAGGCAACCCAGTTTCATCACAGAGGTTTGCAAAGTGGATTGCTCAAACCATTGCCTTGGCCTATGAACTGGCTAAACGCCCTCTTCCGGTTGGTGTTCGTGCCCACTCAACCAGGGCTACGGCTTCATCTGCTGCCTTCCTCAGAGGTGTTCCCCTGCCAGAGGTCTGCAAGGCGGCCACGTGGTCACAGCCATCCACGTTTGTTCGGCATTACCGGCTGGATTCCAGATCCCGGAGAGATGCCAGTTTTGGTCATGCTGTTCTTTCTTCTATTCTGCAGTGACCTTCCCACCTCCATAGGTAAGCTTTTCAGTCACCCTATTGTGTGAGGCACAGAGACCACGAAGAAGAAGTACAGGTTGCTTACCTGTAACTGTGTTTCTTCGAGTGGTCATCTGTGCCCTCACACAAATCCCGCCCTACCTCCCCTCGGTCAGGTCCCTGCTCTTTTGCGGCGGACTTGAACTGAAGGAGGAGCTAGATTGGCGGGATTGGGCATGCTCAGGGAATGGGAGGGGAGGGGCTCCCGCCAATCTGCTCATCTTTTTAGCATTCCGGATGGAGCTTCTGCGCAGGCGCAAACCCTATTGTGTGAGGGCACAGATGACCACTCGAAGAAACACAGTTACAGGTAAGCAACCTGTACTTCTGCAACAGCTCCAAGCTAGAGAGCAATACAGACAGCTACTGTTCTTATCTTGAGTGATGTTTTTTTTTAATTTGCTTGCAGTGTGTTGCTTCTTAGCAACACATACAAAATAATAAAGACATATCTTTATATAAAGGGAAGCTTAAGGAAATCAGGTGGGTGAATAGCCTGGAAGAAGGCAGCAGTGCTGGTGTGGTTGTTGTAAAAATACAGAAAGCAAAAACTACCCATGCACACATGAGCTTGGATGTATGTTTCTAATGGATGTCCTAGGCATGTTGGCTTCACACTCCAGCCTATTTTGAAATATGTTTTGAAATATGTCTTTAGTACAAAGGGAATTTGAAGCTGCCCTTCAAGTTGATTTGTATAGAAACAATTTCCTGTCTGATTGTTCTACAGAGCAGTGAATATGGTTTATTAACATTATGATTAGTAGTAGTAGTAGTAGTAGTACCCCACTTTCCCCCCCCCCCCAAATTTGTAAGCAGCTTACAAATTAAAAAACACACAATACAATTCCAAATATGCAAAAGTAAGCATTAAAGTATAATTAAATTAGTATAGTATTAAAATCACTCATTCGAAGAAGTGGTTAAAACAGTGCATATTGAAACAATTAAAAATACTAAAACATTAAAACAATAAACATAAAACTATATACAGACCCTTAAATCTTCAAACTGAGCGCCACAGAGCATTAAGAGCTGAACATCAACTGTCTGTAAAGGCCTAGCAGCACAAAAAATGTTTTAACTTGCTGCTGGAAGGAGAGCAAGAATGGGTCCATACTGGCCTCTCTGGAAAGGGAATTCCAGTCTGGGAGCAGAAACCAAGAAGGCCCTTTTCTAGTTCCAACCAAACAAGCCTGAGAAGGTGGTGGGACAGGGAGAAGGGCCTCTCCATGAGTTTAACATGAGCCAGGTCATTTGGAAAGAAGGTAAGATTTGGCTTCCCAAACATTGTATGTGTGTGCGCATGCATTCATGCATGCCTTCAAGTCACCTGTCAACTTATGTGGACTCCTGGCATGACATAGGGTTTTCTTAGGCAAGGAATGGTCAGAGATGGTTTTCCAGTTTCTTCCTCTGAAATATAGCCTATAGTACCAGGTATTCATTGGTGATCTCCTGTCCCTGCTTAGCTTCTAAGATCAGGCAGGATCAGATGCTTTTAGGATATTTATTACTGGTATGCAAATGCATTGTCTTGTTTATTATAGTGGTTAGACAAAGGCACGTTTAATACCTCACTACATAGAGCAAGTTTATTGATTTGCTCTGGATTTTTTAAAAAAACTTAACAGGAAATTATTATGTGAGCATATCTTAATTATTAATTCTTTAATCAAGGAAAGTATCAATCAAAATCAAGGAAACAGGTTGCATTTCTTCTATAGCTTCTGTAATGAATGATGCATCATTTAATCTTTATGGATCACTAGGCATCTTTTCAGTTTTGCAAGAATATGTATGGGTAGGTCACTCAGACTTACTTTAAAATACTACATTTCTGTCTTGCTATCAAATTACATATGTGAATTTTAAAGAATCCTTTGATCAGTATTTTTACATAAAAAGCTTTTACAAAATCTGAAATTGCAGTTACTAGCGAAATTTATCATCTTCCAACAAATCCATTGGTGTACTTCCTAGCCATCCCAAGCTCCAAAAGTAAGTTCTTGGTCTTTGAATCTGTGAAAGGGGTTGGAGGGTTACATTTGAGTGGTGAAAGTGAACCCAGACCTGCCCATATAGAAGAACAGAGGAAGGAGTCACCTTAATTCTGTTAAATATTCATGCAAGGAATACTCACTTTTCTTTCTTTTTAATTTGTTATATTTTATTGAAAAACATAGTTACAACAATACACAATACTCCCTTTCTTATGCAAGGAGTACTCACTTTTCTGAACATCACAGCTGAAATTCATGCCACATACCTATACGTACACACACACACACATAATTTGAGATGTGGCACTTGTTCGGGAAAGCGGCCAAATGTCTGATAAGGCCAGCCTAGTTCCCAAACAAACAAGCCCCCAGCTTACAGAATCAGAGCAAAGCAACACAGTCTTTGAATATAAATGCAGTATCAGAAGAGGAATTACAAAAAGAGTTGTCAAATGATCAGAGATCCAGGGTGTCAAGTAGTCAGGTCGATAAGGTAGTCCAAGGGCAAGGGTTCCAGTTAATCAAGATGGGTCAGCAGTTCAAGAAGCAATAGAGCCTTTCCTCAAGAAGGATAATCAGATAATCACTGGCAACTAGACACACATTCTCCAGCTGCCTGAATAGGCAGGCAGCAGGAGTTTAGGTGTGTCTGATTACCAGTGTGTTTCTGATAAAGCCTCTGCAACTTTCGAATGCTCTTCCTTTTTGCTTGACGCTTCCTGAAGGTAGGCACACTTCCCTGATCCTCCTCTATGTCCACAAACTCTGCCACAGGCAGACTTGGCTGCTGAACCTCTGGAGAGGCCACAGACTCTGCTACAGCAGAGCTAGGGCCAGCCTCAGGCGCCCCAATTGCAGGCTCAGATCCCAGAGACTCTGGCTCATCCTCTGAGTCCTCCAACTTGTCCTCCAGGCTGGGCATGACAGTGCTGGAGAAGAGTGCTGAGGATTCCATGGGCAGCTAAGAAGTCAAACAAATGGGTCCTAGAGCAGATCAAACCAGAAATCTCTCTGGAAGCTAAGATGACAAGACTGCGGTTGTCATATTTGGCCACATCATGAGGTGGCATAACTCTCTGGAAAAAACAATAATGCTAGGAAAGGTGGAAAGAAGTAAAAAGAGAGTGAAGGCTACATGCTAGATGGATGGACTGTATTAAGGAAGCCATGGGTATGAATAACCTGAGCACAGCAGTGGAGCATAGGGAGTCTTGGAGATGTCTCATCTACAGGGTCGCCATAGGTCGAGATCAACTCGAGGGTACTGTATATAACAACAACAACAAAAACATATACATGGTAGAGGTGATTGTGTTCCTGTGCCTTGTTTTTGTGGTTGTCAACAGAAGTTGCTTTCTCCTCTCTCTGCAGGTTCAGGACCTTGTCTTTAACTTGCACATGATTTTGACAGACACAGTCAAGATGAAGGAGCATCAGGAGGATCCTGAAATGCTGATAGATCTGATGTACAGGTGAGACAGTGGCCAGTTAGTCAGTTCCTTCCTGGGCAATTAACCACAGGGAAATTGAGTCAAGATTTAAAAAGCCAAGTTTGGCTGCATTTGAACTTGAGACAGCAGAGGATTCAAATCCCTTACTAGCCATTGACACACCACCAATCTTGCTTCCCCAGAAAGGGATATTGACATTTTTGAGACAGAGCAAATTAATCTTGTTCTACCATTTTTACTTGTATCAGCCTCATCAATTGGAAACAAATCCTGTCCAAACACAGCCTGACCTGTAATGGGAGTAGGAAAGTTAGGGGCTTTGCTGTGAGGGATAATCTGTATCACAACTCAGGCTGAACAGGTTTTTTTTTTGGGGGGGGGGAATAAAATGAAGATACCATGAATATTAATGGTGAAGGTTATTGAAATGGAATGATACTATGGCATGGGGGATGATTTTCTGGTTTTCATCTGTTGGATGATACACATAGTTAGAGGGTTGTAGATTTGATTAGTGCAAGCAAAAGCACTTTCAAGTTATTTTAAAAAGGAATAGATATCTTTTTTAAGGCAAAAAATAGAGCTGGGGAACTTCAGTTACAGTAATGGAAAGCGCCTTGTTTATGAAAAGTGCTGTAGAAATAAATAGAAATAAAGCTTGTCCTGTTTTAAGTCATCCCAAACAGATTCAGTAGGAAAACCACTATATAGAAACAAGTCTCCTGTCTTTGACTGTTGCAAATTTCTTAGGATAGCCAAGGGGTACCAGACATCTCCAGACCTGAGATTGACCTGGCTGCAGAACATGGCAGCAAAGCACTCTGAGCGTGGGAACCATGCAGAGGCAGCTCAGTGTCTGGTGCACTCTGCTGCACTGGTGGCTGAATATCTGAGCATGCTGGAAGACTGTCGCTACCTACCTGTGGGCTGTGTCACTTTCCAGGTAAGAAGAGGGTGAGACAGATGTAGGACACCCACGGGGCAAATGCTGGTCTTCTGTGTCAAGCCATTCTTTCAGTTCATTTTTAGCCTAGCAGTTGATGTACCTACCCCAGTTTTGATGTTCCTGTGGAGGAGATGAATGAACAGGTTTAGCTCACAGCTTACCTCCTTCCTTTAAACAAGGTGCACCCCAGCAGGACTGAGGACAGATAGTTGTACTCCACTGAGGCCTTAGACTGGGAGTCAGTGTCTAGGCAGAGGCCTTTTCTTTTATTAGGAACTGAATTGGAAGTCAGTTCTGTTTTTTTTTTAAAGGGCTCCCTAAACCTAAAATATCTGGAGGGGCATGGCAAAAATTCCCCCACTAAGGCGAGCATTCCCCATCCAAAAGTGAGCGGGGCAGGGATTTTGGGAGTCCAGAGAATCTATCTTGAAAGCTGTACTTAACCTGTAGGCCACCCTTTCCTCCCTCCCTCCCTTGATAGTCTAAATTCATGCTTTGTCCAGCTCAAGGGCTGTTCTTCTTCTTACAGTAACTTCTCTTCTTTTTCCAAGAACATCTCCTCCAATGTGCTGGAAGAGTCTGCTGTCTCAGATGACGTCCTCTCCCCAGATGAAGAGGGCATCTGCTCTGGAAAGTATTTCACTGAACAAGGACTTGTAGGGTTACTTGAGCAAGCAGCTTCTTCATTTACTATGGTGAGTTGGACTTAACACATGGCACTCTTGAGGGCTCAGAGGATGGGATAGCGTATTATGACTTTCCTGCACATGAAAGCACTCTCTGTATCTGAGAGTAGAAAGCCTCTACCTCCTCTGGAAGAGGCAGAATCCCACAATCTAGGAAATCTCTTGGTTTCAAGTACCATAGGAGGATAGCTTCTTAAGCACAGATTGAACTCTTCTTCTTCCTTTTAGCATTTGGGGAGGGGGCCTGTGGAGGGACAGGAGCCAATATTCTCCCCCTGCTTACCTTGCAGGTAAGCAGGGGGACTCTTCCCCCATCGAAATACCTCATTTTTCCTCTCCTGTCCTTCTTAAAATAGCAACAGGTAGTTAAATAAAGTCAAATCACTTTCAAGGAATAGCAAAGGAAAAAGAGATTCTGCAATGCTCGGGGTTCTGCAATGCTTGTTGGGGTTGGAGTATTTTCATATGTTTTCACGCAATTGGGGGGGGGGGGTGTTCTATGAGGTTTGAGGACAGAAATTGTCATAGAATCATAGAGTTGGAAGAGACCACAAGGGCCATCCAGTCCAACCCCGTGCCACGCAGGAAATCACAATCAAAGCATCCCTGACAGATGGCCATCCAGCCACTGTTTAAAGACCTTTAAGGAAAGAGACTCCACTACACTCCAAGGGAGTGTGTTCCCTGTCAAACAGCCCTTATGTCAGAAAGTTCCTCCTAATGTTGAGGTGGAATCTCTTTTCCTGTAGCTTGCACCCATTGTTCTGGGTCCTGTTCTCTGAAGCAGCAGAAAACAAGCTTGCTCCCTCCTCAATATGACATCCCTTCAAATATTTAAACAGGGCTAGCTATCATATCATGTCCAATGATCATACTGATTATTTTTTTAAAAATAGGGATGAGGTTGAGAGCTTCAGGGACCACATACTGCCCACAAGTCATTCTTTGCCCACCCTTTTTTTTAGCACTTAGAAGAGAAACCTGCGATCTCTTAGAAACCTTGATGCCCAGAATGGTTTTTCAAATGGTCAAATAGAGGCCCCTTCCCAAATTCTTGCCTTCAAGTTTCATAACTGCTTTTCTGCCCCACCCTGACACTGTTGCTATTTTCTGTTAGTTCTGACCATTTTTGCCACATGTTATGGCTTAATCCCATGTACTGTGATTGTTTCCAGACTTTCTGTATGTAGTGCAGCAAATGCACCATTGCACAGCTGGGTGCCGTTTCTCAAGAAAGAGACATATTTTGGTTTCAGTGGTGTTGTTTTTACCATTTCTCAGCAACATGTCCATGCTTTTTGTTATAGCATCCTAGTCTCATTTTATTTCAGTGAAAATTAAGCAAATGGAACTGGGTGCAGGACTGCTGAGTTCTTTTTATTGAATCCTTTCTTATGAACAAAACAAAAAGTCCACAGATATCTCAGCACAAATTTCAGTTGTTAGTTAATTGTGCATAATTAGTGTAGAGTAATATTAGTGTCCCAGCATGGCACTTCCTTTCCATGGTGGTGGGATTGCACACTTCTGTAAGTCAAGAGGTTATGCTTATCAGAGCAGTGCTGCTGGTGGGGTCTCCCATGTCAGACAGGCTTTTGCAGAGGAGCCACACTAAATGTACCAAACAGCTACTGGGCTGACACTGGATCTCCCAGAAGTAACAGCAATGGCAATTTGTTGTTCTTGTGTATCTTCAAGTCATTTCTGGCTTATGACAACCCTAAGGTGAATCCATCAAAGGGGTTTCTTGACATGTTTCTTCGTGGGGGTGGGGTGCCATTGCCCTCCTCTGAGGTTGAGACAGTGTGGCTTGCCCAAGGCCTCACTTTTATTAGTACTGTTCAGAACCCGGCTCTGCTAAGCCACTTCTGAATGGCTTTTACCACAAAAACCCTATGATGAGGCAGTTGAAAATGAAAAAAAATATATCACAAGATGACATGACTCATTAGAAAAAATGATAATGTTTGGTAAAGTGGGAAGCATTAAGACGACCACATTATAAGTGGATAGACTCAGTCAAGGAAGCCACAGCCCTGAGTTTGCTAGAGTCACCACAAGTCAAAAGCTGGCCTAGCAATTAAGAACGAATATATCAATGTGCATAATTCATTCCCCATAGCTGGACTGAGAGGCTGATTGGAATTCCAACATCAACTAATTATATAAGTAATATAATTAATACTTCTTTTTAGAAGGCAAAAAAATAATTCTTAAAGGATTCTCCACCAACCTTGTTAAAGCTTTATTCCTTCAAAAAGAATAGTGACCAGCTTTTAGCAAAGCTGCACACTAAACTTTCTGCCTGGCCCCAAGTCTTCTTACTATTTGTTTCCCTTCATTGCGAGATTTCTGGCATATGCCTATGGAGGCCTGTTTGAAAACACACAGATAGTGTCCTTCTGCAATAGGTTCCCCAATTATAAGGCATATCTTGCCTCACATGTGTGCCTCCCTCTGCTCTGGTGAAGTTGGTCTGAAAGGTGCTGTATCACAGTCGCATCACTGCTGAGGATACAGAAGTGGAACCCTGTGGTTTCGGTTCCTTACTAGAGTCAAATGATACCTGGAGCCATTGGGGAACTTTGAAGCTGCTGACCTCCACTCTGGCCAATTCATTGTGTGGGTGCAGGCTGGGGTATTCATAAGCTAGGGAGTTGAAATGTACATTAACATTAACTGTACTGGCTAGGGCTGGTGGGAATGGCAGTTCAGTAACATCTGAAGAGTCACATATTGTTTAACTCTATGATAGTTTGGAAAAAAATAATTTTTGATCTCCAACACTCAGAATTGCCCAGCCAACATGGCTGCTGCTGTGTTAGTTGTGGCTTTCTTGGAGTTATATCCCCAAAGGTTATTTTCCCAGCTTCTGTCTCCCTGCTTGATACTCTTTAAAATGGCTAGCCATTCCAGGCTCCAGCATGAACACCTCTGTGCACCTCCATTGTCCCTCATTTTTTTTCCCATCTGCTGCTCTGGATTTGTTGCCACTTGCTCTTCAAAGGTCCATGTCTGCCCTAATGGCTTAAGTCACCCTGTCCACTTTCAGTGGCCTGATCCATTTTCTCACTCTCTTCAGGGTGGTCTTTACGAGGCTGTCAATGAGGTCTACAAGATCCTCATTCCCATCCATGAAGCCAATCGCGACTTCAAGAAACTGGCAGCGCTGCATGGCAAACTGCAGGATGCCTTCAGCAAGATCACCAACCAAGTGAGTGAAAACAGCCTCTTGTGGCAGTTCTTATCTGGGGGGAGGTGGGGCAGGAAGCCTACACAAACTCCTCTTTTCCTGGGTGCTTGCCCAGCCATGCCCATACTCCCATTTTACTACCCATGCCAGAAAAAGTAAATGTAAAGTGGATATGCAGGTCAGAATCTGCTGCAACTAAAGCTAAGAAGCTGGATGATGCCACTAACTCTAGTGTCAGAGCTAGCAAACGTTCTGTTGAGGAAATGTTCTGAATTGGGCATCTGCTTCTGGCATGGTGTTTCCTTTTCCAAACCTACCCCAAGCTCTGACATGCTGTAATCTGAATGGGGATGGTGTTTTCAGATGTGCGGACAGTTCTGATGTGTGACAGAGAGTTGGACTAACAGTTCATGAAAGAATTCCTGGCCTATGACAATATAAGGAGAAACATCCTCATCCCCTTTGTTGAGCTGGAGATCATCACCTCTGCTTCTCTCAGACCCCATTTTAATTTCAGAGGGCAGAATGGGCATAACATTAAGAAGTTCCTGAGAGCCCAGAATTCTCAGGTTTACTCTCAGGTTTATGGGAGCAGTCCCAGGTCTTTGAAATCTTACTTCTTTCAACCATAGCTCCTAGAATCCCTTATGGCCTATGGACATTCTCAGAGTTACAGTCCTCAAAAGTACCATTTCCCATTTCTCTTGGGTAGAGATAAGGCCTAATGGGTTAGCCTTATGTTCAGAGCCAAGACACATGAGTCTCATATTACAAAGTGTTTATCAAGTGGAGTGCCACTGATTTCTTTTAGGTTTACTTTATTCCTCAATAAATAAGGAATGCAGTGACTCAAGTGGTTAAGATGCTCACTCTGTTGATTGCAAGATCAGCAGGTTAGCAGTTTGAGATCCAGGTGCTGCATGATGTGGCGAACTCCTGTCACTAGTCCCAGCTTCGGCCAACCTCGCAGTTCAAAAGCATGCAAATGCAAGTGGATAGATAGGTACCACTTCTCAGTGAGAAGGTAACAGCGTTCAGTGGAGTCATGCTGGCCACATGACTGCCAGAGCAGTCTTCAGACAATGCTGACTCTTCAGCTTAGAAACAGAGATGGGCAAAGCCCCCTACAGTCAGTTAGACTAGACATTCATGTTAAGGGTCTACCTTTATCTTTACCTGTCTGGAAAAGGAGCTGTTAGCATTTGATAGTAGCCAATCTCATACTATGAGACATTTTTAACCATTTTGTCCCGGACCAGCCAAGTTCATAAGGTGTTTTAGGATCTGAAGTTGGTTGTCACTGTGCTAGTCTGTACAACCAGATCTTGTTTATGATCTTGGTTGATACCTATAAAAAGGCCTTTCTTCGTGGTTACATTGGTCCTAAAGTGAACTCTGCTCCACTTGCCAACTTCTCAAATGCTTCTTCAAGATCTCCAAGAAAAGTACTAGCAGGAACAGGCAGGGAGATGATTGCATTGCAGAGTTCCTCTGTCTTTTCCCTTTACTCATAAATAAAAACCATTTTTACATTCATATCAAACAGGGGTCATTCAGGCTGGGCTTAACCAATGTTCACCTTGTGGCTACAACAATCTGAGTTTCAAATAAATTAACTACCTTCTTCCTGTTTTCTCTGTCCTCCTGCTTGTCCCCTTTGTCCTGTCAATCAGGCCTCTGGCTGGGAGGTAGGCTACAACATGTCTTGCTTTTTCTTTATCTGTGTTTGTGTGATTGTGCATGCTGTCTTGCTTCCTAGTCATTTCTCCCCTTCTTCTGTTTGCTTATCACAAAGCATTTCCTGTAGCTGGCCTTTTAGTGCAGTTTCAAAGAACAAAGAATGGAGCCCCAGATCTTTCCTGTGCAAGCTCATTGAGTGGGAAATCTGTATGCTTGCCTTCAAATAACATGGATCTCCACAGTTAAAATAAACACACAGTACTGTCAAAGCGTCTTTCATGACATCAGTTCCATATCTGTACTATTGTTTTCCCTCTCCAGCTACATACCTATGGATACAATTGCACCTCTGTTTTCGCAGACTTCAGATCTGTGACTCAATTGCAAGGAGCAAATGGAGGGGGTTAACATAGGGTGCATGCACAAGGCGCATGCTCGCAGGTGCTCACAAGCACGTGCCCTCATTCAAGCACCATGGGTCTTGAATATCTGCAAGTTTCCATTTTCGTGAGGGGTCCAAAACAGATACCCTGCAAAAACAGAGGACTGGCTGTATTTGCAAATAGATATATTTGATTTATCTCCTTGCACAAGACCTGGGCATGTGATAATGGTAGCATGCATAAGGTAGCAAAATGTTGGACATTCAAGAAATAATGTAGGACATGACCAAAGAAAAGCTAGAAACACTTAATATAAATGTAAATTCATGCTTCTTAGTAATGCTCCAAATGGAGGACATTCTGAAGTTCCTTCTGGGCAGAAGGTTGAAATGCAGTACAGTGGGACCTTGTTATCCGCTGGCATTTGGTTTTAGCATCTCCCATGGATAACAAAATCCATGGATACTCAAATCCCATTAAATATAATGGCAGAGCAAAATGGTGTCCCTTAGGTAAAATGGAAAATCAGTGTTTTCTATTTGGAATTTATACTTTTTTAGAATATTTTCAAGCCATGGATGCTTGAATCCATGGATAAAAAATCCATGGATAATGAGGGTCGGCTGTTTGTGTCCTGGAAAAGGAGGGTGCCTGGTCAACTAGCCACAAAGGGGGACAAGGCCCTGCAAAATGTCAGACAAGTGGCAAAAATGTAGGTCATGAGCAAAGGAGGACAAGGCACCACAAAATGTTGGACATCCAAGAAAAACGTTGGCCTAAAAAACACCTAATATAAAAGTTATGCTAAAAACACTTAATATAAATATAAAGTCATGCTTCTTAGTCATTTGAGATTCCTCCTGGACAGAAGCATGAAATCTAAGATGTGTGCTGGAAAAGGAGGATGGTCTGATTGTCTAATCACAAAGGAGGACAAGCACCACAAAATGGAGGATGTTCAAGGAAAATGTTGGACTAAATAACACTTAATATAAATATAAATTCATGCTTCTTAATTATGCTCAAAAGAGAGGACATTCTGAGATTCCTTCTGGATAGAAGGTTGAAATGTAGGACATGTTCTGGAAAAGGAGGCCTTTGGGTTGCTATAATAGGTTGGAAAGGACTTGAAAGCACAAAACAACAATCTGAAATTACCTCAAAGGTCTTGTGGGAATGGGTGGGTTAATTAAAGAAGAGAAAAAGATAATTTCAAATACATATTTTGCCCTGGGAAAGAGTTTTCAGGCATGAGGGAAAGTGCTGTGCAAAGAGTTCTGCGGCTTTAACAGGTGAGTCACAAGAGACATTCACCAGGAGGAGTTAGTTGTCGTTGTGTGCCTTCAAGTCATTTCCAACTGACCCTAAGGCCACTATTGTGGGGTTTTCTGATGGCTGAGACAGTGTGACCAGACATCCTCTGGGAGGGAGGTTAAAACCATGAGTTACTGCACTGGGTGATGCCACTGAGAAGGAACACCACTGTATGGCAGGAAGACACAGAGGGCCGTGGAGAATGTCCCCATGCACTCTGGAGAGACCCTCCTAACTCTTTGTTTCTTCATTTAGCACACCAGGTTTAGGCTGATGCTAGGCAATTTGTTCAGTATATGAGATCCCATCGCTGGAACAGAACTGTGTATATATTTGCACACCATTATCACTGTACTGATTAGCTTTGGCGAGGAATGGTCTTTTTGTGCTTGGAGTGTGCCTTGCATGGCAGCTTTCTGTACTGCAGATTTTCTACCACTACCACCACCACCACCACCACCACCACCTCATTCTGTGCAGGTGTGGCCCTTTTCAAATGGTTCATGCTGATAAGCCCATTGATCTCCTAACTTCCTGGCAGTGTTCCACTGGGGAGGAAAACACCAACACATCAATTTTCAGTTGTCATGGTGCATTTTGCTCTGTCTTGTCAACTGTTAGTGGGAACAACAATCTTTCCACATGACTGGGTGTTGAGCGGTCCTACTCAGGGCCACACACAACTGACTGATCTAGTTCATCATTCGGAGTTGGGGAGCATCTTTTCCGTGCCTTAAAGGATGGTCAGTTAAAACATGCAGTTACAGCCAGGAGCAGCCAATGCAATCTTTTTATACAGACCCTTAAGTTAAAATGCTTGCTAATGTTATTAACTGTGCTGGGAAATCAGTGGCTGTGCATCTTCCATTCTCTACCTCTCCAACACCTGTTTATACAAAGATCTTGAATTCTCATGTTAATGAGTGGGCCTTTTCCAGTCTTATAAGATCACTTTAAACATTTTACTTTTCATTCATTGATCGTATTGTATTATAAACTGCTAAAATACTTAAACTGCATGCTGGTTCACTTAAAAAGATTTCATCTGGATTTAATATATCAGTTGTGTATCAGAGTGACTTATTCCAAGAGAGGAATGTACCAGTCCTGATTTTGGTGTATGCATAGATTTCTTGCAAATATTCAGATCCCACACCCCACACTTTTATGGTAAGATCCTGTCCAAGCATGCAGAAGAATACAAAGGTGTTTCTGAAGTTGCTTTATCTTACTTGTTTTCTAATAATGACCATTACTATCTGGGAATATAGAACAGAGGATAAGAACTGGGAAACTTGTACACCCAAGTTTTCATCTCAAGATCATTGTGTATCTGTAGATGGAATCCATGATTTCTTTATGCATACACTGCCAAATCACCAGTAAGGAAAAGCAAACCTAAATCAAAGAGCTAGTCCCAACTAGAGTAGACCATTTGAAATAATGGTCTACTCTAGCAATTGGGACTAGGCCTTAATTTTAAAGCTGACCTGAAAGGAAGACACATACTCAGAAAACCTCTGCTGCTTTGCTTGGAAGCAAACTCTGAGTAGGAAGGAACTGGAGATTCAAAAACTGTCTTCTGTTCTGTTCTGACAGAAGCAGCAGAAAATAGCTTCTTCAGAACTATCTAGCTGTAGCCCCCATCAACATCTCAAGCCATCATACAGAAGCTGGGGCGGATTTTGGTGCAGTGGGTTGGCATATGGGGATTCATTATTGCAGCTTCTCTTGTCCTACTCATCCTTCCCTACAATTTGACAAAAATGCATTCAGAGGATATGTGTGTGTGTGTGTGTGTATCCATGCTTGGAATAATTTAGGAGAGCATGTGGGAAATCAGTTAAGAGAGAGGAGGCATGTGAGAATAGCTGTGAAGCCCTGGACGAAGCCCTTGTTTCATGGCCATATGCACTGAAGGTACCCCAAATAGTCATTCATTCAGATTATGCCTACCTGTGCTCAGAAGGGTGAGGGTGGATATCTACATAAGGCAAAACTACAGCAATAGCAGTGAATGAAATAATCCCAGCCTAGTAATCCCAAACATGTTTGTCAGAAGGGCACTGTTGAATTTGCAGGGGAAGGAAATTCTGTAATTGTCAAGTGACTTTTAAAAGAGGGGAACACTTTGCTTTAGTGCTGTGCTGTGTGCCTACAGTTGTTTCTGCAAAGCAGTGGTAGTGAGCTTCCCCTTACAGTTAGTTGTTCTGGCATTAACCCTGATCCAACAGTCACCCTGATAATTGTATAATGAAAGAAATTAGGGCAGTCTTTCTGGGGTTGAAAAAACCTTTTGCTTAATATCCCCCACTTTTTCCAACCTCATGAATGAGTAAAACTGCTTTAGACACTGTGTGTGTATAGAAGAATATACCACGGATATTGAGGTACTAGTCATGGGATGTGTATAAACATCTCTTGCACCTAGGAGCAAATTCTGGCTTCTCACAAATGCTGCATGAAATGCTACGGAAAAGAAGCTAAAAAAACAATTTGCCCAGAAGGCATAAAGCACTGAGGATGGGAAGGAGGGAGCATGTGTATAAGAGATGGTCTACACTACAAGCTAGACGTCTCTGGAGATTTGTCTCCACATATGCCTAGGAACTGCAATCATCATTATAGGATAAGAGATTATCTCAGTGATATCTGGCCTTTGTAGAATAAAACATTAAGCGAGTTCTCTATCTTCTGTTCCATTCTTTTGTGGCATTTTCTGTATTCCAATGTGTGCCATGCCCTTTCTAATGCCTCTTTCATGTTTTGCTTCCTACTCAATTTACTGATCCTGCCAACTCCTCTCGGTCCTGGCAACTCCTCTCGGTCCTGCCTTGACTTGGTAAGTAAAAGCACCATGGAAATTTTGCAGAGAAGAGCAGTGAACTGTTTAACCCATATGCCTTACAGAGAACTATCAGTCTCGCCAGAAAGGATTTTGGGAGTAATATTTTTGGAGACACTAAAACTGCAGAACCTGATTAGGCCAACCGTTTTAGGTTTCAGGGGAACAGATAATAGAGTTTGCCCAGTATTTGGTTTCTATTACTCATTATTGTGCTTTGAAAGTATTTCATTATTACTTGTAAAAGTGCTTTAAAAACAACTCTCTGCATTACTGTTTTCATTATATATTAATTGGGAGTTGATTGATAGTTTAGAAGTGATAAGAGAAGCACATAAAACTTGAAAATCTTCTGTCAAAATGATTCTTAAAATGTTGTTAAAAACAATTATAAAATACTGCTTGTTACACCAATATAGTAACTGTGTTCCCACTTTTGAAATGTGCCTTTGTTACACGTTCATTCCCTCTTTTCTCTCCCAAAGGATAACTTATTATATAGGTAATTATATTAGCTGTAACCTGTTGTTTCAGATCGCTAAATTTGTCTTTTATCCGCATGTGAACACCTAAATAATTTTAGTAGTCCACTAGTTCATCATGGGCCTCATTAAAATAGGAACAAAAAGGTCATTTTCTGGCTCTCAAGTACCAGATTTTTTTTGTGGAGTTATTTCTGGACATGGAAAATTCCAAGGAGAGAAGCTCTGGGAGTAGTTTGGGTGGTTGGCTTAGTATGTTGTGCTTACTGTCACTTTACACATTGCCACACCTTTTCTTATAGTGTCTCCCATTCCATCCCTTTAGGCGATGTAGAGAATGTTTGGAACATACTTCCGGGTTGGCTTTTATGGCTCTAAGTTTGGAGACCTGGATGAGCAAGAGTTTGTTTACAAGGAACCCTCAATCACGAAATTGGCTGAAATATCTCACCGACTTGAGGTAAGAGTGAAAGTGTCCTTGTAAGATGCATGATTCAAGCAGTAAGGTGAGCAAGAGTGGAGGGAATGTAATGCCTGGCAGGAGGGGTGAGGGTATAGATCAGGGCAAGGCAACCATAGAGCTCAGGTGGATTCTGTTGCTGAGGTTAATAAGTACTATAGTTTTTTGTGGAGCTTTCGAGCTATGTGGCCATGTTCTAGAAGAGTTCCTTTCTGACATTTCGCCAGCATCTATGGCTGGCATCTTCACAGATACTGGCGAAACGTCAGAAAGGAACTCTTCTAGAACATGGCCATATAACCCGAAAGCTCCACAAAAAACTATAGATGCCAGCCATGAAAGTGGTGGGAAAAGTACAGCTCTTGAGCCAGATGTGGCCTCCCAAGGCTGTTTTTGTGGCCCTTGACCCATTCTAGATTCCTCTCACTGCTCTTCTTCTGACCTTCCTGGGAAAAAAATCACCTTTTAAAAAGGTTGCACCCCCCTGCCCCAATTTTACATTTTTCAGTACCCTCTATTTTTCAAATCAGAAGTGAGCTTATATTCTTTTTATTTTTATTTGTTTTTATTGGCATTTTTGGCAGTTTGTGTTGCCCCTGGAGGGCCCTTAGGGCAGAAAATGTGCCCCTGGATCTACCACAGTTGTCCATCCTGATCTAAAGTGACACTGCTTGAGACCATAGAGGGAGCCAAGGAGGATACAGAAGAAGGTGAAAAAGAGAACAGACATTCTGTTCAGTTGACCTTATCCTCTCTTCATTTAAAAGTTTCATCCTGTGTAAAAGGATTTGTCCTTTGTTGGCAGTTCTGCCAATATTTTGCTTCCCTGTTTCTAAGCATTCAGTTTGTCACCTCTCGTCTTGTTGAGAATAGTGTCGTAGTAGTTAATATGACTGAAGCAGTACTGTATACATGAAGCTGTAACTTAGAACAAGCAGTTTCCTTTTGTTCTCCTTTTATAAAATTCAGCAATTACAAGCCACTACCCTGATGAATCTATATTCCCGATTGTTTGCATTCAGTCTGCTGGTTGGAACTCTTTTCCTTCACAGTCTCTCCACTTCAGAAAAGCATGTTTCCTGCTCTTTCTCTTTAGCCTTAACAGCACCGGTCCTTGGCCCAGAAGTCACCCACCTGTCATCCAAGCACAGCCAAAATGACTATAAAGGAAAAGGCTGTAGCTCTGAAGCCAGAACATTGTTGGCAGAGTTTCCCAAGACTGTCATCAGCCATGGTCCATGTAGTTTCCAGTCTTGGGTCATAAGGCTTTTCTTATCATTTCTGTTGAGGGCTGAACCAAAATATCTCTGTGCTGTGAAATATGCACTTGCCCATTCAATACGTGGGGATGTCAATGGGTCTCTTTTTTAAAATAAAATAAGTATAGGAGGAGAAGCTTCCACCCCTCTCCTGTAAAACTCAGGACCTATAAACTGTCTTCTCCCACACCACTTGCCTCTGGTGTCTGAGCTGGGCCAGAGAAAATGACTGGAAAGTATGTGAACAAAAAAGGAGGTGGGTCTTCCTTCCTATCACATATGCTCACTTTTAAATATAAGTGGACCTTCCCTGCCCCCTTCTCAGCAAAGTGGGTAAATGCATTTTTAATAAACACAGACAGTGTCTGATTTTGCCCTGAGAAGCACAGAATAATTCTCATTCCGTGACAGCTGCCAGGGATTTTCCTTGGTCTGAACAGCTGCAGGCACCCAGAACTTTCTATGTTCCTTTTGCTTTGCTCTGAACCACTTCCTTGTTTTCCTTCCCTTTGCAGGAGTTTTATGCGGAGCGCTTTGGGCATGAAATGGTAGAAATCATCAAAGGCTCCAACCCTGTTGACAAGGCAAAACTGGATCCCAACAAGGTAGTTTCTCTCTTGTATCCAAGTGTGTTGTATTAGTCAGCTGATCACTGTAAAGGCACTGAAGCACTAATCTGTGACCATTGCACAATAGGCTATGGAGCTACAGGCAGAGAGATCCTTTCAGGCTGACCACTGGACATTCTGAGTGAGACCTGAACAAAGCTTGGGAAAGAGGCTCAACAGACCGCTCCAAAGAGGCGGCGCGATGCCACCACTTTCCAGCTGGATTGGGGCTGCAGCAACTGCAAGCTGCAGCCCCGATCCAGCCTTTCCAGGACACAATAAAGAGCTGCAAAAATTGGGTCATTTTTGCATCCTGAAAGGGTACCATAGCTACGCTGCTGTGGCTTGGCGGAGCTCCTTCAGCTATGGCATCATGGTGCCATGGGGCGGAGTCAGGGTGTGCATCATCTGGACACGATGCCCCAACCCCACCCCCAGGCTGGCTCAAAGTGCCGGTCTGACGAGCCCCTTACATTTTGGTCTACAATTTCTACACACACACACACACACCCCAATTTCAGCTTGGACACTGTAACTTGTAGTAACAGATATTTGGGGAGTTTTAGTCCACAAAAAGTTTTTCTAAGCAGTGGACCCGAGTTAATACATTCCTTCTCACCTGCCCTGCATACAGAATAGAAATGATTTAATGCACTGTTGACAAACATATAGCACTGTCTCTAGGCATCTGAAATTCTAGGATAATAATGGGATTAGCAAGAGTCAAGAAAGAGCTCCAGTCTCCTCCCTTTTCTCATGGTTTAATGGCCACAAACCTGTCATAGTGTGAGTTTCGTGGAAGCTGGTTCTCTCCCACAGCCCCATAGGCCTAGCATATTATATTGATAGTTCATAATTTTTGTGATAATTTTATTCAGAATATAAACACTATACAATACAGTACATGGAGCAACAAATAAAATACAGTATAAAATCTCAAAACAAACATCTAAAATTAATAAAATACAAGGAAACAGAATATGGTTTAAAGATAAAGGAATATTTAGAAACGTACTATATTACATTATGTAACTTGCTTAAAACCCAGTTTTAAGCAAGTTACATAATGTAATATAGTACGTTTCTAAATATTCCTTTATCTTTAAACCATATTCTGTTTCCTTGTATTTTATTACATAGAGTAATTAAATCATTAACCCTTTTCTAATATCAAGTGTCTTTTCACAGAATTGTAGTACCAGAAGGTATTCTTCATTCAGTTTATCTTTAGATAGGTTATTTATCAAAATAGTAAGTCTATCCATTTCCTTTAGTTCTTGCAACTTTAATATTCATGCTTCTAGAGTCGGTGGGTCATTATTTTTCCAATTCCTTGCTATCACAAGTCTTGCTTCTGTTGTCATATACAAGAGTATCCTCCAGTATTTATGTTCCATATCTTTATTGAAGATCGATGGTATGTTTAATAAGTAAAATTCTGGTGTCATTTCAAATTGTATCCTGAATATTTTTTGAATTCTTGAGTGTATTTTGCTCCAAAATCTTTTGATCTTACTATATAACCACCACATATGATACAATGACCCCTGTTCGTTCTTACATCATCAACATTTCATATTTAGTATTTTGTATATTTTTCTAAGTTTTGGAGGGGTGAAGTACCATAGTTCAAAAGACAATCTAATCACATGGGAAGCACCTGCTGACTTTTCCCTGCCATGCTTTTCCTGCCACAGGCATACATCCAGTTGACTTATGTGGAACCATTTTTTGACACATATGAGTTGAAGGATCGTGTCACGTATTTTGACAAGAACTACAACCTGCGCACCTTCATGTTTTGTACACCGTTCACATTGGATGGACGAGCACATGGTGATCTCCATGAGCAGTTCAAGCGCAAGACTTTGCTCACCACTTCACATGCTTTCCCCTACATCAAAACCCGCATCAATGTCATCCACAAGGAGGAGGTACTTTGGGGCAGGTGGGGAGGGATATTTGGAGGCATGTGCATGAGGAGCATGCTGTCAGAACAGTCAGTCAGCTCTTGGGTCAATCAATGAGTCAGGTTTGAGGTAAAACAAACAGCACTTTATTGAAGACTCCAAAGACAGCACTTGTTACTATTCAGCTTCTAAGCTGAGACTGCCCATCTCCAGCAATTATAATACATAACATCCCCAGCAACTCCACCCCCAATATTTCTCCCCCTCTCTTCCCATCTACAAAATCCCCCTCGCTCCCCCCTTTTTATACTTAACTAACAGTTTCTAACACTACATTTCACTGTACTGACGCTCAGGGCCTCTTGCAATTAATAACAAAATATCAGTATCTGCCCTCCTCCTAAGCCTATCCAGTCTACAGCTAAACTAAATATTCTCTACAACAACTATTATATATACAACAACGCATTATCCCCAATCTTTCTAATATCTATTTACTTCTGATAGAATCCAGGGATTCTAACACATACAGAGCTTGTGTGCTGTAGTTTTTGGGAGTGAAGAAAGTATAGAATGTAATGCATAATACAAAATTCAGCTTTTTGAGATTCTTTCCTGACCACATCTAGCATTCAACTTGCTGAGGATCATTGTAGCCTCTGTGCCAATAGATATAAGCTCAAAAGTATGTGAGTCCACAACCCCATTGAACTCTTAAAGCTGGAGAAGTGGTCACATAATATTTTAGTTGCTGGAAAAGTGAGTAGGAGTTGGATTCGGGGTTCTCTAAAGCTTCTAGGCTGCTCCCGATGTGACTGGCAAAACCAGAACAAATCATGCAAAATAACAAACATTGAAGAACAAATTATAAGAAAGTGGCCATATTGAGATGCTCAGTTGGCGTAATATATGCAGATCACAGAATTCTATTTCGCTTGATTTTGCTTGTTTTGTGTTATTTTTAAATAAAATACATCCTTGGGTGCACAGAAATAATCTCCTGAGATTTACTGTTTGTGTTTCCAATATTTGGTCTCTGTCCCCAGATTATTCTCATCCCAATTGAGGTTGCCATTGAGGACATGCAGAAGAAGACCCAGGAACTGGCTTTTGCCACCCACCAGGATCCACCTGATGCTAAAATGTTGCAGATGGTGCTTCAGGGATGTGTTGGCACCATAGTCAACCAGGTAACTATTGAATAGGAAGAATTTCTTTATTGGCAGGTCCTATGGGGTTTGATCAAAGAGTGGAATGAGAATGGAGTCTAATCCTAGAAAAAACAGAGCAGCCATTTTAGGTTAAAACTGATGCTGAGAGCAGGGAGTGGAAACATGGGATTGAGCTGAAGAGCCTTTGCACCATTATAATGTCCAAGAGTGGATGATCAGATTGTCTGCCAGGTTGGGTCCATGCAACAGGTTGTGTGTAGAGTAGGAAGTAGTGATATTTTAAGAGCTCTGCCTCTTCTCTCAAGCTCCAAATGGAGTCAGGACCTCCATGCCCCATCTTGATCCCATGGCCTGTTATGTTTCAGGGCCCACTGGAAGTGGCACAGGTGTTCCTGGCTGAGATCCCTGATGACCCCAAGCTGTATCGGCACCACAATAAGCTGCGGCTCTGCTTCAAAGATTTCACCAAGAGGTATTTGTGCAAGTGCAGCTGCCTGATGCCACACCTTGCCTTCACATTACCAAGAATCTCATATGTATGCCACCTGGTAACAGGGTAGTCTGGATGGCTTGAAAGAGTCAGGGTTAATATTAATGGTAACAAATTAATACAAATAGTGTACAGGTTCGAGCCTAAAACATTCAGAATACCAGTTTTAGCAGGAGAGAGTACAACAGCATAGAAGTGTACATGGTGTCACTACAAATATCTGACAGATCCAAAGCTCAGTTTAGAATTTTCAAGGGGAAAGAGGAGATTACACCTAGTGATGAAAAGACCACAAAAAAGACACCAGGCACACCTTCCATCACTGGAATGTCCCTTTCTCCAGTAGCATCTGTATCTCAGTTCAGTCAGTCAGCCAATCTTTTATTGTATTTTATTAAAAGCCTTTACAAATCCAAAGAACCAATTAAATCCAGTAAAAGAATACAAACATACATGTACATCCATACAAAAATCAGATGAGTGAATTACCTTGTACAATCTGCAGCAATATCTTTTAAATAGCTAGCACCAGTACTTTTGGCATATTTAGCAAATAAGGCTGTTTTGTGTAACATATGGATCATATGGGTCTCAGCTAGTGAGGATGGATGGAAAGAGACTTCTGAAGATAATGTCATGGTCTAAGCAGAACTGGGGGAAGTTCCTTTTTTGGACTATGCTTCCAGAACCTACCAGCCAAAATTTCCAGTGGCCATGTTGGCTGCTGGGAATTGTAGCCCTCCAGAAAGGAACTTTTCCAAGTTATGGGTCTCTGTTAGGAATATAATCTAAAGTGATTCTTTAGTTACACCCTCTCTATAAGTCTTCAGGTAAGTACCAAGCATCAACAGTAACAGCTAACAATGAAAGAAAGAAAAAACAGTTTTTACTAACAAAACTAAAGGACATTTCCTAGTTGTAACAATTCATCCAATGGGCTCTCATCTTGGTTTGATTGAATATTAATTGACTCAGTGTGTAGCTGTTCATTCCCCTTATTCTGCAAATCAGAGTTTGATGCGTTCTCATTATTAGGGCTAGATGTATTGGTAATTGGCTTGTTCTTATCCTTGTCAATGCCTGTAGTGGGACTATCTACAATTACCTTTGGGTGAACCTCATTATGCTCAATCCCTATATCAACTACATGTTTTTCTTTCTTCTTGTGCTTTTGTTCTTTAATCCCAGCCACCTTTCCCCCTTTACATATGACAACATTGTTTTTGCTTTGTTTACTGTATCCCTTTTAGATTTAACATTACCACATTTTTTCTGGCTCCTGGTTTGGACCATTTTGATGGCCTATTACATAATCTAACACAACCAATCAGTGCAAATTAGAATGCCTCGAATGGCCAGATAATACAACCCTTTGATCTTATTTGATTGTATGAGTCTATTAATTATGAGGGCTGGAGAATACCAAGTTTTAAAACTGTTTCCAGACTATATTAAGTCTGGAAATATATTATTAAAAATAATACAGAATAAAATCACTTTAAAATAAAGTGAAATAAAATAAAATTCCCCCTAAATACTCCTTTGTATATGTCCAATCAAAAAAGGGGGAAAGCAGGGGGATGTGACCAACTACTATTCTGCTGCCAGAGGAGGGCTGGTATTCTGACACTGTTTATAGGACCTGGTGTCTCTACCCCTCTTCCTTCACTGTTGCCACACCGCCCTCCCTGGCGCTGCCTCGGCATTCGGGGTGGTGGTGGTGAGCGAGGCCCTTGATCCTCGACCAGCGTGGCCTCTCTCTCTGCTGCTGGTCTTAGCGCGGCTGAAGGGAAAGAGAGGGGCAGGGTCTTATAACCCCTTCTGCTCCGCTAGGCACAGGTGACTTTTGTGCTAAAGCCTTCTCTCCTCACCAAGCTCCCAGTGTCCAAGGTGAATTCAGCCTGGCCTCTGCTGGCCTCAGCGTGGCTCCATTTCCTATTTTCACCTTCTCCTTTGGGGAATTAGCAGCTGGAAGAGGCAAGTTGGAAAGGGGACATGGCCATGGGGACAAGGCTTAACACACACACACACACACACCCCACATGCCATGGTCCCAGTCTCTTGGGGACACCACTCTTATTACTGAAGAACAAAAAACCAGATACATCTCCAATTTCTTGATTACTTTGGCCTCCACCCCCCTTGCCATTCCTATGTGACTGTTAATACAATTCCTATGAAGAAACAAAACTCTTAATTTTCTCATAGCTAGTCATCACTGTAGGCAGTATTTTCTCAAAGCCTTTAAAACTCTGGGCCTGGCCTAGCCATGTTCTCTATCCTGTACATTCCTGGCAGCCAGATCTTGTGCTTAAATGTGGTTTCTTAATGTTCTGGGGAGGGGAAGTTAGATCCTTGGTGTTTAAGAGGCCCTCAAAGCAACTGCTGCTTTCATGTGCCACCAGCATAATCCCCATGTGGGGCAAGACATCACTGTTAAGATTGCCAATGATTATGTTTCAAGAATAATAACTGTATGACTAAATACTTGTAGAAAATGGGGTTTGACCCGCCTGCTAAATGAACACAGCAGAGGCTAATGTGAATTCCAGTTCAGAGAGCTCTTGTAGCATTATGGTTAGGAGACTTACTTGCAAATTAGAAAAAGGAAGTGAAAAGGAAAATAAGAGCTCTGGTTGATCTTTTCTATTACATTCATACTCTTGTTTTTACCTGAAGGATCCTGAGACTGCTAACAGAAATTAAAATAATCTAGGGGAAAAACATTTTAGTTTAAAATCAACGAGGCTAATGATAAAAAGCACTTCAGTGAAAAGTATTTTCGGCAGCAACATAAAACGTATTAACCTAAAAAAGTAAGAATGGTTGGGCAGCTAGCACCTGACAACTTCAGCTCAGAAAAGTTCTGTTACCTCCCTGAACAATTTTGGAACTGATTATAAAACTGATAACCACTATAAGTGAAAGTGAAGGATAACTTTTGAAAAGATGGTACCTTCAACAGATACTTTAGATTGTTAAGCCAAGGGGTTCTGTTTCTAATTGATTAACAGCAATCCTTTGTATCTCTAATCATCATCATCATCATCATCATCATCATCATCTTTATTTCTATCCCGCTCCTCTGTGAGTACAATCAGAGCGGGGTACAACAAGATTAAAACATACAAATTAAAACACTTCATTGACCCATTTCCAACCACCCTCCCCTTAAAAATAAATTAAATTAACAATAATTTAAAACCAACATTAAAAACATAATTCATCCTCCATAGTTCTTAGATTGAGGAGAAAAATAGCACCAGGCAAGGGGTCAAATTCAATTTATAGGTCCCGTTTGGAGCTGGGATCTAAGAGGTGTCAGGGAAGGCCTGCTGGAAGAGATGCGTCTTCAGAGCTTCTTTAAAGCAATCAAGAGATGTTATAAGGCGCATCTCATTCGGCAGACCATTCCAAAGTTTGGGAGCGGTTGTGGAAAAAGTCCTCTGGGAGGTCCGCGACAGCCTAGTTTTCACAGGCTGTAGCAGGTTCCTCCCAGAGGATCGGAGTGTGCGGGGGGGGGGGTTCATACGGGGAGAGGCGGTCCCTGAGATAAGGTGGACCCAAGCCATGTAGGGCTTTAAAGGTTAAACCATCTCTACTCAGATGATAATCCTATTCAGTTCAACAAGACTTTCTCCCAAGCAAGAAGGTATAGGATTGCAGCCTGAGTGATTTGCTGTGTCTGAATTGCCCCAGAAGTGCCAAAGACCAGGCCAACACATTTCTCTCAGAGTAGTGACCTGGTTGTAATGCTAGGCTGTGTTGTTCCATTGGCATTTCCTTTAAACAAGGATCTGATGGCAATTCCACTAAAGATGAGAGCATCTAGATTGCACCACATATTAAGCAACTTGTCATACCTGTGGTCTGTGTTCAAAGGGAGAAGAGAGAGATTTTATTAAGTTCAGCCCTGGCCAGGGGTTGTAGCCCAAACATAGAACTTTTACAATCTCTGGACCTGAGCTAGTGCTACCATGAATCTCACTTGTCATGCCACCACGGCCTTTTTTAGGTGTGAAGATGCCCTTCGCAAGAGTAAGACCCTGATTGGACCAGACCAACGTGAGTTCCTCCGAGAGCTAGAAAGGAACTACCAGCGCCTGAAAGAAGCCCTGCACCCACTTCTCAACCGCAAAATCCCTCAACTCTACAACCCCATTGCCCCTCTTTCTGTACACAGGTGAGGCTCCGTGGCATGGGCAATGAAGAGGTGGTCACAAGGTGCTTTCAGGATAGTGGCCAGTTTTGCCAAAGGCAGCTGCCAAAACTTCATCAACCACCCCTGTTCTTCTGGTCACCATAATTTCATTGGAGATGAAAATAATCTTGGTCTGCTCTATAGTACAATACATTGTTCCTGGTGGAAGGTTTCCAGAGATGTAGATTGTCACATAGCTCTTTTGTGTCACAAAGCATAGCACATGTTCCTTACCTTTTGATTTCATGGATTCTTCCTCTCTACCAACCCCAAATGCACCTTTACAGTAATTATTCAGTGTAGAATTTTAACTCCTAATAACTTGGAAAGCTACCTCCTAAAAGGTAAATAGTTTCTTTCTTAATTCATCTTACCTTTGGTTAGAAAAGGGAAACTTGATGAGTGGCATCTGGTGATAACCAGTCTAACCGCTGAAGGCAAACAGGACCATCTGTTAAGGAAAATCCCTCCAGGGTCCCTTCTATGCACCCATCCACCTACCCCACCACTGTCCTGCATACAAGTTTTGAAGAAGCTTCTTAAAACTCCTCTCATGCCTGCTTAATATATTAAAGTTAGTCTTTGCTTCAAAATATTTTGGAAGCATTATAAATCCCTTTTATGAGGGCAATAGACCTTAGAGGCTGGGCTTGTGGTTTTAGTAGCTTGGTTTTCTGGTCTATAAATTTAAACTGTTAGTTTGCAGATTGGCTGATCTGCCTGTGACACCCAGCATAGAATAAATTCCTTTTTAAGGCCTGCTAGGGCCGAAACACAGTTCAAAGATGCCTTCATAAATAAAGTAATCCTACTGTTCTACTTATTTCTTTTTCAGAAACTCCTTCAACAGGTTGAGTCTGAGGAAGATTGAAGCCTAGGAAGGAGACACCCCATTGAAATGGACCATCTGAACCACAGGGACCCAGTCCTGGAAAGGGCCACCAACTGTACATTCCCCCAGATTTCAGCCATTCTGGGGACATGTTGCACTGGGAAGTAACATTGGGATTTGGAATTTCTTTCTGTGTCATTCCAGACTTATTTCAGCTTGTGAGGCCTACCAGTCTAGTCATTCCAACAGGAAAGAGACTATGTGAGGAAGAGGGTGCTGGGAATGATGTGGCCTCCCACCTACTGCCCTGCTGAGGGCTGTGCTCCACCTCAGGAAGCTTCTGACTGTCCAACCTTCCAAATTGGGCACTCTAGACAAGACCTGCGGATCTTCTTGACTGAAGTTAAGATTTGCTTTATGCACGTGGGCATTGGACTTCCACAGACTGTAGCTGAGGACTTAACCACTATGGGTTCTGTGTCTTTGTCTCTTGGAGAGCTGGGTTTAGTCCCGTCTTTCTCTTGTTATATGTTGCACTGTCCTTTTGACCGCCAACCTTTTGGAGCAGCCAGCTATTCATGGGTCAACAAGAATGACTGGCCTAAGTTTTGGAATTCATTCCTAACTCAGGGAAGAAGGCAGTAATATCTTGGAGTAATTTAAAACTTAGGACATCCGGGTCCTGTGCCTGGCCTTAAGAGGTGAACAGACCAGGAGTTGATCTGCCCACTCAAGAATGTAGTCTGAAGCCTGGGACTTGGCTCTGCTGTTCACTTCCTTCTCAGGACACCCTGTCTGCCATTTTATATAGCAGGTCCCCAGGGGATGGCTGCCCACCTGTCAGCTGCCTTCTGGAATCCTCAACTTCTTTTACCTTTCCAACACAAGCCAAAGATCATTTTCTATTTAACATGCCTCTTACTAAAACCTTTCTAGAGCAGGGCTAAAATTCATGTAATCATAGCAGTGCCTTCTAGGGCATAGTTTGCAGCGGGAGGGCCTGTTCACTCCCCTTTGTCCAAATGCCATCTGGGGCTGTTTGTACGTCTTGTTTCTTAAGAAGGTAAGCCTCCATGAGTGCCCCTTTCTTCCTTCTAGTGCCTCTGCCCCATCTCCACAATCAAAAAGCAGAAGGAAAGTTCCCTCTCCAGGGTAGAACTGAATCTAGGCTTTGCTGTGCTGAGTGGCATTCTTCTGCAGGACTCCCCTCCCATAGGGGCAGAGTGGAGTACTTGGATGAGAAATGAGTGCATTGATTTAATGTGGATTTTAATTTGGGGATTGAACAAGGTGTTTTTTAAGTACAGAGAGAAAGTCCAGATTTACTTGAAACTGAGAGAGAGTATTTCATCAAAATTGCCCCGGATTGATCCAGCCTTTAAGTTTATATGGGCTCCCTGATTTGGCTTTAAAATCACTTCCATGTCAACCAGAAGGGAACAGCCACAGAGGTGCAAGAACTGCATCCCTCCCATTTTCGACCATTCCAAATCCCTGCAATTCTCACCCATCACATCTAGTTTTTAAATTTTGCTGTTTCAATCCTTTTTATAGGTGAAGGAACAGCATTTACTTGGAGGTGCAATTCTGTTTTTAAAGCTGCCCACTCAGTAAACCAAACTACTAAAGCAGGCAAATTTGTGCAGACAGACCTGAATCTATTCTACATTCATCCTTTTAAAAAAAGTTTTCAGAGACTTTCATAGTCACAAGGCCATTGGGACATATGATTCCCCCCCCCCATTTGTTTCTCTTCCAAGCCTCCCTCCTTTCCTCTTGCTTTACCAAACAATGACCTGAACGTGAAGGTTTCTGTTACTTCTTAACAGTGGAAAACAAATGATCAGTACTAGGGCTCAGTTACCTTTCTATAACCAAAGCTACAACTGTTTGGATCCAAAAATGTACTCCTACCCTCTTCTCTGGATAAGAGTTCCATTTTTCCTATCTTGCTCCAAGTCAGATATTTCCTAGTGTGAATCTTTGTGCCATGGCATGTCTATGGTGCATAGTTCAGCCTTGATTTCTGTCTGTCTTGCTCCTCAGTGAAGGAAGTTGTAAACATTTTATTTATAATTCAGTTTAAAAAAACATGTGAAGAAACTGTTTCTGTTCTTTTTTTTAAATGACTGCTAATGAATTCTCATTTCTTTGCTTGTGGTGAACCTCAGAATCCACACAAGGTTCAATCATACCATAAACACAGAGATATGGAAAACAAACTTAAAACCTGGTAAATCCTAAGAACTTGCATTTCCACTTTTTAATGAGTCATATTTTTGGTTTTGTTGCTGAGAGTGGAAGTTCACAAATGGGGACAGCTTTTCCTTAATGAGCAAAAGTCAAAAAGTGTGGTTGAGATCGTGGGTGCCCCCAGCCCTTGTTTGATGTCTACCTGGACTTAGGTATTTCTCTTTTTATAACACCTCCCTCAGATTTTTATCTTCCTTTTATCAAAACATAATGGCTCTACAAACACATCCAGACTTTTAACAAATGCAAAGACCTAACTTCAGCTATGCCTTAATTTTGTTACAGTCCTGCTGCTTGCTCTGTATCAGTGTTTCAGAATCACCAGTGTTTCCCTTTCCTGTTAGAAAGTTGAGCGCTCCACTTGTCTTTATCCGTGGCACTCCAAAACGCTAGGGATAAAGACATTTGGTGGATGGGCCCTTTGGTGCAAAAATGGAGCAAACTGAGGAATTCTAGAGAAGAGGGGATAGTGAGAGTGATTGTGAAGCAAGATGTAAAGCAGGGAAAAGGCAAGGAAAGTTTTCTCACTACCATTTTAGCAAGCACTTCTGCGTTAGACAGGAACAAAAATAGAGATAAGATGAAGAGCTTGAGGCTCAGCATGAAAAAGCTAACCTCGCATCATCTGTAAGAACTGGGCAAGAAATCTTTTAGGTATAGAAGCAAGGCATATGTCCAGGGAAGCATTCAGTAGAGCCCAGCTATCAGAAAAGGATAAGTTGATGCCAAACACTTTACAGAAGAGATGAGGGAGAAAAGTATTGCTGAGCCTTCTGAATGTGGCGACCAGGGCAACTGGTGCTGCTAAGTTCATCTAGTCATAAGAACATTGTGATTGTGAATTCCTGCATGGCAAGCGGGTTGTCCCTTGTGCTCTCTTCCAACTCTATGATTCTGTTAACATAGTGATGAGAACTCAGGACAAAGGGATTAAACTTGCACAAAATCTCACTGGTGGCCAGAGTTGGGAATGTCTGGGGTAGAGATGAGAAAAGTCGTTTTGTGGGAAAGTTTTTTTTTAAATAGCTAACACTCTCATACAGTTTATAACTGCACACAGTAGCAAGACCTCCAACAGCTGTTTAAAAGAAGAGCCAATTGAACCTCCACTCCTGGTAGGCCATGGGCTGATAAAAGAATCACAGAGTCATGGAAGAGACCTCAAGGACCATCCAATCCAACCCTCTTCTGTCATGCAGGAATGCACGGTCAAAGCACCCCAACACATGGCCATTCAGCCTCTATTTAAAAACCTCCAAAGAAGGGAGACACGGTCATTTTCCGTGAGAGTGTATTCCACTTTTGAACAGCTCTTACTGTCAGGAAGTTCCTCCCAATGTTTAGGTGGAATCTCTTTTCCTGGAGTTTGCATCCATTTTTCCATGCTCCATTCTCTGCAGGAGCAGAAAGCAAGCTTGCTCCATCTTCAGTGTGACATCCCTTCCAATTTTTAAACATGGGCTTGGCAGAGTTTGACTTCCAACTAATATCAGGATGTCAGAACTGTTGACCAGCTCTATGATTCTATGAAATCCCCCATTACTGCTACCACTCTTTCTGAATGTTTGGTCATCTGTTCCAGGAAGGCATCATTCAAGTTCTCAGTCTTACCTCCAAAATGATGAGAGTTGTTTCTGTCCTCCTTAGTTTTTACCCAGATGCACTCAACCTGGCTTCCAGGATTTATGTCATGGATCTCTTCATAGGTGGAGACATCCTTGGCATGTAATGTTCCTCCTCCTCCTCTCCTGTTTGGTCTGTTTCTCTGAAATAGGTTATACCCCTCTATTATTACATTCCAATTATGATCAAAGATGTTTTCTTCATTGAAGGCCTTTTTGAACCTTCAGACTAAATGTTGGAACGCATGGGCAGGGGGTGAGGAAGAAGAGCTCCTAAGAATGCCTCTGTTTTTAAAGTGTTGATAGAAGCAAGTAAGGAAATTGCAAACACCTATGGGGCTCCTCTGAGGAATTTGGACAGGAAATCCTAGGAGGCTGTGTGTGTTATTTTACACGTTGCCCCATTGAAAACTGGAGGGAGGGGAGTACTTGCAACTCTTGGTGTGATTCTGAAGAGAAGGCAGCTGGGGTGACATAGGAGTCAGTCTTCATTGCTGGCCCAGAACCATTAACAGGAACCCCGTGACTTTGAGATGTTTACACCAAGTCGGAAAATAGTGTCTTGTGCTTGTCTGATTATCTTAGCAGAAATAAAACAGAATGGGGGAGGATGAGCTCTGCTGGGGTGGCTCAGAATAGAACAGTTGTTCCAGTTCACATACCACTTGTCTCAAATTTATGTCCAAATTAGTGTTCTTGCAGTGGATTTTTTAAAATGATAAACATTATATATTGCTACTGCTGCGGGGAGAACGTTTTTTAAAACATGGACCCAAAATCAAGAACTCTTGCTTCCTTAGAAATGTGTATCCACAGTGAGATGTTAAATGCTAAAAGTAGTCATTTGCCCAGAAGGGAAGGGGTTATCTGTATGAGAAAATTCAGAGACGTAGCTGTGTTAGTCTGGCAAATCAGTATGCAAAGGGATCTTGAGACTAACTGAAAGAAAGAAGTTGGTAGCATGAACTTTCCTAGACTTGAGCTTACTACCTTAGATGCATGTTTTAAATGAGTTGTGGATGACAAGGGCAGTTACCAACAACAAAACAGCTATCACAGGTCTCCCTTCTCTATCCCTGGGTCATTCCAAACTGGCAACGTCAAAGAATCATAGAGTTGGAAGAGACCACAAGGGCCATCCAGTCCAACTCCTTGCCATGCAGGAACTCGCAATCAAAGCATCCCCTTCCTACATCCAACGTTCTAGCACTATCCAGTCATTAACTTGCTCTGAGCTACATACAGAATTGAAATAGATTTCCACACTCTGGAGGGAGTACTGTATAGATTTTTGTTTTCTGAGTATGTCACATTTTGTTGTATTCACACTAGTAGCTATGGCATTGTCTTAAAGGTGGGAAAGAACAATTCTTTTTAGTACACCATTTGAATCATTTGAGGAGTTTCACTGAAAAGCAATCTTATTTAAGCACTATATCTCAAGCAAGGTGAGAGCCAGCATGGCATAGTGGTTTGAAGGTTGGACTACGACTCTGAAGAACAGCGTTCAAATCTTCAATCAGCCATGAAACCCACTGGGTGATCCTAGGCAAGTCACACTCTCTCAGCCTCAGAGGATGGCAATGGCAAACCCCATCTGAAGACATTGCCAAGAAAACCTCATGATAGGTTCACCTTAGGATTGTCGTAAGCTGCAAAAGACTTGAAGGTGTACAACAACAACAAGCAGAAGCACATTCTTATTTAATTACTACGGGCCAAAACAGGCTGCAGAAATAATCCAGTTTAAGACCTTTTTAATTGCCCTGGCTCAGTGCTTGGAGATTGTGGGAACTGTAGTTTTGTGAGACATTCAACCTTCTCTGGTGTCACAATAAACTACAATTCCCAGGATTCTCTAGCACTGAGACAAGGCAATTAAAGCGGTCTCAAACTGGATTATTTCTGCAGTCTGTTTTGGACCTATATCTCAGGCAAAGATAGATTAAAAAGTATGGGACAGAGGAGATACACAATGTATATAATTTTTTAAAAATGTTAACATTTTGCATTCGAGTGCTATTACATCTATTTTCAATAATTGTTTTAAGATTAAGAGGGGAAATATGTTCTTAATGCAATTTTTAAAAATCATTAAAAAATAAACACAATGATAAACAATGCTGATCAGAAGGGTTAACAGTGTGCATATCTTTACGGAGGAACAAGTAGTGCTTGAGTAATTTATTGCTCCATTCTGCACAGAAGCAGAGAACGAGAAAAAGGCAGGCAGGAATGCAGCAAAAACCGAGAGCTGATAGGGAGGGTGTGACAAGGTGATCGAGAACCCAAAGAAGTAAGGATGAGAAGTTTGCTTTGGATGTGAACTGGAATTTGGAGAGACTTGACTCAGAAGAGGAGAATGGTCTGGAGGAGGAGTGAAGAGCTTCGACAGCTAAGCAGAGCAAAGATCAAGAAAGGAAGCGGCCATGGTTGCCCACCCCATACAAAGCTTTAGGCACCGGGTGTGTGCAGAAGACCTATCCAAGGATTCCCAAACATTGGCCCTCAAAGTGTTTTGGACTTCAGATCCCAAATGCCCCCGGCCAGCTTGGTGAACAGTCAGGAATTCTAGAAGCTGAAGTCCAAAACACTTGGAAGGCCAGTCTGGACATCACTGAAGGCCTCATCCATTCCCTGGTTTTCAGCAAGATTCTCACAGTGGTGGCGAACCTATGGCACGCGTGCCTTCTCTGGCACGCGGAGTTATCTCTGTGGGCAAATGTGCCTGTTCCTCCTCTTCCCTCGCCCTCCCATGGGGAGGCAGTTAAAGGGACAGGGGCGGGGGAAGAGAAGGAGCAGGCATACAGCTGTGCTGCTTTCCCCCAACCCTCCTGTCCCTTTAACTGGCTTCCCAAGGGATGCCCTTGCCATCCCTTGAGGTTGAGAAAGTGTGACGTGTGTGTGGTGCCTTCAAGCCACTTCCAACTTAGGGTGACTTTAAGGTGAAACTATCATAGGGTTCTTGGCAAGTTTTGTCGGGAAGTGGGGGTTTCTATTGCTACCTTGAGGCTGAGAGAGTGTGCCTGGGGTCCCCCCCCCAGAGGTCCTGACCCTGAAAAAGGCAAATCCCGCCTCCAGAAAATCCATCCCAGAAGATGGAAGCCCTGCCCACGGAGGTCCCCACCCTCACCCCCAGCACCGGGTGACACCTGGTGTGGGAACACCACTGAGTTGGAGATTTGGTCTCTAAAAAGTCCACCATCACTGTTCACTGTTCTAGGGATTTTGAAAAGGCAGGGACAGCAGAGTGAGCTGGGGTGGGAAAGCTAATATATGTCCCCAGGAATTCAGTGTGGGGAGGGGCATATGTGAGCAGGCATTTGGGCCAGGTCCGTTTCACTTTCTCCTTCCCACCCCAACTCCCCCCAATTTAAATCTGGCATTAAAAATGTTTCCACTCATTTTTTTAAAAAATAAAAGTACCAGTTTGATAGATGAAGGGAATGCCGTGGATATTGCATATCTTGATTTCAGTAAGGCCTTTGACAAAGTCCCCCATGACATTCTTGCAACACATTCTTGCTAGACAATGCAACTGTTAGATAGCTTAATCATTGGTTGATTGGACAAACCGAAAGGGTGCTGAATGGCTCCTCTTCATCCTGAAGAGAAGTGACCAGTGAGGTGCCACAGGGTTCTGTCCTGGGCCCAATGCTGTTCAACATCTTTATTCATGACTTGGATGAAGGAATAGAAGGAATGCTTATCAAATCTGCAGATGATACCAAATTAGGAGGAGTAGCTAATATGCCAGAGGACAGGATCAAAATTCAAAATGACCTGAATAGTTTAGAAAGCTGGGCCAAATCTAACAAAATGAATTTCAACACAAAGAAATGTAAGGTACTGCACTGGGGGGGGGGGGGGGGGATGAAATGCATACATATAGGATGGGGGATGCCTGGCTTTAAAAGACTATGGACCTTATCAGACAGGAGGAATTTCCCTTTATTGCAAATGGAGCCAATTGGAGCCAATTCGAATTCACATGAATTCACTAGTTTAGCGAATTTCCGTGAATTCCAATTGCATTCGGAATGCGTTCAGAATAATAATAATAATAATAATAATAATACATTTTATTTATACCCCGCTCTTCAGCCAAAGCTATCAGAGCAGCTTACAATTTGTTAATTAGACAATTAAGTCCCCTCAAGATGGTGGTTGAAGGGAGGGCTCTTCTTGCTTCCAGCAGGAGGTGGCCTGCCTTTCTCTCCCCTCGAGATGGTGGTTGAAGGGAGGGCTCTTCTTGCTTCCAGCAGGAGGTGGCCTGCCTTTCTCTCCCCCTCAAGATGGTGGTTGAAGGGAGGGCTCTTCTTGCTTCAATGACTTCTCATTACCCAAAAATTACTGCCCATTGCCCAAAATTGCTTGAGATACTTTAATTCGCAATAACGTGAAACCCTATGATTGCGTTCGGATTGCCATTAGATTATACTTCCAGTTTCCAACGTCTGATAAGGTCCTATGTGTGAAAAGGATCTAAGAGTCCTAGTAGATCACAAGTTGAACATGAGTCAACAATGTGATGTGACAGCTAAAAAGGCCAATTCAGTTCTAGCATCAATAGTATAGTGTCTAGAATAGATCAAGGGAAGTAATAGTGCTACTGTAATCTGCTTTTGTCAGACCTCACCTGGAATACTGTGTCCAGTTCTGGGCCCCACAGTTCAAAAAGGATGTTGAGAAGTTAGTGTGTTGGGGGTGTGGGGGGTGACCAAAATGGTGAAGGGTCTGGAAACCATGCCTTATGAGGAGAGAGCTGAGTATGTTTAGCTTAGAGAAGAGATGGTTAAGAGGTGATATGATACCTCTGTTTAAGTATTTGAAGGGGTGTCACACTGAGGGTGGAGCAAGCTTGTTTTCTACTGCTCCAGAGAACAGGACTCGCAACAATGGATTCAAAATACAAGAAAAGAGATTCCACCTCAACATTAGGAAAAACCTTCAAATGGTAAGAGCTGTTTGACAGTAAAAGATGCTTCCTCAGAGAGTGGTGGAGTCTCCTTCCTTGGAGGTCTTTAAATGGATGGCCATCTGTTGGGTATACTTTGATGGAGAGTTTCTGCATGACAGGGGGTTGGACTGGATGGCCCCTGTGGTCTCTTCTAACTCCGTGATTCTATGATTCTATATCAATTGAGTTTGTGTGAGTAATTTTTGGTATGGGGTTAAGGAGGGATTAATTTTTCCCTTCTCCAGCAACTCTCAATCCACATAGCCATTATGCTTTTAAAAAAAACTGAATAGAAGCTGTTTTAAAGCTTAATTCCTGTGCGGGTGAATAATGAAGGGTTGCCAAAAGGCAAATGGAGTAGCCATGTGGGCCAAATGCTTCCTACCCTTGGACTAAAACAACAAAGGAAAATGTATAATGAACCTAACCAGACCTGGGCTATGATGAGATAGAGTCCATTTCAAGTCCAACCCCATAGCAATTATGGTAGCATAACAAACACCAAAAAACTTTTTCCCTTACCACCACCACTGTGTTCTTACAACACCAGGATCATAAAGGTTGTCCCCACAGATGGGTTGTAACTTGGAGCAGATGACATCTGGCTAAGTGGGCAAAAATATGTGATGAATGTTTCCTTACGATAAGATGTGGTTCTATTGAGTTTAAAAGAAATCCCATAATTGCCAGCTATGTTTGACTACAGTGGGCCTTTGGTATATGCTGGGGTTTGGTTCCAGGACCTTGTGTGGATACCAAAATCTGTGGGTACTCAAGTCCCATTGAATACAGTGACATAGTAAAACAGTGTCCCTTGCATAAAATGGCAAAGTCAAGGTTTGTTTATTGGAATTTTTATCTTTTAAAAATATTTTCTAGCCGTGGATGGTTGAATCCATGGATACAAAATGGATATGGAGGGTACAGTGAGCCCTCCACATTTGCTGCGGTTAGGGGCACAGGACCACATGAAAGTGGAAAAACTACAAATAAAAAATACATTATGTACTTTTTTAACTTGAGAGAACCCTCTCTAGGAATCTCTAGGGCCTCTAGCAGAACTCTGTGGTCCACATCTGCTAGAATTTGACCATAGAATCATTCTGTAGGACCTACAAATGCTTAGAGAAGTGTTTTCTCTGGGAATCTCTAGGCCCTTCAGTGTAATTCTATGGTGAACTTCCTACAGAATAATCAAATCTGCAAATAATCAAATTAACAAAAGTCAAAACCGCAAATGTGGAAGGTTAACTGTATTCCATTTTCAGACAAGAAACTTGAGATGTATCTCAATTCAGAGTATTCTAGGCAGCACTGAGTACCTGAAATTTGAGATAGACAACCAAATTATCTGACTTAGATGGAAGTGTGTCTTCATGTTGGGCTTATCCCTAGTTTTCAGTACCATCAGCCACAGCTGTAGTATCTTTCTGAGTTGCCTGACTGGGTTGAGGCTTCTGGAAATTGAAGTCCAAGGACCTTATCAGACATTGGAAATTAGAAGTATAATCTAATGGCAATCCGAACGCAATCATGGGGTTTCACGTTATTGCAAATTAACGTATCTCACGCAATTTTGGGCAAAAGGGAAGTCATTCCGAATGCAGTCATGGGTTTTACATTATTGCAAATTAAAGCATCTCACACAATTTCAGGCAATTGGGGGGGGGGTCATTTTCAGGTAATGGGAAGCCATTCTGAAGCATTCCGAACGCAATTAGAACTCACGTAAATTCGCTAAACTAGAAATTCCTCCCATCTGATAAAGTCCTATGATTCTATGAGTGTTGGACTATGATTTTGGAGACCAGAGTTCAATTCCCAGCTCAGCCATGGAACCCATTGGGTGAGCCCAGCCTCAGGGGAAGGAAATGGTCAACCTCCTTTGAAAAAAAATTTGCCAAGAAAACCCCAGGATAGCTTCACCTTAGGGTCACCTTAGGGTCACCATAAATAAAACATGACTTGAAGGCAAACAACTATAAAAAATAGTTAAGAAAACACACATAGCCTCAATTGCAACAAGGCTCCCTGAGTGACAAAATATGTAGTCTAGCTGCTGCTACTGCTGCATCATAATATTAATTTCCCTGCCACCCTTTCCTCCTCATGCCTGTACCCTAACTGTCTGCTACTGAAAGATCTGGGAAATGACAGAGCCTGAATAAACATCTGATGTAATACAGTTGGCTGTGAAGAAACTGTATTGATAGATGAACATCTCCTCTCTTTCTTCCCCATCTTATGCTGCTTTGCACAGAAATATTACCTGAATGCATAGCATCAGTTTGTGTGAACTGACTGAAAAGTTCCAGGGGTAGCCGTGTTGGCCATATAGTAAATCCAGTAATATCCAAAATCCACCAAACAGTGATATCGAGCCAAGAATTCATAAAATACATGTTGCACGCTTTCAAAGTCCACTGGTTTCTTCATCAGGCAAGGTGTTAAAAACCAAACAGGAGAGGAAAAAATTAAAGATGTTAGTCCTAGGCCTGCTGTTTTGTTCTCAGTCCAGATGGTATGGAGAGATATATCTTGCACACTGGCACATAGTTGATTGCAAACTTTTTGTGTTGCAAATGGATGTTAAATTTCTTGGACCTTGAGAATCTCCCAGTATCAACATGTCCAGATGGAGGAAAGGCCAGCCTCCAATATATACCTCTCCATACCATCTGAACTAAGAACAAAAACAGCAAAATGCAGGCCTAGGACAAACATCTCCCCCCCCCCCCCCCGCCCCCGGTATGGTTTTTAACATCTTTGCCTGATGAAGAAGCCAGTGGAGCTTCCAAAGCATACAACATGTATATTGTGTATATTTTGGTTGGTCCCATAAAGGTATCACTGTTTGGATGTTCCTGGATCCACTGAAAAGTGTTGCAGACGGAGTGAAATGAACATTATTTGTTATTGTTAAAACTGTGGCGGCTCTGTACACAAAGAAGCCATCATCTGACATTTCAGTGATGAAATAAAGAAACTGTGTCTCCGGATGTGTGTGAACCTTCTCCCTGGGGGGCTGTTTTGCCAATGCTAGCTACACACTAAATTTAGCATTTGGGGGAAGGGGCAAACAGGCATCTCTCCTGAAAGCAGCCTCAATTGATCTATCTGAATTTAGTAGCAACAACCTATTTCTCAGCCCATCCTTAAGCTTAATATTACAGCTCTGGTTGGTTGATCTCCATCTTTTCTGCCCATGTGGAAAGCTACTTCAAAGGCTTCCAAATTAAAACCCAGCTCTTCCTGCTCTCTTATGCAGCTGATGGGAACCCATGAGGTGGGGATAATATAAATAATATTGCAGGCATGCTTAGCCTTGCTTTGGGCAACACAGATCAGCATGGAGTCTGATCCTGCTTGAAAGTGATTTCCAAGGAAAACATTGCTTTGCATGTCTGTGCGTCCTTTGTAACAGATGTAACTGAAACACATTTTATACTTGGCTGTCAGATCATGAACATAAAATATATCCTAGGAAAGATCTTTTAGCTCCTGTTGTGTTAGACAAAGTGTTCTGTGTAACTTAGAAACATATGTCTTGTCATTTTTAACAGCCTGTCCTTTAGGGTACAGGCCGTCACCAAGGATACGCCATATGATAAATTTAAAAAATCCATTTACCCATCAGAATAAAATATACCAGTAATCACAGAAGCAAGAGTATATTGGCATGCAAATTAAATCAGATCCATAAACGTAACAGCATAACATCACTTTAAACCAGAAAAGCAATTTTAAAACATGTGCCCTTAAAACAATTTTTAAAAAAGGATTACTGAGCTTCTCAGAAAAAGCATTCTTGAGATAATGTACATCTTCACTGTCCTCTTGATGGCTGATGAACGTGAAGTACCACCAGAAGTCAAACTTGTGATTTCTAGGCTGAAAGTGTTACCAGGAATCTATATGAAACAAAAAACAAGGACAGTCCTGGGATGACCTCAGTAATAATCAATACTGAATCCTTTGCAATCTAATCCCACACATGTTTAAGTGAAAGAAAAACCCATGATAGGTTTGCTTTAGGGTCATCATGAACCAGAAACAATTGAGGGCATAAAGGAAAGCCATCTCTGAACAAATCATGCCCAAAAATCAAACAAACGTGATATGTTTTCCTTTAGGTCTCTATAAATCAGAAATTATTTGACACACAGCACACAAGATTATTAGATGGGGGACATCCCATGCTTTTCCTGTCTTTCACATGATGTTGTGCTTATGTGGACATGGGAGCTTATCCCATTAACGAATAAGCTGGTTTACCTCTTCTAGCTTGAATTAAGGATCCAGGATGCCCTCGAATGTTCTCGTACCTAAATCACCACCTATCTAGCCAGGATGCTGCTGCCCAGATGCATCCCGGGTTGAAGCCTTGCTCAGCCAGCCACTTTTTAAAGTCAGAAGCTCCCCAACTTTGAAAAAGTGCTGGATGAGTGAAGCTTTGACCCGGGAGGCATCCAGGTGGCATCCTGGCTAGATAGGTGGCAATTTAGGTATGATAACACCCAGGGGTATCCCAGATTCTGAATTCAAGCCGGAAGAGGTAAACCAGTTTATTTGTTAATGGGATAAGCTCCATAGTCCTGTCCTGAAAGAACAATTGACCATGATCATGTGAAAGACTTTCAGATGACATCACGTTTATCCTGTCACTGTCCCCTCATTGAAGTGGTATTGTCCTGGCATTTTGTATTAATGGGAATTTGCATTAATACAATTCCACTTCAATGACAGGACAAGCACAACATCTCTCAAAGCATTTGCGCAGTCTGGACAAGGATGGGAGAAGGACAAGAGAGTGATCCGCTTCACTCCCAATTCCATCCCATCCCCAGTCTGATAATCTCCAAAGTCTGTCAATGAATACCTGATGCTGTAGGCTATCTTTCAGAGGAAGGAACTGGCCAAACCACCACATACCACATACACACACAAGTCCCACTGCTTTAATAAGACCTCCTCTCAGGAAAGTACCTCAGTTGTAATACAAAGACAACCATCTTATACAGTGAAGCAGAAACCTCTCAGAATTGACAGAATGCAGCCTTGGTACAACCATACAGTAGAAACAGATGCCAGTGAAGTGGATCAGCTGTTACTGAGTCTGTGTGCCTCCTGGACTTAAGACCTACTTGATTTGGTGTCTGTCATAGCAGTGCTCCACCCTTCTCCATCTGCCGGAGTTATTACCATTGGTGGTTTGTCTTCAGGGCTAATGGGCAGCCTTCTCAGGCAGTAGAAGCTGAGGGATACACTGCTTTTGTGGGGCAGGATAACCCCTTTGGTGTCACCTGGTGCAGTGGGCTCCATCAACTGCCCATTGTCCCTCCAGACTGTCTGCTGAAGGTATGAATCTGGGGCATCCAAAGGCCCTTCAGAGCCTGGTGCAGCTGCCGTGCCAGATTGTGGAACAGATGGCCATTTGGGATCTGTGGGCTACTCAGTGAAGCAGCCGTGCTATAGCCCAAATGAAAGGCACCACCTGGTCCAGCTGTGTCCACTGCCAACAGGGGCAGTACTATTGCTCCAGACAGCTGTTTTGGGTCTTGCATGGCTGCTGGGACATGGTGCCCTTTCTCATTCACCTAGCACTGCAGCAGTCTCATCCGGTGTACCACTCCACCAGGTGAATACCTCCCTCTGGAGTGTCATTTAGTGTGGTCTGCATCCACTGAACCACCTTAGTGATGCCACTGAGAGCAGCATGTACCACGGCCCCATTCTGAGGCTAAGGCAACTTGTTTCCCTCAGGTGAGGCAGAGGACCCTGTCTCATCACCAGTGCTGAAATAAAATCACAGGCCAGTCAGTTTCTGTACATGGAGTAGGGGAAGGTGGTGCCATCTTGCCTCTGGGAGGGAAATGCTTTGGACCAGCTTCGGTAATAGGATTACTTTTTAACTACTGATGATTAAAAAAATCAGTCTCATTCTTTCAGAGCCACACTTCAAAGCAATATCTTCCACTCTTACTATCGGGAATTTCTGCCTAATATTTAGGTGGAATTGCTTTTCCTGTACTGTAGTTTGAACCGCTGCATCCTGTTCTCTGGAGCAGCAGAAAACAAGCTTGCTCCATCCTCAATACGACACCTCTTCAAATACTTAAACAGGGCTATCATATCACCCTTCTCTTCTTCAGGCTAAACATACCCTAAGTCTCTTCAGTAGGCCTATATAGTTTCCAGACCCTTCACTATTTTGGTGGCCCTCCTTTGGGCACGCTCCAGTTTCTCAATCTCCTTTTTGAATTGTGGTGCCCAGACCTGGACACAGTATTATTCCAGGTGAGGCCTGACCAAAGCAGAATAGAGTGGTGAGGTGGTTAAATGCTGGCCACAATAGAGTGGTGAGGTGGTTAACTGCAGCCACAATATTGTAAGTTGGATCCTAGAGGAGGGCTCCAAGGTTGACTCAGCCTTCCATCCTTTTGTAGGTTCGTAAAATGAGCACCCAACTTGTTGGGGGGCAATTGGCTAAAGACATTATAAACCGCTTAAGGAATGCTGAGCTCACAAAGTGTACTTGCTGTTGCTATTGCTGCAAATCCTGCTCCAAAGGGAGGATGTTTTTTAATCTCTCCTGGTCAGGAGGCTGAAATGGAGGACAAGTCCTGGAAAAAGGAGCACATCTGGTCACCGTGACCCAGGGTGCCCAGATGCCTTCACTGTCAAGGAGGACAAAGAACTGCAAAATGTAGGGCCTCCCAGAAAAAGGGAGGACATTCCCAAGTAAAATCTCAAAACACTCCTAGAAATGTGAAGACTTTCATGGTCGGCATCCATAGTTTTTTGTGGGTTTTTTGGGCTATGTGGCCATGTTCTAGAAGAGTTTATTCCTGACGTTTCACCAGCATCTGTGGCTGGCATCTTCAGATAATGAAGATGCCAGCCACAGATGCTGGTGAAACGTCAGGAATAAACTCTTCTAGAGCATGGCCACATAGCCCGAAAAAACCACACACACACACACAGAATCTCCTAGAAATGCAAATTCATGGTTCTTGGCTATGTTTAAAATAGAGGATACTTTGGACATCCTCCTGAACAGAAGGTTGAAATGGAGGATGTGTCCTGGAAAAGAAGAACCACCGGTCACCTTGGACATATTTCTACAGTTAGCATCCATGCATGTATGTTGGCACAGCGTGCCCAGATGTCCTCACTGCCATGGCATTGTGAAACATAGGACCTTCCAGAAAATGAGAGGACATGACCGACTCAAAGCATTCATATCAATGTAAATTCATGCTTCGTAGTCCTGCTTCAAAGGGAGGACCTTTTTGGAATTCCTTCTAGCAGAAGGCTGAAATGGAGGACGAATCCTGGAAAAGGAGGATGTCTGTGGGCCTTCAGGGTGGCCAGACCTCCAAACTGCAAAGGAGGACAAGGCACCACCAAATGGAGGGCCTTCCAGAAAAAAAGAGGACAGTCTCAAATGACAGCTCCAAAGACTCCTTAGTGCATGTTTCTAAAGACCTTAACACACCAGACCAATTCGGACTGAATCTTTAGGAGTTTATCAGACGTTGGAAATTGGAAGTATAATCTAATAACAATCCGAACGCAATCATGGGGTTTCATGTTATTGCGAATTAAAGTATCTCACGCAATTTTGGGCAAAAGGGAAGTCATTCCGAACGCAATCATGGGTTTACCTTATTGCGAATTAAAGAATCTCACGCAATTTCGAGCAATGGGGGGTCATTTTTTGGGTAATGGGAAGTCAATCTGAACGCATCCTGAACGCAATGGGAATTCACGTGAATTCGAATTGGCTCCATTCGAAATAGAGAAAAATTCCTCCCGTCTGATAAACTCCTCAAGTGACCTTGGAAATGATTTCTCTGAATTCGGTTGTTACCGAATTCACGGAATTCTGGGGTGACTTTGGATTGATTTTGGATTGGCTTTGGAATGGCTTCATAGGACTCTTTCACACGGGAGGAATTTCTCCCAAACTTCGAATGGAGCCAATGCGAATTCCTGTAAATTCGCTTGTTTAGTGAATTTACGGGAATCCCCATTGCATTTGGAGTAACGCTCCATTTCCCGAAAATGACCCCTCCTTGCCTGAAATTGTGTGTGAAGCTTTAATTCGCAATAACGTGAAACCCATGATTGCGTTCAAATTGACTTCCCTTTTGCTTGAAATTGCGTGCGAAGCTTTAATTCGCAATAACGTCAAACCCTATGATTGCATTCAGATTGACCCTAGATTATACTTCCAATTCCCGACATCTGAAAGAGTTGATAGTAACAGCATTCACGTGTGATAATTCAATGTTCATTCACTGAATTCTAGGGTGACTTTGGATTGGCTTTGGATTGGTTTCATAAGACCTTATGAGGAATTTCTCTTTATTGCGAATGGAGCCAATTCGAATTCACATGAATTCACTAGTTTAGCGAATTCATGTGAATTCCAATTGCGTTCGGAATGCATTCAGAAGGACTTCTCATTATCCGAAAATGACTCCCCCATTGCCCGAAATTGCGTGAGATGCTTTAATTCGCAATAACAAGAAACCCCATGATTGCATTTGGATTGCCATTAGATTATACTTCCAGTTTCCAACGTCTGATAAGGTCCATAGTAACACCATTCACATGTGATAATTCAATGCACATTCATGTGAATTTACTTGGATGGATGCAGAGTGACTCTGGATTGGGGCGACAAAAACCCTCGTCTGATAAGGGCCTTAGTCCTGCTCCAAAGGGAGGACGTTTAAGAATGTCCCCTGGCCCTGCGGGCTGGAAATGGTGAAGGTGTGCTGGAGAAAAAGGAGGACCTCTGGGCACCCTGGACCTAACTGCAAAGGAGGAAAGGCCCAAATCAAAGCTTCAGACATTCCTAGCCAGGCCAATGGGTGCTTCCTAGAGTTGCTCCAAAGGGAGGACCATTGGGAAGGCCTCCTGGACCTGAAGGCTGGAAATGGAGGACAGGTCCTGGGAAAAGAGGACCTACAGACGTGCTTCTTAGTGATGTTCCAAAAGGAGGCCCTAATGGAGGACATTCCCCAATCAAAGCTCAAAAAGGAGTTTATCACATGGGAGGAATTTCTCTCAATTGTGAATGGAGCCAATTTGCAATTATGTGAATTTGCTAGTTTAGCTAATTTATGTGAAATCTGATTGTGTTCGGAATGCATTCAGAATGACTTCCCGTTGCCTGAAAATGACCCCCCCCCCATTGCCCGCAATTGCGTGAGATCCTCTAATATGCAATTACGTGAAACCCCATGATTGGGTTCAGAATGACTTTCCGTTGCCCGAAACTGCGTGAGATACACTCATTCGCAATTACGTGAAACCGCACGATTGCGTTCGGATTGCCATCGCGTTATACCCCCCAAATGCCGTCGTATGATAAACTCCAGAGTCCTAGCAAGGCCAATCCCTGATTCTTGCTGATGCTCCAAAGCGAGGACCTTTGGAAAGCCCTCTGGAGCAGAAGGCTGAAAATGGAGGACGCGTCCGGGAAATAGAGGGCGCGTCCGGGAAATAGAGGACTCCTGGTCCTCTCCCCCCCCCCCCCCCAGCCCAGCATCCTCCTCCTTCCTCCTGGCAGGGTGGAGTCAGGCTCAGGCTGCCTCCCTCCCTCCCTCCCATCTCCAGCTAAGAGAAGAAGAGGCTGCTGCTGTTGCTGCTGCTGCTTCTGGAGCTGGGCTTTTCTCAGGCTGGCTGGCTGGCTGGCACCAGGGAGCAGCAGGTAAGGCACTGGGCATCTTCCTGGGCATCTCCCTTGGCCAGGAGATAGATGCTCCTTCTCCTGCTGCTCTGCTTTTCCTCCTGCCTTCCCTGGCCATTTGATTGCAACCTCCTTCTCCTTCTCCTCCCAAGGCTTGCTCCAAACTTCTGCTCCTTTCCCTCTTCTTCTCTCTTGCTCAGGGTTTGGCCAGTGTGGCGGACGGAGCAGAGAACTCCAAGCCAGCCAGCGGTGGAAAGAGACCCCCCCCCATCGCCTTTGGGTAAGTCCTGGCCCATGCCAAAGTTCCAGTCTTCCTCAGATGCTCCAAAAGGAGGACCTAATGGAGGACATGTCCCAATCAACTCCTAGAGGAGTTTATCACACGGGGGCTGATTTAGGCATTAAAGAGAGATTAAAGTGCGCTCAAAGCATCCCCGCACACGAAGCAGAAGTGGCGAGGGATTGCGCGAGGGATGATCGCACGCAGTCGCTCAGATAAAGCGATCTCGGAAATCCATCGTCACCAGAATGCCAAAAGTAAAAAGATGCACGTGAATGCTTCTTTGGGACCATGTTAATGGTGTGTGTGTGTGTGTGTGTGTGCAGAGCCATGAGAAATCATTGTGCGTAATTGCGTGATTTTTTTCCGGGGTGTTCATGGGATAAACCCCCGATCTCCTTCATGCAATAAACTCCCGAGAAATGTCAGTGCATGCTTCTTAGGAGTGTATCATACGATGGTATAATGCAATGGCAATCCTAATGCAATCATGGGGTTTCAGGTTATTGCATATGAGTGTATCTCACGCAATTTTGGGCAAAAGAGAAGTCATTCTGAACGCAATCATGGAGTTGCATGTAATTGCCTATTAGAGTATCTCACGCAATCTCGGGCAATGGGGGGTTCATTTTTGGGAAATGAGAAGTCATTCTGAATGCATTCCGAACGCAATCAGATTTCACGTAAATTCGCTAAACTAGAGAATTCACGTAATTGCGAATTGGCTCCATTTGCAATTGAGAGAAATTCCTCCCATGTGATGAACTCCTTAGTGATGCTCCAGAGGAAGGACCTTTGGGAGGATGGGTCCTGGAAAAGGAGGCCACCAGGTCATGCCAGCCCTGAATCCTTTTGACAGGCTTTGTGCCAGGTCCCTTGGCTGCCCTTTGTGTGTGTGTTGTGTGCCTTCAGGTAATTTCCAACTTAGGGCAACCCTAAGGAGAACCTATCTTGTCCAGTTTCTTCAGAGGGGAGTTACCATGGCCGTCCTCTAAGGCTGAAAGAATGTGACTTACCCAGGGTCACCCAGTGGGTTTCCCATGGCTGAGCCAGGGTTCAAACCTTGGTCTTCAGAGTTATATAGCCCAACCCTCAAACCACTACACCTCTCCATCTTCCGAATCCACACAGTCTATCACACTGGTTTATCCAGTGAATATCCCAGAAAAATTGCACAGTTACGCAAAACAATTTCACATGATGTCGCACAAAACCCACCATTAAAGTAGTCACAAAGAAGTGCATCTTTTTATTTTTGGGATTTTAGAGAAATGCATTTCCAATATCACTTTATTTGCGCAATTGCGTGTGATAGTCATTCATACAATTACTCGCCATTTTCGCTTTATTTGCGGGATGCTTTAAATGTGCTTTAATCTCTCTTTAATGCTGAAGCTAGCCCCAGCGTGATAAAGTCAGAGGCAAGCAAGTCCCATGAAAACCCTTCCCAAATTATGCTCTTGATTTAAATTAAGACCCCGCTTCTCTCGTGCCACCAAACTACTACTACTACTACTACTACTAAAAACCCTTCCTTCTCTGTGTTGGAAAAAAAGCCATAACTGCAAAGAAGAACAAACAACATCTGTGTGTTTCCAGCCCTGGTCCTGTGCTCTGCCTTGCAGTTCTGCATGCCTGTTTTTAGGTTTGGAGGAGAGGAGGAGGAGGCCCAGTGTGGTCATCTACAGCTGTTTGCCATTAGAGCGGGTGCTTGGAGTCGAAGAAACTCTGAGCTGGAAGAGTTGTTTTCCACTTTGTGTGGCTCCTTCTCCTTCCACATCCCACCCCCAAACCCTCCGCCTGCTGTCAGGCTGGCTTTGGCTAGCTCCTTGCTTTGGGACCTCCAGGGGGTGGGTCTGGGATTTCCAGTTCCCTGCCCAGTGCCCACAAGAAGCAGTGGGCAGGAATCAAAAGAACATCTTGGAAGCTATAGGCTCACCAAAGGAACAGCAGGATTGAAAATAAGGGGGCTGTGAAAGGGGGTTAGGTTGAGTGATGAAGAGGCCTGCCAAATCTCTCCCCACACTTTGCAAGTGTGTGTGTGGGTGTGGGGGGGGGGTCTTTTGGGTCCCCAGAAAAGAGCCAGCTGGGAAGAGGGGGTGTATGGCGAGAGAGGGGGGCCTTAATTGGGAACATCTGGGTAGCCATCGTGGAAAAAAGGCAAAGAGTCGGCCAGGCCGTTCCATATGTTCCCCTTTCCAGCAGCATATCAAGAGTGTATCCGATTCAATTGGAGAAGCCACAGGTTGACCAGACATCCTTTTTTTCCAGGACATGTCCTCCATCCCAACTTTCTGTCCAATTCCAACACATCCTCCATTTGGAGCATGACTAAGGAGTTTATCAGATGATGGAAATTGGAAGTATAATCCAATGGCAATCCAAACGCAATCATGGGGTTTCACGTTATTGCGGATGAGTGTATCTCACGTGATTTTGGGCAAAAGGGAAGTCATTCCGAACGCAATCATGGGCTTTATGTTATTGCGTATTAGAGTATCTCACGCAATTTTGGGCAATGGGAAGTCATTTTCGGGCAATGGGAAGTCATTCTGAACGCATTTTGAATGCAATTAGAATTCATGTAAATTCGCTAAACGTGAATTCGAATTGGCTCCATTTGAAATAGAAATTCCTCCCATCTGATAAACTCCTAAGAAGCATGCTTTTATATTTACATGAGTATTTTGAGCTTTTATTTGGAAATATACTAAATTTTTCTTGAATTTCCTACACGTGGCGGTGCCATGTTCTCCTTGGCGGTATGGACTTCTGGTCACCCTGGACATGTCTTCCATTTCATTTCAACCTTCTGTCCAGGAGGAATTCCAAAATGTCCTCCATTCAGAACATGACTAAGAATCATGGATTTATATTTACATGAGTGTTTTTAGCTTTTGTTTGGGAATGTCATATACTTTTCTTGAATTTCCCACATTTGGCAGTGCCTTGCACTCCTTGGCAGTTTATAGAATCATAGAGGACATCTGATCACCCTGGACATGTCCTCTGTTTCAGGCTTCTGTCCAGGAGGAATTGCAAAACATCCTCCATTTGGTGAAGGCTTAAGAAGCATGCATTTATATTTACATGAGTGTTTTGAGCTTTTATTTGGGAATGGCCTACATTTTTCTTGAATATCCTACACTTGACTGTGCCTTGTCCTCCTTGGCAGTTAGGACATCTAGTTACCCTGGACATGTCTTCCATTTCACCCTTCTGTCCAGGAGGAATTCTGAAATGTTCTCCATTTGGAGCATGACTAAGAATCGTGGATTTATATTTATACGAGTGTTTTTAGGTTTTACTTTTGGAATGTATTAGGACGTATGGTCACGTATGGTGATTAGGACGTATGGTCACCCTGCACAGCCATGAATCTGCAAGAGCTGATCAGGGTCGGTCAAGATAAGGGGGACTTGTAGGTCTCTTATTCATAGGGTCACCATGGGACGCCTCAAGTCAACTTGAGAGCAGTTGAAAACAACGGTGGAAAGATTAGTATCCAGGCTTTTCAAAGTCTCCTTTAGCACCCCAGGGTTTGGGGAACATCTTGAGGGGCAGGGATATTTAACCCAGTATTGCTGCTGTCTACATAGTTATTGGCGTTTCCTTCAGTTTGTATGAGCTTGTGCAAGAGAAGCATTCTTTGTCTCTCTTTAACTTGTTGCATTATAATCATTCTGACATGTGTTCTCTACTCCTAGATTTGTAAGAGACTAGCAAAAATGCTTATTATTCTGCCAGGTGGAATTTGGGTAGACTTTATTACATTGTGGAGACCTGCATTTGGATGGAACATCTGAGGCTTAGATACCTCCAGAGCATTTTTGTCCCACTACAGGTCTGACTCCAAATGCAATCAGTACTTTATTTTTGATTCTACAAGGAATGAATTTCTACTGTCCCTGAAGTGGCCCCTTGGTATCTTCTGGGGTTTGGTTCCAAGACTCCTCGTGGATACCAAAATCCTTGGATGCTCAAGTCACAGTATGGACAATGGGGCAGTAGAATTGTGTCTCTTATAAAAATGGCAAAATCAAGGCCATGGATGCCTGAATCCATGGATAAAGAACATGTGGATACGATGGCCAACTGTATAAGGGAAAAAGGAAATGGGTTGCATTTGGGGACACCATTGGGATACGGCCTTTTTGACTTGAGTGAGAAACAATTTTTGTTGCTCTTTTACCATCTCCCAGATCAAAACACCACCAAAAGGCTGCTGTGTAAGGATTGGCTGGATTCTGCCTGCGCAGCCGTTCCCTTCTCTGAGTTCTATTTCTTGGTCATACTTGAGCATGAAGGAATGTTAAGAGCATTCAGATGGAATGCCAGGAGCTGCCTTCAAGACAGAATCACACACATCATCTGCTTATGTATCATGTATTTGGAGAACTAGTACAATGTAGTTGGAGAACTATTACAAAGCTACGACTCTCTCACGCTGCACACTTGTAACTGTGGTGTTGTTGTTGTTGTTGTTGTTGTTATGTGCCTTCCAGCTTATGAGGACACAATCATAGGATTTTCTTGGCAAGACTGGTTTATAAAAGGTTGGACACTGCCTTCCTCTGAGGCTGAGAGAGTGTGACTTGCCCAAGGTCACCCAGTAGGTTTCATGGCCGAGCAGGAATTTAAACCCAGGATGATAGTCCAACACTCAAACCACTATACAGTGGTCCCCCGGGTTACGAAGGTAATCCGTTCCGGGATTACCTTCGTAACCCGGAAGTCGTTCATAACCGGGGGGACCGCTTTAACCAATGCACAGCGCGCCGGAAGCGCACTGTTTTAAAACGTCCGGGTTGCGAATTTTTTCCGCAACCCGGGGTTTTTTTCGTTGGCCGGGGCCGTTTTTCCAGCCCCGGCGGTTTTGGGTCCCGGGGATTTCGGATCCTAAGGGATTCGTATCCCGGGGGACCACTGTACCCCTCTGGACCTCTGTAACACTTTGATTGCCATGGCTCCAGCCTATAAAAACCTGGGAGCTGCATTTTATGGAGGGATATTTAGACATCTCAGCCAGAGAACTCTTTTGTTGCTTCTGACCAAATTACAGACTCTAAGATTTGGATGCAACCATAAGTGGATTCATAGTGCTATAATTGTGTAGCATGAAAGGAGTAACACATGCATTTGTTTGGTTATAGTCACAGGCCACCTTCTGGGTAGATTTTGAGGACTTTCCTGCAGAAAGAGCTGCAGGAAATGAGGAGAGATTATAAACAGATGTCTCTAAATCTGCTTGATATAAGTAGACTTTCAGAAACTAAAGGCTCCTCTGTTTCGAGAAGAAAGTGCAAGGCAACCCCAAAATCTTTAGCATCCTTTCTCTTTAGGCATGTTCTGTTTACACCATGGATCTTCTGTAATAAGCTCAACATCCAGCCAGAACCTGTTTCTTGGTCTGAGGTCTTTGCAGTGTTGGTGTGAAAGAGTAAAAATGGACAACATACCCTCCAACATTTTCACAGATGAAAACCAGGAAGCCATGTAGCCAAGCAACATGGGAGTAAGTAAGATGACAACAGTTATTAATGAAGAAACGAGGAAGAAGCTATAGCAGTTTGCTTTTGCCTGAACCAACTGGGAAGGACAAGATTCCATCCCCTTCTCTCCCTTCCCTTCTGCTGGATTAACTGAGTTCTTCCTCTCCAGGAGAATGGGGAAACAACATTATGATGCATGCTGCTGTTTTCAAAAAGTTCTTGGGGATGGGCAGGGAAGGACATCTTTATAGTGGTCAGTATTAGTGCTGTAGTTAGGGGAGATCATAAAGCAGAGGAGTAGTTGCATGGCAGTTAAAAGTAGTGTCAAATTGGCCCAATAGTATAGTTTAGATACACTTCTAATTTCTGAGCTTGGCTGCTTGTCCTCTGGGCATTTTTGTCGGATGAAATTACCTACCCTGGGAAATGCCAAGAAAGCCAGCATGGTTTGAGTGTTGGATTATGAATGAGAAGACCAGGGTTCAGTTGCCCACACAGCCGTGGAAACCCATGGGGTGATCTAGGGTGAGTCACACACTCTCAGCCCTGATAGGGTCGCCTTGGGTTCACCATAAGTTGAAAATGACTGGCAGGCGTGCAAAAACAAAATGCCAACCTTGAAATTAGGTACAGACAGTGTGGGTGAACTATATAATGATGTTTTATGTTTGATGAGACAGCAGCATAAGTGAATGTTCCTATAATTTCCATGGCTGTATTGATTAATACAATTTGATCAGATGGCTCAAAACTATGGAACCCTGGGATTTTTAGTTTGTCGTGGCACCAGAGCTCTTAGTCAAAGAAGGCTAAATATCTCACAAAACTACAAGTCCCAGAATTCTATAGCATTGAGCAGAAAAAAATGGTGTCAAACTGCATTATTTCCACAGTGCAGATGCAGGTCATCACTTTGCTGGAGATCTTCAAACTTTGGGATGCTCTTGCTCCAGATTTCCTGCATCGAGTAAGTGTTGAGCTACATAGCTTGCAGCACCTCTGTAACTATAGCTTGCAACACCTCGGTAACTATGGACTCTTTCAAACGGGAGGAATTTCTCCCCATTCCGAATGGAGCCAATGCGGATTCATGTAAATTCGCTTGTTTAGCGAATTTACCTGAACCCCTGCTCCGTTCGGAAAGCATTCGGAATTACTTCCCATTACCCGAAAATAACCCCCCCCTTGCCCGAAATCGCGTGAGAAGCTTAAATTCGCAATAACGTTAAACCCATGATTGCATTCGGAGTGACTTCCCTTTTGCCCGAATTTGCGTGAGAAGAATTAATTCGCAACAACGTGAAACCCCAGGATTGCGTTTGGATTGCCCTTGGATTATACTTCCAATTTCCCACGTCTGAAAGAGTAGTTTGATTGAAGGAAATTAGCCTGTTTGATTTTAGTAGTATAGAGTGCTTGGACACAAACTGGAAAAATACTTTTGCTCCTAAGTGTATGTTGTGTAGGATTTCTAGTGTGTCTAGGGTAGAGGGCAGCAACTGTAGAGTATCATTTTGGAGGACAGATCTGGACAGGTCTCTCTCCCTAGATAAGTTTGGGCAAGTCTGAATCCCCTACCTACTGTAAGCTGTGATTCCAGTACAGCACAGCTGGTCAGACTTCGGGCTTTTGGGATTTACTTTCCTTTTTTTACTGGAACCCTGAGATCTAAAAACCACACCAGGTGGAAAATACATATACTCAGAATTAAAGAGTTCAGAGCCCAGGAATTTAACTCCCAGAAGGGGGGGGGGGGGTTTCAGAGTCATTTTATACAAAAAACACTCCTGGGAACACCATATACCACGTGAAAAACCATTCATACTTTCCAAAGTATAACTTAAAGTGGTCAGAGGAAATTGCTGCTAATATAAAAGTTTTCTAGATCAGAAATGCACACCAATGTAGCAGAAGCTATCGAGAAATCAGGTTGTGAATCCTAATGTACCCCAACCACAGAGCTTGGGAAAGTCACTTTTTAAAGACTATACCAGCCTCACCAGATAGCATGACCCTGTTGGCTGGAGATTTTGGGAGGTGTAATAAAAAAAGGAACTTTCCCAAGGTCTGCCTTTGTATGGCACTAATGACCCCAATTGGAAAGCTTATGGAAACTCTCCCTGCATTTTGAATCTAGGGAGGAACCACAAAGGCAAACTCTTGGAGTCTTCCAGAGGAAAGGCTGGCCATATCTGGAAGATCCTTTGGTGTCCTGAATTTACCTGGTCCTTGTGACTCTACAGACATCCCATTTGATGCCACCCAGCAGTGGGAGAGGAATGAGCCGATTAGTGAGTGATTAGCAATTAGCTAATTAACAGCCTTCTGTTAGTGCCTTGAAGGTTAAGGTCTAATGGGGTTCTGCTTATCAAGGGAGGCCGGTGGTGATGGCTGTGTCCATTCAGCCCTCTCTTTTCAAAGTGCGGAAGGGAGAGAAGACAAAAAGGAAGCTTTTGGGGCTCGTTCCCACTTACATTTAAACTGGTTTGCGATTCGCCTTCGCTCCGTGTCAGTAAATCAATTCCAAAAGGTCTGTCTTTCCCAACCTGAAAGTGGATCTTTTCATTATCCCCTTGTAATTGCTTCTTTTTTGGCATGATTGTCATCCCCACTAGTTTGTGCTGCTTCAAAATGCATGTCAATCATCTGTGCGTCATCAGTGACGTAAGCAGAAGCCCAGGCAGCGAGGCCTAGGAACTATATATATATATATATATATATAAATTGGTAGAATATTTGATTCATTTTGCAAGTAATTGCAAAATCACTGAATTGAATCTTCTATCAATTTTATTTTTTAAAAAATTACGTGCCCATAGGTCACACCACAAACACAAAGACAGCGCTGAGATGGGGCAGGTAATGGTGGATCTACCAAAAATTGAGGCAAGATTGTAAACATCCCTCTGCTATTAGTTCCTCTCCTCCTGAATGATGCTATTCAAATCCATTGTTCCCACTTGTTGAACATGCTTTGGAATAAATTCTTTTCAAAAGAACCACCAAAGAACTAGTGTCAGGAAAGAGCCTTTTTTTTTTTTTTTTTTTTTTTTTTTTTTTTTTTTTGCATTTGCCTCGCTTCATTGTGATTGAAACTGATCACAGAAGGAGTGGAACTGGTTTCGAATGGTAATGACGGTCATATAACTCGATCATCAATTTGCTTTAAATCATAGTGAGAACGTGGCCTTGGATTTCTAAGAGATTCCATACTATCATAGGGGATGGTTTCTCACATGACTGAGACCACCTCGGCACTGGAGAAATAATGTGGTTTGACACCACTTTAACTACCATGGGTCAAGGCTATGGAATTCTGTGAGGAGTAGTTTGTTGTGGCACCAGAGTTTGTTGTTGTTGTCATTATTATTATTTATTGGAAAATCATAACAGATTTCTCATGACTGTACAGTAGTCCATCGGTAAAAAATGCCTGGTAAAATGTACAAAGGATCCAGTGAGAGGCTTGTTAGAATGTTCTGTCTCTTTCTAAAGTCATTTGTTAGCTTGGCCAAGAAACCCACTGGGTGACCTTGGACAAGTCACATGCTCTCAGCCTCAGGGGAACCTCCTCTGAACAAATCTTGCCAAGAAAACTCCTTAGGATCACCCTAAATTGGAAACAACTTGTAGGCACATAACACCAACAAATTCAACACTATCCAGATATTCAGAGCCACCAAACACATAGTCAGATGTGGTGGCTCTTCTTTTTTGTATAGCTGAAAGTTCTCGTCACCCTCCTTGCCAGAGGAGATTTTTGGGACAATATTTGTCCTGTCTGGTTTTATCTGTTCAGGAACAAAAACACACCTGTACATGGCGGGTGTCTGAAACTGGTGAAAGAGGTGTTAATGCCATAAAATAAGCATCTTGCAGGACTAGTTCTCTGTGAATTCTGCAAGAAAACAGGATTCTGGGGGATTAAATATCCTGACTGCCTCGGTGAGGGTTAAAACAAAAGATTGTACTCAGGCTTGAAATTAAAATGAAGAGCAGCATAGCATTCATTTTTATGAGAGAAGCCACAGCCCAGATACACTTTAAAAATTGTTTTGCATTGAGGCATGAAAAATAGCAAGTGCCAAAGAAGTGCAAATTCAACACCAAGAAAGTGCAGATTATGTTTTCAGATTAAATCATGCAAGTCAACATAAAATATGTAGATAGCTTCATTTTTAATCTGAATTTGAATGATTTATTGTACAAGAAATGATTTTATAAGCTGTAAGGAAGATCTAGGGAAAGAATGGTTAGCAAGCTGCATTTAAGGTCAGAGTTGACTAAAGCTAACTGAAAATTCTTGTCCACCTGACCATTGACTAGACCCATGTCCCCAGCGGCCATTCCACAAGGCTGCATCTGCACTGTAGAAATAATCCTGTGTGAAACCACTTTAGTTGCCATGGCTCAGTGCTATGGAATTCTAGGAACTGTAAAGTGGGCCTTTGGTATCTTCTGGAATTTGGTTTCAGCCCCCCCCCCCCCAATGGATGCTCAAGTCCCATAAAATACAATGGATAGTAATGTGGTGCCCCTTAAATCAAGGTTTGCTATCTATCTATCTATCTATCTATCTATCTATCTATATATATATATTCAAACCATGGGTGCTAGAATAAAGAATCTGGGGATTTCTTGTGGCACTAGAGCTCTCTGACATAGGAGTTTATCACACAGGAGGAATTTTTCTCCGTTGCAAATGGAGCCAGTTCGCAATTATGTGAATTTGCTAGTTTGCGAATTTACGTGAAATCTGATTGGATTCGGTATGCGTTCAGAATGACTTCCCATTTCCCGAAAATGACCCCCCGTTGCCTGAAATTGCATGAGATCCTCTAATACGCAATTACGTGAAACCTCATGATTGCGTTCGGAATGACTTCCCATTGCCCAAAATTGCATGAGATACACTCGTACGCAATAACGTGAAGCCCCATGATTGCGTTCGGGTTGCCATTGCAGTATACCCCCAAATTCCGTTGTATGATAAACTCCATTGTTATCGTCATCCTCAGGAAAAAAATCCAGGACTTTGTTGTGATGTGGCCCAGATCCACAAAGTGGGTACGAGTGGCATTTCTTGAACTCCCCACTCAAAGCTCCACAAGCAATGAAGATTGTTCCTGAAGATCATAATGTGGCAGTGCCAGCATTGTTGGCTGAAGGGCTGCATTTTATAAGTGGGCTTTCGAAGTTTGGGGTATGTGTGTGTTGTGTGCCTTCAAGTTGTTTCTGACTTACGGCAAGCCCTAGGTGAACCTATCATGGGGTTTTCTTGCCAGGTTTCTTCAGAGGAGGTTTGTTATTGTCTTCCCCTGAGGCTGAGAGGGAACAATTTGCCTGAAGTCACCCAGTGGGGTTGCATGGCCGAGCCGGGATTTGAATCCTGGTCTGCAGAGTTATCGTGGGCATCAGCGGCATCTCTTGAACTTGAGGGTTGTCCTCATTCCAAAAGCTCCCCAAAGAACGAAGATTGTGCTGGCAGGGCACAAGGTGGCAGCTCCAGCGTTGTCGACTGAAGGGCTGCATTGTGTAAATGGACTTTCGAAGTTCGGCAAGATCACACAATTGGCTCTTTCATGGCAGCTGGAGATGCTTATTAAAAAATCCAGTCCTTCTTCTCCTCCTCCTTGCTTCACTGCTGCCCCACTTCAGGAAGGGGCTGGAGGGGGTTTTCCAGCTGCCATCCACCTCTGCCAAGCTCAAATGGGCTTTTTCTTTTGCACTTCCACTCCAGTAGCCCCAGAGCTAGAAGCTTGCTCCTTTCCATCACCACTCCAACAAACAACTCTAACCATACTCTTTCTTTCTTTCTTTCTTTCTTTCTTTCTTTCCTTCTTTCCTTCCATGTCCAACCCCCCACCCATGTTTGTGGCATTCTTTGCAGAGGATAAAAGCCTCCCCTTGTCTCTTGTGTGGCGCAACTGTGTGGAAACCAGGCATGCAAAACGCCCACCCACCTGTCACAGTGGGATTGTGTATTAGGGTGAGTCTTTAGGAAATGGCATCGTCTTCTCCATTGGCGGCACCCACTCAGTATTTCTGGCAGAGCTTAGGAAAGTTACTGAAAGCTGTAGTACCCAACCTGATGGGCATTCTGGGAGTTGTAGTCTTTAAGAAGTACAGTGGGCACTTGGTATCTGTCTGGGTTATGCCCCAGCACGCCCTCCCCATGGGTCCCAAAATCCATGAATGCCCAAATCCCGTTGCATACGATGCTGTAGTAAAATGGCACTTGTGGTTTGTTGTGTATGCCTTCAAGTTGTTTTGGACTTATGGCAACCCTAATGTGAACCATGGGGTTTTCTTGGCACATTTCTTCAGAAGGGGGGTTGTCATTGCCATCTTCTCAAGCTGAGAGAGTGTGATTTCCCCAGGGTCACCCTGTGACTTTCATGGCCAAGCCAGGATTTGAACTCTGTTCTCCACCGTCATAGTCTAACACTCAAACCACTATACCATACTTGCACCCCTTATACAAAATCGCCCCTTATATAAAATGAGAGCCAGCATGACATAGTCATAGTGGTTTTAATGTTGGCTTAATACTTTGGAAACTAGGATTCGAATCCCAGCTTTGCCATGGAAACCTATTGGTGACCTTGGGCAAGTCACACTCTCTCAGCCTCAGAGGATGGTAATGGCCACCACCACCCCCGGCGAAACCTGTCCCACCTCCCACCCCCCAAAACATGGAATTTATATTTTAAAAATATTTTAAAAATATTTTAATATTTTAAAAATATTTTGGAATTTATATATTTTAAAAATATTTTTCAAGCCGTGGGTATTTGAATCCATGGAAGAAAAATCTGTGGATATGGAGGGCTGACTATAAATCTTCCAGGCCTTTGATGTGTGTCCAGTTGGTTGTTTTCTTGACATTTTTCAGCCTCATACTTGCAGTCCTAGAGGAGAAAAGCAAGACATTGCCCCGCCCCCCCCCATACCTGTGAATGAAAAACAGCTGGAAAACTCCTCTTTATTCATGGGATAATGATGGGATTATCGTGACGTCACGCAACATCATCTGATAATTTCTGCACAGTTGCTATGTTTCCATCACTTTTGCTCATCTGAAAATCCCCTGAATCTAAGGAAAAGCAAGTGAGCACCCAGCTATATTGGCAGCCCCAAGCAAAGTGCCTGCTGCAAGCACAGTACAGTACAGCTTCTTGTTGTTATTGTGTGCCTTGAAGTTGTTTCTGACTTATGCGAACCTATCATGGGGTTTTCTTAGCAAGATTGTTTTTCAGAGGAGGTTTGCCATTGCCTTCCCCTGAGACTGAAAGTGTGTGACTTGCCCAAGATATCCTGCATCCGTTATTCACACATGCAACAATGTGAATCTTTTAGGAAAACTCGGGGGAAAAAACCCTAAGATCGATTTTCTCAAGTTAAGTTTGGTATTGTTTGGCAGACACCTCCCCCTGCCAAAAAAACCCTTAAATTGCTTGGATTCAAAATGGATGTGAACAAAGATTCAATCCAAGAGTCAATCAGATGTCAATTTTTTAGTGCAATTAACTGAATCATCTCGTTCACATATTCCAGGTTTGTTAATCGCACTGTGGAACAGCATTGATGCACATCTCTGCAAGTTCAGTTGCTCACACATGCAAACATTCGAATAAAGATGGAGTTGACGATTCAAATGCATTTGGAACTTGTTCAAGTCATGCAGAGTTTTATCCCAGATCTATTTGAGTCTATTTACATTGGTTATTCACACTTCTGACAATGCAGATCTTTTTTAAAAACTCAGGGGGAACCCAATATTGATTATCCTTGGTTAAGTGGGTTCTTTGGCAGCCCCATTTGGGATGCGTGTGAACAACGGAGATTCAACCCAGATTCATCCTGGATTATTTTCACAGTGTGAATAACCCCTCACATTTTACTGGGATTATTTTCATCATCTGAATAACCCCTGGCAGTCATGAAGATTTAATATGCAATAGGATGGGTGTAAGAGAGGGGTCCTCTTGCCATGATCTGAGCAGAAGAAGCTGATCCAAAAAGACACACTTCCATAGAAACCCCACCCAACTGCTGGATTTCCAGGTCTTTTAGGCAAGAACTAATTGGATCCATGTGCGAGTGGCAGTCAGATGAAGCTTTCTTAAAGGGGACTCGCTTGGGAAGCAAACTGGAAGACAAGAACTCTGTAGACCAGGGTGGCAGTTAATGGGTGAATTGTGCTGAAATTTCCCTTACAAGAGACTCTGTTAGAGATTTTTCTTTTGCTCTAGTCACATTTCAAATTCAATACAGTGGAAAATGCAAAATTAAACTGGAAAAAGAAGGGTATCTGAAGAGCAGCTGATGTGCCTCATGATAACTGAGCTGTGTTGATAAGGTTACTATAAACAAGTTTTCTTGTGGGGGGGGGGAACGAAAAGCATTGGTGCCCCATTTAATTCTTTAAAACACAAGGAACTAAAAACAGGGGAGCTAGCATGGCATAGTGGTTGGTATGTTGAACTACAACTCTAGAGACCAGGGTTTGATTTCTGGTTTGGCCATGAAACTCACTGGATGACCTTGGGCAAGTCACACATTCTCAGCCTCAGAAAGGTCATGGCAAATCTCCTCTGAACAAATCTTGCCAAGAAAACCCCATGATGGGTTCGCTTTAGGGTTGCCATAAGTCAGAAATGACTTGAAGGCACACAGCAACAACAACTAAAAATAAACATCATGAGTTTTCAGTATATTGAAAATGATTTAAGTGAAGGATCTCTTGTTATGAGGTGTATTTATACACTTGCTCAGTGGTTTCAGAGGATAGGTACAAACCAAAGAGCTAAAAGAAGGGCTCAAGAAGATCACGTGAGGCCTGAAACAAAGACCAGGTGATTGGGGAAAGCCCCACTTCCAAATCTTCTTCAGGTGATGCTTATATATTCAGATTGTTTGCATTTGAGAAGACCCAGAATAAACAGAGGAGAAACTGTAAGCTGTGTTTCCCAACAAACTTTGCCCCCATGATATCTGCGCTGCTTACTACAAATTAGACCTATCTCCAGTCTTTCTGTACTGGAGGCAGAACTGGAGATGTGGGCTGCATCGACACTGCGGAATCCTATGGAATCCTGCGATTTGTAGTCTGTTGTGGTATCAGCCAAATACCTCCCAAAAGTATAAATCCCATGATTTCATAGCATTAAGCTATGGCAGTTAAAGCAATGTCAAACAGCATTAATTCTGCAGTGTTGATGCAGCTTGTAGAGTGTTAATGGAGAATCCCATATGACTTATCCAATGCACAAGGAAAGGAAGAGAGGCTTTCTGGATCATTTGAATACCTCTGATGTGGCTGGAGTTATTTTTTGTTTCTTGTTCTCCGTCTTCAAGTCGACTTAAACTCATGGCGTCCCTGGGAATGAGATGTCCTCTTCTTCCCAGCTCAGGTCCTGCAGCTTCAGGCCCATGGTCTTCCCAACTGAATCAATCCATCTGGCATAGGAGCTTCCCCCTTTTCTACTGTCCTCTATCTTTCCTAGTATTGTTGTCTTTTCCAGTGAGTTATACCTTCTCGTGATGTGGCCAAAGTATAATAGTCTCAATTTAGTCATCTTGGCTTCCAGGGAGAGGTTAGGCTTGATCTATTTAAGGACCCAATCTTTTTGGCTGTCCACAGTATCCTCAACAATCTTCTCCAGCACATTTCAAGTTAACTAATTTCCTCCCCCCCCCCCTTTTTTTCCCCCTGCTTTCTCTCCAGTTCTCATATCAGTACATGGGGATGGGGCATACAATGGATTGGACAATTCTAACTTTAGTGCTCAGTTGCATATCTTTACTCTTTATGATCTTGTCTAGCTCTTTCATGGCTGCCCTCTCCATTCCTAGTCTTCTTCTGATTTCTTGATTGCAGTCTCTTTTCTGATCAGTGTTTGATCCAAGGTATGGGAAATTTATCTGTTTCAATTTCCTTGTCACCTAGGTTTATGTAAATCTTCCATGGTTGTTATTTTTGTTGGGAAATACTAACCAGAAAGCACAGGAAGTAACAAAGCCTTAGTCAAACAGTATGGAACTTCTGCCACAGGAAAGTAGATGGATGTGTATCCCACTACCGTCAAAGGGGCACAGACTATATTCCCTAGGAAATAATTAGAAAGATTGGAATTTATTTATTTAGGTCTTAGAAGATTAGGGATGGAGATGGGTGTTGCTGCTTTTCCTCTGGGCAAAGTATAGGGGTTCTCAAGTGGCCGCCCTAAGACTTTCTCTCCTCCAGGAAAAAGGGAGAACCCAAGAAAAAGGAAACTGGTGAGTATTCATGCTTCTGTATATAATTGTTACAATTGGCAGTGTACCTTTCCCCACTAATGCTCATGGAAGTTACTGTACTGAGAAGAGAATTGCATGCATACACAATGTGCAGAGAACATTATCAGTTACATGGAAGTGATGGTAATATGCAGTAATGAACATATTTTTTTAAAAAAATTAAAGCTACAGAGAAAACCACAGAGATGTAGGGTAGAAGTAATATTAGACAATTAGAGGCAAGCAGGAGGGCGGGCAGGCTTACAGCCAACCAATTTCTCAGTTGAATCCTTTGGCATCTTTGGCTGCATCCACACAGCAGAAATAATCCAGTTTGACACCACTTTAACTGTCCTGACTCAGTGCTGTGGAATACTGGGAACTGTAGTTTGTTGTGACTCCAGAGAAATCTAAATGTCCCACAAAACCACTGTTCCCAGAATTCCATAATGCTGAGACATGGCAGTTAAAGTAGGATCAACCAGGATTATTTCTGCAGTGCACATGCAGCCTTTGTAGAAGAGGCATCATTCCATGTAGTGGACAACCAGTACTTGTCCCCTTTCTCAATTTTCTGGGGGTACTTGGGTGCATCATTCTTAATTCTTGCTTGAGCACATTCTCTGGGGAGTTTATCATATGACAGAATTTGGGGGTATAATGCAATGGCAATCCGAACACAATCATGGGGTTTCATGTTATTGCAAATGAGTGCATCTCACGCAATTTCGGGCAATGGGAAGTCATTCCAAACACAATCATAGGTTTTACGTTAATGCGTATAAGAGTATCTCACACAATTTCAGGCAATGGGGGGTCATTTTCAGGAAATGGGAAGTCATTATGAACACATTCTAAATGCAATTAGATTTCACGTAAATTTGCTAAACTATCGAATTTACGTGAATTCGAATTGGCTCAGTTCAAAATTGGGAGAAATTCCTCCCGTGTGATAAACTCCCCTGTGTTTTTTTTTTTCTGGAAGAGGTTGATTGGTAAATAGTAAATTCTTGCGGAGAAAGCAGGGACAACACAAATTAGTTTTTTGCTTTTTTATCATTTATTAATCTACTTGTGTCTAAATATCTCTCTGTTTGTATTTTCTACTCATTCATTCATTCACTTTTTAAAAAGTTTTTTAAAAGATAAAACTTAAAACATACATATATCCTGCCTTTCTCCCACAACAGGATTCAAGGCAGGTTTTTGCTATCCTTTAGTTTTACTCCAGGCATCATTCCCACTACATTTTAATTGGTTTGCAAATTGGTTTGCAAATTGGTTTGCAAATTGGTTTGAAGTGGTTTAAATAACCCTGGTTTGCACTTCTCTCTCTTCGCCCAGCACCGAAAGTACGTAAATGTGAGAGCTTTCTGACAGAGAAGCCTAAATGTTTTACAAAACTACAATTCCCAGGATTCTGTAGCATGGAGGCAGAGCAGTTAAAGCTGTGTCAAACTGGATTATTGCTGCAGTGTGGATGCAGTTCCTGAGTATAGAATGCCTCAGTTGAATAAGTTCTAAACTTTGGACCGAATTTGAATCTAAACTCATTTTGGGCTGCCTTAATCGTAAACCTGTACATGGCTTCAGATTAAGTGATATCTGGTAAATGATGTTCATTGTATCTGGTTTGAAAATTTGTGTTGGCCCATTAGCATGCCTTTTGCATTGTGTCACATTTGAAATATTAAACTTATATAAAAGTGATTAAAAACCGCTTACATATGCTAAGTACTAGGACGATGCAGCCTGCTGTAGTGGTTTGAACATTGGACTGTGACTCTGGAGATCATGGTTCGAATCCCCGCTTGGCCATGTAAACCCACTGGGTGACCTCAGGCAAATCATGTACTCTCAGCCTCAGGGAATCATAGAATCATAGAGTTGGAAGAGACCACAAGGGCCATCCAGTCCAGCCCCCTGCCATGCAGGAACTCCCAATCAAAGCATTCCCGACAGATGGCCATCCAGCCTCTGCTTGAAGACCTCCAAGGAAGGAGACTCCACGCCCCTCCAAGGGATGGCAGTAGCAAACCCTCTCTGAAGAAACTTGCTAAGAAAACCCTTAGGGTCAACACAACAACAATACACAGTCTGCAGCACCTGTGTGTGAAGACAGACAGACAGATAGACAGATCAGTCTGTTGTATTACAAATTCACTTCTGTTCTCTAGCTTCCATTGAGAACAGCCTGAAAATCTTAGAAAATAACTGAAAATTTTAGCATAAAATTACACCTAGGCCTAGAAATTCTAACTCCAGTCAGTTGTCCTAGCAGCAGCTCCTAGCAGCAGGGGGTTCTTCCCATGCTACCTCTGGGAAGCTGGTGCTTTATTCCTACAAGTCATGATTCTGCATTCACCACTGTGTTATTACATTCACTTTACCATGGGGCCAGTTTTTACAAGAGAAGGTGTAGATTTAGCATGAATTTTCCTTTGTCCTTGTGTTGTCCCAGGTACTTTTGTGCTTCGTATGATACTGGAGGAGAGGATTGATGTGAGGGGAATGAATCCTGGTGGCAGACAATGGGAAGTGGATGTGACATTTTCCTGCATATCTGTGTCCTTTTTTAAAAGGATACACATATGCATCATGTTAGAACAAATGGTGTCTAGCAAAATTGACTTTTCCTTTTAGGAATTTAGATATATTTTTGGAATATTTTCAAGCTTTATCCATGACTCTGGGACAATACCCATGCTTGCCAAATCTCCAGCGCCTCGTCATCAATTCCAACAAAAACTTCCTGGGCAGCAACAAATAGGGAACAAAGTCAAGATATAGCTGGGAATATCATTGCAAAGTCACGGCACCTCTTGCTGGACCCCTCATCCATTCAAAATCACATGGATAAAGATTCTTTCTCCGTGGATGAAGAATCTGTGGATATTGAGGGCCATCTGTATTGTCATAAGACATCATGGAATACAGTACATAGGCTGGAGCATGACAACACTGGAGAGGTTAAATGTTCTAGGCTAGCTCCCACTTTCATCCCTCCATACAGTGATTCCATTACTGTTGAAATGCATGTTCAGGAAAGTGTGGAAAATATCCAATTAAATAGCAGCTTCAGAACAGTGATTCTATTATGCACACCAGAAATTCTTTTTTTGATATTTTGCATGAAAGGTTTTCTTATCTTGTTATGTAAATGGGATGGGAGGACTAATGTGGCTTGACTGGCCGCTTTGTGAACTAAACTGTAGCATTTAGACATAAATTGTCCTGTGAAGGGGCCAATTTTGCTTCATCCTGGGAAGTGTTTAATTCCTGTGCTTGAGGACTAGAATATTGAAGCAATCAGGCAAGCTGTATTAGGGTTGCCTCTTTCTTGGAACTCCTGTCTATTCAGGGTAGAGTTCACAGATTTATTGCAGCAATCCAGGTTGACTCTTACCTGAAGCAAAGAGTCATTGTAATTTACTTTGTCTTTACCCAGACATTAAAGAAGCAGAAACTGGGGATCATCCAGAAAAGAGGAGACACACATGTCAAGATGCTCAAAAGATTTTTGTATTAAATTGCACTAAGTGGGGGTAAAGGTAAAAAGTAAAACCATGTATACTTTTTCTTCTGTACCCAGGCATTAAAGGCTAAATCAGATATTTACCTTTTCAGTTTCTCACCTGTACTCAGACATATATTCTTACACTTGTCCATATATAGTAATGCCTCATTTGGACCCTTTTTCTATACAGATATGAGCATGGAGAAGGTAAGAATGAATATATCTCTGCAAAATTGCAAATTGGTCTCGGAAACTTGAATTCATTTAAAGTAGCTGTCTGCTCCTATGCCACCTCTTTAAACAGGTTGAGGGGCATCCCTCTCATTGCATAATTTATTCTGTTTTCACCTGGTAGAATATTGGCTCCCTTTGGCATTTTTGACATTTTCTCACGCTATTGTTTCCTTGTTCTTACTCATGCCTTGAAAATAATTCTTATTACTTTTAAGTCACCTTGCAGCTTTAAACTCAGTATGAGCTGTCCTCAGAACCCTTTCTGTTTGCTTTGTTGTTGCTGTTGTGTGCCTTCATGTTGTTTCTGACTTATGATGACCCCATAAAAGCGTTTTCTTGACAAGTTTCTTCAGAGGCGGTTTGCCATTGCCATTTTCTGAGGCAGAGAGAGTGTGTCTTGCCCAAGTGGGCTTATATGGTTGAGTCAGGATTCGAACCTTGTCCTCCAGTTCCAGTTCTCAAACTACAATAGCACCCTGGCTTTCAAAGGGAATAAAGTTTGCTTTATTCCCTTTGAATACCGTCTTCAGTTACTATATTCCTCTTAAGTAGAGATTAGCTAGAATTGCTGGCATAATGAAGATACCTATCTGATTTCTCCAAAATCTTTAAAATCAATATTTCTTTTAATCAGATCAATGTGCATCTGACTAAATAAATGCACTTGTGGTAGTTTTTTCCTCATCTCTCTCCCAGAGTGTCCACTTGAGATTCAGCACAGAATAGAACATCATCAAATTAAATTAATTTCATGGCTCTCTGTGTTGGAAATTTGAAGCCTCCCTTCCATTTGCCATCTTGCTTTCAAAAGCATGTGGTTGGCTGTGTCTTCTGTGATGGCTGTTTGTGGTGGTCATGGTTATACAAGTCCATTATGTAACAAGCGTTTGGTTACTTGGCAGTGTCTCCTTGTAGGATGGAGGCATGGAAGCCAAGCAATGGGTCTTTGGATGGTTAAAGTGAATATTGAGCCAGGATCCAAATAGGAAGGAAGAAACAAAAGAGGGGATGAATTTGTTCTGGTTTACTATTTGTGGCACAAAATATGCAAGTTGATAAGCTTTGCCAAGTTTTTGCCTTAAGAAGATCTTAACAGAATTGCACCAAAGGGCTGACAAGCCCCGTGTCTTGTTTCTAAGCAAGCATTGAGATAGGATCTTTGTTATTTTGTGCATTATGTTCAAAAACAGCATTGCATCTTGTGATATATTTCACAATTGGAGGGAATGATTCTTGGGAAGGCCCTCCTGTCTCCAGAAGGAAATAGTTGTGGTTTTTAAGTACTGGGAAATGACAAAATCCTAACTACCACCTAGTGCTTAACTTTGAGAGAGAGCATACAGACTCTCTCAAAAAATGAAATATAAAAAAGTTGGTGGTCTGAAAAGCTCAACTGTCATTTCTTATTTAAGTAAAAGCAGGAAAATAGTTTCAAACAACACTGGAAGTAGATTATGGACCTGGGCCCTGGCTTGGAATCTGCCATTGCAACTTGTATTCCAGTTGTTGGGCCTTCAAGTAATTTTTAAGTTATGGCAAGATTTGTTCAGAAGGGGGTTTGCCTTTGCCTTCTTTTGAAGCTGAGAAAGTGTGATTTGCCCAAGGTCACCAGTGGGTTTCCATGACTAAGTAGGGATTCGAACCCTGGTCTCCCAGAATCATAGTACAATGCTCAAACCGCTGTACCATGCTGGCTCTCACACCTGCATTCTACTTTGTTTCATGTTGAGGTTGTCTCAGAAGCAAATAGAAGGGGGTCTTCTATTCTGACTCCTTGCTTGTTCTGTTCTGTTTGTTTTGTTGCCTTATTTCATTCTGTTTGTATGAAAAGACATTGAAGTTTATCGCACAGGCCCCTGGAACATGTCTCGTGTATTACAAAAGGGTCCGGGATGGGGCTGGAACGAGTAAGGGACACATTTAACTGCACATACTGGTCTCTCACTCAATACGTTCTGTTCCCGTTCTGTCCCAGAATCAGTCCTAGGGGGGTGATTTTTGAGAACTGTTCAGAACGCATTGAGAGACGGATGGGGTGTGCAGTAAAATGGGTTCCCCACTCATCCCTCACTCATTCCTGGCCCCTTGTCTTCCGTTCTTGGAATGTTCCAGGGCCAGGAATGTGATAAACTAGATTATAAAGATTACCTGTGATATATGGATGATTCAGGCAGAATACATATTGCAGCATATTTTTTTTTAAGAAATAGAAATCAAGGTCTGTAACATCCTGGCCTTCTTTGGTATCCCTAGGTCTAATTTGGGAGTGGGCCATCTCACCCAGTCTGGTAACAGAACCTAGCTGAAGCCAGTAGGTATGATGGAGCTGAGTGACTCCCATTTGCTGCTTTGAGTTATTTTATCAGATATCCTCCTCCATCTTTAACTCTTAAGGTGAGAAGGAACTTAATCTAAGAAACACCATACATGCCCATTTAAAATAACCTGATTTCTTCTTGCTTGACCCCACACATAGTTGTTGAAGAGAAAAGAAGGCCTTCAGAGTGTTTGGGGCAAGCTGATGTAGGATGTGGTGCCTTGTCTACTTATTGGCACATTAGGGTCTCTTTTATCAGCCAAGGCTTCTTATAAGTCTTTCATGGATGATACTTTGGGTTGTGAGCATAAAGCTCTGCATGTAGAATTATGTGCTGATTGTGATGAATAAACCTTGGGTTGAAAGGCAACACTGCACAACTGAATGCAGAACCAAAGGAGCACTAGTCCTAAAAGGAGAGCCTTCCCAGTGGCTGCTCCAAACTTTGGAGTTCCCTCCCTAGGAAAGCTAGGACGAGCCTTATTGCATTAAAACCAACCCAGCAGTCAAATGGGGAGAAGCACATTTATGTTTCTGTCTCCACATGACACTGAAGCACTTTCATTCTCTTCCCGTCCTAAAAGCATGGGAGAGCATTGTAAAAGTGTCATAAAAGTGTTCCTTTTTCCAAGCTGGAAAAATCCGTTTGGCAAAAGGGATGTTTTTACCACTCTCACACTTTTACAGCTGAAAGAGAATTAAAGTGCTTTGATGTCATGCAGAGTCAGAAAGATAAATGCGCTTCTCTGCCTGCCAGATTTGTTTTTAATGCGATTAGGATAGCCCTCTCCTTGCTCTCTTTTCACCAACAAGTAAAAAGATTATGCCATGCACCATTTAGAAACTGACTGAGATGGGCTTTCAATGGTGCTCTTTGCTGTTTTATTGGCTTGTATGCAATCTTTTAATGAATTTTAATAGTTTTAACTTTATAAATTGTTCAGTTGTTATTAAAAATAACATACATTTATACTTTTAAGTTTTTAATCTGTTTTGTTTTTAACAAGTTGTAAGCTGTGGCATACAAAACTGTGGTTTGAGTGTTGAACTACAACTTTGGTTCAATTTCCTTCCCAGACATATAAATCCATTGAGTAACCTTGGGCAAGTCACACTCTCTCATCCTCAGGGTAAGGCAATGGCAAACCTCCACTGAACATTGTCTTGCCAAGAAAACTCCATGATCGGTTCACCTTAGGATAGTATAAATCAGAAATGACTTGAAGGCACATAACAACAACAAAATGCCGCCTAGATCCCATCACGGAGGGAAAGGTGGGATATAAATGATTAAAACAAATAAATAATTTCAGTGGGACAGATAGATGTACATAAACCAAGAAGGCACATCCACATGTGCAACTCCACTTCTGTAGTTTAGAACTGTATGTTGAAGCTGTGACTTGGACAAGAAATGCCCCAATCCCTTCTGTAGGGGAATTTATACTTGTGTAAGACCCCAACAGGATTCTGCCCACTGGTGTCCCAGAAACACAGAACATTTCTTACCTCTGAGATTTGCCAAGCCGGCTTACCTTTTGAAGTGCTGTTGAAGCATTCTTTTTTCAGCTTCCATTTTTGTGTGTGGTCACATTTGTGTGTGTGCTGTGCGATTAGGAACTCAATGTATTATAATAATCTGATTACTCTGCCTTGGCAAGAGGTGCTAGAAGAAGCTCCCATGCTCTTATGACTTCTTAAAAATCCTATCGCAATATATAAAACCCAAGCTACGACCCAAACAGAATATGATACAGTGCTAGGAACTTGCTGGCCAGTTTTGCTACACTTTGGCTTCATCCGCACTGCAGAAATAATCCAGTTTGACACCACTTTAACTGTTATGGCTCAGTGCTGTGGAATTTTGAAAACTGTAATTTTGTGAGATATTTAGACTTCTCTGTCAGAGAGCTCTGGTGCCACTACAAACTAAAAATCCCAGGATTCCATGGCACTGAGCCATGGCAGCTAATGTGGTATCAAACTGGATTATTTCTGCAGTGCAGATGCAGCTCTACTTACAGTACATGGTACCAGATTGTTGTCTTTAATGTTTTAACCTAATAAATGACTGTGAAGAAGCTAATATGATATTCAGGCAGGGAGCAGGTTTTGCATGCAGTTGAGATTTGCTTGGTCTTGGTGACAGGCTGAGCGACAGATGCTCACTTCTGGGTGGAGAGCAGGATATGATGGGAAACAGAGGACTTCTCTTACAAAGAGCACAGTCTTTGGGCTGTGGAAGTGACAAGTGACAGAGTAGTTTAAGGCAGAGGAGCTGATAGGGAACAAGTGTAAAGGAATTTCTGGAGTGTTAGCACTGGCAAATGTTTCTCATTAGGAAGAAGATGTGGAAATATTAGATTACAACACTGAGAAGTTTTTCATACAACGGAATTTGGGGGTATAATGCAATGGCAATCCGAATGCAATCATAGGGTTTCACACAATTGTGTATGAATGTAACTCACGCAATTTCGGGCAATGGGAAGTCATTCTGAACGCAGTCATGGGGTTTCACATACTGTAATTGCGTATTAGAATATCTCGTATATCTTTCTAGATTGGCAAAAAGAAGTGTGTTCATGGCTGCATGAAACTCTAGCCTTTAGATGAGAAAAAGGGAAAGTGTGCCATGAAAACGCTTTTTTTGCGTTTTAGGGGAGAAGAAGCGCCTTTAAAAAGGTGCTGGTTTTCCCAGCTTTTTTTTCAAAAACTGCAGAACAGCGCAGCTCCATCTAAAGGCTGTGGTGAAGCTGCTAAGCATTAAGGAAAAGGCAACTTCATGTCATACTTTCCTGCCAATCTAGAAAGCCCCGTAGTGAATAAAGCTGGATTTGAAGTTATGATGGAGGAATGAAAAGCAGTTATACACTTCTGTCATGGTGTTGCTTTACAGTGTAAAACTTACACAATCATTTCTGAATCGTATGAATGCTTTTATGGATATAATTTACCAGGTTGGCCACTGGAATTATATTAGCTTTATGCATTTTATTCATTTTTCAGATTATCCAGCTTGGTGGGTACTTTGCACTTTATCTGTTGGACATGCTGTCACATTAGTTTTTGGGGGTTTTTTTTCCACCCACCCAAACAGGGCTGGAGACCGCCATTAAACTGTATCCAGTGACTGCACAGAAGGGCTGACACAGTTTTTAGAGCAAAAGCTATCTGCTTGTTTGTGTAGATGACATTTTTCCAAGCAGAGTCAAAAATAAAAGTTTGCAAGCGAGCGGCAGTGAGCAGAACTTTAAAAACAACCTTGTAAGGCATGAATCCTCCATCCAAATACCAAAGAAGCCGGGTGCGGTTTAAAACTAACCACATGGCAACTTTGTGTGGTCCCATTTTTGGGGTAGCAGGCTTTCTTCTTGAGCAAAGAGTGGATTTTTGCAAGCCCAAAGGCTCTACTTTCATGGGTCCCTTGTGGCCTTGAGCCCCCGTGACCCTTTGCTTGGCATTCCTCTTTTCCAGGCCTGTGGGCAAGCCCTATCTCCAGGGAAGAGCCAGGAATGACTCAGAGGCAGGAACTTGGAGGAATAGGATTTTTTGTCTCTGGGGTGTGGCTCCTCCAGATCCCTCATACGCCTGCTGAGGACTTGTTTGTCTTTGTGCTCTCCCTTCCTTCCCTTGTGTTTCTTCCTTCTGTTTTCTTTCCAGAAGCTCTTCCACTCCTCCCACTCCTTCAACCCAGGCCATAGTTCTCCCATCCCTCTCTAAGTCCAAGCTTTGGAGGCTATTTTTCATCTCCTCCTCCTCCTACAAGCAGACCTTTGTACTGCAAAGTTCTGGCTTCTTTCCATCCTCTGTTCCAGATGCTAAGAATAGCCCTGAGTTGCTGCATTTGAAGCGGCTGACTCTCCTAGGCTTTGGATGTGAACACTTGGCCAAGAAGCCCCTCCACTTAAGGACCTGAGGATGAAGCAGGAGGAGAGTTGGGTGGGGGAAGGTTACCAAAATGTTGCCTGTAATTCAGAGTCTGGAATCCTTTGGGTACCCATTCTGGACCTAATGGGAGTTATAATCCAGCACATCTGGTGGCTTTCTCTTCCCCCACAGACTCCCTTTTCCTTTTGTCCCTAGGGATTGGGGTGGACTGGGGCGGTTGTGTGGCTGTTGTCAGCTGTTGAGAGTGCAATATAAGAGTCTAGTGTGGCTGTTAAGATGAACAGAAAAGGTGTTCGGTGTGGATGGAGCTGTCAACCTGAGAAAATCACATTCTTTTAGTGTTTCATGTTGACAGGAACTACTGTGTGAGTGAAGCTACAAAAACAGCTTTTTGTTGTAGTGTGCCTTCAAGTTGTATCTGACTTATGGCAACCCTATCGTGGGGTTTCCTTGGCAAGGCTTGGTCAGAGGAGGTTTGCCATTGCCTTCCCCTGAGGCTGAGAGTATGTGACTTGTGAGTGTCACTGCAATACACTGAGAGAGTGTCACCCAGGGGTTTCGTGGCCAAGGTAGGAATCCAACCCTGGTCTCCAGAGCCATAGTCCAACAGTCAAACCACTATGCCATGCTGGCTGTCACAAAAACAGCTACGTTTGGCTATACCAAGAACTTATGATATATGGGGAAATACTGGTAGGTTTTTGCCAGAGCTTGCAATGTGGCTTCTGAATACTCTTACATTATTAAAGGAGGAAATTGTTTATCTTATTGTTAAGTACATTTCTGGTAACCTTATCGTTAGGATGTAATGCTTACATTAATTTTTAATACCTTAATATTGTTGTCGTTAGCTGCCTTCAAGTCAACCTTGACTCATGGCGACCCTATGAATGAGACATCTCCAAGTCCTACTCTCAACCACCTTCCTGCTCAGGTCCTTTAGGCTCAGGCCAATGGTCTTTCTGATTGAGTCTATCCATCTAGCATGTGGTCTTCCTCTCTGCCTTCCCCAGCATCACAGTCTTTTCCAATGAGCTATTCCTTCTTATGATGTGGCCAAAGTACAATAACTTCAATTGAGTTATCTTGGCTCCAGGGAGAGCTCAGGTTTGATCTGATCTAGGACCCATTTGCTTGTCCTTTTAACTGGCCATGGTATCCTCGGCACTCTTCTCCAGCACCACATCTCAAATGAGTTGACTTTCTTTCTATCCGCTTTCTTCGTTGTCCAGCTCACACGTCCATACAAGGTGGTGCAGAATACAATGGCTTGAATGATTCTAACTTTAGTGTTCATCTGTATATCTTTACACTTTAGGATTTTGCATAGTTGTTTCATTGCTGCCCTTCCCATTCCTAACCTTCTTCTGATTTCTTGATTGCAATCTCTGTTCTGATCATTGTTCAATCCAAGGTATGGGAGATCTTTAACTGTTTCGATTTCCTCTTTTTCTAGGTTGAATTTATGTAAATCCTCCATGGACGTTAGTTTTGTTTTCATTATGTTTAACATTAGGCCTGCCTTTTCACTTTTTTCTTTGGCTTTCTTTAGTGATTGCTCCAAGTCTGTGATGCTTTCTGCTATGGTAGTAGTATGGTATATTCTTATGGGTGGCCATATAGGAGTTTTCTTCTGTTAAGCAAGGGTCCTCAGCTATGTAGAGCAGCTTTCGACTCTTGTGTTTTACTTCCAAAGTTGAAACTGATAGCACCTTGCTTAGGAAGTAATGCTCTAATCCAGTGGTTTGATCATGCTTCTTTCACAATTTCTGATGATTTCATGGGAATTTATTCATGGTAAGCCTCCCGTGTGATAAAGTCATAAGCTTCATGAGGCTTCTGGGAGCTGAGGTCCAAAATGCCTGGTGGAACAAAATGTGGGGGCCACTGCATCTAATCCCTACAGCAACTGTGGCATAGGGACATATTGTAGTTGCTTCAGTATTGCCTCCTGTGTCGAGTGACATTGATTTCAGCTGCAAAAGTGGAAGATAAAGTCCTGACGTACTCTGAATGACACAGGATCTTAGTTTAACATCTAAAGAGCAAGAGCACAACCCTCCAATCCTGTCCATCTTCACCATGAAGATAACAGCTGATGTGTAAGAAGAATTAGCAGTTTCTTTTTATAGCAGAAAAGGAATGCCTTTGGCAGTCAAGCATTAACCCTTAAAAGCAATGCCATTGACCCTCCCCCTTGTCCAGAAGAGTAATTAATTACAGGTAATGGCATTACCTTTTGACAATATTACAAACTCTGATATTAGCTTGCTGCAAAGAAAATGTTTGATTATCACAAAGTGCTTTTGACAGTTCCTTTCTACCCAGCTCCACATGGCAGCTCAGGTTCCTAAGTGCTCTACTTGTCTTTCAAAACAAACTTGTGAAAAGAGTGCTGTAGATATAGGGATCTCCAAACATGCAGTAATCCAAAAACTAGTGGCACCACCCATCCATGCTCAGTCTACTGAGACATTCCATATTTTGGTAGATGTTTTCCCCAAGATCACAGTGGTTGTTAGCAGAGGGAGTCAGAACATTTGGGGCATCTTGAAAGATTATTTGCTGTGCAGTTTTTTGTTGAGTAGCTAGTACCCCAGAGGAGAGGATTAGAATTCAAAATGATGGTAATAGATTAGAAAGCTGGGCTAAAATTAACAAAATGAATTTCAACAGGGAGAAAGGTAAGTTATTACACTTAGGCAGAAAAAATGAAATGCATACATATAGGATGGGGAACCTGGCTTAACAAAACTACATGTGAAAGAGAGCTAGGAGTCTTAGTAGACCACAGGTTGAACATGAGCCAACAGTGTCATGCGGCAGCTAAAAAAGGCCAATATGATTCTAGGCTGCATTAATAGAAGTATAGTGTCTCAAGGGAAATGATAGTGTCATTCTATTCTGCTTTGGTCAGGCCTCACCTGGAATACTGAATCCAGTTCTGGGCACCACAAGTCAAAAAGGATCTTGATAAAGTGGAGGATTTCCAGAGGAGCATGACTAAAATGGTGACAGGATTTGGAAACCACCATACTCTATGAGGAGTGTCTTAGGGGGGTGGGTATGTTTAGCCTGGAGAAGAGAAAGTTATGAGGTGATATGATAGCCCTGTTTAAATGTTTGATGGCAGGTCATGTTGAGTGTGGAGCAAGCTTGTTCTCTGCTGCTCCAGAGAATAGGACACAGAGCGATGGATTCAAAGTACAGGAAAAGAGATTCTAGCTCAACATTAGGAAGAACTTCCTGAGAGTAAGAGTTGTTTGACAGTGGAACAGACTTTCTCAGAGAATGGTGGATAAACAGAGGCTGGATGGACAGCTGTCACAGGAAGTGCTTTGATTATGAGTTCCTGCATGGCATAAGGCGGTTGGACTGGATGGCTCTTGTGGTCTCTTCCAACTTTGTGATTCTATCTAATTTCTTTTTTACTACCAGGAAGAGGAAGAGGTGCTTGTGGGATTTCCTGCCTCTCCTGCCAAAATAACTTGGCAAACTTCAGCCTTGTGCACCTTGACTTAGCTGGGGGCAGGATGTCAACATTTGCTGCTCCACCACAGGGAGCAAAATGTCTTATGCCAGCCCAGCCCATAGTTACGTACTGCCATCACATTCTTTTGGCTTTTGAAATGTTATCATTCTTGAAGTTCTTCAAAGATATCAGCCCTACCCTGTTTTAGGGTGGGGAAGTCACCTCTTTGCCCTGCAACTCTAGACACTAGGTTGCTTGTTTGTGTTTTTCTGTAGGGCTAGTAATGCCGGCTGTAAGCTATCAATGGATGCATTTTCCTTTTTATAGCAAAACAATTGCCTGTGGCAAGGGTGTAGCATGAACAGTAATAAATTAAATGTCAGTTAATTATGTAGGACTGGATTTAAACTGTACCAGAATGATAAATTACAATTAACTAATATAAATAAACTTGGTATCTATTATAAATCTTCTATCTCATTAATCTTATTCTTTAAAAAAAACAGTAGTATTCCAGATTTATTAGTTAGTTAGATATGCATCATTAAGGTAGTAGGTAGGAAATAACTATGAACACAGATGGACACACCAACTCACAGTGCATACAGCAACGTTTTGTGTTGGGAAAAATAGTGGAAAAATATTTAGTCCAACTACAATTGACAGCTTAGTTTTCACCATGAATTGACAAATTGGTAGAAATGAATTGAGGGTGCCTAAAGACCACTAGACCTCCATTCTGAATGAATGAAGAAAAACTACTTTGTCAGTCTGAAACCTTTTCATGGTACTTAGATCTTCACAAAATGGCTCTCTAGATGGTCCTTCTGCACTCCTTTAATGTAAGCCTATAGCAGAATCAGAGCCAATGTGGCGTATTGGTTTGAGCATTTGACTGCAACTTTGGGGACCAGGGTTCAAATCCCAGCTTCACCATGAAACCACTGGGTGATCTTGGGCAAGTCACACTCTCTCACCCTTAGGGGAAGGCAATGACAAATCCCCTCTGAAGAAATTTGCCAGGACATTAGGAGCATTTCCAAAGGAGGAGACCCAAATGGTGGAAGGTCTGAAAAACACCAGGCCCTATGAGGATGTTTAGCCTGGAGAAAAGAAGGTTTAAATATTTGAAGGGGTGTCATTTTGAGGATGGAACAATCTTGTTTTCTGCTGCTCCAGAGAACAGGACACGGAGCAGTCGATTCAAACTACAAGAAATGAGATTCCACCTCAACATTAGGAGGAACTTTCTGACAGAAAGGGCTGTTCGACAGTGGAACATACTCCCTCGGAGTGTAGTGGAGTCTCCTTCCTTGGAGGTCTTTAAACAGAAGCTGGGTGGCCATCTGCAGGGTGCTTTGATTTTGTGTTCCTGCAAAGGAAAATTAGCTTGATCTATGATTCTATGATTCTGTGTTTCTATACTGACTTCAGGTACGGTGTAAGGTTGACATTGAAGTCAATTTTCAGTCTGATCAGCTTCCATACATGGAATGGGGTGGGAGAAAGGAACATTTTACCCGAGGCAGCAAAATGAAAGGGGCCTTTAAAATTCTGTGCCACACAGAAATACAACAGCTGTAGCAGAGAGAAGAGAATGAAAAGGTTGAAGGAGTAATTCCTACAGAAACACAGTGAGCAGCAAGATAAAAGGGGCCACAAAAGGGGAACATCCTTTCTTTCATAACTTTTTTTTGTTTTGCATTTCTCACAGTTACGTGCTGTGCTTGGAATGCTGTTGGGTCCTCCCAACAAGAGTAGACTCACTAAATCAACTGTTGAATGGTGAGGGAACACATAGGTAAAGGATTCAACGATTCCAATATTGTCAGGACTAACAACAGGATTCTGGCCCAGATTAGGGTATCCATGAGAAATCCAGTGGGCCCTTGGTGTCCTCTAGGGTTGGTTTCTGGAACCCCTGTGGATACCAAAATCCATGGATGCTCAAGTCCTATCAAATACAGTGGTATAGTGAAATGGTATCCCTTATATAAAATGGCAAAATCAAGGTTTGGTTTTAAGAATTTATGTATAATTTTAAAAATTTCAAACCTTGGATACTTGAAGCTGTGCTAAAAAAATCCATGGCTATGGAGGGCTGACTGTACTGCTTTTTGGAGTACCCATCCCAGCCAGCAAATAAGGTCAGAACAGACGTCCCAAGTAATGTCATGGCTACAGAAATCAAAGGAAGAGATGAGCTTGTTAGATCAAATAAAAGCTCTTAAAGATTGTTCCTTTTCTTCATAATTTCTAATTGATGGTGTAAACCATTTCTTAGAACAGGCAAAAAAACAAACTTCAATGGATAGTACTCCATTTGAAAATGTTGCTTTATAGCATGACAACAATGTCAATGTCTTTTATCAATTATATTCGGCCAATTGTTGGTTCAAACATTGATCAGAAGGGGTACTGAAGTCAAGAAATCAGAAGAAGACTAGGAATGGGGAGAGCAGCTATGAAAGAACTAGAAAAGATCCTAAAGAGTAAAGATATACAACTGACCATGAAAGTCAGAATCAGATAGAAGAGCTTCACAGTAAAGAATGCAGATAAGAGGAAAATGAATTAATTTGAGATGTCGTGCTGGAGAAGAATTCTGAGGATACTGTAGATGGCCAAAAAGACAAAGAAATGGGTCCTTGAACAGATCAAGCCTAAAATCTTCCTGGAAGTCAGGATGATTAAATTGAGGCTGTTGTACATTGGCCGCATCATGAGAAAGCAGAACTCATCAGAAAATTATACAGTGATTCTGGGGAAGGTGGATGGAAGTAGAAAGAGAGGAAGACCAGATGGATGGACTCTATTAAGGAGATCATGGCTATTAATCTGCAGGACCTAAGCAGAGCAGCGGAGCACATGGGGGCTTGGAGATGTCTCATCACAGGGTTGCCATGAGTTGAGATGGGAGTTCCTGCATGGCAGGGGGTTGGACTGGATGGCCTTTGTGGTCTCTTCCAACTCTATGATTCTATGATTCTATGAGATCAATTCAGACGCAGTTGACAACAACAACAAATTAATGTCTCAAATATATTGGACTAAAATGTGTTTGGTAAATAAAATCTGCATATTTTTATTTCTGAAAAAGATTGGCCTTTTAGATTTGGGAAACAGTGCCAAAGAAATTAATTTTGGCAAAAAAACCAGGAACTTCCCTCAAAATTCCATATAGGTGGTTTCTTATACTAGTGAGGATTGCTCATATCACATCTGGTGACTTAATTTTTTTTTCTGGAGAGGGTGTGCATATATAGGTGCACGTGTGGTGTGAGTGTACTCAAATGTGTAACTTTTGGAGAGGAATATGATCTGAAATATTTGCATTTACTAACCAAACAATTAACTTGCAAGCAGTTCCTGCTCTTGTAAACATTTTTCAAGGACAAAATTGCAACCAGACAAGTAATAGCCCAAAACTGGAAAGTAGTCACCTTAATGTTTTGGATAGTTAACATTACAGTACTGGGTTTGGGACCTAGCATCTCCAAAGAAATCAACATGTAAGTTTCAGGAACAACATCCATGCAGACTCAGACTTGTTTTAAGCAACTTGTTTCATTTTATTTTTTTCTTATGCAATCCATTAATCAGATACTTTTCATTGCCCTCCCACTTCATATAGACACATCTGGAGAAAAGTATTTGTATGATCATGAACTCAAACCCTCTCTTGTAGAAAAGGCAGAATAACAATCTCATGATTATTTTAATGGTGAACTATCCCAGTTTCCACTGATAAAGTGCTCTTCCTTTTTGGCAAATTGATTTACATCAATGTTGTAGAATAAAAGCCTCAATTTTATAATGGTGTACTACCCCTGTTTCCATTGATCAATTGCTTTTATATAGTGTTTCTAACTTTTTAATTCAAGCTTAGAAAGTGCTCATCTTGCCTGGCAAGTTGATTTACGAGGGGGTATCGTAAAGTTTTAATGATCACCTTTTAAAAAAATTGACAGCTTGTTTTGATTTGTAGTTGTTGACTTATCTCTATGTAGTCACTATCTAGATCTGTTTTTCCCAGCGTATCTTGATCCTCCAAATACTTGATATTGTAGAAGTCTGCAGATTGCGCCTTATGAGGGGGTAGCATAAAGAAAGAAGTTATTATGGCATATTGATGAAATTTTGTCAGTCTCATCATTGGTCCCTAAGTGCACGTTGCTGAGAAAATCAACTCATTGCGTCCTTTATTTTTGTGACTGTCTCTGCCAGAAATGACTAAAGTGTAAAATCCTTGTCAGGTGTAATCTGCAGACTTCTACAATAATGGTATTTGGAGGGTCAAGAAACGCTGGGGAAAATGTGTAAATCTGGATGGTGACTACATAGAGATAAGTTAACAGCTACAAATCAAAACAAACTTTCTGTCAAATTTTTAAAAGGTGATAATTAAAACTTAATGATACCCCCTCGTACATCAATGTGGTAAAATAAAAGCCACACTCACAACCGCTGCTCTTTTCAAAAGTTGATACACATTTACTCAGCCTGAGATTTTTTAAGCAGAGTCTTAACAGATGCTCTGTTTCACTTGGCACAATGGGATTGAGCCAGTCTTAATCTCTTTTATTGTCCTTTTCACTGTTGTCCTTTGTGATGATGCAATATTCTGCAGTCTAGATTAATGCTACTGCTTACGGTATATATTATGTGAATTATGGTAAATTGTTATGTGCTGGGTCGATGTTGCATAATGTACATGTAAGTATATTAGTTTATGGTAAATGGCCTGTTGGGAATGGAGAGGTAACTGATGATGTGCTTGAAGTTTGAAAGGGAACATCTGAATGTTGTTGTTGGACAGCTGAGACAAGTCAGTTGGAGGGTAATTGTGGCAAGAGGAGGAAAAGAGTATGGTCAGCACTGCTTACTGTTTTGGCTAGACAGCAAGGATGGAGTTTAGGTTAAATATATTTAAGCGGTAGTTGTTCAGAGCTTGGGCAAATCACATGCTCTCAGGGAAAGGCAAAACCCCTATTTCTGAACAAATCTTGCCAAGAAAACGTCATGAGAAGCTTGCCTTAGTGTTGCCATAAGCTGGAAATGATTCGAAGGACACAAGACACACAGTTGTTCAGAGAGCCAGCACAGTGTAGTGTTTTGAAGGATGGACTATGATGCTGGGGGCCAAGGTTCGTTTCTCAGTTTGGACATGAAACCCACTGGGGGACTTGTCAGCCTCAGGGGAAGGCAGTGGCAAATCTCCTCTGAACAAATTTTGCCAAGAAAACCTCAGTATAGGTTTGCCTTAGTATCACTATAATTTAGAAATGACTTGAACACACACAACACACATCACAAACAGGTAGTTGTTTCATAGAATCATAGAATCATAGAGTTGGAAGAGACCACAAGGGGCATCCAGTCCCACCCCCTGCCATGCAAGAACTCCCAATCAAAGCATCCCTGACAGATGGCCATCCAGCCTCTGTTTAAAGACCTCCATGGAGGGAGACTCCACCACTCTATGAGGAAGTGTGTTGCACTGTCGAACAGCCCTTACTGTCAGGAAGTTCTTCCTAATGTTGAGTGGAATCTCTTTTCCTGCAGTTTGCATCCATTGTTCCGTGTCCTAGTCTCTGGAGGAGCAGAAAACAAGCTTACTCCCTCCTCAATATGACATCCCTTCAAATATTTAAACAGGACTATCATATTAACCTTCTCTTCAACCCCAAGCTCCCCAAGTCATTCTTCATAAGGCATGGTTTCCAGACCCTTCAGCATTTTAGCTGCCCTCCTTTGGACACGCTCCAGTTTCTCAACCTCCTTTTTGAGGTGGTGAGGAGTTTCTGTGGTGTCCAGAACTGGACACAGTGTTCCAGGTGGGGCCTGACCAAACCAAAATACAGTGGCACTATTACTTCCCTTGATGTAAACACTATACTTCTCTTCTTAACCTTCTTTTCTCTAGGCCAAACATGCCCATCTCCCTAAGTCTCTCCTCATAGGTCTTCATGGTTTCCAGACCCTTCACCATTTTGGTCACCTTCCACTGGATACACTCCATCTTGTCAACATCCTTTTTGAACTGTGGTGCCCAGAACTGGACATAGGAGTTTATCACACAGGACAGATCCTGTGCATAAACCAAATTTAAACTGGAGAACCCCCCCCCCCCCCACAAAAGTTGCTAGATTTTCAGATGACATTGAAGGTTAACCCGAGCAGAAAGTGGACAAAAGTGGGTTGATTTTTACATAATGTAAGGGTTAATGAGCATTAAGGTGACATTATCCCTAATGGAAAGTAGACAATACCTACTCCTTTTTACTTTCGGAAAATCCCAAAAGTAAAAAGGAGTGTGCTTTGTCAAGTTTCCTTTTGGAAAGTTGCATTATTGCTTATTAACCCGATGTTTCTTTGCGGGTTTTTTCCAGATTTTTAAATACTGTTTCTGCATGGGAAACATGGGATCCTGTTTATCCCATGTGATAAACTCCACAATATTATTCCAGGTGAGGCCTGACCATAATAGAATAGACTGACACTATTACTTCCCTTGATCTAGACACTATATGTCTGTTAATGCAGCTTAGAATCACATTGGCTTTTAAAGCTGCAGCATCACCCTGTTGACTCATACAAACAAAATTCCATCAGTGATAGCTTTATTAGCCAACTTAAATGTACAATATACTTGTTGCAAGCTTTCGAAGCTCCATGGGCTTCTTCATCAGGCAAGAGTTTACAAACCAAACAGGAGGGGCGAAACATTTGGAGATGTTAGTTTGATGCCTGTATGTTGTTTCAGTCCTTAGTAAAGATGGTATGCTGGTGAGGATATCTTCCCCAGCATATCATCCTCCCCAGGATACCATCTTTACTAAGGACTGAAACACCATGCAGGCATCTAACATCTTGCCGTGACGGCTGTCATGGCAAGATCTGCCATAGTTTTAATAAGGGGCCTGAACCAAGAGCTTAAATCACTGCATGGAAGGTGGGTTTTCTTGGGGCTTCTTCCAGATCAGATCATCGGGATTCTTAATTGGGATCTTTGTGCAATCTGCCTAAGTCTGCCCCTGGACAGAGCACAGCTTTGGAACCTTTTAAGATTAAGAGATTTTAGTGGTGGTCCCAATCCTCCTCCTATGCACATGTGTTTTAAGTGACCTATACAGTTCTACTTCCTCTGCCACAGCAATAGCATCTTAATAGCATAGCAGAGTAATAGTGTGAGACCATACCTAAGACAGAAAGAATCTATGTCACTTAAAACATGATGGGTTCATCTACACTGTAGAAGTAGTGCAGTTTGACACCAATTTAACTCCCATGGCTCCATGCTGTGGAATACTGGGATTTATAGTTTGTTGTGGGACCAGAGTTTTCTGACAGTAAAGTCTAAATACAGTCAGACCTTGGTATCTGCAGGACACACACACCCTGTGGATACCAAAAAATGTGGGACCTCAAGTCCCATTGTCCCTAATGGTGGTGTGATCCGTGTGTGCCTGATAGCACGGCTGCCCGCATGCACCACCATTGGGGACAATGGGGCTTGTCATCAGTGGATGCGTATGTCATCCTTGAATTCCATAACATTGAGCCATGGCAGTTGAAGCAGTGTCAAACTGGATTATTTCTGCAGTGCAGAAATTCTTATTTCCTTTAGCCTTTCGTCAGTTTACCGGTAGTACTGTTTCTTTGTCTTTTTCTCTTTCTCCTTGTGACTTGCTGCTACTTTTCACTTTCTGAAGTAAACAGGCTTTTGTAGTATAACTGAGCAAATTACCTGAATGTTGGCTGCTAAGTGTCTGTTATAGCTCTTAATCTCCCAGCATAGTGCATATCAAACATTAATTCACAGCTGTTTCCATCTAAATATTCTAAATCACTAGAATTATCCTGTTGCTTCTGAGTATCAGACAATCCAGCAGTTGATTGGTGTGGGTTTGCCTCATAACCTCTCTTAGGTTTTACCAGTATTTCCTCCTCCTTCATTAAGAACTCATCTAATGATGACAAACCCGAAAGAAAGAAGGAAAGAAAGAAAGAAAGAAAGAGGAAGGAAGGAAGGAGTCGTCATCATCATCATATTGATAGATTCTTGTTGATTCCAAATTCCTTTTCTTCATTTGTCATATTTTTTTTTCCTGCATCAGTTCTCTCTTCAGTTATTAATATGGTTTCCTTTCATTGTTACTACTTGAAGCATAAGGTGATGATATCCTGGCTATTTGTGTAGTCAAATTTACTTTCTCCTTTCATTGTCTTTATGGCCAAAAATAAAATTGGTTTTTCTTTTTTCTTTTTTCCTTTTTTTTTTTTTTTTTTTTTTTTTGGACTTTGGACCTAGACCTGCCACCATTACCAGAGATATAATTCCACACTAAATTTAACTTTTCACACATAGTGCATTTTTGCTTTCCCTTTACATGTCCTTTCATAAGTTATCTACCCACTGAACTGATTAATGAGGCTCATTTAATGCCACCAGTGTTGCCTATTAATGATGTTGCTGTTGTGTCCCTTCAAGTCATTTCTGACTTATGGCGACCCCAAGACAAACCTATCCTGGGGTTTTCTTGGCATGTTTCTTCAGAGGGGGTTTTCCATTGCCTTCCTCTCAGGCTGAAAGAGTGTGACTTGCCCAAGGTCACCCAGTGGATTTCATGGCTGAGCATCTGCATTAGAAATAATCTGTTTTGACACCGTTTTAACTACCACAGCTCCATGCTATGGAAAATTAGAAATAATCTGTTTTGACACCGTTTTAACTACCACAGCTCCATGCTATGGAATTCTGGGAATGGTAGTTGGTTGTGGCACTAGTAAGGCCAGCTGCTAACCACCTCCCAAAGCCAGCTGCTGTGCAAATGTGCACACAGCAGCCCACTTCAGGAAAATGTTGGCAGTGCAATATTTGCAAGCAGGGAGGGAGAGGGAAGCACAATCATGGCCACTCATACCATGTGATAGCTTGAGAAGTGGAACTGTAGCAGAAGGGACATATTGCACAAAGGCAGTAATGAAAGAATAGTGAACTTGAGAGTCTGTTGATGGGTTTTGCCGGTCAATGAAAAGGTGCATTACAGTAAGAAATGGAAAGCAAGGCAGCAGCAGAACAGACGCAGTGTCTTGTGATAAGTACCACCCAACATTGCTTTTATCCTGTTGAAATTCTGCTTTTCTTGAGTTGAGTTGTGTGATGAAGTCCTAGGGGTGTATTTTGTGTGACACTGAAACATATGCAGTGGTGTTGCTTCTTCTCTTGCGCTGTAAATATCTGCACACAGACAACAGAGTCAGATTTGGGTGGCAGGCAAATACCTAACAGTATAGCTATAGAGTCCAAATATCCTAGAAGCACTTGGAAACTAAGCAGGGTCAGTCCTGGTTAGTACTTTGATGGAAGACCATCAGGTGCTGTAGGCTATATTTCAGAAGAAGGAACTGACAAAATCACCTCTTGAGTATTCCTTGCTTAAGAAAACCCTGTGAAGTTCAAGGGGCTGCCCAAGGTCAATAGGTAACTTGAAGGCACATATATATACACAAGGCTTCTCCTCCCCCAGAGGTTTCCCTGTCCTTAATATCTAAGTACCAATGACAGATTCCGGAGCTGAGGTTAAATGGCAGGGCAAACACCCAGTAGTACAGTGAGAACCACCCCAAGGCTTTTCATCTCTCTTGACCAGGATGACCAGATGTCATAACCACAAAAGTGGATATGGTACCATAAAGTGTAGGGCACTCAAGAAAAATGTAGGACATTCCAAAATTAAAAACCTGAAAACAATATATAAATATAAATTCGTGCTTCTTAGTCGTGCTCAAAATGGAGGAAAATTAGAAATTCCTCCTGGACAGAAAGTTGAAATGTAGGCCATGTCCTGGAAAAGGAGTACATCTGATCACTGTGCTCTTGACAAACCCAAACATTGACATTGCGTAGCAATAAAACTCTGCTATCTCCTGAATATAATATCAGTTTTAACATTTTAAATCTAAATCTGTAGAAAATGAGCCCCAGCCTCCTTCAGATCAGAGCCTGAAAAGTTACTTTCTGAAAATATTCAGTTGCAGCTCTATTTCCAAGCTTTGACTCCATTAGTTAACATTAAATGTAACCAAAAATACAGTTGTACAAGTATTTTAAATGTACCCAAAAGAGTTACATTTTACATACCATTTAAAAAAATAGATTTTAAATATTGTGGATGCTGCTGGTCCATGAAAACACACTCTCCTTCCACCCACCTTGTTACTGTGACACTCACAACAGAACATGAAGCACAGTACAATTCAGCACTTGGACCCGGTAATATTCCTCTTCTATTATAATTATTATTAACCTTTATTTATATAGCGCTATAAATTTACACAGTGCTGTACATACAATCTTATATTCTTGGACCATTTTGGTGCTCCCAACAAAACAAAGAGATTATAGCTTACAGTTGCCACCACAGAAAGAGTGAAATTATTCTTGTTTGATTACTGTTGTAATATAATCCGTAGGTTTGGTGATGGAGTAAAGAGGCTTAACTATAAGAAAGTTACTTCTGATCTGAGAGGACATGAATTCCCGCTTCCTGGACTCATCAGGGCTAAGTGCTGCCATTGCTTCCAGGGATGTTGGTGTCTTCTTGCAAAGAATAAAAACCCAACCAGAATGTGTCCTTCCGCAGCAGTGTGATTTTGCATGGATGCGTTACAATGGCAGGCCTGAACTGCAGGTGACTGGTAGAAATAACTTTTGGTTTTTGAGAATCCATCACTTATTAAGCAAATCCACAGCTTATTTAGTGCAGGTAGGCTTGATGTACAGCCATTATGTGCAGTCAGCCCTCCATATCCATAGATTTTTTCATCCACAGATTCAAACATCCATAACAATATTTTCAAAATATATACATTTGAAAAACCAAACCTTGATTTTGCCAGTTTATGTATTATTTACTATGCCATTATACTGTATCTAGTGGGACCTGAGCATCCACGGATTTTGATATCCATAGTGGGTCCAGGAACCAAATTCCAGTGGATACCAAAGGCCCACTGTATATGCTTTCTGTGGCTATGTCCGCATTGTGGAAATAATCCAGTTTGACACTGCTTTAACTGGCTCAGTGCAGTGGAATCCTGTGATGTGTAGTGTTGTGAGACATTTAGCCTTCTATATGAGAGATCTCTGGCGCCACAACAAACTACCATTCCCAGGATTAACAGCCATGGAAGTTAAAGTGGTGTCAACCTGGATTATTTCTGATGTGTGGGTGTAGCCTCTGTCTATACCAGCAACAGAAAGAAAAATAATCTTGCAGGCTTTCCTAAATGTTGTTGTCTCTGAGTAGAATGAATGAGCTTCAAAGGTGTATGAGCAAGAAAGCGGTAGCAGTGTGTGGTGGTCAGAGTTTGAACCTTTTGCTAGAGACGTATAGTGGCCTGAAAATGACGAATGGGAAGGATGTGAGTGACATATCCTAAACTGCAAGTGTTGACATTGAATACAGTCATGTGTGGACAAGTCCCTTGTTTTTGTTTTCTTTATCTCATACTGACAACCTTTCTGCTTGGAACAACAGTTTCTGAATTGCAAACATAAATACAGTTGTGAATGGTGATCCCTATCTGGAATTTAATCTTTTAGGGTAAAATAAATAGATGTGTCCTTTGCCTTCCACAAATTGCAGAAGATGCACAACCTTTTCCCATTTTCTTTTGCAGAGTCATTGATACATTGCAATTGTTGGGGAGAAAAGAAGGAATGACAAGCGAGGGGGACAGATATGAAATCTCTTTCCAGACAGCAGAGAGACAGGGATGTGGCACTGACTAAGGTGAGAGGAACTTCTGCAATTCATACATTTGGTCTGTGTCAAGGGTTTCCTATGGTGTTCTGGGGTGAAGATGGGTATCCCTTTTATTATGGAGAAGGATTGTTCCAGCTTGCATTAGCAGAAAACTGCACATTCTTCCACTACTGCTGTTACTAGTTGTGTGGATAAGTGCCCATATCTTCTGGTGCCATTTCTTTTTCCAAGGGCAACATATCAGTGTTATCCTCTAGCTCTTAGGAAAAATTCCTGTGAGCTACAAGGAGGTGGCAGCCCTCTCCTTATCTGTCAGGCTGCAGTAATAAATGTTCAAAAAAGGTTGAGGTGGCTGGTTGGGTTTGTTGAAAGGTGACTGGCTTTGTCACTGCTGCTTGGCATTCCACTGCAACAAGTTCAGGTCCTGGCCCTGCTTCATAATGTAAGATTGATGAGTGTTCATGAATTGATAAGACTGTGGAGAGCCAGTGTGACATAGTGGTTTGAGTTTTGGTCTGCGACTCTGGAGACTAGGGTTTGATTCCTAGATCAGCCATGGAGACTGCGGGCAAGGCACATGCTGTCAGTTTCAGAAGACAATGGCAAACCTCATCTTGATAGGTTCACCTTAAGGTCACCTGAGGTCGAGAATGATTTGAAGGCACATAAAACACACACACACACACAGATGTATTGGAATAACAGTAACGTTTAAGAAAGTACTTTACTTAACTGAAACTATATGTTTCTGTACATTGAGAAATCTGAAGCCTTTTAATCCACCACTGTTCATAATAAATTTATTGTGAAATCAAAGGTTTTCACGGCCGGCATCCATAATTTTTTGTGGGTTTTTTGGGCTTTGTGGCCGTGTTCTGGAAGAATTTATTCCTGACATTTCGGCTCCATCTGTGGCTGGCATCTTCTCTACAGATGCCAAGCCATAGATGTAGGCAAAACATCTGGAATATATTCTGTCAAAACACAGCCACATAGCCCCCAAAACCCACAAAAAACTAATAAATTTATTGTTTCTTGACTGGATTCTGTAGACCAAGATTCAATTCCCAGCTCAACCATGGAAACCCATTGGGTGACCTTGGGCAAGTCACACTCTCTCATGGTCAGGACAAGGCAATGACAAACCTCCTCTGAACAAATCTTGCCAAGAAAACCCCATGAAATTTTCACCTTTGGGTTGCCATATGTCGGAAACGACTTGAAGGCATACAACAACAACAACAACAACAACAACAACAGTGGAACAAATGAGATGAGGATTAGTTGCACAAGAGTGCGTTGGCTAAAGCTATGAAGTTGGAGTGTGACAGAGCTGGAATATTGAAAGATCTTACACTTGGAGTTCTGGACCCAGTCTTCTTAAATCTTGGTTTTCAGTTTTGCTTGCCTGTGCCAGCGTCCATGGCAAGCATTTCACCTCTTCCAATAGGCCAGAAATCCCTTAGGATGTGGATTGGGGTCAGACAGGTATGTTTGATTAATAGATCCTCTGTGGTTGGCTCACATTAGGATGTGTGAGGCTCTTATATTTGGTGAGGCAGAGAAAAGATCAGCGTGGGAAGAAACTGCTTGGACCAGAATGGGGAAGAGAGGACTGAAAGGCTTCAGAGAACACTTGTAGAGAAAGTGGCAATTGGGAAACCATTGCTTGCTAACTGTGGTTGCCCCAAAATCTCCAGGGCAATGATGAGTCTAATCTAGTAAGAATCAAAACCTGTAAGCATAAAAGAGAGATTCAGCAGCAGCTGGGAAGTCTTCGTTCCCAAACTGCAGAGAATGTTGGAACAAACCCTTAGTTGGTTGAGGTCTCTTGCTCGTAGATTAGGAGGATGCAGTGTTGGATCCTGGACAAGGAGTGGATTAATTATCATAGATTTGTATACATTTCCATGTGAAGGAAGAACATCTGGCATTTGCTTTGACTCTCTATGAATTTGTCGTCCTGGCTTCTGTACCTGTTATAGAAAGTATGGTTTTGGATTCAGTAACAAGACGGGTTTTCCCTACACTGAAATAGGCAAAGCATTGATGAGGACTGCTCCTGAAAATCATCCCTGGCTGAGAGCTCTTGAGGACAGATGCCATCTTTAGTGAATATACTTTTCAGTATTGTGATATCTGTTACATTAAAAGAAAGGGGAGACTGGAAGAGGGAGAGCTGGACAGACAGTGTTTAACCAAATGGCTTTGTGCGGGGGGAAAACTCAGATGGAGGTTTAGTTTTCAGTGTGTTGCTGACAATTTATTATCTATCTGGACTGATAGGTTCATTTAAGATCTGTCTTATTACTACCTTAGACGGATAGATACCTATCCATCTGATTTACTCTAACGGATCGAAAATTAAAGCCAGAATCTGATCCAAACAGAATACAGGAGAATCAACTGGACTAAGGACTGAATTGTAGTGGTTTTAATTGATTGTTGAAATTTTTAGGATGTTTTTTGACTGCATTGTTTTGTAATTGTATTTTAATATATGTTGGAACCCCGCCTCGATCCGAAGGGAGAGGTGGGAAATAGAAATAAACATTATTATTATTATTATTATTATTATTATTATCTTCCAAAGCCAGTTAGTATGCCATTGAAGAGGTACAAACTAATCGTGGATACAGTCAGACAGATATATTTGTAGCTGCACAAATAGCAGTTTGTCCCTATGACAAAGACTGCATCCGCACTGCAGAAATAATTCACATTGACATTGCTACAAGTGCCAGGGCTCAGTGCTATGAAATTCTGGGAACTGTAGTTTGTTGTGGCACTAGAGTCCTCTGACAGAGAAGGTTAATCTCTCACTACAGTTCTCAGAATTCAATAGCACTGTGGCATGGCAGTTAAAGTGGTGTCAAACTAGATTATTTCTGCAGAGCAGACACAGCCAAAGGAATAAGACACCTTCATCCTGATATGGAGTGCGTGTACCCTGGATCATCCCTGGATAGAATATAAATGGGCGGTGACCACAGTTTATCTTGAAATTGATTTTACGATCTGCAATTGGCTTGGGAATGAACAGGATTGTTATTGTCTTGGAAGCAGCCAGTTCCCTCTCTGTGCTTCTTACAGGGGCTGCAACTATGCCTTCCAGTTCTGAAAGTACATATACAGTACAGTATCCAGTACTCAAAGTACATATACAGCTTATTTTAGATCCTAGAAGTAATGTTTTTTAAACAGGAAATCTGTTTTAGAAAATCATTTCTGTCCCTGCTACTCAGCATTCCATATATTACTATACACTTTGTTCCTTATATGTTACCATAAAGATCAAACTCAGCAGTTTAATAGCCCTGACGATATGATTTTTAAATAAAAATAAAATACGAAACAAGCATCTGTAAACAAGTAGATGTGTTTCTCTGCTGCAGAGAGTTGATCACTGAGGCCACGTGAAAAACCTCTCTCCCCAAAAGCTGTTCTCGCAGGTCTTGAATCCTCTGGATTGGCATTTCTGGCCCCCTCAAAGAAGATGAATTGCCTTGCAAATATAGGGTAGTAGTCCCCCCTACTTTGCACTGTTTAACATTTTAAAATGCCCTGCTGTTCAGAACTAGAAGTAGACTTCTGGCCATTTCCAGGTTTGGGGCTGTTGTTACAGTTGTTTTGTTTAGTTTTGCCAGCTTTTGCTGTTCTGCCTCTTTTGGCAGAAAATTCCTCCCCAGATATGCTACAGTTGCCCACTGCCCAGAAAGCCTTATTGAAAGCCTCAATCGTAATTATTTGTGTAAGACGGAACTGTAGTTGAGAGAAGCATTTTGCATGTTGAATTACTGTATCATTCTGAAGATTCAAACGGTTGATTTCATCATTTTTTTCCCATTTTCAGAATACATTTGATTTCCAAGAATTCCCCAACTATAGTTCTTTACAACAACAGTGAGAAGAACTAGGCAAAATAGACCATGGCTGCATCCACACTGCAGAAATAAACCAGTTTGACTTCACTCTAACTGCCATGGTTGAATGCTAGGGGTTTCTGGGAACTGTAGTTTGTTGTACCACCAGAGCAAAACTGGCATGTAGCCACCGGATTATTTCTACAGTGTGAATGCAGCCTAGGGCTCTGTTTGCAAGATAAAAGGCTCAAATGCAGAACATGCAGGCACCTATAAAATAACCAGAGGAGGATCTCAGGACCAGCGTTCTCAGCCTTTTGGCTAAGATCAAGTATGGACCAGCTTTCTGGGACTGGCCATGCTGGCTGGGGGATTCTGAGAGTGCTGGTCCCTACTGCCTCGAATAACATATCCAGAATCAAGGAATGGGTCGAGCTTCCTCTGCTTTAATCTGCAGCAAAGCTCCTTATCTGTGCTGCAGAACCCACAGTCTTCCAACAACAGTTCAGCATATCCCAGCTTGTCTCTCTCATCCCAGTTCACTAGCTGCAGAGGTGAACCTGTATGGTGCATCTGGATCCTATGCATATTTTCTCAAGTGTAAATCTATCCCTACATTTCACAGAACTTCTTGCACAATTTGCACATAAGATTAAAATCATAAAAGCACTCTTCTTCAGGTGATCAGAGAGAGAAATAAGAGAGAAAAACAAAAATAGAAAGCAAGTACACAAAACTTGGAAGGTGGAACTTAGGATCCCCTTACATAGCTTGAGCAAAGCTTGCTAAATAAGGGAAAGATGTAGAGTGTGCACAGGTCTGTATTTGAAGGAAAGCTATTTTGTACATGCAGTTGGCCCTCCTCATTCACGGCTTTGACTTTTGCAGATTTTTTTAGTCATGGATTTGATTAATATGTTCTCTCTAGGAATATCTAGGTCCTCCAGCATAGTTCTGCCAGAGATTGACCATAGAGCCACACTGGAGGGCCTAGAGATTTCTAGAGAAAATACTCTCTAGGCATTTGTAGGTCCTCCAGTGCAAGTCTCTGTCAAATTCTGATGAATGTTGTCTATAGAGTTGCACGGGAGGACCTAGAGATTCCTGGAAAAGTGTTCTCTCAAGGAAAAAAAGAATAATATTTTATTTGCATTTTTTTCACTTTCATGGGAGTCCTATACTGCTAACCCCAGGAAATGTGGGAGGCCCACTGGACTTATTTTTCCCCCATGTATTTTTTATTATTATTATTAAAATAAAATACAGTAACATACAAAAACAAATAGGAGAGAATGTACCATGATTAAACAAATATCAACAGACAACCAAACAAAAGCAAATAAGTTTACAACCTTCAACTAAACAACTAAAAAAATTCACAAAACAAAAACTTCCTTGATTCATTTTTCTCCTGTTAAGATAAAGAAACTTATTTTCATATATCTTATCATTAATTTCGTATGCCCCAATTATATATTGTAAATTTCTTCAATAATTACAAAATGATTTATCTTAATCTTAGCCTATTATAAATTTATCAACACATTCTTTATTTAAGTGAGTTATCAATGGGTTCCATTCTGTTTTACATTTATTCAATTTTTTTAAACATTTGTGTTAATTTATCTGTTTCAAAATAGGCATATAATTTCAAAAGCCATTCCTTTTCTCTTAAACAATCATATTCCCCCTACATACTGTCATAGTCATATACAATTTAAGTTTACTATGTTTATTTATTAAATCTTCATTTATGACTATACCTAACAGGTCTAAAGTTTCTTTAATATTCAAGATTTTTGAACTTGATCATGAATAGCCTTCCAGTATTTTTGGCCCACTTACATGTCCATCAAATATGGAAGAAAGTACCAGTTTCTTTGTTGCATTGCCAAAGTTTATTATTATCCTTGTTTATTTTGGCTGTTTTATACGGAACAAGATACCATCTACATTGCTTCTTATATAAGTTTTCTTTTGGGTTGTAAATTAAGGTATATTTAATTCTTTTAGACCATGATTTTTCCCACTGTTGTAATTGGATGCATTGGCCTATGTCTTAGCTGCTGGTCTGGCAGAGCATGACTGAGCATTTCTGGCTGGAACATCCAGTTTCCTGTCTCCTTCTCTTTATGCACGTACATGTGATGTTATGGAAATATTGTTGCACTTACTGGATGTATTAAGGTATAGTTCTGTCCTGGGCCCAGTGCTATTCAACCTCTTTATAAATGACTTGGATGAAAGAACAGAGACCATGCTTATGAAATTTGCAGATTACACCAATTTAGGAGGAGTAGCTGATACCCCTGGGGAGAGGATCAAAATTCAAAATGACCTAAATAGATTACAAAACTGGACCAAAATTAACAAGATAGCAATAGCAATAGCAAGTATATTTCTATACTGCTTATCAGTGCATTTAAGCACTCCCTAACTTTACAAAGTGTAAGCTACTTGCCCTGAACAATCTGGGCACTCATTTTTGCGACCTCGGAAGGGTGCAAGCCTGAATCCAGCTTGAGCCCTTTTTCCCGGTATTGAACTCACAACCTTATGGTTAGTGAGCGGCTGCAGTACAAGCATTTAACCACTGCACCACCACACACACACACACACTGATATATATGAATTTCAATAGGGAGAAATGTAAGGTACTGCACTTAGGTAGAAAAAATAAAATTCATAAGTATAGGATGGGAGACACCTGGCTGAGACAATATGTGAAAGGGATCTAGGAGTCCTAGTAGACCACAAATTGAACATGAGTCAACAGTGTGATGCGGCAACTAAAAAAGCCAATGTGATTCTAGGCTGCATCAATAGAAGAATAGTGTCTAGATCAAGGGAAGTAATAGTGCCACTCTCTTCTGCTTTGGTCAGGCCTCACCTAGAACACTGTGACCAGTTCTGGGCCCCACAATTCAAGAAGCTGGAGCGTGTCCACAGAAAGGCGACCAAAATGGTGAAGGATTTGGAAACCGTAAAGCCCTATGAGGAGAGACTTAGGGAGCTGGGTATGTTTAGCCTGGAGAAGAGAATGTTAAGAGGTGGTATGATAGCTCTGTTTACTGTAAGTATTTGAAGGGGTGTCACACTGAGGATGGAGCAAGGTTGTTTGCTGCTTGTTTGCTGCAGAGGATAGGACTCGAAGCAATGGAAGCAGACTACAGGAAAAGAGAACTCACCTCAACATTAAGAGGAACTTCCTGACAGCAAGAGCTGTTTGACAGTGGAAGATGCTCCCTTGGTAAGTGGTGGAGTGTCCTTCTTTGGAGGTCTTTAAATAGAGGCTGGATGGCCATCTGTTGAGGGTGCTTTGATTGTGAGTTTCTGCATGGCAGGGGGCTGGACTGCATGGCCCTTATGGTTTCTTCCAATTCTATGATTCTGCAATTCTATGAGTTTATGTATGCAATGTGTAGTATACAGTGGTCCCTTGGTATTTACTAGGGTTCGTTTCCTGGACCCCTCATGGATATCAAAATCTATAGATGCTCAAGTCCCATTAATTGCAATGGTATAGTAGAATGGTCTCTTGTATAAAATAGCAAAATCAAGCTTTGCTTTTTGGAATTTATATATTTGTTTGAATATTCTCAAGATGTGAATGGTTGAATGTGTGGATTAAAAAAATCTGTGGATATGGAAGGATGACTAATGAATAACAGTATTGTATACTGTTTAAAGTAATGTGTGTGTGTTACTTTCTTTAAATGTCAGGCTGTAGATCATACCACCCGATCAGATAAACAAGATGGTACACAATAAGTGTGGTGTATTGGTTTGAGTGTTGGACCACAACACTCAATTCCCAGTTCAGCCATAAAACCCTCTTGGGCGAGTGACATGCTCTCAGCCTCAGGGAAGGCAAGGGCAAATCTCCTCTGGACAAATCTTGCCCAGAAAACCCCATGATAGCTTCGCCTTAGGGTTGCCATAAATTGGAAATGAATTAAAGACACACAACAACAAACAAGGATCTGTTAGGATGGGGTGAAAGAATTGAATGTTGGGAGTGACTGGTGGTTGACCAAATTTCTGCAGGGATTTTTGGAAAAGGCTGGTGTGCATGAGGGTTTATTAGGGGTGTTAGAGAAGTTAGTCAGGGTCAAACTTAATTAGGATATGACTGAGAGAGATAAGAGAGTTAACAGCAGTGAGGATTTAAATATACTAAATAAGTAATTTTGATGATATGTCTGATTGTGTTTTTTTGTGTTCTGTGCTTATCTGTTGAAGAATGCTGAGGGATACTGGAAAGCCCAAACACACAGGGTCTGTAGTTGCAGCAGTTAATCCAAAGTAATAGTGTCTGGTGGAGAGATTAGATGAACAAGGTCTTTCATAAGAACCTTAGAGGCATCTAAAAAGTCCCCACATTTGATATCATAGGAGTGGGACAGGAGTAGGTCCTCACATTAGTGGCAAATGTGGGGATAAGTGGAAGCCCCCACAGTACACACATACACATACCTCTGCAACTGAACACAATGGACACTTTGGGTGATGAAATATCTGGAGAGCCAACACCTCCACCTGCTGGTCTGTGGCCAGCAGCCTCCTTGAAACTTCCCTGATTCATGGTGACTGGTCAGACTCTTTTTTCACAGAGGCATAATCCCTCCTTACACTAAATTGCAGGGTCAGCATTACAACGCATGCGCATGCACACCTTTAACAAGTTTCACCGACATTTCCCATCTTGTAAAAAGGAAGAATGACAGACAAGAAGCCTCTGTCAAAAAACCCTAAGATGTTTTCTGAGAATGGTATTTGGTATAAATGTTTCTGTCTTCAGTGCTACGGTTGCCCATTCTTCCTCTTTTCCCACCATTATGATGTATCCTGGGTGGGTGCTGTTCTTTCATCTTGGTTCATCAGCTTGAATAATATATGGTGAGAAGTGGTGATGGGAAGATTTAATGAAACCCAGAAGCTTCTTGAACCCAGAAGACTTCTGGTAGGGATCTAAGAGTCCTAGTAGACCACAAATTAAACATGAGTTAACAATGTGATGTGGCAGGTAAAAAAGCGAATGCATTTCTATGCTGCATCAATAGAGGTTGATGGCTGACTCCTACCAGATTTAGACAAATAACCCACTACCCTTCTAAAAGCATAGGAGTGTGTCCCTTGTTGACACATACAACTGGCATGTGATTGCCCCACACACCAGGCAATAATGAGATTAATGATGGTAATACAGTGTCACCAGAAAGCATGAAATCATAGAACCATAGTGTTGGAAGAAACCTCAAGGGCCATCCAGTCCAACCTCCTGCCATGCAGAAAGACACAATCAAAGCATTCCTGACAGATGGCCATCCAGGGTCTGTTTAAAGACCTCCAAAGAAGGAGAGCGCACTGTTCTCCAAAGGAGTGTGTTCCACTGTCAAACGGCCCTTATTGTCAGGAAGTTTTTCTTAATGTTTTGGTGGAAATGTCTAATTAACAGTTTGTAAGCTGCTCTGATAGCCTTTTCGCTGAAGAATGGGGTATAAATAAATAAATATTATATTATTACTAACTGGACACAGTATTCCAGGTGAGGTCTAACCAAAGAAGAATAGATTGGTAGTATTACTTACCTTGATCTGGACACCATACTTCCATTGATGCAGCCTAGAATTTCATTGCCTTTTTTGGCTGCCATGTCACACTGTTGACTCATGTTCAACTTGTGGACTCTTAGGACTTCTAGATCTTGTTCACATTTACTGTTGTAAAGCCAGGTCACTCTCATCCTATATCTGTGCATTTAATTTTTTTCTGCCTAAGTGTAATACCTTACATTTCTCCTTGTTGAAATTTGTTTAGTTAGCTTTTTAATCTGTCAAGGTCATTTTGAATTTTGATCCTGCCCTCTTAGTGACTCTTCCTAATTTGGTGTCATCTGCATTTTGTATTCCACATCAGGGAATAAAGTGACTTGAGCTGTATTTTGTTGGCCAAAACCCTGTATAGGAGTATACTCTACATTGCAACATGACATTGTAGGTCTCATTGCTACTAAATTTAGTAAGTTTCAATTACTGACCCTTGGAAAGGTCAACTGGTTTTATGACCTGCTCTTCAGCCAGCCAGGTCTCACTGTCCTAGTGACCGCTGGAAGGGAAATCCGATTTCCACTTTCCCAAGTTCAAAGTTTTGCTGCTTAAGTTGCATTCTGCCTGCAAACCCTTTGCTCCTTCCACCCCCTGCTTCCTGCTCCGGGAAAAGCCTGGCTGCTGAATTCCTTGCTCTTTGCTATCCCACTGACTTGATGTTTCATCCTCTGTTCCTCCCCCATCACTGCCAAGATTTCTCTGTCAGCAGGAGGAAGTTCTCATGTAGCAGTCTGCATAATTGTTTATTTTTGGAGAAAATTGCTTCCATATAGGGGGAAAGGGCCAGAGCTGTTCAGCCTGTCTTGTGAAGAACTGGTGCTCTCTCATTTGGCTGCTTGCACACACAGCATGCTTGCCCACCCTGTGCTGAAAGATCACATTTGCTCCTTTTCTCCTTTTGGGCTCATTCTGCCATCCCCCTATTGTCTCTTAAGCTTGAGGCTGAGTACGTTAGACATGTTTTGGTAACCTCCAGAATAGACCACTGCATTGTGCTGTCTGTGAGGCTATCTTTGAAGACTGCTCAGAAATGGCAGGGAATATACCTTACTTGTTCTAGAACAGCCTCACTGCTTTCCAGTGTATTTCTGAATGCAATTCAGAGTAACAGTACTTACCTTCAAAGCCTAAATGGTTTGGAACTTGGATACCCAAAAGTTTACCTTCTCCAACACGTTGCCATTTTTGGAAACTGTTTCCCAGAGCAGGTACTACTGGAGAAAAGGCTTGCCCTATCTGAAGGGCCTCACTACCCCTGTTTCCCCCAAAACAAGACAGTGTCTTATAGTAATATTTGCTCCCAAAGATGCACTAGGTCTTATTTTTAGGGGATGTCTTATTTTTCCATGAAGAAGAATTCACATTTATTGTTGAACAAAAAATAATCATTTATTTTATACTGTATTTATATTTATATACAAAAACTTTGCTTGGTATTACTTTCGAGGGATGCCTTATATTTAGCAATTCAGCAGAACCTCTACTAGGTCTTATGTTAAGGGGATGTCTTATTTTGGGGGAAACAGGGTATACACCATCCCTTATCTCTTTTTGATGGTAGGCACACTGCTTTGTATTTTCTTTTAAAAATATCGGATGCAGTGGGCTTCATGCTGTTGGTATCACTTTTATCCCTTTAATGCCTGCTTCTTTTCTTTTCTTTTTTTAAAAAAACCTCTCTTTTTCTGTATAGTTTAAACAGCTTTGCCTGATGAAGAAGCCAGTGGAACTTTGAAAACCTCCGACATGTATATTGTGCATTTTGTTTGGTCCAACAGAGGTATCACTGTTTTGTGGATTTTGGATGCTACTGTACTTAGTAATATGGCCAACGCAGTTACCCTTGGATACACTTCTTTTATTGTTTGTTTTGTACTTTTGTCAACTGCATTGAGGAATTCTTTGAAAACCACCATAAAAAGAAATGTTTTATGAAACATTTATGAAACATGCATGAAATAATTCTCATCTGTCCAAATACCAAATCTCAAGACAGCTGCACCCATCTTGTGTTCCCTCTACTCTGCCCCCACACCTTCTTCAGTGATGTTCTCCCAGTCTTGCCTAATGCACTCATCTTTCCATCTTCCTTATTCTATCGTTATTCCTTATAACTCTGGAACAACCAGACTGAGTGTTGTTTTTATGCCAGCTTTGAAGCCTCTTACGGAAACCTTTGAGCTAGATGAGTCTACACGTCATCCGTTTGCTTTCAGGTGACAAATCTGCAAAGAATTATTTACTTCTGCTTGGATAATTTTCCACAGGATATGAGAGCTGATGGATTTTTGATTTATTTTAGCATTTGGTTTAGTGGTAACAGGTGCAAGTCTTCATACGCTGACACACAATGGTCAGTCTCTCCTGTTTTGGATGCACTGGTTTATCTTCACTGTCCATCTGACTCTCTTTGGAGAGAGTATTATTTTGTTATGGTCAGTGGCCAGATCCAAAGTCTGTCCCCCATTGCTTTTTCCTGCACGGTTAGGAATTTTGCACAGTTTAGACCATAATCTCAGTCCTCAAGTTTGGCAAGGGGATGACCCCATTGCTCCTGTATCCCTTCTAAGTTTCTTTGTGCCTTAAAGAAAGTAAAGAAGCCCTTCTCCCAGCTTTCCCCTTACTGCTATTTTTAAAACATTTATTTTTCTTTTCCATTTGAGGCTTGTTGATCATGGATTATATTTTTTAGCAGAACAGGAAGCCCCTGGGCTCAGGATGCCCACCCACCCTTCCTGTCTCCTATCAGCTGCTTTTGTCTGTCTCCACTAATGGCCTCTGGGGTAGAGTTTGAATGAAGCTTTGGCCTTTCGCTGGGATCTGGCCTGAAAGGGTCCACTCTGTTAGTTGCATTGTGAACTTTTGCAGAGTTGGCTCTCTGCATACCAAATCTATATTCACATTAGTCGTCAGAACAGAGTAATTTACTGTATATACTCATAGAATCATAGAGTTGGAAGAGACCACAAGGGCCATCCAGTCCAACCCTTTGCCATGCAGGGACTCTACATCAAAACATCCACGACAGATGGCCATCCAGCCTCTGCTTAAAGACCTCTAAGGAAGGAGACTCCACTACACTCCGAGGGAGTATGTTCCACTGTCGAACAGCCCTTACTGTCAGGAAGTTCCTCCTAATGTCTAGGTGGAATCTCTTTTCCTGCAGTTTGCATCCATTGTTCCGCATTCTAGTCTCTGGAGCAGCAGAAAACAAGCTTGCTCCCTCCTCAATGTGACATTCCTTCAAATATTTAAACAGGGCTATCATATCACCTCTTAACCTTCTCTTCTCTAGGGTAAATATTCCCAGCTCCCTAAGGCGTTCTTCATAGGGCATGGTTTCCAGACCCTTCACCATTTTAGTTGCCCTCCTTTGGACCCGCTCCAGTTTCTCCACATCCTTTTTGAATTGTGGCGCCCAGAATTGGTATTCCAGGTGGGGCCTGACCAAAGCACTATTACTTCTCTTGATCTGGACACTATACTTCTATTGATGCAACCTAAAATTGCATTGGCCTCAAGTTAACTCATGTTCAACTTGTGGTCTACTTGGATTCCTAGATCCTTTTCACATGTGGTCTCATTCAGCCAGGTGTCCCCCATCCTATATCTGTGCATTTCATTTTTCCTCCCTAAGTGCAGAACTTTACATTTCTCTGTGTTGAAGTTCATTTTGTTAGCTTTGGCCCAGCTTTCTAGTCTATTCAGGTCATTTTGAATTTTGATCCTGCCCTCTGGGGTATTAGGTACTCCTCCTAATTTGGTGTTGTCTGAAAATTTGATAGCTAGGCCCTCAGTACTGTCATCCAAGTCATCAATAAAGATATTGAATATCACTGGGCCCAGGACAGAACCCTGTGGCACCCCACTGGTCACTTCTCTCCAGGATGAAAAGGAACCATTGTTGAGCACCCTTTGGGTGCGGCCAGTCAACCAGTTACAAATCCATGTAAATCCTTGTCTCATGTATAGGTCTCGAAATGTTAGTCCAAAAATTGACTAAAAAAACCCTGGTCAATGTGAGTACTGTACCAACTCTTATCTTAACTCAAAAAAAGGAGCCATCCCCTGGTGAATGGTGAGAGCTGAATCTCTCCTCGGCACACCTAAAAAAGCACCATTCCCCTTCACTCTCCCATCCATCCATCCATTCATCCATCCATCCATCCTTTTGGGTGAGCACAAACAGTTCTGCCAACTGGAATTTTGTACATTCTTTGGCATCATTTTTGTTTGCTTCATCCTTTACATTGTTTGCCCCTACATTTTACCTTTGACTTACCCATAGGTCGCATCAAAATCCATAATTTCGGTCTCAAAACCTACCCTCGACTTATACATTAGGTCAGCATAGTGGTCATGCAGATGGGGCACAAAGAGCGGCCAGAGGCTGCTCCCACCTTGATCACTGCAGGACTGTGGTAACCAGACACCACAGTTCTGAGGCTGGCCGCTACTATGGCCCAAATGAACCACCAGCAAGGAGTGACTGTTTGCCACTCTTTTTGTTGCTGGGTTTGGATCTTCTTTGGTGGCCTTGGGGTGTGCAACATTTGAATGGTCTGCCCCCAAAGCACCCGGAAGGAGCTTTATTTTGCCTGTCTGTTTCGGGCCATAATAAAGCATATATGGTAGATAAATTTGAGTATACAGGACATGCATTCTCTGTATAAGGGCCTCCAGCTGCAAGGTGACTAGAAACCAGGAGTCTTTTTTGTTTGTGCAACAACGCTTAGCACCGAAGAGTCAAGAATGCCTCAGAACAAGCAAGAGAAATGGGGATAGATAGTTTGAGTGACCCAATGTGTCCTCCCTCCTTGTCTAGCTATCCTGATCCCTCTGTTATGTAAACAGATAGGTCTGAATACACCATGCAGAAATAATCCAGTTTGAAACAGCTTTAACTGCCCTGGTTCAGTGGTAGGGAATTCTGGAAACTGTAGTTTTGTGAGAGATTTAACCTTATCTGCAAGAGAGCTCTAGTGTCACAACTAACCACAATTCCCAGAATTCCCTAGTACGGAACCAGTGCAGTTAAACTGGATTTCAAACTGGATTATATTTTGGACCATAGTTTTAGGAGATTATCTCACCACCAATTCCTGCCAGGATAGATGTGGGTTGTAACTGTGAGAAATTGATCTTATCAGACAGTCGCATGGTCAGGCAGTAGGCAGCCTGTATGAAATCTGGGCTTTTCCCACAGCTTTTCAAGAACAATTCCCAGTGGGAATTGGCGGTGGATAAATCTTTAGAGATTTTTTCCCACCTTTTCTCTCACTGCTGGTCCTCTTAGCTCTTTCCTAGAATGAAGCTAGATTAAGCACTCTGAGCAACCTTTCTATCTTAGAATGCAGTTCCTATAATAAAGCCATTAGTATGTTTCTCCAAGCCATTGGTATTTTTGCTCCTTAATCGGGATTTCATACTGCTGCACTCTATCATTTTTTGACAATTAGGGGAGATTTATTCTCTAGTTGTGATTTCTCTGCTTTTAGATTGTATGTCTTCTGAGTTGTTGTTAACGGCCCTCAAATACACATTGAATCATGGTGGCCCTGTGGATAAGACATCTCCTAAACCCCCTGGCCTTCACTGCTCTGCTATTGTCTTGCAGATTCATGCCCGTGACCTCCCCAGTTGACTCTAGCCATCTGGCCTGTGGTCTTCCTCTCTGTCTGCTTCTCCCAAGCTTTTCCAGCATTATTGCCTCTTCCAATGTGTCCTGCCTTCTCATGATGTGGCCAAAGTATGACAACCCCAGTTTCATCGTCTTAGCTTCCAAGGACATTTCAGGTTTTATCTGCTCAGTGACTCATTTGTTTGTCTTTTTGACTGTCCACAGTATCCTCAGCACTCTTCTCTAGCACCACATCTCAAATGAGCTGATTTTCTTTTTATTCACCTTTTTCACTGTCCAGCTCTCACATTTATACATAGTGCTGGGAAGTACAATGGCTCAGACAATTCTGGCTTTAGTGCTCAATTGTGTATTTTTGCTCTTTAAGATCTTATCTCATTCTTTCATTGTTTCTCCTTCCATTCCTAGTCTTCTTCTTATCTCTTGACTGTTCTGAGACAATGCAGATATTTCTGCAGAACTTTCATCTTGCTCTGAGAGGAGACACAACAGAACACTTTTCCTGTTGCCCTTAAAGAATAACTGGACAACTAGGTATCTACCAGTAGCCACATGAATTGACTGTAAGGGCACATAGTATAGATCGCAGAGAACTGTAATGCATAAACTCCCTTCTCAACTCTGTCAATGAGCGAATTGCCACATTCAAGTTAACCATTTTCAAGGGTACTAACATGTTGAGTGTGCTAGAATGTTATAGAAAAATGTGCAATGGTAGCTGAGTCTCTATGGACCTTATCAGACGGGAGGAATTTCTGTTTATTGCGAATGGAGCCAATTCGAATTCATGTGAATTCCCATTGCGTTCGGAATGCGTTCAGAATGACTTCCCATTCCCCAAAAATGACCCCCCATTGCCCGAAATTGCGTGAGATGCTTTAATTTGCAATAACATAAAACCCATGATTGCATTCGGAATGACTTCCCTTTTGCCCAAAATTGCGTGAGATACTTTAATTCGCAATAACGTGAAACCCCATGATTGTATTCAGATTGCCATTGGATTATACTTCCAATTTCCGACATCTGATAAGGTCCCAAGATCACATCATGGTCACAGCCCCCAAATTGGATGTCACTTCTGTGTTGTTGTGGATGCTGCAGACATGAAGCCTGCAGTGGAAGTTTAGTGACCACCGTCAATGCTGTAGATTCCTCGCAGTCTCATTTCTGCCCCCCCCCCCCCCCCGTAAGTGATTTTAATAACAGGGAATGAAACCCTTTCATAGAATGCCAGCATGGTTTGAGTGTTGGACTACAACTCTGAAAATCAAGGTTCAATTCTCCTCTTGGTCATGAAACAATATTGGGTGACCTTGGGCAAGTCATACATTCTCAGTCCCAGAAATCCCCATGATAGTTTTGCCTTAGGGTGACCATAAGCTAGAAATGACTTGAAGGCACACAACAACAGACCCCTTCATGGAGGTTAAAGTTCTGTTACCTCAATAATCAGTGGAAGGATGCCTCGGAAAACTAACATCAATAGCCTGCTTTGGCTCTTGTGTCCTTCTTCAGGATTTTCTAGAGACATCAGGTTACCCAGTGGGAGAAACAGAATGTTGGACTACATAGACCTTTGCTCTGATCCAGCAGGGCTGTTTTTATGTTAACCTTTAAAAACTCCCTTTAACATTTCAGTCTTGAGTTTCCTCTCAATAGCTATTTTCCTCAGCTTGTCCTTGAAATCCTTTTTGATTTGGCAGCAGTCTTGTTGTTTCTGGGTGCCACCGTTTGAACACAGTACTCTAAAAATGTCTTCTCAGAGTGGAATTATTCTTCTGTAATATGATTTCTTGAGTCTTGGCAGTGAGGCGCCTGTTGGTGCGGTCTTGAAAAAAATGTCATTGCCTTTTAACCTACAAAATTGACTGCTATGCATTTCACTCTCTAAACCACTAAACCAGGGGCAGACAAGTTGTGTGCCTCCAGGTGGAAAAGAGATCCCACCTAAACATTAGGAGGAACTTCCTGACAGTGGAACACACTCCTTCGGAGTCTCCTTTTTTGGAGGTCTTTAAGCAGAGTCTGAATGGCCATCTCTCAGCTAGGTTGTTGCACTGAAGCCCATGATTCCTATATCTGTTCTCACGTTGTGTCTTCCAAAATCTAAAATACTTCAGAATCCAAAACTCTTCCAAAATTTTTCATGAATAGCTGAAATACTGACACCTTTGCTTTCTGATGGTTCAGTATAGACAAAGATTGTTTCATGCACAAAATTATTTAAAATATTGCATGTAAAAGTGTCTTCAGGCTATGTGTATAAGGTGTATATTAAACAAAAATGAATTCCATTTTCAGATTTGGGTCCCATATCCAAGATATATCATTATGTATACACAAATATTCCAAAATTTAAAAAATAAAACAATAATCCAAAATCCAAAACACTTCTGGTCTCAAGCAGTTCAGTTAAGGGAGACTGAATCTGGACATTGAAGTTACTTGTCCATTTATGGTGCTCTCGTGAGATTTATAGAGTTCTCTTAGTCAAGGAATTCTTAGAGGTGGTTTTGCCACTTCCATCGTACAGCACATGGGATTCCTTGACAATCTATTCATGGGGTTTCATTTAGTTCCTTTGGCTAGTGCTTAAAGCCTGGAAATATCCTCTTTTGGGGTCTTTTCACAAAGTTTTGCAGTTCAAAGTGATTTTAATCTCAGTCTGGCACTATGTAAGTAATCTGGAAGATGCATTTGAGGAAGTAGGCTGAAGTCTATGAAAGCTCATGCTGCCAACTTCTTTCAGTTAGTCTCAGAGGTGCTACAAGATCCCTTTGCATACTGAATTTCCAGACTAACATGACTATGTCTTTGAATTCTACAAGTAACCTAAATCAAGCAAAGAGATAAACAGAAGCTTTAGGAATGTGAAAGAATGAGGATTAGTAAGAACCAGAGGAGGATGGGAGCCATTTTCGGGATTTTTATAAGGTATCTCAAAGAAGAGAGCTGCACTGACATTTCTTATGACTATGAAGAGGTGTAGAGACCCAATGTGGTGTAGTGGTTTGAACCTTGGAGTATGACTCTGGCCATGTAACACACTAGGTGATCTTGGGCAAGTCACGTGCTCTGAGCTTCAGAGGATGGCAATGGCAAACTCCCTCTGAACAAATCTCACCAAGAAAAACCCCATGATAGGTTTCATAAGTTGGAAATGATATGAAGGCAAGCAACAACAAATGAAGATGTGCATACAGCGGCCTTGGCTGGGTAGGATAGGGAACCCTTTCTCAAAATTTAAAACAGAAATACGTATCTTGCCCCAGCAGGATGGCTGTCATTGGCCAGCTCCAGGAGACCCTGTGGAATGTGACTCTTTGCTTGGATATAGTGGATGAGCCTGACTCATCATCTGAAGTTTGGGAGGAGAATTACTTGATGCTCATTCCTGTTGCATGTGCTTCTTCTTTCTCAATCTCTGAGGGATGGAGTAGGAGAGAGAGATAGAGCTCAGCTGCTTCACTGAACTCACAAGGTGTGAACCTACTCAGTTTGGCTTGTCCTAGACTCTATTTCTTGCATAGTTGGGAGCATTTTGGCTATTTCTGCATGCTCCATTACATGGAACAATTCTTGATCCTCACAGGTTACAAATACACACACACACACACACACACACACACACACACACATACACTCATATGGATGTTGCAGTAGTCCCTGCAACCTTCCAATAGTGCCTGTGACCTTTCAATATTGGCAATCCTCCACCCTTTCCAGACCTAAGACAGTGCCATTTGACCAAGCATGCATTTGGGAATCACTTTATTAATTGTTCCCCCACCTGTATTTTATTTACTGGTAGTTCTGATTTTTTTTTTTTTTTTTTTTTTTTGAGATAGCACTGTCACTTTGTAGTCCATCCTATGGTGTTTGCAATCTCTCTTAATAATATTTCATCTGGGATGCGGGTTTCCTAATTCTCCTCCTCACTGTGTCTGACTCATTGAGGAATGTAGGAAAGAACCACAGATCAAGCACTTTGATGCAGTTAAGCTTTGTTTACCAAAAATGTAAACTTCTGGATCTGGTTCCCACCAATACTTGCTTTTTATTCCTTATAGCTTTTCTGTTCTCAGTACCACTGTATAGTAGATATGCCTCTTCCCCCTTACAATGTGCATTTAAATCTAATGTTAACAAAAAGGTCCCATACCTCTTCAAATTTGACTGCATCTCCTTCCATGTGAAAAATCTCTGGAAGTAGAAGAGTAACAATTGGTTCTTGACCAGCCTCTTTTCACATCATAGGCTAATTTCCTTCTTGTAAGGATGATTTTGTTATCTTTAGGTACATAATGGGCAAGAAGGATAGCAAGATGTAGCTAGTGACCCTGTGATAGATTCTCCTTCTTTCATGCATGTCCTCCCCATCTGTAGTCTTCTGATTTCTTGATTGCATTCTCCATTCTGATCAATAAACTAGTTTCATTTTAAAAACACACGTATATTTATGAAATTCTACTTGTAGAGCATATGCCTATTTAAAGAAGGTGCCTGGATAATTTAAATTAAGGATAATAATGCTTTTTTTTCAACCTTGGATTTCTTTCGCTTGGTTGTAGGCAATGGTATTTATTATGGAATACATTTTTATTTTAAAAAATAGATATTTAAAAAGAAGAGCAATTTCCCTTAAAAACTGGAGTGGCTTTTTTATTTTGAACGTGATGTGTGTGTGTGTGTGTATTTGGAAACCAATGCAAATATCATCAGTGTCACGACAGGAACAGAATTGAATATTTCTGTAAATAAATCACACACACAAACACAAACCTAGGCTCAGTATTCCTGTCCCTTTTGTAAGGACATATATCTGTTGGGTCTGAAGTTGAAAAGACTTCTCTGCAATCAGTCTTAGTCCTGTTGCGAATATCATTAGCCTGGAAAACCATTCCCAGAAGCCTGCAAAAGGCTCTTGAGGCTGCCAAAAGCAACACTGGACCTGGGTTTTGATGTATTAATGTAATTGTAATATGAGAGGCAGACTGATGTTGCTCAACTCTAGTGCTGGAGCAGAAGAGAATTATTCAAGTAATAACACACCACCACTGTTTATAAATATGAAGTCCAGCGCCAGAATTCAAACTGGAAGATGACATTCTGCCATTGTGGGAAAGGGTACTGGCCTACTCTGGTAACCATGAGGCCCTCTGAGGTGAGATTTAGAGAGTTGGATATGTTTAGCCTGGAGAAGAGAAGGTTAAGAGGTGATATGAAAGTCCTGTATATGTATTTGAAGGGGTGTCATATTGAAGATGGAGCAAGTTTATTTTCTGCTGCTCCAGAGAATGGGACCTGGAGCAAGGGATTCAAACTACAGGAAAAGTGATTCCACCTCAACATTAGGAAGAACTTCCTGATAGTCAGACTTGTTTGAAAGTGGAAGACACTTCCTTGGAGGGTGGTGGAGTCTTGTTCTTTGGAGGTCTTTAATCAGAGGCTGGATGGCCATCTGTCTGGGGTGCTTTGATTGTGTCTTCCTTTATGGCAGAAGTGGATTGGACTGGATGACCCTTGAGGTCTCTTCCAACTCTATGAGTTTATGATAACATTATCTCTTTCTTGCACGATATCAGAGCCCAAAGGCTATCAAATGAGGCTGAATGGTGAGGGATTCCGTTCAATGATGAGAGATAAAATATATTATTAAAATATATTAAAAATTGGAATACTGGGTCCAGTTTATGGGCACCACAATTCAAAAAAGATGTTGAGAAGCTGGAGTATGCCCAAAGAAGAGCAACCAGAATGGTGACGGGTCAGGGAACCATGCCTTATGAGGAGAGACTTAGGGAGCTGGGTACGTTTAGCCTGGAGAAGAGAAGGATAAGGGGTGATGTGATGGGTCATGTTTAAATATTTGAAGGGATATCATATTGAGGATGGAGCAAGTTTGTATTTTGCTGCTGCAGAGAACAGGACATGTTGCAATGGATTCAAACTACCATATAGGAAAAGAAATTCCACTTCAACATTGAGAAGAACTTCCTGACAGTAAGATCAGTTTGACAGTGAAACACACTCCCTCAGAGGATGGTGGGGTCTTAAGGTTTTTAAACAAAGGCTGGCTGGCCATCTGTTGGGAGTTCTTTGATTGTGAGTTCCTGCATGGCAAAATGGTTTTGGACTGGGTTGCCCTTGTGGTCTCTTCCAACTCTTATGTTCTATGATTCTATGATTCTACTCAAGCCATTGCCTTGCATGAACCATATTTTACATTTTGTAGTGCACCCTCCAGGTTTCAGAATTGCCTAGACTTGAGGAGACTTCTCCTGTAATAGTTAGGACGGGGATCTTATTTTTTCTGGCTTCATGCCCAGAACATCTGATAACTCCCTTGTACTGTATATTGTAGGAATCCCATATAAATCATCACAAATCAAAATGCTTTCACTGATGATTTCATCTCTCTTCTTCTTGGAGTCTTAATATATAAACATTTAAAAATCGTTAAAGTTCTTATCAAGCTTATATAGATTGCCAACCATTGCCTACTAAAATGAGAAAATGTCTATATTTGGGAGTCTAAAGTAGTATATTTTGTTGTTTAGAAATATTATAAGATTTTAATTAAAAATGAAGTGGGAAAATTCATTTAAATATAGAAATTCATTTAAATTGTTTTTTAAATATGGTTTCAGAGCACACAAACACTCATTAATTCTTGTTTGTAACAGAGGTACACTGTTTTTCACTGGGTTGTACGAAGATCAGAACTTAGAAAGCTACTTTTTTTTCCCAAGGAATCACTGCCATTACTCATTTTTCCTCTGTTTCTTATTGTCATAATTTATTAAAATTTTCTCCTTATTTTTGCTCCTTATTTTATTGTTACTTTTCATTTTCTTGTTTTGATTTCACAACCAACTAATGCAGCTAGAAAATGTGGATATTGGGAGTATATTCAGAATTCTCTAAAACTAGTGAGCAAAGGTAATGGTAAAAGTTAGTGTCGCAAGCTACAAGATTGTAGCTGCTTTTCTTTGTAAAAAAATGTTGTTATAGCCTGTTACTCCCCACCCCATAATGTCCTGGGTAACATTCTTGCTCATAATGCTTCCAAGTTCTGTAACTGAGGGCTAGAGATTCTTACTATCCATCAAAATATTTAAACAATTTGCATACCTTGGATTAAATATTGATCAGAATGGTGACTGCAGTCAAGAAATAATAAGAAGACTAGGAATGGGAAGGGCAGCCTAGGGAAGATCTTAAAGAGCAAAGATATACAATTGAGCACTAAACTCAGAATCATCCAAGATATTGTATTCTCCATCTTTTTGAATGGATGTGAGAGCTAAACAGAGAAGAAAGTGGGTAGGAAGAAAATCTAGTCATTTGAGATGTGATGTTGGAGAAGAGTGTGGAGGATACCATGGATGGCCAAAAAGATTCACACTGGAGTCTTAAACTCACACTGGAAGCCAAGATGATTAAATTCAGGCTGTCATCATGGCCACATCATGAGAAGGCATGAATTATTGGAAAAGGCAATAATGCTAGGAAAGGTGGTCAATAATGCTAGGAAAATAGAAACAGAGGAAGACCACAACCAGATGGCGAGAACAGAGCAGTGGAGTATAGGTCTCATCCATGAGTCAAGGTCAACTCAAGGACAGTTAACAACAAATTTACAACAAAGGGTTCTTCTTCCTCTATTACATCTTGGAAGCAGATGGCCACTCCTAAAAATCTTTTCATTCACCACAGTGATGTTGTGTGATCATCATCATCATCATCATCATCGTCGTCGTCATCATCATTATTTTGGCTTTCACAAAGGGTTATGTCTTCATATTCTTTAGTCTTCAATGTTAGGTCATAAAGCTGCAGCTTTAAGAGTCATGTACTACACTTGTTGAACTGCCAGATAGGAAAAAGCAGTTCCAGGCACAACTGCAAAAGTCAGAGCCCCACTTCCTGCCCTCAAGGCGATCCTTTTTTCTCTCTGGACTTTATCACATGTGAAGCTATGTGCATCCATCCCAAAAATGGTTAAAGCGGTGGCATCCCAGAAAAGCAAGCCCATTTGCTAATGTTATCACACACAGTCAAACAATGGGTTAAAGGCACATTACTTAGGATCAGATTCAAATTTGGCTATCAAAAGAAGACAAACAAACCCCCTTTGCCAGTTTAGAAATACCTTTCCTGCTCATGCTCCAAACTGCCATTTCCACAGGTACCCCCCCCACCCACATGCTCCAGGGAGGGAGGGGAAACTAGGGGGGGGGCAATCCTCTTTGCCCCAAAGCCCCAGAAACTTAAGTCTATTGCACAGGGGCTAGAGGGAACAGGATGAGAATGGAACAGAAGGGGCTGGGAACAAGCATGGAACAAGTGTGTGTCCGCCACTCGTTCCGTCCCCATCCCAGCCCCTTTTGGACCTTTCTCCTTCCGTGCCAGGAGCCCTGTGCAGTAAATTACTAGAATCTTCTGTTGAATTTGAGGAAGCATATGACCTCTCAAGCCCTATAGCAATACTGATCTGATTCAGAACCTCCAAACTTTACCATTTTCTACTACAACTCCCAGAATTCCTTAGCCAATTTGGCATTTAACCATATTGGCTAGGGGACTGTTAGACCTATATTCCAAAACAAGAACTTACCCAAGCAGTGATATCATTCCTTTAGCTGTCATTTCTTTGGCTGGGTAGCAAAATTAATTTCTTCTGAAGCTGACACTCATTTATTACTTAGCTCTCCAAATCTAGTGTCTTACAGAAATTCTAACAAAACAATCTTTTGGGGAGGGGGGGAGCTTAGCATTTCAACAAAACAGAAAGTCTCTCAAGATACATGGGTTGATGCGCATTTGGACTTAAAACTGGAATGCTCAGTAAACATTATAGCTATGATTCTGAAAGCTGAAGGGTTCTTCAGATGGTGAAAATAATCCAGGTAGAATTTGGGTTAAATCTTTGTTGTTCACATGCATTTTGAGACACAGGATAAACCAGGATAAAACACTGCATGTCTTGAACATGTTTCTAATACATTCACATCTTCAACTTCATCGTTATTTGAATGCAGACATGTGTGAGCAACTGAACTCACAGAGATGTGCATAGATGCGGTTCCATAGTGTGAAAAACAAACCTGGAATGCGTGAGTGAGATTATTGGCATAGTCGCACTAATACAACAACAGCAACAGCATTAAACTACACTCCCTGGATGCATGAGTCACCATGGCCCTTGATCAGGAATTCTGGATATTCTAACCCAGCATCATTTGAGGATCTAAGTTGAAAACTATTGCTTTATAATAAGATTTTTTCATGCAGAGAACCATGCATTTTAATGTTCTTATCATATTGAAATAGATAAAAATTACATTTTTAGGAATTATGGACTGTACTTTGGTAGTATTTTGTTGCACATTAACTGTACAGGAATCCTTATTAAAACCATTCAGCTACTGAGCTGCAACAGCAGCTGAAGGTTTCGTTTGCCATCTAAAAAGAATTAGTAGAATTAGTTGAATTGAAATCCTGGCCATGGATCTATATATGGCTAGTATGCTGTAGCCTGAATTTAAAAGTTTAGTCCTTTTCTGTCAGCCCAGGAGCCAGAGACTGCTAGGCTTTCCATAATGCCCTTCATTAAATTTCAGACTAACTTTAGTTGGAGACCAATAAAATAAAATACAAGAACAAGAGAACAAGCAAACCTTTACAGCAAGGCAGATTTATAGTTCTCTGCTAGCTGCAGTATGTGCAAAGTTTACGTATAGATTTACCAGTCAGGATGTTATCTTTTAAAGGAATAGCTACCCATTTTCTCCCATATGCCTTGGCTTTTTTTTTTTTGTACAGTTTGCCAGAGGGGCCAGATACAAGAATGTGTTGATTGTATAGGGAGATGAAGAAAATGTGTGTGCATACATATACAAGACTCTCACTTTTTGGTTGTACAGTATTAATTCAACTGAGCCCATAACCACACAATTCGATTATTTATTTATTTATTTATTTATTTATTTATTGCTTTTGCTGGGATGGTGGTGGAGGTGTTTCTCCTTGTTCTCAGAAGTCCATTCCTTTTCTATGGGAGGCTGCATCACAGTGCAGCTCCAGTTGTGTGCTCATTTGCAAAGTCTGTTCTGATATCTCTGCCAGCCACAGTTTCCTGGCCCACCCAGATCAGTGTGAGGCATTCTTGTTTGTCCAGGTGGTGGTCAGGCTTTGCTATTGCATTGGTTTCTGATTTATTTTTTTATTTGGTCACTCTACATATTCAACAGTTGTTTTTATTGTTACGTGGCTTCACGTTAACTCCAATTTATGACGACTCTGGAGATTATCACACCAGGGCCAATTCAACAATAATTGCAGTAACGAAAGCTAATGCACAGTATCACTATAGCACTCATTATTTTTCGCACAGTCGTGCAATCGTGCGATTATTGTGACATTATCATTTAATATCACGATCGTGTTTCTCACACATCCATGAATGAATCGTTAGTACATTGGAGTTGTTTTGTGCATGCTCCATTTTGGCGCTTTGGTGCATGTCTTGAAACCATATTTCTCTCTCACAAAGAATAATAGGGGGAAAAATAACATTTATTACTTCACCACATTGTTTTAATCCAGTGTAAACAAAATTGTGCCCCATAACTCAAAAGGAGGCTGAAATCCACTGCAAAATTGATCCAAAATTGAACGGATTGCCCCCACCCCAGTGCAGTCTGGATATCCCTGGATTCTTCTGCAATAGTGTGAATGAAGTGTGATTAACTTCTGCACTCTCACAGTCGCACTTCATTTGCGTTATTGAGAAGCTATTATAATTTGTTGCTGGAGCATACCAGTTTCTTCACGGGGTACGTCCTGGATGAGTGCTCCGTTGTCTGAAAATCTTTGGTGCAACTTCATGATTTAGCTGGGTTATACCTTTTTCTCTCCCCCTCCTTGTCTGATAATCTCCATAGTTGTAGGGTTTTCTTGACAAAAATCATTCAGAGTGGTTTTGCCATTGCCTTCCTCTGAGAGAGTATGATTTGCCCAGGGCCACCCAGTAGTTTTTCTGAGTGTGGATTTTAATCCTGGTCTCCCAGGGTCCCACTCCAACAATCCAACCACTACACCAGCCTGGCTCTGATTCAGTTGTTTATTTAATCACCTGTCATGCATAAAGCTCACAGGGAAGACTCTTCTTTTGTTTTACCTCTTCTTAAGCACTGGAATAAAGCTTACGTAATTCAGAAATATAGCCATGTTAGTCTAGAAAATCAGTATGCAAAAGGATCTTGAAGCAACAACTGAGACTAACTGAAATATCATGAGTATGAGCATGAGTTGGTTGCATGAGATTTCACAGACTTGAGTCTACTTCCTCAAATTCATTTGGTGGAGTGGAAAGCCCAGGGACAAACCTATAGCAGTCTGTGTTTGAGAATGTTCAAAAGAATGCAAAACTTTGTGTATATGGAGATGAGGCGACAAGTTCAGTTTCAGCAATGGTAATTGGGGGACAAGGCAAGCCTAAAACCAGGGCTAGAAGATAACCATATGGATAAGTATCGAGATGCGCTGTGGGAGTCAAAAAGATGATGAAAGAAATAGCAAAATTGGAGTATATCAACAACCTGCAGTCCATCAGGAGTGAGTTGAACAAAGGCAATGATTTGCTGGCACACTACACACATACTGACCCCCAGCCTCAGCGGGGCTCTCTTGGCCAATTCATCACATTTTCTTTATGAATAGGCTTAGGTCTATGAAAGTTCATGCTATCATCTGACTTTAGTGTACAGTTCTATGTCTGTACTTATTAGGCTCTTCTCTAGTTTTTTCCATGGTTGGCCTTCCCATTGCTAGTTTTCTTATTATTTCTTGGCTTCAGTCACTATTCTGAGTGATGTTTGATACTAGGTATTGGAACTCTTTAACATTTCTATTTCTGCATTGTCTAGGTTGGATTTATGTATTTCTTCCGTGGTCATTATTTTTATTTTCTTTATGTCCATCATTAAGCCTGCTTTTGTACTTTCATCTTTGACTTTCTTTAGTAATTGTTCCAGGTCTGTGATGTATTCAGCTAGTAATATGGTATTGTCCACATAACTAAGATTGTTGATGTTTCTTCCTCCTGTCTTCACTCCTTCTTCTGAGTCTAAGCCTTCGGTTCTTATGTGTTCTGCTTACAAGTTTAACAAGTAGGGTGATAGAATGCATCCTTGTCTGACCCCTTTGCCAAGTGACAACCAGTCTACCTAAACCAGCAGTCAGTCCCAAAATGCCATAAGGTGGAACAATGGTCATTAAAGTGGGATAACAGTAACAATAGGCCCCTGAAGGGTAAACCTGTAATAATGGGGTTTGTGCAATGCTTAGCTTTGTGGTGGCACAAGTTAGAGAAATGAGCACTTAATTCCTCTTGCGGTAGTGTGGCTTTCTGGCCATGGAAACTTACATGCCCAACACCAAAGCGCTACATCTGGTCCCACATTTTCCTAGTCTCTAGTGTTACTTACTTTTTGTTCAAAGATAGAGCCATGTTAATATGGAAAATCAGAATGCAAAGGGATCTTGTAGCACCTTTGAGACTAACTGAAAGAAAGAAGCACATAGAATCATAGAATCATAGAGTTGGAAGGAAGTAAGCTGAAGTCTACGAAAGCTCATGCTACCAACGTCTTTCTTTCAGTTAGTCTCAAAGGTGCTACCTTTGCATTCTTACTTGTTGTTGTATGCCTTCAAGTCATTTCTGACTATGTCAAACCTATTGTGGGGTTTTCTTGGCAAGGTTTGTTCAGAGGAGGTTTGCCATTGCCTTCCCCTGAGGCTGAGAGCATGTGACTTGCCCAAGGTCACTCTGACACATTTACTCAAATATGCTGCCTCTCTTCCTTTTCAAAATCCACCTTTCCCCATTAAGTTGCCTCGTTTTCAATTTTCTGCCCCCTTTTAACTGAACAGGCTATATACACCGCCATCCTGTCCCTTCCTGCATGTGAAATGTCTATTACTGCCTGCCTTTATTTGATCCCTGCAGCATGGTTTCCTTCATTTAAGCAGCTCAAAGTGAAGTCTCAAAGTGAAGCATGAGGTCAGATGCATGTTGAACTTGTGCAGTGTGCTGAAGACGTATGAAATCTACAACCATGACTCAGTATCACTCCCCTGCCTGCCTGCCTCACATTTTCCACAGGCAGTGGCAGTGGGATGTGTGCTAGTTGTGACCAAGCCGCATGGAATTTTGCTAGGACTTGCAGGTCTGCTTGGCCAGAGCTCTGGAAAAACCTCACGCCTCTCTTGGCTTGCATGGGAAGCAGCACCCTCTCCCCTGGCTTTACAAGTACTTTGCCAATATATTAATGGATTAAATATGCTGCCCAGCCCAAATTCTTTCCATGCCATGCTGCTGCAATGAAGGAAGCAAGACTGGTTCTCTCTGTGCTTAAAGCTCAGGCTGCCGTCTCTTAACGTTGCAAAGGAGTTGTTGGCAAAACTGAGCGTTGTGTGACTGAATCTCCTCCTGTGTCTGGAAATGCAGCTGAAGTCTAGCAATCTCAGAAGGATGGAGAAAATCCAACATTCCTGGGTCCTTTACTTGTCTTTTGGCAATGGCATAATTGCATTTCCCTCTTCCTGTTTTCAGGTTCTAAAAGGAGAGGCTTGGGAGCACAGCTTGGCTGAAAAACATACCTGTGAAAACACACCAGCATCATTTAAAAATAAACCTGTTAGGTTTGCAGTGAAAATTGGGATATTTTTTTGGGGGGGGGTTGTTGTTGTTGTGGAGTGAAGGTAGATTTTAAGAGCTATCCTTGAAAGGCATTTGTAACAGTAGTGTTCCTTAGTTGTTATACTTTTGCTTTTCAGGAGGTCAAGTCCCCTTGGGAGAAGTAAGTACATCAGCACATCCTCTCCCTTTCTGTTTTTATTTGCACACACTTCAGAAGTCAAGCGACTTTATTTGCACACACTTCAGAAGTCAAGCAACATAAAGGAAAGGGCAGAAAGTTTCAGAAGTATGTCTGCCTCTGTTTCTCTGTGTGTGTGTGTGTGTGCCTTCAAGTCAAATGTTGACTTACGGTGACTCCTTGAATTTTATATGGTTTTCGTAGGCAAGGAGTATTCAGAGTGGTTTACCTGTTCCTTTCTCTGAAATGTAGCCTACAGCACAGGGTAATCAGTGGCAGTCTCCCGTCCAAGTACTAACCAGTGCGGACCCTGCTTAGCTCCCAGGATCAGATAGGATCTGGTGCTTTTAGGGCACTTAAATGTGGATTGTTTTAATACGTGTACATCTTATTTGTCCTTTTAAATGGATGGTTGTTCTGATTTCTTTTTAATCAATGCTGTTTGTTAATTGTTGTTGTTTCATCATCATCATCATTATTATTATTGCTCCTCATGTTTACCCAAATCCTACTTTATTTAATGGTATTTTATCTAACTAATCCAAGATGGTTAATGTTGCTGTTCACTTGATTCTCAGCCAGTATTACTCCTACTAGAAACTGGAAAAAAAAAATTAAAGTGGGAAATTGTCATTTTTGCTCTCTGCCCTGGGGGTATTTTGAAATTTGTCTGGTTCTTAGTGGGGCTGAACCAATTGTTCTCATATGGGTAGATGTATTAAGTGGACTATAGCCCACAACATTTATTTTATTTTATCTACATCCTACCCTTCCCCTTACACTGAACCCAAGGCAGCATATTTAAAAACAAGGGACAGCTATATATGTATGTATACAAAAGTTAAAAGCTAAACAAATAAACAAACAATTTATTAAAAACAATGTTAAGGCAGTTTAAACCATTGTTAAAAGATCGAAGGCACAGCCGCATGAAGTATACACCAAAGGTCTTTTCATTTTAGTTGAAATGGAAGGAAAAGGTCCAAAACACATTGGATGAAAAAGCCAGCTTGAGACTGCTTTAACTGCCGAGGCTCAATGCTAGGGAATTTGGAAACTGTAATTTTGTAAGACATTTAGCCTTCTCTGTTAGAGAGATCTGATGCCAAATAAACAACAGTTCCCAAGATTTCCTAGCATTGAACCAGGGCAGTTAAAGCGAACTCAAACTGGATTATTTCTGCAATGTGTTTTGGACCAGAAGAGGGCCAACCAAACCTCCTGAGAGAAGGAATTGTTCATTCTGGGAGTAGTCTTCATCAAACATACCTACCATGTTAGTGGGACCAAGAGAAAGCTTTCCCCTAAAGATCTCAAACCTTGCTCATAAGATAATAAATTATTTTAAAAATGTGATACAACATTCTTTATTGTTTTAATTGATTTATGTATACATAACTCTCCAGTGCTCCATCTTAAGACTTGAGCCGCAGACCGGAAGCTACAGCCACATACTCTACCTTTTCGACCTTTTTGTTCAGTGTTTGACCTGATGCTCAAAAGCTCACCCAGTACTTGACAACTTTTCAGCTGGTCCTAATAAGAGCATTTCTGTTCTGTATCAAGTGAAAAATGAGGTCCTTCGCTGCTCACTAGAGTTGCCTCTTTTTAAATAATTCCCATAGTGGAAAAAGAGCCAGGTCATCTCTTATCTTGCATCTGCACCTTCCTCGATTATGTGAAACGCCTTTGCTTGTTAAACTAGTAGCATGTATGTTTTCTGCTCATTGCTGCCAGTCTGAAATTCTTGGTGTGTTCTTGTTGCTGTTGTTGTGTGCCTTCAAGTCATTTCCAACTTATAGCAATCCTAAACGTCATCATAGGATCTCCTTGGAAAGAGTTGTTCAAAGGAGGTTTGCCATTTCCTTCCCCTGAAGCTGAGAGCATGTAACATGCCCAAGGTCACCCAGTGGGTTTTCATTGCCGAGCTTGATTTGAACCCTGATCTCCAGTTGTCATCCAATGCTCAAACCACTACTCCAGGAAGGTTTATTTGATTCTTGTTTGGATGCTCCTGTCTTTCTCTTTCAGAAAGGCCTGCTCTGTAAACCAAGTCTAAAGGGGGTTCCATAAAGGTATACTGTCTTGACTGTATGGCACTGTAGTTCTTTCTCCCCTTCTCATGCCCACACACCATTACCTTTGCAGGCTCATTGTTACACTCTGGGCTTCTGGTAGCCGAGAAACAGGAGTAGTAGGAAGGTGGGGAGTGTGATCAGAAAGCAGAGGTGAGGTAGGGAGAGTTGTCACTAGGTTTCCTAGGCACAGGCATGTCATCTTTTGCATAGATTCATAGAATCATAGAGTTGGAAGAGACCACAAGGGGTATTGAAATCAACCCCTTTATTCCGCCGTGCAGGAAGACAACATCCAAGTCCTCCCTGCAACAGATGGCCATTCAACTTCTGCTTAAAAAACTCCAAAGAAGGAGACTCCACCAGCTCTGAAGCAGCAACTTCCAGTGTCAAACAGCTCTTACTCTCAGGCAGTTCTTCCTAATCTCTTTTCCTGTAGCTTGAATCCATGGACTTTGTCACACAAGGAAAATCAGGGGAAATTGGAGGTTTAAATGGTCATTTTCTTAGGTAAGTTGCACAATTGCAGTGAAGATTTTCACATGACGTCACGATTAAAGAGGACTTATCCTGGGAATAACCAGCAACAAATCATTCACAGGGAAATCTCATGAATGATTTGTTGCTGGTTTCTTCCTGGTTATTCTGAGGATAAGTCCTCTCGAATTGCGATGTGTGTGAAAATCTTCACTGCAGTTATGCAGCTTTCCTGGGAAAATTACTGTTAAAACCCCCGATTTTCCCCATGTGTGATAAACTCCCATTGCTCCATTTCCTGTTCTCTGGATCTGTAGAAAACAATCTTGCTCCATCTATAGTATGATATCCTTGGCCAGGCACCTTGCCTTTGCATAGCTCAAGAGGCGTGGTTGTGATGTTATGTCTGGCAGTATCCCAGATCAGTTTTTCACATCACACTCGCCTTCCTCCAGGAAGCCCCAGAGAATTTTTGCCAGCCCTAAAAAACAAAAATAAGGAAAGGAATTGGGAAGGGGGTTGGTGTGAAAGGATTCAGTCATTCCTCCAGGAGGGGATTAGTGAAAGGGAGGTCTTGCAGCAAAGGCCCTTCACAACTGGTGTACAGTATCCATCCCCCACCCTCATCCCACTTCCCAGCAGAAGGCTGTGTGGGATCTGGCTTCTCTCTGTGTCTTGAGTAGTGAATTTATGCCTCAGGCTGTTTTCCTTGCAGTGTGAATGAAATGAACCAGCTGTTGCTTACAAAGAGAAGCGATGGAATCAGATCATTTACACAACTGCCTCACGCTAGATGGGTTCCTTTCTATTACTGTTAAGATGTGTTGGTTTTTGGCTGTGTGTGACTACAGTTGAAGCAAGTTTTTACACATGACCGTCCACAGATACAGTTGGCCCTCTGTATCTCCGGATTTTTTTATCCATGGATTCAAGCATCCACAGCTTTTAAATATTCAAAAGCTATATAAATTCCAAAAAGCAAAGCTTCATTTTGCCATTTTATATAAAGGACACCCATTGTACTATTGCCATTGAATTTAATGGGGATGGAGTATCCATGGATTTTGGTATCCATCGGGTGTCCTAAAACCGAACTCCAGCAGATACTGAGAGGCCTGCTGTACTTTTTGGATTACAGCTTACAGAATCCCCCGGTCCTGACCATGCAGGCTATTGGGTTCTGGGAGTTACATAGTCAGCCCTCCATATCCATGGATTGTTTATCCACTGATTCAAGCATCCATGGTTTGAAAATATTTCCAATATATATATTCCAATATATATATTCCAACAAGCAAACCTTGATTTTGCAATTTTATAAAAGGTGCTGTTGCCATTGTATTTTAATGGGAATTGAGCATCCATGGATTTTGGTCCTGGAGAGCAAACCCCAGCAAATACTGAGGGCCCACTGCAATTAGAAAATCAATATTTTCTCAAGCTCTTAAGTGTTACGAACAATCACCTTAAAACCAGTTGTTTTAGTCTAGTGAAACATCTGGTGCATTCTGGAGGGTAGTTAGCAGTGTGGCTAAAAGTCAGCAATGGTTTGTTTTCATAGGGACCTTATCAGACGGGAGGAATTTCTCTTTATTGCGAATGGAGCCAATTGGAGCCAATTCAAATTCACATGAATTCGCTAAGTTTAGCAAATTTACGTGAATTCCCATTGCGTTCAGAATGCGTTTCAGAATGACTTCCCATTACCCAAAAATGACCCCCATTGCCCGAAATTGCACGAGATGCTTTAATTCACAATAACGTAAAACCCATAATTGCGTTCGGAATGACTTCCCTTTTGCCGCAAATTGCATGAGATACTTTAATTCACAATAACGTGAAACCCCATGATTGCGTTCGGATTGCCATTGGATTATACTTCCAATTTCCAACGTCTGATAAGGGCCATAGAGCAGCCTCTCAGGTCTGTCAAGTTGGCTTTTCTAAGCCCATACTCCGCTCTGAAAATACACTGTTGGAGCTGGCAGGGTGATTCCCCCATTTACATCTTTGTTGTCATTGTAAAAAATAAGATTTTTAGTGATAGTTTGATAGACGTTTTTTGGCTGCAGGAGTGATGCCTGCCTACAGCTCTGGCAATGTTGTGGAAGGAGGTTAAATAAATAAATCAGTTCTTGATTTTAGTCACCAAGCAGCTGTGTGCTTGTCTTTCAGGAAAAAATCAAGAAACTTCCACGATAACCATTTCCTGGAGGGTAGTCTTGTTTATTTTCCTGCTGGCACTGAAGTAAATGCCTGTGCTGAAAGCAAAATATCTACACTATCATCAAATTTAGAAAGGGCATAAGAGGAATCCAACTGGAGGAGAACAAAGCCTCCAGCATCCTGTTTTCCACATAGTCCTGTTTTCTCCTTGAGAAGTCCATAATCAGGAAGTGAAGGCAACTTCTTTTTTCCATCATTGTTCCTCAAAACAATAATTTTTATTCAGTTCACATACTGATAAGGAATTTTAACCAAAACCACCCTTTTCAAATCGATATGTGGACTTAAATTCAGTTTTCTGTTTTAAAAATTGTTATCCTCTGAATAAAAATTGTTGGGGGAAAATGAGTATTTTCAAAGGAAACACACAAGAAAGCATTTTATATCAGGAAAAACTGCTTGTAAAAATGCATGCATTCAGCAAAAATAAAAGAGTGTATTTGTTTATTTATTGACATATTTATTTGGTGACATTCCCTATTTGTTCAACATGTATGGAGACTCTGTCATAAGAAGAGTAGGTTTAGGCTCAGAAGGAGGAGGAGTGAAGATAGGAGGAAAGAACATCATCATCATCATCATCATCATCATCATCATCAATTTATGTGTATCCCACCTTTTGAGGATCGAGATGGCTAACAGCAAGAATGAAAAAAAGATACAGAAAATAATAACAAGAAAAACAATCCCCCAACCCCCCGCTCTTTCAACCCACCCTCCCTTCAATTAAAAAAAAATTACAATAAAATCCCTATAAACTACAAAAACAGTTAAAAACATAAACTGTCTAAGTTTGTGTTTGGTCTAAGAGGCTGGATGGCCATCTGTCAGGGATGCTTTGATTGGGAGTTCCTGCATGGCAGGGGGCTGGAATGGATGGCCTTTGGGGTCTCTTCCAACTCTATGATTCTATGATGTGGTTGACACCATACTACTAGCAGAAAACACCACAGACTTGGGACAATTATTAAGGAAGGTCAAGGAAGAAAGTGCAAAAGTAAGATTAATTCTAACCATAAAAGAAAACAAAAATAATGACCACAGAGGATTTACATAAATTCAACCTAGATAATGAAGATATTGAAATAGTTAAAAGAGTTCCTGTACCTAGGATTAAACACTGATCAGAATGGAAAGTCTAATCAAGAAATAAGAAGACTAGAAATAGGAAGCGAAGCTATGAAAGAACAGGAAAAGATCCCAAAGAGTAAAGATATACAATTGAACACTAAAGTTGAGTAAAAATATACAACTGTTAGAAAAATTGGAGTCTTCCAAGCCATCACCATGTACAGGTGCGAGAGCTGGACAGTGAAGAAAAGCAGATAAGGAGATAATAAACTCATTTGAGATGTGGTGCTGGAGAAGAGTGCTCAGGATACTGTAAACAGCCAAAAAGACAAACAAATGATTCCTTGAGCAGGTAAAGCCAGGAATTTTCCTGGAAGCCAAGATGATCAAATTGAGGCTGTCATATTTTGGCCACATCATGAGAAGACAAGACTCGCTAGAAAAAACAATAATGCTGGGAAAGGTGGAGGGTAGTAGAAAAAGAGGAAGACTCCACACCAGATGGACAGAGTCTATCAGGACGGTCGTGGGTCTGAAATTGCAGGACCCAAACAGAGCAGTGGAGGACGGGCGCTATTGGAGATGTGTTGTTCACAGAGTCACCATGAGCTGAGGTCAACTCAAGAGCAATTACTTGAAAATGGATATGCTTTTTTGGATGGCATCTCCCCCCCCCCCCCCCCCCCGCCAAATAATTTAGAAATGGCTAAAGAAAGAAGACAGAATCAGTGGAGAACTGGGAAAAAATAGAAGCAGAGAGAAAATGAAATTGATAGATTTGTGCATCACCATTGCACCTTAGCAACTGGAACTCAGTAGTATACTACATTGGAAGATGGAGGTTCTGTATAGCCACTGAATTTATTTAATTAAGCCTAAAACGGATGCTCTTCCTCTCTTAAGAGCAATAGAGCCATGCTGGTTCATGCATCCAGGTGAAATCAGGAATTATTAGTAGCTGAATCTGGGCCAACTTCAAATAGAAAGGCTGGGTCCTAAGTTTTGGATGATGGAAGAAAGCTACTTTTCTATGGACTGTGACAGACTCAGCAGCTATGTCGGAATAAGTGGAAAATAAAGCTGGAACTACGACACATCTCTGGATGATTTGAAATAAACAGACATGGGTTCCTCACCTCCAATGTCTAAGAACAGCAAGAACTAAAAGTTTCCTTACCCCTGAACTAAGTTGCTTAAGGTAAAATGAAGAGTGTGATGCATGGGGCTGTTGATATAAAATGACACCTGAATTCGGTTCATTTATTTAAAATTTATTGAGCTGAACATGTGCTCAAAAGTACCTTGCTCTTTAATTCTTAGTGTATGCCAACCCACCTGAGTTATAGTTTGGAGCTTGGGTCTGACTGATAGACCTCAGGATTCTAATTTAAAAAACAACAAGAAATTACTATTTCTGGGATATAATTTAAATAAATGTAAATAAAGTAGAACCCATAAGTCTCTGTCCCCCATGTCCTAGGAGTTTATCAGATGGGAGGAATTTCTCTTCATTTCGAATGGAGCCAATAGTTTAGCGAATTTACGTGAATTCCAGTTGCATTCAGAATGCATTCAGAATTACTTCCCATTGCCCGAAAATGACTCCCCATTGCCCAAAATTGCGTGAGATGCTTTAATATGCAATAACGTAAAACCCATGATTGCATTTGGAATGACTTCCGAAATTGTGTGAGATACTTTAATACGCAATAACATGAAACCCCATGATTGCGTTCGGATTGCCATTAGATTATACTTCCAATTTCCGTTGTCTGATAAACTCCCTAGACTAGTTATGGTGAGAATTTGTGGGCAACCCTCTGTATCTATGTGGATTGGCTATTGTATTTGAGAAGTCTGTTTATTTTAATTTCATAATTGTGATAGTGAGCTAAAATGGACAGGAATGGGACATTTTGAGTCAGATAACTACAGTGTTCTACTCAGTAAATGAAGTAAGGAGAAAAATGCAGTAGCAATAATAGTGAGAAAGGACATAGCAAAATCAGTCAAAGGATATAATGTAAAGTCTGACTGAATCATGTCAATAAGGCTTCATGTAAAACCAATAAACATCACCACAATCCAAGCAGAAGAAGAAAAAGTTGAGAATTTCTAGGAAAAAATTGACCATGTGCCAAAACAGGAATGCATGTAATCAAAAGTGACTGGAATGCCAAAGAAGAAAGCAGAACAGAATCAAGGACAGGGAGATTTGTGCTTGGTGCAAGAAACAAAGCAGGAGAGTGGCTGATAGAGTTTTGCAAGGCTAACTATCTATTCATTACAAATACCTTCTTCATACAACCAGAGAGGACACTGTACACATGGACATCTCCAGATAGCCAACACAAAATCCAAATAATAATAAATAAAATAAAATATTTATTTGTATCCCAGCTCTCCCGTTTGAGAATCGAGGCAGGTTACAGCAAAGGAAATTTACAAATACAAAATACAAAATAGATTACATAATACATAATAGGTAATATAGAAGCTCCTTTCTTGTGTCAAAAACAAGACCAGGTACAGAGTGCAGCACAGACCACAAACTACTAATATCCAAAATTAGAATAAAGCTGAAGAAGAATTCCAAAACAATCACCATCCCATCCCAACTGAATTTGAAGAAACTGTGAGAAGTAGACTCACACTATTAAGCCTAGTTGACAGGGAGCCAAAAGAACTATTGAACATAAGTCAGGGACATAATAGTCAAAGAGAAATGCAGAAAAATACTATGAGTATCAGTGGCCAAAAAAGAAGAAACAATGGATGACTGATGAAAGGCTTCAAGCAGTTAAAGAAAGAGCAAGCAAAAAAGAAAGGGAGACAGAAGCACACCCAGAACCTTGAATGCTAGTGTCTGGCCATTAGTGTGTAAGCCTAAAGAGAATTACTGCAACAATCAATGCAGAGAAATTGAAACTGGCAACAGAAAAGGAAGAACAAGAGGCCTCTTCCAGAAGATCTGGGAATTCAAAAAGAAATATAAACCAAATGTGGAGATTCTCTATGAGGAACAACAACAACACAACAACCCATACACAACAACAATGAAAATTTAAAAATATAGAAACAATGCACAGAAGAGCTATATAAAAATGACATATGGAAAAAGAAACTTATGAAGACAAACCCTAAATTTTGGAAAGTGACTTGAAAGCTGCATTCGAAGCAGTTGAAAGGGATAAATCACCAGGAACAGATGACATATAAATAGAGCTGCTACAATCTACAGATACAGAGGTCTAACTAAAATCTGCCAACAGATATGGAAAATAAAGCAGTGCCCCACAGACTGGAAGCAATCAATATTTATTCCCATCCATAAAAAGGAGACATAAGAGACTGCAGTAATTACAGAACCATTTCACTAATTCTCCGTGCAAGCAAAAATCATGCTAAAACTTCTGCAGCAAAAACTCCTACCATATATGGAGCAAGAAATTGCAGATGTGCAAGATGGATTCAGGAAAGGAAGAGATACTAGGGATCACATTGCAAACATATATTGGATAATGGAGTGCACCAGGGAATTCCAGAAGAAAACCTACATGTGCTTTATTGAAAACAGTGAATCCTTTGATTGCATAGGTCACAAAAAGCTGTGGCTTGCACTTAGAGAAACGAGTTTGGATTAATGCTGAACTTTAAAAAAAAAACCAAAATTATGACCATGGAAGATCTACAAGAATTGATTCTAGGACAACTATGAAAGAAATGGATAAGATCCTAAAATGTAAAGTCATAACTCTGAACACTAAAGTGAGGATAGTCCAGGCCATTATATTCCTCATCACCATGAATGGATGTGGAAACTGGACAGTGAAGAAAGCCAACAGGAAGAAAATAATTTGCAGTGTGGTGCTGGAGAAGAGTGATGAGGATACTGTAAACAGCCCAAAAGACAAACTAATGGGTCTGTGAACAGCTAAAGCCTGAACTCTCCCTGGAAGCCGAGATGACTAAATTGAAATTGTTGTACTTTGGGCATACCATGTGAAGGAAAAACACATTTAAAAAGACAATTATGCTAGGTAAAGTGGAAGGCAGCAGAAAGAGAGGAAGATTGCAAGCCAGATGGCTAGACTCAATCAGGGAGACCATGGGCCTGAGCAGAGAGGTTGAGACAGAGGGGCTTGTCGTCTACCACTTAGAGGATAAATCCATTACCCATTTCTGAGAGACAGCATCATCATAGAATCATAGAGTTGGAAGAGACCCCAAGAGCATGGTGTAGTGGTTTGAGTGTTGGACTACAATTCTTGAGTTGTTTGATTCCCCTGCTGGGCCATGAAACCCACTGGGTGTCCTTGGCAAGTCACATTCTCTTAATCTCAGGGGAAGGCAATGGTAAACCTCCTCTGAACAAATCTTGCCAAGAAAACTCTTGGTTTGTCTTAGGGTCACCATAAATAGGAAACAACTTGAAGGCACACAACAGCAACAAAACACCTATTTAGAAGGCAGATTGCTGCTTCTGGATGCTTCTAGGAAAGGTAATTCACTCTTTTCCTAGCTACAAAAAGCATGGTTTGGAAAGTCTGGAGGGGTAAGGAACTACAGAAAAAGCTTTGGGACCACACTCTGCCCATCTCTGACTTAGCTCTTGAACTAATTTCTGATGCCTCAAAGGCTTGATTCCCAAACTTTGGTCCTCCAGGTGTTTTGGACTTCAACTCTCAGAAGCCCCAGCCAGCTTGGCTAACAGTCTAGAATTCTGGGAGCTGACCTCCAAAACATCTGGAGGACCAAAGTTTGGGAAGCACTGAAGGTATATGTAAAAGTAGACTCCTGCATGTATGAACAGAGTGCTTTTTGAACTCCCTGCTCATAGGACCACTCAGAGCTTCCAGGCCCAGAGGCCATGAATTGCAAGGCAGTCCTCTGAAGGATCTGGCACTTCCTTTCCAGGAGATTCATCACTGGCCTGTTGCCTGGTGTTGGAGTCACTGTGCCTCCTGTTCCAGGCCTCTGCTCTTCCTATTCGTTTTGTGGCACTCCTTCTCTTTGACACAGGAATTTGGACTGGAAAAGCTCCTGCAGGCTTGTTATCTTCCAGGCTTTGGCTGGAGTTAGTGAGGGCTGGAATGGGCTGAATTAGCAGGACTGTCTAACATGTTGAGGTTTTGGCAGGGGATAGAGCTGGAGAGCAAGCAAGACTTTATCTGCTGACCCAGCGCTGTGGGACCCGGGTGTGGGATTTTACGATGGGACAGAAGAAAGGGAGGGGGGTAAGAAAGAAAGCAGCGGATGTGTCTCCCCTCCACGGCTCTGCCTTCATTGTGGCTGTGCTTTCCAACCAGAGAATGGTAGAAAAGAGAATATGCATAAGGCGAAAGGATTTTGATGGCAGTGCAATGATTTCCCCACAACTGTGGAGAGATGCAGCCAAAGATCTGGCTGGCCAGTGGGAAACAATAAGTACCATTGATCCCTCCTCTTGCTGTTCTTGTCCAATTCCTTGGTCTCTTTGCCTGGCTATGATCCAGATGGCTCTCTATTCTCATACCCTCAGGAGTATCTCACACCTCTGTGCCTTCCTTCCCTCCCATCTTCAACATGTGTGTATCAACACAACTTTGGCCTATATTTTCAAAGTGTATGACAGATTCTGTTTGAATATCCTATTATATTTTTAAGATAGCTACATGGAAGAGCTGATACTGAGAGGAGGGACAGAATGAACAAAGTGTGAACTTGAGGCCACATATTTGTCCACCCAAAATTGTGTTTAGAACCCTCTCAATATGACTTAGGTCAGAGTCCTCTCCCTTTCCCCAGGAATGGCAATTAACCTTTCACATAAGCTGCAGTACCGTTACACCAACACCATTTAATACTACAAAATACCAATATTTCATGGAATCATAGAATCTTAAAGTTGGAAGGGGACACATACCAAAGAAGGAGAATCCACCACAATGCAAGGCAGTCTATTCAAAACTAGATAGTTTCCTGGTTGCATCTCTTTTGGAATTGCTTGGGTGGTTGGGAGTATTTTTGGCACTTCATGTGGATCCCAAGAGATTGGTCCTCAGTCCACCAAAGCTGTTCATGCCTGCTATAGGTCAGTACTTGTTGTTGTTAACTGTCCTTGAGTTGACCACTACTCATGGTGACCCTGTAGTTGAGGCATCTCTAAGACCCCCGTCCTCAACTGCTCTGCTTAGGTCCTGTAAGTTCATACTTGTGACCTGCCCATCTGGCATGTGGGCTTCCTGTCTTTCTGCTGCCTTCTACCTTCCCCAGCATCATTGTCTTTTCTAGTGAGTCTTGCCTTCGCATGGTGTAACCAAAGTATTACAGCCTCAGTTTCATCATCTTGACTTCCAGGGAGAGTTCAGGCTTGATCTGTTCAAGGACCCATTTGTTTCCCTTTTTGGCTGCCCATGGGATCCTCAAGACTCTTCTCCAGCACCACATCTCTAACAAATTTATTTTCTTCCTACCTGCTTTCTTCACTCTCCAGCTCTCACATCCATACATGTTCATGGGAAATGCAACAGCCTGCATGATTGTAACTTTGGTGCTTAGATGTAAAGCTTTGCACTTTAGGATCTTGTCTAATTCTTTCATGTTTGCCCTTCCCATTCCTAGAATTCAAAGCTATAGCCCTCTCACTTTGTAGAATCAGTACGTAGAGAGATCTTGCAGCACCTTTGAGACTAACTGAAAGAAAGAAATCGGCAGCATGAGCTTTTGTAGACTTCAGTCTACTTCCTCCAAAGGCATCTGAAGTCTACAAAAGCTCATGCTTCCAAAAAGGTGCTACTTCTCATTCCTAGTCTTTCATTTAGTCTCAAAGGTGCTACTTCCCATTCCTAGTCTTCTTCTGATTTCTTGACTGCATTCTCCATTCTTATCAGTATTTTATCCAAGATACAGGAACTCTTTAACTTTTTAGGTAACCTCTTTGTCTATGTTGACCTTATGTAGATCCTCTGTGGTCATTATTTTTGTTCCCTTTATGTTCATTAGTAAGTCAGTGCTAGTCCATAAGATAAGACAATGTTAGAGTGACACAGCCACCGGGAAACTGGGCCCGCTACAGTTGCCCATCTCAGAGGCAGGAATCCCTTCAAGAGTGGCCTCACATGAAGCAGAGAGAAGCAGTTGTTGAGCAGTCAAATGCTGGAAGAGAACCTGGGGACCAGCAACACCCAGGCCATTCCCTCTGCTTTCCCTACTCCAACTGCTGTGCCCCTTTGTTAGAAAAGAGAGCTGTATGCAAATTGTCATGGGACTGTTCTTAGCTTCTGAAGTCAGTGGAGTCACTAGAGGGTGCAGAGGGTCTGGTGTGGACCACACCAGGTGATGCCCTATCAAATATCAAAAATAGGGCAGAAATGCGTTATGACATTACTTGTGTCCCTTTAAAATGCTGTAAAGGACAGTGTGAGTGGGGTGATGCTCAGTGGGAGGAGAAAGGAGAGGCACCAGTTTTTATTTTAAAAATATTCAAATTTATTTAAAAAAAATAAAAAATTAAGATTGTTAAAATTATTTTATTATTTATAAAATTATTGATAAAATTATTTATTTATTATTTTAACATTTTCTTTAAAACATCACATTTTACTAAATTTTTGCTGTAACCAAATGAAACGATGTATGTGTAAATACGTTTAGGCGGTGCCCATGCTATTGCCCATACCCATGCTTAGATTTCTGCAACACACTCTACATGGGGCTACCTTTGTACCAAGTCCGGAAGCTTCAGCTGATCCCGAATGCAGCAGCCAGACTACTCACAGGGGCACCGAGGAAAGATTACATCACCTCTATATTAAAATCTCTACACTGGCTACCAATTAGCTTCCGGGCGCAATACAAAATATTGGTCGTTACCTTTAAAGTCCTATATGGCTTGGGCCCGAGTTACTTGAAGGAAGCCTCTCCTTACACATTCTGCCCCGCACCCTCAGAACATCAGGGAAGAATTTGTTAGAATCTACTAATACACGACTGATGTCAGCTTCCCATAGGGAATTCTCTGTTGTGGCCCCGAAACTTTGGAACAACTTGCCGGAAGAGATCCGTCTTATTACCACCTTAGATGCTTTTAAGAAAGCACTTAAGACAGATCTCTTCCGGCAGGCCTACCACCCGACTTGCTTTAACGGACTAGGAATGATTACTTAAAATCAGATCAATAATGGGAAAACAGCAGCAACAGATTAGGCTAAGGACTGAATTGCTTTTAATTTTAATTGATGTTTTTAAGATGTTTAGACTGTATATTGACTTTGGTATTGTATTTTAATACTTTGTTGGAATCCCACCTCGATCCAAAGGGAGAGGCGGGAAATAGAAATAAACATTGTTGTTGTTGTTGTTGTTGTAATTTAAAGATTGAATTTTAATTTTCTCGGTTCTTTATGTTACATGGAAATATGTACATGTAAATACATTGAGGCTGTGCGCATGCAATGTAAAGGTATAATTTTAATTTTACCAGTTCATTATGTCACAACTGTTACCATGAAACTGGGTGATATAAGGGAATTGCAATTTATGAGTAACATTAGTACAAAAAACATTTCTGAGGATTCTGTATGGTGTGGAATGGGAGGAGGTGAATGGGAATGGGTTGACGCCATGAGTCACCATTTTGGGTGACGCCAACCCTTGAATCTAGGCTGCTTCAGTTTCTGGAGCTAGCCCTTTTGGATGGTGTGGGATACTGACCCATTCCCAGGGTTAAAATAAGATTGGACTGTCGGGCTGCCTCTTTTCTGAGTTTGAAATAAAGTGGGCATTATCTTGTTCTTCAGGTCAGTCACTGACATGTTTGGGGCCAGTTTGCCCTAAGCCCACTCAATTCATGTTTGAGTGACAAAGTTATCAGCTGGAAGTGTTTCTGTTGTGGAACTGAAACTCTCAAAATTCACCTAACCAGCATGGCTATCTTTGAATCCTTTGACTGGGATTTGTCTTCTTGCCTTAATTATATAATGAATTATATAATTATTACTTTAAATTATGTAATTACAGTGGTGTCCCGCCTTACGAATCCCCCGGGTTACGAAAGCCCCGGGATCCGAAGGTGGCGGGACCGCCATTGTATCCCCCGGGATCTCAAAGATCCCCCGGGATACGAAAGAAAAAAAGCCGCGCTGCCCCTTTAAATGGCCACGCGGTCCGTTTAGAATAGCGGTCCCCCGGGAAACGAAAGCTTCCGGGTTACGAAGGTAATCCCGGAACGGATTACCTTTGTAACCCGGGGGACCACTGTAAATGATATTAGAGCCTCATTTTATATCAGGGCTGTAATATGAGAGAAAGGGACTGGCTGCTTTTTCTCTATGATTTTTTCCCCACTGGAATTCTCCCTCTTCTTGTGCACGTGCAAAGTTGCCATTGACCTCTAAGGTTGTTAACAGTAATAAATTGTTACCCTGAATATGGATTGTTTTAACATGTGAATATCTTGTCCTTTTAAATTGTACTCATCTCCTTTGAGATCAATGTGTATTTTAATTGATGTGTTTAATTGATATGGTCTGTCTGTTAATTGTTGTTGTTCCCCACCTCGATCTATGGGGAGAGGCAAGTAAGAAATAATAACAACAAACAACAACAATTATTAACAGTTATTTAATATTTATTTGATAATAATAATAATTATTATTATAATGTGGTTCTATGGGAAACCAAAAGCTTGATTTTCCCTCAACAGAACCTGAGAAGGTTTCCCAAAGTAGAGAGCTTGTTTTGATAATCAGGAGATAAAAAGGTTTTTATTGTTGATGCTTGATGAACTTTACAACACCTAGACAAGATTTGGAGTCCCCAGAAATGAGAGGGAAGGAAGGGATGTTTGGGAATACACAAGAGATGAAAGGGGGATTATGATCTTGTTTGAACTGGCAGAACTCATCTGTTGGTTATTGGTTTTCATTAGAAATGCATTGTGTGTGTGTGTGTGTGTGTGTGTGTAGCAATGCTCTTCCAGCAATCTCCTCCGTCCCCACACCTTTCCACGTTTCTGAATCTTTGTATCATTCACACTACTTATTTCGATGCTATGTATACCATCGCAATTGCATCTGTTCATACTGGGTTACTATAGCTGGGTTGATAACTGTATTCAGGGATGCTTGGATGTTTACAAAATAGCATATTTGGTATAATTTGTTGTACTACTCTGCTGTCAAGACACCTTTGATTTATAGCAACCTTATGAATGAGTATCTTGGAAGAGTCCTTGCTCAGGTCTTGCAAATGCAGGGCTGTGTCTTCCTTGATTGAGCCTAGCCACCTGCAATGCAACCTTTCCCTTTTCCTGTTGCCTTTAACAAGGATTATAATCCCACCCACCCCCATTGATTTCCATATCATAACTGAAGGGGAAAGGAGCTAGTTGAGGCCTTGTCCTAAACTTAATGTGATCCTCCACATTAATATCATCATTCTTAATGTCCTTTTCCAGAAATTTCCCCTTTTCCCTTATGAGCTCTCTTTCAAAACATATTTTAGCCACTAATACCTTAGAACTGTCAGGCAAAGTAAGTAAAGTGCACTGTAACTTTAGGTGGAAAAATACACTATTCTTACTTGTTCATATTTTAGCTATCTGCATTCCGGCTGCCTTCAGCAAACAAGAAATTAAATATATTCAAACTGATGGTCCAGTACTGGTGTCTAAGTAATTAAACAGTATAGTTTTCATGCAGAAGATAAACATGTTCCTAAATGGAATATAATTTAATATGTGCTCCCCTCTCTTCAATGTCTGTGTCTTTCTTTTCCAGCCTATGTGTAAACAAAACCAATTCTTTACTCATTTTTGAGGTTCATTTGGGAAGTATTGGGCCCCATTCCCACTACATTTTGATTCGAAGTGTGACGCGGGCTATATGACCCTCGTTCACACTCAAATCAACTTCCAATCCTCATCGGATCGATTAGTGGAGGAAAGGATTGGGTTAAAAGCAAATAGCCCGGGCTTTCCTGACACTAGTTTTAATGTGGTCTTTTTTGGAAAACACAATTCTGAAGCGTTTCCAGTAAGTGGGAACGCTGGTCAGTATTGTGGTTTGTTTTTTTTTTTGCAGGGGGGTATTGATCCCAAAATCAGTCTTGTGCATTTGTGATCTTGTGCATTTGTGATCTTGTGCATTTGCGATCAGAATAATGAAGAAAAAGAGGAAGGAAGGAAGGAAGGACCCCCCAGGAGCAAGTGTGTGTGGGGTTTTTTTTTCTTTTTCATTTTCTTCATTATACTGATCGCAAATGCACAAGATCACAAATGCACAAGATTGATTTTGCGATCAATACCCCCCCATAAAAAAAATTCCCTTGCGGGAAGGGGATGGGGCGTTAAGGGCTGTCACCTTACATGGCAGCTCTAGTGGGAACAACAAGCGTTCCCAGCTAAGAAAGCGGTTCCAAACAAGGTCCCTTTTCATAGTGTGAACGAGGGGCCTTTTGGAATCGCTTTCATAAGCGGAGGACAGCCCGGTTCCAATGCGGGGTTTTCCACAAGTGGGAATGGGCCCTTGGTTGTGAATAAATGTCTTGCGTCAGTTTAAGAAAATGTTAGTCCTCTGTACAAGAACACCTTCTTGGAAAGGTAACTTTTTGGAGCCTCAGCTGTGTAGCAAGGAGTGATTATTGTAAATTTTAAATAACAAAATTAAAGGGTTTTTGCAAAAGGATGTGAACTAAGGCTAGAACAAGACAGGCTTATACCCTCCTAGCTGTCCATACAGTGGTCCCCCGGTTTACGAATCCCCCGGGGAACGAAATCCCCGGGACCCGAAACCGGTGGGACCAAAAAATATCCCCCGGGATCCGAAGGATCCCCCGGGATACGAAGTGTGGCCCCTTTAAATCGGCTGCGCGGTCCGTCTCCTAATGTGGTCCCCCGGGAAACGAAAACTTCCGGGTTACGAAAGGTAATCCGGAACGGATTACCTTCGTAACCTGGGGGACCACTGTATTTGGCTGGGGAAATCCCTTATAATCCTCTATTGTCTCACTTTCCCCACTGTTTTTAAAATGTACCAATTTCTCCCTTGTCCTCTCACTTTCCCCCTTTGTACTCAGTTTATTTCAGTTGCTACAAACTGAGTCCAAAGTGCTAATGTTGGTTGCACACAGTGAACTCAGCAGTGAACTGCCATCCTGATGTTTCAACTCTGATGTTGCTTGACCACTCATCTTCCCAGTGTTGATCTTTGAAATGTTGGAGGTCAGGTCACACTCTTTTAGTCTCAGAGGATGGCAAGGGCAAACCTCCTCTAAAGGAACTTGCCTAGAAAACCCCATGATAGTTTCGCCTTAGGGTGCCATAAGTCAGAAATGACAGCAACAACAATGTATGCTTGCAAAAGGAAGACTGTAGAATGGATTATACTACAGTATTTAGCCTGCAGATGTTGATCATTTCCCAAGTTTAACAAACAAAAATTTCATTTCCAGGTTTAACAAAAGAAAATTGCTTCATCACTATATTAGCACATTGGGATGCAAGATAGCGTCACAGCCCTTTTCTTGATATATTGGTGTCCATTTGCAGATTTTTTTTTTCTCACAGGGGAGCTTGAAAAAGTGTCTCACAAACACACACACACACACCCCTGGTAAACTATTTGAAGTAATGCACCCCTTTCTGCTGCTACATACTGCTGCATGGGTAAACCAAGCCCAAGGAACAATTTTTGAAGATGGGCAAAATGGACTTCACATTAGCTGGACATTTATACCCTTTAATAATGAGTGAGAGACTCAATAAATGAAGCAGGAGGCAAGAACAATCCTGAGAATTATGTATTCATGTTTTACTCTGACTGACCTAAAAAGAACCAAAGTGTGATAGACAGTGTAGTCTTGCAAGTACTGTTTTTGTCTTTGATCTAGGTTCACTTCCTAGTTTTGCCACAAAACTGGCATTGGACAGGCACGTTCTTAGCTTTTTGTTACTCCCTATAAAACGGAAGGAATTAAGATAGGAATAATGCTGTTGATGCCTCTTGTTAACATTATAGAACATTCTTATACAAGAATCACTGTGTCACTTTCACATTCAATGAAGCACATAACTCTGACACTAAAATGTGAGCCAGCATGGTGTAGAAGTGTGAATTTTGGACTATGACTCAGGAGACCAGGGTTCAAATCCCAGCTCAACCATGGTAACCCACTGGATGATCTTGACTCTCTCAGCTCAGGCAGTGGCAAACCCCCTCTGAACAAATTTTGCAAAACAACAACAACAACAATACTCTAGGTCAAACCTTAAGGTTGCCATAAGTCAGAAACAACTTGAAGGCTTACAATAACAACATTTGTTACTAACAAAAGGTGATATTGGCAACTAGCCTGGTTTCTGTAATGTTATCAGAATTGCCTAGTTTTTTATTGCTAATAATGTTTTATGTGTGCCAAGCATTCTGACAGCCCCTTGATTCAGGCAGGTGTGAATATGAACAATATATGTACTTCACTTGCAGGTTGTGTGGATGTTCTTTGTGCTCTGAGGAGACCTCTCTGTTTTTTCTGGATGCGCCCGTGAATTTGGATCAGGATTAAAGAATGGCTCAGGTTCTGCATATGGAGACTGCTTTCCCAGGTGGGTGTATGAACACTGCTTTTTTATGGATAATAACTGGGTCTGTTTATATTCGTCCTCTAACAGGACTTAGCTAGATGTCCACATTTGGAAACTCATAAGCAGAGACATATTGTTATTGTTGTTTGTCTTTACAGCTTGGTACTTAAGGATGTATTGATACACAATACTTCTATTGCCTCTGCAGCAGTTTCTGTATATACCTGTGCGTTTTTTAAAAAGTCACGAGAGCCAGTGTAATGCAGTGGTTTGAGGGTTAGATTACAACCCCAGAGACCAGGATTTGAATCCCAGCTCAGCCATGAAACCCACTAAGTGGCCTTGAGCAAGTCACATGCTCTCAGCCTCAGGGGAAGGCAATGGTGAACCTACTCTGAACAAATCTTGTCAAGAAAACCCCATGATAAGGTTGCCATAAGTCAGAAACAACTTGAAGGCACACAACAACAACAAGGCTTACAATTTACTTCTTTCATTTTTGGGTAGTAAGTTACACAGCTAGACGGCAAACAATGCCCCATATTTTGCTGAGCTCCTACATGAAGATTGTTCTGTGATAAAATCAAGGGAAACTACTGGGGTCATGAGTGCTTTCTTTTACCTGTGTAGGTATTTAACTATGGATAAACTGCTGTGGCATTTATTATGGATGTAGACAGGTTAACTAAGACAGTTTTATTAGTCTGTGGCACAACACCCGTTATAAGGCATTCTAACAAAAGAATGTACCTAGTACAATAAGTCATGTACTGGTGACAAAATTACAATGGCATTAGACACATGATGAAAAAAGGTTAGAATACAACAAACAAACAAAAGGTTATTGGATAAAATATCTGAATAAAATATGTTGACACCAGTATGTAATGGAAATGGTCAGTCCCTTCACAAGAGTCTTGGACCAGATGAGAAAGGAGTGTTTTAAACTGATTTCTTTTCCCTTGTTCTTTGCAGGGAAACCCAATCCCACCTCTGCTACAGCCTTCCATGGGAGGGAACAGGATTTGCCCTATTCAGTGGAGACCCCTTATGGTTACCGCCTAGATCTGGACTTTCTCAAGTATGTGGATGATATTGAGAAGGGTCACACAATTAAGCGGATCCCGGTCCATCGGCGACCACGCTACAGTTCATTGCCACGGGGATATGGCTACACAGGTTCATGGTGGACTTCCACTGAGTCCCTCTGCTCCAACGTCAGCATGGACAGTCGCCATTCTTCCTATTCTTATTGTGGACGCAGCTTCTATCCACAGTACCCCAACACCACACCAGGCAGTTTCAATGCCCGTGTGGAGAAGACCTTGCTGGATGCCAGGAAGAAGTTGGAAGACCAGGCGGATTCAGGAGATGGGGAAAGGTCCAGAGCTAGTGGCCTTGGGAGCCTCCATAGCAGTGTATCTGGGTCAACCAGTTCTTTGGTGGGAAGTCAGAGCCTTTCCCGCCAGACTTCTTACAACGGCTCACAGCCAGGAGCTTCTGGACAATTCACACCAATTGGTTCTGGGTTGTCAACGCCAGTCTCACCAACCCCAGGACACCTCCAGCATGTCCGGGAGCAGATGGCTGTGGCCTTGAAAAAGTTGCGCCAGTTAGAAGAGCAGGTTAAGATGATTCCTGTGCTTCAAGTGAAGATCTCAGTGCTGCAGGAGGAGAAGCGGCAACTTAGTGTCCAGCTCAAAAGCCAGAAGTTCTTGGGGCATCCTGGGGGGTTTGGAAAGGGCAAGTCCAGGGGGGAGCTGTACATAGACATCCCTGAAGAGGGGGCAGGTGGAAATGCAGAGGAGGGCAGAGCAAGGCCTGACACTGGGGTCAGGCTGGACAGGAAGGAAGTGAGGTCAGTGGGTGTGGGTAGGTCAGCTGAAGAGAGAGAATTGAATGGGGAGTTGGGGAGATGTGATGTTGGGGTGGCAGTCAGGGAGGAAGAGTTGGGGTTGCCTTCCCCTGAGGAGGAACGGCAGCGCCAAGCTGTCCAGGCCCTGTCCACCAAGATTGCCGTTCTAGAGACACAGTTGAAGAGGGCACTCCAAGAACTCCAGGCTGCCCATCAGAAACTGGAGCACAAGGGCAGGGATCAGGAAGACAAAGAAACATCCACAAGGGATGGGGGTCTCCTGACAGAATGGAGAGTAGAGGAAGAAGGTCCAGGACAGTGGGGTCACGGGGCTTTCCAGGGCCCACCGGATGCCCCCATACGGGTGGATACAGTCAAGGTTGTCCAGGTAGAGAGGGAGCCAGAGGTTGTAGCCAGCACAGCAACAGGGATGGACCACAGGCCACAGAGGGCACAAACCCTGGAGACCAAGGAACCTTATGCCAGCCTCAGAGCTTTGGCAGGCAAAGATGCAGGGTCGGATGAAGTGAAGATGCCGCTCTGTGCCACCTATCACAGCAGTGAGGTGATGGAGACCACATTCCCTGTCCATGCGGGACCAGCGAGCCCTCCTTCTGTCTTCCACTGTGTGAAAAAGATCAGCATTGCCGGCACAGAGGAGGATGGGAAAGGGAAGCAAGACATAACAGGTAAAGGAGTGGGATGTCTGTTCAATTTCCTTTGAGGGGAGGAAGCATATCCACCCCCAGACAAGAGAATATTTGGCATATCTTCCCACAAGCCCAGCCAGTTCTCAGAGTGGTGTCTCATCTCTATTTTGTTTTTCCTCTCCACGCTAAACACTCAAGATAAGTAGCAAGGCAACAAAACAATGAGAGTTAAGTTCAAGTATTTCCAGTCATTGTGAAATTGTTAGTTATGCAGTTATTGCATAAGATCCCAAAATCTTGGCCATGAAGGGAGGAGAGGTACCCTCCCGCTGTCCCCAGGTGCTCCTTTTCCCCCTATTACATATAGCCTGCATATTATGTTTACCTATTATTGTGGACATTTCTGGGGGAAGGATGCTCCAGGAAAGATGGGAAGGAGATGGCTAAGAGAAATTGTGCATTCTGCATTACATGAATCAAATAGACAAGATTATGTCCAGAGGAAGGCAACCAAAATGGTGAAGGATCTGGAAACCATGCCTTATTATGGCTGAAGGCACCTCTGAAGATGCCTGCCACAGTTGCAAGCGAAACAGGAATAAATTCTTCCAGAATGTGGCCACACAGCTCAAAAAACCTAGAGAAAACAATAGTTACAAAGGAAACTGTCTGGGACTATTTCTTTTGTCACTATTACCCTGTAGCAGAATTAGTAGCTTTTAATAAAAACCAGAATTGGGTGTGGGTGGGGTTAAGCAGTGCCCAGCTATGCAATCCTATGTAAGTCTACTCCGAAGTCAGTCCCAGTGTGTTCAGTGGGGCTCACTTCCAGAAAAGTTTACATGAGATTGCAGCTTGTGATTACATTTAGGAACGTTGGCAGCAGCCTCATGCACTGAGTGGTTGTGAGATCTGAACAAGATATGATCACATGTTGCCCACCCCATTTCATTCCATTCCATTGACTATTATACGCCCAGCCAATTTATGCATGTTTTGTCATTTGCGTTTCCCTGTTTTGCATGACCTCTAGCCTCAGGAGAAGGCAATGGCAAAACTCCTCTGAACAAATTTTGCCAAGAAAACTCCATGATAGGTTTGCCTTAGGGTTGCCGTAAGTCAGAAATGACTTGAAGGCACACAACAACAACAAAGCTCGAGTGAAGCAAAAGCATTTGCTACCTGCTCAGAGGTTCTCTTGTGCCTTCAAGTCCTTTCTGAATTATGGCAACCCTAAAGTGAGCCTATCATGGGGTTTTCTTGGCAGGCTTTGTTCAGAGGAGGTTTGCCATGGTCTTCCCCTGAGACTGAGAGCATGGGACCTGCCCAAGATCACCCAGTAGGTTTTTTGGCCAAGCTAGGAATCGAACCTTGGACTCCAGAGTCCTAGTCCAACAGCTCAGAGGTACTTTACTCATACAGTATTCTAAAACCAAGGTGAACAAAGGTGAACAAATGCAGTTTGGCTGAAAAATTGGCCCAGTTCTAGGAGGAAAAATGTCCTCCTGACCTAAATAGATCCAGGAGAGCGCAAAATGCCTAACCACTCTACCTAAGAGCATCTAGGAATGGAGGAAGGGTGACCAGATGTCCTAACCACAAAGGAGGACAAGACACTGCAACATAGAGGATATTTGAGAAAAAATGTGGGGCATTACAAAATAAAAGCTAAGAATAATAATATAAATATAAATTCTGCTTCTTAGTCATGCTCAAAATGAGGACATTTTGAAATTCCTCCTGGGCAGAAGGTTGAAATGTATGGCAGGTCCCGGAGAATAAAAACATCTGGCCGCCCTGAATGGAGGTAGTTGGGCAGTTCCCCTTCTGGTAATAGAATGGGTGGCAGAAAGCCTCCACACTTCCAGGTGGGGGTAGTGTTGTTCTCTGTATTCCTGGAAATTTCCATACCCTTCTTAGCCCTGGTAGTAAAAACAGGCTCCTTAGCTAAATTCTGATGACTACTTGACACAAATTAGGTTATGGGAAGAGGAGGAAAAAAACATGCTTTTAACATGGACATGTTAGCAGTGAGTTGCAAAACACTATAAAAAAGCACTAAAAAAAAAAAGAATAACTAAGAGTTGCTAAAGAAAGGAAAACTGAGCAGTCTTTGTTGCACAGAGAGGAACAGAATGTATGGGCAATGTATGGGATCTTCTTTGCTTGCAACAGGTGTAGTCAGTGCTTAGTCTCCAAGATAGAATACTGAGGTTTTAATCTGTTTCTGAGATATACAGTATGTGGGAGGTGTAGGAAACACTTAGGGAAATAACTCTGTCCAGGCCTTCAGATCTTCTCATGGTGGCAGCACCCCACATTTGTTGGAAATGTAAAGAAAGAAGGACTCTGTCAGCAGCTACTCCTAGGAACCTTCTCACACGTGAGGCAAATCACCCAAATCCCATGGATAAATGGAGTTTAGATCCCGGGAATATCCGACAAAAGAGAGATTGTTTTCAGACATTTCAGGCTAATTGAGCATTAATGAGACATTAACCCATGCAGAAAGTGGTCAAAATTGCACTGCTTTTTACTTTTCGGATTTTGCAGGATATTCCCTGATTTAAACCCCATTTATCCATGGGATGGGCACTTCCCTCCCATGTGGTAAGGTTCCTAGGCTTTTGAAATTCCTTGGAAACAAGGAAAAGCATTTTTTTCACAATATTTGTGAAATTAAAATTAATTCTAGTCATTTTAAATTTGCATATATAAATGATCTTGTGCAGTTTATAGTCAAATCAGTGCTATGGGTCTATGCCCTGAATTTTTAAAAGCACCTTGCAATCCCCCTGGCTATTGCTCAGAAATTAAAGATTCAGGGCTGTCCTACAGAAGCTTAAATGTATTAAACACAAGCTTTCTACTGATCAACGGAATTAGAAACCAACTAATTGTAAAATGTTATGTCAGATTAAAAGTTTAGCTCCTACTAGATGAATTCTCACTGCCAAAAAGTAACTAGTCTTCTAAGAAAAGTTCCAGCATTTCCTGGGAGGCCATTCTACCAATATCCTCTTCTCTCTTGGCTCATGAAATAACATGTAGCCTCGTGTTTCGTCTCTGACTTGCCAGTCTACGCAAAGCTCTCACTGCCCTCCCCCAACAATTTTTATATTGAAAGACTTGTGTGTATCTATTATAGTGATTTTTTTACCAGCTGTTTACAGCAGGACTGAGGGAAAGAGAAGCTCTTAAAATAGCCTGTCAAGTTCCCAGAGTAAGATCAAAGGTCCTCGAATGAAAAGATTATTGGAAACTGCAATTATGGGCCAAATTTATGACAGACAAAAACATTGGAGAAGGGAAGATTTTTCACAAGTTAAGGGCAAACCTGAGCTCCACATCTCAGGAAAGCCCCACAGAAGTCAGCTTCTTCTTTCTGATGCTGGGTCTCACTTGGATCTGTGAGCTATACTATTAGCTCCTCTGCATTCAAAGAAACTCCAGTATGAAAGCTGAAGGGAATTCATTGCCACCTTGGGATGAACAGCCTGTAGTAGGGATAGAGATGTTGGGGAAATACAACATCATGCCTCACTATGGGCCTGGATGTTAAGGGCTGATGGGAACTGGAGTTCAACAACATCTGGAGGGTCATTGGGTCCCTAATCTGCTGACCTAGAACTTGATGCCTGGAGATAGAGATGTCCGAAGATGAACCCTGTGGCATAGAACTATACACTGTCAAGTACTGTGTAAAAGTTTAGGACAGACCATTGGCCATGCTGGCTGTGGCTGATGGAGGGTTGAGTCTGACAAACTTGAGTTCCCACCCTTGGGTTCTCTTGTTTCTGTTCAGCTTACTTTTGGAAATAAGGATGAGAGATCCAGCATAATGTAGTGGTTTGAGTGTTTGTCTACGATTCTGAAGACTAGGGTTTAATTCCCTGTTCAGCTATGAAACCCATTTGGTGACCATGGGCAAGTCACATGCTCTCAGCCTCAGGGGAAGACAATGGCAAATATCCTCCTTGCCAAGAAAATCCTACGATAGGTTCGCCTTAGGGTCACTCCAAGTTGGAAATGACTTGAAGCACACAGCAACAAAGAAAAAAGGACCCAGCTCCAGAATCCCAGAGGTTTAGAAGGTAGGCATTTTGAAGGTCTCAGACTCTCAGTGTAGATTCACACATAGCCATTGCCGATAGTTACAGCTTCGATGCAGTTGGGTTCTTTGCTATACTAGTAAAGACATACCTCACTTTACAAAGCGTCTGGCAAAGAAGCTCCTTTTTACAAACTCGTTCTACACCTACCTAGTTTGTACCTTTCCAAGAAGCTCCTTTTTACAAACTTGTTCTACACCTGCCTAGTTTGCACCTTTCCTCCTTTCCCTCTGTTTATCTGGAAATTTTTTTTTAGTAATATCAGCACTGGGAGGATGGTGAAAAGGGGCTAGAGTGACAGACTTTTGGCATCACATTTGCAGCAATGTGTCTGCAGTAAACCATGCAATAATGCTTGAGCTGGGAAAGACTGGGTTTCTACTGCCTTGGGACCTTATCAGACGGGAGGAATTTCTCTTTATTGCGAATGGAGCCAGTTGTAGTTGTGTGGGTCTGCCTACAACAGGCAGGGCAAACAGCCCCCACCCCAACATGTGAAATCTATACAGTATCTCAAGACAAGCAGAGATCCATATAAGTATGGTCATTAGAAAAAATGAGGACTGGTGAAAGAAGAAGTTATTATTGGATATATTATGGAAGAAGCTCGTCAAGTGGTTTGTAGAAGGTTCAAAATGTTTCTGTTTGCCTACACAAGGCTCACCTGACCTTGTCATTTCATTTCACGCATGCACAAAATGACCAGATGCAGAGGAGGACAAGGCACTGCACTGCAAAATGCTGGGCATTCAAGAAAAAAATGTAGGACATGACAATAAAAGCTGTAAAAATAAATATTAAATATAAATTTGAGCTTCTTATTCATGCTTAGAATGGAGGACATTTTTAAATTCCTCCACAGAAGGTTGAAATGTAGGATGTGTCCTGGAAAAGGAGGACATCTGGTCATCCTGACATATATATTGTTAGTTTTTAATACAAACTTTCCTAAAGCATGTTGAACTGTTCCCCCCCCCCCTTTTTTTCTTTTCTTTTTTGGTGGTTTAGGCACCAATCCCTATTCTTTCCATGTTATTTCTACTTCTGGTATCAAATTTTCTCTTAAGGAAGTGATGCCCAGAAGCACATCTACTTGGTTAACTGAGGAATAATCTACTTGGTTAATTGGGCTATTATACCTGTAAATCTATATGTAAGACACAAGGCAGGTGGATGACAGCCTAGCCAAGGGCAGTGATTCCATGGGCAATGATCTCCCGTTTTTATAGACAGGTATTACCACTGTAAGTGCAACTGGGGGCTACCAGGATGGGAGAGATTGAGCCTGAGAAGAGGGGAGTATTTTCTCAGAATCTTTTGGGAACTGTATCTCCTTTTGGAATAGAACTTCTCCCACTTCTATCCCCAGCCACATGATGCCCACACTAGTTGCTGGCAAGAATGTAAAGCAGCCAGTATACACATTTGTGGAAATCAGTGAATAACATCCCCAAAATGGCCAATCACGATTATTATTATTGTTGTTGTTATTTTATTGTTACTAAACTTTATTTATAGAGCACTGTAAGTTAACACAGCCCTGTACATAAAATAGAATAGAATAAAATAAAATGGACCTGCCAGTGGTGTACTTTTCCATTTATTTATTCATTATTGCAAGAGTATTTTAACTGCTGATCTCTTTCAGTTCTCAAAAAAATCTTCACCTTCCTGGAAGATTCAGGGCAACCTAAACCTTGCATAGTCCCACCTCCCCTTCTACCGTAAACCACTTCAATAAGAATTCACCTTACTTACCTGGTATTTAATTGAATTGAGGATGGTGGGGTCAGCAGGGGAAAAGAGCAAGCCAGGATGCCCAGCTTCATTCAGGATTCTCAAGGCATTGCCTTTCTCCATCTCCATGGTGGGGTTAGATCGGAGAGATACCAAGAGGTAAATGCTGATGCTGTTGTTGCCTTTTTCCTCTTTCAGAGCCTCGGAGGTCATTGGAGAAAGCTGAGCATGCAACTACTGACTCTCTCCAGGCAGAGCAAGCAGCAGAGCTGAAATTAAGTACCCAGACTGAAGGAGAGGATCCAGGTAAGATATATGGGTTGGGAAGAGGCATTAAGAATCCTGTAGTAAACCACCCTTGCCTGACTGCTGTCTTCTCCTTCAATATCCCCACAGCTTCGTTCACAGCAGGGATCCGGTCAATCATGAAAAAGAAGGAGGAACCTACAGAGATCCTGGCCAGCAAGAAGAGCCTCCAGTTTGTGGGCGTCAATGGCGGGTACAGTGAGGCCTCCACTCCTGAATTATGATATTGGATTCCAGTCTGCTCTTCAGTCCTCCTGAGGGGAAACATGGCCCACTGCCTCCAGTTAGATAGCAGTACCAGTGATTTCCCATGCTCCTGTTGCTTGATTTAACATTTAATTAACCTGGGGCCTGTTCCAACTATGAAATAGAGCAAATTACCAATCAATGTAAATGACCCTCATTCCCATTTGAAATTGGTTCCTGTCGCGATGTGATCGAATCCTGTCATGATGAAGTGAAGCAAAAGCAAAAAAACAAAAACATAACAAAACAAAAAACCCTGGTTTTCCCTGAGAGTAGTTTGAAAGAGGTTCTTTTGAGAAGAATTGATTCTGAAGTGAGTTCAATAAGTGGGAATGACAGATCAGAATCGATTCAATCTGGAGGGGAGGGACTAATGGGAGAGGGGTGTTTACCTTTTCTCCCCAGCTTTTTGGAAATGTCAATGCCACCCCCTCCAGTGCTGCCTTTTTATTTGTTGGTGTGATGTGGGTGCTTTTTTAAAAAAAATAGAATTAATTTATTAATTGATAGAGTGGTTAGCAACTACTTGCAAAGGCATGCTGTGTCCACAGTCTTCCTGCCCTTTCCCCTGGGTTCCAGGTCTTCCTCTCCCCTCCCCCCCCGGGTCCCCAGTCTTCCTGCCCTTTCCCCGGGGTCCCCAGTCTCTCATTCCCCCAGGTTCCCAGTCTTCCTCCTCCTGCCAGGTCCCTTCCTTCCTCCCCATTCAGAGCATGGGCTGCCATAATGATTGACAGTTATTTTGAAGTGGCGCAAATGAATGGGGGTGATAATCATGGCAAAAAATAAAATAAAAAAAATTCCACTGGCATAATGAAAATATTTATTTTATAGTGGGAACAAGAGACCTTTTGCAATCAATTAAAGAAGCTGAATCGAAAATTGGGTTAAACTGGAAGTGGCAATGAGCTGCTGGAATGTAGGAAAACAAGATCACACAAGTGTTAACTGCTATCATGTCAACTTCAACTTATTTTGACCCTATGAGTGAGAGATCTTCTAATCACCCTCTCATCTGCAAGTCTTGCACACTAAGGTCCATGTCTTCCTTGACTGATCCATCTTCCATTTCTATCCATCTGGAATGTGGTCTTTTTCTTCTCCTACTGTGTTTTATCTTACCAAGCATTATTGTCTTTTCTAATGAGTCCAGTAATCTCATGATATGTCCAAAGTACAACAGTCTTATAAGTTTATCACACAGCCCCCTAGAATGGGTCTGTTGCATTCTGAAAGGGAGCGTAATGGGAACGGGAGGCAGAATAGAACACATCTTACTGCACAGGAGAACGCCGCCACAAGTTCCCATCACCTTCCAGATGCGTTCCATAGAGGCCAATTTCTGGGAACACTTCAGAAGCATTCCTGAAAATCGGCCCCTCTGGGATAGATGTGGAATACGATGGGAACTTCCGGCAGTGGCGGTGTTCTCCTATGCAGTAAGAGGCATACTATGCCGCCTCCCCTTCCTATCATGCTTCCTTTCAGAACGCAACAGGCCCATTCCAGGGCCTGTACGATAAACTCATTAGTTTAGCCATCTTGGCTTCTAGGGAGAGTTCAGGTTTGATTTGCTCTAAGACACATTTATTTGTCCTTTTAGCAATTCACAGTATCGGTTAGAACCTTTCTCCATTACCACATCTCAAATGACTTGATTTTCTTCCTATCAGCTTTTTTAACTGCCCATCTTTCACAACAATATATAAAAATGGGAAGTACAATAACATGGACCATCCTAACTTTAGTATTCAGTGATATATTTTTACACTTAAGGATCTTGTCTAGTTCCTTCATAGCTGATCTTCCAAGTCCTAGTTTTATTCTGATTCCATGACTGCAAACTCCATTCTGATTAATGAATGAGCCAAGGTATGGAAAATCTTTAACTATATATTTCAATGCCTTCATTGTTTATTTTACAGTTTTGTAAACCTCTCAAGAAATCTACCAACACCCCCTCCCCCAAGCATCCCCCAGCCGCTTAATGGTTTCTCCTTAGAGTCACCATAAATCAGAAACAATTTAAAGGCACACAACAACAACAACAAAACAGCAACCACAAGTCATCTGTGGTTATTATTATTTTTCTTAATGTTCACTTAAAAACCAGCCTTTTCACTTTCTTCCTTGAATTTCTTCAGTAATTGTTTCAAGTCTGCTATTTTCTGCTACTAGTATGGTGTTATCTACATATCTTAAATTGCTGATTTTCCTTCCTTTAGTTTTCATGCTTTCTTCATCCAGTTTTCACGCTTTCTTCCTATAATCTACAAACCATAAGCTAAATTTCTTCATTCTCCACTGGCCAACATATGTTTGTTGTATGTATAATCCCTAGTGCCTCTTCCTTTTCTAAACCCAGCTTGAACACCTGACATTTCCATGTATGGTAAAAATCATTGTTATAGAATTTTGAGCATCACTTTGCTTGCCTGGGAGATTAATGCAATGATCTGGTGGCTACTGCAATCCCTATATTCCCATTCTTGGGTACTGGAACGTATATTTAGCATTTCTAATCTGTGTATCATTCTATTGTTTTCCATTTTTGTTGACAATTTTATTTAGAACTAGAGTAGATTCTGTCTCTGTAGCTTGAAACAGCTCTATTACTATACCATCTATTACTGGTGATTTTCTTTCTCAACAGCTGACTGTCCTTCTGAGTCTATTTGTGTCTTTAGTCAGAATACTACTCATAGTTGTCCTCTGCAATACCCTAGTATTGAGTTCCATCTGACCTGGGAATTTTATCTCTGGCACTGTCTCTCATTTTGGATTGTCTCATCCAAGGGTTTACATGGTAAAAGACATTAGAAAGGGGTTTACCAGTGCTTCCTTCTGTGCAATGCTAACAAGAGTTAGCTATGGTGCCAATGCCGTGTTCTCTGAGAGATCCTCTGCCAGTATCACCCTTCATCCTGCCGAGTAGTTGTTTGGCTTAGTCTAGCTCTGACCTGGGAGACCCCACCAGCAGCAGTGCTCACATCAGCATAGCCTCTTGCCTCAGAGAAGCATGCAATCCCACCACCCAACACATGCCACAATACCCATGACTACAGATTGTGGCTTCCTCACTGAGTGATGTATTTTGCAGAGGGTCCCAAATCATCACACCTGACATAAGTAAAATCTCCCATTTTAATGACACAGAGCCAGGAGGAAGCCAGGACTCCATTACTCACCCTCTCAAATAAAGCCTTAAGATTGATTTCTCAAATCTTTTGTGACCCTTCTCATGCCCTGTTGCCCCTGCTCAGGTATGAATCCACCTCCTCCGAGGATTCCAGTACTGCAGAGAACGTCTCGGACAATGAGAGCACAGAGAGCGAATACCACGAGGCAAGTGAAGGGCTCCCTGCAGCGCAGGCAGCTGTAGGAGAGTCTGCAAAGCCTTCTGGAGCAGCCACTGCTCACCCTAGAGTCCCCACTGAGGGAGGTGAAATACCAGCATCAGCAGCAGGAACCAGCAAGGAACCAGCGAGTACCACTGGGTAATTATTAGTGCAAGTATCTTTGGGGCTATCAAGCCTCTGCACTCAGATTATTCCACATTGGATGGAAGGAAGTAGTTGGTAGTTTCTGGAGTTGAGGAGGAGGAAGATGAACTCTGTTTTTAACTGATGCCTGTCTTGCTTCTTGGAGAAACTCACTGGTTCAGCTTGCACTTAGATCTAAACAATATTTAGCTTTACTTGGACAAGTCTCAGACTTCCCTCTCCTTCATTTTTATGGTAGGGAGAAGGAAAAAAACTATTATTTATTCCATGTTTCCCCAGTTCCTAGCTTGTCATTAGGTATGAATCAGAAATTGTGTTTTGAATAAATTCATTGGATGGCTATTAAACAAGCTAACACTAAAACCTGGATCAGTTTGTTGTAGTGGCATTATTAGGGCTGTGTGGACCACACTGGGTGACACCTCAGCAGAGGGATAACACCCAATCAGGCCCTCTACCTGTTGTGGGAGGAGGGATATGTGAAAGTGGAAGCCCTTCCTGTCTTCTCAGCTGCCATGCCTCTCTTGGAAAAGGGAGACAAGGAGAAGGAGGGACAAGCACATGCACGTTCCCCTCTTGCCTTCTCCATTGCCCTGGCTGTCTTGGACAAGGGAGGCAAGGCACTGTAGGAGGGGCAAGTACACGCATGTGCCCCTCTTGGTTTTACTATCGCCTGGCTCTCTTGGATGAGGGAGACAAGGAACCGAAGATGGAAGGACAAGCACATGTGTGCCCCTCTTGCTTTCTCCATTGTCCTGGCACTCTTGGATGAGGGAATCAAGGCACCAGAGAAGGAGGGACACACATATGTTTCCCCCTCTTGCCTTCTCTGCTGCCGTGGCTGTCTTGGATGAGGGAAACAAGGCACCAGAGAAGGAGGGACAAGCATATGTTTGGCCCTCTTGCCTTCTTCTTTGCCCTGGCTTTCTTGGATGAGGGAGAAAAGGCACCAGAGAAGGAGTGACAAGCACACACCTCTCCCACCTTCTCCATTGCCCCATCTCTCTTGGACAAGGGAGACAAGACATCAGAGAAGGAGGGATAAGCACTCATCTCTCCCACTTTCTCCACTGCCCTGGCTCTCTTGGATGAAAGAGACAAGGCACTGGAGAAGGAGGAAAAAGTGTGCATATGCCCCGTTGTTTTCTCCACTGTCCTGGTTATTGCGGATGAAGAGGAAGCCAAGGCAGCAGAGAAGGAGGGGCAACAAAGTCCCCTTCCATTACCTACTACTTGTCTGGCTGCCTGCCTACCCCCCAGCAGTCCTAGTTGGGTCTTGGGGCAAGTGACGGCCAGCTGGCTGTTTAAGCAAGTGATGCAGTGGGAGAGGAGACTGAGCAAGGTAGATGCCCCCTTCTGGGGCTGGCTGGGTGGCATGCAACCAGGTGGTTGGGGAGGGGGGGACAGACAAGCGACACAATGGGGTGAGCAGGGCAGGGCAGGCAGGCACCACCACCCTTCCCGCCCCCCAGCAGCCCCTTCTAGGCACCCACACTGCGTGACACCAACAGTAGAGAGACACTATTAGGAGGAATGACAGTAAGGGCTGTTTGACAGTGGAATACACTCCTTCCTCTGAATGTGGTGGAGTCTCCTTCCTTGGAGGTCTTTAAACAGAGGCTGGATGGCCATCTGTCGGGGATGCTTTGATGGAGAGTTCCTGCAAGGCAGGGGGTTGGACTGGATTGCCCTTGTGGTCTCTTCCAACTCTATGATTCTATGATTCTAGAAATCCACTGGTTTGTTGGCTTGTTTAAGGAACGAGAGTTTGTTGTAAGCCACAGTTTCTAGTTCATAGGTGTCAATAAGCCAAATAGCAGGAAAAGTTAAAGTGAATTCTGGTTAAGTACACTTAACATTAAGGGTTTCCACAGGTTCACAGAGGCTTGTACATGTAATACCAAATCCCCATGTTTCATGCAAATGCTACTATCGGCAAGTATGTTCCATTCAAACACTAATATCCCCCTTTTCCCTCTTCCATTTTATAATCAGGATGGTACTCAGCAAGGAGATGTTTTCGGCCTGTGAAGTTCTTCAGAAATACTTGGAGAGTCCCAATGCACATATGGACGAAGAGATGGTATACATATATCTCTATAGTTCGGGGAAGTTGGGTAAAACTTAAAATGTGGATGGTCATGTAGACTTCCATTTGTGAGGCTCATTTCTTCGACTGTCACACTAGACAATTCCAGTTTTATGGACAGGCATTTGTGAGCTCATGTTTGTTGTGTGCCTTAAAGTCATTTCCAACTTACGGCGACCCTAAGGTGAACCTACCATGAGATTTTCTTGGCAGGTTTCTTCAAAGGGGGTTTGTCATTATAATCCTGTGAGGCTGAGAGAGTGTGATTTGCCCAAGGTCACCCAGTAGACTTTCATGGCCAAGCCGGGATTCATACCATGGTCTCCAGAATCCTGTTCCAATGCTGAAACTATTACATCACGCTGGGCTCGTGTATATTCCATTAATAGCTGAAGTGGCCCTTTGACACTTAGTCAGATGAAGAGGAGATGTCTAGTGGGAAATAACTATTGGAATATCTGTACTACTGTTTGAAAATTTGGAATACCTGCACAGGAACTTCCCTGCACTTCACAAAACCACACTTCCAAGGGTTTCCTTTGTGAAGCCATGCTGGTTGAACCAAAGGTAGATTAGATTGTCATGTGCATATACTGGAAAAATAAAATGAAAGCTAGCTAGGGCATACTAGTGTCATACTTGACGTGTTGTTGTTGTTTTCTTTACATTACTCTAGAAATTGGCATATACCACAGTGCTGCCTTATTGGTTGAGGCTTTCCTGCCACAAAGAAGCAGATCCAGAGTTGGTCTCGCAGCATCTGGCTGCTTTTCAAGCCATCTCCCCACAACTGCTGGAGTTTGTCATCAATATGGCTGATGCCAATGGTAACACGGCCCTGCATTACACTGTTTCACATTCCAACTTCCCTGTTGTCACAAAACTTCTTGAAACAGGTAGGTGAGCACAGAGAAATGGAAAAATTTGGGACTCAAGGAAGTCCTCTTTGATGAGATAATGACCCATCTGGCCCCTTTTGCTGTACCACATGGACTTTGGCTGCTCAGGATCTCTAGACGTCATGTGGTCCAGAGCTCCAAAATGCTGAACCCACATGATCTTAATATTTTGGAGGATGAATTTCCTAACAATGAAACTCCTTTGTGTCTGTGACCACTGTGCCATGTCAGCTGGGATTTATATCAGCAGAAATTTGGGGAAAGTGCTTGAGCTGAAGTAGGGGTGGGGAATTCAGGCTCTGGGACCAAATTTAATACTCCTGATGTCCTTGTCCGACCCACTGGGCTTCCCCAGATGGCTACACCACATTTCCCTGTGACATAGGTATATGGTGGTTTCCAATTTCAGTACATTTTTTTTATATACAAGACATCTCTGCTGATGCTTAGTTAATGTGAGCATTAGAATATTGTGTCCAGTTCTGGGCGCCACAATTCAGAAAGGACATTGAGAAACTGGAGTGTGTCCAAAGGAGGGCGACAAAAATGGTGAAGGGTCTGGAAACCATGCCCTATGAGGAACGACTTAGGGAGCTGGGGATGTTTAGCCTGGAGAAAAGAAGGTTAAGAGGTGATATGATAGCCCTGTTTAAATATTTGAAAGGATGTCATATTGAGGAGGGAGCAAGCTTGTTTTCTGCTGCTCCAGAGAACAGGACCCGGAACAATGGATGCAAGATACAGGAAAAGAGATTCCACCTGAACATTAGGAAGAACTTCCTGACAGTAAGGGCTGTTCGACAGTGGAACGCACTTCCTCGGAAGGTGATAGAGTCTCCTTCCTTGGAGGTCTTTAAACAGAGGCTGGATGGCCATCTGTCAGGGGTGCTTTGATTTGGATTTCCTTCATAGCAGGGGGTTGGACTGGATGGCCCTAGTGGTCTCTTCCAACTCTATGATTCTATGATTCTATGATTAAACTAAAACATGTGGCTATTTTGGTCCTATTCTTTTTGCTTCAGTCTTGATCACCACTAGACTACAACCCCAAAGAACGTCTCTGAAATTCATTTCAGTTCTTGGGTGAAAGGACTAGTTGTTAGGAATAATCTGGGTCTGTTGAGGACTGTGTGAAGTGCAATGGGCAAGAGACCAGAAGGGGGAACAATAGAGCCCATGGGTTTACAATTTCTGTAAATTTTGAAGGGATGGAAAGAATCAGATATTTTGAGAAAAATTGAAAATGCAATAATATCCAACTTTGCAGACTGAAAGTTACATTATTGCTTAAGGAACATAAAATGCATTATATATAACTTGGCTTGGTATAAATTATGTTTGATGTTCTAGTTTGTGAGTGGCAGGCAAAAAAAAACCCAATAAAAAGAAAAAAACATTTTTTTCTTTGTTTGTAAAGCATCATGTACATGGATAGCGCTATATAAATAAACAACAACAATAATAATATTTTGTCTCCACTAGTTCTCCATTGTGTCAAGCAGACATAACACATTCAGTCTCAATAAACAAGAGCTAAGAAAAGGAAATCAAGACCAGGAATTGCAACAATCAGATCATAGAATCATAGAATAATAGAGTTGGAAGAGACCTCAAGGGCCATCCAGTCTAACTTCCTGCCATGCAGGAAATCACAATGAAAGCATCCCAAGCAGATGGCCATCCAGCCTCTGTTTAAAAAACTCCAAAGAAGGAGACCCCATCACTCTCTGAGGGAGTGCCTTCTACTCTAGAGCAGCTCTTACTGTCAGGAGGTTCTTCCTAATGTTGAGCTGGAATCTCTTTTCCTGCAGTTTGAATCCATTGTTCTGTGTCCTGTTCTGTGGAGCTTCAGAAAAGAAGCTTGCTCCATCCTTAATATGACACCCCTTCAAATACTTAAACAGGGGAATTATATCAGCCTTCTTTTCTCCAGGCCAGACATGCCCATCTTCCTAAGTCTTTCCTCATAGGGCTTGATGGTTTCCAGACCCTCCTCTGGACACACTCCAGCTTTTGGTGTTTTGACACTACAGTACATAGACTTAAATAAACGTTTCCCTCTTACATAGCTTTTAGAAATTATTTGGAAGCAACAAATATGTGAACACCTTGTATGCAACATTTTATTTATTATTCTAAAATTATTTCATAACCCATGTTTTCCCATTTCTCTAGGGACAAATTCTATGGAAAGATTTGCTTTTTTTTTTAAAAAAAGGGCTCTTTTCTGTTCCTTCATGGACAATGTACAACTTCCTAAAGTCCATTTTTTGCTGCCCTAAGTCTCCTCATAGGCTCCCCCGATCCTCTTTTTCCAGAAACTAAAATGTAAGTGGAAAATGTGAATATTCCTGAAGTTTCTCTAACTGGCAGTTCATGTTTGAAAAGATTTGTTGGCCCCTTTACCCCCATGAGCCCCTTTTAATGCTTAAACTCTTGTTTCTTCAGGTGGACTCCTGTCCAATTCTGGTTTGGTTTTATTTTTCCAGATTTTCTTTTGTTGCAGGGAGGAATTTGATACTGTCCCAAGTAGGTCCTAGAGTGTCACATTATTTCCCAGAATCCCAGAACTTGCCTGCCCCAATTTAAGATAAACATAAACAAATGGTTATTATTGATACCAGCTTGTATGGGGAAATGATGGGTTCTCCCTGGAAATTTTTGAAAACAGGTTCAGATAATTGCCTGTTGTGGAGTGCCTGGATTTGGATTTGGGCTGTAAGACAATGTCCAAAGAAGCAAGGTGTCTCATCACTTCTTTCCTCTTCTAGGCTTGTGCCATGTGGACCAACAGAACAAAGCTGGTTATACAGCCATCATGCTGACAGCACTGGCTGCTTCCCGATCAGAAAGTGATATGGAAACCATTGTGCAGCTGCTAAAAATGGGCAACGTTAATGCCAAAGCCAGCCAGGTACCCAAATTCCCAGCAGAGAGTGGGATGTGCAAATCAGATAAGGGAGCCAGCAGAAGCATTATGTTTTTGCCAAGGTTGCGTGCTCAAACCTCCAGCTATTCCACTTTGTAGAAGCGGTGGATGATTTTAAAGCTTACTCCTCCATTTCTCTCTCTTTCTCTCCTCCACATACATAGTTCATAAAAAGGAGGAAGAGAGGGAGAGGAAGGGAAAATGTAGCAGCACCTTTATTTATTTATTTATTTAATTTTTTATTTAATAAAAATACAAAGTGAACATTATTATCAAGGTGAGCAAAACATATTTGTAGAGAAGCAAGTTAAAATTACATCATGTACATCATATATAAGAAAAAGGAAAAAAGAGCAAGAGAAGAAGAAGGAAAAAAAAGAAAAAAAGAGAGCGTAAACTAGTGTGAAGGACAAGGAAAAGAGAAAGAAGGAAAAAAAAGAGAAGAAAAAAGAAAGGACTGCGGCACATTTTTATTTTTGCATGAGTTTTTGTGGGGAAAAATTCATTTCTTCTGAATTACGTTCAGTTTTTAGGTTTTCTTTTCCTGGCTTTTTTTTTTTTTTTTTTGGTAAGCAAATTCAGCACAATACAGTTGGCCCTCTGTATCCACCCGATTTCACCTTTCATGGCTTGAAATATATAAGGAGCCCCATTGTACTAAGCTATTGTATATAATGGGACTTGAGCATCCACAGATTTTGGTATCCACAGTGGGTCCTGAAGCCAAATTCCAGTTGATACAAAGGGCCCACTGTAGTAAAATTTTTAAAACAGAATTGTATTTGAATCAGTTTGTCCGTGTTTGTTCTTGTTGTTAACTGCCTTGGTACATTTCTATACCACTATAGTTCCCACTATAGGGAACTAGCACTCCCTAAGTGAGTGTAAGCCAATGTGTAAGCCAATTGCCCCTAGCAAGCTGGGTACTTCTTTTACCGACCTACAGAAGGATGCAATGCTGAGTGGACCTTGGAGCCTACCTGGGATTGAACTCAGAACCTTGTTGCTTTCAGTACAGGCATTTAACCACTGCATCACAAGGGCTCCATTTCTTTTCCCTGCCCATGGAGTTAACACCATTGCTTAACACTGTTGCTTTTTCCATTTCCACTCCTGCAGGCTGGACAGACTGCACTGATGTTGGCCGTCAGCCATGGACGTCTTGATATGGTGCGTGCCTTGCTAGCAAGCGCAGCAGATGTCAACTTGCAAGATGACGACGGATCCACAGCACTGATGTGCGCCTGTGAACATGGCCACACTGAGATTGTCCGCCTTCTGCTGGCCACCCCTGGCTGTGATGTTGCCCTCTCTGACAATGTGAGTTTTGCCTGTATAACTAGCTGTGTTTGGCAAGTGGAAGGAGCCCCTTTTATTGCATCTCAGTGCCCACAATGTTACCCAAAAAGCTTGGTCATAAGAGGGCATCCAAAAATAATATACAATAAGGAGGACACTGGGCAAATTCAAAGAGTTAGGATCTCACTTTGTCTAACTATTCAGAAAACTAGAACTCTCAGAGTGCAAAGTACAATTTAATTTTATTGACTAACAGCAAAGGGGGAAATGACCATTCATACAATAGCATTCACACACACACAAACACACAAGAACGAACGAAATTAAAGGTACTCGCTTGTAGCAAGGTTGAAGTAGAATTCTAATCAGGGGATGATGGAAGTAATAGTGGCTCAACCAGGCTGCCTGCATGTGTGTGAGGGTGGCCAGCCTGTGTTGAGGGGTCAGTATGAAATCTGGCAGCATCTCTGTCTCATTTTAAACTGAGCCAATGTGTGAATGCCATTCCACCTGGTTGATGGCTTTGATTTCAGAGTACAAAAGGAATATTTTTGGTTGATGGCAGTGACATTGATTTAATCAAGCAGTGTTTGGAATAGGACAGGCTATAAGAAAATATAATGGGGGCTAGCAGAAAGATGGCTCGATGTTTTAAGCTAACAAACCTTTGTCTGTTAACTTGAAGAGGAAATGATCACAGCAGGGAAGTGGACTGGAAATCAGCAGTACTTACATCCATTAAGTTACATGGGTCCTTGACATATGCCTCCAGGTCTGTGTGACCCCCTCATGAGAAGTTCAAAGTTAACTTAAACGTCAACATGGCCTGTCCAGGTTCATGCTCTTTGACCTCTCTGTAACTGCAATTATAACAAAACACAATATTTGTATCCACAAATAATACAGGGTATTCAGGGCATGGTAACAACAACATGATTGTTATTTTGCTGCCTGCCTTCTGCACTGTATGGTAAAAACAAAGCAAGCTGTTTTAGATGTTTTAAAGCCTATGTTACTTTACATGTATACATTCCATGCAGCATTTTAAATATCATATCAAAGTAAAATGAACAAGTAATATATGCCAGGTTTCATCACTGAAGTGTCTTAGATAATAGTACTTTTTCCTCACTATTTAATAATGGAGAACCAACCTCAGTTGGCAGGCACATGAGATTTAACGGCTTGAAAAAAATAAGGAAAGAAACAGAAAATGGAAATCCGTAAACTGACTATTTGAATTTTTTCCCTGCCAAATTCAGCTGGTCCTTGGTGTGTGTCTGTGTGTAGTGGTGGTGATGAGGCTTCTTTGTTATTTTGCTGTTGATGATGATGATGATGATGATGCACTCAGGGGCTGCAAATCCATATGTCCCAGTATAGTGTAGTTACAGATACAACTGGCCATTCACTGACCCTTCTTACCTCTAGGGATTTCTGGGAACTGTAGTTTTCTAAAACCTTTCTCTCTCAGAGAGATCTGGTGCCACAATAAACTACAATTCCCAGGATTCCCTAGCACTGAACCAGGGAAGTTAAAGCCATTTCAAACTGGATTATTTCTGCAGTGTGTTTTGGACCTAAGTCTTTGCAGTTCCTTCTCCATGGCTGGTGGGAGCAATGTCTGTCTGTGTCCTTTGGAGGTCTCAGTGGACAGTGCCATCTTTCTGCAAGAATGTAGCCTTCTACACACTCTCCCAAATCTCACCAGGCATAGAATGGCTGGAAGGGTGTTGCAGTGACTCTGTGGTAAGTCAGAGGGGCTTTCATCAGTGTGGAGAAAGAGTATGGCGAAAAAGGATACCAACCTCCACACTGACCAAGAAAAGAAATACCCATTCATAAGGTTACTTTAAGCCTGTGTATGCCACTAACAGAATGCCAGCCAGAGAATGACAGCACAGTCTGGCTGGCAACATAATCTCTTATTTGACCCCAGCATTCTGAGCTACATGGGAGCTCCACTTAGCTTATCTTGGCTAAGAGCTGTTAATAGATTTCTTTGATCTAATTATGGGTACCATTTCCTGGAATTCTAGGGGATGGCAGCCTTGGTGTGAGATGTGCCTTTCTCATTTGTGGAAATAGTGGTCCGTCTTTTCCCTGCCTTTCTCATTTGTTGGAAATGGTGATCCGTCCAGTAAGAACTACCATCACTGGGGTGACTTTTAATTGCCTTCTCTTTCAGGATGGCAGCACAGCACTCTCCATTGCACTAGAGGCAGGCCAGAATGACATTGCCATCATGCTGTACGCACATCTGAACTTTGCCAAATCTACATCTCCGGTGAGTTCCCACCTATAGTCAAGGAATCACAGACTCATATGAACTGGAGTATCTTTTTGACCATTGAATCAGCGTGGTATAGTGGTTTGAGTATTGGGCTATGACTCTGGAGACCAGGGTTTGATTTGCAGCTTGGCAATGAACCTTGGGTAAGTCATACTCTCTCAACCTCAGAAGATAGCTGAGGACTGGCAAACCTCTGAACATATATTGCCAAGAAAACCCCATGATAGGCTTGCCTTAAGGTCACCATAAGTGGGAAACACCATGAATGCACACAACAACAACAACTCATTAGTCTGCTCTGTAGGAGTTTCAAGTTTCCTAAGGCTTCAGCGATTGTTAAGGAAACAAAAATATGAACATATCAAAAAATGTCAAAGCCAAGCATGTTAGGATCTAGCTTTTAAATGAGCAGAGCAGCAGAAACAGTGTCTTTGGAGTTTATCATACGACGGAATTTGGGGGTATAATGCAATGGCAATCCGAACGCAATCATAGGGTTTCACGTTATTGCGTATGAGTGTATCCCACACAATTTCGGGCAATGGGAAGTCATGCTGAATGCAATCATGGGGTTTCACGTAATGGCATATTACAGTATCTCACGCAATTTTGGGCAATGGGGGGTCATTTTCGGGAAATGGGAAGTCATTCTGAACGCATTCCGAACGCAATCAGATTTCATGTAAATTCATTAAACTAGCAAATTCACGTAATTGCGAATTGGCTCCATTCGAAATTGAGAGAAATTCCCCCCATGTGATAAACTCCTTTGTCTAACAATGTTTCTCTAAGAACTGAGGCTGACTCAAAGACGACACAAATAGCTTGAAGTTTCAAAAAGAAAACTTTACCTATTAATAGCTTAAATCTACATATGCATAGAAGCTACATCCTAACCTATCTAATGAATAGTTCAGGTAAAAGAAGAAATCTTTATCTCACCATCTGAAAAAAAAATGAGAGAGCAGGGAGATGAGAGACTGAAGGATAGCAGGAGAATCTTTTTTCTTTTCTTTTCTTTTCTTTTTTCTTTTTTTTTTTTTTGTGAGGAAACTTCGTAAGAGGAAGTTAGCTGAATCACATGATTTGTGTACCAATTTACAAAGGTATTTATTGCCCTGTGATTCAGTGGGACCAAATGGCATGCTTTAAAAAGGGAAGACAATGGAGTTTGCATGCAGGGAAAATCCTGTGTATCTGAGGAGAGGAGAGAGAATGCAATGATTTTCCAACAAATAAGTCGGAAACACCTTGAATGCATACAACAACAACAGTGCCAGACCATATCCGAATGCTTCCACCAAGGGAGAGCCCATAAACACATCCTTAGGTTATTTATTCTGTTGTCAAACAATTGTTACCATCAACAAGTCAAGTGAAAAATTCCAATATGAGGCCCATTAGATCTTTTCTTGCCAAATGAAGCAGCTGAAAATAAATCTTTACCCTGTACCCATTATGTGTTGAATAAAAAAATTAGATCAATGTTTTAATATTGCAACAAATTTAATTCATATTTTGATGTATTGTCTTTTTACTGAAACCTTTTTAATTATGTTGGAAGTCATATTTCACCCTAACTAGGAGATGAATGGGAATCAATTCAATAAAGAAAATGCACCAAAAGTAGAAAAGAGTCTTGTGGCACCTTAAAAGCTAGCATGCTCTGTTGCCATAAGATTTCATGGACTACATCAGGTACAAGTGGACAGAAGTCCCTAAAAGCTTATGTTACGTAAATTTTGTTAGTATTTAAATTGCTCCAAGATTGTGGAGTCGAAGGCTTTCATGACTGGCATCCATAATTTTTTGTGGAGTTTTCTCTGAAGATGCCAGCCACAGATCCTGGTGAAACGTCAGAAACAAACTCTTCTAGAACATGGCCACATAGCCCAAAAGCTCCACAAAAAACTATGCTACAAGATTCTTTATTGTTTACCCCTTAGGAATTTTCCCATGTTGTTGGTCCAGGAGGTAACTTGTGATAAGCATGCTGATGTGGGTTGCTAATAATGAGTTTCAGTTCAAAGGACTTGTGTTTTAAACCCCTAAGCAGCTTAAATCTATTACATTAGTGAACAAAGTACATTCTATAGGCCATTTGTGGCCCCCGGTGCACACTTTTGTGGCTCATTAAGCTCCCCCTTCCCATCAGTTCCCCAAAGCACCCAAATATTGCCACATTTTTTAAAAAAATGATGTGATTTTCAGATATTTTTCTACCACAACACCATGCAAACAGCTAAAAAATATGCAAAATTACCCCAGCCCCCCACAAAAGGCCCCAGAATCCCCAGATACCTCTATTTTCATAGAATTGTAGAATTCAAAGAGACCACAAGGGCCATCCAGTCCAACCTCCTGCCATTCAGGAATTCTCAATCAAAGCATCCCCGACAGATGGCATCAAGTCTCTGTTTAAAGACGTCCAAGGAAGGAAACTCCACTACACTCTGAGAGTGTGTGTTCCACTGTCGAACAGCCCTTACTCTCAGGAAGTTCCGGGTCCTGTTCTCTGAAGCAGCAGAAAAAAAGCTTGCTTCTTCCTCAATATGACATCCCTTCAAATATTTAAACAGGGCTATCATATCACTTCTTAACCTTTTCTTCTCCTGGCTAAACATCCCCAGCTCCCTAAGTCGTTCCTCATAGGGCATGGTTTCTAGACCCTCTACCATGTTAGTTGCCCTCATTTGGACACGCTCCAGTTTCTTCACATCCTTTTTGAATTCTGGTGCCCAGAACTGGACACAGTATTTCAGGTGGAGCCTGACCAAGGGAGTCTTTTTCAAAATGGCAATGGAAAGCAATAAACCACTTCCAATAACCATTTCGCAAAGGACTCAGATGAAGGTAGAGGTATTTGGGAGCATTATTGACAAGGTGGACCACAGGGAGGTGAAAGGGAGAAAAATTGTCCCTGGCCCCATGCAGTTGTGCACCCTTGTTCCAGGATATCTTAGGGAATCGTTCCATCTTTTAAAATGTGTCTGTATAAGAATAATCAGGAAAGCTTGGCTTTAGTTTTTTTTTCTACGAGCCAGCGTGGTATAGAGAGCAAGCATAATATAGTGATTTGGGTGTTGAACAAGGACTCCGGAACCAGGGTTCAGTTCTCTGATTGGTCATGGGAACCCACTGGGTCACCTTAGGCAAGCCATCCACTGTCAGCCTCAGAGGCAAGCAAAGGCACACCCTTTCTGAACAAATCTTGCCTGGAAAATGCTATGATACGTATGTTTGCCTTAGGGTTGCTGCAAGTCGGAAATGACTAAAAGGCTCATGGTTACAACAAATTACCCTTATCTACCAAACTGGTTTTTTCCAGTAATAATTTTTGTCTGTGCTGCCCTTCAAAAGCTACAGTATTATATGAAAGATGCTTCTCTGTGGCTTGGCTTCATCCTATGCTATAATCATTACATAGGTGAGCACCAAATTCTTGCAGATTTGAGAATCCTTCTTTTACCTCCACCTCTTACTTTGAAGTTAGTCAGTTTTTCTAGCCGAATAATCACACTGATGCATTCCTGTTTTGTAGTTCACACTATTATTTTTATCAGAACCACATCTCTGTGATTTCAATTGCTCACATGAATCAAATAAAGATAGAATCGATGATGCAGGTGTATTCAAAACACATTCAAGGCATGCAGAGTTGTATCCCAGTTTATCCTGGGTCTATTTGCATCAGTTATTCACACAGCCAAGAATACAAAACATTTAGGAAAACTCAGAAAAAACTCAGAGATCAATTATCTTGGATCAGTCCCCCCCCCCCCCCCCGAACTTACTTGGGTGCATTCAAAATGCATGTGAACAACAAAGATTTATCCCACATTTTAACAGGATTATTTTCATCATCTGAATAACTCCTAAGTGTCTAAAAACCACTTTTGGAGCAAGTAGAGGTTGTGGAGATACCAGCAAAGAGAAGTAATCCCAGTACCTGGAGAAGCATTCTGAGAGTGGTTGATCTAAAACCTTGCCATAGATCCTTGGGATGCTTTGCCTCTGGCTTTGTGCTTCTGCATTGCATTCTGCAGACTTGGTGTAAGGTTTTACCCTAATCTATCTACAGCTGAAATAGATACAAAGTTGAAAGTGAACAGGGTCCACATCTGAGAAGCTCACACAATTATTCACACGCACATACATGGAGAGAGAGTACAATATTCCATTTTTCCCAACTATTTATTTTCTCAGTATCATTGGTTATAATTAAAATACAAAGAATGAAAACATCAACATATCAACATAAAAGTAACACAGAATATCCCTGTACTCCATAAAGAAAAGAAAAATCAAACATAATATACTCACATACATATCGGCATTTACACAATATATAACATACTGTACAAATAATATTATAACATAACATACAGTAACATAACATGTACCAAAGTACTTCCTTCCCAGCAGAGCTGTGTTATTATTATCGGATTATATGATTTATCTTAATCTGAAATACTCAGTTATTCATCCTATTATTAAATCTCATTTTGCCTAAACATATTTTCAAACATAAATGTCCTAAATTCAAGTATGGAAGTTGTCACTTAATACACTTACATTAATCTAAATATATGTTCCATCTATAACAGTACAATTATATTTTTCAATCCTTTGTAACATCCTAATTTAGTTAATTTTCCTCTTATTCTCTAAAGTTTAACACAAATAATTCTCCCCACTTTTTTTCTAAATATTTTATCACTATTTTCCATTTTTTTACAAATATTTCCTCCAATTTGTTTTTCAATCGGAATGTCAGCTTATCAGAGTACAGTATTTCAAGGTGGTCCCTGTAAGGCCAACCATAAAATCATAGGATCATAGAGTTGGAAGAGACCTCAAGGTCCATCCATTCCATCCCATTCTGCCATGCAGGAACACACAATCAGAGCACTCCCAACATATGACCATCCAGCCTCTGTTTACAAACTTGAAAGGAAGATACTCCATAGAATGAACTGTAAAAATATACAGTATAGCACACTAAAGGAGCTAGGGGAAAGTGTGAAAGTGTGGAATTAAGAACTAATCATGAAATGTCTCTTTCAGGGGACCCCAAAGCAACCGAAGCCTGACAGCACAGCTGTGACATCCAGTGACACTCAGTAACGCAAAGGATGATGGTGGCATTTCTCATTAGCACCAGAGGATTTCTCACTTTGAAGAAGTACTGCAGCTTTGTCAAGGGCTGAGGAATAAAAGGAGCTCATGGTGCATATTGCAAGCTGATCCATTTCCCAAGAAATGCTGCCCATATGCATCCTTGTTCACCACTCCATCAGCAGGAATCTCTCCCACTGACTGGGCTGGGGGTCTTCTAGCAGAACATTTCTGCTATCTAGTGAGCCAAAGAGAAGATTGGCAAAGGGTCTCTGGATGCAGCTTCCCCACCAATTTAATACAGCCTTGCAGCTTCATAGAGGTACAGTGGGTCCTTGGTATCTGCTGTGGCTTTGGTTCCCAGACTCCACATGGATATCAAAATCCCTGGATGCTAAATTCCAGCTAAATACATTGGCATAGTAGAATGGTGTCACTTATATGAAATATCAAAAATCAAGGTTTGCTTTTTGGACTTTATATATTTTTGAATATTTTAAAGCTGTGGATCCATGCATCCATGTATCAAAATTTCGTGGATATGGAGGCCCAACTGTATACTTTTTCTCCCATTCATCCCAAACTATTAAAGGAGGATGGGAAGTGCAACCTAATCTTCCATCAGTAGTAATGCAAAAAGTAACCACTGAAAGGGACAGATGCAGTTTTATTTACAGTGGGCCTTTGATATCAGCTGGAATTTACTTCCAGGATCCCCTTTGGATGCCAAAATCTATGGATTCTCAAGTCCTATTAAATATAATGGTGGCATCCTTTATATAAAATGGCAAAACCAAGGCTTGTTTTTTGGAATGTTTATTTTAAAAAAATATTTTCAAGCCGTGGATGGTTGAATCCATGGCTAAAGAACCCATAATTATGGAGGGCTGACTGTACTAGAGTTCAGTCAAATTAGTTAAGCTTCATGGAGAGTCCAGTTCCATCTATTGTGGGCTACTGAGATACACTTCTTAGAACCCTGGACCCCTTGGTTATTTTGGGCCACATCTTTGGCCTTCACTGTCCTATCTCCTCCTTCCATTGAGGCTTAATATATTTTTAAGAGGCTAATGAAGGAGTGTCTCTCTAAATCAACTCCAAACAGAATAGACATATGTTTTCTTGAATTGAGGGGGAAAGTCCCTGCTTAAACATAAATTGACTTGAAATAATTTTGGAAAAGCAACTTGGATACCATGCCTTGTGTGCGATATTTCTTCAATTGAGGAGGGGTTAAGGAAGATTTCTAATTTTCCTTTTAGGGGAAAAAGTGATTTTGCTATATGAGAAATCTTTCAGTACAACTAAAGTGAATATCTGAGGCTAAAATCAAAGTCAGTCATACTTGGGAAAATATGAATTTTGGGTATACATACATGCATACATTCTTTCCTCATCCAAAACCCTGGCCCTAGTTTATAGCCAAGATTGGTCTAGGCCCACATCTTGGAAAACTTATTTCTTTGGACTACAGCTCCCACAGTATCCCAGACTAAGGTATGGCCAATGGCCATGTAGTAGTAGTCCATAAAAGTTGTAGTCCATAAAAGTAATCTCTTTGGTCCCATTCCCACTACATTTTGATTCGAAGTGTGACATGGGCTGTATTTTTCATTTTGGTTGTATTTTTTTTTACTCTGCACAAGGCAAGGGTGTGAAGAGTGAAGTCTTCAGTCTTTTTTTTGTGGAGTTTGCACAGGACACATTCTTCCAGTGAATTTGATCTTTTATCTGTAATGGAAATCAGATCTGATAAGTACAATCCAATTTCAAGCTCTCAAGACATATACCTGAATTTGTACTTATCCAGCTAGGTAAACCCACCTGCTTTCTCTTAATCATTCACTGAATTCATTTATGAATTCTCTTTAAAGAAAGTGACACATCATGGGTTTGCAAGATGAAAAGTCCTCTTTACTTAATTCTTTGCAGTTCTTCTCTCTCCTAACCAAAATAAAATAAAATAAAATAAAAAAATGACACAACAGAGAAGGAAAAAAGTAATGAAATTGAAGCATGAAGTAGTAATTGTTGTTTTTTAAAATTGCCAAGCATTTGAAATAATAGAAGGGTACATCCTATTTTTATATAAATATATATATGTATTTTAATATACGCCAAGAAAAGGACTATATGTAAATTATTTTAGTGCACAATGGTTTAGGGATCTTCAAGGAGTAGGTGTCCAAAATGAACAGGAGGAGCTGCCATATTAGCTGCAAATCTCCTGGTTATTATCTTTGCACACTTTATTCTCTGCTTTGTGTAAAAGCCTATAGAAACTAGTTGGGCTTAAAACAAATGTTTATTTGGAGCTCTGGCTCTTTTGGTGTTCTGAACACACAGGCGGTACAAGTATTTCTTCTTAAGAAATGTTTTCTGTTCTGGCCTACAAAGCTGACATTTTAAATGGGCAACAAGAGGTTTTTCAAAGCTGCATGGCTTTAGGGGAGAGTATCTGAGTCTTGTATTTGGGAAATTGCCTCATAAACATGTAATCTCTTTTACAATTTTCGTATGATATTTCTATGCATTTAAATGAAATTAATTCAATTTATAAAAGCATAACCAAAAAATGAAATAAAATTATTCAGTATGACTATTTCTAGTGCTGATAATATTGGACTGGATGGCCCTTGTGGTGTCTTCCAACTCTATGAGTCTATGATATTAAAGGACTTTTCCATTATACCAGAATACTGCGATCCCTTCCAACTCTGTGGCTCTATGATTCTGTGACTTATGAGCCTAATGGACCTCACAAATGGAAAAGGGAAAGTTTATTTTTACTGCAGTATGAGAATCAGTGTGGTTTGGTGGTTTGAACGTTGGACTACAATTCTGGAGATCAGGGTTCTATTCCCAGCTCAGCCTTGAAACCCACTGGGTGACCTTGGGCAAGTAACACTCTCTCAGCCTCCAGAAAAAGGCAATGCCAAACTTTCTCTGAGGAAGTATTGCCAAGGAAACCCGATAATATCCTTAGGGTCCCCATAAGTTGGAAACGACTTGAAGACACACAACAACAACAACATTCATCAAAAATCTCACTTTGAACCTGCTTGCTGCATTTCAACCTCCTTTCAGGTTTTGGTTTGTTTTCATGTTTGTTTTATTCTGTCACACTAAAAGTGATCCCTCTCCTCCTGTCCTTAGGATGGGAGAACAAGGAGGAATGGAGATCCTGGAATGAATTGGACTTCTGATTCCATCGCACTCTATCTGACTTTCTATGTTACAGCCAAATTGACAAGCCCTGTCTCAGTTGTATATTTGGCATGCAACAGTATCTTGAACCACATAGCAAAAGTATGTAGAGAGATCATGTAGCACCTGAAAGAAAAAAATTGGCAGCATGAGCTTTCATAGACTTCAGCCTACTTCCGCAGATGTATTTGTGAAATACATTGTATATGTGAAAAGCCAGAGACAGACCTATATAAGTCATTTGTGAGGGAGAATGTTAAATGCATCTCAGGAAGTAGACTTAAGTCTAGGGAAGCTCCTGCTGCCAACTTCTTTCAGTGAGTCTGAACGGTGTTACAGGATCTCTCTACATGCTGATTCTACAGACTAACATAGCCATATCTTTGCATTCTACCACTTAGCAAAAGTCACATTGATTCAACTGAACGTTATCCAAGTTCATTATACTGAACAAGCTGACAAGGTCCTGGCTCATGAAACATGATCTCCACAGTATTGCATAGTGCTGATTTCATACTAGAGAATTTGAGAATAGCATACTCTTTCCTGGACTGGATGGCCCTTGTGGTCTCTTCCAACTTTGTGGTTCTATGATTCCTTCCCAACGAGAACTTGGACCTACTCTCTAAAATCCCCAGTAGACTCATGGGTCCATGCCAAGGGTTAGTCCAATTTGTACTGTGAATGCCCATGTGTGAAAGGATAACTGTTTATGGGAGTCTCACAGAAACTGAACACAATGCGTACTGGATGGGAACCAGTAAACTCATTACATATACGATAACACAATCATGGGTTTTTGCGTTATTGCGTGAAAGCCGATCACACACATTTTTGGGCAATAGGAAGTCCTTCCAAATGCAATCGTGGGGTTTCACATTATTGTGTGAGAAACTAGCATACACAATTTCGGGCTCTGGGAGGCAATTTTGGGCAGTTCTGAACGCAATGCAGGGTCTATACTCAATCACGTAAATTAGCTGAACTAGCGAATTCACTCAATTCCGAACTGCCCCCCCCCCCTTTCATTTCTTTTGAAATTGAAAGAAATTCCTCCCATGTGATAACATCCCTTGTCTTTTTCTTGGCTGTAGTTTCCATTCTGATCAATGTTCAATCCAGGCTAGGGGAAATTTATGTAGTTCCTCCATGGTCATTATTTTTTTCTCTCTCTGTGTCCAGCACAAGCCTGCCTTTGCACTATTTTCTTCTTTTGTCTTCCTTAGTAATTGTTCCATGTCTCTGGTGTTTTCTGCTAGCAGTACAGTAGTACACTGCATTAACTGGTCAGAAATCACTCCTTGCAGCTTCCAATATCTGCCACATGGCGGCACTGGCAGATTGGATTTATTTGTGGTCTAAGAAATCCATTTACCGGGGCTTTAGGATAAGTTTTACGATAAGATACTATGTGCTGCATAAGATTAGTTCATCAGAGAAATATTCATGGTACAATCGTGGTGAAATGCCGTCCCCTTCTATGTCTACTGAATTTTTTGTACTAGTTCTGTCACTGAAGAATAATTGTTAGCTGAATAGGTTCACATAATAAAACTTTTGTTATCATACTTTTTAATGAATACGGAAATCACATAAGTCCATCCCGTTTTTGCCATCCCAGTGTCCCATTTTGGTCTTAAGTTGTTCTCAGCCTGCTCCTCAATCTTCTCATCACCACAGATGAACACACCCAGTTCTTTCAACCTCTCATCATATAGTTATTACTCAATATCTCTTATAATTCTCATTTCCTTCTCTGAACCCGCTCCACCTTGTCTCTGTTCTTCCTAAAATGTGGTACTCAGAACTGAAGATGGGACTCCAGATGATACATGACCAGCGCAGAATATAATGGGACTACTATTTTCCTCAATTTGGAATGTTATGTCGAGTTAAAAGATGTATTCATTACACAGTATTCATGTACTAACCTAGTGGTTTAAGTGTTGCGATTTGGACTCTGGAGACCAGGGTTCAATTCCCAATTCTGCCATAAAACCCATTGGAAGACTTCAGGCAAATTACGCTTTCTCCATCTCAGGGGAAGGCCATGGCAAACCTCTTCTGAAGAAATCTTGCCAAGAAAATCCCATGATATGGTTTTCTTAGGGTTGCCATAAGTTGGGAATGACAAGACACGCAACAACAACAGCTGTGCCAAGTCAGGGATGATATCTGCTACTCATTTGTTCCCCAAATTCAGTCTAAAGGTAATGGTTTGTTCCTGCTCAGACCTAAAGCTTAAATAAAAAAGCTGGAGGCAGTGGAACCTTTTAAGTACTTGCTTGGGATTTGGAAGAACCACTGGGCACACAGTCAGTCAGAAAGCTCTTTGATACTTTAACTGCCATGGCTCAGTGCTATCGAATTGCTGCAGCTTTTTGCGCATCTGAAATCTTTGCCAGCCTTCATACCAAAGCTTCTCCCAGAACTACTTCTGGTTAGAAAGCAATTTCCCCATTTCTCCCCCCACAATCCCAATCACCTTTCTAATGAACAATTCTACTAAAAGTCAACATGGACACACAGGTCAAAGAGAAAAATCAAGAGAACCAGATGCAGTGTATTTAAAGATTTATTGAACTTCAGCAAATCTGGGGAAAGATCCCCATAGACTTTAAACAGAGAACACTTTTTTTAAAAAAAAAATGTATAGCTCAGTGCATGTGGCAAGGTACCTCCCATTCATCTGCCACTCACATATAGCCCAAAGAGCTGCACAAAACCAGATTCATTGGGTCCAACTTCATCAATGTGGTAACCTCCAAGTTTTGGACTATAACTTCCACCAGCCTCAACCAGACAGCTATTGAGCACTGACAGACAATGATCATGAGCACTTCTTATAAACACCAGGTTGGGAAAAGATGCTTAAGGCTGTAACTCTTTCCTGCTTTCAAGGGACTTGTAGCATTTTACCTTTGGCAACTGGAAACTGTTGAGGGGAAAGCTGTGCCTTCTTTCTTAGCTTCTAAGCAAAAAGAAAATCTTGAACGTTCTGAGCTAAAAGGGTTTGAACTCAATTTCTTTGCCTGATCCCGCAAGGATAAAGTGTCAGTTTATGCAAGCAAGAATTAGGGGTTCTGCACTGAGCCACCAATTTCCTGTTCATTCTTCAAGGACCTTATTCAGGGACCTTATTTGCTTGCAAGGACTTTCTTTGTTTGCAAACAAACAGATGTTCTCTCCCCCCCCCCCCCCCCCGCAAGCATTCCACTTTCTAGACAATCCTGGACACATTTCCTGCCCTTTTTGACAAAAAGGTACCACATAAGATGCACGGAAATTTTAACATCAACACCCTAAGAATCTGGCTCACCTCATCATGCTACTAAAGGTTTGTTCAGCACAACTCTTATACAGATAGATCCTAATACTCATTATGGAGAGGAAGGCACCAAGGGATCCTATCTTTTTGACCCTGCAAAACCAAACCATCTCATGTGAAGAGCTAGAGCAACCCTTCTGCAGGGAAAACAAAAATAGCAGCAGAAATTGTCATTTCCCCTTGCTTTACCAAAAAGGGCACTTTTGGGGTTCCACATTATCAGCATTATTAATTTACCTTTAGAAATGGCATTTCCTACACTTATCCAAAGCATGGTGACAAAGTCAGATGAGAGCTTAATGTAGGTCTGGAGGCTATTGTTTTGACCACAATTGCTTGCCAGGGGTGTTGGCACAGGTCTTGCCACTCTTTTGATGGCAAACATAGCAGAGAGCACTAAAGCATACCAAGGGGAGAGGACGATTCATCTGACAAGCAGAAGGCACTGAATGTGCCAGGCAAAGACCAAGTGTACATCCTTTCCTTTCCCTGCAAGTCAACCAGCTGATCCTTTCTTTCAGAAAAGGCCTCCTTGTCAAGTTTTGCTACCAATAGAAAAACCCACTTATTTTAAGGCCCCTAGTTTGGTACAAAGAGAGCTAGCATAGTGTAGTGGTTTGAGCGCTGGACTACAACTCTGGAGACCAGGGTTCAAATCCCCACTTACCCATGAAAGCCCACTAGGCAAATGGGCAGGTCATACACACTCTGCCTCAGAAAAAGGCAAATCTTCCCAAGAAGATTGTGACAGAGTCGCTGTAGGGTTGCCATAAGTCAAAAAAGACTTGAAGGCACACAAGAACAAAATTGAGTACAATGTCATTATTAACAGATACAAGAGAACCAGGCTGTTCTCAAGGTTATGCAAAGCAGAACACTACACAGCTGTTCAGGCCACTAATACAATCATACAACACTGAATGTTGTAGAGACACACTTGACCAGCTTTTGTGCTTCTCGGTTTGTACAGCCACATGCAAGTCCCCTTAAGCGATGCACACGAGTGTAAGCGTTTCAGAATATGCAACAGCAATAGAATCAAATACAGTAAATGATTTTAGATCATCTCCAGCTGCAACCACTCCCTGTTGAATTGGCAGGAACATGCTGTTTTGCAACTAGAGATGCTGTGAAATACTAAATGCATAGGGAACATGCCCCCACCAAGCTAGTAATATGAATGAATCTTACAAAAGACAAAGCTAATCATTCTTTTGGCTTCAGCCCCTCACCTTTGGGCATTGCTGTTAAGAGCACCAGTAAGAGCAGCAAGTAAGGATAATTTATTAATCAAAGCATCAACATAGAACAGTTTGTTGTAACAGTGTAGAATACATTCTCATTTAAAAGTACACTTCTATAAGTGTATGTGTTCACAGTCAGATTTGTTCCAGATTAGGACTGCACTTTATTTAATCACAGATGATCTGCCCCCCTCCCCTGAAACATCCATACACACACTTAATTTATCCATCTAAGTTTTGTTTAAGAATGAAAAAAGGCATAATGAGAGGGAGAGAGAGAGAGAGAGAGAGAGAGAGAGAGAGAAAGAAAGAAAGAAAGAAAGAAAGAAAGGCAAATTAGCAACCATAAGAACATAAACTTAAATAAATAACTCATATATTTTATGAACATATGTACAAATAGACAAGGCAACTTTTGTGCAAAGGAAATATATGTGTGTGTGTGTACACAAACACACACACTCACACACATATATATCTCAGCATTGTACATATACATTATTTACATACTTGATAATAGAAAAAAGAGGTTGGAATCTTTCACAGCTTCAGATCAAAAGGTTTGAGGACTTTTCCTTGGTATTTAGCGCTTTGCCCCATCAACAGAAGGGAATAAGGCCAAGAACACAAAGCTGCCCATTTGTTATTCCAGAATCCTGCCAACATTTGCTTGGTGTTACAAGGGGAATGGATGAATAAATGGAATTTAGTCCTCCACTGCTAGACATCTGTTGAGGTTTGAAATAGTGTCTATTTTTGAAGTTGCACCCTGATTCTACATCTCTGTATATGTAAGGATGTATCAATTAACAGCATTTTTAAAATTGCTGAGCAGTCACAGGGCATAACTCATTTGTCATTACAGAAAGTCTGTGAGTGTTGGCAGAAGAACACATCAGCTCCAACTCAACCCACTTTAGAACACAGTGCTTTCATTTATGAAAGCTGCAGAAGTGGCACATACAAAACCTATTTATTCCTGTCTAAAGTCTAAAGTGCAGAGCCAGAGCTTACAGTGATGTGTGGAAGAGCAAGAGAAGAGTCCACTTGGCATTTCCTCCAACATGCCCCAGCCACATAAAAAACAACAATAACACCCTTCATTAGTAAAGGAAGGGGGTAAGCAAATAAAAAGCAAGCAAAGGAAAGCTGAAGACAGAAGAAGCTGTGAAAGATCCCTGACATAAAGCACAGCATAAGGCAACTGCAAACCTGTGGTTAAGTTAGAACACATAGGACAAATGGCTTCAGTTTCCTGGCTTCTTGGCCAGCACAATCTACTTTTCCTGTGTCCACCTGAATGCAAGCCTGTGCCAAGCCAATGCAATACCCTCCCCAGTCCTCTTTTCCTTCCTGCACACTCAGCCTGTTTGACTCATTGGTTTGGGCTTGTTGGTTGGTTGAATTCCTCTTGTCCCTCTAGCACGTGTGGGCCAGAGAGCCCAAGAAAGGGATCAAGTGCAAATACAGTTATACAAGACTATAGGGCAACATAGACCATGAAAAGACCAAAGAATAAAACCAAAACGCAAGGTGGGCTGAAGAGTAACTGGCAGCCCTGGGCCAACAAGATCCAACAGGTTTTCAAGAGGATCCAGGCAAGGGACCCAGAACCTGGAGCTTTGTGTTCTGATTTGCTTCTTCTTTGGAACCAAAGAGTACAAAGTCACTTATTTCTTGCTGACAACATGGATGGCTGGGATCCGCTTCCCAAGCTTCTCTGGGCTGACTTGAGAGAGGAAGGGTTCCTGAGGCGCACGAACAAGGCAGGCTTGGCTTCTAGCCTCCCACTCCTTCTAAGGTGGCCTTGTGTCTGCCAGTGGGAGCTTTTAAAGCAGAGCAGCAGGGCACAAAGGCCAGTCCCCGAAACAACCCTGAGACACTGAGCTGTGCGTCTAGTGAGGAGCCTTCTCATCTTCCATCAAACCCTTACTCTCCTTCACATGTAAGAAAACGACGACTCTGCCCAGATTATGAAGGAGAACCAGAATGCAGCAGATACATTGGTGTGTCTTGACAGCACCGGATACAAAAAAGAAAAAAATAATAATAAATATACAAAAAAGTAAAAACCCAACAAGGCTGCCAAGCTTCATTTGCAATGTTCTTCATAGACAGCAGTTGACCAATGCACTCTTTCTGTTTAAAAAAATAATAATAAAGGAGAAAGGGAAAATTTCCATCAAGTCATTCAGGAAGTGGTGTTGGACGGCTGAAAGAGAACTGAAGGCCAGGGTACCAAGGTTCTCCTCCCTGAAAACAAGCAGCAAGATCTGGAGAGAGGGACTTCAGGTGTTGAGACAGGTTCACGCTGCATCATCCTCCATTCTGACCATTTGTCTCTGTTACACAAAAAGATGAATGTATTTTTAGTGGGCCATTCAGGTGCTTAGACACTTTGAGTTCAAATCTTACCGCAAGTTGCAGAGCCCTCATGAACTTGAATTTAAGTGGGTTACCATGGAGTTAAATAGTGCTGTCTGTCTGAAAATGTCACTAAAGGCAAAATAAACTCTTATGAATAGTAACAAAGCCCATTCTGAATTAACTCCAGTGATAGTATGCTGTAGCCAAATTTGCTTGATGTTGTGATAATTCATTTACTTTAGGAAAAGAAACCTAACTGAAAGAAATACTGGGGTGTGACTATGTTCTAAACTAGTGTAAAAAGGGAGGCATGGGAAGTTCACCAGATCCCATTAAACCTCCCATTTTCATTGCCTTAATTGCAAATATTCAGTACTGCCCCAATGCAATGCAGTTTATATGTGTTCTATTTTGTTTAATCACCTGCATAACCAGGGATTTAAGCACCCCAGTTTCTATTTCCCATTTTAACCAGGAACTCTTTTGAGCTACCATCTCCACTTTTGACTATGACCAGGGAAAACTAAGAGATAAGGAGAGAAGAGAATTCAGACCCTGAACAAGAGCCACTTCCAGCAGGGAAAGGGAGAAGGAAGAATGTCAGCTGCCTGCTGAAATATTGGCAGCCAGGTTTAAGTTCCATCTAGTAAAAATAAAACCAGAAACACTCCTGGTTTCTAAGTGCTCAGACTCATTCAGGAGTGTGTAATGGGTCAAGCCCTTGTTAGCTAATGGTGATTCCAGGTTTAATGATGTAGATTGTGGAGTGCTAAGTAGTCTAACTAACATCCTGATTCATTGAAAGCTGAACCAGCTGATGGAGGAGAGAAACAGAAAACAATCTAGACTTAGCAGAGCACTGCTTCCTTTCCTCTGTGCTTCCCAATATATGGAAACATTGATCTTAAACTCCATAAAACTGACAGTTCACTAGATTCTGAACAAATGCAAGCAATGGGCACAAAAACATAAACACACATACAGCTTTTGCACAAGGCTTTACTGAAGGTGTTCTTCCCTGGAAACCAAGGAAAAGTCAGCATACCTGCCTGGGGTGAGTGTGAACTGGGTCATTGAGTAAAATAAAAATAAAAGGAACCCAAGTCGCTTTGGGAGGGTACATTGAAATGCTCTCCAGTGCCACCCACAACCCACACTGAGACATCAGGATTCCCTCAGTTTTAAATGTTAGCTTACCGATGGGTACGTGTACCCTTCCTGACTCCGACAAATGTGAATCTCGTCCTCTGTTGTCTTCTGATAGACGGGGTTGTCAAAGTTAATACTGTTGGTATTCTTGAGTCGCCAGTTCTTCCAAACAAGGAAAGCCCCAAAAGAGACTAAGCAAATCAGGACTGAAAAAAAGAAAGCCCAACAGACTTGTTTTAACTGAACTACTGTGCCACAATAGCACCAAAAAACAAACAAACAAACCATGGAATGTTATACAATTTAGAAAACTATCAGCTACCATTCAGTGAATAATACAGAATGAAAGCAGAAAAACAAAATGGAGCTCAAGGATCTATACTAATAAAGAGGCTCAGCTCAAGAATGCCTTGAGTGCAAATGCCAAGTTTGGCTACTGCCATTAGAAGCAGCAGTTATTGTAGGTTGGTGGAAAACCTCATCCCACCCCCAAAAAGTGCCTTAAAAAACAGAGGAACTTACCTAGTGGCAGGACAATAGAAAGCGCTGGTGGGCCCCTTTGTTTTGCCCCATCAGTTTCTGCAGCGATCCCATTTCGGGCTGCGGAAACAGAACACACAAAATGAAACTCTTCAAATATCTTGATTTTTTGGGGAGGAGTATGAATGGCTCTAGTTTTTCAAATGGCTACCTTTCAAAATTAGTTGAAATATATTGCAATCCTTCTTCACACCAACCCTCTCCATTTTAGGATTAGACAAAAGCTGAAACTGGGGGGGGGGGGGGGGGGGGAATACAGACTGGCAGCTTCCACTGGCCTCCTGAGGGAGGGTGGAGCATTTACACACTCCTAGCCCTTCTTCCTCCCCCAGAATGCCTTCTTGGGGCACACCCGTTTACAAGGGTCACGCCACAATGACATCCCTTGTGCACAGCACCCAAATAGCGCTGCGCATAAGGGGTGTCATAATGCAGCACCATGGCAGTTATGGCGCCCCTTCTACGGTGCAAAAAAAAAAAAGCCCCTTTTCATGATGGCCACAGCCTGCTTCCAGAGTAGAAAGGGGCGCAGTCCCGCCGCCCTTTTCTGTCAATCTGTCCAGCCCCTTAGTCTCTCACTATGAACATTTTGGTCCATCTCCTTTGTTACACAAAAAATCGTTGCCTATCACAAAATATATGCAAAGTACTAAGGCACATTAGGGTAAAGAACCATAAGATGGCACTAAGCTTCACGAAGCAAAAATTTACTGCTTTCTCACTTAACTTGAAATGGGTACTTTTTTGGACTACAGCTTTCAGAAATTTCCCCTACTGGCATGGCCAGATATTGTTTGAGGGATTCTGAGAGTTGTAGTCCAAAAGGAAACTCTTCCAAAGTAGAGAGACAAAGCAACATCCCTCACATTGTGAAAACACTTCAGCTTTTTTGTTGTTCTGTGTTTTCAAGTCATTTCCAACTTATGGTGACTCCAAGGTGAACTCATCATGGGATTTTTCTGACAAGATTAATTTAAGGATGTGTGCTGGTTCTTTCATTTCAGGCTGCTTAAAATGTGTGACTTGCCCAAGGTCACCTAGTGGGTTTCATGGCTGAGCAAGGATTTGAACCCAGGTCTTCAGAGTCCTAGTCCAATGCTCAAACCATTACACCACGCTTTATAGCACCATCTAAATCACAGGCAGAAGTCCAACATCATTCACATCCACAAATGTTAAAAGGCAAAAGAACCCAAAAAGTAAAATGACAATTCACTTGAGTCTCAGCTACAGGTATAATTCACCAAATAAAGTTCCCAAAAAGGTGCAGAAGTTTTGAAGGACTTGCAGGGCAAGGGTCTTGTTAAGAGCAGCTAGCTAAAAATACAAGCCCCCCCTTACCTTGTTGAGAAAGGGTGACCATTTCAGAGGTGGTATGTTCAGGGGTGTCAGGGGCACGTTTGTTTGACACAGTAGAGACAGGGAGAGGATGAGTTGTCAGTCTTGGAGCCTTAGATGTGGAGAGAAGCTGCACCAAAGGTGTGGTCCTTGCCATGGGTGGCAGAGCTGGGACAGCAACCGAAGTTGTGACGTCAGGGACAACAGGATCTGGGCAGTGGACAAGACAGTGTATCAGTGCCAACATCAAAAGGAACATTTATAGAAACTGGTGGGTTTCTTTTGTTCTTTCACAGACATATACTCCCTTGCACCCGCCACATACACAACATGGCCCCACTTGGTCCCTGCTACAGCACTGCCTATTTTGGCTCATTACCTGTTGTGCAACTTCTCATATCTGCAGCCAGGTGCATGCCATCAGGACAGGCACAGGTGTACTTGGCTGAGTGGAGAGTGATTTGTGGGGCAGGAAGGCATAGGTACTGGCAACCTCCATTAGGAATGCCAGTTCTTTCACACCAGTTTACACCTGTAAAGAAAGATAAGGAACAACTAGATTTAAGAAGGGAATTTTTAAATTTATATATATATATATAATACAGATAATTATAAAGATAATAAATGCTGCAAATGCCTAAAAGAAAAAGGATCATTATTTCTTCAATAGTAGTCATTATAAAAATTAAAAAATACTGGAGCTTCATACATCAAGTAATTTTCTAAATTTAAAATTACAAATGAAACCTGAATTATATTTAATATGTATGATATATGAAGAAATAGAAAAAAGAAATGCTAGGATATTACATGATGTTGGAATCTAGAGTTGTATTAGCTCAGAAGTGGAAAGAGGGTACAATCCCTTTGGTACAAGATTGCTCATTCAAGTTATTAGAAATGGCTAAATTAGGTAAATTGACATGTCTCATGAAACACAAAAGTTTAGGGAAATCTGTAAATAATTGGGAACTAGTAATGAAATATCTAAGTAATATGTGGAGAAAAATGATGATTATTGGTTTTCAGGAATAATTATAAAAGACTATTGTATATATAGGAGGATTAGGAGGAACATCCTGACAGTAAGAGATGTTTGACAGTGGAACACACTCCCTCGGAGATTGGTGGAGTCTCCTTCTTTGGAGCTCTTTGAGCAGAGGCTGGATGGCCATCTGTTGGGGGCACTTTGATTGGGAGTTCCTACATGGCAGGGGGTTGGACTAAATGGCCCTTGTGGTCTATTCCAGTTGTATGATTCTGTATGATTGAATATATATGATCCATTTGAATTGTCTTTAACAAGACAAAATGAAAAAATATTCACATGTAATAAAAGAACAGTACAAATAACAGGAATGAACACCAAACACAGATAGCTTAGGAAGGGTAGTATGAAAGATATTTTATGAAGAGTATGAAAAAAAATTAATGTATGATTTTATTTGTTTGATATAAGTTACAATAAAAATTATTTTTTTTAAAAAAGATTTTTTTCTGAAGTTTACAAATAAGGTAAATGTTTATCATTTATAAAATGCCCATCTTCCACTAACATTTGTACACTTCCTGTAGAAATAATTTTTTTTACAATGCAAAACACAGGCCCCACTGTCAGGCTTACAATTTAAATTACACTATACAAAAGCAGAAGGAGATGACGAAGGGAAAAGGGAAACATGCCTCTATGTGCAGCAGGAAATAGACTTAAAACATGCACATGAGCAAATACCTTTCGGTTGCCGAACAGAGTGGAAAAGAGCCAAATCCTCTGGGGAAAACAGGTCCTGTGCCACCTTGATGATGTCTGAGCCTGTCATCCGATTGGCGCTGTAAATAGCTTCATTTATAACATCTGTCCAGAATACTTTATCCTGGGTGACAATTCAGTATTTGAGAGGAGTTAGAACAACACTTGTCACTTCAGCCACTCCAGACATACTCATAACATCACATTCCTCTGTCTAATGTGGGCAGAGCAACTGAGCCCGAACAGCCAAGTATTCTGAGCTACCCAGGCCAAGTTCAAAAGTAAAATAGTAAAAATCTTCCTGGCCACTGTTCTATAGTAACTGTCAATTACAACTCACACCCACACCAAGCAATGTAACATGGTATTTTAAAAAACTAAAAATTGTTTAAAAATTACCTTCGCTATTAACAATGAATAATGAAAAAGATTGTGTTCGAAACAGATTATGTTCCAAACTCTGATTTTATTGTTGAAACTTCTACCACAAGTGCTCAGATTTGTAAAGAATAAGCAATTGTTTTGGTGGGAGGAAGGGGCATGCTTTGCATGAAACCAGGCGAAAGAGGAAAGGAGCTCATTCAGTTTCTCAAATAAAACATGCACAGCCTGAAGCTCCATCTCTTGACTACAGGCATTCCCCAGTACATTCAGGAATATTGTGCTTCACCTCAAAGACTGTGATGGCAAATGGGTGAGCCAACTTCTCCTCATTCACAAGGATGGTCTTCCTGTTTCCTCCATCCACATCAATGCTGGAGACTGAGTGGTACTTGGAGTCTACCCAGTAGAGGCGCTGGTTGACCAAGTCTAGCAGAGAAGACAGGTGTTAAAGTGGCATGAAATTATATCTGTTTATATGAATTGGTCAAACAATGTGAGAGATGAGAATGGAGAGCAAGATATTTAATTAACTTATCACTCCATCCCTTGATGTTTCACTATAGGGAGCATCTTTCAAAAGGAGCCAGAAGTTCCAAAGAAAGGCTATCAGATTCAGGCCAAGATTCTACATATCAGCCTCTAAAATCCTGACTTCACTTTACATACAACTATCACACTTCTTCAAGGGGTAGTAAGTTTCCAAGATGTACTCAGATGTTTGCCTTATGAAACACCATGCATTTCAATAAAATTTAAAAAAAAAACACCCTACCCTAACAACTTGAGAGCTATGCTTGATTCATTGCTATTGTGGAAAATCATGATCATGTTTAGGATCCCAGTTTTATCCAACAAGCATCTTTTCTCTTGATACCGTTCCCAAGTAAATTCTTAATAGAAACCAATTAACTTTGGCAGTAGTAATGAACAACAAAACCAGTTACTTTTAAAATATCCAGTATTCCAAATCTTGCTTTTGTTGATAGAACAAAATCAGCCCTGAAACTGCAACCAGCCCCGCAAAGCTATTTTTGCAGCTCCTGCCTTTCCCAACTGCTCTCTTCCTGTCGCTTTTCAATTTGGTATCATGGCAGAAAACAAACATAATTTTGCTGCTAAAACAAGAAAGGTGTGTAGGGAATGCCCACCCTGTTTTAGGCTAGAATCAAAGCATCCAAGAAGTGCAATTTCAGTCTAAAACAAGTGTCCATTCCCCAAGCACCTTCTTTTAGGAACTAAAGGTAGATTTAGCGGCTTTGATTTGTACTCAGGGGATGGCAGCAAGAGCAAGGGGTCTGTCTTACAGTGGGAACTGATGACCAATGCAAAACTGTGTGTCCCACCCCCAGCCTCACTGAAGCTTCCCACCTGTCCCAAACTATTCTCTCTGAGAAATTCTGCACACCTACACAAGACATACCAAGTGTTATTCCATTAGGCCACTGAATGCCTTCTGTCACCAAGGAAAAGTTGTCCACTCCATTCAATCCACTTTTGGCAATTTTAGCAGACATGCCCCAGTCAGTCCAGTACATGAACCTAACAACAGGACAAGGGAAGGGAGAGACACAGAAAGATAGGAAGAATATAAGTTTGAGCCAGCTAAACCCATGCCCCTTCCTTAAACAGACATTACACCTGCTGAGTCTCCTCTTTCTCCTAGTGGCATCTCTTGCCCCAGTGCCATGATTTTCTTCCCATTTGCGCCTATACACTGCTGAAATAGGAAACATCAGGCCCAACATGTAGCCTACAATATCTATGAGTCCCATGCAGCATGGCTAATGGTAAGAGATTATGGGAGCCATAGACCAAAACATTTGAAGGATTAAACTTTATAAATCCTGTGGAATTTCAGATTAATGCTTTATATTTTTACTATAATTAGTTATCTGTTTTATTCTGTATTTTGTGTTTGTATGTGTAGCTTTTTGTGCATTGCATGTGTACCTTTTTATTGACATTTACTGTTGTATTTTACTATTCTGTTTTTAGTATTGTATTCTAGTATTTTATATTGAAGTAGTTATAAATGATTTATTCTGTTGTAAAGGGCCACACACATCAATGGTGCTATATAAATAAACTATTAAAAAATTGAAGTTTCCCCAGCTTTGGTGTAAAAGAAAAGCAGGACTTGACAGTAGGTTTTTTTAAAAAAGCATCCTTTAAAAACCCTGTTGGATCAACCACAGCTGCACAGGAAGGTATGTTTTTACAAAGTTAAGACCATTGGCCTCTCTTGCTCACTTCTGTTTACCTGCAGGTGCCAGTGGGTCAACTTAGGGGCTTCTGCAAGCCATACTGGTACTCTTCCTTTGAGTAGTATTGACCTCCCTATCAGCCTTTTTGCCAGTCCTCCAGTGAGGTGCCACCTTCTCAACCCAATCTTGTTCACAGTGCTAAGAAGAGAAGGCTTGACCTGTAATATATTACTCTGGGGCAGGGGAAGGTACCTAGAGTATAACCACAGCCTTTCAAACTTCAAAATGTAATGGTTGGTGACTTAGGTCCAAACACACTGCAGAAATAATCCAGTTTGAGTCTGCTTTACCTGCCTTGGCTCAGTGCTGGGAACTGTAGTTTGGTGTGGCTCCAGAGCTCTCTGACAGAGAAGACTAAATGTCTCACAAAACCACAGTTCCCAAATTTTCCTAGCACTGAGCTAGGACAGTTAAAGCAGTCTCAAACGGGATTATTCTGCAGTGTGTTTTGGACCTTAATTACATATTTTCCATGTAATGGACATTTATTATGCACATTTATTATTTTTTCTTGTTAGGTCTGGGCACTAAAAATGATTTTCTAGAGAATTTGATGGGTTTTTTCTTTATGGTGGTAGACCATTTCTTGCTTTTTTTTAAAAAAAAAACAACATTTTCTTTCCAAGAAAAAAGAGCACCTGAGTAGTAACAAGGATGGATGCATGGATGGATGGATGACAGTGATACATATACATCCAATTACATTTGACCCTCCATATCCACAGAATTTTTTATTCACAGATTCAATCATTCACAGCTTGAAAATATTTAAAAGTAATATTCCAAAAAACAAACCTTGATTTTGCCAGTTAATGTAAGGGACACTATTTCACTAGGCTTTTGTATTTAATGGGACTTTAGCATCCACAGACTTTGGTATTCATGGGGGGTCTTGGAACCCAATTCTAGCAGATACCAAGGGCTCGCTGTATTATAAATATCAACAAGTTACTCAGGAGGTTGGCAGCTTTGTAATGTGCTAAACACATTGTTTTTTTAAAAATCATGCTCAAAGCTCTGCTAATTCATACAATTTGTTTTTGCCTTTTCCTAGAACATGACTTCTCCAGAAACAGTACACCACTTCTCACAGACCTGTCAATCCCCTTCAAATTCTCTAACCGTGCTTTCGAAGTCCACATACCCACGAGTTGGATCCACCACAATGGCACGTGGCTTGGCTCCAACTTCCTTGATCAGCGTCTTCCTCTTTGTGCCTCCACTGTTGGCCACAGAGATGGTGCCCAGGCCAGAGTCAGTCCAGTAAATGTTGCTGTGTATCCAATCAACAGCTAGGCCATCTGGGTATCGGATGCCGTTGCCAATTACAGTGGTATGGTGGGAGTGGTTGTGAGCTGTATCTATTGGGGTGCTATGAGGAAGACAGACAAAACAGAGAAGCCCCACTGAAATGAATGAAGTCTGTTCTGTGCCTGCAGGATTGGTGGACAAATAGCATTTTGAACACAATTCCAGTTCTGCAGTTCAAGCAGCTGCTAATTTACCATTTTAAGCATCACTAAAAGGCACTTGCCAACTCTGCTGAAGCCTCACACAACGAGCAAGTAAGCTCTGTGCACCAGTTTATTAGCAACAGCAGCCCTCTCTTTGATAGCCATTTCTAGTATTCCCTGCAAAACTTGCAGCAAGTGAGGTCCCATTACACAAAACAGCTCGCTAATAGTCCCACTATACAGATGAGAGGCAAAGAGAATAAAGACTTCCCAAAGGCTACCCTCCTGACAGTTGGATGTGGGTTTACAGTGCTGAAATCACTTTGTCTTCTGCAGCTGTGCTAGGGAGTTGTGGATACTGAGATGCATGCATTCTGATTCAGATGTGCAGAGTGGAGAAACGTATCCTCTTTGGTGTCTTAGTATGCAACATGGTCTAAATTCAATTCTCAATCTCTCTCTCTCTCTGCATTCAACCAGTATGAACAGTTCTGGGTCATCACCTCCTCTACATATAAAATATAGTTTTAGGGCTAGTCAAGTTCTCCATTTCTTCACTATCTGACCCATTTAACAACAAAGAGAGAACACTATCTCCAGAGCAAGGACTGTGTTTACCTAAATATTTTCTTCTGAGAGCTGTCAGACCAGTAGATTTTGTTGTTGGCAACTTCCATATCCAAGGCCACTGCGTTTTTGAGCTTGGGGATCAGACTAGTATACTCGCTGTGGTCCAGAGTCATCTTCCTGACCTCGTGACGATTGGTAAAGAAGAGGTATGCAATGGTGCCTAGTAAAAGGGCAAGGGAAGAGAAACTTGAGATCTCTTAGGGCCTTTAGCCATGGCCTATTGGTGTCAAGATGACTTTTTTAAAAAAATTAGTTTTGGCAGCATTTCTTTTAAAATAAATGATTTTTAGAATTTGCGACATTCCATTATGCCACTGATAAACTTTTGCATCACAACACATCTGTCTTATTATGTAATAAATTTTGTAAAACAAGTCCTAGTAGGATTTTGTTTGTGAGTTGTTAAAGGTTATAAAGGGTCCTGAGAAGTATTAACTCTGCTGAACACATGAGACCTTGTATTTAGAAGACTGGCCCACTAGGAATGACAAATCTAGAAAGACTAAAGCATGGAAAATTCTTATCGTACACACACAGGTTTTTTTTTTCTGCAAGAGAGCTAATGCACCGCAGCTTACAATTTAACAGACAGGATCAAAGTCAGGGAGAGGAAAGAAAGCAAATTCGAGTACCAAACATCTGAGGAAGTAAGCTCAAGTCTATGGAAGCTGATGATACCAACTTCTTTCTTTCCATTACTCTAAAAGGTGCTACAAGATCCTTTTGCAGATTGATTTTCCAGACTAATATGGCTATGTCTTTGAGTATCAAGTGTTTACATGAAGAAAGGAACCCCCTAAAAGAAAGATGTCTGGATGCAGGCAAAGGGTCAAAGCTAGAATGAGCTGCTGCAGTTACTGTTAACACTGTGGCAGAGAACAAGAAATTCTTTCTATCTGATAGTGCCTGGCAATGAAAAAAAGCATTATAATTCTCCTTAAGCAAACAAACAATGTGTATTATTAATGGGGTGTGTGTGTTATATTAAAGGCACTTTACTAAGAAGTCCTACCTTATTCCAACCAAAAGTCAGTGCTCAGCAAGTGATAAATCAGGCCCACTTTCCTACTTACAGAGCAATTGCCAAGAACTCCAAGCTACTTCAAATGGTTATATTTCTACTGTAATGCAGAAGACAACTTGGGCTTACCAATTGCTTTGCAGGTCTTGGTTGCAGGGTCAATCTGATAGCCTTCCTTACATTCACATTTATAGCTTCCTTCCAAGTTCACACAGCTTTGGCTACAGGTATCAGGGTTGAGACACTCATTGATATCTACAAAGCCAAGAGAAAGTTACCTAAACGCTTGAATAAAAGAACCTAATTGGCCTTTATGGTGCAACAAACCTGCTCTGTGGAACCAGACTGGCATGCAATTTGTTCGCATTAAGAGCTTCATACGACACAACATCAAACAAAGATGAGATGAATTGGGAAAAAAAACTCATCTTGGGTTTGCCACACCACACACTATATTTCTGTACGTAAGCACTACCACTGGCATAAAAAACACACACCATCCACACAAGATGATCTACATGGGTGAATGTGACAAGAATGCAGATCATCTTATACAACAAATACTGAGGAAACAAGAGACTGAGATCCACATATCATTGTATGAGCAGAGAAATAATATTTTTCCTTGGATAGATAAACAAAGCAACGTTTCTGCTACTGAATACACACACACAGCCTTATAACCTAAGAATGATGGGAATTTTAGTCCAATACAGCAAGTCAGGGAAGGATGTTTCCTAGGACTGCCTGTCTACCATTTTCTCCTTGGGAAGGACATCAAGACAAGGACTTCCCAAAAGTAAGAGGAACCTGCTTCAGCAACCCATTATCAGATCCCTTTATTGCATATGCACCTTTCCTTGGGGATAGGCAAAATACAGAGCTACAGTTGTTAATGGACTGCAGCTTCCAGTATTCCTCAACCCTAGCTATGCTGATTAGAAAACTTGGGAGTTGCAGTCTCGAGGAACACACTTGGCCTAGCTGGATACAGCCAAGCAACAAAGTGCCATTTGTGAAGTGCCTCTTCTTAAGAATGGCTCAATACCACCACAGCAGAAACGTTTGGTGAATTCATGGGATAAGGCCTTCTTGGTGGCTACTCCAAGAATGTGGAATTCCCTCCCATGGAAAGCTAGGTTGGCCCACTCTCTGTTCCTTTTCCAGCTGGCAAAGACCCTTCAGTTTAACCAGGCCATTGAGCATTAACTGTTGGATACAGAAGGTCTTTTTAACTAAGATATGTGGTATTTCCCCCAAACTTTTAACAGCATTTAAATCATACCTTTAAAATGATTGTATAATTGTTTTTAACTTTTATATTATCCATAATTTCAATTGTAATTTTTTTTCTATTCATGTTGAATCACATGGTGTCCCATATTAGAAGAAAAGCTGAAGATATACATTCAGCCAAGCAAACCACAGTTAACTTCCCAGAGCTTGGGAAAATTAAATTTTCAACAATTAAAACTGCCCCCATGGCCACTGGGATTCCGTACTCTGTAGTCTAAAAAAAGGAACTTTTCCATGCTTCATTCCCACCTTCTATTAATTTCCAGTAAGATGACAGGGGCAAACATGAGATGCACTGAGTAAGTGGGAAACATTCTGCAGAAAGAGAAACAAGAGTCCAGCCCACCATTTACCTTCGCATTTTCTTTGGTCAATCAGCTGGAAGCCTTCAGGACACAAGCACTCATATCCAATTTTGAGGTCATTGCATATGTGGGAGCAACCACCCTTGTTGGCCAAACATTCATTAGTTCCTGGAAGGAGATAACAAAACAAAACAATACATCATGGCACTATCTTCAGAGATATCACTTCCAAGGACCTTTTATTGGTTTTACAAATTGTTTTATCCTGTTTTGTGGTTTTGTGTCTACTGCTCTCGTTTCCAACGTATGTTACATCACATTGACTCACTGCCAAAGACTGCCTTCGCAGAGAAGCAAACCTTGGGAGGCTTATAAATCTTCCAAAAAATAAATAAATGGAATGGCAGGAAGCAGGCAAGCTTTCAGCATCGGCTTTCTCTGAGAAAGACAGCCAACTCTTCTTACAGATTTAAAAACTACTGGGGAGCCATATGCTTTCCCCCTCATGGGCTACATCCACACTGTAGAAATAATGCAGTTTGACACCACTTTGCCATAGTTCAATGCTATGGAATTCTGGGAATTGTAATTTTGTGAGACATTTAGCTTTCTCTGTCAGGGAGCTCTGGTGACACAACAAACTCCAATTCCCAGGATTTGTGCCAGGGATCCTGAAGTACAAAATTCACTTTTTACATAATATCATTGTTTTTATATAAAATTACAAACAGTACAGTTTACGTACTGTTGCTTATATTGTTAATGCTTATCCTTCTAACCTCTTCAATTTACAATGATAAATTCTAATTCACTTTTGCTTTCTGATGGTGCAATGTACACAAACTTTATTTCATGCACAAAATTATTAAAAATATAAAATTACCTTAACACTAGATGTATTAAGTGTATATGAACTTCATGTTGAGAGTTGTCTCTCATCTTTTTTAAAAGGAAGTGCAAAATTCAAAATATTTAGTCTCAAGCATTTGGGATAAGGGATATTTAACTTGTAATTAATGCTAGAATAAATTGATGCTTACATCAACATTAAATTTTAATTAATTTTGTTTTTTACATTTAGGTCTAGCTTCAATAACTTTTTCCCTTGGGACATTGACTTACTCAGCATCAGAAGCATAAGTAACTGTGGGAAGCCTCCTGGAAGTCACCACAACTCTATGATTCACGTACCCATTTATACACCCATTGTACAGAATATATATCCAAGGAGTGTACAATGATACCACTGAACTACACAGTACATTATAGGTAAAACATAATTATAATGTCTTACGGCATTCCTTGAGAGGCTCATCTGACCAATCCCTGCAGTCTTTCAGGCCATTGCAGACTTTGTCCATAGTGATACATTCTCCAGAACGGCATTTAAATATGTTTGGTCCTTTGCAGGTTGTCACTGTTACAAATGTAAGAGAGCATTGTTTTCACTCACTGTAGCCTTTTGGATTACACGTCCTATATTTCTATACTTGAAAGGCTGCTATGGGGTTAGGCAACACAGACTACAAGAATAGTTTGATGAGGCAATGCAGACACTTTGTCCACTAGCCAGCTCTGTATTTATTTTTTAAAAGACAAAACTGAATCCTAAACCACCTCAGGCCACAAGGGATCCTAGAGAGGTGAACAAAATTTACAAAACAAACAAACATTGCAAAAACCATAAAAGCAATAAAACAGAGATGAAACCATTCAAGTCATATTTAAATATTTGGGCAAAAGGATTTCTAAAAAATCATCACCTGACACTAAAGTTGGCAGCAACCATACCTCCTTTGGGACGGCCATGGATCTATCACAGTGCTTGAAATAATGCACACCTCCCAGTAAGAGATTTTACAGAAGGACCTCTATAATCTCAACACATAGGTTGGGTAAAATAATCTCTCTGCCCTGCAAAGCTTTGATTACACCCCCAATGAACTTCCACCCTTTCTTGTACTTGTCACCCCAGGCCCATAAAGCAAGGGAGCAGACCTCACCATTGACACAGCCAACCTCGTCACTCATATCCTTGCAGTCGTTCTCCTTGTTGCACTGCAGGCTCCCGTGGATGCAAGTACCATCATTACATTGAAACTGATCTGGCCGGCACGTAACTTTAGCTAGACAGAAAGCAAAGGTGTTTAGACACAGGGAGCAGCACAAGGCCTAATGCTTGCAAGAAATGTGTAGCTGCATTTGTTATGAGGTCACATAAAGCTACAAGTGCATATTACTCATGCATTAAATACAAAGAGAGTTTCTCTCTGGCCACTGACCCTGTCTTACAAGATTATTACTTCCAACTAGAGTAGACTAACTGAATCACCTGCCAAACAGTAACACAGTAAAACCCACAGGTGCAATGAGTCTGCTCCAGTTGGGACTCTCAGGTGTGTTTAGGCCCCCTCTAGGAAGTCTGTCTCAGCTTTCTATTAATTTGAAAAATATTGCCTTAAGGAATTCCACAAATGGAAATAGTGGGTCTATCCAAATAATGTTGCATTGCTGCCTCTCAGCAGCCCTATTGACTCAGAAGAGTCAATGTGGTGAATACCAGGAACTGCAATTCAATCACATGTTGGAGGACTGTACAATTGTTATCTTTCACTTGAGGCACCTCACCCATTCTTCTTCTCAAAAAGACTCCCAGAGGCAAGATCTGAATAGTTAAACCCTTCCCTGCTGAGGAACATGCAGGACATGTCCATTATAGCCTCCCAGCTTGCCTTCTACAGGAGAAACAGGCTCCCCTCTAATCCACACTTCTTATAACTTACCACAGTTTGCCTCATCCGATTTGTCCTTGCAGTCAAAGCTGCCATCACACTGCCAACGCTGGTGGATGCACTCCCCACTGCCGCAGTGCAACTCCAAGGAAGAGCAGGGATTGGTCATCTCTCGCTCCCCACACTGCGCAAGTGATTCATCCGACCCATCCTTACAGTCCACATCATTATCACAGACCCACAGTTTAGGGATGCACTCTGAATTGTTGCAGCGAAACATTTCAGGATTACAGGTTGGGGGAGGGCAATGTTCTTCATCACTCCCATCATCGCAATCATGGTCTTCATCACAGACAAACTCTAGGCTGATACAATTCCCATTTTTGCACTGAAATTCATTATCTGCACATGTTTTAGGGGCTGGAAGAGAAAATGACAAGAATACCAGTCACATTCTATCCAACATCTGTGCTGGTCTATGACTGTAATAAACAAGATTGATATCCAACATCCTCTTCACCTTTTACAGCTTTCCCTATACACTTTGAGGAAGGGTAGGAATGAATGAAAGGATAGTGAGTAGAGTTATGAGAGAAGGACGTAGTAGGTAGAAGAAGAGGAGGTAAATGGAAGAGAAAGGAAATAGGTTATGGAAGAATGACTAAGAATAATTAAGGAGACATGAGTTCAGAGGAAGGATTTTTTTTTACTATGTATGAGATTGTGGAAGCTGTTAGTGATTGACAACAGTCAATTTAATCACCTTAAGGATGAAGATGTAGGCTAGGTATGTAAGAATAAGAATGGCTTATGTTTTTAATGTTGTTTTTAGATGATAAAACTATTTTGTCATGTTTATTTGTCTTGATGTTATATACGTTCATTTGTTTGTACTTTTGCATTTTGTAGAGGGGTGGGATATAAATAAATTTTATATTATTATTATTATTATTATTATTATTAGAGGTGTTATACTTTGAATATATATATATATATTTCTCTGTGTGTGAATGCACACAGTGTCACTATTAAACCATGCTGCAGGGACAAACCATGACCGGTATTCCCTGCAGCATGGTTTAATAGTGACACTGTGTGCGTGAACACACAGAGAACAAATCAGTGCACAAAAGACTTTGTCCTAACATCTAAATTGATGTACATACTCACTAAATGGATCTTCCTGCATCATGGGGTAGTTTTTTTTAGTTGCTCAACATTTGGCTATCACTCCCTTATTTTGCAAACAGTTGTTGTTGTTTTCAGTTAAGGAAGGCTCCAAATTCTACTAAGCAAGCCTTGAAATTACAGTACTGGAATTTCATATCTTTTCATTTGGAAATGCTACCTGGAACCTTCTTGCCACTAACATCATAAAAATAATAGCTGTTTTGCAATCAGCAGTACATTTCTGCACAACTGAGTACTTGCTCTAGAACAAAGATGGGTAACCACTAACCACGAGAGACTAGAGGCAGGAGGCCGACATTAATCCACTAGGAGACCTTGGAGGGCCATACACCATTGCCAAAAACTAAAACAAAACAAAAATAACTTTACTTCTGTTTTTTTAAGAAAAGGCCTTCCCTTGGCCTAACATGGCCCAGGGGCATCCCAAAATACAGCAGAAATACCTCCCCGCAACACTCTATAGAGGGCATTTTGCAGCAAAAATAGTTTTGATCCCTGACAGCCAAAAAGGTGGCCTCATGGCAGATGGCTACATTCAGCCTATGGATTGCACTTTGCCCACTACTGTTCCAAAATGTTAATTTGACAAATTAAAATTACAGTTTGAGAGCTTGGTTACATTCTGGTGTTCACAGGGGTGATTTATGTTCATCTAGTAAACTCCTTTTTGCATCTCTGATATGTCTAGTTCAAATGTAGACATCTCTGTGGTAATAACTCATAATAGTACATTATGAGCTTTCCCACCTTAATACTCTGCTATCTTCCCTGCCCAAGTCTGCACAGAAATCACCTTTAGGTTCTGTGGGAAATAACTAAAGTTACTAAAGTGGACTACAGCAAGACATGATAAGGAATATCTTGCTTTTTGGGAGTAACTCTTTAAAATCAAATGCAAGTTTTTGGAAATAATAGGCACGGGGATATTTCCCCACTTAGATTAATTGTCACATGGGCTGCTCACGCAGTAATTGATTCAGTTAAATTTAATTTGGCCTGGGCAAGTGAAACAGCTGATCAGCTAAAATGTCAGTCTTATTACACCACAAGTCTTTTGAATACAAGGCTCCAAATTTGGCCAGAGATGCGGAATCTAGGCTTCTGGCTCAATGGCATTGCTGAACACAAACAAATATAGGAATATTCTGAATATGGTAACCATAACAAAATTAGCACTATTAGCACTCACTTTTACTGGAAATATCACAGAAGGAAAGAAACACGTAAGAACAATAAAAGTTCTTTATTGAAAGTGCAATACCAGAAATAATCTAGTTTGATAAAACTACACTTCCCAGAATTCCAGAACATTGAGTCAGGGCAGTTAAAGTGGCGTCAAGCCGGATTATTTCTGCAATGCAGATGCAGCCTATGACTTAGCAAACAGCTGCAAAGCCCAGAGCTTGACTTACGGCAGTTCTCTTCATCAGAGCCATTTTCACAGTCAGTTTGAGAGTCACACCGCCAGCTCATATTGATGCAACGATTTATGCGACCACCACAGCTGAACTGGCCTGGATCACAGGTAACAGATTCTACAAGAAAGAAAGTCAGTCAGACAGTCAGTCCAGTATTATAACACCATCTCACCTCATTTTGTTAGGAATCATAGAGTTGGAAAAGAACACAAGGCCCATCCAGTCCAACCCCCTGCCATGCAGGAACTCCCAATCAAAGCATCCCTGACAGATGGCCATCCAGCCTCTGCTTAAAGACCTCCAAGGACAGAGACTCCACTACAGTCTGAGGGAGTGTGTTCCACTGTTAAACAGCCCTTACTGTCAGGAAGTTCCTCCTAATGTTGAAGTGGAATCTCTTTTCCTGGAGCTTGCATCCATTGTTCCGCATTCTAGTCTCTGGAGCAGCAGAAAAAATGCTTGCTCCCTCCTCAATATGACAGCCCTTCAAATATTTAAACAGGGCTATCATATCACCCCTTAACCTTCTCTTCCGCAGGTTAAACATCCCCAGCTCCCTAAGGCATTCCTCATAGGGCATGGCTTCCAGGCCCTTCACCATCTTCATTGAACACGCTCCAGTTTCTCCACATCCTTTTTGAATTGTGGTGCCCAGAACTGGACACAGTATTCCAGGTGGGGCCTGACCAAAGCAGAATTATTCTGTGCTTGTTCATGGGTGGGCTGCACAGAGATATTTACTCTGAGTTTTTATCACATTACAATTCTACATCACCTGGAGAGATAATGCAGAGAAGGGGGAGAGATTTGGATAAAGTTTTGTTGCCTCTTTCATATGGCTGGATGGGGGAACAAAGGTCCAAAACAAACTGCAGAAATAATACAGTTTGAGACCACTTTAACTCTCTTGGCTCAATGCTAGAGAATTTTGGGAACTGTTCTTTTATAAGACATTTAGCCTTCTCTGTCAGAGAGCTCTTGTGCCACAATAAACTATAATTCGCCAGATTCTTTAGCACTGAGCCAGTGCAGTTAAAGTGGTCTAACACTGGATTATTTCTACAATGTATTTTGGACCTTTGTTAACCAAGAGAGGCATGGAGATAGTCATTAGGGCCTTTTTATAGTTGTCTAATAAAACAACCAAGACCCACTGCTATTTCTGAAACAAAACACTAACATTGTTACTCCTGCCCCAGAAACTGGTCAAATAAATGCAGTTGCCAATAGCATGCAGTCTCTCAAAGACCCTTTGAACACTTGCAGAAATGAAATTTTGCCTAGTACTCACACAACAATATTCTGTTGCCATGGACATAGCGTAATGCCTACTGTGAATAACAGCTATTATATTCAGCTCCAGAAATGAAATGGCTCTCAGTTTTTAAAAAGTTAATTTTGTTCCATTCAGACAGTGGTATTGTAATCCCATACTACAATAAGGTACACTGAAGTTGTTGTTTTTTTCTTTCTGCCACACATTGCAATGAAATGCACATTTCCAACCTGGCAGTGAGCCTGCCAGCCACTCTCAAGACCATCAACTGCTCAGCATCAAGGCATGATTCCCCTCCCTGTCTATATCCCATGGGGAAAAGTAGGAGACCACTCAACAACAGAATAATGAGTTTGGAGTATGATTTACAGGACTGTGAGAGTAAGCCCTTTAAGAGCTTTGATCTTGAAAGTGTCTGCAGAACCCCAGAGTGTATTCTAACATGCAAATGTGTGAACCTAACTGTCTTCTTTAGGATGATTTAACAGGTTGAGAAAATGGTGGGGAGCAAGAGGAAAAAGCAAGCTGGTCAAAGTTAGCTAACTTACTGCAGGCATCCAGGGACTCATCAGAACCATCTTGGCATTCAGCTTTGCCATCACAAATCCATTTGTAAGGGATGCATTCCCCATTCCCACACTGGAACTCATTCCTTCCACATAAATCCAAAGCTGCAAACAAAAGAAAACACCATTAGCCATTGGGAAGAGAGATGAAACTCCTAAAACCTACTGCCCACGTTGCTGCAACTATATCCTCTAAAATGTGAATCAAACATCTTTTACTTTGCAAGACTCTTAGTTGGAAGCCAATGTCTTCACCTTGGGAAAATCCATCTCAACCTCGTTGACTTATATATCAGCCTCAGGAGAAGGAAGGAGCAAACCTCCTCTAAACAAATCTTGTCAAGAAAACCCCAGGATAAGTTTGTCTTATGGTTGCCATAAGTTAGAAACAACTTGAAGGCACACAACACACACAACCTACTCTGGCATCTGAGGAAGCAGGCTCAAGTTTATGAAAGCTTATGCTATCAACATCTTTTTTTTCAGTTAGTCTCAAAGGTGCTAGAAGGTCCCTTTGCATACAACCTACTTATTTTTATCTTTTAGAATTAATTCTAATCAGGCAGGCTTGCCAAACTTTAAAGATGAGGCCGGAAAGAATAATAATAATAATAATAATAATAATAATAATTATTTACAGCCCACCCAATCACTAGGAATCCAGGTGGCTTACAACAGTAAAAAATATATTTAGAATTACAGTAAAATACAGACTGATCCCTTCCCAACCCCATGGTCTTAACTAGCAACTAGCATGGTCCTTTGGATACCTTTCTTCCTAGCTTTACAGGGTTTTAAAAGTTAGCACTAGCATTATGAATGGTGCTTGCATACATGTGTGCATTAGCAAGAAGAGATATTTTATAACTGTAGTAAGACATGTTATGTTAGTTTAGTGGATCAACACATTGTTCTTTGTGAACATGCAGCCATTTTGGCTCTGGCAGGAAGCCACAGAGAATCAAACAGCATCTTCTCTACCACAATGCAGTTAAAACCTCTTCCTTGAGAGCTGGCCCCTCTTGTAAACTCTACTTGTCCCATCATACTTTGTAGAGGGAGAAACTGAAAAAAGAATAGAGATCACCTTTCTCATCAGTCAAAATACACACATAAGGAATCCAGGTCTGGATTAGCTATGACTTTTCAAACATGGTCACAAGTATACACCCTGGAACCTATTTTAATACCTGAGTTTAGACTAGGAACTTACCCTTTATAAAGAAAAACTTCAGAACATGTGCCAAATTTTTTTCCTCACTACAGTATGACCACATTCAACGCCCTACTTACAAAACTTGATATGAGAAGATAGATCAGGAACCTGTGTTGTTCACATTGTTGCTGAGCTGCAACTTCTTTCATCCTTTCTCACTAGTCATGCCAGCTAGGTATGGTGGTAAATGAAGTCCACCATCATCCAGAAGGCCACATACATATCACTTTTGGACTGCATCCACACTGTAGAAACAATCCAGTTCAACACCACTTTAACTGCCATGGTTGAATGCTACGGAATTCAGGGATTTTTAGTTTGTTGTGTCACCAGAGCTCTTGGACAGAGAATGCCAATTATCTCACAGAACTACAGTTCCCAATATTGCATAGCACTGAGCCGCAGCAGGTAAAATGGTGTCAAACTGGATTATTTTTGCAATGCAGATGCAGCGTTAGTTGTGTTTAGAGAAAGATATCCCAAGAAAGGTCTGACTTCAAAGCAGACCTCAGGTGATCTGGTACATTGGTCAAAAGAAGAGAGGAAAGCTGTTAAGCCAGCCCTTCCTTGAAGCTTGTGCCCTCCAAATGAGTTGGACTACAACTCCCATTGCTCTCAAGAAGACTGGATAGGTAGGTTGGTAACAAAGATAGCTAGGAGATCATTAAGTTGGAAAAGGCTAAAGAGGACTGTCAAATAAAGCACATGGCAGATTCAGGAGAGCTTCTGTAAAATGGCTCCTATCAGCAGTCTAACACCTCCTTAAGGAGGGGGGCACAGACACTTTGACTCAAACAGCTCCTTGTGGTCTCTTCCAACTCTATGATTCTATGATTTAACAATGTGTGTGTGTGTGTGGGGGGGTGTTCAGCAGAAAAGGAGTTGTTTTTTTCTGACCATGTACACTCTTGCAGGATAAGTCCCTTCTGATCTGCAGAAATAGATCAGCATTGCCACTGACTTATTACAGGAGTTCACACCCAGGGTGGCATAGAGCAGCAGTATTATCACCATTAAATGTAAAGCTATACAACTGAGCACAAAAATTAGAATCATGCAAGCCATTTAATTCCCTATTACCATGTATGGATGCAAAAGCTTGATCGTGAATAAAGAAGACGGGGGGGGGGGGGGGAATCAATGCATTTGAGATGTGGTGCTGGAGAAGAGGATCCCACAAACAGCCAAAAAGACAAAGAAATGGGTCCTAGAGCAGATCAAGCTGGAAATCTCCCCGGAAGCTAAGATGACAAAACCTAGGCTGTCGTACTTCAGACTCATCATGAGATGGCATAACACCTTAGAAAAAAACAATAATGCTAGGAAAGGTGGGAGGAATAAGAGAGGAAAGCCACAGGTCTTCATAGGTATAAACAGGTCAGGACCTAAGCAAAGCAGTGGAGGACAGGGGGTCTTGGAGATGTCTCATTCACAGGGTTGCCACAGGTTGAGATCGACTTGAGGGCAGTTAGCAACAACGAGGTACCGTAGTCAAAGCCTCTTTGAATGCAGAAATACTCTCCCATGCTCTAGAGTAGCTATAACCACATTGCCAAAAGCTGTGGTTACCACTGCTGACAGCCGAGTGCATTTGACTAAGAGATTATCTCCCATACACTATGATGGCCATAATTACACTGCCATAAACTCTCAGATCTAGAAAGTTGTTGGACAAGCCAATGATTTCATTGAGATCAGTTATTTAGTGACTTCGGGTGACATGATACAATGCCTTCATTAAAGTAACCGTGTAACCTAGACAAATGTCACTCAGATTTTGGTCTTCCAGATGTTTGGGACTTTCAGCCCCCAGAATTCCTGTGCATTGGTCAAAATGATAGGGGCGTCTGGGAGCCGAAGTCCAAAACATGTGGAGGACTAGAGTTTGAGAACTACTGGCTTAGACCATTTTAAAAAAATCCCACCATTAAAAAAAGTAGAGATTTTACAGAATTTGGTTATGTCCCCACTGCAGGTCCTTTATAGGATGGTAACACAAAATGATTTTTTCTGATTTATACTTCAGTTACATATTGTGCATCACCAGGATCATCCACAGAGCCCCGATGACCTGTACTCCTTTTTATGCACAACTATCCAACTCCAGCAACAAATTCAGTTCTGATTTGATGTTTATGACTCTGTCCCAACAAAAAGCACGAGGAAGGTTATTCTCCTCACTCCATATACACACACATCTACTCTTGCTACCATTTGTTGCATCTGAAACTTCTGGAAGTTTGTTGCACTCCAAAGCTACACAAGTTTCACTTTGCCCAGCAGGGTTCATTTCCAAACAAGAATGCAGGGGATAAAGCCTTAGCCTTCAAGCAACTGGCTATTCTTAATATCTCTGCACATCTACACCTTTTATCTCTAAGCAGACATAATTCTACAACATAAAAGCAACACAGGCTCCAGTACCAGATGTCTTGACTTATGCTTTGATGTTGCACAAAGGCTCTATTAGTTGCAACCCAGTTTGTTGTAACAGGCAGAGCAACAATGCATGCTTGCTTCACCAAACATGCAAATGCCAAAATGATAAAGTTAATTAAAACTAGTCTTCCCCACCCTTATGGTGATTTAAATCCACTTATTCTTGCAAGGCATAAAAAGCACAGAACATTAAGAGGCATTTCATCTGCATCACAGAACTGTTCCTCTCTCCAACTTGCTGCTACTTTGTGAGCTTTGAAAATATGGGATAAAACACCCAATATAGCCTTAGCCTATGAATTATGGGATTTGTAAACTGGATCCATACTGCAGAAATAATCCGGTTTGACACCACTTTAACTGCCACGGCTTGGAGCGCTTTGACTGTGAGTTCTTGCTTGGCAGAATGGGGTTGGATTGGAGGACTCCTGAGTTCTCCTCCAACTCTATGATTCTATGATTCAATGCTATGGAATTCTGGGGACTGTTGTTTGACCCTGCTTGAACTGCCACAGCTCCATGCTATGCAATTCTGGGAAGTGCAAGTTTTGTGAGCCATTTAGCCTTCTCTGAGAGCTCTCAACAAACCACAGTCCCCAGAATCCCACAGCATTGAGCCACGGCAGCTAAAGTGGCATCAAACTGAACCATTTCAGCAGTGTGGATCCAGCTGTAGTTGGCAAGAAGTAATTTTCCTCAGTGCTGCTTTTGCCACCGAGGGGAGGAGAGCTTTTTCTTAGGTAATCTATCAATGTCGACCATTGGGGAGGAGTTCCAGTCACGCCACTGGCCTCTCCTACGCTCTGTGCTGTCATTCGTGCATAGACAGATAATCAAGCAGAGAATGGGAGGTCCCACAGCCACTCACATTATTTGCACAAGGCTCTGCTTAGCAAATGGCAATCACTATCAGGAGATCTAACCATGGTGATATGAATCATACTACAGAAAGACAAACAAGGATATCCTCTCTACTAGCAGCACCAGGCAACCATATAGGGAAACACACCCTGCCTTATTCTCCAGCCTGTCCCCGTGTCTACCTTTCACCAGAGATCAAGAGCCTGGAAATTAAGGAACATACACGTGCGTGCAATCTAAAGCCTTTGTCATATCCTGCAGTTTTCCTATTATAAAAGTCTTCCTGCTTTTATTCATTTTTGAGGATCGGATGCAGCCCAATGCTGTGAAAACATTTTAAGGAGTTGTACAGTCAGCCACTGAGACCCATGGATCCAAGCATCTAGGGATCCAAACATTACATCCATTCCAAAAAGCAAACCTTGATCTTGCCATTTTATATAAGGGACACCGTTTTACTCTGCTGTTGTATATAATGGGTCTTGAGCATCCACAGATTTTGGTATTCATAGGAGATCCTGGAACAGGGTGACCAGATGTCATAACCACAAAGGAGGACAAGGGATGGCAAAATGTAGGACATCTGAATAAAATGTAGGCTGCAGCCAAATAAACGCTCTGCACATTCATGTAAACTTAAATCTGTGCTTCTCAATGGTCCCAAACACACTGCAGTAATAATTCAGTCTGAAACTGCTTCAACTGGCCTGGCTCAGTGCTAGGGGATCCTGGGAAATGTAGTTTATTGTGGCACCAGAGCTCTCTGACAGAGAAGGCTCAATGTCTCACAAAAATACGGTTCCCAGAATCCCCCAGCACTGAGCCAGAGCAGTTAAAGAGGGTCTCAAACTGGATGATTTCTGCAATGTGTTTTAGACCTTAGTCATACTAAAAAAAGACAACATTTTTGGAATTCTTCCTAGATAGAAGACTGAATTGGAGGATATGTCCTGGAAAAGGAGGACATTGGGTCACCCTGTCCTGGAACCAAACCCCAGGGGATACCAAGGGCCCACTGTATATTCCTTCCAGATGGGTTTATCCACACAGATACTACATAAAAAGGGAAACGGCTACATTAATCTACAAGAGTCTATAAAGTTTTGTTTTAAAGTACAGTGTACTTCCAGTCTCCTGAATACATTATATTTTTAAAATCATCAAATGTGACTGCAGGAGGGCATATAAAAACTTCTTATTAATCATGTTTGTTGTTGGTTGACTCATGGCAACCTTAAGCCGAAGCTGTTATGGGGTTTTCTTGGAAAGTTTCTTCAGAGCACGCTTGCTTTTGCCTTCCTCTGAGGCTGAGAGAGTGTGACCTGACACAATTTGGGCCCTACAATAAAATCCTGCCACATATGAATTCAATGTAGTCTTGAAGCACAGGAAAATGACTAGATGTAATGAAGCTACGGTAGCAGAACCCCCTCCCCAATTTGAACCAAAGGAGCTCTCCTGAGGACTACAAACTTGCTTTTTCCTAAAACTGAACATATGAGTACCAGATGATCCACAGAGCAAACAAGCTAGCCAATTATTAACACATATTGGATAATGGAAAAGCTCTGCTGAGGACAAGGAGTGAAGATACTCCCCTGTAACTTATTATGTTTCAGAAGCACATGTGAAGTGCTTTAACAAGCAGAAAGAGAAAGCTCAAACCAAACTAATGCAAAGACATGACACTGCTTTTTCTTTCCAGTTCATTATGCTGATTCACGCTTACGAGACTAAGACCAAGAAGCATAGTCCTTTGAAGGGGAAAAAACATTTTTACAGGCACGAGGACTTAGAGAGTGCATGAAATGTAACAGAATGTTTGGAAGTCTAGCAGGGATGGAGAAAGTCTTCCTCACTATGGCTATATCCGCACGCCAGAAATGATCCAGTTTCACTTCACTTCAACTGCCATGGCTCCACGATGTGAAATCCTGGGAATTGTGGTCCGTCGTGGCACCAGAGCTCTCGAGGAAGACTAAATATCTCACAAAACTACTTTCCAGAATTCCATAGCATGGAGCCAATGGCAGTTGAAGCGCAATCAAACTGGACTATTTCTGCAGTGCGGATGAAGCCTATGAGAGGCAGTGCACTGACAAACCAAAGTCTAATTTTCATTATTTAACATTCTTGAACATAATGGATGCCAATGCAGAGATACTGCAGAACGTAAAAGCTGGCCATCCTCAGATTCAAAATACAGTAGCTGAGATGAAACTGGACAGAATACATTACTACAGAAAAATATATTAAAAATTATTTTAGTTGGTATCAATCTATTTCTGGGTAAGACACTCTATTGCCCTACCCCACTCCAGCTTACCCTTTCAAGTATCTCTGCTGCATAAGAAACTGCACCTTTTCATTAGGCACATAAATGCTGATGTTAAATTTTTTAAAAAACCACCACCCACTTGCCACTTCCTTTCCATACATAAAGGATTTTGAATTTGAATTGACATTCCCACACATCAATGGCATATATAGGTCTACCCCTGGCTTTCCACCAAAGGCATCTGAGAAAGTAGACTCAAAAGCTGATGCTGCCAACTTTTTTCTTTCACTTGGTCTGGAAGGTGCTACAAGATCTCTCTACCCACCAGAGATTAAAATGTCTCATGAAATCAATGTCTTTTCCTTCAGCATTTATATGTGTGTGTTTTCCCACTCTTGTAATAGAATTGTGAATTTAGAATTGCATCAAGGGTGACACTAAACCAGAGCAAAGTTAATCAGTATGCGTTGCGCCTGTTCAAGTTGCACCTGTTCTTGCCTCACAAACCTGATGGGTAGATGAATGGGATTAAGGCTGCAAAGCATGTTGCACCTTTTCAGCTGGATCCTGATCCTGAGATGGGATTTACCTCCAGCTGAGAGAAAGCACTGTTAGTGCCAGAAAGCAATCCAATGTAAACAGGCCTAAACAACACAGTGTACTTAAAACTAACTCTCATGAATAACTGATGGCTCAGAAACTCCTTTAACTGAGACAACCATTTCTACCTCTTCTTTCAATTATAGCCATGTGTTACTATACAAATCATGGAGAGGGAAATACATCACACACATACACACACAACCAGATAATACTTCCCTTATACAGTACTTAACAAAAGAAGACTATACCTGGGAAAAAACTATTTTTAAAAAGGCCACATACCAAAAAAAGAAGTGCACCTGATATATCCTATGTTGACAGTTCAGCTATCTTTTGCTTAGGTGCAATTATCGTACCTTCAGCTTCACTCACTTGCTCTCTGCACTACTACTACTCAGTTCCATTTCAAGTTGAGAAAAAATTGATTCAGTACAACTAGCTGAGCATTGTATTTCACTAAAGGATGCATGTCAGTTTATGGCACAGGCAACTTGTCACACTGTACTTGTGATTGACTGAGAAGTAAAAGGTTTTGGAAAACAGCAAGCAGCTTAGCTTTGTTATCCTATTTCTCTGAGCACTTGTGTCTCTAAATGCTTGCCTCCTGAAAAGAATAACTAAGGTCCAAAACAAACAACAGAAACAATCCAGTTTGATACTGCTTTAACTGCCCTGGCTCAGTGCTATGGAATCCTGGGAACTGTAGTTTGTTGTGGCACCAGAGCTCTCTGACAGAGAAGGCTTAATGTCTCACAAAATTAGTTCCCAGAATCCCCTAGCATTGAGCCAGGGCAGTTAACACAATCTCAAACTGGGTTATTTCTGTAGTGTGTTTTGGACCCAAGACTTATATTTAAGCCCATCTACCAAGATTGACAACTGTGCAATAACCAAAACAACTATGTATAGAGATCTTGTAGCACCTTTGAGACTAAGGGCGTGAACAGACAGGCCAAAATAATGCTGCTTCAGGTCACTTTGGAGATACGCTGTTTAAATGCTGCATGCGTCCTAAGAAGCCGGAAGCTGCGCCAAAGCCACACTCCGGTCCTAAGGACTGGAGCACAGCTTTGGTGCAGCTTCTGGCCTCTTAAGATGCATGTGTCATTTAAACAGCATACCTCCAAAGTGACCCAAAGCAGCTTTATTTTGGCCTGTTTATTTGGGCCCTAACTGAAAAAAGTTAGTAGCATGAGCTTTCATAGACCTCCGCCTACTTCCTCAGATGCTTTTAGAAAAAGACTTAAGTCTAGGAAAGCTCACACTGCCAACTTCTTTTCTTTCAGTTAGTCTGAAAGGTGATGCACGATCTCTTTACATACCGATTCTACAGACTAACACAGCTATACCTTTGAATTCTACCAGATGATAAATGGATAAACATATGTATGTGTAGTATGGACAATGTTCCACTGAAAATATATAACAAATGTTGTTGGTTTGTTGCAGCAAAAACAACAACAAACCCAAGAGCAATTAATTCTTGCATAAGATACATTCCTCAGAAAATTCTACCCAATGCACAATATTGAGAAAGTTATTATTTGGGGTAGAAGCTTAAAATATTCTAATAATTTGACCATGGGCATCAAATATACCACATCTGAGTACCAACCTCAATGGCAAAGAGCCTCCTTTTGTAAACACGACTGACCACTGCAACATATTTATTAAAGCAAACACTTGGGCACAGTCAAGTTGGTGCTACTGTCCTTTTGAACTTTGCTTCCAAAGGGCAGATACATTAGGAAGGCACAGAGGTCCCTTCAATGATTAACAGCCACCGGGCAGGAGATGGGCCTTTTCACTCAAAAACACTAATGTGCAACTTTCAAAAACTTTGCGTGGAGGTAGGGATACACAATGAACATTGTCCTGGTAGGGCGAAGCTATAGTGCATGGGAACTTGTGTTGCCATATTGTTGTATTGCCTCTGTGTGTGGTTCAGGTTGCCTGCTGACTTATGGCAACTCCATGAATTTCACAGGGATTTCTTAGCAAGGAGTTCTCAAAGGTGATTTGGCCAGTTCCCTCCTCTGAAATAGAGCCTACAGCACTCAACCGTGGGAGCCCACTGGCTGACCTTGGGTGAGTCACAAAGATTCTCAGCCTCGGAGGATGGCTAATCCCCTCTGAAGAAACTTGCCAAGAAAAGCCCATGAAAGGAGTTAGGGCCTTAGGGCCAACATAAGAGATGGCTTCAAGGAACAACACAACACACCTGGTATGCACCTGGTGCTGACCCTGCTTAGCTTCCAAGACCAGATCTGGTTGTTTCGTATTAACTAAACCTAGTTACTGAAATGTATTTGGAGAAAGCAGCCTATTTTTCATCATCAGTTTTTAACATGAAAAGCAGCCTATTTTTCAACATCAATTTTTCACATGAGGACATTTAAGGTTTTAAAGGCATACATATACCAAGAGTTCAGAAACAACAAGGCCAGGGTAACCAGACATCCTCCTTTTCCTGGACATGTCTTCCATGTCAACCTTCTTCCAGGAGGAATTGCAAAATTTCCTCCGTCCTAAGAAGCACGAACGTACATTTCTATGAGAGTGTTCAGCTTTTGTTTGGGAAAGTCCTCCATTTTGTGGCGCCTTGTCCTCCCTTGCAGTTTAGACATCTGGTCACCCTAAACAAGCCATGCCTGCAACACACAAGGGATTTCAAACTAGGAAAGGGAGGAAAGTAGGCTTGTAATCCTGAAGGGACCACAGGGAAACACGTGTTGTGTGGAGCGGCGTCTTTTGAATCGGAGCAGAGGAGTGTTTTTTCTTCCTCCTCCTTGGCTTCTCACTGGCTGATGTCGGGGGGACGAGATGGCCCGTTTTCTCCGCAAGCCAATAGGCAAGGAGCGCATGGCAGGCAGGCCAAACCCACAGGCCAGGCCAGAGCATTGGTTGGCTGGATTCAGCGCCGCCAGAGAAAAACGGTGCCACCTTCCAGCCCAACTACCTTCAACCTGCCACCACCCTGCTCCAGGGACCCCACCCAACCTGTGCATACATTCCCTGCCCCATTGTTTCCCTTTCCCCCCACAACTGAGTTGCTCTCACATGCTAAGCCACAAAATCACATTGCACACTCTTGCTAGACACTCATCCCTTAAAAGAAAAGCCATGGTGGTGGTCGTTCTTCCAATGCCACCCAACCTTTGCATTCACTGCCTACCCACCCACTTTTCTTTCCCCCTACAACTGAGTCGCTGCCACACGCTAAGCAACAAAACCACACCCCACACTCTTGGTATACTTGCCACGAATGTATGTTCATTCTTCCCTTAAAAGCAAAGTCATGGTAGTGGTCATTCTTGCAATGCCACCCAACCTGTGCATTCACTCACTGCCCATCCTCTTCTTTCTCCCACAACTGAGTTGATGCCACACACTAGGCAACAAAACCACACACACACACACACCACTCTTGGTAGACTTTCGCCCCTTAAAAGCAAAACCATGGTGGTGGTCATTCTTGCTGCCCCTATTCACCTGCCTGGCCTGGGCTACACATACAGTGTTGCTGTTGTTATTGTTGTGTGCCTTCATGCCCTTTCTGACTTACCATGGAGTTTCCTTGGTCAGGTTTGTTCAGAGAGGGGCTGCCACTGCCTTCCTCTGAGGCTGAGAGAGGTCACCCTGTGGGTTTACATGGCCAAGCCAGGATTCAAACCCTGGTCTCAGGAGCCACAGTCCAACACTTTGATCACGACACCAACACTGGCTCATGCTCTTATTCACTCACCTTTGGCCACCGCCACCACTACAGAAGGGTGACAACCCTAAGGAGACTCTATCACAAGGCTTCCATGGCAAGTTTCTTCCAAGGGGGGTTTGCCATGGCCTTCCTGTGAGGCTGAGAGAGTGTGACTTGCCCAAAGAACACTCAGTGGGTTTCCACGGCCGAGCAGGGATTCAGACCCTGGTCTCCCGAGTCATAGTCCACCCATGAGTTCAGACCCCAAGGCTTCTGGAAGCTCTAGTCCTCCTCTAGTCTTGTCAGGTTCAGTCAAATTCCCCAGAGAGTTTGAAGGAATTCCACCTGCATCTCCAACTCTGGATACTTTTTCATTTAAACTTCTCTTCTTCCACAGCCCCACACCTTCGTCTTCCTTTCCAAGGCCTGGGACACTCCCGCCTTCCCCCTCCGTTCTCATTATTCCAGTGCATAGAGTCACACTCTCTCAGCCTCAAAGGGAAGCAAAAGGCAAACCTCGTCTGAACCAATCTTGCCGAGAAAACCCCAGGATAAGTTGGAAACCATTTGAAGGACCACAACAACAAACAAAAAAAGAATCCGGAGGAACTCCCTGCTGCCCTTCCACTTTCAACTCAAGGCATTTAGACTTTCCCTCCTTTTCTCTGGGCCATGATGAATGAAGCCAGGAGGGCAGACTGGGGTGTGTTGGATGTGCCAGGTGATTTGGATGGCAGTTCTCAGAAGTCTCAGGCTAGTGGTCAGGACTTTGGGGGCTGAAGTCCAAAAGATCTGGAAGACCACCAAATTTGGGAACCACTGCCAGGAAGGAAGGAAGGAGAGGGTGCCAACTGGGAGCCTTCTCCTCACCCCAAAGTGCCCACCTGGGAGCAGTCCTCTGCCACCACCCCAGGAGACTGGGTGGCCCTCCTGAGAGCTGGAGAGGGCTCCTGTCCCTTCCATGGGGCAGAAGAGACTTCCTAGGTGGAGAGACCTTGTAGCACCTTTGAGACTAAAGCTCAATGCTGCCAACTCCTTTCTTTCTTTCTTTCTTTCATTCATTCTTCCAATGCATCTTCCTTTCATCCTTTCAACGCATCTGAGGAAGCAGACTGAAGTCTCAGAAAAGCTCTTGCTGCCAACTTCTTCCTTTCAGTGAGTCTCAGAGGTGCTTCAAGATCTTTCTACATATTGATTCTAGAGTAACAGGGCTATAGCTTTGAAGTAGTAGTAGTAGTAGTAGTAGTAGTAATACATGCATCTGAGGAAGTAGACTGAAGTGTAGGGAAGCTCCTGCTGCCAACTTCTTCCTTTCAGTGGCTATGGCTTGGAGTCCCACCACTCAAAGAGTGGCCAAGTTAAGCAGCAGAACCCATAGAAACCCCTTCTCTGGGCAACCTTGCCCCCCACACACAAACACACACCCCCTGCATCCCTTACCTGCTCCAGCCTTGGGTCCCAGGAGAAGGAGGAGGGGGAAGAGGAGCCCCACCACCAGGGCGAGGCTGGGTGCTGCTGGCAGTCCCCTTGGGCTCATCATGGTGCTCTTCTTGATGCCCTGCTGCAAGGCCAGCCTTTGCCTCGGGCCTCTTGGAGGAGGGTCCAGGTGTCCAGGTGAGCAGGGCTAGGGCTGCAATTAGGGATGCTTGCTCTCTGGCTTTTGCTGCTGAGCTGAGTGCTGCTGATTACTGTGCCTAGCTGTGCTGCTGCTGCTCCTCGTGGCCAAGCCCAGGGAGGGGCTTCCAGTGGGGTGATGTGCTTCCCTCCCTCCAGCCCAGGGCCCCAGGAGGAGGGGCTCTGAACGCACCATCTGACGTGTGAGAGGGGAGAGGCTGCTGGGCTCAGCCCTCCCAGACCCAGACACACCCCACCACCACCACCACCTTGGCTTTTTTTTTCTTTCTTGCTTGCATTGAGAGGGTGGGAAGGAAGAGCTGCCACTGAGGCAAGCAGCAGCAGCTAATTACAGAGACAGAGTGAGAGAGAACCTTCCCTGAAGAAGAGGGAAACACTGGGGGGTTTAGCAAAGGAGTGCAAAGAAGAAGCTAATCAATTGAGTAGAAGCCTCCAGGTGGAGGAAGGGGTCCCCCCAAGAGGTCATCCAATCCAACCCCCTTCTGCCATGCAGGAACTCTCCATCCAAGCACAGCAGATAGTCTCTATTTAAAGAAGCATAGAATCACAGAGTTGAAGAGACCACACAAGGGCCATCCAGTCCAACCCCCCCTGCCATGCAGGAACTCTCCATCAAAGCATCCCCATTGACAGATGGCCATCCAGCCTCTCTGCTTAAAGACCTCCAAGGAAGGAGACTCCACTACACTCCGAGGGAATGTGTTCCACTGTCAAACAGCTCTTACTGTCAGGAAGTTCCTCCTAATGTTGAGGTGGAATCTCTTTTCCTGGAGCTTGCATCCATTGTTCTGGGTCCTGTTCTCTGGAGCAGCAGAAAACAAGCTTGCTTCCTCCTCAATATGGCATCCCTTCAACTATTTAAACAGGGCTATCATATCACCTCTCAACCTTCTCTTCCCCAGGCTAACAATCCCCAGCTCCCTAAGAAGACTCCCCCATCCTCCAAAGGAGCAATGTATCCCACTATTGAACAGTTCTTGCTGTCAGGAAGTTCTTTCTCATGTTTACAATCCTAGAGCTGGAAGGGACCCCAAGGGCCATCCAGTCCAACCCCCTTCCGCCATGCAGGAACTCACAATCAAAGCATCCTTGACAGATAGCCCACCCAGCCTCTATTTAAAGGAGACTCCACCGCCCTCCAGAGGAGTGTCTTCCATTATCAAACAGCTTTTACTGTCTGGAAGCTTTGTCTAATGTTAGGAATCATAATGTTGGAAGAGACCCCAAGAGGCAATCTAGTCCAATCCCCTGCCATGCAGGAAGACACAATCCAAGCACCCCCGGGACAGATGCCTATCCAACCTCTAGGAATAGCAATGGCAAGTACATTTCTATACCGCTTACTGATGTAAGGGGTGGGAGGTTGGGCTTGGGTTATTGAAACTGTTTTACCTTGTGCTTTTTTAATTGTTGCAACCTGCTCTGATTGGTCTGACACGAGGAGCGGGCTATAAATAAAATTTTATTATATTATTATTATGTACTAAGCCATTTATGTGTAAGCGAATTGCCCCCAACAAGCTGGGTACTCATTTTAGTGACCTAAGAAGGATGCCAGGCTGAGTCGACTCTGAGCCTCTGGCTGGGATTGAACTGAGTGACTGTGGTACAGGCATTTAACCACAGTATCATCCAGCCTCTGTTGAAAATCCTCCACAGAAGGAAACTCCACCACTCTCCAAGGGAATGGGTTTCCACGGTCAAACAGCTTACTATCGGGAGGTTCTTCCCAGTGTTTTGAGGACTCTGTTTTGCTGTACTTTGACTCCATTACTCCATGTCCTATTCCCTGGAGCTACAGAAAATAAGCTTGCTCCAGCCGCAACATGACGTCCCTTCAAATATTTAAACAGGGTTATCATGTCATCACACGTTGTCATCATAGAATCATAGAGTTGGAAAGGACCCCAAGAGTCCATCCAAGAGTTTCATCCAATGAAACCTGCTTCAAACATGCAGGAGCTCTCAATCAAAGTATTCCCCGTGACAGATGGCCATCCAGCCTCTGTTTAAAGACCCCCAAAGAAGGAGACTCCACAACTCTCCAAGGGAGCCTCTTCCACTGTCAAACAGCTCTTACTATCAGGAAGTTCCTACTCTTAATGCTGAAATATGCAACAAAACAATGTTATGGCTCAGCCATGAAACCTGCTGGGCTACCTTAGGCAAGTCACACACTCTCATCCTTGGGGAAACGCAGTGGCAAACCCCTCCTGAACAAAACTGGCCAAGAAAACAGGGAGTTTGCCATTACCATCCTCTGAGGCTGAGAGATTGTGACTTACCCAAACTTACCCACTGGGTCTTTATATGTATGTGTGTTGTGTGCTTTCAAGTCCTTTCTGACTTATGGTGACCCTAAGGCAAATCTATCGTGGGGTTTTCTTGGCAAGACTTGTTCAGAGGAGGTTTGCCATTGCCTTCCCCCAAGGCTGAGAGAGTGTGACTTGCCCAAGGTCACCCAGTGAGTTCTGTGGCTGAGCTGGGAATCGAACCCTGGTCTCCAGAGTCATAGTCCAACACTCAAACCACTATGCCACACTGCCGCATTGGCTGCATCCACACTGCAGAAAAACTGCCACGGGTCAATATTATGGGATTCTGGGATTTGTAGTTTGTTGTTTTCTCCAACAGAGAAGGTGAACTATCTCACAAAACTATAATTCCCATAATTCCAAAGCATTGAGCCATGGCAGTTAAAGTGATGTCAAACTGGAGTATTTCTGTAGCGTGGGGGTAACCTTGGTTACTCTTTCAGAAACAACAAAGAAACCTTGCAATAATCTAAATTTCCTATTATATTACTGCCTAAAACTGGTTGATCTTAAAGGTGCTGAAAGATCTTCTTGCGTCATACTATCTGTTCTACTCTTTTACCCAGAAACTGTTACTTACCGGTAGTAATATTATGAAATAATTGTTTCCCACTTCCTTCCTTGTTTTTCTCTCTTCTACGTAGTATCTATTTGCAATCCTCTATGTGTCTACTCACAAGTAATCCCATCAGTGTAATGCAGCTTACTCCTAGGATGGTATGTATAGGTTTAAAAAGCATAAGCCCTTTATATGCTATATCATCTTCAGTGTATTTTCAGAAAGGAAGTAAATATAACTCATAAACAGTTAAATAACCACTATGTACTACTGAGTGTACTAAATGTACTAAACAGAGCCAGGGTGGTGTAGTAGTTTGGATTAGGACTCTGGAGACCAGGGTTCGAATCCCGTTTGGCCATGAAGCCCACTGGTGATCTTGGGCAAGTCACATGCTCTCAGGCTCAGGGGAAGGCAATGGCAAACCTCCAGTGAACAAATATAGCTAACAAAACCTCATGAAAGCTTCACCTTAAGGTCAATGGAAACTGGAAACAGATGAAGGCACACAACACACGCACACTACTGTGTTTTGTGTCCCTAGCATGCTTTGGAGAAAAAAAAAAAAACAACTTGGTGAGATGGTGGGTTGGGGATGATTTTGAACCACATTTATATTGAGAAAACAGTCAGCCCTCCACATTTGTGGCTTTGACTTTTGATTATTTGTTCTCTCTAGGATTCTCTAGGTCCTCCAGCGCAGCTCTGCTGGACGTTGATCACAGAGTTGCTCTGGAGGACTTGGAGATTACTAGAGAAAACTAGAAAAAAACACTTCTCTAGCCATTTGTAGGTCCTCCAGCATGACTTTATGGCAAAGTTCTGGCAAATCTAACTGTAAAGTTGTGCTGGAGGACCTAGAGATTTCTAGAGAGGTGTACTCCCAGGTTAAAAAAATAGTTTTTTTTAATTTGCAGTTTTTCCACTTCCATAGGGGTCCTGCCTAACCCCAGCGAACGTGGAGGGTGCACTGTATATCACAGGAGGAGAGGAATTTCCTGTTGCTCAAGTGCAAACCTTCCTTTTCTTGCTGCAAGGGCTGGTGATGAACAAGCACAATGTGACTTCATTTGCCCTCAAAATGATCTCACAGAATCAAGACCTGAGTGGTTTCACATGCCATGAATCACTACTTTCACAACCATTGATTCACTGCAATTGTGTCGTATGGGGATGGGCAAAGTGTGTTCCCCTGGCACCAGATCTTTGATTTGCAGCCCATCATGTGTGTAGTGAGAAGGTGGGCAAGCCTGCCCATGGAGTGCTGCTGCTTCTTGTTGTTGTTGCGTGCCTTCAAGTCATTTCCAACTTCTGGTGATCCTAAAGCAACTCTATCATGGGTTTTTCTTGGCAAGTTTCTTCAGAGCGGGTTTGTCATCGCTATCCTCTAAGGCTGAGAGAGCGTGACTTGTCCAAGGCCATCCAGTGGATTTACATAGCCCAGCCAGGATTCAAACCCTGGTCTCTCAGGAGTTTATCACATGGGAGGAATTTCTCCCAATTTCGAATGGAGCCAATTCGAATTCACGTAAATTTGCTAGTTTAGCGAATTTACGTGACATCTAATTGAGTTCGGAATGTGTTCAGAATGAGTTCCCATTGCCTGAAAATGACCCCCCCCCCATTGCCCGAAATTGCATGAGATACTTTAATATGCAATAACGTGAAACCCCATGATTGCCTTCGGAATGACTTCCCATTGCCCGAAATTGCGTGAGATACACTCATAGGCAATAATGAGCAACCTCATGATTGGGTTTGGATTGCCATTGCATTATACCTCCAAATTCTGTCGTGGGATAAACTCCCCAGTGTCCTAGCCCAACGCTCAAACCACTATGCCATGCTGTCTCTCCCATGGAGTGCTATGGGATAATATAAAAACAGAGGCTTATCTATTAAACTATTAAATAGGGCTAGTTAGAAATAACAGCAACAACGACATTTATTTCTTACCTGCCACTTCCCATGAATCGAGGTGGGAGACAACAATTAAGAAACAACATAATTTAAAACACATCAGTTTAAAACACACATCAGTTTTAAAAAATAAAAAAGGCATGGGTCTAAAACACAGTGCAGAAATAATCCAGTTTAAGATTGCTTTAACTGCCCTGGCTCAGTGCTAAGGAATCCTGGGAATTGTAGTTTTGTGAGACATTTAGTGTTCTCTTTTCTAGAGCTCTGGTGCCACAATAAGCTACAGTTCCCAGGATTCCCTAGCACTGAGCCAGGGCAGTTAAAGCAGTCTCAAACTGGATTATTTCTGTAGTGTGTTTTGGACCACAGTTTACTGAGGAAATTCCTGAAATCCAGTGGCAGATCACTAAATACAATATAATTGGTGGTAAAAGGGACTTAATGGATGATGGTCAGAGGGACAGTTAATAACATAACTGATTTCTTTTTATTTCATTGTCAGTAGCTGACATCATGTTATGTTTAAGTCAATTTAATGATTTATATAAAGTATGGAGTTTATTACGCAGGAGGGAAGCACCCAAATTCCACCAATAAGTGGGGTTTAAATCTGTGAATATCCCACAAGAGTGGGATTGTTTTCAGATGACATTGCATGAATTTGGCATTAACGCAACATTAACCTGTGCAAAAAGTGGCAAAATTGCACCACTTTTTAACATCAGGAAAATCCCGAAGTTAAAAAGTGGCACGATTCTGCCACTTTTTGCACGAGTTAATGTTGGGTTAATGGCAAAGTGCTCCAACATGTCTGAAAACAGAAACTGGAGCATGTCCATAGGAGGGCAACTAAGATGGTGAAGGGTCTGGAAACCATGCCCTATGAGGACCACCTTAGGAAACTGGGGATGTTTAGCCTGGAGAAGAGAAGGTTAAGAGGTGGTATGATAGCCCTGTTTAAATATTTAAAGGGCTGTCATATTGAGGAGGGAGCAAGCTTGTTTTCTGCTGCTCCAGAGACTGGGACGCGGAGCAATGGATGTAAATTGCAGGGGAAAAGATTCCACCTCAACATTAGGAGGAACTTCCTGACAATAAGGGCTGTTCGACAGTGGAACACGCTCCCTTGGAAAGTGGTAGAGTCTCCTTCCTTAGAGGTCTTTAAGCAGAGGCTGGATGGCCATCTGTCAAGGATGCTTTGATTGGGAGTTCCTGCATGGCAGGGGGTTGGACTGGATGGCCCTTGTGGTCTCTTCCAACTCTATGATTCTAGGATATTCACGGGATTTAAACCCTATTTATCCACAGGATTTGGGCACTTTGCCTCCCATGTGATAAACTCCTATGATTAATTTGTTGCTGTTGTATGCCTTCAAGTCATTTCTGACTTATGGCAACTGTAACAGGACATGGGGTTTTTATGGCAAAATTTATTGTTAGCCTTTGCCTTCCCTTGAGGCTGATAGAGTGTGACTTGCCCAAGGTCACCCAGTGGGTTTGTCATGGCTAAGCTTGGATTCAAACCCTCCTCTCCAGAATCATAGTCCAATGCTGAAACCACTAAACCATACTGGCTCCGATGACTAGATATGAGGGGGTGTCCTAAAGTTTTAATTATCACCTTAAAAAAATTTGACGGAAAGTTTGTCTTGATTTGCAGTTGTTAATTTATCTCTACATGATCACCGTTATTGTAGAAGTCTGCAGATTGCGCTTTACAAGGATTTTACGCTTTAGTCACTTCTGGCACAGCCTGTCACAAAAATAAAGGATGCAATGAGCTGATTTTCTCAATATCATGCACTTAGGGACCAATTGTGACACTGACAAAATTTCATCAATATACCATAATAACTTCCGGGTGATAATTATTACTTTATGATACTCCCTCATCATAAGGCACAATCTGCAAACTTCTACAATAGAAGGTATCTGGAGGGTCAAGAAACACTGGGAAAAATGTGCAAATCTGGATGCAGATTAACAACTACAAATCAAAACAAATTTTCTAGGTGATAATTAAAACTTTAGGATATCACCTCATAGAGGTTTGCTGTTAATGAATGGAGATAGTTAATGATTTTAAGATCACTGAAGACTTTTAATTAATTTCAGCTAATTTGACCAATTTGGCTAATTTTATATGTTTTTTATTTTTAAAATCAAACACTAGACTTTTGCTCAAAACTTTTTGTGAGTGAAAAGCAGACTTCCAGCACACCATTTGATGTTCCATGACAGGATGCTTTTATTCATTCCTAGTTTGCACCTCAATTTGCTGCTGCTTTGGTAGGACTTCCCATCCTGATATTTTTCTGCCTCAAGAAGTCTCTTTTGGTCAATTATGACCAAGGGTGGGATGCTACTGCCAAGGGACTTTTCAGTTTGGGCAAGTGGTCATGGAGAGTACTTTTAAATATGTTTTTCATTTTTAAACATTAGGATTACAGCCTATGCCTGTGGCAAGCAGGTGCCTGGAGGAAATACCACTGAAAGTCTTTCAGCAACTGTGCTGGGACACCACACAACTCAATGTTAGAAGGAAAGGAGGCAGTTTTCAGTATGACAGGTGAGATGGCAGGAGAATTCCCTGGGACACTTTTTCCTCACATAGCATGGAGGCAATGGGTTGAGCCTTTTTTTTCTGTGGACAGACTGGAGCGAACAGAAATTCCAGTTGCTACTTGCTGTGACTTAACACCATACTCCGGGTCAGAGCATGGCCAGGTAGTGTGTGTGTTGGTATGCTTTCAAGTCATTTCAGACTTATGGCGGCCATAAAGCAAACCTATCATGAAGTTTTCTTGGCAAGATTTATTTAGAGGAGGCTTCCCATTGTCCTCCTCTGAGGCTGAGAGCATGTGACTTGCCCAAGAACATCCGGTGGGTTTCATGGCTGAGTGGGAATCGAGCTCTTGTCTCGAGAGCCATGATTCAATGCTCAAACTGCTACACTATGCTGGCTCTCACACAGATGAGCAAATGTTCACTGATTTACCTCTGTAGTGGAGACATGGCCTCAGATTTTTAGTACAGAGAGGATTCGGGTTTCCACAACAAAACATGTAGAAAGAACATGGTGGGAGGGAGTGGGCTGCTACGGTGAAATGTCAGCTGGTGCCACTCGTATAACCACTACACCCAGTGGCCACACATTCTACTCTCTGCAGGTGAAGTATGGCAATCGTGTAGGCTTATGTATGTGTAGATCTCTTTGACAAAAGGAAGGGGACCAGATTGAGCCAGCATCCCCTTTCACAAAAAGGGGATTTATGAGCAGACTCATGCGGGGGAACACAGCCCATCTACATGCCATAGAATCCTGGAGTTGTAAGAGACCACAAGGCCATTGTCCAATCCCCTGCTATGCAGGAACTCTCAGTCAAAGCATCCCCGACACAGGACCATCCAGCCTCTTCTTAAAGACCTCCAAAGAAAGGGACTCCACCACACTCTGAGGGAGCATCTTCCACTGTCAAACAGCTCTTGCTGTCAAGAAGTTCCTCCTAATGTCAAGGTGGAATCTCTTTTTCTGTAGCTTGAATCCATTGTTCTGTCTCTGAAGCAGCAGAAAACAAGCTTGCTCCATCCTCAATGTGACACCCCTTCAAATACTGCAATGGTTTTGTTTTTTAAATAGTGTATCAGAGCTCTTTGCTGTTGTTGTTAACTGCCCTCAAGTCGATTCTGACTCATGGCAACTCTGTGGGCGAAACATTTCCATGATCTCCTATCTTCCATTTCTCTGATTAGTTCCTGCAATTTCATGCCCATGACCTCCCTAATTCAGTCCATCTATCTGGCATGTGGTCTTCCTCTCCTACTACTACCTTCTACTTTGCCTAGCATTATTGTCTTTCTAACTCATCTGTGTCTTTTCATGATGTGCCCAAACTATGACAGCCTCAGCGTTATCATCTCTTCCAAGGTGATTTCAGGCTTGATCTTTTCAAGCACCCATTGTGTTTGCCTTTTTGGCCATACATGGAATCCTAAGCACTCTTCTCCAGCACCACATCTCAAATGAATTAATTTTCTTTCTGTCTTCCATTATTTACTGTCCAGCCCTCCAATCTTATCTGTACAGGGCGATGGAGAATGCAATGGCTTGGATGATTTTAACTTTGGTGCTCAGTTATATATCTTTACTCTTTAGGATCTTGTCTAGGTTTTTCATAGCTGCCCTATCCATTCTTCATCTTTTTTTTGACTTGATCTCCTGATTTCAGAATCACCATTCTGATCCATGTTGGATCCAAGGTATGGGAACTCCTCTTCCCTATTTCGAGTCCCTCATTATCTAGGTTAATTTTATGTATTTCTTCTGCTGTCATTATTTTTTATTTCTTTATGTTCAACATTAAGCCTGCTTTGTGCCTTGACTTTCCTTAGTAATTGTTCCAAGTCTGTGATGTTTTCCTCTAGTAGCATGGTGTCATATATGTATTGTTGATGTTCCTTCCTCTGGTCTTCAGTCATCCTTCTTCTGAGTCAGGGCTCATGCTGTTGTTCAGATTCAGAGTCTGGAGAGTGTTATCTTGGAACAAGCAATATCTCTCTCAAAAAGGACTTCCGTGGTAAGCCACAGAAGTTATTAATCTTTTGCAGGTCTCATCTTGGACCTGATCTGACCTGACGTCAGTAAGCATTCCTACTCAACTGATTTCCCCCAACCTTTCAGCTGTTCCACTTTGCTTTTTTTCCTAGGATATAGTAGGGTGTGTTTATATTGGGAGAGAGGGAGGGGAAGATAAGAGATTCCACCTCAGCATTAGGTAGACCTTCCTGATGGTAAGAGCTGTTTGACAGTGGAAGACGCTCCCACAGAGAGAGGTAGAGTCTCCTTTGGAGGTTTTTAAGCAGAGGCTGGATGGCCATCTGTCAGGGGTGGTTTGATTCTGTGTTTCTGCATGGCAGAATGGGGTTGGAGTGGATGGCCCTAGGCCTTGTGGTCTCTTCCAACTCTATGATTCTGTGATTCTATAACAGACGGAACTTGAGACAGCAGCCACGTTTGCTGGCATCAGTGCTCAGGAAAGCTGCCTTTTAAAAAGACTGTATTTACCATGCCATGCTAGATAAAAAAGTCCAGATGCTCTAGTTTAATTTTAAAAAAAGTTTTCCAAGCTAGAAATGTCATAGGTGCCTCCCAGCTCCAGCTCCTTCATATGTACTATTGCACATAGCTGAAGGCTTTCTCAGGCTCCTTTACATAGAATGAATGTGCTCTGAAACAAAGCCTGTTCCAGGACAAAGGCTAATGAATCTCTTAAGCAACGGTCTTGTGCTGTCATCCTCCCAGATAAACAGCACTGGAAATGGTGGCGTAATGGAATCAGGGCTTACCAGAACAACAGGGATAATGGCAGAAGGGAAAGCTAGATTTGCCAGCCACTTAAACTATGCAGTGGTTTGAGTGTTGGACTACAACTCTGGAGATTAGGGAAGGAATCCCTGCTGGGCCATGGGAACCCACTTGGTGACGTTGGGCAAGACACATTCTCTCAGGAGTTTATCATACAACTGAATTTAGGGGTATAATGCAATGGCAATCCGAACGCAATCATGGGGTTTCACGTTTTTGCGAATGAGTGTATCTCACACAATTTCGGACAATGATAAGTCATTCCGAACGCAATCATGAGGTTTCACGTAATTGTATATTAGAGTATCTCACGCAATTTTGGGCAATGGGGGGTCATTTTTGGGAAATTGGAAGTCATTCTGAATGCATTCCGAATGCAATCTGATTTCACGTAAATTCGCTAAACTAGCAAATTCACGTAATTGCAAATTGGCTTCATTCGCAATTGAGAGAAATTCCTCCCATGTGATAAACTCCTCAGCCTCAGTGGATGGCAATGGCAGTGGCAACTCCCCTGCAGAACAAGCTAAGAAAGCCTGTAATAGATTGCTGTTGTTTGCCCTTCAAGTTGTGTCTAACTTACGGAGACTCTAAGGCAACCCTATCCTCAGCTTTTCTGGGTGAGAGTTGTTCAGAAGAGGTTTGCCATTTCTTTCCCCTGAAGATGAGATAGTGTGACTTGCCCGAGTTCACCCAGTGGGTTTCCATGTCTGAACAGGGAATCAAACCCTGGTCTCCAGAGTTGTAGTCCCAACACTGAAACCACTGTGACTTTGGCTTTCAAGTGCACCTTAGCGTCACCATAGGTTGACTTGGAAATGACTTGAAGGCACAGAACAAAACAAAGAATCCTGTTCCACTGTGTCAACATAACGCTCTGTCACACTGGTGTAGTGCACGTTTTCCTTGGAGCTGAAGTAAAGAAAGTCTTCTTCCTCCCTGTCCACTACAGACAGGTTTCCAATGCAGCCTCCCCAGAACACCTTTAACATTGAGGAGCCTATTTGCAAATGTGGGCAATAATAACACAGGCTGATCAAGAGCCTTCTTGATCTTCCTCTTTGGATGGCAGGAAAGAAGGCTTTGTCCTGCACCTTTTGTACTTTGGATGCTCTTTCACTTTACTGCTACTCCTTATGCCAGCAGTGTTATGCCAGCCAAGAGGATTTTGGCCTAAAATTTGAGTCACTAGACCTCCCTGGCCTTCTAAGGCTGCATCCACACTGCAGAAATAATTCAGGTTGACACTGCCTTACCTGCCATGGCTCAGTCCTATGGAATTCTGGGAACTGTAATTAGTTGTGGCATCAGAACTGTCTGACAAGGCTAAATGTGACACAAAACTACAGATGCCAGAACTCCATATCATTGAGCCAGAGGAGTTAAAGCAGTGTGAAACTGGATTATTTCTGCAGTGCAGCTGGAGCTTTAGTTTAGCTGGAAGCCTGACAGTAGCTGGTGATAAAGTGAGCTTTCCTGGAAACTATATATTGTTATGGGTTATCCCTGTTGTAATGCTGAATATTTTGAGATGGCTTGGTCTTGAATGGAGAATTAAACCCTACTAGAGGTTATTCACACTGTGAAAATAGTCCAGGATGAATCCAGGTTAGATGAATCCTGAATCCTCATTAAGTTTGGGAGTATGTGCCAAAAAACCCCAGGAAAATCGATATCAGGTTTCTCGCCAAATTTAAAAAAAAGATCTGCATCATCGGTAGTGTGAATAATCAATGTGAATAGACCTGAGATAAAACTCTGCATGTCTTGAACATGTTCCAAATATATTCGCATCGTCGACTCTATGCTTGCATGTGTAAGCAACCAAACTTGCAGAGATACGCATGAATGCAGTTCTGTACTGTGTGATCTTACGGTATGTGCATCATTGTGCTAAAAAAAAGAAAGAAAGACATTTGAATGACACCAAAGTGAGCTTTCCTGGAGAATATATATTGTTATGAACCATCCCTGTTGTAATGAGCATGTATTGTGAGATGGCTTGGTCTTGGATGGAGAATTAATACATATATTTTAAAATATTTTTATTACTTTTATAAAGAGAATTCAAACCTGTTAGGGATATTCATACTGTGAAAATAAATCAGGATGAATCTAGGTTGAATCTCCATTGTTCACATGCATCCCAAATGCACCTGATTAGGGTTTTTTGGGGGGGGGGGGGCTGCGAAAAACCCACTTAATGTGGAATAATCAATATCGGGCTTTTATCTGAGTTTTTAAAAAAGATCCGTATCATTGGTAGGGTGACTAACCAATGCAAATAGACCCGAATAGATCCAAGATAAAACCCTGGATGCCTTGAACATGTTCCAAATGCATTCACCTTATTGACTCTGTCTTTATTCAGATGCCTGCACATGTGAGAACCGAACACACAGAGATCCAGAGAGATGTGGTTCCATAGTGTGAATAACTGATTTGCATTGTCACGCTAAAAAAAAGATGTCTGAATGATCCCAAAGAGAGGTTTCCTGTAAACTATATATTGTTACTAACCATCCCTGTTGGAATGCACAGTATTTTGAGATGGCTTGTTCTTGGATGGAAAATTAAAACCTTTTAGTTTTAGGAAAGCCCTGATTTTGGTCTGGATGAACATGCTAGGACAGGTTTGTGGCTATGAATCAACACAGCATGAATTTCTGGACTCGCGTGGAGGGTGTGGTAATGGGGACTGTCATGATGAGTGTCTACAGTTCAAGAATTTCCATGACACCATCACCAAGGGTGCGACAGTAGTGCCATGCTGCCAACAGAGAATGTGGCAAGGCTATTAGATTGAGATGCATTCCAGCAGAACTCCCCCAGACAACAGCAGAGGACTGTGCTGGCACTTTGCCACTTTATTGGCAAAGAGGTACAAGGTGGAGCAGGCAAACATGAGACATGACATCTGTGGAACAGGAGCATATCATTGCTACACCACATCATTGCTACATTATTATTATTATTATTATTATTATTATTACATTGAAATCAAAACCATACAAAATTCAAACAAATGCCATATGACATAACATTACAGCTGATCCTCCATATTTGCGGCTTTGATTTTTGCGACTTTGATTATTTGAGGTTTTAATATATTCTCTCTCTATGTCCTCTAGCAGAACTCTGCCAGAAGTTGACCATAGCATCATGCTGGAGAACATAGAGAAAACACTTCTTTATGCATTTGTAGGTTCTCCAGAATAAGTCTGTGATCAACGTCTGGCAGATATTGACCATACAGTTGCACTGGTGGAGGACCTGGAGATTCTCAGAGAGGTGTTTCCTTAGATAAAAAGAATATTGGTTTTTTATTTACAGTTTTTCCACATTTGCAGGGGTCCTTCACCCCTAACCCTGGTGAGTGTGGAGGTACCACTGTACATAACACACCACATATAACTCTATCTCAACTAATTTTTGTTTGTTAGTTTGTTGTGTGCCTTCAAGTCGTTTTTGACTTCAGCACCAGGTGATTACCAAGTGTGTTGTGTTGTTGTGCCTTTGTCACCTCCGCAAACCCTAAAGTGAACCTATCATGGGATTTTCTTGGCAAGATTTGTTCAGAAGAGGTTTGCCATTGCCTTTGCCTGAGGCTGAGAGAGAGTGACTTGCACAAAGTCACGCAGTGGGTTCCTATTACTGAGCTGGGACTCAAAACCTGGTCTCCAGAGTCACAGTCCAACACTCAAAATACTACGCCACACTGGCGCAACTAATACAGATACTAAAAAATAAATAAAATAAAACAAACATTGACTTGCTGAATTCCTTCCTTGACTGATTTTTAGTAGCTTTTTGATTTTTTATTTCTCTCTGAAAGTCTATGATCAACTTCTGGCAGTGATAAAATCTTCACCCCACTTTATCTATAAATCACAATAATGTGTAATCCCAAAACAATGTTCTGGAACTGATGTTAACTAAATTCCCTCTGATTCAAATTAGTGAGAAGGGGAAATATACCACCTTCTACTCTTGAATGATAAAGCTCAGGATGTGGCATTTAGCATTTCTCCATCAGTATGCAAGCCCCAGAAAACCAGCGAGATAGTGGGAAATTTGGCAAATTCTCCTTGGACTTATGTTGCAGGTGCTTAGACCACATAAAAGATAAGTGTGACGTGGTGGTTTGAATGTTGGATTATGCCTCTGGAGATCAGAGTTCGATTCTCTGCTTGGCCATGAAATGCACTGGGTGACAGTGGGCAAGTCACACACTCTCAGCCTCAGGGGAAGGCAGTGGCAAACCTCCTCTGAACAAGTCTTGCCAAGAAAACCTCATGATACCTTAGAGTCATCGGAGGCAACAAAGGCACAAAAACACAACACACCTGGGGTATTCACCTGGTGCTGACCCTGCTTGGCTTCCAAGATCAGACAGGATCTGGTTGCTGTCATATTAACTAATGTAATTGGGGAAAGCAGCCTATTTTTCATCTTCAGTTTTTAACATGAAAACATTTAAGATTTTAAAGAGTTCAGAAACCGCAAGTCCAGGGTGACCAAACATCCTCCTTTTCCATGGCAGGGTTGCCATATGTCGGAAACAAGCTGAAGGCACACAACAACAACAGCAACAATGATAGGATATCGAATAGAAAGAGAAATGCTGCCCTAAAAAGGGGAGGGGGGAATTTGAAAATATTTTTTAAAAAAGAAAAAACTCTAGGGAAGTCTGTATACAGTTTACTGCAGAAGTATATTTGGGAAATTGAGGATAATGCTATGGTTCCCTCCAATCTACTTGGCTTACTGGACACAAATTCACACTCTCAGTCCTAGGACCTTATCAGACGTTGGAAATTGGAAGTATAATCTAATGGCAATCCGAAAGCAATCATGCGAATTAAAGTATCTCACGCAATTTCGGGCAAAAGGGAAGTCATTCCGAATGTAATTATAGGTTTTACCTTATTGCGAATTAAAGCATCTCACACAATTTTGGGCAATGGGGGGTCATTTTCGGATAATAGGAAGTCATTCTGAACACAATAGGCATTCACATGAATTTGCTAAACTAGTGAATTCACGTGAATTCGAATTGGCTCCATTCGAAATAAAGAGAAATTCCTCCCGTCTGAATTGAGGATATTGCTATAGTTCTCCACTCCTGATATGCCAGAACAGAGATGCCACACAGGTAAATAGGAGGAGGTGAGGAAGAGGAAGAAACATGCTGTAATTACATCTATTGCAAATCTTTCCCTTAACACTTTCTCCTGCCCCACCTATATGGCGCATTCTCCCTCCTCCTTTTTCCATTTATCAATATTGCATCTTGTCTGAACTCAATTAACATTTTCCCCTCCTTCGGCAAAGGAGAGCAGTCTCCTATCCCAAGACAGCAGAGAGAACATTTGGGAGTCCCTGCATCTGTTTAATGAAGGAACGAGTAGTTCAAACAGGAGGAGAGCAAGGCTTTTAAGTTCTTCATTAATTTTATGGGCTAGTACAGTGTTTGGAAGAAGTTGCTCTCCTAATAAATATTTATTTATAAATACATACTTTGGAGTTTATCATACGACGGAATTTGGGGGTATAATGCAATGGCAATCCGAACGCAATCATGCGGTTTCACGTAATTGTGTATTAGAGTATCTCGCGCAATTTCGGGCAAAAGAAGTCATTCTGAATGCAATCATGGGGTTTCACGTAATTGTGTATTAGAGTATCTCGCGCAATTTCAGGCAATGGGGGGTCATTTTCGGGAAAAGGAAAGTCATTCTGAATGCATTCCAAATGCAATCAGATTTCACGTAAATTCGCTAAACTAGCGAATTCACGTAATTGCGAATTGGCTCCATTCACACCTGAGAGAAATTCCTCTCATGTGATAAACTCCTTTGATGTGTGATAAGATTATAATTCTCATTTAAAGAATAGAATATTACTTTTACAACTTTCTTTTATCGGTTTAATGTGGCAGCTGGTGTCTGTGCAGAACTAATGATAGACCAAAACCCACCCACCTCATTTGCCCATCAGCTGTCCAATCTATGTTCGGTTGTTTTTCTCTGATTAATTTGAAAATTAATTAATTTTAATTTTCTTCTTAAATTTGGACTGAATTCGCATGTTTTACCTCTACATCACCAAATTGTTCCTGATGCAAAAACATGGAGACTTCTTGAGGAATCCATTGTTCTCTGCCTACAAAGAGACCTGTGACCTCCATCGCTCCCAGACTATGGAAAGGCCTGGCGGAGATCCGTCATATAACCACCTTAGAGAGCTTTTAAAAAGCTGTTAAGACAGATCTCTTACAGCAGGCCTTTCCTGAATAGATGCCCAGCCACCAAAGGAGAGAAAGAAATGAATTTGATCCTCTTTTGCGGTTTGCTTGTCCATGGTTGTTGCTGTTGTTTTATTGTTTTAATTATTTATTATTGTGTACATTTTTATTGATTGTTAACAGGTTTTAATTGGTAAATGTTTAATTCTGTTTTAAGGGACGAAGGGTTGGGGGTTATGTTATGTATAATTTTTAATGTTGTAAGCCGCCCCGATTACCTGAGGGCAGATGGGGTGGGATATTATTATTATTATTATTATTAAGGAATGGAGACATATTGGATTGCAAAATGGTCAGAAGGAGGAGAAGCCTGCCTGCAAAAGATATCCTCTCCATCATAATATCTTTCCTAAGAACTGAAACAACATGCAGGCAACTGACTAACCTCTCCAATTTTCTTCTTCTTCTTCTCCTGTTTATTTTGTAACCTCTTGCCGGATGAAGAAGCCCATGGAACTTCAAAAGCTTGCAACAAGTATATTGTGCATTTCGGTTGGCCAATAAAGGTATCACTGATGGATTTTTCTTTGTATTTGTTAAATGGCCAACACAACTACCCCTGAATGTTTTCTAATTTTTAAATTGTTTTTAGACACTAGATTTCTTATGGTTTGTGGTCACTGGAAGTATACAGTTAGCCCTCAGTATCCACAGATTCCTTGTCCATGGATTCAACCATCCACAGTTTGAAAATATTTAAGAATATATATACATTCTAAAAAACAATCCGTGATTTTACTGTTTTATATGAGGGACACCATTTTACTATGCCATTATACTTAATGGGATTTGAGCATCAATGGATTTTGGTATCCACGAGGGTCCTGGAACCAAGCCCCAGCAGATATCAATGGCCCACTGTAATAATAATAATAGTAAACAACAATGCCCCATTGTATATAATGGGACTTGAGCATCCACAGATTTTGGTATCCACAGGGGTCCTGGAACCAAACTCAATGCAGATAGTGTTAGTCTGCAATAAGCCAGATTGCTGATTCTGACATACCATATATATTCATGTATAAGTCAACCCCATGTATACGTCAAGTGCAGGTTTTGGGGGCAAAATCATGGATTTTGATATGATCCATGGATAAGTTTAGGGTCAAACTCAGAGGCATATAACAAAGGCATACAGTATAACAGAGGCATGTAACAAACTTCCAATTTCCCTCTCTTCTGCACAACTTTCCCCTAGGCTGATAGCTTGCAAAAAGGGGGACACAGACCTCCGATTTCTCTCCTCTCTCTCCTCCCACCCTTCCCAAAGCTCACAGAGAAGTATTACCATATTTACCAGTATTACCATGTTTACCACTCTGCCTATGATTTTGGAGTCCATGTCTGGACTTAATTTTTTCTGACTTATAGACGAGTATATACAGTATTTCAAAATGCTCAAAAGATGGCTGATAACCATTAATTAAAAAGTATTAATAATAATAATAATTTATTTATATTCTGCTTTTTTGCAAAGGAATCAAATTGGATTACAACAGTACAAAATAAGACAACATACACTTAAAATTACAATTAAATAATCTCAGAACCCAGCCCAGCCCCAATCATAAAAACGTAGATTAAAACATAGATATAAATCATAAAATGAGTTTAAACAACAAAAGATATAAAAACATGCCAAGGCAAACATAATAAAATAATAAAATTGTGGGTGGATTGTACAAAAACGTTATCCTATGCGGGTGGTGTTGGTATTAGTACTGTTAATACTTAGAGAATCCCACAGTCATTAATAAAACATCTTTTGAGGTTCCTGAGATTCATCTCCAGTTTCTTCTGTGGATTCCATTAGAAAGATGCTCCCCCGTTTATGCTTCTTTTGATTCTGACGTAGTTGGGATTCCCTATTTATTTATTCCTTATCCACAAAGACTCTATGCATAAGTCATCCTTCCGCAGGAAGATTCCAGAGGAGAATCAGAGGACAGTCTGGTCAAGGTTACTGACCAAACACAGCGTTACAGAAAGCCTTGGTGAGCAAGTACTTGTTTTTCTAACCCACCATCTACTTGCCCTTAGTCCTTGAAATGTTTGCCATCATTTCTGAGTAAACAGGATCCAAGGCCCAGGCAATCAAGGAAAGCGGTTATGAGTAATATAGAATAATCCAACTGTTGTGGAAATCTCCAACTGTAATATCCCATTTCATTAACATTTTATTTAACTGAACACCACAGGTAAAATGTTTGCAAATAATTAAAATCACACTTCAAAAAAATGTACTGTGATCTATTTTCATTCCCCTCCATGCACACTTTAACTCAATTTTATTTTGATTTTTTGTTTCCCACTAAAGTGTGCTTTGCTGTTGTTACTAACTGCCCTTAACCTGACCGAGGAGACATCTCCAGGACCTCCTGACTTCCATTGTGCTCAGGTCCTGTAGGCTCAGGTATATTGACTCTATATTGACCAACCACCTGGAATGTGGTCAAAGTATGACTTTGACCATATCATGAAAAAATAGGATTCACTAGAAAATATATTAATGTTTGGAGAAGCGAAGGGCAGCAGGAAAAGAGGAAGACCAAATTTCAGATGGATAGACAGCCACAGTGGTCCTGAGTCTGCAAGACCTGAGCAGGGCTGTTGAGGAGAGGGTGACTTGGATGTCTTCATTCATGGGGTCACCATGAGTTGATGGAGTTTATCACCTGGGAGGAATTTCTCTCAATTGCGAATGGAGCCAATTCGCAATTACGTGAATTCGTTACTTTAGCAAATTTACGTGAAATATGATTGCATTCGGAATGCGTTCAGAATGACTTCCCATTTCCTGAAAATGACCTCCCATTGCCCGAAATGGTGTGAGATACTCTAATACGCAATTATGTGAAACACCAGGATTGCGTTCAGAATGACTTCCCAATGCCCGAAATTGCGTGAGATACACTCATTCGCAATAACGTGAAACCCCATGATTGCGTTCGGATTGCCATTGCATTATACCCCCAAATTCCGTCGTATGATAAAGTCCCATGTTGACTCAAGGGCAGTTAACAACAATAACAACATGGAGATATGGAACATTCATAAAGACCTGCTTGCCAGACCTGAACCTTAGCACCTTAAAAATAATTCCAGAGCTCTTGCATGCTGAGTATTCACTAGCGAGGTCCAAAACATACTGCAGAAATAATCCATTTTGAGACTGCTTTAACAGCCCTATGCTAAGGAATCCTGGGAAAGATAGTTTCTTGTAATACCAGAGTTCTCTGATGGAGAAGGCTAAATGTTTCACAAAACTGCAGTTCACAGAATTTCCTAGCATTGAGCCAGAGCAGTTAAAGCAGTCTTTAAAGCAGTTTGATTGACAGCGGGAAAACAGAACAGATCGAAGGGGATCGGATAGGCGGCACCATCTTAACACGGTGTATCCGTGTGTGTGCACTTCAAACTGGGTTAAATTACACCGGGGACGATCACACAGCCAGAATAATGTGAACTCCTGCCCGAAGAAGCCCGAGGAGAGCCAGTCACAAAAGACCCGGATGCTCCCATTTCTTTTGGCTAGTATGAATAGGGCCTCAAACTGGACTATTTCTGCAGTGTGTTTTGGACCTGAGGCTAAACTGCTGGGGAAGAGAGAACAAATTCTGCTGTTACTCCATGATTTCAAAGGCTGTCTTGAAGGGACAGAGAGTTCATCGGCAGTGTGGACTCACTGTAGATTATACTGAGGCATTAGGGATTAGATTGCAGATTGGTTTTTGGTTTGTTTGTTTTTTGTGTGTGTGGTAATTTTGAAATGCCAGCAAATAACAGTACTGCCCAAAGATTTGGCAACTGAATTTAAAAAGTATGGTGCCAATGGAGCAGAAGCAGCTGGTGACAGTGCTGCAGACTCAAGTTGATTGATTTAGACTCAAGTCGAACACAAGTTGCGTTAATGACTTGACTTGGCAACAAATAATGCATTGAATCAACTCACAACTTGTATATTTTTAGTGACCAAATTGCTGGCCTTCACTTTGAGCAGCAGGCAAGACCAACCACTACAGCGTGAGGCTTGTTTCTTGGAGGGGAACACCAGAAGCATTAGGCAATAGGCTTGAGATGGAAGAATCCTTGTAAAAGTTCCTCTGATGTACAGAGGAGACAGGCTGCCAACTAGATCTCAATGTCAAGACCAGTGGACAGGGCGTATTTCTTGGAGCAGAACAGCAAATACATTAGGCAATGGGCTTGAGGCAAAAGGATTCTTGCAAAGATCCTCTGATGTGCAACAGAGACAGGCTGGCAAGCCAAGCTCAACTGCAAGCCCAGAGAACAGGTCACATTTCTTAGGAGTTTATCAGATGGGAGGAATTTCTCTTTATTTCGAATGGAGCCAATTGGAGCCAATTCGAATTCACATGAATTTGCTAGTTTAGCAAATTTATGTGAATTCCAATTGCGTTCGGAATGTGTTACCCGAAAATGACCCACCATTGCCTGAAATTGTGTGAGATGCTTTAATACGCAATAACGTAAAACCCATGATTGCATTCGGAATGACTTCCCTTTTGCCCAAAATTGCATGAGATACTTTAATATGCAATAACGTGAAACCCCATGATTGCGTTCAGATTGCCATTGGATTATACTTCCAATTTCCGTCGTCTGATAAACTCCTTAGAGAGAAACATCAGAAGCATTAGGCGATAGGCTCGCCAGTTGTTAACATCTTCCTTGTGTTTGTACCTTTTGTACAGTCTGCCCACCTTATCCACAGATTTTTTTATCCACGGATTCAAGCATCCATGGTTTGAAAATATTTTTTTTAAAAAGTATAAATTCCAAATAGCAAACCTTGATTTTCCATTTTATATTAGAGACACAATTTTCCTTTTCCATTATATATAATGGGACTTGAGTAGCCATGGATTTTGTTATCCACAGGGGATCCTGGAACCAAACCCCAGTAGATAACAAAGGCCCACTTTAATTGTCAGTATTTTGTTATATGATGCCTTAACTTTTAAACTTTGTTTGGTTTGTAGACTGTACGCGGTCTGGCAGATTTTATGTCTATTTTATCTCCTGTTTGTAAAGTGCTGTGTCAAATTTTAAAGCTCTATATAAATAAATTTTAATAATAATATAATAATAGGAATCCTTGTAAAGTTCTCCTGATGTGAAGTGGGGAAAGGCTGCCAAGCCAACCTCAACCAGAAGCCCAGAGGACAGGGCACATTTCTCAGAGGGGAAGAGCAAATTAGGCAATGCGCTTAAAAAGCTTTAGAAGACCCTTCTGCCTCAAGCCCATTACCTAATGCATTTGCTGCTCATCTTTGAGAAACATGCCCTGCCGAGCTTAGGGTTAAGTGCAGAAGATTGCATGCACCTCCTAAGGCTTTTTTGAGTTTCCCAGGAACCTGAAGAACCTCTTCTAAACGTTTATGACTTCTGGGTCACTTTCTATTTTTTGAAAACACTCCCATAAAGCATAAAACAAGCAGTGGAGCTGAAACACACAGCACATTTGTTCCTTTAAATACCCTAGGATTTATCTGGGGGCTATTTGATCAAAACATTCTTTTTTTTTTGGTCAGGCGCCAGTGGGGTGGTGGTCCTTCAAGGTCACTGGGGGGACCCCAAATCACTCCCTCACTTCTGGTCCAGAGTATTGAACTTGTTACCATCAGCCTCAGTCAGCATAAATTGGGATATCATATATAGGCACCCATGCACACAGACATACAATGGTGGGGGGTTATTAAGTTTCCCCTACCCCAAAATGCAGAGCCACAATTGTCTACCCCTCTACTACCCACTGTGAGAACTGAAGAGAGGGTCAGTTTTTGTCATGGTGACCCTGTAAACAGCATGGGCAATAGCACTGCCTTTTTCTGTTATGGTGTCACTTTTCTTCCTTTTCATGATGGCAGATGTACCCTTGTCTTGAAATGGTTGAACAGGGAATTGGCATTGCTCAGTATTTGCACAGGATGGAGGCAGACTAATTTGGCCTACTCCTGCACTCTTAAAAGCTGCAAATCTGCAGAATTCAGCCAGCAAAGGTTGTTAGGGTAGGCGTTAGCACACCCTGCATCCCCACTCTGTACATAGGGCTCTTTATATTTTCATATTTTCCATATCTAGAGCCTAGCATCAGTAGCATCACTACAGGGGTGCAGGGGGTGCGGACCACACCAGGTGACACCCTAGAAGGGAAAGGGAGTGACAACTGGTCAGTCCCTGGTCCTCTCCGGCCTTTCCTGGGGACACACTCCCTGGGTCCTGGGGGCTCTGCACTGGCCCTTCCTGGGGGTGTGTGGTTGCTCTCTGGGACACACTGGGCAATCTGGCTAGGTGCTGAAAGTCCCACCACATATGTTCCGCCCCACACCATTACTGATGCATGGGGTGACACCAATCTTAGAAACACCACTGCCTAGCATGTTTAAAGAGGTCGTGATGACCTTTGAAACGCAGGAATATTTCCAACCAGAAAAGAATATGGTCCTGAAGGCATGTGGAAGACCTAGGTAAATGGCTAAATGGGTATGTTGATCAACCCCCCCCCGGCTCCCTTCATAACCTCTGCACCCAGAAACAAAAGAGGTCACACTGCACAAAGATGAATAATCAAATACCTAATCAAAACACTGTGTTTTTTTTTAATCCAAAGTTAAAATCATCAGTTGTTGGTTCTGTGGGAAGACTATCTAGTCTTTGTTAGGGTGTAACATATCGCCCAAGTACCCCCAGAGACTTATGGGCTTTACAAATGCCTAAAACGGGCAGTATGTAGGCGCCCACAGAAGCGCCGAACTGGGGCCTTGACAGCTCTTGCGGCCCAATCCACTGCTTCCCCAGGCCATGGAGAAGTGGTAAATTGCTGTTTCTCTGTGGCCTGAAGCACAGTGCAGCAGGCGCAGCGCTCCCGAGGGGAGAAAGGAGCTGCCCCGCTTTGGCCCCTTTCCCCTCAGCCTCCTTGGCGCGGCTGTGTGAAGGTCGTGCCAAGGATGCAAGCGCCAAGAAGGAGCTCCATTTCAGAGCTCTTTCTTGTGCTGCAGAAAGGGCGCCATAAGCACCCTCCTGCGGCATGATGATGTCAGTCATGCGCTGCACGATCTAAACGCAGTGCGCCATGATGTCATTGGCGCACGCACATATGGATGGTGCAATGCAAACATGGCACCATCTATACACACTAGGGCTGGGGAGCATTCAAATGCTGTGTGCTCCCCAGCCCTATTCATGCCCCAGGGACGGCCGTTTTGGGCCATCTGTACCAGGCCCATATAATCAAGCTTTAACCAAAAGTCACACTGAAGGACCTAGAGAAAATACTTCACTAGGCATTTCTAGTTCCTCTGGTGCAATTCTATGGTCAATGACTAGCAGATCTTGACCACAGAGTTGCACTGGAGGACCTAGAGATTCTCTCAGGTAAAAACATAGTGTTTTTGTTATTTTTGGTTTTCCCAAATTCATGGGGGTCCTGTGCCCCTAAGTCCACCAAATGTAAAGGGGTGATTGTATATCTTTTTTCCTTAGGATCTTTACTAGTGCTTTCATAGATGCCCTCCCCATTCCTAGTCTTCGTCTTATTTTTTAGCTGCAGTCTTTGTTCTGATCAATGTTTGATCCAAAGTATGAGAACTCTTTTACTATTTTGATTTCCTCGTTGTCTAACTTAAATCTATGTGCCTCCTTTGTGGTCGTTATTTTTTTCTTCTGCCTTTGCACTTTCTTCCTTGACCTTTCTTAGTAGCTGACTCTGTAGTAGTTGATACTAGTACACTTAGTTTCCAAATCTATGATGTTTTCTGCTAATTTTCTGTTTTCTGTCTGTTTTCTGCTAGTTACAACTGCTCTGTAGTAGTTGATTCTTCCTTGACCTTTCTTAGTAGTTGACTCTGTTGTAGTTGATACGAATACAAAGTATTCAAGTCTATGATGTTTTCTGCTAGTTTTCTGTTCTCCATACCATGAAAGAAATGTTAATTATATATTACTCTTTGGTTTCTGAATGGTATGGTTTGAAAAAAAGAGACAGAAGTGGTGGTGCAACACACGTATGTTCCACCATCATCTGGGCCTCTGCCGAATTGTGTAAATGAAATATGGTGATTACACTTGGAAAGCCTTGTCTGGAAGCACCCTCTGTTTCTATTTACCTCCTGCTTGCACAAATGCACTTATGTTTCTACACCTGCTTTTTGACAGAATGGGAACACCCAGTAAGTGCCAACAGTTGCTTAGGGTGTGCCTGCATTGCACTGTTTTTTCTGGGCTAATCCCTGCCCATGAACTTTATTACAGGGTAATCCATACCTTAAAGATATTGATTGCGAATTTTCTTTGCAATATCTTGACAGATAACACATTAAACATTAATCCCTGCAGGAATGCTGTTTGCCAGAAAGGTTGGGTTGTTTCCTCATAAATGTCAGGCAAGGCTTTCACCTTTAGCTTCTGGACACTTGAGATTAGGGAGCCTTTGACTCACACAGCAGCCATATCAATCAACATGCTGGTGCCCCTATTTGTCACTGGAGATACCTGCATGCCCTTGCTTCCAATGAGTAGCATGAAAAAGGATCACACATTGGACTCTTTCAGACGTGGGAAATTGGAAGTATAATCCAAGGGCAATCCAAACGCAATCATGGGGTTTCATGTTATTGCGAATTAAAGCTTCTCACGCAATTTCGGGCAAGGAGGGGTCATTTTCGGGTAATGGGAAGTCATTCCGAATGCCTTCCGAATGCAATTGGGATTCACGTAAATTCGCTAAACAAGCGAATTCACGTGAATTCGCATTGGCTGCATTCAAAGTTGGGAGAAATTCCTCCAGTGTGAAAGAGTCCATTGTGTGTGTTGTATACCTTCAAGTAGGTTCTGGCTTATATCTACCCCAAGGCACACCTCTCATAGGGTTTTCTTGGCAAGATTGGTCTAGAGGAGGTCTGCCATTGATTTCTCCCAAGGAGGCTGAGTGCATGTGATGCGCCCAAGGTCACCACCCAGTGAGTTTCATGGTTGAGCTAAGAATAGAACTCTGGTCCACAGAATCATCGTCCCGCATTCAAACCACTATACCATGCTGACTCTCATAACACATTAGAAGGGGATTTTTGTAAGTCATCTGGCCCATTGCTCCACTTGATGCAGGGGATTTAATGGCGGACCATTCCAAAGAGAGAGGAGATTTTGTTTGAAAATAATGGAGGCAGTGTCCCCCCTCATGACCACCTACCAAGTAATTGCATTTCATTGTTGAACTGCTCTTGCCATCTCAGTGTTCATCCTAATATATTCTCCTGTTTCATCAGGCCTGCCCCTGGTACAACAGATAATTTACCCTATTTTGTATAGCAACCCATCAGATAATTGAAGAGCATTGTTACATCACATCTCTGTTCCTTTCCTAATAGATATAGTCTTATCTGTCAGTATACATGGAGTGAAGATAGAGCATGGGGAGAAAATGAGTTGGATGATGTTATCAATGACTTGGATGATGGGCATATAGGGCATGTTTATCAAATTTACAGATGAGGTAAAATAAAATTAAAATAAAATCAGATAATACCTCAGATGTGTTGTTATTTTGGAATAACCCAATTACTTCTTTTTAAACTGATGCCATATCACGCCATATCATGTCTACAAGAACCAGATCCATACAGTAAAATGAGCTGCTTTAGTAGTGGCAGAAGTTGTGGTCTTCAAGAAGATAAGAGGGTTGAATATTATGGCTACTGAGAGAGATTAGGACCAGGGCAACCACCCCATTTTATAGCCTCGAACATTTCACAGAGGAAGCATGTGTGGCTGAGCAACACCAACATGTCAAGATGATATAAAGTTATTAATAAGAACACACAACTTAGGAGAGCCGCAGCAATTTGCCTTTGTCTGAGCCGACTGGGAATGGCAAGATTCCATCACTTCCTTCCCTCACACTCCCAAGTTAATTGAATGCATACTACTTTTACAGCTCAAACTCAGTTTGCAGCAATTGAAGTAAGCCAGGAACAAAGGAGGAATGTGGGAGAAAGAGAGAGAAACTGGGACATTTTAAAGGGAGATGGGGTGTGTGTGTCAAAAATACAGGCTTAATCTGGACAGTTGGAGAATCTGCTGCCTTTTCTAGCCAGTTTGCTCCCCAACTCAAGCTCAGAAATATTGCCTTGGCTTGAGTGAAGGAAGCTCTCAGAAATATTAATTCATTTTGGAGAGACTCTGGGTTGTTTAAAGTGCTGCTGTGCCACGAGGCTTCAAATGGAAGCCTCATTAACGAAGTGGACCTGGTCCTTTGTCACTTACATTCACTGTAGAGCGCTGGGTGCTGTGAAGCACCCTGATGTTCTTTATCCTCTAAAGAGCCCTCATAAAGGATTTAGCAAACCAAGATCCCTCATGTACAAATTCATATCACACCGTGCTGAAATAGAAAGCTATGATCTGCTCCTCCCTACGGCAGGGAATCAGAAATCCCAAATTTCTGAGATATTTGTTCTCCACACCTATGAATGATTGCCTTTCAAATTAAACTGTAAAAAGTATTAAAAGGTGCACCCCACAGGGATTCTGGAAACATTAAGTCCTGATGGCAGTGCTCATACTGGTTGAGTCTACCTTATACAAAATGCTGTGGAACAAAAGCGTTTGGGATTTTTGGGTTTGTTTTTTGTTTTTGTTTTGTTTTGCATTTTGGAATACCTGTATTTGCATGTACACACATAATAAGATATCTTGGAGATGGGATCAAAGTCTAAACATATAATTCACTTATGTTTCATACATACACCATAGCCTAAAGGACATTTATACAATATTTCTATTTTGTGCATGAAACAAATTTTGTGTACACTGAACCATAAGAAAACAAAGGTGGCATTATCACAGCTGCCCATGAAAAAGTTTTGTTTGTTGCAGAACTTTGCATTGTCACGTTGGATTGGTAATCATTGGCATTTACCAATGAAAAGGTAAAGTGGCCATTCGCTATTACAGCAGTTCCATAAGACATTTCTCCTCTTCCAGCACTGAAGGATTGTGTATTCACTGGGACTTCCCCTCTTTCTCTCATCTAATGTGGCTATGGAATTTATCAGACGGGAGGAATTTCTCTTTATTTTGAATGGAATTGGAGCCAATTCGAATTCATGGGAATTCGCTAGTTTAGCGAATTTACGTGAATTCCAATTGCGTTCAGAATGCATTCAGAATGACTTCCCATTACCAAAAAATGACTGCCCATTGCCCGAAATTGCTTTATGCTTTAATACGCAATAACGTGAAACCCCATGATTGCGTTCGGATTGCCATTAGATTATACTTCCAATTTCTGTTGTCTGATAAATTCCTATGAGAAGAAAGATAATTGTCCATTCTTAGAATGTGGGCCATAAGAAAGTGGAGGAGGAAGAAATGCAGAGAAACTTCAAAGAAAGGCCACCTGGAGAGAATGCTCACATGAGATCCACTACATGCAACCAAGAGTCGGTGGACAATTCCTCCCAATGGCACATCAAATCCAATATTACTGGGACAGGTGCAGCCAAGCAATAGCAGAATGTGATCAAGATGGCAAAAGTGATAAATGAGGCAAACTAGGAGAGCAGTTTGATTTTGCCTGAGCCTACTGGGAAGGACAAGATTCTGCCCCCTCTTGTCCTATCCTCCCTTTGGAGTTAATTGTATACAAACTACTTTTTCTTTTACTTTGAACTAAGTTTGGTGTAGAAGCCAGTATGATGCAATGCTCTGAGCATTGGACTAGGACACTGAGAGACCAGGGTTCAAATTCCTGATCAACCTTGAAAACCCAATTGTGACCTTGGGCAATGTACACTCTCTCAGCATCAGAGGATGGCAGTGGAAAAACCTCTCTGAAGAAACTTGCCAAGAAAACCCCATGATAGGGTCACTTTAGGATTGCCACAAGTTGGAAACAACTTGGAGGCATACAACAACAACATTTGATGTAATTGAAATATGCTGAGGATATAGGGGAGAAATGGAAGGAGGAGAAAGAAACTGGCATGCAGCTGAAAAGATAGAATAACAGAGGATTATTTGGCACTGTCCCAGCCAAATAGTTAAAGGGGATGAGTCCATCTATTTCTCCCCTCCCTTTTTGTGTTCTGTATATGACAGACCTAGCATTTCACAAGCGTTTCTCTGTTGTCCTGATGCTTGCAGGTAAAGGCATTTTTATTTATTTTGGCTTTCAGCTATTAACTGGTTGGTGCAGGAGGGTCTTTTAAAGTGTGTGTGTGTGTGTGTGTATTTTTATTCTCATCGAAGTTTATCACATGGGAGGAATTTCTCTCAATTGCGAATGGAGCCAATTTGTAATTATGTGAATTCGCTAGTTTAGCGAATTTATGTGAAATCTGATTGCGTTCGAAATGCATTCAGAATGACTTCCCATTGCCTGAAAATGAGCCCCCACTGCCCGAAATTGCGTGAGATATTCTAGTACGCAATTACATGAAACCCCATGATTGCGTTCGGAATGAATGACTTCCCATTGCCCAAACTTGCGTGTGAGATACACTCATTCATAATAACATGAAACCCCATGATTGCGTTCGGATTGCCATTGCATTATACCCCCAAATTCCATCGTATGATAAACTCGATCGTTATATTTCAAGTTATTATTAACTTAATTTCTGCCCAAAGTGGGAGTCAAGGCGGCCAAGTGCTTTTAAACTGTTTTATTCTATGTTATAAGCTATGTTGGGTCCAGGGGTAACAGAGGCTTCTCCCCAACCCTCAAATAAGAATTGAACTTCCCAATGAAATGTTCTTTCAATTTCCACATTCTGGCATTGCAAAGAGTGAGACCATGAAAATCATCCAGACATAGATCTCTTTATGCTCACATTCCCTTGGTCACCTTGCCTAAACTGGTGGCCTAAACTAGATTTCGAAATGCTCCGCTGAAATTTTAAGTCACTGCTGCAGTGCTAGAAATTGGGGACTGAAGGAAAATGTCATGCAGGGCAGCATTTATATTGGAGGGACAATAATCTCATTATTCCCCTCTCCATAGCTGCACCCCTTGGAAGGAAGGTGAGAGATGTGTCTTTAAAACCCCCACAAACTACCCGTTTAGACAAACCTTCACCTTGCTCTCCTGCAATGGTGTCTGTCTGTCTGATGACCTGTTGGCAAGTTTTATGAGCCTGAAGCTTTCCTTAAAAAACCAAAAACCAAGTAGGAGTGTTTGGTGTGTTGATTCCCTCTTTAGAATTTTAGACCGCATATGGGTTTATCTGTTTCTTAACTATGACATCCAAAAGCAACAAAACAGTGATACCTTTATTCGACCTACTAAAATGGACAAAATACGTGATACAAGCTTTCGAAGCTCCGCTGGCTTCTTTATCAGGCAAAAGTGTTAAAAATCATACAGGAGGAAAAATAAAATAAAATGATGCTAGTCGCAGGATTGCATTTTCTCAAGGTGGTGTTGGTGAGTTGTTCACTGGAGAGATATCTATGCAAGCAGTTCCCTTCTCCTTCTGGCCATGTAGCACTGGGAACAAAGCATTCTAAAGTCCTAGAGATAAAAATTTGAATTCTGTTAGCAATACAAAAAGGTGCTTCTTCTGAGATTCCAGTTGTCTCCACCCTTTGTGAGATCACAGACCCTTTGTCAGGCAAAGAACATGGCATCACTGGTCCGCATGCTTTTGTATTAGGAAAAACTTGGGTGTTGTTTTTGTAAAACATGCCAAATGTAGTCAACCGTTGTTAAAAAAAAGTAAAGTTCCCATCAATTGGTTCCTTCTTTAGGATCCCCTGTAGTGGGTAAAATGTGGTATCTTCACATATTCAGGGGTAGCTGCATTGGCCATATAGCAAAGTACAATAACATCCAAAATCCACAAAACAGATTTTGTTTTGGATGTTATTGCATATTTGTGAAGGGCAGTGTCCTTGCAAAGGATGGAGAGACAGTTGAAGAAGTAACCCTTTTGCATTGCTAAAATAATTTAAATTTTGTCTCCTGGACTTCGGAGTGCTTTGTTCCCAGGGCCAGGAAGTGCTTTGTTCCCAGGAAGAGAGGCTAGCCTACATAGACATGCCACCGAGCCATCATAACACAGAAAAACACAACAACAACTTGAGATAATGCAGGCCTATGACTAACATCCTCATTTTTATTTTTATCGTTTCCTGTATGATTTATAACACCTTTGCCTGGTGAAGAAGACAGTGGAGTTTCCAAAGCTTGCAACATGTATTTTGTGCACTTTGTTTGGCTGAATAAAAGTTTTGTGGATTTTGGATGTTATTGTACTTTGCTATACGGCCAATATGGGCCACCCCTGACTATGGCTCAATCCTCACGGCAGAAATAATCAAGTCTGACACCACTTTAACTGCCATGGCTCAGTGCTGTGGAATTCTGGGAATTGTAGTTTATTGTGGAACCAGAGCTCTCAGACAAGGAAAGCTACATGTCTCACAAAACTACAATTCCTAGAATTATATAGCACTTGTATGGCAGTTAAAGTGGTGTCAAACTGGCTTATTTCTGCAGTGCAAATCCAGCCTATCTGTGGTGTTTTTAAATTTGTCGCTAAAGGGGCATGCCACACACCTTGAGAAGCACAGAAAAGCTGCTGGACGTCTTGGCAAGAGGTGAAAGACAGTGAGGAGGAGAACAGGAATTTTGTGTTTAGAGTTCAGAAAATAATTTTGAAACACAGTATTGTTCTGTTTAGTGGTGCCATTTGAATATATGTTACATGTTTCAACTCTAAAGAACAACCCACTACTGAAGAAGGAATGTACAGAATGAACAGGAATGCAGAATGCTACCACACAAAAGACATTGTGTGACTGCTCTCTTTTCCTCCTTCACAGTATTTGTTTACGTGGAAAGCAACAGAATGGTAATTCCTCTATAATTCCTCTATAAAATTCTATGTTTGTGGGTGATCTTGTATCAAAGAGGACTTCTGACACACAGTAGTAGGAGGAGACCTTAGGAAGCAAACAGTTTGAGAGGTTCCATACGAACAAACCAGGCCACTGATGCAGAGGAAAAGAAGCACAACACAACATAATTTGTATGGTGTGCCCTCGGTATCCGCTGGGATTTGGTACCATGACCCCCTGTGGATACCAAAATCTGTGGATCCTCAAGTCCCATTATATACAATGGGGCATTATTATTATTAATATTATTATTACAGTAGGTCCTTGGTATCCACTGGGGTTTGGGTCCAGGACCCCCACTCTGCTCAAGTCCCATTAAATACAATGACATAGTAAAATGGTGTCCCTTATATAAAATGGCAAAATCAAGGGTTTGTGTGTATATGTATATAATTTCAAGCAGTGGATGATTGAATCCATGGATAAAAAAAACCAGTGGATATGGAGGGCCCTTGTTTCTCAAAGGCACACAAAAATAGTGGTTTTACTGGCTGACTCTCATGGGGGCAGGGAAACATCCTACTAGGCTTACATGGGAGGAATTTCTCTCAATTGCGAATGGAGCCAATTTGTAATTATGTGAATTTGCTCATTTAGCGAATTTACGTGAAATCTGATTGTGTTTGGAATGCGTTCAGAATGACTTCCAATTTCCTGAAAATGACCCCCCACTGCCTAAAATTGCATGAGATACTCTAATACGCAATTACGTAAAACCCCATGATTGCATTTGGAATGACTTCCCATTGCCCGAAATTGCGTGAGATACACGCATTCGCAATAACGTGAAACCCCATGATTGTGTTTGGATTGCCATTGCATTATACCCCCAAATTCCATCGTATGATAAACTCCTTTTTAACTCCTCCATAAACCCTGATCCTTTACAATGAGGAAAGACACATGCTCGGCTGTCAGCTTAGCTCAGCTCAGTCCCTTTCCAGTAGCCATTTTGTTGTAAGGATGACCTGGGAAGGACATGTGTTCACCCTTCTTGCACTGAAGGGGGACAAAGAGTCCAACCAGATGTCATGCCTCCTTTGGGGTATCACTCAGTGCAGACTGACTGCATCCCTTGCACCCCTTCACGATGCCCCTGGTCCTAGCCACTGGAGCAGGCGGTTTGCAACCTTAACTAGCTAGGATTTTTTGCCAGCCTGCTGAAATTAACAACTCAGACCTGCAATAAAATGTTGCAGGGTATGGAACGTTCCCAATAAGGATTCCAACCATGACATTTTCCAGAATACTGCATTCTATCTCCCATTCCAGGTCTCAACAGCATTCTGTGCTCACTAAGCATGCTTGCTTCCTATTTGGAAGTTTGGTGTCTTTCCCTCTACTTAGGTGTTCTTTTCTAAAAAAATTTGGTTCTTCTGCAAACCTTAGTGTCCCCCTGAGACTGCTGTTTCTGGTAAGTGGATGATATGCCTTTGCCGAGAGATGTAAAATTCCAGACATGTGGAAGCTATGGGGAAAAATTGCCTCTTTTGTGTGATACTTTGCATAGTGTCATGGGAGAGGGCCTTCTCTGTTGTGGCACCCTTTAAATGGAATGCTTGGAGAGAATGCCAATATTGCTTTTTTTTAAAGTGCCAAGTAAAAATATGGGGACTAACCCGTAGTTTGTGTTTTTTTAACCTGTACATAGTTTTAATTATTTCAGTCTTTTCTGCTGTTTTAACTTGGTGATCAGTTTAATATGCTTTTATCCTATTCAAATTTCTCTGTTTTTATCTGAAAATATTTTATACTGCTTAAATGGTTTTAACAGAGGGCAGAATAGAAATATTTAGATGATAGATAGATAGATAGATAGATAGACAGACAGACAGATAACTGGTCCAACTGGGACTCCCTCTGCATTAAGACATACCCTGCTGTGTAGTACACCACATCCAAATTCACCAATATCTCTTTATTTTCAAATGAACTGAACAGAGAAAAGCTGGGAGAATAAGAGCTTGACTTTCCCAGCTCAAATAGAGAGTATTTCCTTGAATTTCACAGTCCTTGAGGTGGCCAGAGCCAGCAAACGTCACTTCTCTGTCCTGTTGTGACCTCCATGAGCATCACAGGAGCTTCTCTTGCGTCCCTAATGACCTTCAGCCAATTAGACTATGGCCAAGGCTGGGTTCACATGAATGCAGAATCATCCAGAGGATCAGACTCCCAAGCAATCTCTGCTCTAATCTCTTCAGTTCATAGTAACTGCCTTTAAGAACAAGACTCCACAGTGGTGTGTTTCCCCCTCAAAAGAGGATCGTGTCCACGGATGTCAAGTGAGAATAGATATATCTCAAATGAGTTGAATTTCTTATTATCTGCTTTTTTTTTTTTTCACTGTCCTTATTCCTAGATAAATGAAGGGATATTTTGGGAAAGGACAGGAGGAGATGATGTGTTGTTGTTGTAGCTGTTGTTTTTCATTTGATAATAGTACATGCTCCCCCTGGAGTTTATCAGATGACGGAAATTGGAAGTATAATCTAATGGCAAACCGAACGCAATCATAGGGTTTCACATTATTGCGTATTAAAGTATCTCACACAATTGCAGGCAAAAGGAAAGTAATTCCGAACACAATCATGGGTTTTACGTTATTGCGTATTAAAGCATCTCACACAATTTCGGGCAATGGGCAGTCATTTTCGGGTAATGGGAAGTCATTCTGAACGCATTCTGAATGCAGTTAGAATTCACGTAAATTCACTAAACTAGCGAATTCACATGAATTCAAATTGGCTCCAATTGGCTTCATTCTAAATAAAGAGAAATTCCACCTGTCTGATAAACTCCCCTGTCTTTTTAAATAAAATCAATAAAGTGTACCATTACAAGGATAAGCTTGAATTATTGTTCCTTTTTCAGGAATGTGTAAGCAACATGCAGCAGGAGAGTATTTCCTGCCTAATGAAAGGAAGCTTTGATCACACTTTAACAATAATTTCCTTTCCATCTGAAACATCTCTCTGTAGATCATGCCTCTCTGACAAATACTTTCCCTGCAAGAGAAAGTAGCCTGTGTCCCATCTTTCCTTTCCTTTTTTTTAAACCTCTCTTTTTCTCTAGGAAGTTAAGCATAATTAGAATGAGTCATGTGGAAGCAGTGTGGCCTGATCTGGTATCCTGACCTCTTAAATTCCAATCTAAGCTAGAAATGGATTTATGAGGCATGATAACAGTTAAGATTCAAGGCCAGAGGAAGGCTCCCACTGACTCAGTCAACGATCTCAGTTTGTACTCTCACTGATGTAACTCTGGAAAGATCCAATCCAGAAGTGTTGTTAATGTAGAGGTGATCCTAACATATAGAATCATAGGAATTTATCACATGTGAGGAATTTCTCTCAATTTCGAAAGAAATGGAAGTGGGGCCAGTTCGGAATTGAGTAAATTCGCTAGTTCAGCTAATTTGCTTGATTGCATATTGACACTGCATTGCGTTCAGAACTGCCCGAAATTGCCTCCCATTGCCCGAAACTGCATGTGATAGTTTCTCACGCAATCACGTGAAACCCCATGATTGCGTTCGGGAGTACTTCACTTTGCCCGAAAATGTGTGTGATCAGCTTTCACACAATTACGTGAAACCCTATGATTGCATTCAGATTGCCATTGGATTATACTTTCAATTCCCTTCATGTGATAACCTCCTATAGAATCATAGAGCTTGAAGAGACCTGAATGGCCATCCAGTCCAACCTCATCCTGCTATGCAGGGAGACAAAATCAAAACACCCCCAAGAGATGGCCATCCAGCCTCTGTTTAAAAACAGCCTCCAAAGAAGGAGACTTCACCACACTCCAAGGCAGCATCTTCCACTGCTGAACAGCTCTTATACCTAGGCTACATTTAAGTTCTTCCTAATATTGAGGTGGAATCTCTTTTCCTGTAGCTTGAATCTATTGGTCCGGGCCCTATTCTCTGGAGCAGCAAAAAACCAGACTGCTCCATCTTGCCTTCAAATATTTAAACAGGACTATCATGTCCCCTCTTAACCTTCTCGTCCCCAGGCTAAACATACCCAGCTCTCTAAGGAGATTAGTGCACCGGCTTTTATTCCCACACTAGATATGAGATGTAAATGCACAGGGACGGATTTTATCGCATACCCTTCCCCAGCAGTACTCATCCCGTACCCAACTTGGGCTTCTCCCAGACCTTTTAAAGGACAGGAAAATCACATTTATTAAATGGTCTGGGAGAAGTCCAGGTTGGGTATGAGATAAGTACCATTCAGCTTTGGGGCTACGTAATAGAAACCGTCCTTGTGCATTTACATTCCACATCTACCATGGGAATAAAAGCCGGTGTGTTAATCTCAGAAGTCTCTCCTCAGAAGGCTTAATGTTTCCAGACCTTTCACCATTTTGGTCACCCTCCTCTGGATATGCTCCAGCTTATCCACATCCCTCTTGAATTGTGGTGCCCAGAACTGGCAACAGTATTCCAGGTGAGGCATGACCAAAGCAGAATACAGTACAGTGGCCCTATTTCTTCCCTTTATCTAGACACTATACTTCTATTGATGCAGCCTAAAATTGCATTTGCCTTTTTAGCTGCTCCTGCATTGCACTGTTGACTCGGTGCAATTATCTTGGTCTAATTTCAAAATCTCTCTGCAAGTGATTTTTGTCCCTTTTCCCGAAGCCCATTCTCTGGGGAGGAAGGGAGCCACAAGGGTTTAACCAAGAGAGCAGATAGTGGACCTACTGTCTTATTGCATTGGAAACAAACCTCACAGGCAGAAAAAGAAAAGCGTTTTTCTATATTTTTCTCCACGTGACATCAAAGCACTTACGTTCTCTTCTGGTTACAAATGAATAGGAGGAGGTAGTAAAAGTGTTCCCTTTGCCAAGCTAGAAAAATCCATTTGGCAAAAATGGACCATTTTACAATCCTCTCCCATACTTTAACAACAAGAAAAGTGCTTTGATGCCATGTGGAGAGAGAAACAGAAAGGAGGCAGAAACAAAAATGCTTCCCTTTCAGGTTTGTTTGCAATGCGATAAGGGTCCTGTTACTTTTAGTTCCAGTCCTGTCCTAGTACTACCTGGCAGATTACCCTCAAGGGGCTTGATGGCAGTGGGGGGGGGGATTATTCATCTTCTTCGAGCTAATCCCTCTATTACTATCAATCAAGTTTTATTTGTCTGTGCCAGAACATCCATTACAAAACTTTTTGATAATACACCCTACTACTGGCGTATATAATTAGAGAAAGGAAACACAAAGCAGATTTTTAAGGACAGGAACAAAACAATGTTACAAGATGAAATGTCAGATACTACATCTCCATAGCCTCTAAGCTCCAGTAGTACTGAGCTAACAGCATTGCCAACATCTGCTCCACAGTTTTTGGTGGGGCTTTCGGACTATGTGGCCATGTTCCTTTCTGATGTTTCGCCAGCATCTGTGGCTGCCACCTTCTTTCTCTGAAGATGCCAGCCACAGATGCTGGCGATACGTCAGAAAGGAACTCTTCTAGAACATGGCCACATAGCCCAAAAGCCCCACAAAAAACTATGGGTGCCGGCCATGAAAGCCTTCGACTCCACATCTGCTCCACACCCTAGCAGGGGATGTAAGGGGCTGCCGGGGGCATTATTCAGATGGTGATAATAATCCCAGCATAATGTGGATTGAATCTTTGTTGTTCACATACATTTTGAATTAATCCAATTAAGTTTTTTTTGGGGGGGGGGGCTGGCAAAAAGCCCACTTAACCTGGGATAATTGATATCGGGTCCCCTCCCCCGAGTTTTCCTAAAAGATTCGCATTGTTGGCAATGTGAATAACAAACACGAACAGACCCAGGATAAACCGAGATAAACTTCTGCATGCCTTGAATGTGTTTGGAATACATCATCACCATCGACTCCCTCTTTATTTGTAGGGCTGACACGTGTGAGCAACTGAACATGCAGAGATGTGCACTGATGTGGTTCTGATTAACAAACAGTGTGAACAACAAAACTGGAATGTGTGAAATTATTCACACAGTCTCACCAAAAAAAAAAAAAAAAAGTCTGAATAACCCTTAGGTACCCTGAAGGAGCCAGGACAACAGGACCCACCACTACCACCCCTCTAGGGAAAAAAGGTTTGTGATTGTTCCATCCTCGCTCCTCCAAGAACTGTTGCCTTTTTGCTGATGAATCTCATCCATTAGCATTGTCAAAGCTATATGACTGCCTTGCACTGGAGCAGGACAATCTTGTGGGAAATACATTCTCAGAAGGTGCACCAGAACACTATCACTTTCACTCTCGGGCAACTGTTGCAAGGCTAATTAGTGGCCTCTCTGTCCAGAGGCCTTTTGTTTTGCAACATACAGAGAGGACAGCTGAAATCTGCAGAATGCTTTGATGTTTGTTTCTTGGGTATTTTCTGTACAGATAAGATAAGCCAGAAGTATGTTATCGAGTGTGAGGATCAAGGCAGGTCAAGCCTTGGGAAATATGAAATTGCCATCTCCATTATCTATGCCTTTTCAAAAAAAAGAGCACATTCCAAAGGATTTTGTCCCTTCAGATGCAAAAATGCACTGGTGGTCAATTGTCCTGAGATATTATGCAGACAGGACAGCACACAACATTAAGGTATTAGCCTAGTTATTTTGGCACATGGCAGAAAATTCCATAGGCAGCTTTCCTGACCTCTGTGGATAACAATACAGTAATGGTAAATTACTTTGCTAACAATCTGCTGTCTGGGACAACTTCCTCACTACCTAATGGTGGTAGCTGGACCTTTTAATGCCACACCAAAACTAGCTTTTGCATTCTGAGATTTTGTGGATGTGCACACAGTTAGCACGGACAAGGCCCCAGTCAGGTCCAGTCCTTGATATCTTTGCTCCTGCAGAAAAAAAAACCCAGGACCAGATTCAACTGAAGAGGTTTGATTTATATTGGTAGTAAATGATGGTAGTAAACGACTGTAAAATATGAAATGATCAGTGGGGAGATCTTGTGAGACATCACTCTCCACAGCCTGCTCAGGATAAATTGCTGTTGCTGTCGTTTTTGTTGTTGTTAGTTTATTCAGCATCCATGTACATGGTGCTTTACAACAGATGAAAACATTTAGAACTACTTCAATAATATAAAATACTAAAAAACAATGCAGTGCTGCCTCCACATTCACTGGGGTTTGGGGCACAGGATCTCCATGAAAGTGGAAAAACCACAAATAAATAAAAAACAACTCTGTTTTTTTTTTAACCTGAGAGAACACCTCTCTAGGAATCTCCAGAACATCCAGCACAACTCTACGATCAACATCTGAATCCCATTGTAGGAGAAAGGCAGGATATAAATCCTGGAAATAAAATAAACAAAATGTCTGCCAGAAGGTGACCGCAGAATTGCACTGGAGGACCTACAAATGCTGAGAGAAGTGTTCCTTCTAGGAATCTCTAGGTCCTCCAGTGCAACTTCTGATGGACATTGACCACAGAGGCATGCTGGAGGAACTAGAGATTCCCAGAGACAACATGTTAATCAAATCCATGAATAATCAAATCAGCAAAAGTCAAAGCCTCAAATATGAAGGGCTGACTGTACTAAAATACAATAGTGAAAATGCAATAGTAAACTACAACATTAAATTGCAATGCAAAAGAAAGAGAGAGAAAGAAAGAAAGAAAGAAAGAAAGAAGCTATTCACACAAACACAAAATACAGAATAAAGGTCTCGGGCTAACCTAAATTACTTGTTGTACATTGTCATCCAAAATCCATAAAATGGGGATAATTTTATTGGGCCAAGCAAAATGCACATTATACGTGTTGCAAGCTGCATCTCCATGGCATTTATCAGCCCTCCAGCAAAAATCTGTGGCCACCTGCATGACACTTCCATACTATCTGAACTGAGGACAGCAACCACATCTTCACCAAATACAGGGCTAAGACTAGTATCGTCCATCCATCCATCTTTCTTTCTTTGTTTCTTTCTTCTGTATCACTGGAGTTTATCATACAGAAGGCATCCCATGCCGAAATGGAATTTAAAACGGGATTTAAAACCCAAAAAACCCTAAGAAGACACACAATTTTTCAGACACATTTGGGTTAACGCAACATTAAACTGGCTAGAAAGTTGATAAAACATTATTATTTTTACTTTTGGGATTTTCTGGAAGTAAAAAGAATGGCATTTTGTCTAGCCAGGTTAATGTCTTAAAGAGTCACCTTAAAAGTGACATCATCTGAAAACTAATTGCATATCTTTTCTACTTTCTGTCCAAGTTAATGTTGGTTAAACCCGGACTTTGTCTGATAATAAATCAGTTTGTGTGTGTGTGTGTGGGGGGGGATTTCTCCACTTTAAATCCCTTCCATGTGATAAACTCCTTTGTCTAATGAAGAAGTGAGTGGAGCTTCAAAAGCTTGCATCATGTATAATATGCATTTTGGTTGGCCCAATAAAGGTATCCCTCTTTGGTGAATTTTGGATGACACTGTACTTTGCTATACAGCTAACGTGGCTATCCCTGGGCATGTTTTCTAATCTACTATTGTGCTGTTTGGAAAGGTTTGGAATGCTTGAAAATACTTTTTTTGGATTAGCTGCCAGAATCTTGCAACAAATAGTGGAATAACAGCTGGAAGAATCTAGGAACTGAAGTTCAAAAAAGTAAACTTTCCAAGCTGGTTATCAACAAATCGAGCAATAAAATGAGAAAGGGTTGCTTTCCTCAACAGATATAGAGAGGAAAGTGCATGTTGTGCATGTTTTCCTCCCATTTCTGGCCAGACCTATAATTGTATTCTCACATTACTTCTTTACAATGGAAGAATACTGCTAGGGATGCTATGGGGAAAATGCTGCCCAGTAAGAATCCTACCCCCAAAGATGAAATTTTCCTTCAATTCCCAAGCATTGCAGTAACTTAAAACTGCAGTTGAGCATTTAGGAACAGAGTAGGCATGCAAAGATACATAGGAAATTGACAAATAGTTGATGTTGTTGTTGCCTTCCCTATCATGGATTACTATATATACAGTATACACACACACACATCCCTCAATATTTGTGGCTTTGATATTTGCGGATTTGATTACTCACGGATTTGATTAATATGTTCTCTCTAGGAATATCTAGGTCCTCCAGTGCAACTCTACAGTCAACTTTAATTAAAAGTTGCACCTAGAGATTCCTACAGAGAATACTCTATTAGTAATAATAATAATAAAAGTTATTTATAGCCCGCTCCTCTGACATCAATCGGATGTCCTTTTTTGTAGCTCCTTTTTGGCCTTTTTGTAGCTCCTACAGTGCAGTTCTATGGTCAGTGTCTCTCAGACACTGATCGCAGAATTGCACTGGAGGACCTAGGAGTTTATCAGACGGGAGGCATTTCTCTTTATTGCGACTGGAGCCAATTGGAGCCAATTCGAATTCACGTGAATTTGCTAGTTTAGCGAATTTACGTGAATTCCAAATTGGCTCCAATTGGCTCCATTCGCAATAAAGAGAAATGCCTCCCGTCTGACCTATGATGTCCTTGAATCCCACCACTGTGTTCGGAAGGGGCTTGCCTCATCTGCCTTCCTCTGAAGCTGAGAGAGCGTGACTTGCCTAAAGTTATCCCTGGGGTTTTCCATGGCTGGGTGAGGATCCTCACCCCAGGGGTGAGGAAAACCCCAGGGTGACCTTGGGCAAGTCACACTCTCCCAGCCTAAGTCAGTAGGCCACACTCTCTCAGCCTTGGGCCTAGCCTCTCCAGAGTCCTAGTCCAACAACACTGAAACCAGTCTAGGTCCTTTTTTATTTTAGGGGGGAATGTCCTCCTTCTGACCACCCCTCACTTCCAATGGCACGGGAGGGTTCATAACTGTGAGCTATGTGACAGCATTCTCCCCCCACCCCGCTTCCCTCCCTTCCTCGCCCGACTGAGGGAGGGGGGATTCCATATTTAGGAACAAAGGCCGGCCAGTGGACAGTGGCCCCGCCCCCAGTTCAGCAGGCGCCAGCGATTGGGCCCCCGCTTGCTTACGTTCGCTCGGACCACCTCGTAACTCCTCCCCTCGCGCCGCCTGATTGGCTGCAGGATGGCAAGGCGCGCGAGGGGGGAGGGGGAGGAAATATGTGGAGAATCCACTGTGAGGAAGAATTTCAAATTCTTTCTAACCGTCCCTCACCCTCACCTCAGATGGAGGAGGGGCTCAGGGGAGGGAGGAGGGAATGTTTTGCTCTCAGTTCTCTTGCATAAAGGGATCCCAGAAGGGTGTAATGGGAAAACATAATAATAATAATAATAATGACAATAACAACAACAACAATAATAATAATATTTTCTCCCATTACATAATAATATATTATTATTATTATTATTATCTCCCATTATTATTATTATTATTTAATTATTACATAAAGGGATCCCAGTGGGATGTAATAGGAAAACATAATAATAATAATAATAATTAACAATAATAATATATTATTATTATTTTCTCCCATTATTTTCTCCCATTATTATTTTCTCCCATTACACCCCTCTGGGGTCCCTTTATGCAATAATAATATTTTTATCCCCTCTCCAGCAGCATCGAGGTGGCTTACAACAGTGGCAAAATACATAATAATAAATTTTATTTCTATTTTCTTGCCTCTCCCTTCGGACCGAGGTGGGATTCCAACAGATTATTAAAACAGTATCCAATTTAAACAAAAATTAAAAACCATAACCTAAAATCATTATATAATACATTCATAAAATGATACAGACCAACCCCTAGACATAGTCAAATGTGCGTATAACTTACCATTCCGGCAGTTGTAAAATATAAAAATTATAAAATAATTTAGATATAATAATATATATATAATATGATAAATATATGATTTATATATAAATTATAAAATACATCATACACTGTAAAATACATTCTATTATCCCCTCCCTCCTCAAACAACAGAGCAGTAGTAGCTTCTTTCTGTGTCCCTTCCAGCCACTCCCTATCCTGGGGTTTTCTTGGCAAGATTTGTCCAGAGGAGGTTTGCCTTTCCCTACCTCTGAGGCTGAGAGAGTGTGACATTTGCCCAAGGTCACCCAGTGAGTTTCCATGGCCGAGCTGAAAATTGAACCCTGGTCTCTCGAGTCATAGTCCAGTGCTCAAACCACTACACCACACCGACTCTAAAATTCCTGCAATGCTAGAAGTTTGAGGAATGAAGAAAAAATTCATTTGGTGGCAAGAAGAATGCCTATTTAGGGGGACAAAGCCTACATTTTGTGTGGGGGGGGGTTGCCATACAATTTTGTTGTTATTTACATCCATTGTTCCGTGTTCTAGTCTGTGGAGCAGCAGAAAACAAGCTTCAGGAATTGGGATGGCGCAAGCTTTTTTTCTGCTGCTCCAAAGACTAGAACACACGGAACAATGGATTCAGGCTACAGGAAAAGAGATTCTACCTAAACATTAGGAGGACCTTCCTGGCAGTAAGTGGTATTCCAACAGTGGAATACATTCCCTCGGAGAGTGGTGGAGTCTCCTTCTTTGGTGGGTTTTAAAGAGATACTGGATGGCGATCTGTCTACGATGCTCTGATTGAGAGCTCCTGCATGGCCCTTGTGGTCTTTTCCAACTCTATGATTTTATAAGTTGTGTGTGACTTATGGCAGCTCTAAGGCAAAACCCCTATCCTAGGGTTTTCTTGGCCCGATTTGTTCATATTTGTTCATTTCCCTTCCTCTAAGGCTGAGAGAGTGTGACTTGCCCAACATCATTCAGTGGGTTACTGGGTACCTGTTCTCCCATTTAAAATGTTTATGAATGGAGGCTTCTCCTGTACATAGTGAACCCTGATAACTCAGATTGTGTTGAAAGTGGTTTAAACAACAAATACAGAGCTTGAAAGGTATCAGTACATTGAAAGGTATCAGTATCTCCTTTTTCCCACAGCAAATGCGCTGGAGATTGTGATGGGACAGGAAAAAGAGTCTTCCAGTGTTTCTCTTTTTTTAGGACACAGGGCTGTAAAGATCAGATGTACATACATTATGTGTAATCCTCTTTTGTGTAACTCAGAGGGCAGAATTCTGTGGGTTAATTGAATCAATACACTGAATAGTATCTACATTGATATACTTAATAATACCCAAATAATTTAATAGATTAATTCATTTATTGAATGGTGAGTTAACATGTAAGTAAATCCCAGTGATTCAATTAGTCTTCTCTCTTCAGTGATAGCAGCAGGATTTAGGCCATTATGTGAGACATAGTAGGGAATCGTGTGTAGAGTGAACCGCTTCATAATTAAACCCTAGAATCCTAGAGTTGGAAGAGACCACAAGGGCCATCCAGTCCAACCCTTCCATGCAGGAACTCTCAATCAGAGCATCGCAGACAGACCACCATCCAGTATCTCTTTAAAACCCACCAAAGAAGGAGACTCCACCACTCTCCGAGGGAATGTGTTCCACTGTTGGAATACCAGTTACTGCCAGGAAGGTCCTCATAATGTTTAGGTAGAATCTCTTTTCCTGTAGCCTGAATCCATTGTTCCGTGTGTTCTAGTCTGTGGAGCAGCAGAAAAAAAGCTTGCGCCATCCTGATTCCCGAAGCTTGTTTTCTGCTGCTCCACAGACCAGAACACGGAACAATGGATGTAAATAACAACAAAATTGTATGGCATCCCCCCCCCCCCCCGCAAAATGCAGGCTTTGTCCCCCTAAATAGGCACTCTTCTTGCCACCAAATGATTTTTTTCTTCATTTCCCAAACTTCTAGCATTGCAGGAATTTTAGAGTCAGTGTGGTGTAGTGGTTTGAGCACTGGAGCACCATCCAGCATCCCAGACAGATGACCATCTGGCCTCTTTTTAAAGACCTCCAAGGAAGGACACTCCACCAATCTCTGAGAGAGTGTGTTCCACTGTTGAACAACTCTTACTGTCAGGAAGTTCCTCCTAATGTTGAGGTGGAATCTCTTTTCCTGTAGTTTGCATCCATTGCTCTGAGCCCTATTCTCTGGAGCAGCAGAAAACAAACTTGCTCCATCCTCAATATGACATCCCTTCAAATATTTAAACAGGGCTATCATATCACCTCTTAACTGTCTCTTTTCAAGGCTAAACATCCCAAGCTCCCTAAGACGTTCCTCATAGGGCATAGTTTCCAGAGACTTCACCATTTTAATCGCCTTCCTTTGGACCCGCTCCAGTTTCTCAACATCTTTTTTGAATTGTGGTGCCCAGAACCTGACACAGTATTCCAGATGAGGACTGACCAAAGCAGAATAGAATGGTCTATTACTTCTATTCTAGACACTATTTCTCTTTATTGCGAATGGAACCAATTGGAACCAATTCGAATTCGTGAATCGCTAGTTTAGCAAATTTACGTGAATTCTGATTGCGTTCGGAATGCATTCAGAATGACTTCCCATTACCCAAAAATGACCCCCCATTGCCTGAAACTGCGTGAGATGCTTTAATACGAAATAATGTAAAACCCATGATTGCGTTTGGAATGACTTCCCTTTTGCCCAAAATTGCATGAGATACTTAAATTTGCAATAACGAGAAACCCCATGATTGCATTCAGATTGCCATTAGATTATACTTCCAATTTCCAACATCCGATAAGATCCTATGCTGTACTTATATTGATGCAGCCTAAAATCGCATTGGCATTTTTAGCTGCTGCATCATACTGTTGACTCAACTCCTAGATCCCTTTGCACTTGTACTGTTGTCAAGTGAGGCATCCCTCATCCTACCTCTGTGCATTTCATTCCTGGTAAAATTCATTTTGCTAGTCTTAGTCCAGGTCTCCAGTCTATTGAGGTCATTTTGAATTTTGATCCTTTCCTCTGGGATTTCACCTGTTGGAATAAAGAGTCCCAAGGAAAATGTACAATGTGTAATTTAATAGCAAGAGGCTGGCCAAACACCAGCCAGGAACATCAGCCGATCAGGTGCTGGCTGGGGCAATTTGAACATTCCGTTGGCAGTTGGTCTTGGCAGTTAGGTTCGACAGTTGGCTGTGGATTCCGTTAGAGTCAGTTGACAGTGTGGTCTCTTCTTTTGATAGATGGTGGACTGTGTAGAGATGTTCGTAGATAGCTCTGAACATATTGTAACTTCTTCTAAGAATAAAAGCCTCTTCTGGGAGACCTTTGTCTACAGTGTCTCTTCAATTATTTTGGAAGAGGAGAGGTACTTCTCCAGCTCACAAACTACAGTCACAAAGGCCATCCTGGCTGGTGCCAAACATAGCCATGGTACCTCATCTCGGACTGCACTACAAATGTTAACACCCCTCCTAAGATGATGTCATCACATGTAGGGGATTTAGATATACCGTGTTTCCCCGAAAATAAGACAGTGTCTTATATTAATTTTTGCTCCCAAAGATGCACTAGGTCTTATTTTCAGGGGATGTCTTATTTTTCCATGAAGAAGAATTCACATTTATTGTTGAACAAAAAAATGGGCATGCTTCCAAACAAAAACTTTGCTAGGTCTTACTTTTGGGGGAGGACTTATATTTAGCAATTCAGCAAAACCTCTACTAGGTCTTATTTTCAGAGGATGTCTTATTTTAGGGGAAACAGGGTATGTGAGTCCTTTCTTCCATTTTACTATGACATCTTGACGAACTTAAAATAATTTCCAGTTGCCTTTTGTAAGGTAAGCTTTATTGCCCTGTTTCTCACTTCTTTTTTTTTTTTAAAAACTCTTCCAACTTTTTATGGGAGTTGTTGGGAGACAGAAATACAATATACTATTAGATCTTATCTGGCCTTTGGGACAAAAAGGCTGGGACTGGAAGGTTACTGGAACCATCTCTGGAATAACCTGTTGTATAGCACTGTTTAGTCCACAGCTTCCTGCCAAAAAATATCAAACAAATTTTTGCATGTATGACCTGGGTACCAAATTAGACAAGGGGTAGGGAACAGTACATGCCCAGCAAAACCAGAAACACCCTGTTCCTCTGTTTGCATGCAGAGGCTGGAAAACCTACAGCCTCCAAGGAGATCGGGTGCAAAATGACACTGAATGTTTTGAATCATCTGAGGAATGTCAAGAGGGAGAGGTGAACCAATTGTTTCAGGACCTGGATGATGTGAAATTGCAAGATATATTGCCAGAGGATGAGAAAGGAAAGGGAGATTTTGTAATGCTGCCAGGAGGATGAACAGAGGTTCTCCTTTTCTAGGACACACCCTACATTTCAACCTTCTGCCCAAGAAGTATTCCAAAATGTTCTATATTTGGAGCATGACTAAGAACCAAGACTTTATATTCATAGTAGTGTTTGTAGCTTTTGTCCCGTCATGCCCTACATTTTTATCAACTGTCCTACATTTTGTGGTGCCTTGTCCTTCTTTTCAGTTTATGACATCTGGTCATCCTGTGTAGTGCTGATATCAGATGGGGGTTCTGAAGTTATGTTTCTGGAGGATGAGAGGGGAGACACTGTCTTCTGCACAATGCTAGTGTGAGATGAAGAGGAAGATTCCTGCAACTGCGTGAATGAAGATCAAACTACTTTGATGGAGAACTGTGGAAGTATGAAAATTGTGAATGCTGACAAGTGATCAGATGGGGGGATAGTTAAGGAAAATTGTACCTACAGTATGTACTGTATATGTATCTGTGGAAGTAGACTTTAGTCTAGGAAAGCTCATGCTGCCAACTTCTTTCTTGCAGTTAGGCTCAAAGGTGTCCTCACACATTTGCAGCTTTGACTTGTGCAGATTTGACTATCTGCAGTTTTGATTAATATGTTCTTTCTAGGAATCTCTAGTTCCTCCAGCACAATTTTGCTGGAAATTGACCATAGAGTTGTGCTAGAGAACCTAGAGGTTCCTATAGAAAACACTTTTCTAGTATTTTTAGGTCCTCCAGCATTATTCTATGATCAGTGTCTGGCAGATGCTGACCACAGAGTTGCATTGGAGAATGTGGAGATTCTTAGGTGAAAAGAATGGTTTTTTACATTCATGGGAGACCTTCAGCCCTAACCTCAGTAAATGTGGAGGGACCACTGTAATTTTAATGGAGGTGATCAACAAACGTTTGTTACTGTTTGACTTTAAACAAGAAAATAATGTTGTCTTAATAAAGTATATTAAGTTTTAAGTTGAGGTTGCTGTTGTTGTGTGCCTTCAAGTTGTTTCCGATTTATAGCGACCCTAACACGTACCTATTATGGGGTTTTCTTGTCAAATTTCTTCAGAGGGGTTTGCCATTACCATCCTCCGAGGCTGAAATAATGTAACTTGCTCAAGGTCACCCAATGGGTTTACATTGAACCATTGTTTCCAAAGTCATAAGACTTTATCACAAGAGATGGATGCTGTGCAGAAACAGGATTTAAAAATCTGGAATAAGCCTGCAAGAGCGGGTCGACTTTCATAATTAACCCGAATGGAAAGTTGACGAAGCCCGTTCCTTTTTATTTTCAGGATTTTCCGATAGTAAAAAGGAGTGGGTTTTGTCTACTTTCCGTTCGGGTTAATGTCACGTTAATGCTCATTAGCCCTTACGTCACGTGAAAATCAACCTGCTTTTGTAAGTTTTGTCTACTTTCTGTTCAGGTTAACCCCCAACCTTATCTGAAAATCGACCCGCTTTTGCGGGTTTTTTCCAGATTTTTAAATCCTGTTTCTGCACAGGATCTGTCCCATGTGAGAAACTTCACAGTCCAATGCTCAGCCACTACACTACACTGGCTCCCAAGTTGAGGTTATATTAGGGGAAAAACTGGAGCTATACAATGTGAACAATGGGTTTGCCTAATGTTTAATGTTAATGTTTAAATATTAAATTTTAGGAAAGTGAGGATAGTCATTGATGAAGCCTATTATTTGAATTTTGAAGGATGGAGATTTGTTTAAATTGAATAAGTTATTATTATTAACTATTAGTAATAGATATTGGTAAGCTAACCTTGCATTAAGGGATGCAGTGTCTTAATGGTTAAGATGCCAGTTCTGATGATTGGAAGATTGGCAGGCTGGCAGTTCGAGGCACAAGTGCCATGTGATGGGGTGAGCTCCCATCACTAGACCCAGCTTCTGCCAACCTAGCAGTTCAAAAGCATGCAAATGCAAGTAGATAGATAGGTACCACTTCTCAGTGGGAAGGTAACAGCGTTCAGTGCAGTCATGCTGGCCACATGACCACCAGAGCAGTCCTTGGATAATGCTGGCTCTTCAGCTTAGAAATGGAGATGAGCACCGCTCCCTACAGTCGGATACGACTAGACATTCATGCCAAGGGACTACCTTTACCGTTACCTAACCTTGTATTAATTCTTTGCAAAAGAATTATTCAGTATGGTAATTTCTACTTTATATGTGTATTTAGTGGCATCACTAAGGTTAGTGTCACCTGATGCAGTAAGTGATTGTGTCACACACCCCATTGACCATCTCCCATAGCAAATCAACCATTTATGTTAAACATTCATCATAATTCCCATATATCTTTGAATATAATGGTAATATGTGTGACATAAACAACTGGCAAATTAAAATTATAACTTTAAATTACAACATCATATGCACAGTCAAAATGTATTTACACATATTTATTTGTATTTACATGTAATTACATGTGGTTACAGTGAAAATTTGGTAAAATGTAATGTTTTTATTTTCTTTTAAAAATATTTTTAAAATTATTTTTTAAAATTATTATTTAAAAAAAAACCCTGGGTCCTCTCCTATTTCTTCCTACTTAGCTTCACCCTACTCACTCCATCTCTTCTACATTTTAAAAATGACACCAGTGAACCACATAGCCCATTTTTTTGCAAAGAATCAAATGTTTGAGGAGCAGTGGTGTCACCTGGTACAATTTGCACCCCCCCATACCCTCTAGTGACACCACTATGTGTATTGCATGCAGGAATACAGAGTAACATTAGTACAAAAAAAAAATATATATATGGTATTTCTATTTCCTCATTGTCTAGGTTGAATTTGTGTAAATTCTCCATTGTCATTATCTTTCTTTTCTTTATTGCCTGCCTTTGCACTTTCTTCCCTGATCTTCCTTAGTACCGTAGTTGCTCTAAGCCTGTGGTGGTTTCCGCTAGTAGCAAGGTATCATTTGCATACTTTAGATTCTTGATATTCCTTTCTCCTATTTTTATTCTTCCTTCTTCTGTGTTCAAGCCTGCTTTTCATATAATACATTCTGGACTACAGGAACCATTAGAACTGTGGTCCAAAAAGTATATTTTCTGCACTATGTGTACAGAGGGCAACCTATGGCATAAAAATCCTCACCTGTCTTCTTGAGAAATGCAATGCCTAGTGTTCGGCCCTTCTCCGATTTGCCAGCTGATAGCCTCCTTCCCAGTCCCAAGGTAGGTCTGGCACTTGTCACTTTCAGCTCCCAGCCCAGAAGCATCTTAGAATGTCTTGCTCCCTTCATCTCATAGATTTTGCAATGATGACCCAGTAATTTTGAAGAGCCATTAATAATTTCACTGTTGACAAATGGTGGCATCTTTGGCAGCCAGGACATGTTAGCATGCATGAATACTACAATTATCAAACTTACACATCTATCAGATATATGTTGTAGCTTTGCCTCTCAGCTTCCAACAAGATAGTCCAGCACGGGAGCATGCAAGCTTTTAAGTTACCCAGGGCTCCACAATTAGCTATTGAAAATTAGCCTTTTCCTGTTGCAACAGATGTTGCCTTGGTAAAAGAGGGACCTCCCCCCTACTTTGAAACTTTTCTAGAAAGAAACAATATCCAAGGCAACACTTGGGATGCTTCCAGGTGAGGTTTTTATGATACAATTGCTGTCCTGAGTTTGCAAAATTTTAAAGGGGGTCCAGATTTCCGGGCTCAGTACAAGGTGTTGTTTTGACCTTTAAAGCCCTACATGGCTTGGGCCCAACCTATTTACAGGATCGCCTTCTTCCGTATAATCCACCCTGTCCAGTCAGGTCCTCTGGGAGGAATCTATTGCAGCCTATAAAGACCAGGTTGATTGCAACTTCCCAGAGGGCCTTCTCTTCAACTGCTCCCAGATTGTGGAACGGCGTGCTGGAGGAGATCCATCATATTACCAGTTTAGCTTTAAAAAGGCTGTCAAGACGGATCTCTTCCTGCAGGCCTTTCCTGACTAGTAAACCCAGCCACAAATTAAGTCCATCACCCCACTGCATAGTCTGTAACCCCATCATCTTTGGTTATTTAAATGGATTGCTTTAATTAGTAATGTGTCACTCTCCCTCAGCCTCAGGGGAAGGCAATGGGAAAATCCCCTCTGAAGAAACTTGCCAAGAAAACCCCATGAATAGGTTGATCTTAGGGTTGCCATAAGTCAGATATAATGTGATGGCACACAACTACAACAACAACCTCCTTATTTAATCTGCATTAAGATCTGCAGGGAAGGGCTTTCTTGCAGTCCCACCACCTTCTGGGTGGTTGCTCCCAGGTTGTAGAATGCCCTCCCACAAGAGGACCATTCTTGCTCTCTTCCCACTGGCATGTGAAGATGTTTTTATTTAAGGAAGCATTTGGTGGCAGCAAGTAGAGCTTTTAACGGGGAGGGTTTAAAACATGGACATAACCATCATACAACAAAAGAGACATAAAATTTAAACAACCTATAAAAATCCAAATTATTACAATTACCTATACGTAAAATTAAAACATTACTCCCTACTCATTCCACTGAATTTCTGAAAATATTTCCTCAATTTCTGGATATGCATTAATTCCATCCTGCCATTACAGTGTGATTATAATACAGGGTGATGGCATTTTAACCTTTATGTTAGGAGTTTTTAATTGTATTGTGTTTTTAAGGAGCTGTGTGCCACCTTGGCTCCTGCACTGGGAGAAAGGTGGGGTATAAATTAATTAATTAAATAAATATAAATAATTAAAATATCATTTTAAATATTTCTCAGTGTTTTTAATGTGTTACATTTTTAACTTTTTGATATATATTCTTATGTTTTAAGAGGAAAAAAGAATTGAATTTCAGAAACACAATGTGTGTAATAAAGAATAATTCAAGCACTTCAAAATTGTATCTTTTTCTCTCTCTCTGTTCCTTTTCCTTTTAATGTTGTTGATTTTAAATTATTGCTAATTTAATTTATTTTTAAGGGGTGGGTGGCTGGGAATGGGTCAATGAAGTGTTTTAATTTGTATGTTTTAATCTTGTTGTACCCCGCTCCGATTGTACTCACAGAGGAGTGGGCTAGAAATAAAGATGATGATGATGATGATGATGATGATGATGATTATTATTATTATTTTGGCTATGAAGTGTCATCTTTTTATTATTTTCCTGCCTTCTGAGATATGTACTCTAGGATCTCTGAAAAAACTCTAGGGAGTTTTGGCTGCAGGTTGAACTTGGTATTCAGAAGAAGCTGCAAGCAGGAAAGGAAGCAGAAGTAGGGAATGCTTCCTCTTCTCACACATATTTACAATGCACATAATTCCCATAATTGTGACTGTGTGTTTACTGTCATTACGACATCTCAAAGACCTTTTGGTTTCTGTGTCCTTGTGAACTCAGTCATGTTTCTTCTCTACAAGATCTGTGACAGCAGAAGGAGCATCTAAAAGTCCCAGACCGAGAGAGTGTGTGCAGGCTCTTCCCCAAAATGTGGTCTGAGGTTCTGCACTGAGTGATGTAGCTCTAGCATGCAGTTATATCTCCCTATGCTGTTCCTCCTAAGTGCACATTTTAAGTGAAACAACCTCCCCAATGGCCATTTTCCCACCAGCGGAGATGCATCCAGTTATCTGCCTGTAGCTGGATGTGCTACAAGGACATCAACTGCAGGGGCCTCTCAGGGACCACTGGAGGTTTTGAGAAGTCCCTGCAGATTACATCCTTGAAACGTGTTCAGTGATAGGAAAATAGCAGGATGCATCTCGGCTGATTTTGGCTGTTGTGAGGTCAGTAAAGAAGCCCAACCTTAGCAATGACCCAAATAGGCTTAGGTCCCTACTATTTGAGAGACCGCATCTCCCCATACAAACTTGACAAAGCCTTAAGAACTTCAGGAGGGAGGCTTTCTCTTGGTCCCAGGCTTGCTTGGTGAGGACACGAGAGACCTTCTTGGTGGCTGCTCCCACCTTCTGGAATTCCCTTCTGCAGCAGGCTATAGCAATAGCATGTACATTTCTATACCGCTTATCAGTGCACTCCCTAAGCGGTTTACAGTCTATAAGCCAATTGCCTCCAACAAGCTGGGTACTCATTTTACTGACCTATGAAAGGATGGAAGGCTGACTGGACCTTGGCTCGAACTTACAACCTTGTGGCTGCGTTGCCAGCATTTTACTAGTGTGCCCCCAGGGCTCCTTATAGGCTAGACTGGTCCCTTCCCTGCTTGCTTTTCACCAGCAAGCAAAGCCTTTTTATTTAGGCAGGCTTTTTAACATAATAATCAATGACAGGTTGGGTTTATGGGGTGTGTGTTTTAGTTCTGTTTTAACTTTTTGTATGTTTTTATGCTGATTTTATACTGTTTTAATTAGATGTTTTTAAATTCTTACCAAATGCTTTTAAAATGTTTTTATCTTGTGAGACGCCTTCGGTGGCATAAAAGTGAAATAAATAAATAAACAAATAGGGTTGCCGTTTGTCCCGGAAAACCTGGAAAATCCCAGATTGAAGGGACCAAAAAATATCTAGCTGGGCCAGTTAAATCAGTAAATCCTGGATCTCTCCTTGGTCACAGTCTGATGGGTAGGTTAAAATGTGACAGTGACGACAAACCAGGAAACTATGCAAGAAGACTAGCAATGGAAAGAGCCTCATCCTGGCCTACAGGCTCCTGTTGCTACTGCACATTGCCACCTTATTCATCCATTCTTTCCCCCTTTATTCCGACAGGCACAGAAAACTGTGTTTACTCCTGCTCCCCTTGAGAGTCTAATATAGAAGTGAGTAACAAATTGTGGTTTATACATATAGTGGTCCCTTAGTATCCACTGCGCTTTGTTTCCAGGACTCCTTGTGGATATCAAAATCTGTAGATGCTCTGTTAATTACAGTGGCATAGTAATATGGTATCCTTTATATAAAATGGCAAAAACAAGGTTTGCTCTTGGAGTGTGCATGTATTTTCAAGCTGTGGATGGTTGAATCCATGGAAAAAAAATATGTGGATATGGAGAGCTGCCTGTATTGGCAAAGGAAAGGCACAAGGCACCCTGTCAGTGTCTGGAATGAGTCTCAACATACTGTGAATAGTTTGCTTCATCCTGGCTTGCATTCCTTGGTTGTAGCAAAGTGTGACAGAACCTTAGGAACTGGCATTAAGATATCTGAACTTGTTGTGCACTTGTAGAAAATATTATATCACTCACTTTTTAGATGTGTTACTTTGGGGGGGAAAGAAGGCGACAAAGATCAGAATAGCTGCTCAGTTTCTGCAAGTGCCAGTGTACTATCTCATCTTTTTCTAGAGACTGGCTCTTGCAAACATGGCCTTCCATTGATGCAGGGGCCAGAATGGTGTGGGCCTCCAGGTTTATTTGGACTACAACTCCCAGCATTCTTTGCTGTCTATGGAGTTTATCACACGGGAGGAATTTCTCTCAATTTCAAATAGAGCCATTTCGAATTCACGTAAATTCGCTAGTTTAGTGATTTTAACTGCATTCGGAATGCATTCAGAATGACTTCCCATTTCCCGAAAATGACCCCCATTGCCTGAAATTGTGTGAGATTCACTCATACGCAATAACGTGAAACCCCATGATTGCGTTCGGATTGTCATTGCATTATACCCCCAAATTCCGTCATATGATAAACTCCTATGCTAGGCAATGCAATCCAGAACTGCTAGGCAATGCAATCCAGTCTCTGGAGGGCTGCATGATTCCCATTCCTGTTCTAAGGGAAGGGTTTTTTTTTTTTCCATTTGCAGAAGGGACTAAACCCAGGAAGGGCTGCTACCAGGAGGAAGAGGGAAAGCCCTTCTAGCTTCACTTTCCGAAAGTGTTTCTCCACCAAACATTAAGCAAAGAAGTTTTTCCCCCTGTTGTTTTCACTTTCTTCACAAACCTCAGCTTAATCTGGTCCTGGACTTTCCCACCTTTTGTGCCTCTCCCAATTAATTCTGTTCCTCTGAGTACTCTTTTCCAGCATCATCACAATTAGTATTGGCAAGCATGGTGTTGTGGTTTGAGTGTTGGAGTGCAGCCGTGGAGATTGGCATTTGAATCCCTGTTGACCCATGAAACCCACTGGGCAAGCCACATTCTCTCAGCCTCAGGGGAAGTCAATGGAGTTTATCATACGACGGAATTTGGGGATATAATGCAATGGCAATCTGAACGCAATCATGGGCAATGGGAAGTCATTCCAAACGCAATCATGGGTTTTACGTTATTGCGTATTAGAGTATCTCACACAATTTCAGGAAAAGGGAAGTCATTTTTGGGCAATGGGAAGTCATTCTGAATGCATTCCAAATGCAATTAGAATTCATGTAAATTACCTAAACTAGTGAATTTACGTGAATTTGAATTGGCTCCATTCGAAATTGAGAGAAATTCCTCCCGTGTGATAAACGCCAATGGCAAAACCTCCTCTAAACAAATCTTGCCAAGAAAAACCCATAATAGGTTCAGGCTGTTAGTCAAAAATGACTTGAAGGCACACAACAACAGCAACAAGAGAAGCACATCACTCCCTTGTATCCAGAAACTATTTCATGTTGTGCACCCTAAAGCCGAGAGCCATTGTGGTGTAGTTTGAGTATTGCATTATACCTCTGGAGACTAGGGTTCGAATCCCTACTAAGCTATGAAATCTATTGGGTGACCTTGGGCAAGCCACACTCTCTCAGCCTTAGGGGAAGGCAATGGCAAACCCCCTCTGAACAAATCTTGCCAAGAGACCCCATGATAGGGTCAATCATTCAAGAAAACTCCATGATATCCTGTCTAGGGTTGCCATGAGTTGGAAACACCTTGAAGGCACACAACAATAACAACAACTCAAAAAGGGTAGGAGCAGCAAACTCAGGAGGAGTAAGGTATGGGGGACTTGAATACTATTCTCCCATGTGAGTTGAGCTGACGTGAACTTCTCTAAGGCCATTATTCTGGGACGCCAGTTGATTTCCTCCAGCCAAAAACTAATTTGCCCTGAATGGCCATTTGCTGTCTTTTGCAGATTGTCAGGATTATGTTTACCACCAGGAGGGGAATCCATTTTATACATTCAGAACCCTCCTCAGAATTGGTTTGGTGGAATACCCATTGGGCATCCTGTCTTCTTCTTGTAAAGATGCAGAGCTGGCAAATGCTCTGCTCTCTTTCCTCACTTGATGTTCCACATGGACACACATAAAGCCAGCATGGTGTAGTGGTTTGAGCATTGGACTATGGCTGTGGATACCAGATTTTGAATCCTTGCTTAGCCCTGAAAACATACCGGGGCACTGTCTGCACTACAGGAATAATCCAGGTTGACACCACTTTAACTGCCATGGCTCAACTGCCACGCTATAGAATTTTGAGATTTGTAGTTTAGCTAAATGTCACCCAAAGCTTCAAGTATTAAGCCATGGCATTTAAAGTGGTGTCAACCTGGATTATTTCTGTAGTGTGGATGCAGCCTGGGTCGTGCAAGTCATACTCTCTCAGCCTCAGAGGATGACAATGGCACACATGCCAAAAAACCCCAAGATGGGTTCACTTTAGGGCCATCATAAGAAACAAATGACTTGAAGGCGCTCAACAACAACAACATGGACACACGTAAGGCTGTAAAAGGTTAGATTTCTTCCCCTGAGCTCTTAACAAGATGGCAAAAATGAGTGAACATTTTCTGAATGGTATGTAAAAATGTTCCAAACTCCATGGGCTGGCAGTACCTTTCTTAGGCATAGCAAGAAGCACATTGCCCCCTGGTGTTGAGAAATTATTTCATGGGATGAACCCTAAAGCCAAGAGCAAGAGTGGTGTGGTTTGAGTGCTGGACTACAACTCTGGAGAACAGGGTTCATATCTACTGGATTAACCTTGAGCAAGTCACACTCTTTCAGCCTCAGGGGAAGGCAATGGCAAACCCCTTCTGAACAAAACTTGTCAAGAAAACCCTGTGACAATGTTGCCTTAGAGTGGCCATAACTCAGAAACAACTTGAAAACACACAGGAGTTTATCATACGACGGAATTTGGGGGTATATACTCCAATGGCAATCTGAACGCAATCATGGGGTTTCACGTTATTGTGTATGAGTGTATCTCACGCAATTTCGGGCGATGGGAAGTCATTCCGAATGCAATCATGGGGTTTCACGTAATTGCATATAAGAGTATCTCACACAATTTCGGGCAATGGGGGGTCACTTTCAGGAAATGGGAAGTCATTCTGAATGCATTCTGAACACAATTAGATTTCACATAAATTCACTAAACCAGCAAATTTACGTGAATTCGAATTGGCTCCAATCGAAATTGAGAGAAATTCCTCCCGTGTGATAAACTCCGCAGTAACAACAAACTCTAAAGCCACCAGATTCTGTCTAATCATGGAAGCAGGGTCAGTTCTGGTTAGTACTTGGATGGGAGACCACCAACAACTACCTGGTGCTGTAGGCTACATTTCACAGAGGAAAGAAACTGGAAAAACCACCCCTGAGGATTCTTTGCCTTGGACAATTCTAACTTTCATGCTCAGTTGAATATATTTACTCTTTACGATCTTGTCTAGTTCTTTCATGGCTGTCCTTCCCATTCCTAGTCTTCTCCTTATTTCTTGATGGCAGTCCCTGTTTGATGTTTGATCCAAGGAAAAGAGAAATCTTTCACTATTTCAGTTTCCTCATTGTCTAGAATGAATTTATGTATTTCTTCTGTGGTCATTATTTTTGTTTTCTTTATGTTCAACATTAAGCCTGCTTTTGCACTTTCATTTTTGTCCTTCCTTATTAACTGTTCCATATCTGTGACCCTTTATGTTGATTTCTCTTTATGTGGTACCCGCTTTCTGCCAGGTAAAAGTAATGTGGTACTTTTATAACTAAAGGATTCACATAACAGACTTATACTGTTGCTTTTTTTAATTTTGCAGCAAGAGACAAACATGGCTATTTCTTTAAAAACTGCTACACTTTTGAAGGAAACCCTGAGCTTCAAAACAAGACCATAATAACTATTGCAGAGCAAGTGTTTTAAGGCAAAAAGAGTAAGCACATTTCAGGGGAAATGTTACGTGAGTGAACACTCCAATAACATACAGCATGCATATTGTACATTTTGGTTGGCCCAATAAAGGTACCACTGTTTGGGGGATTTTGGATGTTATTGGACTTTGCTATATGGCCAACAGAGCTACCCCTGGATATATTTTCTGAGTGAACAATGTTTCAACAAAGCAGCATCCTGCTCGGAGTGGCAGGAAAAAAAGTTTGACTATAGAGGCATTTCAACATCTATGATAATTCTGAAGAAATTCAACTAAAAAGTATTACTGATGAATATTACTAGAAAAGTATTATAAAACGAAGAGTTGCAACAGCAAATACAAAGAAAATCCACATTGTGGTAAAACCATTATTGTTGTTGTTAGCTGCCCTTGAGTTGACTTTGATTCATAGCGACCCTGTGGAAGAAACGTCTCAGGCCCTCTGTCCTGTCCTGCTCAGGTTCTGTAGGCTCAAGCCATTGGTGTGTGGTGTCCCTCTCTTTCTACTGCCTTCTACCTTTCCAAGCATTATTGTGTTTTCCGTGCTTCATGCCTTCTCATGATGTGGCCGAAGTACAGCCATCTCAGTTTAGTCATCCTGGCTTTTAGAGAGAGCATCCAGTACTTTAGCTATTCTAAACTCAGTTCCTAAAGCCCAAGGTTTCTCTGTTTAAAACAGTATTTGTGTGTGTGTTTCCTTATTAATAATGTTTGCCCTCTTGTTGCCTGGGCACACTCTTTTGGTCACGCTCTAATGTTGTTCAGCCACACATGTCTTGGTTTTCATCTCTGAAATGTTGGAGAGTATCCACTGGGTGACCTTGGGCAAGTAACATGCTCTCAGCCTCAGGGTAAGGCAATGGCAACCCCCCTCTGAACAAATCTTGCCAAGGAAACCTCCTAACAGGGTTACCTTAGGCTTACCATAAATAAGAAACAACTTGAAAGCACACAACAACAGCAGCAACAACAACAAAGTTTGTTCTGGAAACCACATCAAAGCAGTTTTATTACTGGGGCATTACAAAAGATCAACGCATTTAAGGCCATCCCAAAGAAAAGTAAGATGAAAGGGTGTAAAAAAATAAATAAATTCATTTCTTAGTTTTTAATTGTCATTTCCAATTTCTGCTAAAGCACATGGGTAGTAATAAAACATAACATTTAAAAACAACACACTAGTATATGGTAGGATTGCTATGGCTGTAGAGAAAATAAGCAATTAGAGTCCATGTCAGTTCAGGGAACATAATTTCACATATATGTCCTATAGGAGATCTCAGTTTGTGGGCTTTTCCATATAAAGAAGTGCTGCTGGCCAGAAAAAAAGCAGGAGCTGATGAACTAACATGACACAGGAGGACCTGGTGGAAGACTCAAATCCTTCCCATGCAGACCTTCTAGGATAACTTGTGGTCTGCCAGATATCTTGTGATGAAGGATGATGGGAGCTTCAGTTCAACATCAGGAAGGCCAGAGCTTACTCACCCGTTTCAGGGAATATGTCATATTGGCCTATACAGGACTTACTTGGGAGGTGTGAGTCTTTGGTCTAAAGAGTCTTTAGGTTCCTAGTCCAGAGCCAGTCTGTGAGCTGATGTTTCATAGTGAGTTTCCAGAAAATAAAGAAACAGTTGTATCCAATGGACACAAATATGGCACCAGTCCCTGGAACACTGAGGAAAAACCCAGGTGCTGAGTTATACACAAAGCTTTGAAAAGCTATTTTCAAGACTATAATTCCCAGAATCCCCTGACTAATATGGCCATTGGCAATACTAGCTGGAAGTTCTGATAGCAGTAGTCCAGAAAAGTAACTTTTCCTAGCTCCAGCTGTCCTTCATGGTAGGAAAGATCCAAAATTGTTAGGATGAAGTGTGACCAAAAAACACAAAATTAAAAAACAGAAGGTGAAGAATGGATCTGAGTTAAAGACCAAAGGAGAAAGGTGGGTGAAAAGTCCCGAATCTTTGCCCAGGCCTGATTTCCCCATTGACTGTCACCCAAAGTCATTTTCTCAGGGAGACTCTTTATACAAGGAATGGCTCTGCAGAATTTATAACATGGGAGGAATTTCTCCCAATTTCGAATTGATCCAATTCAAATTCATGTAAATTCACTAGTTTAGCGAATTTACGTGAAATCTAATTGCATTCAGAATGCATTCAGAATGACTTCCCATTTCCCGAAAATGACCCCCCATTGCCTGAAATTGCGTGAAATACTCTTATACGTATTAATGTAAAACCTATGATTGCATTCGGAATGACTTCCCTTTTGCCCGAAATTGCGTGAGTTTAGAGTTTATCACATGGGGGAATTTCTCTCAATTTCGAAAGAAATGGAGGTGAGGCCAGTTAGGAATTGAGTACATTTGCTAGTTCAGTGAATTTACGTGATTGCGTATTGACGCTGCATTGCCTGAAATTGCTGCAATGCCCGAAATTGCCTCCCGTGCCTGAAATTGTGTGTGATAATTTCTCACGAAATCACGCGAAATCCCACGATTGTGTTCGGAAGGACTTCCCTTTGCCTGAAAATGTGTGTGATCAGCTTTCACGCAATCACGCGAAACCCCAGATTGCATTCAGATTGCCATTGGATTATACTTCCAATTCCCTTCGTGTGATAAACTCCATACACTCATACGCAATAACGTGAAACCCCATGATTGCATTCGGATTGCCATTGCATTATACCCCCAAATTCTATCATATGATAAACTTCTGCCTGAAAGAGAAACCTGAATGGTAGAAAGAGACCCTGCCTGAAAGAGAAACAGAGGTCTGGGGGAGCTGAAGGGGGAATTGTTGGCAGAAGGTACTGGGAGCCTCCTTCACCCATCACTTCTGTTTGCTCCTTAAATCAGATTACTCTCTCACACAGATAACATACATGCACCTTCCATCATTGCCTGTATTTTGATTCACACTAGACAAAAATGCTTAAGGGGAAAAAAGGAAGACAAGCAGTGGATTTCATCAAAGGGGAATACAAAGAAGCCCTTACAGGCTGAAGCACCAGAGCCACTATGCAGTGAGAGGGTGCAGCCTCTCAAACAGAGATGGGCTGGATGGAAGCAACAGCAACCAGCCTTGAGCATTGGGCAAAGGCCAAGGAGAAAGTTCAAGGAACAGAGGATAGAGGGACAGGTCCCAGTCAAGGGCCCCACAAGAACATTGTGCCTATCACAGACACTCTTGGAGGGTCACCTCTGATATCTTTAAGACAACTGGAGCTCTCCTGTTTAAGCTGATCCTTTCAAAGGCCCACAGTAGATGGGCATGTTTTGCATGCTGAGAGCCCAAGGAAGCTAGGCTAGGTCTCGTCCCCATTCTCAGTTCTGTTTATCCACACTGGCCCTGAGAGCTGTCGCTGCAGTGAATTGGATGTCTTTCCTCGGTATTCTAGCATCTGGCTTACAGCATGGAGAAGCTGGTCATGTTTTCTCTCCATTCCTGATAGGCGGTGTTCCTGTGAAAGATAAGGAATCAGTTGCCTTGAGAATGAGTCATCTAAACCCCAGTACCTTTCAGTTTTAACCACATGCATACATACACATAGGAGTTTATCAGACGGGAGGAATTTCTCTTTTATTTCAAATGGAGCCAATTGGAGCCAATTAGAATTCACGTGAATTCGCTAATTTAACGAACATCCTGGTGAACATCCTGGATGTAAAACCCATGATTGCATTCCGAATGACTTCCCTTTTGCCCGAAATTGCGTGAGATGCTTTAATACACAATAACATGAAACCCCATGATTATGTTCGGATTGCCATTGGATTATACTTCCAATTTCCGTCGTCTGATAAACTCCACACACAGAGATGAAAACACTACTGGATGAATGAGTACCACTGAATGATCATGGAAGCAAAACTCTACCCATCATCACAAACCCAGAGTGTGGCTCAACATATTAGGTCTGGGGCATATTGGAATCAAGAGACTATTTTCCCAGGATGTTCACCAACTCATACCTCATTACAGTGAAATGTTGTGTGTGTTATTTGTGAGAAGCTAAGAAAAAAAATGTGAGTTGCCCTTTGTTGTGAGTACTTCATTCACTAACACAAGTAATTATTGTTTCTGAGTAAGTACTAATATTTTGTATGCCCTGTCAAATACCCTGAGCCCTATGTTGATTATATCTGTAAAGAGTTCCATATTTCTCCCTGCTTGCAGGTCCAGACCATTGGCTTGACACAAAGCCTTCAATAGCTCTGGAGAGGCCTTACCAATTGCTTGGTCTTTTCACTTGCTTGAAGCTTCTCATGCTCTTTTTTTGAGTTGGCCTCCAGACTTGATACTCTGCAATAGAAAAGGAGCCAGAATGGTCTAGAAATGTGGATGAGTTCTGCTTTCAACCTCCCTACCCCTTGCCTAATTAGCCTTGGAACAGTCTTGGTTTATTAGCTAGCTAGCCTTGGGCATAACACATCTTTCAACCTTGGGTCTCCACCTGCAAAACATCAGAAAGATTATACAGTATGGACAAAATGAACATGAAACTCCCTTTATTTTCAATAACAGTCCCTGACTGTTCTGCCTCTCTAACACACTATTGTGATGAGACTCTGCAGTTTGCAGAGATGAGAAGTAGCCTTCCACAGGCTGCAAAATATGTTTTACAGTTGCTAACAAGGGGTAAATAATTAGTTCCAGTTCTCTTACTTCCTTCATCTTAAATTAATTACATCCCATGTCCAGATCAGTTTATGACATTAAAAAAAGTATGGACAAAAAATTTCAATAATAATTTTGCCCATATTTTTCCTAACAGGTGCATTTTTGAAGGCACTTTGTATTCATTTTTGCAAGCTGCTTTCCTTGATATAATGCTTTTTATTCCACTCTCTGCAACATATGCACTTGCACTTGCAGCGTTTGAGAAAGTGGCTTGAGTGTTGGACTATGATTCTGAAAACCAGGGTTCGATTCCCCACTCGGCCATGAAACCCACTGCATAATAATAAATAAATAAAAACTTTATTTGTATACCGCCCTTCCTGCGATCAGGGCGGTGCACAGCATGTTAACAATACAATACAAAATCACAATAATTAACAAATAACAACAATAAAATATTAAAACCTCAACACGTGTACGATAATAATGTTAATGTTAATATTCCGTCGGGTTAACAGGAGGGGAAGTCGTAAACAGAGTAAAAATTAGGAGTAGGCCTGGTTAAATAAATAGGTTTTTAATTCTTTTTTGAATTGAGGGAGGGAGGCAGTCAAGCGGAGCTCGGTGGGGAGTGAGTTCCAGAGGCTCGGGGCAGATGTAGAAAATGCTCTTTTGGCAGTAGTTGCTAGCCTAGCCTCTGGAACGTTCAGCAAGTGGTACCCACTTGATCTAAGTGTGCGGGGCGGATTGTGTGGAGAGAGGCAGTCCTTTAGGTACTCTGGGCCTAAGCCATTTAGGGCTTTATAGGTAACGACCAGCACTTTATACTGAGCCCGGAAGCGAATAGGCAGCCAATGGAGATCTTTCATAATAGGTGTTATATGGTGGATCCTGGAAGCACCAGTGACCACCCGTGCTGCCATATTTTGGACTAATTGTAGCTTCCGAGTGTGATATAAAGGCTGCCCCATGTAGAGCGCGTTGGGCAAGTCACTCTTTCTCAGCCTCAGGGGAAGACAATGGTGAACCTCCCCTGAACAAATCTTGCCAAGAAAACCCCATGATATTGTCGCCTTAGGGTCACCAGTTGAAAACAACTGGAAGGCACACAACAACAACAACAACAACAACAACAACTGTATTCCAGTTCTACCAACTGGGAAATTTAGTATCGTAAGTCCTTATTATCATGGAAAGTGAACAAAATTCCCCCACTATTGTATATCTGTACATGACAAAAAAGAGACACCCAAACATAGGTAGTGGGGAGGGGGGGCTCTTATACCTCTAATCCAAAAAATTAGAGCTCTAAGAGCCCCTCTCCCAACTAGGGAATGGAGAAAATTCAGCAACTCCCATCAGCTCTAGCTAGCATTGCCAGTGGCAAGGAATACTGTGTAAACTACTGCATTTGTCCACTCTTGAACTCAATCCATGACTCAGACCAGATAGACCTGGAGGGCTGCCTTTGGGCCCACTCCTGGACTCAGGGCATCATGGGGCTTGGGGCTCTCACCTGCTGCTTAGCTGCACAAGGCAACTCTCCATCTCCTCCAGCCTCTTGTAGAGTGTCCTTTCCCACTCCAGAAACTTTGTTTTTTCTTCCAAAAGCACTTGATTCTGTGCAGTGAGACTTTCCAACTGTTCTTGAAAGAGCTTCTGCTTTTCCTTGGCTGTGGTCAGCTCTCTCTGCAGCTCTTCCATCTGCCTCCCATACTGTGGGATACAAAGGTCAACAATTAGGCAGCCAGAGGTTTTGGAGCACCTGACTCTACTGGGTCACCCTGAACTGGGCAAGGGCACATGGGACAGAAACAAGACAAGGGCTCAGAAGCAGAAATCCCACCCTATCTAAGAAAGGAAAGCAGAAGCCAAAGATGTGGAGGAGAAAGGCTGGAAAATAGATGCTTTGGGGTCTGTTCCATTCCAGAGAAAGGAGGAGTCTAGATTAGGATGATTTTTTGTACCTGACCCCACATAACTGTGCGTACACCATTTAGCACTAAAGAGTCCTTTCAAGCTACACAATTATAGTGCCATGGTTCCACTTTTAACTGTCATGGCAGCATCCTATGAAATCTTGCATTTTGTGGTACAGATTTCAGAGGCGCCAGAAAAGCTCCCTGGGTGAGAATGCTAAAAACCTCTTATAGAACCATAGAATTGGAAGGTACCTCAAGGACCATCCAGTCCAAACCCCTGCCATGCAGAAGGACACAATCAAAACCCTCCCTGCAACAGATGGTCATCCAGCATTTGTTTAAAGCCCTCAAAGAAGGAGATTCCACCACCACTCTCCAAGGGACCATCTTCCACGAACAGCTCTTACTGTCAGGAAGTTCCTCCTAATGTTGGGTAGAATCTCTCCTCCTGTAGTTTGCATCTACTGTTCCATGTTTTAGTCTCTGGAGCAGTATAAAACAAGCTGCTCCATCTTCAATATGACATTCCTCAAATACTTAAAGAGGGCTATCATATCACCTCTTAACCTTTTCTTCTCCAGGCTAAACATACGCAACTCCCCAAGTCTCTCCTCATAGGGCTTCATGGTTTCCACAGCTTCCAGTTTTGGTTGACCTCCTCTGGACACACTCCAGATTGCCAACATCCTTTTTGAATTGTGGGGCCCAAAACTGAACCACAAGATTATTCCAGGTAAGGTCTGACCAAAGCAGAATAGAGTAGTACTATTAGCTCCCTCGATCTAGGCACTATACTTAATGCCTCCCTAAACTTCAGTTTGCAGAATTCCATAGGATGTTGTCTTGATAGTTAAAATGGAATCATAGTGCTATAATTGTGTACTGTAAAAGGTTCTAAAGATTTGCTGTGACAAGAATTTTTCATTTTTGCGTCAGAAAACTTTGGGTCTGCCATTGAAATAAAACAGTGAAGAAAGTTTGCTTAGGGTTGTACCCATTGAATTTTTTTTTTAAATTAAGTATCGTCACCCACCTGCCACCACCACTGTCAGCACCTATTTTGCTTTAAGGGAAGCTACTAACCCTAATACTAATACTAACCCTAAAGAATCTTAGAATCATAGAATCCTAGAGTTTGAAGAGACCACAAGGGCCATCTAGTCCAACTCCCTGCCATGCAGGAACTCCAAATCAAAGCATCCCTGACAGATGGCGATCCAGGGTTAGTTTAAAGACTTTCAAGGAAAGAGACTCCACTACACTCAAACAGCCTTTACTGTCAGGATGTTCCTCCTCATGTTGAGATGGAATCTCTATTCCTGTAGCTTGCATCCATTGTTCTGGGTCCTGTTTTCTGGAGCAGCATAAACCAAGCTTGCTCCCTCCTCAATATGACTCCCCTTTAAATATTTAAACAGGGCTATCATATCACCTCTTAACCTTCTTTTCTCCAGGCTAAACATCCCCAGCTCCCTAAGGCGTTCCTCATAGGGCAAGGTTTCCAGACCCTTCACCATCTTAGTTGCCCTCCTTTGGACCCGCTCCAGTTTCTCCACATCCTTTTTGAATTGTGGTGCCCAGAACTGGACACAGGTGGGGCCTGACCAAAGCAGAATAGAGTGGCGCTATTACCTCCCTTGATCTAGACACTATACTTCTATTGATGCAGCCTAAAATAGCATTGGCCTTTTTAGCTGCTGCATCGCACTGTTGACTCATGTTGAGCTTATGGTCTACTTGGACTCCTAGATCCCTTTCACACGTACTTTCATTCAACCAGATGTCCCCCATCCTATCTCTGTGCATTTCATTTTTCCGCCCTAAGTGCAGTACCTTACATTTCTCTGTGTTGAATTTCATTTTGTTAGCGTTGGCCCAGCTTTCTAGTCTATTCAGGTCATTTTGAATTTTGATCCTGTCTTCTGGAGTATTAGCTACTCCTCCTAATTTGGTGTCTCTTCACTTCTTCAGACTAAACATACCCACTCCCTAAATCATTCCTCATAGGGTATGGTTTCCAGACCCTTCACCATTTTAGTCACCCTCCTTTGGACATGCTCTAGTTTCTCAATATCCTTTTTGAATTGTGGTGCCCAGAATTGCACACAATGTTTTGGGTGGGGCCTGAGCAAAAGGAAAGGGTCTAAGAGTCCCAGAGAATAAAGAGACTAAGAGGAAGCCCTGGTGGTACATTGGTTAAATGTCAGTACTACAGCTAGAATGTTGTGAGTTCGATCCCAGGGCTCCAAGTTGACTAAGCCTTCCGTCAGTAAAATGAGTACCCAGCTTGTTGGGTGAAATTGGCTTACATATTGTACACTGATTAGAGAATGCTCAGCACTATAAAGTGGTATAGAAATATAAATGTTATTGCTACTGTCTCCAGACTGTTTGGAAGTGAAGTTCTGTTCTGCTAGCCTTAGGCTCAAGCCACCAACACAATCACCACACAATACAAGGCCAACTCTGCTTGCTTCCTTTCCTTTTCTACCTCATGAGCCTGTCAGGGAAAGAGGGGAGGGAGTGGAAGAATCAGGTGCTAAAGCTACCCCTGTGCAGGAGCAACCGGAGCCTGCAGGATGGGATGAGGGTTCTGCTAATACCACAATTCTTGCACAGTTCTTCTTCATAACTATTGCCGTATATTAACCTACTCATTGGCCCGTGACAACGGAGAAATCCAGGTTTTATGCTCCAACTGGACCATCTGTCTGGGAGTTTTTAAAGTCCCTTCAATACAGGATTTTCCAGGTTTTTCAGGACAAATGGCAACCTTAGTCAGCCCGTAAGATAGAGTCTAGACCTATGAACAGCATGTGAGATCTGTCAGAACATGTCCAAGTGGATTGGTGTATTTACTGCTCCATTACCTCTACTAGTGGATGCACAGTATACAAGCCCCTTTGCGTTGCAGCCACCTCCTCCGAGTGCCGTAGCCAAGGCACAGTAGGTTTCCTAGGAAGTGATGCAGATGGGCGGAGCTTTGAATAATCCTGGAACATAAAAACATGGAGGGGTCAAATCAGAAATGATAAAACATGTAAGAGACCTAAGACTGGCTCATCCCCAAGGCTTCAATGAAGAGTACACATCTCAACCTGTCATAGAAAAAGAGAAGATATTTGAAAACTTTCCTTGAATCTGTGCTCACAGCTGCAGATGTGTCAGCAGGGTCAGCACAAAGAGATCACACTGAATAATAAGACTTGGAGACCCTCATGTGCCCTATGGGCTTACCAGAAGCCCCATAGCTCAGGGGGAAAAAACATGCTTTGCATGTTTAAAGATTCAGGTTCAAGCCCTAGAATCTCCAAACAGGGCTGGAATCCCTGGAATCCAATGGCAGTCCGAACGCAATATGGGGTTTCACGTTATTGCATGAGAGACTACCACATGCATTTTTGGGTAATGGGAAGTCCTTCTGAACGCAATCATGGGGTTTCACGTTATTGCATGAGAAACTATCACATGCAATTTTGGGCAATGGGAAATAATTCAGAATGCGATGCAGTGTCAATACGCAAACACGTAAATTCGCTGAACTAGCGAATTCACTCATTTCCGAATTGGCCCCACTTTCATTTCCTTTGAAATGGAGAGAAATTCTATCCCATGTGATAAACTCCTATGACTTCCTACCGCAAGAATAACTGCTTGGGTTATTTGTCTCTTTACTGCAAACTTTTGCATTTAAAATCTACAGGTTCTTACTAAAGCTGAAATTCTGCAGTTCAGAATAAAAAGGAAGTAACTCTATACCTAAATATATTTAGATCTATTGAAATAACAATGACTCTGCTAATATGTCTGTCATCAATGTTTGATCAAGCAATTGTAAAGAAGCAGTAGGAGGAATGTGGAAGGGCAGGGGACTACACTAATATGAAGAAAATTTGTAATTTTTCTCTCCTCCCTCCATCCAATACAAAAAGTTTTCGGCTTCTGTGTGATTCTTTCACCATGTACAAAAGCAAAAGGACCAGAGCTATTTTCCATTTTGTGCAAAACACAACCTGTTTTTGAGAAGGGGTAACTTTTGAAATTCTTTGCAAAACCTTCTCAAAGTAAGAAAAATAACCAAAAAAATGGACAGTAACTCCCATGAACCTGCTCAGCAGAGAGAAAACCACTGAAATGGCTCATTTGAACCCCAGTGAGATTGTAATAAGCAAAGATTTACATTCCAAATCCTGAATGAAGACTTCATTCTGACCCTGCAAAAGCAACCAGGGCTGTGCAGATTCTGCTGATTTAGTCCTAGCCCAAGAGAAAACTGAAGATAGGCTGAGACTAGGGAACTCCAAGAACAAGCCTGGAAGGTTAGGAGGCCCAGATTACCTTCATGGCTTTGCTATTCTGTGGGCCAAAGGTGTCAGACTCAGGGCTGCTTTCCACCATGTGCTCCGTGCTGCTTTGCTTGTGGAGACGCCGGGCCCCTTTGCTGTGGGTTGGGACACTCTGAGTGCGCTGTACTTTGCTCCTCACTTTGGCTTGGTGCAAAGGAGCCAGTGGCTCGTCCTTCCTTGGACCCTTCTGGATGCTGGTCATGGACTGGCTCTTGATCAATGGACTGTGCTTGCCCAGGTCCCGTGGAGGTACAAATCCTGGTTTCTGGTTTTCTGCCTGCCTGGATGTAGGAGAGGGAAGAGGAGTCAGCAGAGAGCATAACTCTGACTCAGGATCAAGAAACAAGTGCTCCAGATGTCGCTTGTGTTCCACATCCAATTCTGCAGCCCTTAAAGGCTCCGTTGCATCACCAGCTCTGCTGCTGTCATGAAACAAAGCTGCATTTCACCTTTAGAAGTGGCATTCTTGCTTTGTCTTGTCTGCCCAAATAGTTCACAAGCATCTCTTCATTCCTGGAACCTTCCTGGCAGGGCTCATCTTATTTGACATATTTCATTTCATTTGTATGCCAGTTGTCTCCCAGAGTGGGATCCAAGGCAGCTCAAATAAAGAATCAACTAAAACCTAGCAATAAAATGGAATACACCTCCCATAAGAAGCCTCCTTGTGAGCAACTGCACATTAAATACCAGCCAAAGGAGAGGAGGGAGGTGCCAGACTAGCCTCCCATGTAAGGGAATTCCAGAGGGTGGGAGCAGCCATTGAGGGGTCATTCAAACGTTGTTGTTTTTAGCGCAACGATGCAGATAATTTTATTCATGTTTTCTGGGTTTGTTGTTCACACCAAGGAACAGCATTGATGCACCTCGCTGCAATTTCGGCTGTTCACATGTGGAAGCATTTAAATAAAGATGGAGTCGATAATGCAAATGCATTCAGAACCCTTTTTTTTGGTATGCAACATTTTATCTGGGGTCTATACAGGTTTAGTCACATCAGTTATTTATACTGACAACAATGGTTCGATACACACCAGAGCTTTGTGGCATGGTGGTGGTGATTCTAGGGTTTGGGAGCACGCACCAATCGCAGGCTCCTGAGCCCTAGTGCGTGCAGGCAGCAGCAATATGGCAGCATCCCATCCACACAGGGACCACCATGAGTATGTCCAGATATCACACACAGGAAGCAGTTTCATAAGGGCTGCAACACAGCCTTTATGATGTCACAAAGAGCAGCTGCTCTAGGCAGCTCCTTTTTTGCTGCGCAGAGGTGCCTTGCTGTTTGGTTGCTGAGGCAATGCTGCGCAGCAAAGAGGGGCGGTGTTTTCCCGCCCATCTGTCTCGGCCCAATGTCAATTTTTTAATTTTAATTTTAATTTAATTTTTAATTTAATTAACCCAGATTAGAATCATAGAATGGTAGAATCATAAAATTAAGTGAGGCTTTTGGCAGCCCCCCCCCCAACTGAATCAGGTGCATTTGGGATGTGGGTGAACAACAGAGATTTATCCCGGATTCATCCTGGATTATTTTCAGTGTGAATAACCCTTGAGATGGCTCTCTCTTTGGTCCTCAACAAATGAGCATGTGATGGTGATAGAATGAGAGAAAGCCCCCCCCCGCCGGGTGGATCATAGGACCCTGGCAGGTTCATATAGGGAGATATTTTTTCACATAGTCTGGACTTCTCAAAGAATGGAAGGGAGATGGAAAGGAGATGGAGTTGGGTGTCATTGGCAAACTGGGGCTACCAACCCCCCGAAATCCGGGTGATCTCTTGCAGCAGTTTCATGTACAATGGACCCTCCATATCAGCAAGATGGTGATCTGTGGGTTTGACTGATCACGGATTACTATGCTTATATTAACCAATGGTGGCACATGCATGCATACATAATCACCATTGAATAATATAGGACACGACTGTTCTTTGCTATCCACAGGCCCCCCCCCCAAACTGAATGCCCATGGATGGGAAGGGTCCACTGAACAAATATATTCAGCCCTGAGGGACCCCACAGGCCAACAGTCATGGCATTGAACAGTAGTTCCCCCCCCCCCCCCCAGCATTATCTTTTGACTTTGCCCTTCTAGGAAGAACCAGAAACACAGCAAAACAGTATTCCAAAATACCTGTAAATAAGGTATGCAAGCAATATAAGCCTTCTTTTAAAGGAAAAAAGTGCACTTAAAAATCAGTAGCATTTTTACAGTTGTTTGGAGGTGGGGGCATATTTAGTGTGCAGGAAGGGGTGAATTCCCAAGTGAGTGGCCAGAAATGTGACCCTGGACTCCTAGATGCTTTACACCTATGCCTTAAACACTTGAACTCTGAACTCAGTCCCAAAGCTGATCTCGATCTGGCTATTGATTGCACAGTAGCACTACTAGAACCAGAGAGAGTACTATGTGAAATCTTATCCTCCATGGATGATGGGGATGCGGGGAATCCACCCTCACAACACAGGGAAGTTCGTGATTATTCATTTGAAAAAGATCTAAGCTCTGCAATTTAAGTTATGCCAGTTTTTAAAAATGCACAATACATTCAGCCCTATTTCTTTAATTTTAATTTGATATTTTTAGTATTTTAAAGATGCAGAGCTCCCCCTAGGGCCCCTCATGGTGCCCAGAAAGATAAATGGGAGAACCTTGGGAGGAGGGCCTCATCTTCCTAATGGCATTTCAAGACATTTGAAAATGTCCCAAAGGCAACTCCATCTGCCTATGAATCCTCCACTCCACCTATATTCCAGATCACAGAGAAAGAAATGTCACTTGCTAGTGGGCTTGTAGCTATCTAGGGAACATGCCTTCTCATCAGCACCTGATATCATGGCCAGTTCAACCCTCCACATCCAGCTGATGAGTTCTCTAGTCGCTTTTCTTCTTGTTTTTCATAATGTCCTCCCTTGGCCCCATCTGGTGTTGCCTCCCAGTCCTCGCCACATATGACCAGGAGCATGCAGTGCAAGGCCAGTGTGTCATTACCTCTCCGCTGTGTTTGGCCCAAGTCGAACAGAGACAGGTACTGGAGTTCCCTCTTGGATGGCACGGAGGATCGTGGGCAGAGGCTCCAGCCTCTCCTGTGTGCGCTTACAGAAGACAGAATGGAAAAGGTTGGTGTAAAGGAGCCATCCACTTATGCCATGAAGTGTGGGTCTTGCAAAAATTGGGAATTGGTTGTAGTGGTTTGGCTGGGGGCTGACTGGGAGATTTACTCCCACTGGGAGCCAATGGGGGCAATTGGCTCATAGATTGTAAACTGCTTAGGGAGTGCTGAGTTCACTATGAAGAAGTATAGAAATGTGCATGCTATTGCTAAGATGAGAAACTGGTGTTTGAGGGTCAGACTAGAAACCTGAGTGACCAGAGTTTGAATCCACCACTGAGCAATGGAAGCCCACTGGCTGACCTTAGGCAAATCACACTTTCTCAGCTTAGCAATAGCATGTACATTTCTATAGAGTTTTATAGTGAACTCAGCACTCCCTAAGCAGTTTGCTACCTGTAAGCCAATTGCCCATAACTACCTGTAAGCCAATTGCCCATACTCATTGTATACTGACCTACGAAAGGATGGAAGGCTGAGTCCACCTGGAACCCTCTGGAATAAAACTCACAACCTTGTGGCTGCAGCACTGGTATTTAACCACCGCGTCACCAGGGCTCCCTTTCTCTTCAGCTTCAGAGGAAGACAATGGTAAACAGCTTCCCCAAACACATTTTGCCCAAACAGAACCTTAGGACGGGGTTTCCAGAAGTCAATGTCACCTCAAAAGTAAGGAGCTTATCCCTTTAACAAATAAGCTGGCTTACCTCTCCTGGCTTGAATTCTGGATCTGGGATGCCCCCAGATGTTATCATAACCTAAATTGCCACCTATCTAGCTGGGTCAAAGCCTTGCTCAGCACTTTTTCAAAGTTGGGGAGATTCTGACTTTAAAAATTGACCTCCTGAGCTTGGTTTCAACCTGGGATGTATCCGGGCGGCAGCATCCCAGCTAGATAGGCAGCAATTTAGGTGTGATAACATCCAGGGCTATCCTGGATCCAAAATTCAAGCTGGAAGAGGTGAGCCGGTTTAGATTCTAAATAACAACAAAAATTGGCCAATGACAGCAGAGAGTCACATTCACAGTCCTGACCAGCTGAGTTCAGCAACTTTTACACTTGAATTGGATGCATTTATAAACAAACACACACTCTTCAACTTATTTTAAAATTATCTCCACAGACCCACCCCTACCCAGAGCTTAGAAAAGATACAGTTTTGAATTACAATTCCTAGAATCTCCCACCCAGCATGGCCACTGGTCATTTGGGAAGTTGTTATCCAAAATGGTAATTTTCCCAAATTCTGGAAGTAATTAAGCCACTGAGAGCTGTAGGGTTAGGGGGGCAGGCAGCCAGTCCCAGGAAAAAGCCCAGGCTCTGGCTGCTCTACTTTTGTGGGGTGTGATTTTAGTTTCCCAGGGTGTTAACCTTTTAAAAGGGATGCAAAAATATGCAGGTTTGAAAGTTAAACTCGGTAGAGTTCAGCTTTCATCAGCAGAACAATGAAAGTGTGGGTCAGACTATTATTTTAAATCTGTCTTCCTAAAGAATAAACTCCTATTCAAAAAATGACAAACATATAGTTTGTCATTTAAAAACAAACAATAATGGCTTTAATAAATGTATACATAAAATAAAACATAATCTAACTGATAATGGTTTGGGTAAGAAGAAATAAATCCCATCATCTTTTTAGACAGCAGGAAGATGGGACAAGCTACTACTTACTGACTGCTGACTGCAGTTACCAGCTGGTTAGAATCTTGGGAGAGAGCTGTAAAATTGCCTCCAAGACTGAGTGACAGGAGTCACATGATGGATAGAATGAGCAAGAGGGAGGGAGTCCCTATCTATCTAAGGAGGGATAGGCGAATACAAATATATTCCAACAACTTTGCATCCCAACCACAAGGCAATGATGTAGTCAGGAGGTTGGAGTGCCATTCTAACGATTGAGTTGCCTTTCCCAACCCACCATATGAGAGGTAGGCAAGCCCGTCATGTGGAGGATGCCTACACATTCAGACAGAAGCATTTAATAGTACCTCTTCCAAAGAGGAGAAGATGTTGCAGAGCAGTGAGTGCAGGACAGATAACTCTAGGGCTAGGTCAATGGAGTCGTCAAAGGCAACCATGTGGATGGCACTGCCAGGACTTGAGACACTGCTGAGGAATGACTTCATGGTGCCCCAGTTGTGCTCCAGAAACTCATTCATGAAACCCATGTAGGCCTCTTTCTCCCCAAATCTGCATGAAAGAGAATGCCAAATTAGCATCATGCTATTGCTGAGCCTTGTGGAATCACATGTTGGCTCAGGGCACCACTGGCACTGCAGGCCAAAGGAGGGAATGGTTGCAGTTCCTGCCGGCACTGTGTTCTTAAGGACATAGAATAGAGATATTATCCCTCTTACAAATTTCCCCTCCAAAAATAAAGATCTCACCAGATTCTTTTATCTTATTGCGACATCTTAGATTTCTTACAAAACAGTCTTGAATAATTAAATTTCCATTGTACTGAACAAATGAACACCACTTGTTGTTCATTTCAGGTATCTGAAGATTTAACTAAGGGCTCTTCCAGATGTGATCAAATATTTTAAGTGGTTGGGGTATTCTATTGCTGATATCCAAATATTGTATCTGTTGTCCAGAACTTTTTTCTATGAATTCCTAGTACAAGCTGAAACATTTCATTCTCACCCTCCAGGGCTTTGTCTTTTAATTCCAAGTAAAATCACAATATGTTTCTTTTTCTTATCCTTATCTTATCTTTTTAAAAATTTATTTTTAGAATGGTGGTACTATGGTGCATCGGTGAAATGGCGTATTTGCATTATGACTCTGTGACTCTAAAACATTTTTTTTAAAAAAAAATATATATAAGTCAGAAAGGAGAAAAGAGAAAAATTACTCTCCAAAACCTAGGATCACCTGAGTGAACCACACCCCAGTTTTTTGAAAAATGTTTGGAAAAGCCCTACTGCATATCCAAGAAACTGCTAATACAACCTCCCCACAGACAAAATGGGATGAACTGATGTGTAAGCAACATCAGCTGGGAAAACTGGAAAAATACAAGAAGCATATCATGAAAATTCACCCTTTAATCTGGAAGATTTTTTTAAGTGAAGTGCATAAATGACTTTTTCAAAATTACTTAAGTGAAGTCATAAACATTTGAAGTATAATAATCTCTTCAATATCATGCATTCTGCATGCACAAAGAAACCAATGCACACATACTGATGCTAATGCCTTGATGACCAAACTGACTTGTTTCTCAAAAACTAGTCTGGACTCCAGACTGGTATTCTAAACCAATTCCAAGCTTCCCATTGAACCTCTTTTCCTGGCCCCAGCTACCTACGTGGTAAAATTTGCCAAATTCTGGATAACTTTGGCCACCAGAGTGAGGGTGCGAGAGGTGGTGTCATCTGGGTATGCCTGAGTGAGTCCAAAAAGGCTGGGGGACATGATGGCTGGGCAGAGGAAGCGCAAGAAGAGTGATGCTGAAATGAGTCGCTGGCCAATTTCAGGCTTGCCCCTCAGCTGGCATGCCTCCTGCCAGGTGGTGAAGACCTCGCTCAGCTCAGCTGGAAAGGAGCTGCAGAGAGAAAGAACAGGATATTAGGCTAGGAAAACAGGTCTAAAGGCAGCCATTTTGCACTGTTGAGGACTAAAAAAACACCAGGATGGGATTGGGAGTCAGTATTGATCCATCAGAACTAAAGTGCAAGTAGCCTGATATGCTTAAAGATCTCTTTTCGGTTATATTCAATATTAATAGTGCGATGTTGCAGGTTGAGCATTGGATTGTGACTCTGGAGGCCAGAATTCAATCCCCAATGCAGCCATGGAAATCCACTGGGTGATTTTGGGCAGGGCACACCCTCTCAGCCTCAGAGGATAGCAATGACAAACCTCCTCTGAACAAATCTTGCCAAGAAAACCTCAGGATAGGTTTGACTTAGGGTCACCATAGCCAGAAACAACTTGAAGGCACACAAAAACAACAATATTTAAAAGGCAAATGTAACTTCTATAAGAAAGTCATCATAGTATAGTGGTTTGACTCATGGACTACAACTCTGGAGACCAGAGTTTGATTCCCAGCTCAGCCATAAAACCCACTGGGTGACCTTGGGCAAATCACATGTTATCAGCCTCACAAGAAAGCAATGGCAAACCTCCTCTGAACAAATTTTGCCAAGACAACTGCAGGACAACTGCCATAAGTTGGGAAACAACTTGAAGCCAGAGAAAAACAATAAAAGCTTTTATAAAATATAAAATAATTCCTTAGTGCTTGCCAGTTATGCTAGAGGTTTATTCCATCAAGGATGGGATGGTGGAAGTCAAGAACATGTTATACAGGTAGTTCTCTTTTTCAAAGAGATAGGTGAACATACAGAAAAGGTTCCTGGAATATCCTTGAGACATTTAGATTCCAACTGTACACACACACACACCTTCCCTACCTGCAACTCATCTACAATTGTAGCACAGAGAGTATGAAAGCTGAGCTACATACAAACACATTCTGAAGCTACAAACTAAAGGCCTCTCATGACTATTTGGCAGATTGATTAACTGGCATATTGATTTGCCAAATGCATGAATTAGTGGTTTGAGTGTTGGAGTACCACTCTGAAGACCAGGTTTCAATTCCCAGCTCAGCCATAAAACCCACTGGGTGACCTTGGGCATGTCACACTCTCTCAGCCTCATAGGAAGGCAATAGCAAACTTCTTCTGAGGAAACTTGCCAAGAAAACCCCATGATATGGCCTTAGGGTCACCGTAAGTTGGAAATGATTTGAAGGCACACCACAACAACACCGAAGTAAGTCATAGGAGTTTATCACGTGGGAGGAAAGCACCCAAATCCCATGGATAAACAGGGTTTAAATCCGTGAATATCCTGCAAGAGCAGGATTGTTTTCAGATGATGTTGCGTGACTTTGGCATTAACCCAACATTAACCTGTGCAAAAAGGGGCAAAATCGCACCTCTTTTTAACTTTTGGAAAATCCCACAGTTAAAAAGTGGCACAATTTTGCTGCTTTTTGCATGGGTTAATGTCGGGTTAATGCCAAAGTGCCCCATTGTGTCTGTAAACAATCCCCATCTTGCGGGATATTCATGAGATTTAAACCTTGTTTATCCAGAGGATTTGGGCAGTTGGCCTCCCGTGTGATAAATACCGTAGGAATTCTGAGATGCACATGATCACACAGAAATCACTTATTACTTAATCCCCTCTGCTGCAGACCCTTCCTTATAATCTCCAGTAAGGTGAGCTTCTCAACCTGCACTCTAGTGAGGGACTGGCACTCTGCACATGCTCAAATACACTCTTTTTAAAAAAACTATTTCTCGTACCATTACATGCTGAATCCGCCTGACCCATCAGAGAGCCCATATTCAGGCAGTCCTGTTAACAGTTTATGTTGACAAACAGGCTGCTTACTAGAGAGGTAACAATCTTGGAAGAGGTCTTCCTGACCCAGCAGCCTGGGAATGAGAAGCCCATCCTGGTCTCCTCATACCAAAAGAAAGCCCAGGTATACCCAACAAGGAGAGTTTCCCCTGGCGCCTCTGCTCAAATGCTCACTGGATGGACTCAGCAATCCTCCGGAAGACTTCTTCACAGAGATGCTTTAAGCTGCTGCGGTTGTCCAGAAGGTCACATGGGGCACATTTGCTGGGGTCCACCTCACAGCTATCCTCCAGACAGCATGGCCGGGCAACAATGTCACCTGCAACACAAACACATCCATACGCACACTTATGTGGTTCAGCTACAGCTAGGCTTCGTCAAGGTATAATGAATTACAGCAGGGTCCACAATTCAGTGATAGATCATGGAGATTTCCAACAGAACTCAGAAAATCTTTAATTATTTAGAATTCTAGCTCCAAAAATCACCTCCTTAGCATGGGAAGTGGGTTGTTAAAGCCTAGTCTTTCAGGGAGCAGGAACTGACTGATTGAGAGTAATTCTGAAACTGGAATGAAGAGACAAATTGGTTTAAAACATAATCTCCCAAAGAGGTCTTGCTATTAAGTCAACATAGAAAAGACTTTGAAACTTATTGTATTAAAAAGAAAGCAGACAAAGAGAGAGAAGCACATTTACTTTTCTGTCTCTGTGTGACATTGAAGCACTTTTGTTCTGTTCCAGTTATAAAAGCATGGGAGAGGGTGGTAAAAGCATCCCTTCTGCCGAATGGATTTTTCCACCTTGGCAAAAAGGACACTTTTATGACCCTCTCCCACACTTTTAAAAACTGGAAGAGAATGAAAATGAAATATAAATTGCAGGAAAAGAGATTCCACCTCAACATTAGGAGGAACTTCCTGACAGTAAGGGCTGTTCGCCAGTGGAACACACTCCCTCGGAGTGTAGTGGAGTCTCCTTCCTTGGAGGTCTTTAAGCAGAGGCTGGATGGCCATCTGTCAGGGATGCTTTGATTTGGAGGTCCTGCATGGCAGGGGGTTGGACTGGATGGCCCTTGTGGTCTCTTCCAACTCAATGATTCTATGATTCTATGATTCTATGAAAGTGGTTTGATGTCATCAGAGACAGAATGAGCTTCTCTCTGCTTGCCTGCTGGGTTCATTTTTAATGCAATAAGGCTCTAGTTCCTCAGCAGTTTGAAAACTAGCTGCTTGGGATTCTAGGTAAAAACTGGTTAAATGTATTCTTTCTTTCTTTCTTTCTTTCTTTCTTTCTTTCTTTCAGTTTCTGTGGGGAAAAAAAGGCTAGGAGGGAAATAGTTATGTTAATTTGTTCTTACAAAAACATATTCACACTAAACCAAAGATGCTAAAACCATAAAAATCTCTTTTGTAAAATATTATGTCAATTTCCTGTCTCAGATTCATTGGCGTGTCAGCAGTTTATATGAATTAACAGCAGAAAATAGTTCAAAAACGGGCATACCTCAGTTAAAAAAACCTCTGATAAAGAAGCTCCATTTTACAACATTTTTTACACCTGCACAGCCCCCTTTTTTCTCATCCTCTGTCTACTGAACGTTTTTCAGCTGCATTGTGCATTAGAAAGATGGTGAAGGAATGCTGGCAAAACATAGACTTTTGCTGTCAACTTCCAGCAATACGTTTGCAGTAAGCAATCCAATAAAGCTTGAGTTGAGAAAGAATGGGATTCTCTTTCAACAGATCCTCATGCTTACAACAAGCAAGGTAACCAGCACCTGCCTCTTGAATCTCTTAGACAGCATGCATGAATGGCAAAACAGAAAAAGCACATTACCATGTCTCACCAGCTCCCTAGTTCCTCCTTCAAATACCAGGTTCCTAATCAGTTCTTAGAGAGCCAGCGTTACATAGTGATTTGAGCTTTTGGCTATAACTTAGGAGACCAGGGTTCAACTCCTGGCTCACCCATGGAAACCTACTGAATGACCTTGGGCAAGTCATGCTCTCTCAGCCTCAGAGGGTGGCAATGGCAACTTCCTCTGAAGAAACTCGCCAAGAAAGCCCCATGACAGAGGTGGGCATAAGTCGGAAAAGACTCGAAAGTGCACAGAAACAACAAACTCCCTCTTACCAGCCAGCTGTTTTCTCAACTTACTCAGTGTGGTTAGAAGGTATGGTCCTCCCACCAGCTTCATGTATTCGTCAATGGCCTTGGTGGCAAGTGTGTTCTCGCGGAAAAGCAATGCTTCTCGCTCATCAAAACGGTCCAGCTCTGCCACACCCAAATCAATCAGAAAATCCTACAACATAGGAGGTTAATAAAAGAAGAGGTTAATACAGGGATGGAGCAACTGTAGAGGGCTAGGGGCTCTTATCAGTCCCCCAGAAGACCCTCCACAAAAACATCAAAACATGTTATCCAAAATGCCCTGTAGGGGAAGCACGGGGCATATTCATGATGTTTAGGCCCAGGGGAAACAGTGTGGTGTTGTCGTTTCAGTGTTGGATTATAACTCTGGAGACCAGGGTTTGAATTCCAATTCAGCCATGAAACCCACTGGGAGACTTGGCTCTTAGCCTCAGAGGATGGCAATTGCAAACTTTCTCTGAACAAATCTTGCCAAGAAGACCCTATGGTTTGCATTAGAGTTGCCAGAAGTCAGAAATAATTTGAAAGCACACAATAACAACAACCAGCAGCAGCACCACCACCGCCTTAGGCTTCTCAACCAGTGATCACTCTGTCTAGTGCGTCACCATACTACACATCTTTAGGATTCTGCTGGATGCAGCTATGGCAAATTCAAACTGCATCATAGCACTATAAATGAATAGAATAAAAATGGCCATGGGATTCCTGCAATTGAGAAAAGGAACTGCCCACAACATGAGGCATTCTAACATTGAAAGAACAGGTGGCAGTGAAAACTGCCCATGAGCCATGCAACCACAAGAAACCAGCCTCAAATTTTGGGTGCTATAGACCAGGCTTCTCTTCCCAACTTGGGTGCCTATAATTTGTTTTAATTATTGATTTACTTTACTAATATGCTGCCTTTCTCCCCAGCTGGGACCCAAGATGGCTTTCATAACACATTAAAATTGTTTACAAAAAGTTTGACATAAATATAAAAAACCACCACATTAAAAACATTATAAAACACTACAAAATTGATTTTACAAAACACAAAAATTAAAAACAGGTAAAACGTGCATTAAATTATTTTTTTAAAAAAAACCTTCCCTGTTTAAGCATTAAAACTCTTGCTTAAATAAGAATATTTTTGCCTGCTAACAAAAAGAAAGCAGGCAAAGGGCTAGGCTAACTTCCCATGGAAGGGAGTTCTGGAGGTTGGGAGCAGCCATCGAGAAGGCTGTCTCTCATGTTCTCACCGAGTAAACTTGTGATGGTGGTGGGACCAAGAGAAAGCCTTCCCCTGATGATCTTAAAACTGTGGCAGTCTCATATAGGGATATATGGCTTTTCAGATAGTCTGGACCGAAGCCATGTAGGGCTTTATAAGTCACAACTAAGAAGTAAGTGAAGAGATACCTTTGCTTTGCCCGTGCTTTGCAAGACCCGCACCAAGACACTGGTCAGCTCCTCTTTATCCCTGGCACTGAGGCTGTGTTCCAATCCAGCACACAGCTCCTGATAATGGAAAGTGAGATACTCGGCAAACTCTTTGTATTGCACAATGGGCAGTACACGGACATTACAGTAGCGTCCTCGCAGACGGAGTGCGGGAAGGTTTGGTCTGTCCTTGCCCACAGTATACCACCTCTCCAAGGGCTGGCGCATGGCAGCCAGCTCTTTTAAGGGAAGGACCACACTAGCAATGAGGCTGACTCCTTTCTGCCCCTCTTCCACCTGCACTAGGCAGATGTGCAGCTCCTCAGCTGGGGGCAGAGTTTTCAGGTCAAAGTGCTCCCCCCAGAAGATGGTTCCACCAGGGCTGGCTGGTTTGGTTGTGGTGCGAGCATACAAGGCCCCGTCCAGTCGCAGTTCACAGAGGTAGGGTCTCTTAGGAGCCAGGTCCCGGGCCTCATACACCCAAAGGCTCAGCATGCGTTCAGTTCGTTCACAGTTGTCCTGAGAGGACGACACAGAAAGTAGGTTAAAGTGTGGAATGTGAAGAAAGGAGAGGAGGAGGAAGATGAAAGGGGAGAGGAAGAAGACAAAGGAATGAATTAATTTAACCTGAATTCAAAAATATAGCCATGTTCGTATGGAAATCAGTATGCAGTAGGATCTTGTAGCACCTTTCAGACTAACTGAAAGAAAGAAGTTGGTAGCATGAGCTTTCGTAGACTTCAGCCTACTTCCTCAGATAAAGCTCATGCTACCAACTTCTTTCTTTTAGTTAGTCTCAAAGGTGCTACAAGATCCTTTTGCATACCAGTTATCCTGAGTAGGTATGGGCGACAGGAACTGGGTTCACAGAGATGGAAATGCATATACAATGGGCCCTCCACATTCTCAGGGGTTAGGGGCACAAGACCCCTGTGAAAGTGGAAAAACCAGAAATTTAAAAACAAAACTGTTTTTTTTAACCTGAGAGAACAATAGCAATAGCAAGTACATTTCTATATCACTTATAAGTGAAGTGAGCACTTCCAAATGGTTTACAATGTATAAGCAATTGCCCCCAACAAGCTGGGTACTCATTTTAGCAACCTACGAAAGAATGCAAGGCTGAGTGGACCTTGGAGCCCTGCCTGGGATCAAATTCACAACCTTTTGGCTGTGGTACAGGCATTTAACCACTGTGCCACCAGGCCTCCCTACCACCTCTCTAGGAAACTCTAGCTCATAGAATCATAGAATCGTAGAGTTGGAAGAGACCACAAGGACCATCCAGTCCAACCCCTTGCCATGCAGGAACTCCAAGTCAAAGCATCCCTGACAGATGGCCATCCAGCCTCTGCTTAAAGACCCCCAAGGAAGGAGACTCCACTACACTCCAAGGGAGTGTGTTCCACTGTCGAACAGCCCTTACTCTCAGGAAGTTCCTCCTAATGTTGAGGTGGAATCTCTTTTCCTGCAGTTTGCATCCATTGTTCCGCGTTCTAGTCTCTGCAGCAGCAGCAGAAAACAAGCTTTCTCCCTCCTCAATATGACATCCCTTCAAATATTTAAACAGGGCTATCATATCACCTCTTAACCTTCTCTTCTCCAGGCTAAACATCCCCAGTTCCCTAAGGCGTTCCTCATAGGGCATGGTTTCCAGACCCTTCACCATCTTAGTTGCCCTCCTTTGGACATGCTCCAGTTTCTCCACATCTTTTTTGAATTGTGGTGCCCAGAACTGGACACAGTATTCCAGGTGGGGCCTGACCAAAGCAGAATAGAGTGGCACTATAACTTCTCTTGATCTAGAAACTATACTTCTATTGATGCAGCCTAAAATTGCATTGGCTTTTTTAGCTGCTGCATCACACTGTTGACTCATGTTCAGCTTATGGTCTACATGGACTTCTAGATCCCTTTCACATGTGGTCTCATTCAGCCAGGTGTCCCCCATCCTATATCTGTGCATTTCATTTTTCCGCCCTAAGTGCAGAACCTTACATTTCTCCGCATTGAATTTCATTTTGTTAGCACTGGCCCAGCTTTCTAGTCTATGGCACAGCTTTCTAGTCTAGCTCCTCCAACACAAGTCTGTGGGGTACAGGCAGTTAACCACTGTGCCACCAGGCCTCCCTACCACCTCTCTAGGAAACTCTAGCTCCTCCAACATAAGTCTATGGTAAACATCAGCTAGACGTTGACCACAGTATTGTGTTGGAGGACCCACAAATACCTAGAAAAGTGTTCTTTCAAGGAATCTCTAGGTCCCTCAGTGGGACTTTTGGGGAACTATGGGGCTTTCTAGATTGGCAGGAAAGTGTGACATGAAGTTGCCTTTTCCTTAATGCTTAGCAGCTGCACCACAGCCTTTAGATGGAGCTGCGCTGTTCCACAGTTTTTAAAAAAGAAGATGGGAAAACCAGCACCTTTTTAAAGGTGCTTCTTCTCCCCTAAAATGCAAAAAAAGCATTTTCATGGCACACTTTCCCTTTTTCTCATCTAAAGGCTAGAGTTTCATGCAGCCATGAACACACTTCTTTTTGCCAATCTAGAAAGCCCCATTGGCCATAAAGTCACACCAAAGGACCTAGAAATTCCTAGAGAGAACATGTTAAACAAATACATGAATAATCAAAACCATAAAGATTAAAGCTGCAAATGTGGAGGTGAAACTATGGCACATGTGACCTCTCCGGCATGTGATACCATTTTGGAGGCATGTGGAGAGATGGGAGGGTGGGGGTAGAGGAGGAACAGGCTCTGGAGACAGCTAAAGGCCCAGGAGGGCTGAGGAAGAGGAGGAACACATGCACATCTGTTCCTCCTCTTCCCCCTGCCCTCCTGAGCCTTCAGCTGACTCCCTGGAGGCAGCTGGACAGGGCATTCTAGGAGCATTAGTACAATGATGGGAGTCCAAGCATGCAGGAGAAGGGAGAGTGAGAATCATGATCACAAAAGCCATTGAACAGAACAAGTGACCTTCCTTCTAAGTACTTTGCTATAAACTCTTAGTGAGCTGTTAAGATACTCAGGTCAGAGTGTCTGCTCCAGATGAATGAAGCATGTGATGCAAAAAAACAAGGAAGATGTTATTATTATATAGTGGGTGGAGGTACTTGGTATGAGCAGACAAGGCACAGAAGGGGCTGCTTTTACCATACTGGGCTGGACCGCTCTGCGCCAGTCCTCTATCCAACGAGTCCTCTCAGCAGCAGAAGCACACTTGAAGCAGCGCCGTCTCCCTGCACTCAGCACCTGAGAGAGAGCAAGAGAGCAGAGAACTCTGTTCAGGGCAGGCACTGTCCTCAGTTCTCCTGCTGTGGTTCTGGTTCTCCACCACTGACGACCAAAACTTTTCTCAGTCAGGACAGAGAGAGGCAGTGAGAAGGATGGAAGCGTCAAAGCCAGTTCCCTGTTGGATCCCAGTTGTAGTGCTAGAGGGGGTCAACCCTAAGTGTTCTGTATCTATAGCAGGTGTGGACACCTACGAGACAGTCATGGGAATCAGGCACACAATAAACCAAAGCCAAAGGAGGAGGTGGAGGTAGTAGTAGTAGACGATGACAACAAGAAGTACAATTTAAAGCTAGCTCAGGGATCAGAAATCCAGAAAATTCAATAGGACATGGGAACACAAAGCAGTTTGATGAGTGGTTGTCTGCAAAACCAAAACCAAAAATACCACCCTCCCCGAGCCACTGGGAGATTTATAGCTGCCTGATCTTGGCATACTTGGTGGCTCATTGCTTGGAATCTCCTGTTTAAACATATACTGTACAGGAGTGATTATTCTTTCTGTCCTCCTATGTTTTGGTGTCATTCTCCAAACAAAGGTGGCCTCTTTTTGACATCCATCCATTCTAGTTGAGGCAGGGGCTCATTATGAAGAAGCTCTGTACTGGTTATGTTAGCCTCTGGCTGCCCAGGTCCAGGGGACGAGCCATTATCTGAAGCTTGAGGACCTTCCAGGTCAAAATCCTCTAGATCTGATTCCTCAGGGTGATACTTCACGAGAACCATACTTCAGAAAGTTAGTTTCTGAACTACAGCTCACAGCATACTCCAGCCAGCTTAGAACCCATGTTGTCTGTGAGATTCTGAGAGCTGCAGCCTCCATGCAGGTAATGGTAATGCTAGGTGCAAATTTCTGGGAATTGTATTCCACCTCCCACCCCCCAAAAGAGTAAGGTTTCTCAGCTTCTTTATTTATTGGCTTCCTCCCTTTGAAAATGACACTATTCCTGCCCTTCAGTGTTCCACACCAATGTGATGTTTGGCCTCTTTTCCTGCTGTTGCTGTACCGCCACTGCCGCTGCCGCCGCCACCACCACCACCACTGTCATCATCACCATCATCGTCATCGTATATAGTGCCATCAGAGTACATGGCATTTACAAAGTAAAACAATAACACCAACAAACATCAAGTCCTACCAAAAGTGTACAATCAACAGAGAGAGAGAGAGAGAGGAAGGAAGGAAGGAAGGAAGGAAGGAAGGAAGGAAGGAAGGAATAATGCAAATATAAAACTAATGCAATACAATTCTACAACAAATTATCCAAATAGAAATACAAAACACCATGCAATATAATATAAACCAGGGATACTTTTAAAAAATTTCTCATAGAAGCCAAATTCCAGCATAGGATCTTCATGCAACCAAAACATCTTTATAGATGGAATAATGGCAGGTTGAACTACAACTCAGGAAGCCAGCTTGTCTAGTATGGGAAGCCAATTTCTCTCTTTCTCAGACTAGCTGGAGAACAGAGAGCCCCTGAATGTGTGCGCAAACCATTCTTTCATCACTGAGCCAACTGACCAACATCCAAGGTTAGGAGGGGAGGCTTTGTGGAAGGCCTGAGCCTTTGTGCCTCTTCTCTGAACAGAATGGGGGAAAGCAGCTTCTCGGCTCAGGGGATCCCTTACTTCAAAACAGTACTGTTGTCCCAGGAGGCTGCTGTGAAGTGGGCGTATCAAGATGTCCTTCTCATTGTCCAGGTCCAGGAGAACAGTAGGGCCAGGTAGGGCCTCCCTGGAGGAAGTAAGTAGATGGACCAGCATAGAGTAGGAGCAGACACCAAGGCAAATCTCCACCAACAGCAAGATCACTCTATCCTATTAGCTTTCATCAAGCATCCATAAAAAGAACAACCTCACAGCTCCCAATCTTGCAGTTTTGGAACAGAAAATGTTTGAGGCTTGTCTCTTCTCAAAGTTATTGTCCTCTGTCCCACCATCTTCTTGATAGGACCAGTATATAATTGGACAGCCCCACAGAGGAAGAGGACAACCCTACTGGGCTTTACAGGGGTCAAGTGAGAGTTGCATGTACTCCAGCTGTCTTGATTTGACAGAGACAGTTCCAATTAATCCTCTGTCATCCCTCTTTCCCAGCTGCTTTTCAAATGTCCCAGCCCTTGTCTGCATCAAATGCTCCGGATGATATCAGGGATGTTCAGCACCAGAACTGGTGTATAACACCCTTACAACATTTTTTTTAAAATCCGTATTTCTTACTTTGGATGAGCCTGAGTCTCTATTCCCATCCGGGGCAGTTATCAACACAGGTGTCCTGATCATCCACTGGACATGTCCACCACTGTTGCCAGTCTCTTGCACTAAGGTCAGAACAAGGTAGTGTTGTGACAAACCATTTTTTTCTTCTTGTCAATTGAGAACTAGATGCAATTTTTTTTTTTAAAAAAAATACTTTTTTCAAAAGTCCCACTTTCAAAAGGTTATTTTTTCTCTCCCTGTCGAGAAGTATTTTTACAGATTTCTCGAATGAAAATAAAAGACACATGAGGCAAACATTTGCACTAATTACCTGGCATTTCAAACTCAATTAGCATCTCAAAAGGAAGTTTGGCAAAGGTTTAAAGAACATTCCTCTGCTAGATAAACCCAATATGAATGGTAGCTTTGCTTATGCAAAATTCTCAAATTCTTACTTGATCGAGAAGTGCTCATAATTTCTTCTCTTTAAAAAGCTTTTGAAATCTTCGAATAACAGATATTTCTTCTGTTTATTGAATTTTGATGAATATTCTTTACATCATTAGAACAAGGCACCTATCATGGCCGAGCACTTTGTTCTGACCTCAGGAGTGAGTAACTCAAAGTGGTGGTGGATGTGCCGGGTGGTTCAGCAGGATCCCTGTGCAGACAGCTGTTTGGCATGGGAAGGGACTGCCAAGTAATGGGGAGAGGTTGGGATAACTCCAGGTCCAAGATACTCCAGGCTGCCCCCCAAGTATTCTGGCTCATGCAAACAAGGGTCCATTTCATTCTCCTCCTTCTGCTTTCCCACTTCATCCTCTGCTTACTTCAATTGCTGCCAACTGAGTTTAAGGACATTACTGCACATGGCCCCGTTTTCACAGCATTCATGCTTTTAATAAAAATTAGGAACATACCACTTTTAGGCAGCTGTCATTGCACCTCTTGCAACTGCACTCTGTTTCTGAACTCTCCCCTAACCCTGCCTCCCTGCCTAATGCCCTACCTAGCATGTCTTTAGGGCTTTTTTGTTTTTGTTTTTCACTTTGTTCTGCACAATTCCAGAGCTCTGCAGCCCCAAACTAACTCTTTAAATTTTTTAAAAAAGAAATTAAATAATTGGATAAATTTTAATAGGTAATTACGGTGCTTCAGAATAGCGAAAGGAAGGGGGAATGAAGGAAGGAGGGGACATTGACACCACATGTCTGGAAATTGCACAACTGCCCTGGGACTGACATTCGCACCCGCAGACTTGTGCAATTGTCTGGTCATTCACAGATTTATCCCGTGAATGAAAAGGGATGGATGGGGGACAGAACAGCTACAAGCTGGAGGTTTTGTTGTGTGCGGATTTTTGCCAAAGCTATGTACTTCCCAGTATACTTGCAATTTAAAAGCTGAATGCAGTAATATAAGTGCAGAAGTAGTTTGTACTCAATTAACCCAGGAGGCCTTTCTGCATGTACCAGTAGGCTCAGGCAAAAGAACACTGCCTGTCCTGGCTTGTGTGCTCTTCCTCATTAACAAATTTCACAATCTTGACCATACTCTGAAGATTATCACACTAGGGCTTACCATCTCTCATTTGTCCCTGGATCGTTGAGGAAGTGCGCATGTACGAACACCTGACGTGCTTCCTCAGCGTCATGGAATTGTCGGCTCCCTCTAGCGTCACTGAATTGTGCAGGGAGATGAATTTCCTCTTAACGCAAAGTTTCCGTTAAGAGGAAATTCACTCTCCCTGAACGATTCAGTAACACTAGAGGGAGCCAACAATTCCATGACACTGGGGAAGCATGCCAGGCATTCATACACTTGTGCTTCCTCAATGATCCAGGGACGATTAAGAGACGGAAAACTCTAGTGTGATAATCTTCTCTGATGTTACTTGACCATATGTGTCCTGGTTTTCATCTGTGAAATATTGAGGAATATAGTGTTGATCGATATTAACTATATTCTATCCAAAACGCCAGGAAGGAGGTTACAGAGGAACCAATGGGCCCTAATTCCTCACGTACCCTCTTCCAGGCTAGGCAGTATCACTTTTAACATCTCAACTAAATGGTGATAGTTTGTCTGAGCAGAGCTCCGCTCTAGTGCCACAACAAACTACAATTCCCAGAATTCCATAGCATTGAGCTGGGTCAAACAGGTTTCAGCGCCTACCTATCACCATTCACAGCAATCCTCACTGCAGCATCAGTCTTGGCCTGGAGCCGACCTTTTCTGTCTCTGATGCGTTTCCACAGCAAACCCTAGAGATGAGGCAAAGGGAGAATCAATACAGAAATGTGGCTCTCTTCCCTGCTGCCATGAAACTAGAACAGGCTAACGGTCACCTAGGTAGGTTTCACCAACAGCAGTGTAAGTAAGACAGGCCCATCATTTCCCACCAGCTGAGACCAAGACTGAAGAAGGTAATTCTCGTCCAAGTGCCTGAGGTGCAACAGCAGTCAGATGACTCACACCAGTGAGCCAGGCCACATGGACAATACAAGTAATACAAGTAGCTGTAGTTCACCCTATCCTTCCTCCCAAGAGAACCTTTCCAACTTCTGGCCTAGGGCAAGAGGGATAAGTGGCTGGGTAGTGTGAGGGCACAATCCTGGCAAGCTGGAGTGTTGTTGCAGCAGGCCTTCATCACAACCTTTGTTCCAAAGTTTTCCCTTCCAACCCTTAAGCACCTCCAGAACCTGCAGCACACTTGAGGGCTTTCATACCTTGACGTTGCTGAGTTGTGTCCCAGAGGAAGTTTCCTGGAGGGGCCTTTTCTCGGGGGTCCGCGAGTCTAGAAAGCCCCGTCCCTCGGGTGCTATCTCTGTTGGGAGCAAAATTGAATTGGAAGTTTAGGTGGTGGTATTTTGGATTCTCAGCCAAAGCCCTTCAATGCCCCCACTATGGGATGGAACCATGGCAGTTAAAGTGAAATAATAGCACTATATTTGTATCCGAGAGATAAAATCTCTCGGATAAGGGCCGACTTAGATGTCAATTTTCCACCAGAACCAATAGATGAGGCGTCCAACAACTCCGTTGATGTCATTTTGCTGGATGAGTTCCAACCTGTGAGTACCGATGACGTGGACAAGCTTCTTGGAAGTATGAAAAAGACGACCTGCTCCCTCGATCCCTGTCCATCTTGGCTGGTCGTCCAGGGAGGGGACACACTGAGGGTATTCCTTCGGGATACAATCAATGCGTCCCTCAGAGAAGGCTGTTTACCATCCTGTCTGAAGGAGGCAGCTGTTAAGCCCCTCCTGAAGAAGCCTTCTCTTGACCCCCTGGACAGGAATAACTATAGACCAGTGTCCTTGCTCCCTTTTTTGAGCAAGGTGATCGAGAGAGCAGTTGCCTCTCAACTCCAGGTTGTCTTGGATGAAACCGATTATCTCGATCCATTTCAAACCGGCTTCAGGACAGGACATGGAGTGGAGACTGCCATGGTCGCTCTGACCGATGACCTCCGCCTGAGTATCGACAGGGGTAGTGTGACCCTGCTGGTGCTCTTGGATCTCTCGGCGGCTTTTGATACTGTAGATCACTCCATCCTCTTGAGTTGACTGAGGGAGTTGGGGATCGGGGGTACCGCACTCCGGTGGCTCCGGTCCTTTCTCTCTGGGAGATCTCAAAGGGTGAGGCTCGGGGACAGTTGCTCCTCCAAGATTGAGCTTAACTGTGGCGTCCCTCAGGGTGCCATCCTGTCCCCGATGCTATTTAATGTCTACATGAAGCCGCTGGGTGAGATCATTCGGAGGCATGGAGCTCAGTGTCTTCAGTACGCTGATGACACTCAGATATACAGTGGTCCCCCGGTTTACGAATCCCCCGGGGAACGAAATCCCCGGGACCCGAAACTGGCGGGACCAAAAAACATCCCCCGGGATCCGAAGGATCCCTTGGGATGCGAACAAGAAAAACCGCGCGGCCCCTTTAAATCGGCCGCGCGGTCCGGCAGAATTAGCGGTCCCCTGGGAAACGAATACTTCTGGGTTATGAAAGGTAATCCAGAACGGATTACCTTCGTAACCCGGGGGACCACTGTACCTCTCCATGACCAGATCGTCGGTTCGGACTTCAGATGGCGTCACTCCTCTTAATGACTGCCTTCCAGCGGTAATGGATTGGATGAGGAAAAACAGGCTGAAGCTCAATCCAGACAAAACGGAGGTACTAGCTGTTACAGGCCCGAAACCAGGTTCGGGAATACATCTTCCGGTCCTAGATGGAGTCACACTCTCCTCGAAGGACCCTGTTCGCAGTCTGGGGGTGCTCCTTGACTCGTTGCTTCACATGACTAGTCAGGTGAATGCGGCAGTCAGGAGTGCCTGTTATCAGCTTCGGCTGATACGCCAGCTGCACTCCTACCTGGATCAGAGGGACCTGGAAACAATAGTGCACGCTTTGGTAACCTCATGTTTGGATTTCTGTAGCGCGCTCTACATGGGGCTACCCTTGTGCCTAACCCGGAAACTCCAACTAGTTAAAAATATGGCAGCCAAGCTTGTTAGCGGTACACCTAGGAGAGAGCACATTACACCTGTGCTTAAAGCTCTTCACTGGCTGCCGATTAGTTTCCGCGCGCAGTACAAGGTGTTGGTTTTAACCTTTAAAGCCCTACATGGCTTGGGTCCATCTTATCTCAGGGACCGCCTCTCCCCATATGAACCCCCCCGCACGCTTCGGTCCTCTGGGAGAAATCTGTTGCAGCCCATGAAGACTAGGTTAGCGCAGACCTCCCAGAGGGCCTTTTCTGCTTCTGCTCCCAGGCTATGGAATGGCCTGCCGGACGAGATGCGTCTCATTACATCACTAGACTGTTTTAAAACAGCCTTAAAGACGCATCTCTTCCGGCAGGCCTTCCCTGAAACTGTATAATCTACCTGGCTCCTAAAATCTTTCAGCCAATTCCCAACTCCTTATTCCCCCCCTCTGTATTTTATTGCTACCCATGCTGTGGCCAGCATTGCGGTTTTTGTGTATTATGTTGTATTGTATTTTTATTGTTAGTAATTTAATTTTAAACTTAACTAGTTTAATCCTATTTTAAGGAGGGGGGAGGTTGGGATGGAATTCTTGAATTATTTTAATCTGTAATCTGTTTTTTAACCTTGTTGTACCCCGCCTCGATTGTTTTACAGAGGGGTGGGTAAGAAATAAATATTATTATTATTATTATTATTATTATTATTGGAAATGGACCCCTGACTTCACCCAATGGGATCCCGGGGGTTGGTGTTTTGAGGAAGTACCATGGCTCTCCGGCAGAAAATTTTACATTTGTTGACGTTGTTAACTGCCCTTAAGTTGACCCCAACTCATGGCGACCCTGTTAATGAGACTTCTCCAAGCCCCCCTGTCCTCCATTGCTCTGCTCAGGCCCTGCAAATTCATACTTCTGACCTCCCTAATTGGACCCATCAATCTAGTTTGCAGTCTTCCTCTCTTTCTGCTGCTCTCCACCATCCCCAGCATCATTGTCTTTTCTAATGAGTTGTGCCTTCTCATGATGTGGTCAAAGGACAACAGCCACAGTTTGATCACCTCGACTTCCAGGGAGAGTTCAGGCTTGATCTGTTCTGGGACCCTTTGTTCATCTTTTTGGCTGACCATGGTATTCTCAGCACTCCTCTCCAACACCACATTTTAAAAAAAATTGATCTTCTTCCTATCTGCTTTCTTCACTGTCCATCTCTCACATCTATACATGGTGATGGGGAATACAATGGCTTGGACAATTCTAACTTCAGAGCTCAGTTGTCTTTCTTTACTCTTTAGGATCTTTTCTAGCTGTTTCATTGCTGCCATTCCCATTTCTAGTCTTCTTCTTATTTCTTGACTGCAGTCTCCATTCTGATCAATGTTTTGATCCAAGGTATGAAGTACTGTATTTTGATTTCCTCATTGTCTAGGTTGAATTTATGTATTTCTTCTATGGTCATAATTTTTGTTTTCTTTATGTTCAGCATTAAGCTTAACTTTTTGTTTTCTTCTTTCACCTTCTCTTCTTTATTAATTGTTCCAAGTCTGTGAATTCCAATTCCTAGAATTCCAAGAATTCTAAGTACCTCTCCTTAAATTTTAAATCCCAGAATTCCATAGGATGGAATCATGGTGGCTGAAGTGGATTCATAATAGTATGACTGTATTGTGTGAAAGGGCCCTCTGTGTACTAATGTTACTGTACTTGAAGAAAAACATACTGTCACATAGTAGAAATACATAAATTGCAAATGATGAGTAGTTTAGCTTTCCAGAAGACATAGGCCCCATATGGGCAGCCAGCTAGTAATGGAAAAAGACCAATGCCAAGTACAGTTACATTTTTGAACATGATATGCAATTGGCCATTCACATCTGCAGGGTTTCCTTTCCAGACCCACCTGTAAATGCCAAAACCCATGGGCCCTCAAGTCTCATTGGTTTCAATGGCGATGCACCATGTGCACAGGCACAGCGGTGTGACCACATTCATGCACTGCCATTGGGGTGAATTGAGCAAGGCCATCTGCTGATGCTCAAATCCGTGAACTGCAAGGCCCACTGTGTTTCAGAGAAAGATAATTTTAATCAACAGATCTGAGTGGATTTGCTTCACAAGTTTAGTTGTAGAGATTTAGGAAAAAGAGAAGGCAGGTCTAAGATATGTTACAAATGCAACAAATAATTCTGTGGCACAGTAAAGAACAGCAACTGTATAATAATGTAACATAAGCTTTTGTAAACTATGCTTGCATTCATTGATATGGTCAGAATCAATGAAATTTGTTGTTGTAAACTATGGACCAGTTCATTCAGTGCAGTGTAGAGGTGTAAATATTTGCTAATTTAATTCTCTAAGGAAATAATATACAATATTAACCATTTTCTTCATACTGCAAGAAAGCCCTCAAAAACTTTAGTTTTCGAAGAGTATTCACAGTTCAGCACAAAGTTTGCAAGCTGGTTGCACAGAAAACTGCATTTTCTATACAGAAACAATAGTTCTGCACAGATAAATTGTTTGTTTTTTTGTACAAAATGCTGCAGTTGGGGACTTATTCTGCATAAAACATATGGTATGTGTGTTTTGTGTAGAAAATAGTATATTATACACGACATATTTTCTGCACAGAAAATGCTGTTATCTGTGCAAAACAACAAACAAACAGACAAACAAATAAATAAATCAGATGTGCCATTTGTGCAGAATAAGTCCCAGACATCTAAGTTTCCTGTCAGTCCAGGATTCTCCTTGTGCGGGTTTTCTGACACTCAATAAACATTTTTACCTCTTTCTTTGAACTGTTTCTTTGTTCTTTCCATCACTGGTATGTTGTAGTGGTTAAAATTTTGAACTGGGATTTGGGAGATGCAGAGTCAAATTCTCACTGAGCCATGAAGTTCATTGGCTGGCCTTTGACCACTCTCTCAGCCAAACTTACTTCACAGAGTTGTTATAAAGCAAAGGAGAAGAGAGCCATGTACCGTTTTGGGTCAACTAGAAGAAAGGCAAGATATGCATGCAACTAATATATAAATAAAAGTATTATCCCTCTGATTACCTGATGGGTATAGTGAACTTGACTCTGAAACAGAACTACTGGTTCGATTCCGATTTTGGAGCAAAACCTAAAAGAGCAAACAAGACATCATGGACTACTGCTGATGTTGTTCAAAATAGCTTTTCTAACTCTCACAGTCTGGAGCACAATGTTTAAATGGATGCCCGTACCAAAAGGAGGAGAAAATAGGGACAAAATAGGACTCTCCAGTACTCTGGAGATCCAGGCATGAAATCTTTAGCAACAGCCAACAATAAATACTATATGAATGTCAATAACAGTGGACAATAAATATAAATATCAATAAATATGAATGAATACTATGTGCAACTATCTCTGGGGAATATAAAATTGAAGACTTTCATGGCCAGCATCTATAATTTCCTGTGGTTTCCCCAGGATATGTGGCTGCGTTCTGGAAGAATTTATTCCTGACATTTCGCCTGCATCTGTAGCTGGCATCTTCAGAGGCTGGTGGTGTGCAAGTGTGTGGACCCTTGTTTGGGAAAAAGTGGTTTACATGTTAATGGTGGAGCTAGTTTTGTATGTTGTATTGTGCTGAATGGCACAGCCTGGAGGTGTGCTGGGTGGAGGATATGCGAGGGGGATTTGTATCTATTAAATTGGAAATCCACTGTTTGTGGGGAAACCTCTTGAGCCTGTTGGGCCAGCTTTTCAAGGATAACAGACATCAGATCTGGTAAAGACTTGACTTCAGCAGCTGCTCATCCCAAGGAGAAAATACCTCGATCTTGACATGCCCAGTGACCCAGTTGGGTGTACCCAGAGGGATGCTCCCATTCTTGCCCTCCCTCCCATGGTTCCAAACGTGAGGGACACACCTCTTCTTCTCTGCCCAAGACCACCAACTGTCGATCCAGAAGAGACACACTGGCCACATCCCAGAGGTGAGCATCAGGATTAACACCCAGAGCCAGCTGGACAGAAGACTCATCACCTGCAGAATGAGATGTTGTAAGGAACTGGTGGAGAAACATTTAAAGCCTCAGACCTAGAAGGCATCTCATACTATTTTTTAAAATAGATTATTTCTGAGTACGTATGTGCAGAGTATAGTCAACTCTCTGTATCCATGGATTCTTTGTCCATGGATTCAACTATCAGCAGCTTGAAAAAATATTTTAAAATTTATAAATTTTATATTTATATTTTATTTTAAAATTTATAAAACCAAGCAAACCTTGATTTTGCCATTTTATATACGGAACACAATTTACTATCCCATTGTATTTAATGAAACTTGAGCATCCACAGATTTTGATATCCATGGGGGGTCCTGGAAACAAACCCTAGTGGATACCAAGGGCTCACTGTCCTTTTCTTTCCCCACTAAGCAATCACAGTCCATCATGGTGTCTTTCTCTTTTGTGCTATGTCAAGATTCAAATGCTGTTTGTTCTCACTCTGGAGTTTATCACACGGGAGGAATTTCTCTCAATTTCGAAAGAAATGGAAGTGAGGCCAGTTCGGAATTGAGTAAATTCGCTAGTTCAGCTAATTTACATGATTGCGTATTGACACTGCATTGCATTCAGAATTGCCCGAAATTGCCTCCCAGTGACTGAAATTGTGTGTGATAGTTTCTCACGCAATCATGCGAAACCCCACAATTGCGTTCAGAAGGACTTCCCTTTGCCCAAAAATGTGTGTGATCAGCTTTCACACAATCATGCAAAACCCCATGATTGCATTCAGATTGCCATTGGATTATTCTTCCAATTCCCTTCGTGTGATAAACTCCTCTGTTCCCCTACTTCTCCTCTCCCTTCCACTCTCTCTCTTAACACACAAAAAGGATGTTCCTTGTTCTTCCTCCTAGAGCTTCGTTCATCCCTCAACAGAGTCCCATAGGGTGGGGTGCCTGAAACAGATATTGTTCAGGAGCAAAAGGATGTAGGGGTGAGGTGTGGTACCTTTGCTGATGACCCATTTATTCCACCAAAATGAGACAAGAACCTTATGGCAGAGACCAAGGCCAAGGAGGCCAATGCTTGGATGAAATGAAGTTGCATGTGCAGATTTCCTAAGAGAAGGCTCCATCAAATAGCTTTTTCTATGACTTGTCACACTTCCTTGCAGTGCACTATGACAAAGTTGGGGAACTCTCATCAGGTCTTGCTAGCATATCACTTGTGTGGGGGGTCATGAGAGCTGTAGTCCAATAATATGCAGCCCCTTATGTAAGCTAACCTGCGTGAGGGTGGTGGGAGCCAGACTTGGATACCTTCTATTTTATGGGCTCTTTAGTATTAATTGAGGGCTTAACTACCTTAATGGCACCTGATCCCATCTGATCTCAGAAGCTAAGCAGGGTCAACACTGGTTAGTATTTGGATGGGAGATTGCCAATGAATGTCAGCTGCTGTAGGCTATATTTCAGGAAGGAACTGGCAAAATCGCCTCTAAGTATTCCTTGCCAAGGAAAACTATATATTCATGGGGTTACCATAAGGCACATGCATACATACCATCTGACCAGATTGGCCTTGAATTGTCCAAGAGCAAGCTTGTTTTCTGCTGCTCCAGAGAACAGGACCTGGAACAATGGATGCAAGCTCCAGGATAAGAGAGTCCACCTCAACATTAGGAGTAAGGGCTGTTCAACAGTGGAACACACTCCCTTGGAGTGTAGTGGAGTCTCCTTCTTGGAGGTCTTTAAACAGAGGTTGGATGGCCATATGTTGGGGATGCTTTGATTGAGAGTTCCTGCATAGCAGGGGGGTTGGATTGGATGGCCCCTGTGGTCTCTTCCAACTCTAGGATTCTATGATTCTAAGAGTAGCATAGGTTGCAACTGGAGGGACAAACCTGACAATTAAGATACAGAGAATCTACTAATAGAGTAGGGGCAACTCTACCATTAGGTGGCATGAAACACTTGGGTTTTTTGCATATCAGGAGAAAACATCAGATTATTAGAATTTTTTGGATTAAAGCTCCCAGAATCTCCAAGCTGCTGGTCTGGGATTTGGCATGTTGTAGGCTAAGGAAAATGACTCTTTCAAGATCCACTACTCCTTGCATTGCAACATGCACCTCATTGTGGAGGAATCTTTTGAAGCATATTCCTACCTCATCAGCAGCAACTCAGGCCAGGCCAGCACAACCCAACCCATTCTCTTTCTCTGCAGTGACATGCAGCAATTATTTGCCAATTTAATTATCACAAATAAAATTTTCATATAGCACAATTTTGATTTGGAGGCTTGGTGCAAATATGAAGGGCTTAAGAAAGGAAACCAAACTCCTATAAGACTGCAGACAGTGTCAAAATAAAATGTGAATAAAGCAGGTTGGCTTACTTTGCACAATCATGGTGCTTTGTTAGTATGTTTTATTGGTACCAGATATTCTGAATTTTACCAGAATTTAGGGACTTGTTTCCGGCAAGAAGCGACATGGGAACAGGAAGAAATGTACAAGTGAGTGACGATAAGATGTGATGGGTAATATTTGTGAGACAAGCAGTCAGGAACTGGCATTTGGCTGTTGAATAAGGAGATTGACTATCTGCACACCCACTGGCCATAGTTTTCCGGATTAGTTAAATCTCACGACTCTTTCAGTATTAAAATGACTCACTTACTTGTTACCTGTAGGTGTGCAAGAGACCCCTATTTTGTGCCGTATCCCAACAGAGCCCCCTAAAGCAATCATCTTTCAGCAGTTTCAGGAAACCTGAACAGGCCAAATCTTACTTTTTGTCCTGCAAAATATATTGAAGACTTAAAGGTGGTTTGCACAAATTGCACAGTGGTTTGTCCAGCTGGATCTAGCTAGTCGTTTTATAATTCAAGTACAACAGGGTTGTTAAGAAGTTGAGACCAGCCACTAAGTAGTTTTCTGATTTGCTGGTTAGACCACCAACTAGACCATCAGTAATGGTGGGAACCACACAAGACAGTGGTCAACCTCTGCTAAGAGGCTGGTTCTCACTGATCTCAGATTCCCATACGTATGTGACTTCCATCAATGCTAACAACATACAATCAAGTACCCTCAGACCATACTCTGTGCACTGAATTCTATGTATTCTGTGTCTGATGGCCAAGATCCTATTAAAGCAGGTAAAATTTACATGGCAATGCCGAAAGGCTTGATAGATTGCTGTTCAGTACATGTCAATGCTACCTTTCCTTGTACTTCTTTCCTTCTCTTGTTCCACCCTCCTCTGCTGAAATAACTTCACTTTTTCATTTGAACATTTGGCTCTGTTGTTTGAAAAGAGAATTTCTCACTAACACCTTCCCCAGGTGCAGGGTAGCAAAGCTGCTAATATTTCCCTTGTGTACTTAGGACTCTTTCACACGAGGGAAAATTGGAGGGTTAAGGTGGTGGCAATGCAGGGTCATTCAGGGTTTAGGGAAAATTTCACAGCTGCTTTTCACATGACACTGCACGCAATCAGGAGAGATTCCAGAGAGAATGTGAGGTCAATCAGGAAATAATAAGTCTCTCTGCTTAAAGGGACACACAAACACACACTTCCCTCGCTTTACTCCTCTTTGCTGCTTTCCTCTTCTTTGCAGGCTCTAATGAAGGGAAGAGCTTGTGGGAGAAGGCAGAGAGAGGGCATTTTGGAAGTCCTCCTGGACAGGAGGGAGAAATGGAGGACATGCTCTGGAAAAGGAGGGCAGCCTCATTCTGCCTTTCTCTGAAACACTTTTTGGGGCTTCTGTGGCAAGCGAAGAGGATCCCCCCTCCCCGTATCCCCTCCCCTCCCGGAGCATGTGGCGGGGCATTTGTGGAAATGACACTTTGGAGCATGCGCAGAAAAGTTATTTCTAAGCTGGCAATGGGGATTTGTTTGTCTCCTTTTGATATCCAAATTCACATTGGTCCCACTTTAATGTGCTTTTAACCCCTTGTTGTGCTCTGTGTGTGATGGCCAATAGCAAATGGGCTTGCTTTAACCATTTTTGGGATGGAAGCACATAGCCCTTGCTAGTTGCAGTAATTGTGGGTGATGGGAGCTACACCATGCCCTCCAACACTTCATTGATAAAAAACCAGGACACCTGTGAGCACACAACTTTCTGGCTAAAGAGCAAAGATACCAATGACTTGGGTCCAAAACACACTGCAGAAATAATCCAGTTTGAGACTGCATTAACTGCCCTGGCTCAGTGCTAGGGAATCCTGGGAATTGTAATTTATTATGGCACCAGAGCTCTCTGACAGAGCAGGCTAAACATCTCATAAAACTAATAATAATAATAAATAATAATATAATTTATTTGTTTCCCTCCCAATCACAGGGAATACAGGAGGCTAACAGCAGTGGGAAAATACAGTACAAAAATTACAATAAGATACAAAATAATCCCTTCCCAATCCCCTGACCAATACTTATGCAAACAAAATTAATAAACAACTACAATAGCAATCAAGCAAAGAAAATAAAAAATTATAATCAAATCAATTTAATAAATAACCCCTTTCCCAGTCCCTCAACACAGGTTCAAATCAAAATGATATTAAACAAATTAAATACAAACATAACATAATATACAGTAAAGGAGAACGTAATTCCCCCCCCCAATACAATGCATCAGAGAAACCATAATCCAAATACTTTAACAAGCGTTAAAAACTACAAGTTGTCACAATTACAGTTAAAAATAAAAATAAAAATTGAGCCAAGGCAGTTAAAGTGGTCTCAAACTGGATTATTTCTGCAGTGTGTTTTAGATGTTAGAGAAACAAATTAAGGCCTTAATACAGGAATTCCATTCTCGATCCAATATAGGGAGAGGCAGGATACTACTACTACTACTAATAATAATAATAGAAGATAGGAAAGTCCCATGTGTTGTAAATGCTTTTTATAGCTTTTACTGTTTTAACTATGTGTTTGTAACTTACCTTTTAATATTATTTTTAATCTTTAAAAAACTTTTTAAATCAATGTTTTCATTTCTATCTTTTTAAATTAATGTAAACTGCTTTAAATCCCATTGTGGAAGAAAGGCAAGATATAAACCCTTGAAATAAATAAATAAATAAATAACTCTAGCTTCATTCAAGGCAAGAGTTGAGACTCTTGGAAGAGAAGGGAAGATCCCTAAAGTACTGTATCAGTTTATATCACAGAGGCATCAAGATAGGTTAGAAAGCAGGAGAGACACTTTGGTCACTCGGACTATCTAACCCTATTGCTACTACCCATTCTGAGGCCTTCTTGATTTTGGTGACAATGGAAAAAGTTATTAATGAAGAAGAACAGAGAAGTTGGGAGAGGGTGCAGCAGTTTGTTTTGGTCTGAGCTGACTGGGAAGCACAAAATTCTAGTCTGACCTCTCCGCTCCTCCCTGCTGAGATAACTGAATGCAAATTACCTTTGCACTTTGACCCAGGGATTATTCAGATTTTTTAGCACAACTATAGAATAACCTCACTCATGCATTCTTTTTTTGTTGTTCACACTTTTTTTTTTTTAAATCGGAACCAAATCTCTGGGAGTTCTGATGCTCACACATGCCAGAACTGCAAATAAAGATGGAGTCAATGATGAAGATGTATTCAATATGCATTGAAGGCATGCAGAGTTTTATCAGTTTATCTGGGGTCTATTCACAATGGTTAATCACACAGCTGAGAATGTGGATCTTTTAGGAAAATTTTTAGGATTATTTTCACCATCTGAATAACCCCTCAATTCACAGCAGTTAAAGTAAGCCAAGGACAAAGCGGGATGAGAGGATGACAGGCAACAAAGTGGGATATTTTAAAAGCAGCTAGAAAAATGGGATGGCAGAGGATTAAGCAGGACTGTGTTAGCTGGGATAGTTGGAAAGTATACTATCCTCATAACAAAAGTGCTAAATTGTCCGAAGGAAAATTCATCTCCTCCTGCCTGGCTCTGCAACAACAAAGTCTCCTGGCACTCAAAAATTACAAGATGTCACAGTAAGAGTTCACAGCAATATTAATTGGTAATGTCACCAGGAGTCATCAGTGGATTTGTGGAGCTGTGAAAAACAGTGGTGTCATGAGGGGGGTGCAGACTGCACAGGGTGACCCCAGAGGAATGGTGACACCTGCTTGGGTGCTGCTCCTCCTTCAGTGCAGGAGGGGTGAACGTGGGCCCTTCCTGGCTGCTCTGTCGCCAGGCTTCCTCTCTAAGGGCAAAGCTGCTGACAGAGCAGCAGGAGGGGAACACTCTTCCAGGGTGACACCCTACACACCAGGTGACACCCAACTAGTGATGCTAGTGGTGAAAGACAAAGCACCGAGCACTGTTAGTACTTGGCTCTCTGAATTTTTCAACCATCCATGGCTTGAAAATATTTTCAGAAATATAAAAATTCCAAACAGCAAACCTTGATTTTGCCATCTTATATAAGGGAGACCATTTTCCTATTGAATAGGACTTGAGCATCCATGGATTTTGGTATCCATGGGAGTCCTGGAACCAAAACCCAGCTGACACCAAGGGCCCACTGAAAGGCTATAATGACTCAGGGGTGGATAGACACAGTCCATGGGCTACATTTGCCCCACTGCTGGATGTACAAAAAAAAGGGCAGGACATGCAACTTCAAGTTTGAATTATGTTATTAATTAGTACAAGATGTTTTATTTTTGAAACCTCTTATGCAGGAATAGTATTGTGCAGGAATAGTATTAATTTGTATCATGTCACAAACAACAACACACACTCATTTTCTTGGTACCCCTGACGACAACCCTATAAGGGTTGCCTGTTCCAAGAGCAGAGATTCCAAACCTGTGTGGCTACATGAACTGTGAATACTTTGTGAGTGTGGCACACATGTAATTTTAGCCACTGACTAAGGTGGTGTCTTGAACTGTTTAGATGATGCAAGGGGTCAAAACAGGCGGAACATGGGTCCAATCCATACTTCAGATGAAGTAAAAAAAAAAAAAGAGCCCTTTTGCTCTGGATCAGAGCAAAAACTCAGGAGAATACTCTGGGCATCAGTGGAGGGATGGGAGGAGAAGCATTGGTGGGCAGGCAAGCTTCTGACCTCTGCCCAGAACTTCTAAGTCCTCACTTACCGGTACATTTTCACTTTCATGTTCATGTGGTTCCAGTGACATTCCTTTTGCACAAGCGCACATTAGCACAATAATACTGTAAGGGAATTAAGCGTTCCCAAACATATCCCGGGAACTGAAGGTACGGGAGACAAAGACCAGACCAACTGTTGATTCCAACCAAGGTAGGTTTATTAACCGGCCGGGGAGACAGTCACCTAACGGTGGAAGAACTGTCACACCCTTCTTTGTCTGCACACATCCTTTATACACTTTTCAACCAATTAAAGCATAGTTTCTCAGTTCTTGCCCCAACAACAAGCTTCTTCTGATATCTAACTTGGCTAAGTTTTCTACTTGCGTAAGCATTTCCCTTGTTCCCCTTATTCCAGTACATTCTGGTTTCTTGCGGTCTGCCCAAACCATATCTTATCTGCACATGTACAGGCCTCGTGAATAACTTACAGAAGCCATTCTGCTACGCACACACTTTTCCACCCAGCTATTGTTTCTCTAACTGAGCTAAGTATGCCCTAGCTTAAGGGGACACCCTTGGGTCAGTTAGACTGACCCTCTCAATACCATCACACTAACGCTCAATAGGATGGCCGTTGCCTGGGGAGTGTGCAAACAATAATCAGCCAATGATGGGTACCAGTTGAATGACCGCTCATCTGCCTTATGGATCTGGAAGCCCCAGAAGTCAACCCATGTTTTTCTATCAGTGCCTAAGAATCACATGGGCCATTTAGTGCAGGAATCAACAATTAACACATCACCTAGAGGCGGCCATATAAACTCTGTCTAAAGTAAATCAAATAACATCAAAAATCCACCAAACAGTGATATCTTTATTGGGCCAACCAAAATGCACAAACTACATCCCGCAAGCTTTCAAAGCTCTTTTGGCTTCTTCATAATCAGGAAATGTGTTAAAAACCATACAGGAGAAAGAAAGAAAAAAGAGGAAGATGTTAGTCCTAGGCCTGCATTTAACTGTTTTTGTTCTCAGTTCAGATGGCATGGAGAGGTATCTCTTGCAAGTTGGCATATACTGGATGGCAAAGGAGGTATCTTTTTGTGCTCCAAATGGAAGTTAAGTTTTCTGGACTTTGAGAATCTCCTAGTACCCAAATGGCCAGAAGGAGGAGACGCCAGCCTATAAGACCCTTCCATACCATCTGAACTGAGAAAAGAAACAGCAAAATGTAGACCTATGATTAACATTTTGGTTGGCTCAATAAAGGTTTCACTGTTTGGCATATTTTTGATACTATTGGACTTGCTATATGGGCAACACAGCTACCCCGGATGTTTTCTGTCTGAAGCAGTCTATTCACCTGTCAAACAGCTCCTTTCAACAGGAACCTTTTCCAGATGTTTAATCAAAATCTCCTGTCTTGCACTTGGTATTGATTGGTTCAGGTTCTATCCGGTGCAGCAGCAGAAAGCAGGTTCACTCCATCTTCTACATGATGGTTGTCATGTCATTTCTCAACTTCCTGGAGCTCAATTCAGTCATTTAATCACTACACTAAATTCCCTCTTAATTCAGGTAGATTTTCAAATATGCAGGAACATTGCCAGTGCTTTCCTATATTCCTGTTAACTTCCCGCTTATGAACAAGAGACAACTAATTCTACAGGTGGGTTCCACTTTACTCCAAAACGGGGGTTATTCCAACACTGAAAATAATCCCAATAGAATCTGGGTTGAATCTTTGTTGTTCACATGCATTTCGAATACATCTGATTAAGTTGGGGCTAGGGGCTGATAAAAAAGCTAATTTAACCTCACGGATTCCAGGTTTGTTGTTCACACTATGGAACTGCATCTCTGCACATTTTTGTGAGGTTTGTTACTAACACATGTCAGCACTGTGAATAAAGATGGAGTCGATGATGCAGACGTACTTGAAGCACGTTCAAGGAATGCAGAGTTTTATCCCAGTTAATCCCGCGTCTGTTCACATCAGTTAGTCACACAGACAACAATGTGAATCTTTTAGGAAACCTTGGGGAAAAACTCAACATTGCTTATTGGTTAAGTGGTTTTTTTTGGCAGCTGTCCCCAACTTAATTGGATGGATTCAAAATGCATGTGAGCAACAAAGATAGTCTTCTCTTTGAAAAATTTACGTTGTTTGCCTTCAAGTTTTTTGTGACCCTAAGGGAAATTTTCATGGGATTTTCTTGGCAAGATTTCTTCCAAGGGGGTTTGCCATTGGCTTCCCCTGAGGCTGAGAACATGTGACTTGCCCAAGGTCACCCAGTGAGTTTATGTAGCCGAGCCAGGATTCAAACCCTGGTCTCCAGAATTAAACAGGAATTAAACAGGAATTAAACAGGAAATGCCCTATGTTAAACATAAGGTTTGCTAAATGCCCTATGTTAAACATAAGGCATTTCCTGTTTAATTCCTGTTTAAATCCTGTTTGCCCTCTAGTGTGATAAACTCCTCTAGTGTGATGCTCAAACCAGTATGCCACGCTGGCTGGCTGTCTTTGAAAAATACTTCTTTTCAAATATCTCCTTTTCCAATTTGTTCAAGTGATGAGAATCTCATTCCATTCTGCAGAAGCTATCATGCCAAGTATTTCATACATGTGCCAATATACAGGATGAGTACTTCCTCTCATAGGTTTTGTTTACCAGTAGGAGAAGGGAATCTTCCCCACTTATCTTTTTACTTCCACCTTTCTGATCTCAAAGGGGTGGTGTATAAATAAATTTATTATTATTATTATTATTATTATTATTATTATTAAAAAGACATCAGTTGTTTCTTCTGTGTAGTTTGCTGACACATTAATTCCCATCAAGGAAACCTGGGTAAACCTGATGAGCAGGTATCGCCCCCCTCCACCCACACACACAAATCTTCCAGGGAGAAATATAGAAACTTGTTTTAGTAATCTTTGCAAGCTGCAAGTATGGAACCTCCCTTTAGGAGGACAATATAAGAGAGAGAAAATGATTTGTGCAACAGATTTCTCCCCGCTCCCTTCCTCTTAATCTTATTCTTAATGAAGTTTCTAAATTAGAAGTGTACCTTTGGATAGCCTTAGGGTCTGTCCCTTTACATACCAAATCTTCATTTCAGGCTAAATGCTTTGATCAAAGAGAGAGACAGAGAGAGACAGGTTTATCACACTAGAGGGCAAACAGGAATTAAACAGGAATTAAACAGGAAATGCCCTATGTTAAACATAAGGCAACAGGAAATGCCCTATGTTATACATAAGGCATTTTCTGTTTAATTCCTGTTTAATTCCTGTTTGCCCTCTAGTGTGATAAACCCACAGAGACAAAGGGAAAACTAGTTAATGCACTTGGTGTCTGGCAAATTTTGCAAGTTTCTGCTCCCAGACAGAACTGGGTTTGCATTCACACTGCAGAAATAATTTGGGGTCAGTAAGAATTCCTAATGCACCTCTAAACTACAAATCCCAGGATTCCACAGGATGCAGTAATGGCAGTTAAAGACAAGTGAAATCATACACTGTGTCCGCATTACAGAAATGATCTAGTTTGACACCATTTTAACTGCCAAGCCCAATGCTATGGAGTTCTTGGAATTGTAGTTTTGAGAGCCATTTAGCCTTCTCTGTCAACGAGATCTCATGCCACAACAAACTGCAGTTCCTAGAATTCCATAGCATTGAGCCATGGCAGTTAAAGTGGTGTCACACTGGACTATATCTGCAGTGTGGATGGAGCCTTAGAGACTGTGAAACCAAACTCCAGACAATACCAAGATAGCACTGTACAGTGGTCCCCCAGTTTAAGAATCCCCCGGGGAACGAAATCCCCAGGACCGGAAACCGCCAGGACAAAACATCCCCCGGGATCCGAAAAAAATCCCGGGCTCCGAAGACGAAAAACCGTGCGGCCCCTTTAAATTTGACGTGCGGTCCGTCAGAGAATGCGGTCCCCCGGGAAATGAAGATTTCCGGGTTACGAAAGGTAATCCGGAACGGATTACCTTCATAACCCGGGGGAACCACTGTACTTACGTTGACCTGTGAAGAAGTGGGTCCAGGTTTTCTGGGTCAATTTCATTGACTAAAATCTCTAGATGTATATGTGAATATATACATGCTGAATGAATGTTCAATTCACTGGCTGTGTGATGTGCCAAAATAGTTTGTACAAGTACAAGTGAGATCCAGGCTAGTGCAATGAGGGGAAACTCAGGAGCAGTCCTGAGCCTAAAGGTCACCAGTTTAGCAACCTTTGTCCAAAGCACACTGCAGAAATAACCCAGTTTGAAACCACTTTAACTGTCCTGGGTCAATGATAAGGAATCTTTGGAACTGTAGTTTATTGTGGCACCCTAACGCTCTGACAGAGAAGGTTAAATGTCTCACAAAACTACAGTTCCCAGAATTTCCTAGCATTGAGTCAGGACCGTTAAAGCAGTGTCAAACGGGATTATTTCTGCAGTGTATTCTGGACCCTTGATGACAAAACCATGTAATGGAGAAGAGTCATTTATGGAAGGAGTTACTAGACAATTTAATACAATGGGACTTGAGCATCCATGGATTTTGGTATCCTCTATGCCTTTTTATATGGGGAAAAGGGGGACCAAAATGAATTCCCGGACACCCACGTCGGTATTATACAATGAATGGCAGGAAAAAAAAGACAAAGTGATAACAGCAAAGGGAGAGGTCACACAGCTTGTCACTACCTACATTATAAACAGCGTCAAACACACACACACACAGTGACACCCAGCTGTTGCATAACCACATTCCACAAAAGTGCTGCTTTTGAGAGAAGATGTGTGGGTTGTGTGCCACAAACAGAAAACAAGTGCCAATTGAGGGAGGATTACAGCAGATTGTGCTGGAAAAGGCTTTCAACAAAGTGAAGAGGTTGGCGTCTCTGCTTGTCCATTCCATGCCAGCAGAGCAAAAGTCCTGCATCCTCTTCTGTTGTAGATCTTTCCAACCAAGAAACAAAAATGAGGCATACTTCAGATTACTAGTACTAGTAGGGGATCATTGTTGTTTTTTAGCACAACCATGTGAATAATCTCACTCATGCATTCCAGGTTTGTTATATACACCATGGAACCGCACCTCTGTGCATCTCTGCAAGTTCTGTTGCTCACATGTGCCAGCACTTGAATAAAGATGGAGTTGATGATGCGAATGCATTCAGAACATGTTCAAGTCATGCAGAATTTTATCTTGCGTCTATTCACATTGGTTATTCACACTGCCGACGGTGCAAATCTTTTTTTTTAAAAAAATGGGGGGAACCCAATATCGATTATCCTGGATTAAGTGGGGAGGTTTGGCAGCTCCCCCCAAAACTTAATGCATATGAACAGCAAAGATTCAACCCAGATTAATTCTGGATTATTTTAATCATCTCAATTGGGCTGGAGAAAAAAGGAGCTCTGGTGGAGCAGTGGTTAAATGCCTGTACTGCAGCCACTCATTCAAAACCATATGGTGGCGAGTTCAATACCAGCAGAAGGGCTCAAGCTCAACTCAGGCTTGCATCCTCCCGAGGTCGTTAAAATGAGTACCCAGATTGTTGGGGGCAAGTAGCTTACAGTTGCTTAGACACTGCTTAGGCAGTATGAAGCCGTATATAAATGAAGCTATTTGAGATGCTGTTGGGAAGACAGCTCCCTGTCATTTATAAGGGGGTGCCTCTACACCATAGAAATAAAGTCAGCCCTCCATATCCAAGTATTATTTATCCACAGATCCAACTGTCCATGGTTAGAAAATATTATATGTATTTCATGTTTTGAAAATATTATATATAGATTCATAGATAGATAGAAAGATAGATAGATAGATAGATAGGTGACAGATAGATATTCATTCACACACACACACACACACAAGCGAACCTTGATTTTGTCATTATAAGGGACAGCATTTCTATGCCATTGTATTTGATGAGACTTGAGCGTTCATGGATTTTGGTATCCACAGGAGGTCCTGGATTACCAAGCAGTTGCCAAGGGTTCATTGAAATAAATATATATACCAAACAGCAAACCTTGATTTTGCCATTTTTATAAGGAACACCATTTAACCATACCATGTATATAATGGGACTATTAATTTTGGTATCCGGGGGGGGGGGGGGGGTCTTGGAACCTAAACCCAGTGGATACCAAGGGCCCACTCTAATGCTGCTTGACACCACTTTAGCTGCCATGGCTCCATCCTACAGAATCCTGGGATTTGTAGTTTTGTGAGGCACCAGTACTCTTGGGCAACTACAAATCCCAAAATTCCAAAGCATGGTGCTGCATCATTTAAAGTGGTGTCAAACTGCATTATTTCTACAGTGCACACACACACACAGGAACATAAGAGTTTGTCCAAGCAATATTAGTGTGATGGGACCAAACTTCTTTTCATTCACAGCTCAAGGGCTGGCTCAAATGAAAAATCATGTTCCATAAAACCAAAGGCATCAGGAAGAGCCCCAACTTCAGCAACATGTCAACAGGATTGAACTGGCTAACATTAAGTTCTTTCAGTTTAACCAGTAGACCAGGGGCAATACGTCTATTTAGATCCCAGTACATTGGCTTAGCTGGTCTTGAGCAGCACTTGTTCCTCCAGTGTCTCTAACGAACACAATCTTCTTTTGCATATAGTGAAAAGTTGCATAGTTGGCAAAAAGAGGGCTGAGAAGTTCCTTCCTAGACTTCAGCTCATCTCCATACCACTTCCTTTTTCACTGCAGCTTTAAAAAGAACTGCTTGCCCAATAGTTTCTAAACTCTGGTTAAAACAGCATAGCCTGATTATTCTCAGAAATCAGGAGAAGAAGAGCTGTTCCTAGAGATATGGTGAGGCTCATCTTTTCAGAACTGGAGGAAGACAATGGCAACACATGTGCAATATCACAAGCACAACATCTGGAATGTCGACCTTATTCTAATTCTTAGGGCATAATGACTACCCAGAGCTTGGCTTTAACTCATTGCAAATAATGAGTTCAATCCTGGTAATCAATTCCTTTTGCCAATAATTAAGTTATGGATATCTTACATTATGAACAGGATAGCAAGAGATGATCACTTGCCTCATTTTTCAGTGTAATGGACGTTGTGTTGTCGTTATGTACTTTCAAAGGCACATCTAGACTGTAGAAATAATGCTGTTTGACATCACTTTAACTGCCATAGCTCCATCCTACAGAATCCTGGGATTTGTAGTTTTGTGAGGCACAAGCACTCTTTCGAAGAAAAGACTAAAGAACTGGTAAAACTAATCCCAAGATTCCATAGGATTCCACAGGAGCTAAAGCACTTAAAGTGGTGTCAAACTGCATTATTTCTACAGTGTAGATCTACCTCAAGTCATCACTGACTTAGAGCAACACTAGGATTTTCTTGGCAAGGTTTACTGAGGGGAGGTTTGCCACTGCCTTCCTCTAAGGCTGAGAGATTGTGACCTTGCCAAGATCAACTCCAACATATGGCAGCCCTAGGATTTTCTTGGCAAAATTTATTGAGAGGAGGTTTGCCATTATCATCCCAAGATGCTGAGACAGTGTGACTTGCCCCAAAGTCACCCAGTGGGTTTCCATGGCTGAGGAGGGATTTGAATCTGGGCCTTGTGGAGTCCTAGCCCAGCACTCAGACCTCTACATCATACTGCTTCCCAAAATGGAGGTATGAACTTATCAAATGTTATATTTATACAGTAGTTATAGGAGTTTAGCCACACTAAAAGCTGGAGGTGCAATATTGCCATGGTTGAAGTGCTAACTGGTGCCATGTCTTCTGGGGCTACCTTGTTCTCTATAGTGAGTGCTGAAATGACAATCAGATGAAAGAGAAGAGAGTGTCTTTTGTATCACAAAACTGTATCACACAAACTTTCTTTCACAGAATTCAGATTATTTTAAAAAAAAATAACAGGAATTAAGTATTTAGTTACTTTCAAGAAATAGGAAAGTAACAGGCTACTTCTTTCAAATTTATGACCATGATGGCAATTGACTATGTTGTTGTGTGCATGCTTTCAAGTTGTTTCTGACTTATGGTGAACCTAAGGTGGTGGATCTATCATGGTGTTTTCTTGGCAAGTTTCTTCGGGGGAAGAGGAGTGCCATTGCCATCCTCTGAGGTGGAGACTTGCCCAGTGGGTTTTCATGGCCAAGTGGGGATTTGAACCCTGGTCTCCAGAATCATAGTCCAGTGCTTAAACCACACTGGTCCTACTGACTGGAGTGGAGTGAAATTACTTTAAAGGGACATCACATCAATTCTAGTCATAGTTTTCATCTGGAAAGACTTTGGGGTTGGTTGGGAAGTTCTACGGGTTTGGAAGACTAGATCAGCTTCATCTGAAAGTGGTTTTCACGCATTTTTGGATGTTTTCCAATTAAAAAATAATACAAAAATTGGCCCAGGGAAAAAAAGTTTTTTGGGGGATATACAAATGGGTCCTTGGACAGATCAAACCTGAAATCTCCCTGGAAACCAAGATGACAAAACTTAGGCTGGCATACTTTGGACACATCATGAAAAGGCACAACTCATTGGAAAAAACAATAGTGTTAGAAAAGGTGGAGTTATAGAAAGAGAGGAAGGCTGTACGGTAGATGGCTGGACTCTATTAAGGAGGTCACAGGTATTACATTGCAGGAACTAAGCAGAGCAGTGGAGGATAGGGAGTCTTGAAGATGTCTCAAAGTCAGTTAACAACAAGGAGGCTTCAAAGATTCCACAAACAGTATTTAAGGGCCACATGTGTCCCATGGGTTTCATTTTCTCTGTCTCTGGCTGCATCCACACTGGAGAAATAACCCGGTTTGGCATCGCTTTAATTGCCTTGGCTCAAGGCTATGGAATTATGGGAGTTGGAGTATGTTGTGGGGTCCAGAGTCGAGCTCCACTCTGGACCCCGCACCATACTCCAACTCTCAGAATCCCATAGCCTTGAGCCAAGGCAATAAAAGTAGTGCCAAACCGGGTTATTTCCCCGGTATGGATGCAGCCACAGTCTTTTAAAAAACCCAATCCAAACACTATGTCATCAATAATGTGTGCAAATTAAGCATATTTGTATGTAATCTACTGTCTGTGTGTGTACAGAAAGTTTGCAGGATGCTCATGCCCAATCCCCTCAAGCATTTATGTGCTGGTTCTAGGAGTTGCAGTAGGAGTTTATCACATGAGAAGAATTTCTCTCAATTGCGAATAGAGCCAATTCGAATTCATGTAAATTTGCTAGTTTAACAAATTTATGTGAAATCTGATTGCGTTTGGAATGCGTTCAGAATGACTTCCCATTTCCTGAAAATGAACCCCATTGCCCGAAATTGCGTGAGATACTCTAATACGCAATTACGTAAAACCCCATGATTGCGTTCAGAATGACTTCCCATTGCCCGAAATTACATGAGATACACTCATACGCAATTACGTGAAGCCCCATGATTGCGTTCAGATTGCCATTGGAGTATGCCCCCAAATTCCGTCATATGATAAACTCCATAGAGGCAAGGTGTCGAATTCTGGATGAGACACCAAATTTTGCACATGAACTTGGCTTTGGAACTATATATTCAGGTCTCTTCTATGAGAGTAAACAGAAAACATTTTTATATTGGCAATTATAAGGGCAATAACTGTTTGTCTAGTTAATGGAATTTAAAATTTATTTCCTGGATTGAATCTCCCATTACCCACATGGCCAGAAGAAGGAAGGGCCCACCACATTTCCATAACATCTGAAGTGAGGACAACAACCACAACACCTTGACATAGCAGGGCTATAACTAACATCGTCTTCCTTCCTTCCTTCCTTCCTTTCATTTTTTCTCCTGCATCATTTTTACCACCCTTGCCTGATGAAGCCAGTGGAGCTTTGAAAGCTTATACAATCATAGAATCAGAGAATCGTAGAGTTGGAAGAGACCACAAAGACCATCCAGTCCAACCCCCTAGTAACACGTATAATGTGCATTTAATGTGCATTTCGTTTGGTCCAATAAAGGTATACCTATTTGGTGGATTTTGGATGATACTGTACTTTGCTATATGGCCAACATGGCTACCTCTGGAAATATTTTGATCAGTGTGTTAAAGGGAGATTATCACTAATTAAAGGGTGGGGTTTGCTTCTGAGTAATCCTCAACCTTGAACAAACGCTATACCTGTACCACTACACCTCCACATGGGTGTCTCCTCCTGAGCTGTCCTTTCCAAAACAACAACATGGGTCTACCGGATCCACCCCAAACTTGTTGCGATGCAGACTTGTCCTACCTTTGGTTGCTTCCCTGGTCTCCCTTTCTGATCTGGGGGTACCTTCTTGGTTCTTCCGATGGGACATAGAGCGTAGATACTTCCTTAGACTCAGCTTACTGCTTCCCTCATGGCCCTTGGGCACCTTGGTAGGAGCAGAGAAAGCCCTCTGAAAAACTGATCTCTTAGTAACAGCTCTGTTCTCTTGGGGAAATGCTGTGGGTGGCTTTTCAATGCTGGGCTGAGGATGTTCAGTCTCCGGCTGGCTTTGTGTCCGCTTCCATTTCTGCAGCCTGCCCCTACGCCTGCTGTCTGCTGTCCCATTAGGAGGATCCATCGCTGGAACCTTCTCACCATTCTGTAGAACGGTCTGCCACCGGTAGGACATCAGCAAGGATGGGTCTTCTGTCCTCTGAGGCTTCTGTGGAGCTTCCATCTGCCAAACAAAAGAGTAAGGAGGTTGAGGAATTCATCATGTCCAACAGGTACATTTTTCTCAATTCCGAAATTGAGCCAGAAGGAATCCCAAATTATTGTTTCACACTTTCCCTGTTTTGACTGTTTGAGCAAGATTGCAGCCAGACTGTATAAATAATCCAGTTTGACACCACTTTAACTGCCATGGCTCAGTGCTATGGAATCCTGGGAATTGTAGAGCTCTCTGACAGAAAAGGCTAAGCATCTCACAAACCTGCATTTTTCAGGATTCCATAGCATTGAGCCAACCTGGATGAAGTATGGATGCAGCCCAAGAGTCAGCTTTTGGAAAAACAAGTGTGATCTGTCTTCCAGGCAATGGAAAGAAGCAGTCTTCTCCCTCCTCACCCCCAGGACTCAAAAGAATGGCTGCTCCTTTCCTAGGGGCAGGTGGGTGCAGAAGGACAGCAACACAACTACGGCTGGTCAGTTCAAGGAGCAGTGGTCCTGGTCCCCAAAAGATGCAACTGTGCCAACCCCATCTCTCTCTGACTAACCTAAAAAAACACACACTGCTGTGCTTGGATTTAACAGCAGAAAGACAAAATAAGTAGACAACCCCAATTGCATCCTATGCTGCTGCTCACATACCCAGGCATTTCCTGTGATGAAATAATTTGAACTGCACAGCTGCTGATTTTTGTAACATGTACACCCGACGGCTGCAGAGCCAAGGAGCAGAGCCCTTTTGGCTCTTCTAAAATCATCAAGCTCTCTTCTTCGAAACCTCACAGACTGTGGCCTGGCTCCAAAAAACCCTGGGTGAGGCACGGTGACGCTTGCCCCTTCAGCACCTAGCTCTGCCCTGAGACCCACAGAACCTGTCCTACTGCCTCTCTTTGCACCTGGGGAATCCTTGTGGAGTGCCAGCTTCTGCGAAGGGATGGCTCAAGTGTTGTTCTGCATGATGGGGAGGGTCTGGGTAGCGACATTTCCTCCTGTCTTCCTGGCTGACAGCAGAAAAGTGTGTGTTTCTGTCCTTGTTACAAGAGGTTCCTTGCTACATAGGAGCTCAGCATTAGTTAGGGTGAATACCTAGGAAGTATGAGTGGGAGTTCATCATTAAGCCATAGGAAAAGTGGGGCAGATTAACAAGAGTACTGTATATACTCATGTATAAGTCTAGAAATTTTGGTCACAAAGGAGTTTATCACATGGGATGAATTTCTCTCAATTGCGAATGAAGCCAATTTGAAATTACTTGAATTCACTAGTTTAGCGAATTTATGTGAAATCTGATTGCATTCAGAATGCGTTCAGAATGACTTCCCATTTCCTGAAAATGACCCCCCATTGCCCGAAATTGTGTGAGATACTCTAATATGCAATTACGTGAAACCCCATGATTGCATTCGGAATGACTTCCCGTTGCCCAAAATTGCGTGAGATACACTCATTCGCAATAACATGAAACCTTTTGATTGCATTCGGATTGCCATTGCATTATACCCCCAAATTCCATCATATGATAAACTCCAAAGTTGGCCCAAAAAATCAGAGTCAACTTATCCACACCTTAATTTAAATACTAATTTAATTTAAGTACTAATTAAAAAAGGGAACCATCCTCTGGTGAAAGGCAAGTATATAATCTGCCCCTTCTACTCTCTCATCCATCCAGCCTTTAGTGTGAATACAAACAGTTATGCCTGCTGGAATTTTGTAAGTTCTTTGGCATCGTTTTCTTTTGCTTCCTCCTTTAGAACTTTTGTTAGGTTTTACTCTTAGGTTTTACTCTTGATTTCTTATGGGTCCTATCAAAATGTATAATTTTGGCCCCAAAACCTGCCCTTGACATATACATGAGGTCAACTTATAGTCGAGTATATATAGCAAATGGTTTAAGGCAGTGGTCCCCAAACATTTTTGGGCTACCGCCCCTTTCCTTTTAGATGGCAACCCTAGCCCCTTCCCCATGCATATTTTTTGATATTAGGTCCATTGTTCTCTGTATTCATGTTTGCCACATGACCACAGAATCATTTCTGACAATACTGGCCCTCTTGGCTTAGTAACAAAGGACCTTATCAGACGGGAGGAATTTCTCTTTATTGCAAATGGAACCAATTGGAGCCAATTCAAATTCACGTGAATTCGCTAGTTTAGCTAATTTATGTGAATTCCAATTGCATTCAGAATGCATTCAGAATGACTTCTCATTACCCGAAAATGACCCCCCCCCATTGCCCGAAATTGCGTGAGATGCTTCAATTCACAATAATGTAAAACCCACGATTGCGTTCGGAATGACTTCCCTTTTGCCCGAAATTGCATGCGATACTTTAATCGCAATAATGTGAAACCCCATGATTGCGTTCATATTGCCATTAGATTATACTTCCAATTTCCAACGTCTGATAAGGTCTAAAGATGAGCACCACCCCCTACAGTTGGAAACAACTACATAATCTTGTCAAAACATTTACTTTACCTTTTCTACTGCAAATTCATACTCTCTTTGCACCTAGTCACCTTGGGAGCAGAAACAAGGCAACTAGCTGAGCAGCAACCAAGAAGCTTCTTGCTTGTGCCAACCTTGCAGCTAAGGCTGGCACAAGTGAGAACTTTTTGGTTGCTGTTTGACTAGCTGCTCAGTCACTGCTCTATTTGGAGCCTGTCATCCTGGGAGAAGCAAATTAGCAGCGACTGGGAAGCCTCTCACCCCTGCCAGCCTTATAGCAAAAGTCAATGTGGACAAGAGGCCTCTTGCTTGGTGCTCATCCAGCTGCTCAGTTGCTACCAGGGTGACCAGGTGCAAGGGACAAGCTTCTTCCTAGAGAGGAGGGACTCTAAATCCTTCATCAGGGCAGAGAAAGGCGCAGCTGGTGTGTATGTAAGGGGTTTACAGAGGCTACATGCTCTGGACTGGAGACTGGTGTGGACCAGAAAGGGAGAGATTTTAACTACAGGAGCCACTCCAAGCCTTCTCTACACCACTTAAAGCATAATGCATAGCAGGGTGGTTTTATGGAGCAGGTGGTTTTTAGTCTGTTTTTAACATGAGTATATTTTATGGGATTTTATATTATATTTTATCTGATTTTATATATAGACATTTTAATTGTTTGGATTTTATAATAATTTTAAAGGTTTTATCTGTGAGCTGCCTTTCTCTGGGGAGAAAGGCAGGATATAAATGAAATAAATAAATAAATAAATAAATATAAATAAAGTGTCCACTCTCTCTCACACACAAAAGATATTTCTTCTGCTACCTCTTCTCTCAGTCTGTCTGATCAAAGAAAGCAGGAGCAGCAGTGCAACTCCATCCTGCTAGCCATGTCTCAGCAAAGCTCAGAAAGCTTAAGCATCGTCCCAAATTTGAAAGCTCCACTTCTCCCCTACCACTATGTGCTCTAACTCTAAATGGTGCCACTCCAAGCCACATAAGTGATGCCCTGTTCCCAAGCCTCGCACAACCCTGTGCCCAAGCCTGTGTGAGGCTCGGGCAGAGGGCATAACTTCTGTGGCTTGGAGTGGCACCATTTTAGGACAGACTGGAGCAAAGAGTTAGAGCACATGGTGGTAGGAAAGAAGTGGTGGCAAAAAGGACCTTTCACATTTGGGGCCCTGCTTAAGCTTTGTGAGCTTTGCTGGAACTTGGCAAAGACAACTTCCCAATTGCCACTACTAGTGAAAGATGCCAGTAAGGGAATGAACTCACATGGGCAGGCAAAGAGCAGCAGACACAACCACACAAATTGATCAGCAAGGAAGTGTGCTGGTTTTCTAGGGGCCCTGAAAAGATGTTTAATGTAATCCTCATCCCCACCATGGTTCTAAAGACCGCTGGTTCCCCTTGTTTTTCTTGCACACCAATACTTTGACTGAAGGACCCCCTGCTGCCCCCTTTCTACCTCACCACCCCCCAGAATTGTTGCTGGATATTCCCTGGTTATTCCTGGGATAAGTCCTCTTTAATTATGATGCTGTGTGAAAATCTTCACCATGATCATGTGACTTTCCCAGGATATTGATTCTTTAAACTCCTGATTTTCTCAAGTGATAAAGTCCATAGAGTTGGAAGAGATCACAAGGGCCATCCAGTCCAACCTCTGCCACGCAGGGGTCAGTCCTTTTAAGCAGAAAGTGTTCCTTCTTCAGATTCTGGATTCTTCTGTGAAGTCTAGCTTAGCATGGCCTGGGAGTTCCTGCATGGCAGGGGGTTGGACTAGATGGCCCTTGTGGTCTCTTCCAACTCTATGATTCTATGATTCTATGAGAGGGGTCTGTAATTCCTTTCAGAATCACCTGCTTCCCAAAGCTACCTCCCAGATGTCTCCTTGAGATCACCTGAGTTGAGTCATGCATGGAAATTATTTCAGACAAGAAGGGATAGGATGAATCACCTCTTTCGAACACCTGCATGTGTGCGATTTACTGAGTTATAGTTGTGTGCCGTCAAGTCTTTTCCAACTTATGGCAACCCTAAAGCAACCCTATCAGTGTCCATGGTTGCATAGGAATTTAAACTCTGATCTCCAGAATTGTAGTCCAATGTTCAAACTACTACACCACACTGGCTCTCTCATTGACTGAGACTAGATGTTATCTTCTTGGAAGCCAAGATGATGAAACTGAGGCTGTCATACTTTGGCCACATCATGAGAAGGCACAACTCATTAGAAAAGGCAACAATGCTAGGAAAGGTGGAGGGTATTAGAAAGAGAAGAAGACCACAGGCTAAATGAATGGACTCAATCAGAGAGGACATGGACATGAATTTGCAGGACCTAAGCAGAGCAGTGGAAGACTGGGGTTTTGGAGATGTCTCATCCAAAGAGTTGCCATGAAGTCAGGGTTGACTCAAGGGCAGTTAACAACAACAGCAACAAGAGGTTGAAATATTGAGTTGAGTCATCCTAGCCCTACCTGAGTCCACCTTTCCCTGGTGCTATTCCTCTTCTCACTGGACCTTTGGACTGCCAACCATTTCTCCCAGTCTCCCATGTATCTGCTCAGTCAGCAGGCACCTATGCTGCCACAAAGGGGTCCAGAAAGACCTTCCCCTCTCCCAATTGTCTCTCTGCTTAAATATTCTGAAGGCACTAGATCCCGTCTGATCTTGGAAGCTAATCAGGGTCAACTCTAGTCAGTATTTGGATGGGGGACCACCAGCAAACATCAGGTGCTGTAGGCTATATTTCCAAGGAAGGACCTGGCCAAACTACTTCTGAGGATTTCTTGCCTAAGAAAACCCTATGAAATTCATGGGGGTTGCCATAAATCAACAGGCACACATGCACAATGGTCTCTGCTCTTACCTCTTCACTGCTCAGCCCACGAGTTTGCCTTCTTAAAAACCAGCTTCCCCCTCCACCATGACAGAGAGAAGCATCCACCTTGGCCTTCTGCTGTGCTTCTTCTCACTCAGTTCCTGTCTTCACCACCTCTGTCTGAACAATTTCCTCCCCGGTGCTCAGCAAGGCCCCATGTGATCTGCCACAAGATGATAATCTCACCTCACCCTGCCTGAGGAACATCAAAGCAGCCTCTTGCAGCGTGGGTGGCTCAAGCCATCGTGTGCAGATTGCAAGGTGCATGGTTGCTCTGTCTTCAGACACAGATTCAGGTTGCTTGGACTAAGCTACACTTCCCCATGTAATCATAAATTACTTTTTTACGACTATAACTCTGATTCCTGTGTTAGCAAGGAAATTCTGGGTGATGTCAGTAACTTTTCCAAAACCAGGGTGACCAGATATCATAATTGCAAAGGGGGACAAGGCACTGCAAAACATAGGACATTCAAACAAATGTAGAACATAACCAAATAAAAACTACAAACAATAATATAAATTTGTTTCTAGATTTACAACTAAAGGACATATACTGTAGTTTAATATGTACTCAACCATCTTTTTCTGATGAACTTATCTTTGTTAAAATGCCTTGTTGGCTTACAAGAGACTAATAGAACTCTTATTAGGAGTTTATCAGATGACGGAAATTGGAAGTATAATCTAATGGCAATCCGAATGCAATCATGGGGTTTCATGTTATTGCATATTAAAGTATCTCACACAATTTCAGGCAAAAGGGAAGTCATTCCGAACGCAATCATGGATTTTACATTGTTGTGAATTAAAGCATCTCACGCAATTTCGGGCAATGGGGGGGGGGTCATTTTTGGGTCATGAGAAGTCATTCTGAATGCATTCCGAACGCAACTGGAATTCACGTAAATTCGCTAAAATAGTGAATTCACGTGAATTTGAATTGGCTCCAATTGGCTCCATTCAAAATAAAGAGAAATTCCTCCCGTCTGATAAACTTCTTAGTGACACTGACAATGGAGGACATTTTGGAATTCTTCTTGGACAGAAGATTGACGTGTAGGACATGTCCTTGAAAGAGAGGATGTCCTGTCACCCAAGAGTCCAAGATGCTACCTCTAAGATATCTACTTGGTTATATGTTTTATACTTGTTCTCTCCAGAGCTCAGATATGTGGGGTTTGTGGTGCTTTGTTTTTCTGGACTATCAGAATCCCACAGCCAACATGGATGGTAGCATTTGCAAGTTCTGGTTCTGATTCTGTTCTGGTTCTGATTCTGTTCTGGTTCTCTGGTTTATCACACTAGAGGGCAAACAGGATTTAAACAGGATTTAAACAGGAATTAAACAGGAAATGCCCTATGTTAAACATAAGGTATGTTAAATGCCCTATGTTAAACATAAGGCATTTCCTGTTTAATTCCTGTTTAATTCCTGTTTAAATCCTGTTTGCCCTCTAGTGTGATAAACCTCACTAAAAGTAGCATTATTTGTTGGTGTACATCCTGATTTTCTTAAAGAAAATGTTCCAAATGATATTTTGCCAATGTTTGTTTCTCTTCCTTTTCTGCAATATTCCATAGCATTTTATTCTTACTTGAAATGTGATCCCCCCCCACCAAACTAATACATTTGAATGGTGAATGTGAATGGTGACAACTGAAGCAGATGTTTCCCATCCCTCACATCCTTCTTATCTTCAGGATGTTTCCATCCTCTTTCCTTTCTCTTGCCACAATGGGCCCATTCACGCTGTACAATTATAAACAGATTCATTTATATACTGCTTCATACTGCCTAAGCAGTGTCTAATTATAGCACTATGGCTGTATCCCCACTGCAGATATAATACACTTTGACACCACTTTAACTGCCATGGCTCTGTGCTATGGAATTTTGGGATCTGAAATTTGTTGTGGCATTAGAGCTTTCTGGTAGAGAAGGCTAAAAGTCTCACAAAACTATAAATCCCAGAATTATATCGCATTGAGCCATGGCAGTTAAATTATTTCTATGGTGTGGATGCAGCCTATGATTCCATTTTAACTGCCATGATTGCATCCTATGGAATCCTGGGGTTTGTAGTTTAGGACCTTATCAGATGGGAGGAGTCAATCGGAGCCTATTCGAATTCACGTGAATTCTCTAGTTTAGTGAATTTACGTGAATTCCAATTGCGTTTGGAATGCATTCAGAATGACTTCCCATTACCTGAAAATAACCCCCCCCCATTGCCCGAAATTGCATGAAATGCTTTAATTCGCAATAATGTAAAACCCATGATTGCGTTCAGAATGACTTCCCTTTTGCCCGAAATTGCGTGAGATACTTTAATTCGCAATAAGACGAAACCCCATGATTGCGTTCGGATTGCCATTGGATTCTACGTCTGATAAGGTCCAGAGAGCTCTGGTGCTTCAGTAAGCTACAAATCCCTGGGTTCCACAGGACATTGCCGTGGCATAGGAATGGTTGCAATATGTTTTGAAATGACATTCAACTGAAAGTCTCTAGCCAGCTTCTGGATTCCAAAAAAAAAAAAAAAAAAGTTCCCGCCTTGTTTTTCACCTCCATTATTAAAATATCTCAGGGCATCCCTGCGTGAAGTTGCAAATTTTATGACAAAAGTAGTAATGCCAGAAAATATCCAGGGACCTTTTGAAGGCAAAAGCACATGATCTGTGTGTGAATGTATAATTACAGCAAAGGAATCATGCTGTTCCCCAAATAATAAAGCCGCCTTGAAACTATTTAAAATATTCCACCAAACACCACACAATGCTAAGGGGATAAACACTGAGTTGTAAGACAAAATAAATCTTCTCTCTAGATTTATCGTTGTAATAAAATACAGGGAGGATTTATTTGCTCTCCAGTATTGGTTTTCTCTCTAGATTATAGGTGAAAACATGTTCTCTGTCTCCTTATACTAAATTCAAACCATTAAAAAAATCTTTCTATGCTACAAGAAATGATTAAAATGTTATAAAATGAAAATGCTACAGATGAACTGCATCCAAGAATATTAAAAGAACTGGCAAATGTAATCTCAGAGCCAGTGGCAATAATCTTTGAGAATTCCTGGAGAACAGGAGAAGTCTCAGCAGATTGGAAGAGGGCAAATATTGTCCCCATCTTCAAAAAGGGAAAAAAGAGGATCCCAACAATTATTGTCCAGTTAGTCTGACATCAGTACATCATGAAAGATTCTAGATCAGAGCATTAAACTGGAGAATCTGGGAACATTTAGAAGGGAATGCCATAATCTGTAGTCAGCATAGGTTTCTGAGAATCAATTCATGCCAAACTAATTTAATCTCTATTTTTTATATATAAAATTACTAGCTTGGTAGATAAAGGAAATGCTGTGGATATAAAGTAAGGCTGTTGACAAGGTTCCTCATGACATTCTTGCAAACAAGCTAGTAAAATACAGGCTTTACAATGCAACTGTTAGGTGGATTAGTAATTGGTTGACCAGCTGAACCCAAAGGGTGCTCAGCAATGGCTCCTCTTCATCTTGGAGAGAAGTAACTAGTAGGGTGCCACAGGGTTCTGTCCTGGGCCCAGTGCTAGTCAACATCTTTATCAATGATTTAGATGAAAGAAAGAATAGGGGGCATGCTTATCAAATTTGAAGATGACCCCAAATTAGGAGGAGGAGTAGTACCCCAGAGGACAGGTTCGAAATTCAAAATGACCTTAATAGATTAGAAAGCTGGGCCAAAGCTAACAAAATGAATTTCACCATGGAGAAATGTAAGGTACTGCACTTAGGAAGAAAAAATGAAATGCACAGATATAGGATGGGGGACAGGATTACATGTGAAAGGGATCTAGGGGTCCTAGTTGATCACAAGTTGAACATGAGTCAACAGTGTGTTGCGGCAGTTAATAAGACCAAAGCGATTCTAGGTTGCATAAATAGAAGTATAGTGTTTAGAGAAAGGAAAGTAATGATACCACTCTATTCTGCTTTGGTTAGGTCTCACCTGTAATTTGGGGGCAGTACATACTGCCTAAAAGGGGCGGTCTGTAGGCCCCCAAAGAAGGGCCGGGATGGTGCCAGGGCTGCCTCACCGGCAGCCCCAGAAACCCCATTCGGCCTCTTCTCCAGGCCACGGAGAAGCAGCAAACTGCCGCTTCTCCGTGGCCTGGAAGTGGGGTAGAGCAGGCACCCTGGGCGCCCGATGCACCCTGCTATCATCGGAGGTTCTGAGGGGAGAAAGGGGCTGCTGCCGCAGCCCCTTTCCCCTCAGGGTCCTTGGCATGGCCACGTAAAGGCCAAGGACCAGCTGCAAAAATAGAGCTCCCTTTCGGAGCTCCTTTTGGCGCCGTGGAAAGGGCGCCCTAGGTGCCCTCCAGCGGCGCCATTACAGCAGGTGCATGCCACGTAATCTAAATGTGGCATGCGCCATGATGTTATGATGGCGCGCCCATATGGATGCTGCCATTTTAAAATGGTGGCGTCCATAGGGTAAGGAATGGTGTGAATTCTGCACCCTCCCTAACCTTAACTGCGCTGCACAGACGGCCCTTTTGGGCCATCTGTATCAACCCATGGTGTCCAGTTCTGGGCATCAAAGTTCAAGAAGGATGTTGGCAATCTGCAGCATGTCCAGGAGAGGATGAGCAAAATGGTAAAAGGCCTGGAAACCACGAAGCCTTATGAGGAGCAACCTAGGGAGCTGGGCATGTTTAGCCTGGAGAACAGAAGGTTAAGAGGTGATATGATAGCCCTACTGAAATATTTGAGGGGATATCATATTGAGGCTGGAGCAAGATTATTTTATACTTCTTCAGAGAATAAGACCCAGAGCAATGGATTCAAACTAAAGAAAAAGAGATGCCACCTAAACTTTAGGAAAACTTCCTTGTTCAACAGTGCAATGCACTGCTGCCTGGGAGTGTGGTGGAATATCCTTCTTTGGGTTTTTTTAAACAGAGTCTGGATGGCCATCTGTCCCAGGGAGTGCTTGGATTGTGTATTTCTGCATGGCAGAAGGAGGTTTTACTGGATGGTCCTTGAGATCTCTTCCAACTCTGTGATACCCTGTTTCCCCGAAAATAAGACATCCTCAGAAAATAAGACCTAGTAGAGGTTTTGCTGAATTGCTAAATATAAGGCCTCCCCTGAAAGTAAGACCTAGCAAAGTTTTTCTGTGTGTGTGTGTGTGTATATACAATATATAATAAATGTTAATTTTTTTTTGTTCAACAATAAATGTGAATTCTTCTTCATGGAAAAATAATATATCCCCTAGCACATCTTTGGGAGCAAAAAAATATATAAGACACTGTCTTATTTTCGGGGAAACACAGTATGAGTTTCCAACACAAAAACTCTTAAGGTTAGTTTAAATCTTCTTTCTTTAATTCCCATCTATAATAGTACCACTCTCTTCTGCTTTGGTCAGGCCTCACCTGGAATACTGTGTCCGGTTCTGGATACTGCAATTAAAAAAGGACATGGAGAAGCTGGAGGATGTCCAGAGGAGGGCAACCAAAATAGTGAAAGATCTGGAAAGCATAGAGCCCTATGAAGAGAGACATAGGGAGCTGGGGATGTTTAATCTGGAGAAGAGAAGGTTAAGAGATGGTATGATAGCTCTGTTGAAATATTTGAAGTGGTGTCATGTTGAGGATAGAACAAGCTTTTTTTTCTGCAGCTCAAGAGAATAAGACACAGAGCAATTATTATTACTATTATTATTGTTTTATTTTCTTATACCCCGCCCTTTTCCCAATATAGGGGAGTTTATCATACGACGGAATTTGGGTGTATAATGCAATGGCAATCCGAACGCAATCATGGGGTTTCACATTATTGCGAATGAGTGTATCTCACACAATTTTGGGCAATGGGAAGTCATTCCGAACGCAATGATGGGGTTTCACGTAATTGCATATTAGAGCATCTCATGCAATTTCGGGCAATGGGGGGTCATTTTCGGGAAATGAGAAGTCATTCTGAATGCATTCCGAATGCAATCAGATTTCACGTAAATTCGCTAAACTAGTGAATTCCCGTAATTGCGAATTGGCTCCATTCGCAATTGAGAGAAATTCCTCCCATGTGATAGATTCAAGGGACTCAAGGCAGCAAATGGATTAAAACTACAGGAAAAGAGATTCCATCAAAACATTTGGAAGAATTTCCTGACTGTAAGAGCTGTTTGACAATAGAACATTCTCCCTTGGAGTGTGGTGGAGTCACCTTCCTTGGAGGTCTTTAAGCAGAGGCTGGGTGGTCATCTGTCAGGTATTCTTTCATTGAGAATTCCTACATGGAAGGGGGTTGGACTGGATGGCCCTTATGGGCTCTTCCAACTCTATGATTGTATGATTCTATGAAATTAAATATAATTACTTACTTCTTTGGCATGAAAAGTTTTTTTGTACAATAAAAATTGGTTTGGATGTAGTATAATGACATAGAGAATATGCTTTCATCTAGGATACTCAACCATGAAACCCACTATGTGACACTGGGCAGTTCACACTCTCTCAGCCTCAGAGGAAGGCAATGGCAAACCTTCTGTGAGCAATTCTTGCCAAGAAAACCCCATGATAGGGCTGACTTAGGGTTTCCATAAGTCAGAAATGACTTGAAGGCACACAACAACAACAACAGCCAAACCTATAAGGTACATACTTTCTGATACTCAAATAACGTTTAAGCCATAGGATCACCATAATTCAGGAACAACTTGAAGGCACACAACAAAAAATGCATATTAACACTAAAATTACCAGTACACGCATGATAAGGTCTAAAGTTTCTTGATTCTGGCTGACCAACTTTTTGTTGAGTTCTGTGAAGTTTAAATATAACATCCTTGTGACTGTAGAATTTCCATTTCAGAAGCGATTGTTTATAGATTTCTAAATATAGTGGAACATAATAACTCTGCTTGGCACAGCATGTTTGTGCGCACAGAAGCAAAATGCACCTTTATATTGTAGCCGTGGCAATTAAATGAAAGTAGCACACTGCTCTTCACTCCCAAATTTAGTTTTAGATGGTCTCAAGCAGAACAAGCAATATTATTAACAGGGCAGGTTGCTGGTCTAGGCATTTTCTAGAATCTGAAAAATTACACTGGGGTTTAAAGCAGTCTGCTGGGGCAGATCATGAAGAAAATCTACAATGTGGGACATGGTTAACATTTCAGTGTTAAAACAGAAAGTTTTCTGTGGTTTGTGAGATTGTATGTATGGGATGGGATTATGTCTGTGTTGGAAGGGGTGCATGTTTCAAGAATGTACTCCTTGCTTTTATTATGCTTGGACCCCATTGTTGGCCTATGTGCACTTGTTTGTGGATGGATGCACTGATCATTGGGAAGCTACACATCCAGTGACTAGAAAAGTAAGACCTGAGTGGGACAAATGCCACGTGTCCTTGGTATAATTGTCAGATGGAGGGCAAATAATGTTGCCAGGTTTTCAGAATAACAATAAGAGGAATTCACAATTCATGACATTTGTTATTCTTGGTAAACCAGCTTGAAGTTGATCCTGACTATTGGCAACCCTGTGAATGAGACATCTACAAGACTCCCTGTCCACCACCAAATTCACACCCGTGACCTCCTTAATACCCGTGACCTCTTTAATAGAGTCCATCTATGTAGCATGTGGCCTTCTTCCCTATCCCTCCACTTTTCCTAGCATTGTTGTTTTTCAAATGAGTCTTTCCTTCTCATAATGTACAACAGCCTCAATTTAGTCATCTTGGCTTCCAGGGAAAGTTCAGGTTTAATCTATTCCAGAATCCATTTGTTTGCCTTTTTGGCTGTCTGAGGTATTCTCAGCACTCTTCTCCAGCACCACATCTCAAATGAGTTGATTGTCCTTCTGTCTGCTTTCTTTAGTGTCCAGCTCTCACATCTCTACATGGTGATGGGGAATAAAATGGCTTGGATGATTCTAACTTTTGTGCTCATTTGTAAACCTTTACACTTTAGGATCTTATCTAGTTCTTTCATAGCTGCCCTCCCCATTCTTAGGGCCAGTACAGACCACCCCTTTCAGGGAGGTCCATAGGTGCCTGTTTTTGGTCCACAGTGTTGCCGCAGCAACCAAACCGCATGGCAACACTGCAGGCCAAAAAAGGAGCCAACTAGAGTGGCTCTTTTTTGGCACATCGTAAGGGCTGCGTCACAGCCCTTATAACGTCTCTTCTAGTGAATGACGTGTGGGTGCTGCGACACCCACACGTCATGCACACGCCCCGTGTGTGGACGTGCCAGCGCTGTAATGGCGTTGCCTGTATGTAGTAGGTCTGGGGAGCATCTCTTTGGTGCGTGTTCCCCAGCCTTACTTTTGCTGCTGCCATGAGCCTTTTTGCCCATCTGTATCGGGCCTTAGTCTTTGTCCAATTTCTTACCATACATACATTCGTGACATACAGGGTTGACAATCATGAAGAAGCTATTAGAAAGCTTGTGTTCTGCCTTTAAAAAATATTGAATGAAAGCATTGATTTCAGTCGACATAGGACTCTTTCAGACGTGGGAAATTGGAAGTATAATCCAAGGGCAATCCAAACGCAATCCTGGGGTTTCACGTTATTGTGAATTAATTCTTCTCACGCAAATTCGGGCAAAAGGGAAGTCACTCCGAATGCAATCATGGGTTTAACGTTATTGCGAATTTAAGCTTCTCACGCGATTTCGGGCAAGGGGGGTTTATTTTTGGGTAATGGGAAGTAATTCCAAATGCCTTCCGAACGGAGCAGGGGTTCAGGTAAATTCGCTAAACAAGCGAATTTACATGAATCCACATTGGTTCCATTCGGAATTGGGAGAAATTCCTCCTGTTTGAAAGAGTCCATAGCCATATCTAAGCCTTTAAAAAAATCTTTTGTACTAAGAGTTTTAACTGTATTGTGAGTTTAAAATGTTGTATGTCATCTAGAATCTGATGCTCAGTCATAAAACCCATTGTGTGATCTTGGGCAAGTCACATGTTCTCAGCCTTGGAGGAAGGCAATCGCAAACCTCCTCTGACCAAATCACGCCAAGAAAACCCCATGAAAGGGTTCCCTTGGGGTCACCATAAGTCAGAAACGACTTGAAGGTGACAACAACAACAGCCAATCCTATAAGGGACATGCTTTCCAACACTCAAATAAGGGACATAATAAGGGGCGCTGGCAACCCTCAAGGCAAAAGGCAGCAACCTATATACTCAGCCTTTGGAGAGGTATGCAGAATGGAACAAGTACATGAAACATCAGCCTCTGTGATTAGCAAGCATGATGAAGCCTCTGGACTGGCCAGGTGTGGGATAAATGCTAGGAATCTGGTCCTCTCTTCTTCTTTCTTGGACAACAAACCAGCACCACCTTCCTGCTGCATTTCAGGTTTCAGCTTGCTACTGCCACCAAACACCTTCTTCCTTCTCTTGTGTTTTTATTGCCAGGGTGGGGAGAAGTCTTTGTAGGGATTCTTGCCTTGGGTGCAAAAATAACCTGAACAGTTTTGGGTAACATGGGATACATCTTTACCTGGGGAACAAATGCTATTTAGTACATAATTACCCCAGGTAGTAAATGTCCTGAGCTGGCTCTGGTTTACAACAACTCATGACCTTACTTTAGCTCAAAGCCAAAGTCTTACATTTAATTGTTAGTCCCAAATTGAGTTTTGTGCTTTCCAGTTGCTTCTGACTTATGGCAGTCTTAAAGGGAACCCATCATGGGGTTCTCCTGACAAAAATTGTTCAGAGGGGGTTTGCCTTTGCCTTCTTCTAAGGCTAAGAGACTCGCCCAGAGTCACCCAGTGGGTTTCTATGACCAAGTGGTGATTCAAACATGGCCTCCAGTGTCATAGTTTTACTATGTCTAGCTCAAACTATGACACCACCCTGGCTCTAGAGTAGACCCATGGAATAACTGGAAACAAATCAATATCTGTGTAAGCACCATTTACAGTGTGTCTGTAGTTGAACCTGAGATTAATAATTATTGGATTTAGGCCAGAATCTTGAGGGCATTTTAACTAATGTGTGAAAACAGTTTTTTATGATTTCCTTTGCACAGCTTGTACCTTGGTTGTACCTCTGGATTCCTTGAACTTAAAATTGCATTGAAACTTATTGAGTAGGCAGTTTCAACTGGGAAACAAATAACGCAGAACTCTGAACATCTATCCCAGCTTGATTCATTGTCATCCTACATTTTATGACAACCCTTGCAAACTGGAATTGAAACATCTTAGCACACCCAGAAGGAAACAGCTCTCAAACTCAAGCTTGCCTACAAACCACATCCTGTAATCTTGAAGCCCCCTTTCTAATATTAAATCCTTCAAGCGGAGTTCAATTTAAGACGACCCCACGAATTAGAGGCCACCAAAGTCACCCTGTCCTCAACAGCCCTGCTCACATCTTGAAGACTTAGGGCCATGGCTTCCTTGATTGAGTCTATTCATCTGGAATGCAGTCTTCCTCTTTTGCTACTCGCCCCCCCCCCCCCTTAACCTTCAAACTGAATTTGCACTTTCTGCTTTGATTAGCAAATACTTGGAACAATTACTGACTAAAGGAGCTTATCCCTTGGGCAAATAAGCCATCTTACCCCTTCCAGCTTCAATTCTGGATACGGGAAACTCCCAGATGTTATCATAACTAAATCACCACCGATCTACGCGGGATCCCCCCCCCCATACATCCCAGGTTGAAGCCTTGCTCCCCCAGACAATTTTTTAAATCAAAAGTTTGCTGCCTTCGAAAAAGTGCGGGCTGAGCAAGGCTTTGACCCAGGATGCATCCGGGTGGCAGCATCCTGCATAGAATGGCAGCGATTTAGTTATGATGGACATCTGGGGGCATCCTGGATCCAGATTTGAAACTGGAAGAGGTAAACTGGCTTATTTGCCCAAGGGATAAGCTCCTTTATTCAGTAATTATTCCAAGTATTTGCTATTTTTTGCTAGCAGTGTGGTGTGATCTACAAATCTTAAATTGCTGATGCTTCTTCCTCCAATTTCCTCCAAGATGGAGTTCTAGCTCTTAAAGTGATGTCAAACTGCATTATTTCTACAGTGTAGTTGCAGCTAGTCTCTTGTTTCATTTTAGATTGGGTTTCCTAGGTAAGAATATTCAAAATAGGGTTTAACATGACTTCCTCAACACAGTGTTGTGGGCAAAACAGACTGCCCCAAAGAAGCAGCTTCTGGTTTCCCCTTTGGTCATCAGGTTGGGGCCGTGGCAACTGCACACCACACCCCCAACCCAGCCTTTTCCTGGTGCACAAAGGAGTGGCAGAAAAAAAGGAGTTGTGGCTTTCTGACACTCCTTTTTGCACTGGGGAAAGAGCACCTTTCGCTATGGATTTTTTTCAGCATTTCTTTGGCTCAGTGTGAGTAAATGCTGTGCTGCCAAAATGCTGTGGATCTGCCACATGTGCAATTGGTTGTGCAGCTTCCCAACAGACTGGGGGAATGCTGCTGTCTGAATGTCATGCCCCCACTCTTTTTGAACGTCAGCTTCGCCCCACAGTTAAATGCATTAGGACAAAATGCAGATATTTTACTAAAATCTCCAATTCTTCTCCTGTTTGGTATGTACCAGGTATCATTGTTTGGTGGATTTTTATTTGAATTTACAAAATAGCCAACATAGCTACCCCTGAATGTTTTTAGGACAGGTGTTATTATAAACCTTTCATAAGGCAAAGGGTTATAATAACCAGAACATCTACATAGGTTCAACCTAGATAATAAGGAAATCAAAATAGTCAAAGAGTTCCCATAGCCTGGACCTAACATTGATTAGAATGGAGACTGCAGTCAAGAAATAAGAAGCAATTCATCTGAGATGCAGCCAGAACCTCTCTATATAGTAATAGACCCAGTCTCTTGAGCTCAGTCACAGAGTTTGAGAAACAAGCGAGGCCAACAGGGGTCTTCTACATGTGTGTTTAATAGGCTGTTTTTGTGTGTGTGTGTGGGGGGGGATGCTCACAGTCCTGTTTCAGTGCCTACTTAAAACTTCTGAGGATGGACAGTGAGGGAGCTGCTGTAGTCACCTGAAACACTTGTGGGATGTTTGTCTTCTTTCCTAGGGAGGTGGGGAATGTCACCTGCACCAAGTGCAAGTTGGTAGCCCTGTTGGAAGAGAAGGTGCAGCAGCTGGAGGCTGGGGTATCTGCACTTCTGCATATTAGGGAGCAAGAAGTTTTCCTGGACACAACAGAACAGACTGTCCAGGTTGGGGAGGTTTCTGGGGAGGAGGACACTTCACATACACAGAAGGCAGACAGTTGGAGAACTAGGAACACCAGGGGTCGTTCTGGAAGCTTGCAGTTACAGAACCGATTTGAAGCCCTCTCCCTCCTGGAGAACAGGCGGCACCAATGTCTCCTCTTCATTCTGGAGAGATATGACCAGTTTGATGCCACAAGGCTCTGTCCTGGGCCCGGTGCTATTCAACATCTTTATCAATAACTTAGAATATGAAAGAATAGGGGGCATGCTTATCAAATTTACAGATGACACCAACTTAGAAGGAATAGCTAATACCCCAGAGGACAGGATCAAAATTCAAAATGATCTTAATAGATTAGAAAGCTGGGCCAAATCTAACAAAATGAATTTCAGCACACAGAAATTGCACTTAGGGCAAATATATATATGCATAAATAAATGGCTGAATGATACTATATGTGAAAGGGATCTAGGAGTCTTAGTAGACCACAAGTTGAACATGAGTCAGCAGTGTGATGCGGCAGCTAAAAAGGCCAATGCGATTCTAGGCTGCATGAATCAAAGTATAGTCTAGATCAAGGGAAGTAATAGTGCCACTCTATTCTGCCTTGGTCAGGCCTCACCTAGATTATTGTGTCCAGTTCTGTGCATCACAATTCAAAAAGGATGTTGAGAAGCTGGAGTGTGTCCAAAGGAGGGCAACCAAAATGGTGAAGGGTCTGGAAAGCATGCCCTACAAGGAAAGACATAGGGAGCTCGGTATCTTTAGCATGGAGGAGAGACACTTAAGAGGTGATATGAAAGCCTTGTTTAAATATTTGAAGAGATGTCATGTTGAGGAGGGAGCAGGATTGTTTTCTGCTCCTCCAGAGAACAGAACACAGAACAATGGATGCAAGCTACAGGAAAAGAGATTCCACCTCAACATTAGGAGGAATTTCCTGACAGTAAAGTTTGTTCGAAAGTGGAACACACTTCCTTGGAGAGTTGTGGAGCATCCTTCCTTGGAGGTCTTTAAACAGAGGCTGGATAGCCATCTATCTTGGGTCCTTTAAGTTCCTGCGTGGTAGGGGATTGGACTGGATGGCCCTTGTGGTCTTTTCCAACTCTCTGCTACTATGATTCTATGATTATAACAACAAAAGGCAAAGGGCCGCTGTACATTTTCATTCTGTTACTCAAGTTTCAGTTTCTGCTAGCTATGAAACTGAGAAGCTCTGGCCCAATTTCTGCCCTAACAAGCAGCAAATAGCTGCTGAGGGCAACGACAGAGCATAGTCTTTCACTTTTGCAGAAAGACACAGGATGCAGGCAACAGATGTCCACCACGAGCCACACGCATCTTGTCTCAGCACCACAAAACAAGACGTATGTCTGATGTCAAAAACCTCTAAAGTTCTCTAATGAAACTCAGTTCAGTTCATCTTTATTCCAGAGACCAGCACAGCCCTAATGAAGTATCCAAGCTGTTCTTCCCTTTGGCCATTAAGGTAAACAGACAATTTCAAACACTGTTCAGTTCAATGTCAAAGACATGTATGTGGCTCCCCCTGCAACTGGATGTACCGCATGATTTACTTACATCATCGTGGTTTCCCAAAATAGCATCACTGAGTCTGTTTCCTCTGAATGCTTTGGTGCTGACATTTTTTTAAAAGCACCTCATTACACTTATGGGGCAAACGTTTCTTTTGCAGCATCCATCACTGGTACCATTGTCTGGACACAGATGTACAAAATGTCCTAGATGGATAATTCCTTTGTCTTCAGAATCCAGACCACATTTCTTACTTTTCATACAATATTGGTTTTGTTTGTTTGTTTTTTGTGACAAGCAAAAGTAATAAAAGTGAAGGGGAGGACATTGGAAAAATCCAAGAGTTAATTACTCAAGAGAAACAGCAGCAGCAAGCCCCTTTCCTAGTGTCAATAGATCTCAGGACTTGGCCTAGGTTATATCTACACTGCAAAAATAATCCACTTTTGCCAACATCCTTCTTGAATTGTGGTGCCCAGAACAACCATATTTCAGGTGAGACCTGTCCAAAGCAGAGAAGAGTGATGCTATTACTTCCCTCAATCTACACACTATACTCCTATTGACACAACCTAGAATTGCACTGGCTTTCTTAACTGCAGCATCACATTGCTGATTCATCAAGCCAGGCGTCACCTATCTTATATCTGTGCATTTCATTTTTATTGCCTAAATGTTGTACCTTACATTTCTCCCTGTTGAAATTCATTGTGTTAGTTTTGACCCAACTTTCTAATTTGTTACAAGGTCATTTTGAATTCTGATCCTGTCCTCTGGGATTGCAATGACAAATCTCCTCTGAACAAATTTTGCCAAGAAAACTCCATGATACCTTAGGGTCGTCGTTAAGTTTGAAATGACTTGAAGGCCCACCACAGCACACTATCTCTGGGGTATTAGCTACTCCTCTCCCCAGTAATTATTTGGGTCCTCTTTTATTCCTTTTTTGAAGGTGGGGACGGCATTAGCCCTTCCCCTTTCCACTGTATAACTCCAGCAGAACATGGTCACATCCCATCTAAGGATCCTGCCACTTGCATCCCATTAATGGTGGGTTAGGATCAGATCTAGAGTAGCTAATCCCCTAGTTGACTCTTCCACCTTCTGGACAATGAAACAGTCTGCAAGGCAAGTGAGGAATATGGTGCATCTTAAAATTTTTGTAGAGTTTACGTTCCAACAAAATATCAGGATAGTTGAAATCCCCCATTACTACTACATCCATCCTTTCTAAATGTGTGGTCATCTGTTCCAGGAAGGCATCACCCAAATCCTCAGTTTGGCTTTGAGGTCTGTGCCACCACCACCCCCACAATGACATCCCTGTTTTTTTCAGCCCCCATTAATTTTTACCTAGAGGCTCTCAACTTGGCTTCCAGGATTTACACATAAGTCACGGATCTGTTCACAGGTGTACACATTCTTAATGTATAATGCTATCTCACCTCCCTTCCCTTTTGGTCTATTTCTCTGAAATAGGTTATACTTCTGTTATTCCATTTCAATCATGAGACTCAACCCAGCAGGTTTCAGTGATGCCTGCTCAGGAGTTTATTGCATGCTGTTTAAAGCAATTTACCCCATTCACATTTAATTTTAAAGCCAGATTCTATCACATGAGCTGGGGCTGGGAAGTGCAACCCGGCTGCAGCCTGGATCCCAGCCGCGCTTATCCGGCATCTTTTCAAAACCAGGAATCTGCCTTTTTTTGAAAAGATGCCGGATAAGTGCAAATAACGGCAGACTCCCAGTTTTGAAAAGATGCCAGATAAGTGTGGCTGGGATCTAGGCTGCAGCCAGGTTGCAGTCTCCCAGCCCCAGCACATGCAATAAAATCCAGCTTCAAAATTAAATGCAAATGGAGTAAGCCGCTTTAAACTACATGCCATAAACTCCTATATCATATTTGCTTTGCTGGCCTATGAAACTTACAGAGCAATTCCATGCATACCTACACAGAATTAAGTCTCCCCAAGATCAAAGATCTGACCTCCAGCCAAATAAATAAGTATAGCACTACAGCTGTTGTTGTTGTTGTTGTTGTTGTTGTGTTCTTTCAAGTTGTTTCCAACTCATGGCAACCCTAAGGTGAAACTATCATGGTGTTGTCTTGGTAAGATTTGTTGAGAGGAGATTTGCCATTGCCTTCCCCTGAGGCTGAGAGTGTGTGACCTAACCAAAGTGGGTTTCATGGCGGGAGCATGGAATTGAACTCTGGTCTCCAGAGTCGTATTCTAGTGCTTAAACTCCTACTGCCACACTGGCCTTAGAACACATAAATCAGAGTTTCTGTTAGGTTCACAGAATTGGGAAGCTAAGACTTGCTATTCTGTTTTGATTCATTCATGTGATAAGAGTTTTTAATTAAAAACTTCTTAAGACTCTTTTGTAAGGTTTTGTGACATTTGTTCTTGTTCCTACTATGCTCTTCAGAATAGCATAGTTATCTCAGTGTTATACAGCTAATTATGCCAATTTAAAATATTTAATCCTCCCAGGACACCTGGAAAGACCTTAAAGCAGTCCATTTCACAGGGGGGACACCCAACACTGCTCAGTAACAATTCATTAGGGAAGTCTCATCTTATCACAAGAGGTTTAAACAGGGATAAGTCTCTTATCATACTGTGTTAACTGGGTTCTCTTCTGCCTAGGTATTTACTATCACTCCACAACAGTTTATGGGAGCAACCAGTATCAATACTGTAGTTGTCACTAGCAATCCTTTTTGTATTTCATTTCCCTCTGACCTCAATGAGGTCATTCCAAATGTGTCCTGTATACATGTATTATAACTGAAATGCTGGACAGCACTTCATGCATATAATAATGTGCACTATAAAAGCTCGTGCTATAGTATATTTGTTAGCATTTTAGGTAGCAACCTGTTCTGTGTTACTAAATTTACTACAAATTCTTATGTTTAGAGAAGAAATGTCTCTTTGGCACAACAGACAGGCAAAAAGAGGTGCTTTTAGGATGGCTTGAAGGTGTGGCGTTTAGATGACACATGCCTTGAAGCCAGCAGGAAAGTGCCCCCTAGGTGCCTTATACTGTTTCAAAAAGAAGCAACTTTTTTCCACTTCTTCCTGGCTTGAAGCCATGTCATGTGGTCATGACGTGAGAACTCCAGCTGCCTTGGGAGCCGATGATGCAGTTGGTGGGGTCTCAATGTGGCTTTAGAAAAGGCAGCTTCAAGCCACTTTTTCCTGCCCATCTATTTTGCCCTTTGTTAGATTATACAACAATCTATTGTTGGGAACAATCTACTGTGGGGAACTACTCCTGCCCTAAGTGCAAGTTGGTAGCCCTCTTAGAAGAGAAAGTACAGCAGCTAGAGGAGCAGATATCTGCACTCCAGCATCATAGAGAGCAGCAGATTCTCCTGAACAGAACAGGCCAGAATGTCTTGGGTGGGAAACACACAGAGGAAGTTGCTGGGGTGGAGGAGGTCACTGCACATAAAACAGAGGTAGATGCTTGGAGGAAGGTCACACACAGAAGTAAGGAAACCAGGGAACGTTCTGTGAGCTGCTTGCAGCTGCAGAATCGCTTTGAATCTCTCTCTGTTGTCAGAGATGATGAGGAAAAGCAGCAGGGACAGCCATCAGGGACAGAGCAGGGGAGCCTGAGAATAGCACCAAAGGGAACGACCACTGCTAAGCCTCGGAGGAGGCGCGTGGTGGTGGTGGGGGACTCCTTACTGAGGGGTACCGAAGCAGTGATTTGTGGGCCTGACAAGATGTCTCGGGAGGTGTGTTGTCTCCCTGGGGCAAAGATCCATCATGTGACAGAGAGGCTGACAAGACTTGTCAAGCCTACTGATCAATACCCCCTTCTTTTGGTTCATGTGGGAACCAATGATACTGCAAGGCACAGCCTTCAGAATATCAAAAGGGATTATGAGGCTCTGGGAAGGAAGCTGAAAGAGATGAATGCACAGGTTGTCATCTCATCTCTTCTCCCGGTGGAAGGGCATGGTCCAGGAAGGGAGAGGAAAATAGCAGAGGTAAATAACTGGCTCCGTAGATGGTGCAGCCAAGAACAGTTTGGATTCTTGGATCATGGGCTGCGGTTCCATGCGGAGGGACTTCTGGCAAGGGATGGGCTTCATCTCACGCCAGTTGGCAAAAACATTTTTGCCAACAGTCTGAAGAATCTGATCAGGAGGGCTTTAAACTGAGTGTTGTGGGGGAGGGAGACAGCATTCTGGAAGGCAAAAGGGATGGAGAGAATAGTCAAAGTGGCATAGAGGGAACAAGGCAAACAGTGAAAGGACCCAAGAGTAGGAAGCAAAAAACCATGCAAAAGCAGCAAGAAAAGAGGACACATGGTCTTAGATGTCTCTACACTAATGCACAAAGTATGGGAAATAAGCAGGATGAACTTGAACTCTTAGCACAACAAGGGAAATATGATATAATAGGCATCACTGAAACCTGGTGGGATGAGTCTCATGATTGGAATGTAGAAATAGAGGGATATAACCTTTTTAAAAGAAACAGGCCAAACAGGAAAGGAGGAGGAATAGCATTATATGTCAGGGATATTTACACCAGTGAAGAGATCCAGGAAGTCAATACTGGAAGTCAGGTGGAGAGCATCTGGATAAAAATTAAAGGAGAGGGAAATAACAGGGATGTTACTGTGGGAGTCTACTACAGACCCCCAACTCAGGCAGAGGAATTGGATGATGCCTTTCTAGAACAGATGACCACACACTCAGAAAGGAGAGATGTAGTAGTGATGGGTGACTTCAACTATCTGGATATTTGCTGGATGTCAAACTCAGCCAAATCCTCAAGGTCTAGCAAATTCCTCACTTGCCTGGAAGACAATTTAATTGTCCAAAAGGTGGAAGAAGCAACAAGGGGATCAGCCATCTTAGATCTTATCTTAACCAACAGGGAAGACCTAGTTGATGGGGTGCAAGTGGTGGGATCCTTAGGTGGAAGTGACCATGTCCTCCTGGAGTTTGCTATACAGTGGAAAGATGAAGCTAGGCATAGTCAGACACGAATTCTAGACTTTAGGAGAGCTGATTTCAATAAACTTAGAGAAATACTGGGGGTGATCCCATGGTCAAGAAGACTAAAAGAGAAGGGAGTTCAAGATGGATGGGAGTTCCTCACAAGGGAGATACTGAAAGCACAATTTCAGACAGTCCCAATGAGGAAGAAAAATGGGAGATGTCTCAAGAAACCAGTATGGATGACTAAGGAACTTACAACTGAGCTAAGTTTTAAACGGAACATGTATAAAAAATGGAAAAATGGGGAAATCACCAAAGAGGAATTCAAACAAATAGCCAGCACATGTAGGGATAAAGTCAGAAAAGCTAAAGCGCAAAATGAACTCAGGCTTGCTAGAGAGGTTAAGAACAATAAAAAGGGCTTTTTTGGATATGTCCGCAGCAAAAGGAAGAAGAAGGAAATGGTAGGACCACTGCATGCAGAAGATGGCAAAATACTAACAGGGGACAGAGAAAAGGCAGAATTACTCAACACCTTCTTTGCTTCAGTCTTCTCAGAAAAGGCAAAAGGTGCTCAACCTGAGGACAGTGAAGAAGGGGACAGAGTGGGGGAATTTCAGCACAGAATAAGTAAAGAGACAGTACAGGAATACCTGGTTACTCTAAATGAATACAAATCTCCAGGACCAGATGAACTACATCCAAGGGTATTAAAAGAACTGGCAAAGGTGATATCGGAGCCATTGGCAATAATCTTTGAGAACTCCTGGAGAACAGGAGAAGTCCCAGAAGACTGGAGGAGGGCAAACGTTGTCCCCATCTTCAAAAAGGGAAAAAAAGAGGATCCCAACAATTATCGTCCAGTTAGTCTGACATCAATACCAGGAAAGATTCTAGAGCAGATCATTAAGCAGAGAGTCTGTGAACATTTAGAAGCCAATGCCATAATCACAAAAAGCCAACATGGGTTTCAGAGAAACAAGTCATGCCAAACGAACCTGATCTCTTTTTTTGATAAAATTACCAGCTTGGTAGATGAAGGGAATGCTGTGGATATAGTTTACCTCGATTTCAGTAAGGCCTTTGACAAGGTTCCCCATGACATTCTTGCAAATAAGCTTGCAAAATGTGGGATAGACAAGTTAACTGTTACATGGATTTGTAATTGGTTGACTGACCGAACTCAAAGGGTGCTCAACAATGGCTCCTTTTCATCCTGGAGAGAAGTGACCAGTGGGGTTCCACAGGGTTCTGTCCTGGGCCCAATGCTGTTCAACATCTTTATTAATGATTTGGATGACAGAATTGGGAGCATACTTATCAAATTTGCAGATGACACTAAACTAGGAGGAGTAGCTAATGCCCCAGAGGACAGGATCAAAATTCAAAATGACCTGAATAGACTAGAAAGGTGGGCCAATGCTAACAAGATGAAATTCAACACAGAGAAATGTAAGGTTCTGCACTTAGGGAGGAAAAATGAAATGCACAGATATAAAATGGGGGACACCTGGCTGAATGAGACCACATGTGAAAGGGATCTAGGAGTCCAAGTAGACCATAAGCTGAACATGAGTCAACAGTGCGATGCGGCAGCTAAAAAGGCCAATGCAATTTTAGGCTGCATCAATAGAAGTATAGTGTCTAGATCAAGGGAAGTAATAGTGCCACTCTATTCTGCTTTGGTCAGGCCCCACCTGGAATACTGTGTCCAGTTCTGGGCACCACAATTCAAAAAGGATGTGGAGAAACTGGAGCAGGTCCAAAGGAGGGCAACTAAGATGGTGAAGGGACTGGAAACCATGCCCTATGAGGAATGCCTTAGGGAACTGGGGATGTTCAGCCTGGAGGTTAAGAGGTGATATGATAGCCCTGTTTAAATATTTGAAGGGATGTCATATTGAGGAGGGAGCAAGCTTGTTTTCTGCTGCTGCAGAGACTAGGACGCGGAATAATGGATATAAATTGCAGGAAAAGAGATTCCACCTCAACATTAGGAGGAACTTCCTGACAGTAAGGGCTGTTTGACAGTGGAACACACTCCCTCGGAGCGTAGTGGAGTCTCCTTCCTTGGGGGTCTTTAAACAGAGGCTGGATGGTCATCTGTCAGGGATGCTTTGATTTGGAGGTCCTGCATGGCAGGGGGTTGGACTAGATGGCCCTTGTGGTCTCTTCCAATTCTATGATTCTATGATTCTATGATTCTATACTATGTTTCAGAAGCCAGTAAAGGAAAGAATATTACAGAGTAAATCAAGAAAGATCTGGCAAGCTGACATCTGTTATAAAGTTGGAATAGTAGTTTAATATCCTTGGTTTCAGGAGAGGGATGCTATCTGTATCCCATGGGTAGTAGACCCTTGCTGCTGCTGGGACTGGCTGAGCAGCTAACAGGAATGCTTAATATTTTTTTTTACAAGGCAGGGTCCAAACGTTCTTGAAGGAGACTGTTGTAAGACCTCTTTTGAAAAAGCCTTCCCTGTATCATAGGCCAGTTTCCAATCTACTACATTGTGTGATGGCTTCTCAGCTCCAGGATGAGTTCCTGGATGAGGTCTCTGTAGCCCCAAGGAATACCTGGTTGTCTTTCTCCGTACCTTTGCATTCCGCTTCACAAATACCCTCAAGATTGTCCCACATATCTCATATCTTGTTGGTGTGTGCCTCCAAGTCATTTACGATTTATGGCAACCCTAATGAAAATCTATCATAGGGTTTTCTTGGCAAGTTTCTCCAGAGGGGATTTGCCACTGCAATCTTTTGGGGCTGAGAGAGTGTGCCTTATCCAAGGTTACCCAGTGGGTTTTTATGCTTGACTGGGGAATCAAACTCTGATCTTCAGAGTTGCAGTCCAACATCCAAACCGTTATGCCAGGCTGGCTCATATTTTTGTTGTGTGCCTTCAAGTTGTTTCTGACTTGTGATGACCCTAAAGTAAACCTATCATATTGCCCCATCTGAAATCTTCCCATCAAAGTATATAAAGGTATGATTTTCACAAATTATTTCAGCAAAGTAATGTGAATTTGTTACTCTGTGGTTTATGGCAGATGCTGCCCTCTGGTGTTTGATTCGGACACAGATGGTATTGTGGCTCTTCCATTTTTCAGAATGATGTTGACTGAAGGAGACTCTCTGTCTGTCTCTTGTATGAAGAGTCTTTGTCCTGTGCATTAAACACAGTGACGAACACCCTGGTCCATGACACATCTCACCTTGAAACCTTTCCATGTTTCTATCTCTTGGAAGAGTCTGTCTCCTGGGCAGGAGGTGTTTAATACCATCTGACGGTGTCCGTGGATGGTATAGTTGGCCTGGAGCCTTGCGCCTTTCACTGCACACTGTAAGAAGTTGTTCTTCATAAGCTCCAAGTCAAAGTGGGTTGGAAGGTCCATCATGTAGTTCCCGATGAAGCTGACGCCAAAACCTTTGCTGTTGTAGCCCAGAGTGTGAGCTCCCACCCAGTGCCAGCCTCTTCCTTGGTAAAGGTACCCATCACTTCCAAAAACGAAGCTGTGCAGGGAGAAAAGACAAAGTTTGGAGAGGGGACTGTGGTGGATATGACTAGTGGGATTTCTCCCATTAACTCCCTTTGAGTTTAAATGCTTGAAAAGGAGTGGCAATTGAGCAAATGCAAAATATCGGGCTTTAATCTTCCTGTGAAAAGATTTACAGTTCGGCTGATGTGATTTAAACAATGGAAGAATTTTCATATATTAACACTTACAAATGACATCCTTCATAGAAAGCAGCAAGATGTCTCCCTTAACATAAGATGTCGGAGCTAATTATATTTAAAATAAGCATACAGACATCCCTGCACATTTGTGGTTTTCACTTTTGTGGATTTGATTATTCGTGGATTTGGTTAATTTGTTCTCTCTGGAAATCTCTAGGTCCTCCAGCACAAGTCTATGGTCAAGGTCTGCTAGAGGTCATGCTGGAAGAGATAGAAATTTCTAGAGAGAAGAATTTTCTAGGCATCTGTAGGTCCTCTGGTGCAATTGCATGTCAACTTCCAGCAGATGTTGCTCTAGAGGACCTAGAGATTCCTAGAGAGGTGTTCTCTTAGGTAAAAAATGGGGATTTTTTGATTTGCAGTTTTTCCACTTTCACAAGGGTTCTGTGCCCCTAACCCCAGTAAATGTAGAGTCCACTGTATTTCTGAGAAATTAAAGGTACTTAAGTGTGTGTGTGTGTGTGTGTGTATATATATTTTGCACCTCTGAAGTGGAGGTGGCAATTCCAAAAGTATCTTGAAGAGAAAGCTGAGATTTACTGATTTCAGTGGGCATATAACTGGGTATGGGATTATAGGGCATTTACAGATGAAGGCTGGATTTCTGTAGGTGTGTTTATCCCATAACAGTTACACTATGGACTTTATCACATGGGGAAAATTGGGGTTTTTAACTGTCATTATCCCAGGAAAGTCACACAATCGTGGTGAAGATTTATCTGAGAATAACCAAGGAATAGCCAGCAACAAATTATTCAGGGGGAAATCCATAAATTTGGAGGGTTTGTAGTTTTGTGAAATATTTAGCCTTCTCTGTCAGAGAGCTCTGGTGCCATAACAAACTACAAATCCCAGGATTCCATAGCATTGAGCCATGGCAGTTAAAGGGGGTTCACACTGCATTGATTCTGCAGTGTGGCAGCAGCCTTAGCTAACTGTAGTCCCATCTTGGAAGAAAGGCAGGATATAAATAAAGGGATAGATAGATGGATGGATGGATGCTGCATCAGGACATTGCTCACCTGTAGCCAATGTCATCCCAGCCACGGACATCTTGGTGGAATCGCTGCATGGAGCGCATGTCGGCTGAACATGCTGAGAAGGTTCGGCATGGCTCTGAAGGAGTGCTAGTATGGTGGATATATACAAAGCCCAAGGGCAGCTTTAGTTGGGTTGGTGTTCCTCTGTAAGGCCGGGCCCCCCACATGCACCTTGGGATGATGGCAGGACACTCTGGGGAAGAAGAGTCAAACAAGGAAGAGTTACAGAGGAGAACAGAGACATTTGCTTGGAGGAGCTGCACATTCGTTTCCTAAATTGCAGGGGGTCCTGACAGGACACACACAAATTGTATTCAATGGGGAAATTAATTTAGCTCAATTGGCAGGATAAAAATAAGAGGTTGCTCCTGTACCTTAAATGGTTATTCAGAAGAGGGAGTTTCAGCAGGTGTTGCATGTTGCACAAGGAGGCAACGAGGAGCACCTACTGAAATATTCCCTCCGTTCTGTGTGTACAGTGGGTCCTTGGTATTCACTAGGGTTTGGTTCCTGGACTGCCCGTGAATACCAAAATCTATGGATGCTCAAATCCCATTAAATACAGTAGCATAGTAAAATGGCGTCCCTTATATAACATAGCAAAATCAGAGGTTGTTTTTTCATATATATATATATATATATTTAATATTCCAAGCCATTGATGCTTGAATCTATGGATAAAGGAATCGATGGATACAGAGAACCAACTGTATGTGCCTTCAAGTTGCCTGTCAGGTTATGACGATCCCATGAATTTGATGGGAGTTTCTTAAGTAAGGAATACTTACTTCCAAGTACTTCCTGTGAAATATAGCCTCCAGCACCTGGTATTCTTTGGCAGTTTTCCATCCAAGTACTAACCAGGGCTGACCCTACTAAGCTTCCAATATCAGATGGGATCTGGTGCTTTTAGGCTATTTACACATGCTTCAAGAGGACAGGAAACCTCTCCAGTTTTCCCTCTGGGCACCCTAGGGCACAACTATTCAGTCTACATCCAATGGTCCTCATGTGTGTGTGTCCTGTACTTGATGGAATGTGCTATAGCTATATGATGTTCTGCAGCTCTTCCAAACTACAGAAATAAAGCAATACCTCCTTAACTGTCATGGCTCCATCCTGTGGAATCTTGGTATTTATAGTTCGGTCTATCTTTGGAGCAGCCCTCCAAAATGTAGAACTAAAGTATTCCCACAAATTTATGAGAACAAATGTTAAAAAATGTGAAGGACATTTACATGTTTACTTATTCACTTACCTTTCTCCCAACTTACAACTAATTTTCAAAACTTAATTCTTATAAATCAGTGAGGTCATTTTGATGGATTTGTAGCCATACAGCACTGTACTAGGTTAAGCATAGGCCAGCTTAGCTTAGCTATAGAAGATGGCAATAAAACAAATGGTTCTATTCAAGAGACCTGCACATGACATACCTACATACAATGACATGAATTCTTCTACCGCCTGTTTTGCAAGAAGTGTTATTTCCTCACTCGTGATGCCTTCAAAGAGGGTACTGTCTTCATTCAGCTGCCTGAGCAAGTGCATGAAAATTCTTACTTGATCCCTTAGTTTTTGCTCACTCACAAGGGCTGCAAAGTTCTTCCGCCGGAAGTTGCTCCGGGCCTGGTGATTTCTCCCCTCTAGCCCTTCTCCTCCATAGTAGCTACCCAGCAGGGCACTGATATTGGATGGTGGCTGAGGTTTCTCTGCCACAAAGGTTCCCAGAATAAGGCCATCCATTGCCCCATTGATGAAAGCATCAGTAATGTGGGAGGAAGGTCCCATCAAGGTGAATGTGTGGGGTGCAGAGATATTATCCCAGCAGCCATTTGGCCCCAGGGCCACTGGGCTCTGCTTCGTGTGAAAGAGCAAAAAAGCCATGCCAAGGTCCACAGCAATTGTAGTAGCAAAGAGGGGATCCACACAAGAGCTATTTGCAGGGTCAATGACCAAAGGTGTGGCAAGAACAGCCACGCTATGTCTTCTTTTGAATCCCGCTGCTAATCCAGCAATAAGAGGGCCAAGGGAAACTGTGGTCCCATCAGGGGTTAGGACCACCCCATGTTCTACCAAAGAAGCATCAACTGTGCGATTCACCATGTTTTTGAGGAAAGTCCTCTGCTGCTCATTCAAGTAAGACACATTTGAGGGCACTGAAGTCACTGGGCCAAGGAAGTGCTGCCACAACTCGTTGTTACCATATTCCAGCTCTCGGAAAAGCTCCATCACAGCCAGGTCTGGGGTAACATTCAGATGGAGTTCCAAGTCTTTTATAATTCCAATTACTGAATCCATGTGGAATGGCAAATCATCTGGAAAGGTGCAAGAAAGAGAGGGAATAGTTAGAGCTGTTACCTAAATTGCAGAGGAATTCAAGAGGGCACCCACAAATTGTATTCAGTGAGGAAACTGATTTAGTTCAATAGGAAACAGCAAGAGGGCTTCAGGAATGAGAAGCTGAGATCTTAAGCCTTTGTATACCATTTCTGAACCCAGAGAACTTCAGAAGCAGGTTCCAAATTAGTTTATTTATAAAAGGGAGAAACAACACACACACTAAGCTCTCTTTCTCCCCCTCCCTCTCTTTCACACACAAGAACTAAGATATATTAAAAAATGGAATCAGATAGTAAATTAAAGGATTACAATAACCAATGTTTACCAGTTCCAGAAGCCAGGTTCCAATTTGGGAGAAAGCTGGGAGATGAATGTGACCCAGTTTGCTTGCAGCAGTACTGTTTTGTTTTGTTTTGTTGTGTTTTTTAAAAAAATCTGACAGATTTTGTGCCCCATTGCAAAATGGTACTGAATTCCTATTGTTCAGGCACATGTATTTATAGCAAGCAATGGGTCTTGGGCAGTGTTTCAGTTGTTAAATGGCTTTTTCCAAGAGTTAAATGACTTTCCAGGAGAGAAGCATGGAATGAGGAATGCAAGAATTATTGGATAAACAGGTTGAGTGCCCTCAAACAAAAAGAGTTTCACTCCCAGAAGGAAACTCCTTTTGTCTGTAATAGGCAAGCAATTTCCAGGTCCAGATCTCCCCATCAAACTAATTTCCAGGTCCAGCTCTCCCTATCTCAGCTAAGTGCCTTGGCTTCTCCCATGCTGAACCATCTGGATTTCCTAATATTGTATGGCTGGTTTCCTGCACATGAGAACCCTCTTTTGGCTACCTACCCTAAACATCTCTTTTTGATATTAATTTGATAGCAAGGAACAAAGAGGGGTGACTGGGAACTGGATCCTGGGATAACAGAGCAGACAAGCAGGAAATGCCTTGGAGCAGCAGGCAAAGTATCAAATTCATCCAGGTGACTAATTCATGGAACCAGCACAAATGGCTGGACTCTCTGATTGAGAAAAAAGAGGCTTAATTTGGAAAGGTTCTGACTTTCATCCTAAACTATCAAGAAAATGGGATGCTGAAAACATGGAGCACAATAGTACAAAAAGAACTCTATGGCCCGATCTAGACACGCCTGAAGAGGCGCAAATAGGCTCAAAAAGGCGCATTTAAAGTTAGGGAGGGTGCAGTGTCCGCACCCTCCCTAACCCTAAACTGTATGGACTCCACCATTTTAAAATGGTGGCATCCATACAGGCATGCCATCATAGCGTCATGGCACGTGCAGCATTTAGATACCCTGCGTGCGCCATGACACAATGGCACCGTGGGAGGGTGCCAAGTGCACCCTTTCCACAGCGCTAAAAAGGAGCTCCTTTTTGCTTCTGGGTGTTTGGTGCGGCTTTCAAACGGCTGCGCCAAAGACCTGGGGAGAAAGGGGCCGTGGTGGCAGCCCCTTTCTCCCCTTGACACCGCCAAGGGAAGCGGGGTGCAGCGGGTGCCCAGGGCGCCTGCTGCAACCTGCTTTGAGGCCGCGGGGAAGTGGCCTCCAGAGGCGGCGAGATGGGTCCTCTGGGGCTGCCGGTGCAGCAGCCTTGGCCCCATCTCGCCACTTCTTGGGGCGAGAAGGGACCGCCCCTTTTGGGCGGTCTAGAAAGCCCCTTTATGCCTAAAAACAATGATACCTTTATTGGGCTGACCAAATACAAAAAAATTTACACGTTTCAAGCTTTCAAAGCTTCACTGGCTTCTTCATCAGACAAATATGTTACAAATCATATGGGGGCGGGGAGGATGATGTTAGTCCCATTCATGCAGGTAAGTTCCTCCTTCTGGCCATGTGGGTACTCCAGAAAATAAAGAATATTTCCCACATGGCCAGAAGCAGAAAGAGCCCCCTGCATGTATTTCCCTCCAGTACTACCTGAACTGACAACAACCACATCTTGACAAAATGCAGGCTTGGGACTAACACCATCTTTCCCCCCCTCTCTTGTATGATATTTATCATCTTTGCCTGATGGAAAAGCCAGTGGAGCTTTGAAAGCTTGCAACACGTTTTTGCATTTGATTGGCCTCATAAAGGTATTACTGTTTTGTGGATTTGGGATGTTATTGTATTTTGCTACATCACCAACACAGCTACCCCTGGATATATCTTTTATGCTTGTTTGAAATTCTCATTTGTTTGAGTAGGGTATGTTCAAAGAAGGAATTCCTGGTGAAATGCTCCCCAAAGGACCAAACAAGCCTTGACAGGCAGATGTTACTCTTCCCATACCTTTTTTAAAAGAAGAGAGTAGACAATTCTTCAAAATTAATATGTCTATCTAAACATGTCCTGGAACTAAACACTATTGAACTCACTGAGGGATTACCTAGGCTTGGAAAAGTGATGTTCTTTTATTACAGGTCAGCATATCTTAGCCTGAATGGCAAACAACCACGCTGGCTGGAGTGTTCTAGAAAATGTAATCCAAAAACTATTTTTTCAAGCTCTGTACATACTTCTGAGCAGACATATATAGGTTTGCACTGTAGGCTGTGACCATTAAATGAACTGCCTCCTTGAATCCCATTTTGAGACAAAGGTAGGATATACAGTGGTCCCTCCACATTCTCTGGGGTTAGGGGTGAAGGACTCTCATGAATGTGAAAAACTCGCAAATTTAAAAACAAACAAACAACACTATTCTTTTTACCTGAATGAACACTTGTCTAGGAATCTCCAGATCCTCCATTACAACTCTATGATATGATAGTCCTGTTTAAATATTTGAAGGGATGTCATATTGAGGAGGGAGCAAGCTTGTTTTCTGCTGCTCCAGAGACTAGGACCCAGAACAATAGATGTAAGCTACAGGAAAAGAGATTCCACCTAGACCTTAGGAGAAACTTCCTGACAGTAAGGACTGTTTGACAGTGGAAGACACTCCCTCTAAATGTGGTGGTCTCCTTCCTTGGAGGTCTTTAAGCAGAGGCTGGATGGCCATCTGTCGGGGATGCTTGGATGGAGAGCTCCTGCGTGGCAGGGGGTTGGACTGGATGGTCCTTGTGGTCTATTCCAACTCTACAGTTCTATGATTCTATGGTCAACATGTGCCAGAGGTTGATCATAGAATCATGCTGGAGGACCTACAAATGCCTAAACAAGTGTTTTCTCTAGGAACATCTAGGTTCTCCAGCACACCTCTATGGTCAACTTCTGGCAGAGTTGTCCTAGAAAGAACATATTAATCAAACCCACAAATAACCAAATTCACAAAAGTCAGTGCCTCAAACTGTAAATCCAATAAATAAACAGTTCTTTGGCAACCAAGCCTAGACTCATGTATTTTATTCCCTTTGCATATCTCACTTATTTAAAAAAATCTCAACAATAATATCCAACAGTTTATTTCAAGACACAGTTTCGTAAGCTCAGGCAATTGTGCTGTTCCGTGTATGTATGTGTTGTGTGCCTTCAAGTCATTTCCAAATTATGGTGACCCTAAGGCAAGCCTATCCTGGTTTTTTGTGGCAAGATTTGTTCAGAGGGAATTTGCCATTGAGGCTGAGAGTATGTGACTCATTCATGGTCACCCAGTGGGTTTCCATGGCTGAGTGGGGATTCAAACCCTGGTCTCAAGAGTCATAGTCCAATGCTCAAACCACTACGCCATGTTGGCTCTCGTAATATCTAATTAATGGTTCTGCCCAACCATTCAACATCTTGCCGTTGCAGACTTGGATGCAGTGGACCACAAAAAGGAGAAACTGATCACAAACAGCCAAAAACCTCCAAAACTACGCACATAACAACATCTCTTTATTCTGGACTTTGCTATTGTACTCTGCATTCTTATATCTACAGTGGTGACGCTGTGCTCCATCCTAAACCTGTAAAGCAAGCCTTTAAAGAGTTTGAATCCCAGTCAGTGATCAGCATCCCATGTGCAAGAGTGTAGACTGAGTCACTTTGTACATTCTAGCAAGGAATGCTGGAGGAAAATAAAACAAAGCCCTTAACCCTATAAATTAGAGTGTGGAGGACAATAATAGAAAAGAAAAGAATGCCTCTGATCACAAGACTTGCCTGGTTTTCCCATTAGGCAAGCCATGTAGGAGTCATGGAATTTTTCAGGGTGCTGCAATCAGATTGTCTTGGCTTCATCAGAACAGGACACTCTGATTCCTACGGTCTCAAAAATAATCCTCCATCACATGCTATTGCTTATCACACAAAAGGCTTGGCTGGTCTATTTGGGTGGATTCTTGAAGGATAAGACAGGGTTGGAAATGTGTTGATCGAATCTTACCTGTAGTGGCCATGGGGGTGCAAAGGAGCAAAGGCACAAATCCCAGCCACATCAGGAACATCTTGGCTGGAGGGTGAAGAACAACGTTTTGGCAGCGGGTCCAGTTGGCGCCTGCAACACAATGAGAAGGAGGGGAAAGGCACAAATCAATAACTAACATCTGTAACACTTCAGGTGGCTGAAGGCCATTGGGGAAATAGAACATCCTATTCAGACACTGCCCCCAGACTGTGTCACATGTTGAGTTGAATGAGGAAGCCCATTTGAAGAGCCTGCAAGAAAACAGGTGGAACAGAACCTTTATTTCTCTTCATTTGGGGAACCACTGTTTGCAGGCTGGTTCTTCCACCTCCAAGGTTCCCAAAGGCTTTAAAAAGTATTTTTTTTAAACATTTTTACCTTTTTAAATTGTATTTTATTCTTTTACCGTGTAACTTGTTTTAATATTATAATAATTTAATTCTGTTTTAGTGTGTGCTTTTAATTGTATTGTTTTTAACAACAACAACAACAATAATAGGTGGTGCTGTAGAGCTATCACACATTTGAGGGCACTGAAGTCACTGGGCCAAGGAAGTGCTGCCACAACTTGGTACCACACATTCCATTTTATTGTGCGTATTCCATGGCTTGCAAATATTTTTGAAATAGGAATGGCTACTAAAGCTATTAGATTTATTGGAAATGGATAAAATGACAACAGGATTAATTCTAAAAGTTATATTGAAAATTTGGAAAAGATTTTAGAATATTTAACCCAGAAATGGGGGGAAATAGCTACTATGGGTTTAATTTTGGGTTAAAATGGAAATTGAATCAGGTATAAAATGAAATTTAAAAGTAGATTCAGGGGTTTTACAGATGGCCCCTAAGGGACAGCGGGACATTGCCCCTTTCCTTACCGGATTGGGGATGCGACAACCGCTTGCCACGCTCCCAACCCCAACAGGTTCACGGCGTAAAAAGAAGCCACAAAAAGTGGTTTCTTTTTCGCTGTGGAAAGGGAGCCATAGCTGCCAGCACCCCAGCTTTTTGGCACTCCTTTGGCACAACATCTGTACATGCTTGCAACAAGGGAGTGCAATGACACCTCCTGCCACGCAGTGGGACACGCAGCATCACACTGGCATGGAGATGAGCTGGGGTGGATGGCATGCAGACACCATTCCCTCACTCTGGCCCAGTGGTGGCATTTATCACTGGTCTATTTAGGGCCTCAGTTTGAACGAGAGAGAAATGGAAAATGTATACATTAGCAATAATTGTAGCTTAGAAAAGAAAGGAAAGAGAACGTGATATTTTCACAACAAGATACCTCTTAAAACAATAAATTCAGACAAGTAAACAAGGAAGTAACTGATGGGGTATGGATGATATGTGGAATGTTTAGTAACATTTGTGTAAATTGTATAGTGAAAATGTATGTGATTTATATGTGTTACAAATGTAGTATGATTTCTTTTTAATGTTGTTTTTAAAAAACAATATTGATTAAAAAATGTTTTTAAATGCATTCCAAAAAGCAAACCTTCATTTTGCCGCTTTAGCTAAGGGACACCATTTTACTGCCCCCTCATATATAATGGGACTTTGTATTGTATATAATGGGACATTATATATATTGTATATTGTATATAATGTGACATCCACAGATTTTGGTAACCACAAGGGATTCTGGAACCAAACTCCAGCAGATACCAAGGGCCCACTGTATTTTGTTCTGTCGTTGTGTGACTTCAAGTCCTTTCTGACTTATGGTGGTTTTCTTGGCAAATGTTTTCCAGTACCTTCCTCTGAGGCTGAGAGAAGGTGCCCAAGGTCATCCAGTAGATTTCATGACCAAGTTGGGAACTGAACCCTAGTTTCCAAAGCTGTAGTCCAACACTCAAACTACTATGCCACCCTGGTTCTCATTTTATTGTATTTTGCTGGTCAAGTTAGTTTTTTTGCTCGTATTATCTCACTCGCACGCCAGTATGACCATATCTCCCCCCTATTGTCATCCCTCCACTGACTCCCCTTTCCCTTCCACATTCAGTACAAACTTCTTCTGCTCACTTTCAAAACCCTGCATGCACTGGCCCCTCCCTATTTCTCTGAATTTCTTTCTCCCTACATTCCCACCCGTTCCCTCCGTTTTGGTAGCCAAGGTCCTGTCCCAGCCCAGGATTTCCACTGCCCCATCCTGGATTCGTCCCTTCTTGCTTGCTGCCCCTCACTCCTGGAACCTCCTCCCCTTACAAGCATGGCTCAACACGTCTCTAACCAGTTTTAAAAACAAGTTAAAGACCATATTGTTTAGGGAAGCGTTCCCAGGAAGTTTGTGACTGTGACCTGGTTGTTTTGATGCTTGATTCAACATTTGATATCTGCTGTTTTAACTTGTTTCTTATGATGCTTTTAACTTGTTTGTTTTAATCTCTAGATTGTATGCAATAGGCAGGGCTTTTTACATATTCTTGATTTTATTTGGTTTTTGTACAGTGCCGTGTACACTTACGGCGCTTTATAAATAATAATAACAATAATTTGCAGCATCTGAAGACATACCCTGGGAAAGTTGAAACTGATCTTCCCCCAGATGAACAAACTGTTTTGCTACAATAGATGTTTGAATAATTAGGATAGTGCAGACATACACCAAGTGTTCTTGGAACTATTTTTGTTTATTGTACATGTTAGTGAAAACATCCACTCTCATCCACATAGATTTATTTTTAAACCTAGCTTTCAGGTGGCAGCTGTGGCCAAGGATGCTTTTTATCAGCAAAGGCTGAAACACCAGTTGTGTTTCCAGAAAGATTTCACCATGGTCATATAAGCATCCTTGTGACTTCCAGATTAGATTAATGTAATAAACCATACATGGAGTTGCCCTTGAAAACATCCTTGCAATTACAGTTGGGTTGCAGTCCAAGTGGTTATGACATATATTTTCTCACAATACAGCATATATGTCCAGACTTTCTCAACACATGTAACTATCTTGACATTACTGAATGAATCATAGGGCTTGTTCACGCTATGTTTTAAAGTGAATTGCCGATCAGTTTATATATGGCTGTTGTTCCCATTTGAAACCGGTTTTGATCCTAGTGTGATCAGTTTCAATTGTGTTGAAGTGAGGCAAACACAAAAAAACTGCTCTTTCCTGACACTAGTTCTTTGCTGGTTCTTTTGAAAAGAATCGATTTCGGAGCATGTTCAACAAGTAGGAACGATGGATCTGAATCACATCATTCTGGAGGCGAGGGACTAATGGCAGAGAGGTATTTACCATCCCACCTCAGTTTTTGGTAGATCCACCATCCCCAACCCTCAGCGCTGCCTTTAAGTTTGTGGTGTGACCTATGGGTGCATCTAAAAAAAAAATTCATAGAAAATTTGATTCATTGGTTTTGGAACTACTTGCAAAGGCTGGTCTGTACAGTCCCTATAAGGATATTAGAAATGTTTGCTTGTGAGAAACCTTAAACTGGCTTTCAACAAACATTCCTTTAAAATGGATAGTTTGACATTCAGCATGGATGGAAGTTTTTGTCCAAAAAAACCAAACAAACATGTGGAAGGAATACCCTCAATTTCTTTAAAATATAAAGTTGTTGTTATTCCTGTGTGGATTTATGACTTATAATAACCCTAAGGCAAACCTATAACCTAAGGCAAACCTATTTTCTTGGCAACCTTAAGAAGACTTTAACTTCCTCTGAGGCTGAGAGATTTGCCTAAGGTCACCCAGGGGGTTTCCATGCTGGAACACGGATTCAGACTCTGGTCTCTATACAGTGGTCCCCCGGGTTACGAAGGTAATCCGTTCCGGATTACCTTTTGTAACCCGGAAATAGTCGTATCCTGGGGGACCGCTTTACGGGACGGACCGCGCGACCGATTTAAAGGGGCCGCGCGGTTTTACCCTTTCGTTTCCCGGGGATTTCTTCGGATCCCGGGGGAATATTAGCGGTCCCGCCGGTTTCGGCTCCCGGGGATTTCGTTCCCCAGGGGCTTCATATCCTGGGGGACCACTGTAGTTGTAGTCCCCTGCTCAAACCACTACATCTCACTGGCCCTCTAAGTTATAAATAGAGAGGTTTGCCTTTGCTTTTAATCCTAAAGAGAAGTGACCAGTGAGGTCCCACAGGGTTCTGTCCTGGGCCCAGTGCTATTCAAGATCTTTATTAATGACTTGGATGACAGTATTGAGGGCCTAGTTATCAAATTTGCAGATGACACCAAATTAGGAGGAGTAGCTAATACCCCAGAGGACAGGATCAAAATTCAAAATGACCTGAATGGACTTGAAAGCTTGGCCAAAGCTAACAAAATGAAATTGAACATGGAGAAATATAAGGTTCTGTATTTAGGGCGGAAAAATGAAATGCACACATATAGGATGGGGGACACTTGGCTGAGCAAGACCACATATGAAAGGGATCTAGGAGTCCAAGTAGACCACAAGTTGAACATGAGTCAACAGTGCAATGCAGCAGCTAAAAAGCCCAATGCAATTTTAGGCTGCATCAATAGAAGTATAGTGCCTAGATCAAGGGAAGTAATAGCGCCACTCTATTCTGCTTTGGTCAGGCTCCACCTGGAATACTGTGTCCAGGTCTGGGCACCACAATTCAAAAAGGATGTGGAGAAACTGGAGCGTGTCCAAAGGAGGGCGACTGAAATGGTGAAGGGTCTTGAAACCATGCCCTATGAGGAACGATTTAGGGAACTGGGGATGTTTAGCCTGGAGAAGAGAAGGTTAAGAGGTGATATGATAGCCCTGTTTAAATACTTGAAGGGATGTCACATTGAGAAGGGGGCAAGCTTGTTTTCTGCTGCTCCAGAGAACAGGACCCAGAAGAGAACAATGGATACAAGCTACAGGAAAAGAGATTCCACCTCAACATTAGGAGGAACTTCTTGACAGTAAGGGCTGTTCAACAGTGGAACACGCTCCCTCAGAAAGTGGTGGAGTCTCCTTCCTTGGAAGTCTTTAAGCAGAGGCTGGATGGCCATCTGTCAATGGGGATGCTTTGATTGGGAGTTCCTTCATGGCAGGGGGTTGGGCTGGATGGCCTTTGTGGTCTCTTCCAACTTCTGAGGCCTAGAGAGTGTGATTTGCCCAAGATCACTCAGTGGATTTTGATGACTGAGCATGGATTCAGTCCCTGGTCGTCAGAGTCATAATACAACTATTACTATTATCAGAGAGGAGTAACATGACAGATAGGAAAATGAACAAATAAGTAGAGTTCAGATATCAAGGATAGAAAGGAAAACTTTTAACACCAATGAAAAGAAAAGAAATGAGCTGGTTTCTCTTTAGATTGTATAAATCTCAAACATACCCAACTCATGGATGCCAATGCATAGAAGAAATCTTTACTACACATTTGTTCTGCTAGGAGTAGGCTTTTCACACTTTTTCTTCTAAAGCTCAAATTGGCAAGAATTAGAAGATATTTGAAAGGCATCTGCTTTGTAGAAATAATATCCTTCCAGAGAAAGATATTCCTTTCATCCTGCCAGTAACCAGTTCTTCCCATCAGGAACTCTCCTAAGCCAAATATTATTGTCAACGAAATCTTTTCTCCTCCTTCCTTGGTGGCCAGGGGCAACAACTGAGCTACCATCATATTTCCCTATGTAAAGTATGAGACTTTCACCAAACACTATACGATCCTTCCAAAAAAATCTCATAAGCCTCAGAAAGTTGCCTTTTGAAAAACTACAAAATGGATTATCTTCTGTACTACAGTTTCATCACATGCATTGAACATAATCACTCCTGTACAATGTTTGTGGTAGCAACTGTGTTATCAGTTTTTGTGGACTTTCCCCCTTTTAAGCTCAGGGTGCGTTTGTTTGGCCTGTTTGTATTTTCAACATTAAGTAGAAGTAATGATTTATAGGCTGGATTTGTACATGACAAGGTGGAATTCTACTTAATTCTCCATTGTTGGGAATGAATCAGCATGCTGGATCTTACTGCCTTTCGCAGCTGCTCACCAACCTGAACCATAAGTAATGTTTGTGACTTGTTGGGGACAGTAAAGTCAGAGAAGTGGCTGCCACCAAGTCTTGACATCATGCTGGAAAAAACAAAGGACCAAAGGTCTGTGGTTTGTTAATGGCTTCTGCCACCCAGCATGCTGGCTTCTCTACAATATGCCAGGGTTCATGTGAAATATGGATTTATTGTGATGTAAATATGGAGTTATTGTGATTTATTGAGCAACAACTGCTCAAAGTTCCAGAGGCCAGATTATCAACTACTATGAAGAGGGCGTTTTCTATCGCCGCCCCAAGCCTCTGGAACTCGTTGCCCATGGAGCTCCGTTTGGCTGCCTCCCTTACCCAGTTTAAGAAGGGGCTAAAAACATATTTATTTGAGCAGGCCTACCCCTGATTTTCTCCCCCGTTGCCATTTTCCCTCATCATGACCCGGCTCGGAATACTGTTACTCCTTGGGCCGTAATTGTTATATTGCTTCTCTGACTATATGTTTTTAACTTATGTATATGTTTTAATTCATGTATATGTACACCGCCCTGATCTTTGGAAGGGCGGTATATAAATAAAGTTTTATTATTATTATATTATTATTATGTACAAATATGATGTTCATCTTGTGGGTGTTTGTTGTCTGCCTTCATATTGTTTCCCTCTTATGGTGACCCTTTCATGGGGTTTTCTTGGCAAGTTTCTTCAGTAAGGGGTTGCTATTGCCATCCCCTGAGTCTGAGAAAGTGTGACTTCCCCAAGGTCACCCTGGATTCTAACTCTGCCCTCAAACCACTACACTACGCTGGCTCTCCAGTTCGGCTTAGAGTTGCCAAAAGTTGGGAATAATGTGAAGGCACATAACAATAACAAATGCAATATACCCATACTGAAATTTGATTCAGATAATATTTGGTCATGTTCCAGCCATTTGAAGATCCTGCACATAGCACCTTCTTTTCAGTAGCCTAATGACAACTAGCAACACAGAATATTGTCAAGTTGTTTCTTGGTTGCGTAGAAAAATCTTTTATCCAGAGTGACTTGTGGTAGCAGCATATTATTGGCTGGCCACAAGCTTGGAGCAGACACATCCCCACATACAATTTAACAGCAGTTTTATGCCCAGTTAGCTAAGAAGATCCAAGTCAATATCCAGTGTCAAAAAAGAGAGAATTCATGCTTAGGTATCTTTGCTAAAATACCTATCTTATTCTAGACATCACACAATCCTCTGAACCTTATACAACTGCACTCTTCTTCCCCCTTTAAAGAGGCACCTGGCTATTACTTCCTAACTTGTCTACCTCAAAATATTCAGCAAAGATATTGTTCAGGTTGGCTTGAGAGCATCTAGAAATTTCATCAGAGGTGTCACCAATATGTGAATGACACCAGCCCTATCTCCCTCAAACACAAACAGGGAGGTCTAAATCAGAATTTCACTGTGGAAATGGAGTAGATGAACACCAGCAAATTGAGACAGAAACAACTCAAAAGGGAGGTGCTACCAGTGGGTTTTTTATTTGAAGAGTCTTTTAACCTATTCCAGAGGGTTTGCATTCCCTCTAATAGGTCAGGCTCAGATTCTGTTGGAGTACTTTATTCCAGCCTACAACAGGCACAAATGCCCCAGTTCTAGGCTGACCATATTTCCTTGAGACAAGACAGCACACTGAAATGCCAAAAACAGGACAGAGTTACATAATATTCCATAGAATCATAGGATAGAATCATAGAGTTGGAAGAGACCACAAGGGCCATCCAGTCCAACCCCTGCCATGCAGGAACTCTCAAATCAAAGCAACTCCGACAGATGGCCATCCAGCCTCTGGTTAAAGACCTAAAAAGAAGGAGACTCTACCACTCTCCGAGGGAATGTGTTCCACTGTCACACAGCCCTTACTGTCAGGAAGTTCCTCCTAATGTTCAGCTAGAATCTCTTATCCTGCAGTTTGCATCCATTGTTCCGTGTTCTAGTCTCTGGAGCAGCAGAAAACAAGCTTTTTCCCTCCTCAATATGACATCCCTTCAAGTATTTAAACAGAGCTATCTTCTCTTCTCCAGACTAAACATTCCCAGCTCTTTCCTTTTAGGGCATGGTTTCAAGACCCTTCACCATTTTAGTCGCCTTCCTTGGGACACACTGCAGTTTCTCAATGTCCTTTTTGAATTGTGGTGCCCAGAACTGGAAACAGTATTCCAGGTGGGGCCTGACCAAAGCAGAATAGAGTGGCACTATTACCTCCCTTGATCTAGACATTATACTTTTATTGATGCAGCCTAAATTCGCATTGGTCTTTTTAGCTGCTGCATCACACTGTTGACTCATGTCCAACTTGTGGTCTACTTGGACTTCCAGATCCCTTTCACAATGAATTTCATTCACCCAGGTGTCCCCCATCCTATATCTATGCATTTTGTTTTTCCACCCTAAGTGCAGAACCTTACATTTCTCCATATTGAATTTCATTTTGTTAACTTTGGCCCAGCTTTCTAGTCTATTCAGGCCTTTTTGAATTTTGATCCTGTCCTCTGGGGTACTAGCTCCTCCTCCTAATTCCATATTCATGAAAAGAAAATAATAGCAAATTTTACTACATGAACCTATTGAGCTAACAATTATTCTTCAGTGACAGAACTCCTACAAAAATTTAGGTAGACTTAGAAGGGGACTGTATTTCACCACAATCATACCACAAATATTTCTCCAAAGAAGCAATCTTACACAGCAATTTTCTGACTTTCAATACTTTATCAGAAAACACCCCATGACTCAATTTTGTTTTAGTAGTTTACAAACACTTCACATTTTCTGGACTCTAAATAGTTTACAAGATTTTCAATATTTATGGCTACTACGGTAGCTGAAACATTATCCTCTTCAATGAAACTAATGTATGTTTGGAACGTTGACACTTGATGTATTACAAATGACCTCCACAGTTTCAAACAGGATCTAGTTATAAGACCCTACTCAGATGACTGAAGACAGGAAATCAACTGGGAAGTGGACATTTAAATTTTTAATTTGCAAAATACATGAAGAGAAGAAGAACCAAGAACCAAGAACTAAGAAGATAAATTTCAGCTTAAATGTATTAATAGTCTGTTTTAAGTGTAAATTTTTAAAGTGGGAAGACTGTAATGATTAATTGAATGTAAACCTGTATAAAGATTAAATAAAAATAATTTCAAACAGGGATTTTCAATCCATTTTCACAACAGAGGGCATTTTTCTTGAAAATGGGACAAAATGACATTTATATTAAAATGAGGGACAGTCTGGAAATATGAAGGGGGAAAAAAACTCTGTTCTGTCCTGTTTAAAATGGTACATACAGCCTACATGGCACCTTTTATCAGCATAATTTGCAGAATTAAAATTGCTGTCATTCTGCACTGCGTTGTTCTAAATAGAAAATATAGGCAGGGGCTCAGAAGCAGAATCTGCGAGATTACAGAATCCTTTTATCCTGAAAGAACAGACATTCCTGGTGAGAGCATTAGCTAACCGGCACACAGGTGGGTCATGGAAACTTTACATTGGCAAAAAGAAGTGTGTTCATGGCTGCATGAAAGTCTAGCCTTTAGATGAGAAAAAGGGAAAGTGTGCCATGAAAACACTTTTTTTTTGCATTTTAGGGGAGAAGAAGCGCCTTTAAAAAGGTGCTGGTTTTCCCAGCTTCTTTTTAAAAAACTGCGGAACAACGCAGCTCCATCTAAAGGCTGCGGTGCAGCTGCTAAGCATTAAGGAAAAGGCAAGTTCATGTCACACTTTCTTGCCAATCTAGAAAGCCCTTTTGAGTAGAAGGGAAGCAGAACAAACACTTCTGTCATGCTCTCTCAGGGCATTCACATCTCACAAACCACTCAGTAAACTCCAATAGAAAAGTGAGCACTTACCTCTCTCCTGCAGGAAATGAATGTGCTAATGAAGCCAGTTGCTTTGCCTTCTGTGGACCTTATATAATTCCCTACCGAGCATTACACAAGGGATTTCCCCAAGCTCATGGACAGATATGGTTCTCATTGTCACTGCACCGCTATTCAAACTTGCTTGGCTCTCTCTCCAGGTAGGCGAGCCGCCCAGTTCCACTGAACAGAGGAATTCCTAGCACTCCTTCCTGACCTCATTGACCCTTTGAGGGAGATCCCCAATGCTCAAACCAAGAATTTGGAGTGGTTCTGTGAAACACATTATTGACAAATGTGTAATGGCAACTTGAGAAGATACACACCCCTCTTAAATGAATCAAGCCTGTTGACCGGGGATTTCATTCCCTATTCATCTCCAAAGCAATGTACATTGTGCCAAGTGTACTGAACCAATGGAGATGACAGGTATGTTCTGACATCATGGTTGTCACTTCTATCCAAGACCCAAAACAACCGATGTGTGATAAGCACCATAGTTTCTTCACTAGTTCAGAAATATTGGGGCTTTCACTTCATAAATGTGCCCTGTATCCTGTCCCCTTTTCTGTATCTACTCCTAGAAGCCCAAAGTGGGTATTAATAGATTCCCCTAGATACCCACCATCACCAGATATTTAGGCCAGATCATTGTCACCAGACTCTGCAGTAATTCCAGGGCAAAGATGCTCTGAGCCACACATATTCCAGTAGTGGGCTCATTGACTCAATCCAGGAGCCCTGGTAGCACAGTGGTTAAATGCCTGTACTGCAGCCACTCACTCAAAACCATAAGGTGGCGAGTTCAAGACCAGCAAAAAGGCTCAAGCTTGACTCAGGCTTGCATCCTTCCGAGGTCGCTAAAATGAGTACCCAGATTGTTGGGGGCAAGTAGCTTATAGTTGTAAAACGCTTAGACACTGCTTAGGTAGTATGAAGTGGTATATAAATGAAGCTGTTTTTAATCTTGCCAAATTGAAGTTTGGTTGCCTATGGAAATGTAGCATTGTTTCCTGAATTATGACACTATTAATTACAGGTAAACTTGATCCAAGAGAGATCAATATTTGAAAGACTATAATTTTACACTGTTTCCCCACACACTACTCCCTGACCTCAGCTCACCTAGCTGTTCTAATGTCTACTTTTGACCCCAAGTCTTTCCAGAAGAAACTTCAGGACGTCTATGTTCAGTAATGCACCTAGCAAAAAAAGGGAGGGAAAAAAGAAAGAAAGAAAAAAAGAAAGAAAGAGAAAAAGCTAAATTAAGTGTCAGAAACAACAGGAAGATAATAGGAAATTACACACATGTATGTGTAAGGTTGGTAAGGTTGTTTTCAGTATTTTTAAAAAATCAGAATTGGATGTTTGTTTGTTTTAGGTTTCTCAAATGTAGGAGCCCATATTTAACATGAGCACTATGAGGAAATATAGTTGGAGCTGGATATGCAAGTTCCGTTGTGTGGTAAGAATGGAAATACACAGAAAGCATAGGTGGAGAAGCCAAAGTCAACAAAGATGGAGCAATGTTTCAAAGAATAATAGTGAAGGTGAAAGGCCGAGGGCTCATCTACACTGGCCAAAATACTCCAGGCGGTTCTCAGAGTATCCTGGCACCTGAGGAACCCTGGATTCCCCATTACTACCGCACTCTGGAACAACACTGGAGGCTGCCTATACATGTGTCCTGCTGTGCTACCTGCCACTGCTGGCACAAGTTGCTCCCTCTGAGGTCAGAGTTGAGGCACCTACATGGCTGGGTGCCTTGCTGGGACCTAAAAGCGAATGATTTGTGCCAGTGGCAGCAATACCAATGTGTGTGTAAGCAGCCACCGTGCAAAATCCAGAGCACTCTAGAGGGAGGGAAAGGCTGGATTTGGTGCAGAATTGGCCATCTGTCATGAAGACATCAACACTTAAATTGGGAGTTTGACCCTGTGTCATTTGGACAGGTTATCATGAAGACAGGGGGAAACCAATTTATTTGGCACATGGCACAGAAGCATAGAAGGCCTAGCTGGACCATCATCAAAGGACTTGGTGTTTGGACACATCTGATAAATTTCCTAGTTTTGTAGGAGAGAAGGAGTTGAAAAGCACACATCCTCTCATCTACACATCTGCTATATGTGTTAATTATATTTTGCTTGTATTTCTTTTTCTTCATGAGGCTGTGGGGAAAATAACTCCCATATCCAGCTGCACTGAAGTTCTGATCGAATGAGGCAAACAATAATTTATTTATTAAATTAATTTTTAAAAAGCAATGTGGATCCCTGGTGGTCTCCATTTTTACTACTCTTCCCTTCATTATCATTTTTTTCTTCTAAATTGCTGCCCATTCTTGCAACCAGTTTTCATTTCATCATCATCAATCATCATCATCATCATCATCATCATCATCATCATTATCATCCTTTATTTATATAGCACTGTAAATTTACACAGTGCTGTACATGCAATCTTATATTTAGACGGTTCCCTGCCTTCAGGCTTACAGTCTAAAAGAGACAACACAAAAGGAGAAGGGGAAGGTGGTGGGAAAGGGGATGAGGTCCAGTGGTTCTTCTCTATCTCTGGGGCCAGGACCAAGGCAGAGGGACTGGAGGGAGAGCTTGGCTTCTTAATACATAGTTTAAAAAGGAGGCATCCTGGGGCAGACAGCACAATCCTGGGAATGTTTCCCTAAACAATATGGTCTTTAACTTAATTTTGAATCTGGTTAGAGAAGTGATGAGGCACACACGTGGTGGAAGAAGGTTCCAGGAGTGAGGGGAAGCAAGTGAGAAGGGACGAATCCAGGACAGGGCAGTGGAGATCCTCGGCTGGGACAGGAGACCTCAACTACCAGAATGGAGGCTACGAGTAGGAATGTAAGGAGAAAGAAGTTCAGATAAGTAAGGAGGGGCCAGTCCATGGAGGGCTTTGAAAGTCAACAACAAAAGCTTGTACTGGATGCGGAAGGGGAGGGGGAGCCAATGAAGGGAGGATAAGAGAGGAAAACATGGTCAAAGCTGCGAGCGGATGTGATAATATGTGCAGTTGAGTTCTGGACAGAGATTAAAGGATGGAGGTGAGAAAGAGGAAGCTGTGTCAGAAGAAGGTTACAATAATCTAGTCGTGAGACCTCTAGGGTATGGACCAGAGTCTTGGCAGTGGAGACTGAGAGGAATGGACGGATTTTAGCAATGTTGTAGAGAAAGAATCTACAGGTCTTGGAGGTGGCCTGAATCGGGGGAATAAATAACAGAGAGGAATCAAAGATGAAGCCAAGACTTGCAGGCTTGCTGAACCGGTTGAATAGAAGTGCCGTCAATAGAAACAGAAAAGGAGTATTGAAGGGTGGGCTTAGGTGGGAAAATGAGAAGCTCTGTCTTAGACATGTTGAGCTTCAAGTGCCAATGCCGCATCCACTGAGAGATGGCAGCCAGACAAGATGAAACTTGCTGTTCAAGCCCCGGTGAAAGGTCAGGGGTGGAAAGATACAGCTGAGTGTCATCAATGTACAGATGATAGGAGAAACCAAAAGAACTGATGAGTTTACCAAGGGACAATGTGTATAGAGAGAACAGAAGGGGACCCAGAACAGAGCCCTGAGGAACTCCTACAGATAAGGGGACAGAGGAAGAGGTCTGGCCATCTGTGACCACTGCAAAAGATCTGTCTGACAAGTAAGAGTTAAACCAATTGAGAACAGAGTCAGAGAACCCGAGGTCAGAAAGTAAGTCAAGCAAGAGACAGTGGTCCACAGTGTCGAAGGCCGCAGACAAATCAAGAAGAATGAGAATAGAGTAGAGACCATTCGCCTTGGCCTGCAAGAGATCATTTGAGATCTTGGTGAGGGCTGTCTCTGTAGAATGTCGTATGCGGAAACCAGATTGAAAAGGGTCCAGGATAGAGTTGGCTTCGAGAAACTCAAGACAACGAGAATGAACAACCCTTTCCAGAACCTTCGAAAGAAAGGAAGAAGAGAGATTGGACGATAGCTAGACAAAGAAGAGGGGTCAAGAGAGGGTCTCTTCAGAATTGGGGAAACGAGAGCATGTTTGAAGGCCTTTTAGCCCATGATGCACATCTTTGGTGAAGAATTTTGTCAAAACCTTTCTGTAAGTCCAAATACACTCCCCACTGGATCATTCAATCTGCTGATTATTCTTCAAAGATTTCAGAAAAGACTTTAGAAGGTTGACAATGCAAACTTCCCTTTACTGAAGCTATGTGAAATCTTCTATAGCAAGACTTTCCCTTCTATGCATCCCATTCAAAATTCCATTATACTCTCCAGCAATTTACTAGGAACCACAATTAGGCTGATTGATCTGTAGTGACAGCATCTGCAGCACTACAGAAATTTTATAAGAAGTAACAAAAGCAGTAAGAGGAATCTTGAGTTAAATTCAGTTCTACATGGCCTTATGTCTATGTAAGTGTGATGAGATTTCCACTCCTGTCCACTGCACCCCATCAGATTTATTCCAAGGGGTCTCTCAGTCCTCTAGTGCAGATGGTGTGGAAGCTAAGCAGGGTCAGCTCTAGTTAGTACTTGGATGAGAAGCCACCAACAAGTACCAGTTGTAATTGGTTATAATTCAGAGGAGGGAATTAGTAAAACCACCTATGGGTATTCCTTGCCTAAGAAAACCCTATGGAATTTGTAAGTTACTTCACCATATGTGGTGGCACTATCCAAAGGCAAGAGAATTTTGGAAAAAGATCCATTCTAAATTATCAGTGATATTTAAGATAAAGCTTAAGCTTCTTCTACAGTTCTACTTGATGAATATGCTAGACCCCCTAGACAAGAATGTATGGGAAAGTAATGCTTTATGTGGTCACTGCATCCAGGATAACATTTGCTAAGAAATGGAAAAAACAAAGAAATTCCCACAGTTGAATGGATATTAAAACTAAAGGAAATGGCAGAAATGGATAAACTTGTGATCTTGCTTAGTGATACGACAACAAAACAATATAAAGAAAAATGGAGTTGTATATTGCCTCTCTGGTAAAAGAAATGGGGAAACACAGCAATAATAATCTCAGAGATTAAAGAAATTATTTTAGGGAAGATAAAAAACAGTAATAAGAGATGTAGATGGTAACAGAAGTAGGACATGGTAATATTATGTAGGGAATAAGAGAAATTCTAATGCTAAGGAGTAATGATATGATTAACAAGATAAAACAACAGTAGCTCTCTGGTTCAGTAGAGAACTAACATATGTTTTGAGATATAGAAGGAATATAAAGAATATAATTTCAACCCAGTATTGATAGGAATAGGAAGTGAATCTGTATGTAATGTACATAATGTTTGTTTGTTTATAAATAGGTAGATGTTTTTTGTATTGTAGTTTTTTTGTTTTTTTATGTGTATTTGTTTAGGAGCAGAGATATACATTTAGTCCTTCACACACACACACACACACACACACACACGGTCCTCTTTATCCACAGACTTTTTATCCACAGATTCAAGCATCCATGGCTTGAAAGTATTCAAATAAAATAAAATAAAATCCAAATAGCAAACCTTGATTTTTCCATTTTATATAAGGGATACCATTTTACTTTGCCATTGTATCTGATGGGACGTGAGCATGGAACCAAACTGCAGTGGATAACAAGGGCCCACTGTAATTTTATTTTTATTATATACTTTCTATAGTATTAGACTATAAAACAGAGAGAGGTATACTTGATAAGGGAATAAAAATCTGGTACTGAATGGGAAGGATTTAGAAGGAGTGTTGTTGTACACGATAAGTGGGGAAAGTGTACTGTGGTATCTAGACTTTGGAAACGAAGGGGGTGTCAGAACCCAGAAGGGTTTTGGTTTTGTCATTATGGATGAAGTTGGGAAACGTATATATACATTCTGTATTGGTTGTGTTGTATGTACATATAGATAGATAGATTGTGTTATATGTATTAGGCGAGTTTGAATTTTGACACCATTTTCAAAGAACAGTTGGGAGAAGTTTTATTGCAGTTGCCAGGCAGAAATCAAAAGACTGCATAGCAGTTACCAGGTAGGAATCAAAAAGTTACATTACAGTTGCCAGGCATAAAAACAAAAAGTTGTAGTACAGTTGCCAGGTAGAAATCCAGGCAGAAGGGGTTACACTGCAAACAGGGGGGCTACGTAGCTACAGTGACAAGAGGGCACAGATGGTTAGTACCAGCTTAAACGCTGGCTGATCCCTATTTTCCTTGATCTGCAATAAAGTCTTTTTGTTCTTTCACCAAGCATATTGTCTGAATCCTTGGAACAGAGCTGATTGGTATTGAAAGAGAGAATAGGAGGGTTGCTAGGGAATGAAAGGATGTGAAGGGGATAGAGGAGAAAAGGACAGGTGAGAAAGAAATGGAAGGAGAAAAGGAAGGATGAATAAGAGGGGTCAAGAGGATTTAAGTAAGAGGAAAAAGGTGTTATGGAGGATGGGAAGTACGCAGGTCTAAAAAGAAAGAGAAAGAAGAAACAGATTGGGGAATGGGTATGAAGTGGTATACGTGTAATATTTGTAATATAAGAATTTATGTGTTTTAAATTGTATTGTTAGTTGAAATCATAGAATCATAGAATCACAGAATCATAGAGTTGGAAGAGACCACAAGGGCCATCCAGTCGAACTCCCTGTCATGCAGGAACTCCCAATCAAAGCATCCCCGACAGATGGCCATCCAGCCTCTGCTTAAAGACCTCCAAGGAAGGAGACTCCACTACATTCCGAGGGAGTGTGTTCCACTGTCAAACAGCCCTTACTGTCAGGAAGTTCCTCCTAATGTTGAGGTGGAATCTCTTTTCCTGGAGCTTGCATCCATTATTCCGGGTCCTGTTCTCTGGAGCAGCAGAAAACAAGCTTGCTCCCTCCTCAATGTGACATCCCTTCAAGTATTTAAACAGGACTATCATATCACCTCTTAACCTTCTCTTCTCCAGGCTAAACATTCCCAGCTTCCTAAGACGTTCCTCATAGGGCATAGTTTGCAGATCCTTCACCATTTTAGTTGCCCTCCTTTGGACACTCTCCAGTTTCTCCTCATCATTTTTGAACTGTGGTGCCCAGAACTGGACACAGTATTCCAGGTGGGGCCTGACCAAAGCAGAATAGAGTGGCACTATTACTTCCCTTGATCTAGACACTATACTTCTCTTGATGCAGCCCAAAAATGCATTGGCCTTTTTAGCTGCTGCATCACACTCTTGACTCATGGATTCACAGAACTTGTTGTCTACTAGGACTTCTAGATCCCAAATTATTCAGAATTCAAGTAAGCCCTGGTGGCACTGGTACTGCAGACACAATGTTTTAAACTCAATCCTAGAGGAGGGCTCAAAGGTCCAGTCAACCTTCCATCTTTTTGTAGGTTGCTAAAATGATTACCCAATTTGTTGGGGTCAATGGGCTTGAACATTGTAAACCGCTCAAAGAGTGCTAGTTCACTAAGTTGTATAGAAATGTACATGATGATGCTATTGTTATTGTTATTGCTATGTTCAGATGAAATATTTATAAATGCCACAGCAGCATTTGGGAACAGAAGAAAAGCAGATGCTGGCAGGAACTCATCCAGCAGAGCTGATGCAAAGATAAACACAAAAACAGACCTTAGCTGGACTGCAAGAAGTTAATAGGTATTAAGACAAACAATACCTGAAAAATAGGCATAAATCTGCAAATGTTTTAAGCTTCTTTCAAAGAGACAATCAATCCAACAAATTGCTAGCTTGCTCGGAAGCGTGCAAGAGGAGAAAATGTGAAACACCAGCCCCATAGTCAGAATTGGGCAACTCCTTCAAAAGTACGCATTACATCATTTTTGAAATTCTAGCAGAACAGACAATTGTTTACAACAATAACAGCAAGAAAAAATATTGCTGGGTTATTTGAATAAGTACCATTCCAAGGACAAACACTGTTTGTTACTAGAAAGTCTTGTAACAAGTAAAAGTTTAGTTTTGTTTAGTTAAAATCTTTGGTATCTCACCCCTTCCCCTTCATTGTCAAGATTCCTGAAACAAAGGGGGTACAGATTGGGAGTCTACCCCAGATGGAGACCATGCCAACCAAATGGTGTGGCCTCCAGGATGCCTAAAAAGAACCCGCTCCAAGTGCCATTGGTGCATTCGCACATGATTATGATGTCTGCACAATATATCTCTTTCTGGGCATTGCGCAATGTCATCATGGCATGCTCCATCTGAAATTCAGTCATGTGCAGTGAATCAAACCTCATCAAAATCCACAAAAAAAGAGCAGAGATGTCCTGATGGACTCAAAAAATATTGTGATAATCCAGGTGACCTGGATCTTATAGAGCATGGAATATTATGAAATTAATTTGATAATATTAACTGCTGTAAGAAAACTAGCATGGTGTAGTGGTTTGAGCAAAGGGCAGGGTTCGAATCCCAACTCAAGACATGGAAACCTACTTGGTGATGCTGAACAAGTCACATTCTCTCTGACTGAACCCACACCAGAAACTTTGTCGTTTCCACCAACCAGAATTTTTCCAGATGGTCTAAATATCCATTATATGAGTAGTACTCAAACATTTTACCCTTGGGACCCACCTTTACATCTACATGTGAACATCACATGATGTAGTGTATGAATAAAAACTTTTTGTTTATTTAGGGTACATATTTCCATTCCTGCATTCATGAACATTTGCATTCATTTTAACATTTTATAAGAAAATAACATTATTCAAATTAGAACAGTTTTATTTAATAAATTCAATATTTAATTAAATGCATGGTACAACATATGTGTCAACGCATGGGTCCCCCAAACCTGCCTGCAAGAAACCTGGAACTCTGGAACATTTCAACGTTTGATGACTCAAGGGGAACCTAGGCAAACATGCATCACCTATTTATGTTAACCACCCTCAATCTTGACTCAAGGCAACCCTGTAGATGAGACATCTCCCAGACCCCTTGTCCTCCATTGCTAACCTTAGGTCTTGTAGTTTCAGGTTCATGGACCCCCCCCCCCCCCCGATTGAGTCTATCCGTCTGGCATGTAATTTTCCTCTCTTTCTTCTGCCCCCCACCTTTCAAAGTATTATTGTATTTTCTTACATAGGTATGCTGGCTGGAAGATTCTTGGAGTTCTAGTCCAAAACGTAACTTTCCCAAACTCTGTTCTCCATCAGCAATATTCCTGGCTCCTTAGAAAAAGAGTCACAGAAAGGCAACTTTCCAGCCTATGACATATAAATTGACATGGGGGGGGGGGCGGGGGGAGTAAAGGGAAAACAAAGGATGGTTTAATGAAAACCTTTTTAAAAAATTACTCAGTAAACCATAGGTTTTACAAAATTAGAAATAAAACCAACTGGTCTTCTGTCCCTTACCAATACCAGTGTATAGTACTGATTCAGTTTCTGTGAGCTCAGATGACTGTGATGTATTGAACTTAAGGTTCTCCACTTAAATTTAATAGTTTTGATTTAAGATGTTTTGCAAGTCTGATTGCCATTCAAAGATTAACAGAGATGTTCTTTTATCCTAGGGAAAGTGGATAAAGACGGCAAAGACACTGGAATAGCTGTGTCAGCTGACTGGTGTTTGCCGAAAACCAAAACGCCTCTTAAAATCCTGCTGCTCAGGTTTCCTTGAGGGTTAAGAAAGGCATCCATTGCAGGCAATCTTGGAATGCAGGTCAAATACTTCTTGTATCATCTCAGGGAAGAGCAAGCATGGTGCAATTGTATGAGTGTCGGACTGTGACTCTGCAGACCAGAGTTCGATTCACAGCTCAGCCATGTAAACCCATTGGGTGGCCTTGGACAAGTCACATGCTCTCAGCCTTAGAGGATGGTCCTGGCAAATACCCTCTGAAGAAACTTTTCAAGAAAACAGCATGATAGATTTGCCTTGTTCTTGGTGTCGTGTGCCTTCAAGTTATTTCTGACTCATGGTGACCCTATTATGGGGTTTTCTTGGCATGTTTCCTCAGGTTTGCTATGGCCATCCTCTGAGCTGGAGAGAGTGTGACTTGCCAAAGGTCACCCAGAGGGTTTCATGGGTGAGCTGGGAATCAAACTCTGGTTTACAGAGCTGCAATCTGACACTCAAGCTACCTGCCACACTGGATTTCAAGGTTGCCTTAGGGTTGCCATATGTTGGAAACTATTTGAAGGCACACAAGAACAAGAACAAGAATCAGTATAGGGAGAAGAATTGGTAGCTCCAACCCTGACCTCATCCTGGCCCCCGGAGAAGAAACATGGGACACTTTCACCCTCAGCACAAGCTTTGGATGCCAGCTTTATCAATGCCACCCCAGTTTTGTCCGGGTCCTGGCTCAGAAGAGGACCTCTCCTCTTCTGATTCCAGGTCCCCCACAAATCTGAATCTAAGGAGTGTGAATTTGGTTCCTTCGCAGAGTGAGACCTCCACTCCAAGCTTCCTTAGGGATGATGCAATTAAATTGCAATCAGAAACCTATGCAGCCCCTATATTCAGGCCAGGACCCATGGGTACCAGAGTTCTGCTCTTGCCTCATTTCACCCAAAATTGGGAGCATGGGTACTATCTGCACACATTTTCCTGAGGATTCCTTTCCAACAGCCAAGACACCTTAGCCAATACCGATGCCAGACATTGACCATACAATTGCGCTGGCGGAGCTACAAACACCTAGTGGGATGTTCTCTCTAGGAATCTCTAGGTCCTTTGGTGTGACTTTTGCTTAAAGTTGACCATAGAGTTGTGCTGGAGGACCTAGATATTCCTAGAGATAACATATTAATAAAACCCGTGAATAATCAAATCCTCAAAAGTCAGTTTATCACACAGGAGGAATTTCTCCCAATTTCGAATTGAGCCAAGTCAAATTCATGTAAATTTGCTAGGTTAGCGAATTTACGTGAATTCTAATTGCTTTCAGAATGTGTTTAGAATGACTTCCCATTTCCCGAAAATGACCCCCCATTGATCGAAATTGCGTGAGATACTCTAATACTAATTAACGTAAAACCTATGATTGCGTTCGGAATGACTTCCCTTTTGTCCGAAATTGCGTGAGATACTCTAATACACAATCACATGAAAACCCTTGATTGTGTTCGGATTGCCATTGCATTATACCCCCAAATTCTGTCGTATGATAAACTCCAAAGCCAGAAATGTATTACAGTTGGCCCTTCTTATCCAAAGATTTTTTATACATGGATTTGAGCATACACGGCTTAAAAATATTCCCCAAAAGTATAAATTCCAAATAGCAAACCTTGATTTTTCCATTTTATATATGAGACACCATTTTATTGTGCCATTATATTTAGTGGGACTTGAGCATACACGGGTTTTGTTATCCACGGAGAATCCTGGAACCAAACCCCAGTGGATAACAAGAGCCCACATCATCATCATCATTATTATTATTATTATTATTATTATTATTATGTGCAGGATCTTCAAATGGCTGGGACATGCCCAAATATTATCTAAACTTCTTCTTATTATTAATATTTGGGACATGCCCAAATATTATCTCAAATTATTATTATTATTATTATTTATTATTATTATTATTATTATTATTATTATTATTCAAAAGGATCTTCAAATGGCTGGGACATGCCCAAATATTATCTCTACTACTACTACTACTACTACTACTACTTCTTCTTCTTCTTCTTCTTCTTCTTCTTCTTCTTCTTCTTCTTCTGTGCAGGATCTTCAAATTGCTAGGACTTGCCCAAATATTACCTAAACTTCTTCTTCTCATTATCATTATCATCATTATTATTATGTGCAGGATCTTCAAATGGCTGGGACATGCCCAAATATTATCTGAACTGCAAAGTCAAAGGCTTTCATGGCCAGCATCCATAGTTTTTTGTGGGGTTTTGGGGCTATGTGGCCATATTCTAGAAAAGTTTATTCCTGATATTTTGCCAGCATCTGAATCGGAGAAGACGCCCGTCCCTGTGCTTCTGACTGGCTTGATGTTTATCTGTTTTAATTGTGTTAACTGTTCATGTTATTGTATTAAAATGTAATTGGGGGCAGGAAGGAATTGATGGAACGTATTTTAATATATGTTGTATTTGATGCTATATTTTATCCTCCCTCCATCCACCATCCTGAGGGAGAGAAGGGCAAACCAGCTCCAACAGGCCTTGCCTAAAAGGAAGAAGAGCCCTCCTCCAGTCCATCTGCCTTAGTCCAGGCCTCCAAGGGAGAGAAGATCTGCTGGACTTTTCCCCTTCCCTAGTGCCATTCCTTTCTCCTTTTGTGTCGTGTCTTTTTAAATTGTAAGCCTGAGGGCAAGGAAATGTCTAATTAGCAAATTGCAAGCTGCTCTGATAGCCTTTTGGCTGAAGAGCGTTTTATAAATGAAGCTAATAAATAAATAAATAAATAAAATTATCTGTTATTGTAAGCTGCCTTGATCCTGTGGAAGAGGTGGCATATAAAGATTATTATTATTATTATTATTATTATGATGCCAGCTGCAGCTGCTGGCGAAACATCTGAAAGAAACTCTTCTAGAACATGGCTACGTAGCCTGAAAAAACACCACACAAATCTATTATTCCTTCTCCTTCTTCTTGTTGGGTCACATCCTCCATTTTTCCCCTTGAAGGCCCTACACCTGGGGCTGCCTTCTCCTCCTTGGCAGTGAGGCCCTCTGGCCTCCCAGTGTGTGGTGTCATGGGATGGGACTGGAGGAGGAGGAGAGTGCAGGGGGTGACACCTTGAATCCCTGCAGCGGGTGGCACCACCTGTAGTGACGGCATTGTTCCACTAGGGCCCTGATGGCGAACCTATGACACGCATGTCAGCACTTTCTGATGACATGTGGCGGCTGAGGTGGCCACATGCCGAGAAGGCTGTTTCATCCTTGCCACCTGCACGGGTAAGTGCAGTAGCCGAGGATGAATAAGACTCTAGTTGCAAATGTTTCATCCTTGGCTACTGCACTTGGCTGTGCTATGTTCCACTGCCACCTGCTCTGCCGGCGGAAGTGAGGGCAAAGATCCCGGCTTGACTGGAAGTCCCAGAACTAGACTCTCTGGACTCTTTCAGACGTGGGAAATTGGAAGTATAATCCAAGGGCAATCCAAACACAATCATGGGGTTTCACGTTATTGCAAATTAGAGCTTCTCACGCAATTTTGGGCAAGGAGGGGTCATTTTCGGGTAATGGGAAGTCATTCCGAACGCCTTCTGAATGCAATGGGGATTCACGTAAATTCTCTAAACAAGCGAATTCACGTGAATTCACATTGGCTGCATTCGAAGTTGGGAGAAATTCTTCCAGTGTGAAAGAGTCCTCTGTGACGGACTTCTGTGTTTTTGGCCTAGAGACCTCCGGCACAGAGTGTCTCATAGGGGAGGATGAAACATTTGCTGCTCCTGCAGCGGGTGGCATCACCTGTTGCAATTTTTTCATCCTCCCTATGAGACACTCTGTGCTGAAGGTCTGTAAGCCAAAACGACAGAAGTCCGTCACAGAGTGTCTAGTTCTGGGACTTCCGGTTAATAGAATCATAGAATCATAGAGTTGGAAGAGACCACAAGGGCCACAAGGGCCATTCAGTCCAACCCCCTGCCATGCAGGAACTCCCAATCATAGCATCCCCGACAGATGGCCATCCAGCCTCTGCTTAAAGACCTCCAAGGATGGAGACTCCACTACACTCCGAGGGAGTGTGTTTCACTGTCGAACTGCCCTTACTGTCAGGAAGTTCCTCCTAATGTTGAGGTGGAATTTCTTTTCCTGCAGTTTGCATCCATTGTTCCATGTTCTAGTCTCTGCAGCAGCAGAAAACAAGCTTGCTCCCTCCTCAATATGACATCCCTTCAAATATTTGAACAGGCCTATCATATCACCTCTTAACCTTCTCTTCTCCAGGCTAAACATCCCCAGCTCCTTAAGTCGTTCCTCATAGGGCATGGTTTCTAGACCCTTCACCATCTTAGTTGCCCTCCTTTGGACCGGCTCCAGTTTCTCCACATCCTTTTCGAATTGTGGTGCCCAGAACTGCCTGACCAAAGCAGAATAGAGCAGCACTATTACTTCCCTTGATCTAGACGCTATACTTCTATTGATGCAGCCTAGAATAGCATTGGCCTTTTTAGCTGCCGCATTGCACTGTTGACTCATGTTCAACTTATGGTCTACTTGGACTCCTAGATCCCTTTCATTCAGCCAGGTGTCCCCCATCCTATATCTTTGCATTTCATTTTTGCACCCTAGGTTAAGCTGGGATCTTTCCCCTCATTTCCGCCGGCAGAGCAGGGAGTAGCGGAACGCGGGGGAGGGCATTTCTCTGGGGGCCCTGCCATTACCAGTAACCAACAATTACCCACAGCAACCATTATCTACTGTTCTGGGGTGGTCATGGATTTCTAATCCATCATTGCTGAGAGAAGTGATTTAAAATATAAATATATAAACTATAAAAATAAGTGATTTAAACTATAAATATCGCGAAATTATGTTTTTTTCCTCAAAGTGACACATCACCCGAGTTATGCTCAGTTTTTTGGCAAAGTTTGGCACACCAAGCTCAAAAGGTTGCCTATCATCACTGCACTAGGGGGAGCCAGAGCAGGGGGATTGAAGGCAGGCAGGTGCCCCTTCTGGCCGCGAGGGGGCAGCAGAGCCTCTCCCTGTATGTACAGCACAGAGGAGGAGCAGGTGCTCAGGTGGCTCCAAGGGGACTCCTTCTCACCTGTCCAAGTCTGGAGCAGAGGGCAGAAGACCTGGTGTAGCCAGGTAAGGGGAGCCAGGCTCACCTGGCAGCTGGATTTGGGAAAGGGGGGCTATTTAGGGGGCGTCCCTCTCAGTCCTTACCTCTTGTTGATTCCCTGGATTCAGCCCTAAGTGTCCTTAGACAGTGCTGAACACTTCTTGCCTCCTAGGGCTGCATCCACACTGCAGAAATAATCCGGTTTGATCCCACTTTAACAGCCAGGGCTTCAGGCTATGGAATCCTCCTGGTTTGCTGGACTTCATTCCAGCTCTTCCAGCTTTGATTTCATTCCAGCTCTTTCTCTCACTTTCTCTCACTTTGTTGTTGTTGTGTGCCTCCAAGTTGTTTCCCACGTTGTTGTTGTTGTTGATAATAATAATAATAATAGTTTTATTTATATTTATTTATATTGTTGTTGATGCTGCTGCTGTGTGCCTTCAAGTGATGTCCAGCTTTAGAGTGACCCTAAGGTTATCCTGGGGTTTTCTTGGAAAGACTGGTTTCAGAGGAGGTTTGCCATGGCCCTCCTTTGAGGCTGAGACAGTGTGACTTGCCCAAGGTCACCCAGTGGGTTTCCACGGCCGAGCTGGAAATTGAACCTTGGTCGCCAGGGCCGTTTCTAACTTATGGTGACTCTAAGTTAAACCTATCATGGGGTTTTCTTGGCAAGTTCAGAAGGGAGTTTGCCATTGCCTTCCCTTGAGGCTGAGAGAGTGTGACTTGCCCAGTGGGTTTCCATGTAAGAGGGAGGGATTTCATGTCACTCTTTGTGTCATGTAAAAGGGAGTGATTTCATGACACTCTTTGTAAACTTTTATTTATCCAGGTGTTTGGTGGATGAATTTTAATTGTGTCACACTCTCTCAGCCTCAGGGGAAGGCAATGGCCAAGCTGAAAATTGAACCATGGTGTCCAGAGTCATTTCTGACTTATGGTGACCCTAAGGCAAACCTATCATGGCATTTTCTTGACAAGTTCAGAGGGATTTTTCCATTGCCTCCTGCTGAGGAGGCTGAGAGAGTATGACTTTCCTAGTGGGTTTCCATGGCTGAGCTGGGAATCAAACCCTGGTCTGCAGAGTCATAGTTCAACACTCAAACCCATAAATTCATGTATGGCAGCTTGAACTCTATGAGCATCTTTGGGGGGAATAGAGTGACGACAACAATGAGGATGACAGCAATGACAGCCAGACAGTAATAAGTTCTTGGCCTGTCATACTAGGTGGGCTCTATCTTTATTTATTTCTTTATGGGATTTATATCCCATCTTTCTCTCAAAATGGGATTCAAAGCAGTTTACAATACTTTAAAAAGACAGAACTAAAACACTGATTACAAAAGTATTAAAAATAATTAAATATTCCTTATGTTAAAACATTAACATAAAAAATTAAAAACAGCAAAGCTAAAACCAACAAAAACCGCACACCACACTTTGTTGTTGTTATTGTTGTTGTTGTTGTGTGCCATCAGCGAGCTATCATGGGGTTTTCTTGGCAAGATTTGTTCAGAGGGTTTGCCATTGCCTTCCCCTGAGGCTGAGAGAGTGTGACACAGTTAAAATTCATCCCCCAAACACCTGGGTAAATAAAAGTTTACAAAAAGTGTCATGAAATCCCTGTAAAAACAACTCTGTAAACTGAGGCATTGCAGAGGAAATCTTACAAGTGTGGCATCAAATGTGGGTATGCAACTGCAACATTCCCACTGGTGCCTTTGTAGAAAATTGTGCCCTAATTTGTTATTTTTCATGGTTTTTCCATGGCCAAGTGGGGATTTGAACCTTGCTCTCTAGAGTCAGAGTCCAAAACTCAAACTGCTACACTGCACTGGCTGACACTATGCTACAACTGGAGATGTAGTCAAATATTAACTCTTCCTCTCCTATGCCCACACCAATTCTGCTATGGAGAAAGGGCCAGGATGCCCAGCTTGTTATTCCACAGGAGGTTTGGATCCCCTGCAAACTGGTGCAAGTTAGCTGAGAACTCTGGAGCAAGATAAACAAGAAATGCTAAATTGCATGGATTTTGTTGACTAAGTGAGCTAGCCAAGTTTGCGGGGGGGGGGGGGGATTAGTCCAATTTACTTCAAGCCCCACCTGCAGACTAAGGGATCCTCACCTTGCCATACATTGTTCATCCCCACTCTTATCTGGGTCCCTGGATGGAGACCATAAACCCTCCTGAGCCCTGTCTATGCTGGAGCCCATCCCAGGACTACCCTAGGTTATTATTTTTAACCATTTTTGTGCAACTCTTGTAACACAGAGACTAATTTGACGCTGCATAGAATCATAGAGTTGGAAGAGCCCACAAGAGCTATCCAATCCAACCCCCTGCCATGCAGGAACTGCCAATCAAAGCATCCCCGACAGATGACCATTCAGCCTCTGCTTAAAGACCTCTAAGGAAGGAGACTCCACTAGAAGCAATAGCTGTGCCGCTCCTGATTCAAGACTGATTTATTTCCGTGGTATAAGTCCATTTTGTTCACACAGTGGTCTCGTCTGCATTGATGTGGAATATGTGCAGATCACATGGGGCACAATTAGAAGCACAGAGTTGGAAGAAACCTCAAGGCCCATCCAGTACAACCCCCTTCTGCCATGCAGGAATTCACATTCGAAGCACACACACACACACACACACACACCCCACAGATAACCATGCAGCCTCTGTTTAAAACAGTCTCCAAAGAAGGAGACTCCACCACTCTCCGAGGGAGCATCTTCCACTGTCAAACTGGTCTTACTGTCAGGAAGTTCCTCCTAATGTCTAGGTGGAATCTCTTTTCCTGCAGTTTGCATCCATTGTTCTGGGTCCTACTCTCTGGAGCAGCAGAAGACAAGCTTGCTCCCTCTTCAATGTGACACCCCTTCACTTCTTAACCATATCTTCTCCAGGCTTGACATGCCCACCTCCTTAACTCTCTCCTCATAAGACATGGTTTCCAGACCCTTCACCATTTTGGTCACCTCCCTCTGGACACACTCCAGCTTCTCAACATCCTTTTTGAATTGTGGTGCTCAGAACTGGACACAGGATTATTCCAGGTGAGGTCTGTCTGACCAAAGCAGAATAGAGTGGCTCTATTACTTCTCTTGATCTAGGCATTATACTTCTATTATGAAGCCTAGAATCGCATAGGCCATTTTAGCTGGCACATCACACTTTTGACTCAGTTCAACTTGTGGTCTACTAGGACTCTTAGATCCCTTTCACATGTAATTAGCAATATCTGTTTTCCCCCAACTGCATAAATGCATGAAAGAATAAACCCATGCACAGCAGCATGCCTAGTGGAGCAGTACCTCTCTCTGATGAGGTTGTTGGCAATGGTCATACCTGGCCCTTCACATGTAATGACTGGTGCACCTTAATGCCTGAAGCCATGCCTTTTGCCTCCCTTGTTTTTGGAACTACACACCCCTTACTATTTTTTTTAATATGTAAGATACTTGTCACCACTATAATGAAGAATAGATATTTGCCTTTAATTGATTTTGTTGGCAAACAACAAGTGGCTTAAGGACAAAGGTGTCCGTCTCTATAATGAGAAGCAGGGCATGGAGTCAACTTTGACATACCAGTATATGGCAACCCAATGAATAAGAGACCTCATGAATATGAGTAGATTTTCTTCCTGTCAGCTTTCTTCATGGTCCAACTTTCACAATCATACATAGAAATGGGAAATGCAATATCATAGCCAATCCTAACTTTAGTATTCAATTATATATCTTTACATTTCGGAATCTCGTCTAGTTCCTTCACAGCTTTTCTTCTGATTTCTTCACGGCAGTTTATATTCTGATTAATGACTCAATGTTAGTATATGTTAAAAAAAGAAATTGATTTTCACTGTATAGAATATGGCTGGTGGATGAAGATGCTGGATAATGCAATACAAGTGAAGGGTGGTAGCATGGTGATTGGCATGGAGTGTCATCAGCCATTCCATTTAGGATATGCCCAGGATGACACAGCAAACATGATGCAAGTGACTGATGCAAGAAGACTATTACAGAAATCTGTGTGAGATCATGTCACAGACAAAATTTATAAATAGGGGGGTGGCCTACGTTCAGTGTGAGTTGCTGTTGTTAGTGGATGGTTAGTTGGATAGTTATACTGTAAATAATCTGTAGTAAAGTTCTGTATATAGAACTTGGAAGCTCTCGAGTTATTTTTTAGTACCTTGCACAGTTATAGGTGCTGATAGTACTTTGCACGTGCTCACAGAAAAGGACCATAGGTAGTGCGCAGCTCTGTCACTCAGCCAAGGTAAGGAAAATCTTGAATTATTTCAAAGTCTTCATCATCTGCTTTAAAGTTAGATAAATAATCTGTGGTAATTATTTTTGTTTTCTTAACGTTAAACTGTAAACCTGCCTTTGTACTTTCTTCCTTGACTTTCTTCAGTAATCATGCCAAGTCTTTGGTATTTTCTGCTGGTAGTATGGTATAACTAGTAGTATGGGTGACTTCAATAGTGGGGGATATTCTGTTAATATCCATTTCTTTTCAGGTTAGTACATTTGATGTATGTAGTAGGACAAAGGTGTCAAACAAATTCTGGGGAGCAAAAGTGTAATGGGTGACACTGGTGAAAGGCAGTGCCACCATAGCTAACATTTGTTAGTACTGCCATGGAAAGCCATGGTAAAACCTCTCTTGAAAATCTTTCACCATGGCACCTCTAAGATGAAACAGTCCAAACTGAGTTAGTAACAAGATATGCACAGAAAGATAATAGAGGAGACACAAATAGACTCATATCAAAAGGAAGTCAAGCTGTGAACATGCTGTGAACATATAAGGAAAATCTGAAACTGCACAACACAAATTATTGCAGTACTTGGGGTAAGTGACCTCAAATAGACAGGAATAGGACATTTTGAGTCAGACAATTATACAGCATTTTATTTGGAAATGAAAAGATGAAGATGAAAAGACGAAGAAATGAGATGGCATTTATAGCAAGGAGACATATAGTAAAAGTAGTCAAAGGATATAACACAAAGTTTGACTGAATCATATCAGTAAGACTTCTGGGGAAACCCATCAATATAACCATAATCCAAATCTATGCACCAGAAGCAAAAGAAGAGGAAATTTCATGTGTCTGTGCTGGAGTCCAAGAAGAAATTGATTACATGCTAGAACAGGACTTCTTATTAATCTATGATTAATAACTGAAACCAAATGTAGGAAGCAGGACAGAGTCATAGATTGGGGGGAAATTTGTCATAGGATCAAGAAATGAAGCAGGAGAGTGACTGATTGAATTGTGAGAGGCCAACAGTTTGTTTATCGCAAACACATTCTTCAAGCAGGAAAAGAGGTGACTGTATACATGGACATCATGGGATAGCCAATATAGAAATCAGATAGATTACATAATTGGAAACAGAAAATGAAGGTCAGGCAAGCCTGCATCTTATTGCCATATTAGTTTAATTTGTGTGCTGAAAACATAATGTGCAAAGCAAGATTGGACTCCAAAATTGGAGGAAGGAACACCAACATTTTTAAGATATGCTGACGACAGCATACTATTAGTAGAAAATAGGAAGTCTTCGAGATGTCTCATTCATAAGGTTGCCACAGGTTGAGGTCAATTTGAAGGCAGTTAACGCACACACAGTATGGTGTCATCTGTATATCCTAAATGGTTGGTTCTCCTTCCACCAATTTTTAAGCCTTCTTCTTCTGAGTCTAAACCTACTTTAAGTATTATATGTTCAGCATAAAAGTTAAACAGATAGGGTTATAAAATGCAGCCTTGCCCAACCCCTTAGCCAATCACCCTAAAATCCATGAATATATATAATATTCTCGTAAAGCTATCCTAAATGAAAGCCATGAGTACATCTTGTGGAAGTGAATACCACAGTTTAACTGAAAAACTACTTCCTTTTATTTGTACTGAATTTATCACCATTCAGCCTCGGTGGGTGACTCTGGGCATTACCCCATTTCCCCAAAAATAAGACATCCCCATAAAATAAGATCTAGTAGAGGTTTTGCTGAATTGCTAAATATAAGGCCTCCCCTGAAAGTAAGACCTAGCAAAGTTTTTGTATATAAATATATAATAAATGTTCATTTTTTTGGTCAACAATAAATGTGAATTCTTCTTCATGGAAAAATAAGACATCCCCTGAAAATAAGACCTAGCACATCTTTGGGAGCAAAAATTAATATAAGACACTGTCTTATTTTTGGGGAAACACGGCATGAGAAGGAGAAAAACTTCTCCTGATCCTCACTCTCAGAAGCTTGCCTTAGGAGCCTTCCTTCACTATTTCCCCTGTAAATATTCTTTGCATTTCTGCAAATCTTGGTGTTTCCCAAGCTGGCTGATACCTCACACACATTTTAGCTCACATGAAATGGCTCTCTCAGCCTGAACATTGCATACATATTATATGTTTGATTTGTAAGATCTGTTGTGACTGAAAAACAAGAACTCCTGTAAGAAAGGAATTTACGAACTATTCCAATAGAACAAGGTGAACAATATGTGACCCCCTAAATGTTGCTGGATTGAAATTCCTGTTGCTCTACCCTGCAGAGCTAGTTATCCAGGATGACAAGAGTTGCATTCCATTAACAACTAGAAGGAACATAGGTTACCACCCAGGCTCTGGAATCTAGAAGACCATGAAAGTCAGGAAAAGACATTAAGATGATCAATGAAATAGGAAGATTTTAAAAAAGATTTGCCATATAGTGTGTACTTGAAGCAGATTTTCCCAAGATGATGAATTGGGACTCTACACTCCAAAACCACTGCCACTGCTAAAACTAGGAATGTGGGGTGATCACAGTTAACATTTTCTGAACCTTTCAGAATGGTCATTGTCAGGGCATGACAAGAAACTGAGCTCGAGGGAGGCTGCTCTTAAGTATAGAGAATCCCACTTGCCTTCTAAAGTCAAAAACTGAAGATCGCTTTGTATACTTTACTGAAGGAAGGATGCCTCAAGCATTCTGCACCAAGACAGTTATTAATGGACCCCTTTCATTGGGTAAATGGCAGGGAGTACTGTACTAATAATATTCAACTCCACAGTGAGAGGCCAGTTCAAATTAGAGATTATCGGACTTGCCATCTGCAGATTTCAGCATCAGCGAATGGCAATCCCCCATTGTCCCCAATGACATTGCATGCACATGGCCATGCTGCCATTAGGACTTCACCTGAAGTCCTGTTGTCCCTACTGATGATGCGGTTATGAGCATACATCAAGATTGGGGGCAACAGGACTTGAGCATCTGCGGATTTTGGTATCCATGAGGGCAGTCCGGAACAGATCCCCACGGATACTGAGGTCCCATTGTAAATGGGTCCTGGAACAGATCAAGATGGAAATGTCCTTGGAAGCCAAGATGCTCAAACTGAGTCTATTGTGCTTTGGCCACATCATGAGAAGGCAAGACTCATTTTAAAAAACAACAACAATAAGGCTAGGAAAGGTGGATTGTAGTAGAAAGAGAAGAAGACCATATGCTAGAGGGAAAGACTCAATCAGGGAGGTCACGGGAATGAATTTGCAGAACCTAGGCAGAGCAGTGGAGGATAGGGGGCTTGGAGATGTCTCATCCACAAGCTCATCATGAATTGGGGTTAACTTGACAACAAGAGTGGCCATGTACCCAGTTTGCACAGGTTTTATCTGGACAGGAAGCATGCCACCAGTTGAACCATCTTAGATTCCAAAGTTTTATTTGAAAAAAAAAAAAAGCCTAGGCCTACCCTTTTATTTGTAAAACAAACCCCTAAGTCTGGATTTCTGGGGTAAAATCCAGAAGTGTCCTGCAGTGAAATTATTTTCTTCAAGTTCTTCAAAGTCCACCTGAAAATTTCAAGCATGAGATGAAGGAGAGTGAGTGATGCAAATGCCGGAGTGCAAGAAACAAAGGATGATTGCACAGTGTGGGGCTGCAAATGAAGTGAGGCAAGGAAGGGAGTAAGACAGATGGGAGAGTGAGAGGTATGTGGGGCAGAGGTCAAGGAGGAGCAAACACCAAGTTTATGAGGAAGGTTGAGGAAGGGAGGAAGATGGAGTTGGACAGACAGGAGGCAGTGCTGAGAGCGGCAAGTGCAAGGCATGCAGAGGAATAGTGCAAGCAGAGGAGGTGCACACTGAAGGTATGAGGGGAGACTGTGGGGAGGAAGAGGAAAATACAGTGTGAGTGGGGGAATTCAAGAAACAAGCAAGGAGAGTCTTACATCTGCCACACAGTTGGAAATGGTAGATACATGTTGGATGTCAAAGTCAAATTCTGAGGGACAAGCAACAATTTCTTATTGACCCCCTGGAGTGTATGAAGCCAGCACAGTACTGCATCGTATGTCTGGAGACTGAAGTGATATCCCCCTAGGGTCATAGGGTGAGACAAGAAGGGAAGGGGCTAAGAAGTGCAGTAGCACAATGAAAAGAACAAGAGGGGGAGGCATGGCAGAGGCTTGAGGTGAGTCAATGGAGGTGAGGCAAACTAGGAATACAGTGCCAGAAACAAGGCAGCATCAGCAGAGGTCCTCCAGGAGGAGGGGAAGAGGGCAATTCATGTGTCCCCTGTTCTGCTGCCTGAGAGGCTGCCTCATGATGCTACTTTCAGGATAGAAGCGACTGGGAAGAAGCAAGGAGAGAGGTTTATTAAGGCAGATGCTTCATGTGAATATTCAATTGGGAAATGTATCCAAACAGTTGTAAAGAAAAGATAAAGCCTTAGAATCATTTCTATACTGCTTATCAGTGCATTTAAACACTCCCTCAACAGTTTACAATGTGTAAGCTAACTGCCCCCAGCAATCTGGGTACTCATTTTAACAACCTCCGAAGGATGCAAGCCTGAGTCAAGCCTGAGCCCCTGGCTGGTATTGAACCCACAACCTTATGGTTTGTGAGTGGCTGCAGTACAGGTATTTAACCACTGTGCAACCAGGACTCTTCAGCTGGTCAAGATCATACATGATGACATAACATTCCTTCTCTGGGAACTCTCACACAAAAAGTGTCTTGCCGAGGAATAGATAATGATGTATCAGGACTGCCTTGACTCCTCTGTCAGAAGCACCTGTAGTCGCAATGAGTGGCCTGTCAAAATTGGGTGCCATCTATACTGGATCTAATGTAAAGCTGTCCATACAGCTGTCCACTGCACTTCCTTACACTTCTTAGAACCTGTCAGATCTGTTAGAGGTGCTGATGTTTGGCTATTGTTAACTGCCCTGAAGTTGACTCTGACTCATGCAGACCCTGTGGATCAGATACAGTATATCCAAGACTCCCTATTCTCCACTACACTGCTTGTGTCTTGTAGTTTCATGCCCTTGAACTCCCTGGTTGAGTCAATCCATCTGGCATGCAATGTTCCCCTCTTTCTCCTACCATCTACCTTTCCTAGCATCTTTGCTATTGATCCATGTCTTCTCATGATATGGCCAAAGTATGACAGTCTCAGATGGATCATCTTGGCTTCTAAGGTGATTTCAGGCTTCATCTGTTCAAGGACCCAAGTTTCTGTAATACCCAGCCAGGCCAATGAAAGATTGAAGCTTTTTCCTGGTGCTAAAATTAGCTCTCCTAAAATCTAGAATGCGTGTCTGACTATGCCTGGCTTCTATTTTCCACTGTATAACAAACTCAGTATGTGCTTCTTGCCGTCTGGCAAGGATTGGCTCAGTTCCATCCTGGATTAGCAGCACACCTCTGAGAGGCTCTTGCTGCAACTCCTCGGGGGGACTTTGGATTATGATTGTTTATCGGGTGGTGGAAAAGGCAGCAGGAAAGTGAGAAGCACCATACTCTGAAGTGTGCCATCTTCCTGCCCAGCCCATCATCGCACATTGCAATATATAATTTGCATGTACAGGTACCCTGTAAGCAACCCCCCCCCCCACACACACACCTCCTGAAATGAATTGCTAGACATTTCACCTGATAGCAACTGGTTTCTGCTAATTCTGACCTTGGGCCAGTTTATGACATAGGAGTCAATGATTCCAGGCCAAGGTTTGAGTTTTACATAGTGCTGCACACACCCTTAACATTTCCTTCCCTTTCAAGATTTCAAAATGCATCTGGGGAAGTCTACAAAAGCTCATGCTACCAACTTCTCTCTCTCAGTCTCAAAGGTGCTGCAAGATCTCTTTGCAGACTGATTTTCCAGACTAACGCACAAAAAACTACTAACCAGGAAAGTCAGGTACTTGAGAATACTTATTTAACCATACTACAAAAACTTCTTTAAACCATAAATTGTATGTATTTACTATAATAATACTAACTAACATAGCTGTGTCTTTGCATTTTGAAATCTTGTCACTCTTGCCTCCAAGAGGACTCTCTCTCTCTCTCTCTCTCTCTCTCTTCCTTCCTTCAGATTTCTTAGGACGTATATTCATTTCATTAAGGCTTAAGTGGGGACAAAACCTTCAATCAATGATAACTAACACAGCAAATCTATGATGATTATATTACAATGGTCAATTATTGCTCTTGTGGATAGACCTTAGAATCATGGAATCAGATCAGATCAGATTTTATTGCTTTTGACCAAAGGTCTTTGCATAAATCACAATACATACAATATATATATAAAATACAAAATACAAACATGTCCTGTTTATAGCAAAATACAAAAAAGTTTATAAACTTAAAATTTGAAACAACTATTATCTCTTTTTTGCTTTATTTTATAATATTATGTGTGGTTGGGTTTGCATCAGGTTGGAAGTGAGCGATATGTAAAGCTCCTACCATATAACTTCCCTTAGTAGTGGGTTAAAAAGAAGTTAACATAAAGTTAAAGGCAGTCAACAGTTATCTCTCTCTAAATATATTTCCATTGAGCTGATTTTTGTTCTGTCGGCTTCCTTCACTGTCCAGCTCTTGCATCCATACATGGTAATTGAGAATACAGTGGCCTGAACGATTCTGGCTTTGGTGCTGAGTTGTATGCCTTTGCTCTTCAGTATCTTTTCCAGTTCTTTCATAGCTGCCCTTCCCATTCCTATTCTTCTTATTATTTCTTGACTGCAGTCTCCATTCTGGTCAATGTTTGATCTTAGATAGGGGAATTCTTTAACTAATTCTATTTCCCCATTATCTAAATTGAATTTGTGTATTTTTTCTGTGGTCATTATTTTTGTTTTCTTTATGCTCAGCATGAGACCTCCCTTTGCACTTTCATCTTTGACCTTCCTCATTAACTGTTCCAATTCCTCAATGTCTTCTACTAATATTATGGTGTTGTCTGCATATCTTAGGTTGTTAATATTGCTTCCTCCTATCTTCATGCCTCCTTTTTCTGATTCTAATTCTGCTTTTCTTATGATGTTTTCAGCATATAAGTTACACAAGTAGGGCGATAGGATGTAGCTTTGCCTGACCCCTTTCCTAATTGGGAACTACTCTGTTTCCCCAAATTCTGTTCTGACAGTGGCCTCTTGTGATTGGTTCAGATTCCTCATCAGGACTATCAGATGTAGTGGCACAGCCATGTCTTTGAGTGCATTCCATAGCTTTTTGTGATCTATACAATCAATGCTTTGCTGTAGTCTATGAAGCACATGCTAATTCTTTTTTTTTTTTTTAATTCTTTGGTGCACTCCATTAGCCATCACATGTTTGCAATGTGGTCCCTAATGCCCCTTCCTTTCCTGAATCCTGCTTATACCTCTGGAATTTCTCTCTCTATGTCTGGGGCTATTCTCTCCTTCTCCTCCTCCTCCTCCCCCTCGGCTTTCCAGCCTTTACTTTCAAGTAGAGCCTGGGCTGCTGGGTTGCAAAAAGGGAGTTATCCTTCCAAGGCTGTGTGGTGCAGTGATTTGAATGTTGGGCTGGGACTCTGCAGACTACTATTTGAATCCCTGATCACGCATATAAACTAGTGGGTGACCTTGGGCTAGTCACACTCTCTCAGCCTCAGAGGATGGCGACGGGAGAGTCCTCCATGACACCCATGGATCTATGCATCCAAGGGGAGAGTCCTCTATGGGGGCACCACCTCAAGCCCACTCATGTCCTCCAAGTCCTTCGAGGCTGAGAGGGCATCACCTGTCTCCCCCATGTGTTCAGTCCTCCCCTGAATGTCCTCCATTCTGAGCATCACTTAGAGAAGCTCTGCATCAACATCCTTAGGAGTGATTTTGGGGTTTTTGATTTGGGAATGCCCTCCATATATGTGTGTGTGTGTGTGTGTGTGTATGTACCCTGTTTCCCTGAAAATAAGACATCCTCTGAAAATAAGACCTAATAGAGGCTTTGATGAATTGCTAAATATAAGACCTCCCCCGAAAGTAAGACCTAGCAAAGCTTTTGTATATAAATATATACAGTATATAATAAATGTTTGGCAGGGGGCGGGGTTGTTCAACAATAAATGTGAATTCTTCTTCATGGAAAAATAACACATACCTTGAAAATAAGACCTAGCACATCTTTGGGAGCAAAAATTAATATTTTCGGGGAAACACGGTATGTATGTATGTATATCTCTGGAAGGTCCTCCATTTTGAGCATGACCAAGAGACATGCATTGACATTCCTAAGAGTGTTTTCGTCTTTGATTTGGGGATGTCCTCCATATTTATTTTTTCCTGACTGGTCCTCCATGCAGGGGGGGGGGTGCCTGGTTCTCCCAGGCCCAGCCCTCCCCCCTTCTCCCTCCTTCCTCACGTCACTGATGAAGCTAGATGATTGACATGCATTTTGAAGCAGCACAAACTAGTGAGAATGACAGTCATGCTCCAAAAAGAAGCGATTACAAGGGAGTAATAAAAAGATCTACTTTCATAGTGGGAACTACGAACCTTTGAAACCAATTTAATGACACGGAGAAGTTTAACATACGACAGAATTTGGGGGTATAATGCAATGGCAATCTGAACGCAATCATGGGGTTTCACGTTATTGCGAATGAGTGTATCTCACACAATTTCGGGCAATGGGAAGTCATTCTGAACGCAATCATGGGGTTTCACTTAATTGCATATTAGAGTATCTCTCGCAATTTCAGGCAGTGAGGAGTCATTTTCAGGAAAGGGGAAGTCATTCTGAATGCATTCCAAACCCAATCAGATTTCACGTAAATTCGCTAAACTAGCAAATTCACGTAATCGCGAATTGCCTCCATTCGCAATTGAGAGAAATTCCTCCCATGTGATAAACTCCGAAGAGAAGGCAAATCACAAACCTGGTTTAAATGTAAGTGGAAAGGAGCCCCTTGATGTTTTCCCTCCATCAATTCTCTTTTCCCTTTTCTTTTTACACTCCCAGATTTCTTCCCCACCCTCCCCTCCTCCTCCCCATCTCCCACTTTGTCCCCTTCAGTGGGATCAGTGGCCTTCTGGTCCGATCAGCATTAATCCCTATTCACTTTGAATAAAGGAACAGGGTTTTCAATTATGTATTTAGGAGTGGACGAACGGGTAAATTTTTTGCAGTGGAATTTCTGTTATCCATTTGCACCAATGTTCAATCTTTTATTTAGGGCTTTAGGACTTGTCTCCAATGTTGCTTTCTATACTATTGAGCAGGACAAACAGAATATTTGTGCAGTTGAGTTCTGCACTGGCACTTCATTAGATGTACAGAACTTTGGGTACATTTGGGCAGTTTAATATACTGACAAATATACTTTGTCATATTATTGTTTTAAATATATACATATGCATTTTTATTTAAATTATTATTGTGTTTGTAATATATTCTTTTATGATAATATTCCAGAAGAATACCTACACGCAAAATCATAAAGTGGCACAAATGTGACATTTTAAATGGCAACATTCAGAAAACAGTAGGAGAGGATTTTGGTTTCTCAGGACACTGTGCTGATGCCTGGAAGGTTGCCAGTCTCCAACAAAAGAACATTTCAGAGAAAGGAAGAAGGTCATGAATGAGATAGGAGGAGGATGGCCATGAAATATAAAATCACAGTCTGAGAATTTTGTGAAAAACTCAAGGTATCCACAGTAGCCATTGACAATAGCAGTAATTGTCCATGGTAAAATAATCACAATAGGTTTGCAGTATAAGTTATCACGGGCAGTGAGTGTTGTCTCCATTTCAGCCTCAATTTTAAAAAAGTAGGTTATAGTCACACTCTGTTATGTACTTCCAACTTCACATCCCACCACCCTACTTCTTGTGTTCATGTGGCTAGAGCTGTAATCATAGAATCATAGAGTTAGAAGAGACCACAAAGGCCATCCAGTCTGACCAGCTGCCATGCAGGAATTCACAATCAAAGCACTCCTGACTGATCCTAATATTAAGGTAGAATCTCTTTTCATGTAGCTTGCATCCATTGTTCCAGGTCCTATTCTCTGGAGCAGCAGAAAACAAGCTTGCTCTATCCTCTATATGACACCCCTTCAAATATTTATACAGGGCTATCATGTCCCCTCATAACCTTCCCTTCTCTAGGCTAAATATACCCAGCTCCCTAAGCCTCTCTTCATAGGACTTCATGGTTTGCAGATCCTTCACCATTTTAGTCATGCTCCTGGACACATTCCAACCTGTCAGCATTCTATTTGAACTGTGGTGCCCAGAACTGGGCACAATATTCCAAGTGAGGCCTAACCAAAGCAGAATAGAGTGGTACCATTACTTCCTTTGAATCCTGTGCACATATACTCAGGAAATGTGGTGGCAGTGGGGTGTCTTTAAGTTATTTCCAACTTATGGTGACCCTAAGGGAGTTTTCTTGGCAAGATTTGTTCAGAGAAGGTTTGCCATTACCTTCCTCTGAGGCTGAGAACATGTATCTGGCCCAAAGTCGCCCAGTGGATTTCATGGTTGAACTGGGAAACGAACCCTGGTCTCCAGGCCTGAACCCTGGTCGCAGACCACTTATATTATTGGCTGATCATTCAAAGGCTGTTCTTCCATCTCATCTGAAATCTGATTGCCTAAGAATTCTTTTTTCCCCTCCATAGTTCTTCTCCTATACATATTTTGAAAGGGAATGCCTGTTTTTGCTGAATTTGTTCATCAATTAATATCATAGGGAAAACCTTGATTTTTTTTAAACAAAGATATTGGCAACAGGTAAGCCAAAAATGCAAAATCTGAGTCTCTGAACTTTAAATGCCAGATTTCCCAAACATCTTACCATACTATTTAAAAACAGAGAAATCAGCAAACTTTATCATGGGGGTTTCTTGGCAAGGTTTTCTCAGAGGAGGTTTCCCATTGCCTTCCTCTGAGGCTGCTAGCATGTCATAGAATCATAGAGTTGGAAGAGACCACAAGGGCCATCCAGTCCAACCCCCCCCCCCCCGCCATTCAGGAACTCTCAATCAAAGCATACCCAACAGATGGCCACCCAGCCTCTATTTAAAGACCTCTAAGGAAGAAGACTCCACCACCCTTCGAGGAAGTGTGTTTCACTGTCAAACAGACCTTACTATCAGGATGTTCTTCCTAATGTTGAGCTGGAATCTCTTTTCCTGGAGTTTGCATCCATTGTTCCGTGTTCTAGTCTCTGGAGGAGCAGAAAACAAGCTTGCTACCTCCTCAATGTGACATCCCTTCAGGTATTTAAGCAGGGCTATCATATCACCTCTTAGCCTTCTTTTCTCCAGACTAATCATCCCCAGCTCCCTAAGGTGTTCCTCATAGAGCACAGTTTCCAGACCCTTCATTTTGAACACCTTCCTTTGGACACGCTCCAGTTTCTCCACATCCTTTTTGAATTGTGGTGCCCAGAACTGGACGCAGTATTCCAGGTGGGGCCTGACCAAAGCAGAATAGAGCGGCACTATTACTTCCCTTGATCTAGACGCTATACTTCTATTGATGCAGCCTAGAATAGCATTGGCCTTTTTAGCTGCCGCATTGCACTCTTGACTCATGTTCAACTTGTGGTCTACTTGGACTCCTAGATCCCTTTCACACATACTTTCATGCAGCCAGATGGCTTGTCCAAGTTCACCTAGTGGGTTTCATGGCCAAGCTGGGAATCAAATGCTGGTTTCTAGAGTTGTAGTCCAACATTCTATTTATAGTGGTTTCATTGTGCAGCACTGACCCTTCACCTGCAAAATAGTCCTATTGAATAGCATGGAGCAACTTTCTGAAGAGACAGATACAGGATTGCACTATGTATCATCTGAAGATGGTTCAAGAGAGATTTGACCTGCCAGTGAGTGAAGGAGGGTAACAGGGTTCTTTTAGTATTGTGAAAGGTCCTGAGTTAAGGAAAAGAGGAGCTTCTTCTATTTGTCATGTCTATTTTATTTACACAGCATATTTATATCCCAACTTTTTCCTTTATATTTGTAGTGTTTTCCTCTCCTCTATAATTGCCTTTCCTCCACCACTGCTGCTGCTGTAGCAGTGAGACCTGGGACATGGCTGCCTCTTGCAATAATAGATTTGGAAGCGACCCCAAGGGCCATCCAATCCAACCCCCTGTCATACAGGAACTCACAATCCAAGCAACCCTGACAGATATCCATCCAGGCTGTGTTTAAAGACCTCCAAAGAAGAAGACTCCACCATCCTCTGTGATAGCCCTCTATAAGTATTTGAAGGGGTTTCATATTGAGGAGGTTTGTGTTCATTTTCTGCTGCTCCAGAGAATAGGACACAGAACAATGGATGCAAACTACAGGGAAAGAGATTCCATCTAAACATTAGGAAAACCTCCTGACAGTAAGAGCTGTTCAACAGGGGAAGCTTTTCCATCAGAGAGTGGTGGAGTTTCCTTCTTTGGTGGTTTTTAAACAGAGGCTGTGTTGCCATCTGTCTAGGGTACTTTGATTGTGAGTTCCTGCATGGCTGAAGGGGGTTAGACTAGATGGCCCTGGGGTGTCTTCCAGCTCTGTGATTCTATTATTCTGTTACTAGTCAGAAGAGGTACACTGTATCATCACGGTAGCAAGGGGAATTGAAAGTTGATCTGCAGCAGGTGGGATTTGTCCACTCCAGGTGGTTTCTCAGTCCCTTGGCTGCCATTCTTAAACAATCCCTGCACCATGCTCATGACATCATAAATGATGTATCAGAAAAGGAAATGAAGAAATGTGAATGGGGACGGAGCTGTTACCAAACCACCCTGCCCACAAAAGGGCGGAGCAGAGGCTCTCTTTAATTCCCGTTCTCAGCCTCCTCTTTTCTTTGTGTGACTCTCTTCAAGGATTCTGTCTCCTGTTCTCTTCTTGCAGAATGTTGGCTATCACAGACTGGATCCTGGAGGAGCTGGCAATGGAGAAGACACTCTTCCGGACTCTGGCCATTTCCGGGCTGTTAGTTTCGCTGCTGGCTTTGCTCCTCCACCTGCTTTCAAGGGTCTTTGGCTTCTGCTACAACTTCTATGTCATGTGCCAACGACTGCGCTACTTCTCAGAGCCCCCACGCCGCAGCTGGCTCTTCGGGCACCTGGGTTTTGTAAGTATGGCTGCTGGGAACACCACAGGAGCGCCTGAGGATCTCTTCAGGCTTGGACTACGCCGCAAAGAGGAGGGTGGTCCCTAGTTCTGCTGAGGAGGGGAATGGGCAACATACTTGCAAGGCCATCATCATGCTGGAAGAATGCTATAAGTAGGTACTTTCGCTGTCCCAAAGCCTGTAGGCATAGGTAAGAGGCAGAAAGCAACCATTGGAGATGTCCATGATAGTGGAATAATGAATCCACTCTGGGTTTTAATCTCAAATTTAAAGGTGGTGGATTTAGCACCTTGGATAGCTCTTTTACAGGTTAGTCTAAAACCTGGAACATTGTGTGAAACCATAGTCTAAAACTATTTCCCCTACAGATATGGCTGCAGAGACAAAGGAGTGCCAAACTCTCCCAGGTCTTGCTTAATTCCAAAAGCAGCAGGCTTGGCAAGTTGTGACTTTCAGGCTGCTTGCATACATAATATTATGAGCAGCTTATTATACATGCAGTTAATGTTGTGGCAAGTAAAGAATAGCAAAAGAGTGCTACTTTAAAATCCCACATGCAATCACATGAGGAGCCAGCAGTGGGTAGAATCACAGGTTCAGGAAGGATGAAAATTAATTTGAACATCATTTCAAGGAAATGGGTGTTATGAATATTTTGGTGTTACTCTTATACAGGAAATTGGGAGAGTAATGCACAAAATGTTATGTGATTAGGGACAGAATAGGGCCTATGACCTTGCAAGTTTGCTTGCCCCAAATATATTTCCTTCCCATTCCCATAGCAGTATTTTTCCCCCTCATAAGTATTTTTCTTTTTGTCCTTCCGATGTAAGAGGGAGGAAAACAGATGGGGGGGGGGGATGGTTTGTTATGCATAGGTACTTTGAAGTTAAAAAGAAATTGAGGCTTTGCTAAATGTGAATGTGGTATAGTTTTGCTCTCAGGGCAGATCTGTGAACTCTGATCTGTTCCATCATGGTTTGGTCTTCATGCAGCTATATTCTTCCAGCCACAGAAATGGCAGAGCCACATGGCCCAGTTTAAGCATAAAGTCTGTCAAGAGCAAAATGCCAGTAGGACATAACTGCTTTTATTCTGGGAACCAGGCCCTGGAAATGTGCACAGCGCACCAGCTCTTTTCTTAACAGTCACCATGCCATCCCTGTTGCTATTTGGTTTGGGGTAGGGAAAGGAAATCTTCCCTTCTCTTTGTATTCTCATTCTAACTGTGCCCAGGGACCCTAACTGTGCCTGGGCCTCATAAGGGAAGACCAGTTTCTTGGCAGAAGCCTCTGAGGAGTCAAAGCTTCCCTAAAGGCCTGGAAACAGGCCAAGATGGAAATGGCCATTAATTCAAAAGGTGGCAAACTGGCAAGAGAAAACACAAGCACCAATACGGCTGGCTTGGGACCACATAATGAAATGATGCTCATTACATAATTTCTCCTGGCATACTTGGTTTTTAAAAACTAAATTGTAAGCTAGGGGTTAGAGTAAGGTTGAACAGAGCAGGCTGAGACAGAATGTGTTCAAAACTTGAGAGTGAATTTTGAGACCTTTGGCACACCATGGTCTTTGATCACAACTCCATACTGTCTCAGCTGTGAATTCTTCTACTTGCAAATGACAAAAACAAGGATTGTAGCTGATGGCACAGAGCTAAAACCTATCCAAATCCAGTTTGTGTCTGCTTCTGCTCCTAATTGGCTGCTCTTTTTAAAAAGTCAAGGCTGCAAGAGCTAACAGTGTGACAAACATCATATCTATGTTGCTGCTCAGTTATATGCATTTCCAGTGGACTGCCACAGGGTTCGGTACTGGGCCCAGTGCTATTCAACATCTTTATCAATGACTTGGATGACGGAATTGGGGGAATACTAATCAAATTTGCAGATGTCACCAAATTAGGAGGAGTAGTTAATACCCCAGTAGACAGGATCAAAATTCAAAATGACCTGAATAGACTAGAAAGCTGGACCAAAGCTAACAAAATAAAATTTAATATGGAGAAATGTAAGATACTACACTTAGGGCAGAAAAATGAAATACATAGATATAGGATGGGGGACACATGGCTGAATGAAACTATATGTGAAAGGGATCTAGGAGTCCAAGTAGACCACAAGTTGAACATGAGGCAACAGTGTGATGCAGCAGCTAAAAAGGCCAATGCAATTTTAGGCTGCATTAATAGAAGTATAGTGTCTAGATCAAGGGAGCAAGCTTGTTTTCTGCTGCTCCAGAAACTAGAACACAGAACAATGGATGCAAACTCCAGGAAAAGAGATTCCAGCTCAGCATTAGGAGGAACATCCTGACAGTAAGAGGTGTTTGACGGTGGAACACACTTACTCGGAGGGTGGTGGAGTCTTCTTTCTTAGAGGTCTTTAAACAGAGGCTAGGCGGCCATCTGTTGGGTATGCTCTGATCGAGAGTTCCTGCATGGCAGGAGGTTGGACTGGCTGGCCCTTGTGGTCTCTTCCAACTCTATGATTCTGTGATTCTATGACATGCTTGCAACCTCAGGGGAAGGCAATGGCAAACCTCCTCTGAGCAAACCTTGCCAAGAAAGCCCCATGATAACGTTTGCGATTTGTCTGTTTTAAAATAATAATGCTTTGATTTTGAGTTCCTGCATGCCTGGGGGTTGGACTGGATGGCCCTTGTGGTCTCTTCCAATTGTACAATTCTATGATTGTATGATTGTATGATTTCTTTTTGGAACTTGACAGGAGCCTGTGTGTGGAATTATGCTTAGTTTTCCAGGTTTTAAATAGTTCCAGGAGTTGTTTGCATATGATGGGTCACTGCTATAGTTTAACAGCCCATGGAAGGACTTCAATCTCTGTCCAGTCCCCACCAGCCTAGAGCGAAATGGAAAGGATCGTTATCACTGCATCCTCAGCCAGTGCTTCTGGCTGGTATATACTTCTGTTATCCTGCTCAGTTTTTCCATGCCTTGAGTGTATCTACATTACACAGCTATAGCAGTTTAATACCAGTTTAACTGTTACTGTTCCATCCTATGGAATCCTAGGATTTGTTGTTTGGTGAGGTACTTAGATTTCTCTTGCACACCCTGGTTCAGCCATGGAAACCCACTGGGTGACCTTGGGCATGTCAAACTCTCTCAGTCTGAGGGGATGTCAATGGCAAACCCCCTCTAAAGAAACTTGCCAAAAAACCCTATGATAGGTTTGCCTTAGGATCACCATAAGCTGGGAGTGACATGAAGGCAACAACAACAAGTGCACCACCCAAACCACAGCACTGGAAGTCTCTAGCACAGAATTGTGAACACTGCAAATGAAACCATTTACCCCAGTATTCTCAAAGATGGCCATCATGGCACTTAAAGTGGTATGGCATGCATATGGCCCGAAGCTGAACTTCAGGCCCAATGCTTTTCTATAAAATGTTGTCTCTTGGCTGCATCCCATCTGCAAACCCCACCACCAACTCTGCCCATTCCTCTCCTGACAGCACCCACACTCACCGCCTCTATCCCTTGCAGATTGATCCTAATGAGGAAGGCTTGATGAAAGTGGCTGAGCTGGTGGGCAAATTCTCTCCAACCTTTGTGACATGGATGGGGCCGTTCTTGCCAGTCGTGAGCTTGGTTCATCCTGACTATATCAAGCCAGTTGCAACTGCCTCAGGTACTGTGGTGGTGGATTGTGGCAAAACTTGGGAGTGGAAGGGAAATCCCACAAGGGCAGAGCATTCTTCTCTCTACAGCACCTTCTCAAGGTTGATTGAAATGATCCCTGTTTGCTAGGGAGGGACTCGTGGCTAAATGCACACATTGGTGTGGACCTTTTCCCAGGAATTCAAATCTAAAACTGACTACAATAACGGGGAGTATGTGCTTTCAAGTCATTTTTGACTTACAGTGATCCTAAAGTGAAACTATCATGGGGTTTTCTTGGCAAGATTTGTTCAGAAGAAATTTGCTATTGCTTTCTCCTGATGCTGAGAGAGTGTGACTTGCCCAAGGTTGCCCAGTGGATTTCAAATAAATATTTGAAGGGATGTCATGTTGAGGAGGGAGAAAGCTTGTTTTCTGCTGCTTTAGAGACTAGAACACAGAACAGTGAATGCAAGCTACAGGAAAAGAGATTCCACCTCAACATTAGGAGGAAATTCCTGACAGTAAGGGCTGTTCAACAGTGCAACACACTCCCTCCAAGTATAGTGGAGTCTCCTTCCTTGGAGGTCTTTAAGCAGAGACTGGATGATCATCTGTTGGGTATGTTTTGAATGAGAGTTCCTGCATGGCAGGAGGTTGGACTGGATGGCCTTTGTGGTCTCTTCCAACTCTATGATTCTATGATTCTATGGCCTAGCAGGAATTGAACCTTGGTTTCCAGAGTCATAGTCCAATGCTCAAACCACTATGCTGGCTCTTTATAATAATAAGTGGAGTTGGGGAAAATCTTAAAGGATTATACTGTATCTTGCTATGGAGACATGGGTTTTAAAATTCATGGCTGACTTTTATTCAAGTCCCTATTTTATTTACTTTAATTTACATGAAGATAAGGACATGTTTTTAAAAGAAGAATATACAGTTGGCCCTCTGTATCCATGGATTTTTTTTTACCCATGGATTCAACCATCCTTGGCTTGAAAATATTCAAAAATAATATAAATTCCAAATCTTGTTGCCATTCTATATCAGGGACACCATTTCAGTATACCATTGTATTTAATGGGACTTGAGCTTTCACAGATTATGGTATCCATAGGGGGGCCTGGAACCAACCTCAGTGGATATGAAACAGAGATTTAGAATTTTGTTTCATGTATTCCAGGTTGTATTAACACAAATTAACATTGTAGCAAACGCTGTTACACTGTTGATGGTATAATAACTGAAAACAAATAAATCAATCTCCTGTGGAGGCTGAGAAAAACTGCTAGAACTAAAGTTGCTCATCCAGGCTGAAAATATGAAACTTGAATAAAAGTCCTGTGAAGTAGGCCAAGCTGAGAGAGTGTATGACTGACCCAAAGTTAGCCATCATGTTTCATCGCTAGAAGGGGGCTTGAACCTGGATTTCCCAACTTACAGTTCAACTCTCTTCTAAATTCAGGAGCACTATACCCCATTGGCTCAGCATTTCAGCATATTAGAACAGGCTAGGTAGGTCATTATGTAGAGGCTTATCTAGATATCTCAATATAGCAGTCTTATCATATCTAAACTGTAGATAGGAGGCTGAGAGCTAAGAGTTAAGTGCAAAGGACAAGGCCTAGTGCAAATCATGTGGCCCTCCAGATGTTGTTGGACTGTACATTCTAGCAGCCCTATTTGGAATGCTGGGAGTCACAGTCCAACAACATCTGGAGGGTCGCATGATTCCTACACCTGGCCCAGAGGAAAGACCAAAGACAACTAGTAAAATCATAAAGGAGGCAGGAGTAACACCATTGTTCACACTTAGTTGACAGTGGTGGCCTAGAAGATGCACGAATCAATGCATCACCCTTGTTGTGAAAGGAGAAATAGTCAGGTTGTATCTTTTTGTGCCCAGCCACAGAGCTAAGCCTAATAGACTTCTTCTAGGATATTTCTATGTGCCTTTCTTTCTTTTCCCTTTGGCTTATCCTCTGCTGCCTTCATGTCTCCGAGCTTATCACTATTTGGTATTGTGTGTGAATGATCTGTACTTTAGCAGATAGTAGTTTTCTTTAGCCTGTCACTAGTCCAGAAATGCATTTGGCAAACCATTTATGCTTGTGTGACCACATCTCTGGATATATTCCAGTTGTGGGATCTGATAGAGTGAAGTGCAATGTCCTGTAAAAAGAGCATTTTCAGAGGGTGGGGCATAAATCTTATTTATTTATTGGATTTATGTCCCCCTTTTCTCCCAAAATGAGATTTAAGGTGGCTTTAGCCTTACAGGAGCTATTTACATCACTATTTGACTATAGTTAATAGACTGCAGGTTGTTGTTGTTGTGTTGTTGTTGTTGTGTGTCTTTAAGTCATTTCTGACTTATGGCAACCCTAAGGTGAACCAATTATTATTATTATTATTATTATTATTATTATTTCTTCTAAACTACCACTCTGCGGAGCAATCGGGGTGGTGTACAACAAAATTAAAACAAACAACAGTTAAAACATTCCAAGAGCCCAATCACTAACCTCTCTCCCCTTAAAATTAAATTAAACTAATACAGAATTAAAAACAATCTAAGCAGTAAAAATACCAATAAAAACCAATTATGCTCAAGCAGCATAGGCGGTGGGAGCATGGGTCCATAGGGTTTTCTTGGCAAGGTTCTTCAGAGGGGGGTTGCCATTGCCATCCTCTTAGACAGAGAGAATGTGACTCACCCAGTGGGTTTCATGGCCGAGTCAGGATTCAAATCCTGGTCTCCCAGTATCCTAGTCCAATGCTCCAACCACTATACCATGCTGGCCCTCAATAGACTGTACAGGCACTTGTATTGGCAGTGGTCATTCTGTCCCCTGTTAGGTTTTAAATTCACCTTACAAACTTTTTGGAAACTGGAACCACTTTTAAGCCTTACATATGCAAAATGTGCTAGAATCACAATTCAAGGATGAGCAAGGTGTCACTTTCCAGAAACTCTGTTCCAGAACTCGTTTCCCATAGTTGATGATACTCCAAGCATGTTGTACAACAGCAAGAGAGTGGCAGCTTTGGCTTATCATGGACACTTCATCCAGCCTCTCCCAATGACCATGGACATTCACAAGGAGGAAAACCCAAAATCAAACGTGAACTAGCTCTTACACTGCCCTTTCCCCCAGTTTGATAAAGGAACTGGAGAACTGGGTCTTCCTCTCCTGCTAGCAATAGCAATAGCAAGTACATTTCTATATTGCTTATCAGTGCACTTAAGCACTCCCTAAGTGGTTTAATAGTATATAAGCTAATTGCCCCTAACAAGCTGGGTCCCCATTTTAGCGACCTCGGAAGAATGCCAGCCTGAGTCGCCCCTGAGCCCCGGCTAGGACTGAACTCACAACCTTATGGTTTGTGAGTGAGTGATTACAGTACAGTCATTTAACCTCTGTGCCACCAGGGCTCCTAGTGATGGGGCAAGCTTGCTAGTTCTCCACCTCACAGGTAGAAGGACAGAGGAAATGTTAATTCCACTCTGCTTTGAGCTTTCCACATCAAGTAATTCCAAGTTGGGCACCAGGCTCAGTTGACACCTCTGCTAATACCAATCCTTGTCCTAGGCACGGAGCACTGAGGAAGGGATACAGGATACAGAGCGTCTGGTTGCCCAGTATGGCCACTCCTGTGTCTGGTGGTTTGGGCCCTGGATCCCTATTCTGAGACTTTTCCATCCAGATGCCATCGGCCCAGTGCTCCGGGAATCAGGTAGATGATGACAGAGAAACTACGTGTGGACTTAGCTTTCAGTTGTACACTGCTTAGACACTTCTAGTTCAGTATGAAGCGGTATATAAATGAAGGGTTTTTTTGTGTGTTTGACTCAGGGGGGCAAAAGGTTTGGGGGAAGTTGCATTTGGGGACTATAACCCCCAGCATCCTGCAGAGGCTATGCTGGCTGGGGGAGTGCTGGGTTTTAGGCCACAAGCTAACCTTCCTAAGCTCTGTTTGCTTGTTAGTGTACAAGGAGGCCCAGACCTTTTACTGTTATTAGGGCTGCTGCTAAACATGACATCCCGAGTAGGGAAGGCAACCTTCCTTATTACCAACTCCATTCCTACCCAATTCCTTGGGCTGGATTCACCTTAGGACAGCAACAGGAGTATAAAATAGGAGCAAAGTCTTAAGGAGGAATGGTTCTTTTCTTTGAACTTGTAATCACAGGTACATGAATATATACATATATATAAGTATCACCACACCTCATTACACTTTGCCACTCATCAGCCGCTGCCTAACCTAACCCTCTTTTGTCAAAAATCCCTGTCTTTTCACTCTTCCTTTTTTTGGGTAGTTCTTGTGGTGGCTGCTATTCCTTTTTTATCTTTAAAAGTCTGACAGTTGTCCTTTTAAAAATATATATATATAAGAGAGAGCAACAAACCACTCTGAAGTAGCAATGAGCTGCTTTGCATGTTAGAGCAGTGTTCTGGTTTTTTAAGGGGAAGACTGGAAAATGAAGACACAATGCTGAGCCTTCTCCAGTGAATCAAAGCAAGCAAGTTAAGCAGAAGGGGAGGGAATCTTTGTAAAGTGGTTTAAACCTATTGAAAATAAATGTATTTTTCCAATAAAGACTAAGGAGTTTATGACACGGGAGGAATTTCTCTCAATTTTGAAAGAAATGGAAGTGAGGCCAGTTCAGAATTGAGTAAATTCGCTAGTTCAGCGAATTTATGTGATTGCGTATTGACACTGCATTGCATTCAGAATTGCCCGAAATTGCCTCCCAGTGCCTGAAATTGCATGTGATAGTTTCTCACGCAATCACGCGAAACCCCACGATTGCGTTCAGAAGGACTTCCCTTTGCCCGAAAATGTGTGTGATCAGCTTTCACGCAATCACGCGAAAGCCCATGATTGCATTCAGATTGCCATTGTATTATACTTCCAATTCCCTTCGTGTGATGAACTCCATAGTTTTATACAAAGGAGCCAGTGGGAGTATTGCAGATGCATACCCAAAAGTGATACCGCAGCAATGGCCATACTTCTAAAGGTTTCTCTGCAATGCCTCCTTAGTTTAAGGAACTGTTTTTTAAAGCTCCACCTGAGTGAGGGATGTCATGACACTTTTTGTAAACTATAATGCCAACCTAATATGACAGTCCAAGAACTTATTATTGTCTGGCTCTCACTGCTGTCATCATCATTGTCATTGTTGTCATCATCATCATCATTTATTATATCTCACCATTCCCCCAAGAAAGTTCATAGAGTTCATGCTGCTATACATGATTTCCCATTTAGAGTGAAAGTAATCCTAGGTGTTAAGTTAGGCTGTGAGAGAAAACAATTGACTCAGGGTCACTGAGGGACTTCATAGCTGAGCAGGAAATCCGAACCTATGATTTTTGCCCGGATCTCCTCATATGATAGCCTATTAATATAGGACAAATTAGATGCATGGTATTAATTATCTTGCCAACTGCTTCTACCATATTGCATTTCTTCTCCTTTAAATATTCTTTACTGATGTTCCTAAACTCCTAGTTAAATTTTAACATTCTGCAAAACACTTGCTATGCACAAGTCAAGCAGTTTTAATTAATGAATAATGCTAATAATTTGCATGTCTTGTTTTGATAGGAGATTTGATTTCCTTGGAGGAGTGCACACTCTTTACTCTCTCCTTTGCCACCATTGCTCTGTTTCCCCCATTTCTGCTCACAGGTCCTATGTCATGACGTTTCTCTGTGTTGTCACTGAATGCACCATCCTATGACAATGTACATCTGTTCCTTGTGTATCTCCCAGGAGATTCCTCCTACCGTTAAACTTCTGTAACCTTCCCTAGGTCCCAGCTATGGCCTGATGGCTTTTGTCTTTGCTAAGTGTCACTTCTTTTGGCTAGCCCAGTTCCTCACAAGTGTGTAGTCAGGGGAGGGAGATTCATGTAGCAGATGAGAGCTCCAAGTATGAGCCTTAAGCCACAACATGGTCTCTTTCCTCATACTTCAGCAATACTAGTCAGCATTTCAGAAGTCAAGCTCTATATGAGCTCCTTCCTACCCATTTTCTCAGTGTCTCACTTCTCAGTTATATATGCATGTGCAATAATGTCCTGTAATGACCCACTCTTTACTTTGCACTGAGGAAGCATATATTTCCACTTTGCAAGATCTGTTCTTTTAAGGTAGTGGTTCCCAAACTTTTGTCCTCCAGATATTTTGGACTTCAGTTCCCAGAATTTCTGACTGTCAGCTTCTGGGAGCTGAAGCCCAAAACACCTGGAGGATCAAAGTTGGGACTCGCTGTTGTTATTTTGTTATTTTTATGTGGGAATTATTATGTCATTTGTTTAAGGGAGGGAGGGGAAAGTAGGATTTATTTTTTATAGTGTATGAATTCTATCATAGAATCATAGAATCGTACAGTTGGAAGAGACCACAAAGGCCATCCAGTCCAACCCCTGCCATGCAGGAACTCCCAATCAAAGCATTCCCGACAGATGACCATCCAGCCTCTGCTTAAAGACCTCCAAGGAAGGAGACTCCATGACATTCCGAGGGAGTGTGTTCCACTGTCGAACAGCCCTTACTGTCAGGAAGTTCCTCCTAATGTCTAGATGGAATCTCTTTTCCTGCAGTTTGCATCCATTTTTCCGCGTTCCAGTCTCTACATCAAGCAACCATCAGTTCAGTGGCACTCCTCTAGCTGGGATTAACCAATTGAATATAATCCAGAATCTTCCTTCCAGCCACTGTACATCAGTCTGATGGCACAGTATGGATGTCAACACACTTGGAAGGGCATTCTCTGATGGCCAACTAAACTGGTAGGTCTTAGGACCATTAGAGTTACAGAATGACCTGATTCTACAACTCTGACTAGGTTGGAATGCTTTGTCCTCTCCTAACCATACATTTTTATTGGAGATCTAACCTAGTAATTTGTTTTAAAAATGTTTTCTATGGAAATCAGTTTCCTGCACAAAGTGTCCACATGTAGGCAAATTCCATTGATTCAGTGGTTCTATTCTAGCTGAAACTTAAAAAATAGGATGGCAATACTACCTTCATTGCTTTGTCTTCCTCAAAAGTTTAAGTGCTCCTGAGTGCGTTAAGGAAAGAGATTATATGATGAAATCACTGGAGATATGAACTGTAAAAAACTAATAATAAAATGAGAAGAGTCAGTGAACTCTGTCTTTGTTTTTCTCTTCCTTGTAGCTGCTGTTGCTCCCAAGGACCAACTCTTTTATGGCTTCCTGAAGCCTTGGCTGGGTAAGGTTCTCCTTCCTACTTATTTATTGTTGTTGTTGCTGTGTGCCTTCAAATCATTTCCAACATATGACAACCCTTAGGCAAACCTATCATTGGGTTTTCTTGGCAAGATTTGTTCAGAGGGGGTTTGCCATTGCCATCCTCTGAGGCTGAGTGTGACTTGAAAAAGTTCACTTAGTGGGTTTACATGACTGAGCCAGGATTTAAAAACTGGTCACCAGAGTCATAGTCCAACACTCAGACCACTATACCGTGCTGGCTCTCTACTTATTTATTATGCTCCAGGTGTTTATCATTTTTCAGGACCGTGAAAGCTTAATTGACAAGTAAAAACAGATTAAAAGAGTTCCAATAGTAGTCAGACACACATTTTACACATTTTAGACTTTAGGAAAGCTTCTTTCAATAAACCCAGGGGAATACTGGGGGTAATCCCATGGTCAGTAATAGTAAAAGAGAAGGGTGTTCAGGATGTATGGGAGTTTCTCAGAAGGCAGATACACAATTGCATAATTGCAAACAGTTCCAATCAGGAGGGAAAATGGGAGATGTCTCAAAAACTGGGATGGATGACTAAGGAACCTTCAACTGAGCTAAGTTTTAAACAGGACTTGTATAATTCAATCAAATAGCAAGCATGTGTAGGGGTAAAGTCAGAAAAGCAAAAGAACAGAATGAGCTCAGTTTTGCTAGAGATGTTAAGAATAACGAAAAAGGCTTTTTGGATATGTCCATAGCAAAAGGAAGAAGAAGCCTTGTGTAGCCTTGAGTAGCCTTGAGTAGCCTTGAGTAGCCTTGGTTAACCTAAATGAATATAAATCTCCATGACCAGATGAACTACATCCTAGAGTATTAAAAGAACTGGCAAATGTAATATCAGAGCCATTGGCAAAAATCTTTGAGAACTCCTGGAGAACAGGAGAAGTCCCAGCAGACTGGAGGAGGGCAAACGTTGTCCCCATCTTCAAAAAGGGAAAAAAAGAGGATCCCAACAATTATCGTCCAGTTAGTCTGACATCAATTCCAGGAAAGGTTCTAGAGCAGATCATTAAGCAGAGAGTCTGTGAACACTTAGAGGCCAATGCCATAATCACAAAAAGCCAACATGGGTTTCAGAGAAACAAGTCATGCCAAACGAACCTGATCTCTTTTTTTGATAAAATTACCAGCTTGGTAGATGAAGGGAATGCTGTGGATATAGTATACCTCGATTTCAGTAAGGCCTTTGACAAGGTTCCCCATGACATTCTTGCAAACAAGCTTGCAAAATGTAGGATAGACAAGTTAACTGTTACATGGATTTGTAATTGGTTGACTGGCCGAACCCAAAGGGTGCTCAACAATGGCTCCTTTTCATCCTGGAGAGAAGTGACCAGTGGGGTCCCACAGGGTTCTGTCCTGGGCCCAGTGCTATTCAACATCTTTATTAACAATTTGGATGACAGAATTGGGGGCATACTTATCAAATTTGCAGATGACACTAAACTGGGAGGAGTAGCTAATACCCCAGAGGACAGGATCAAAATTCAAAATGACCTGAATAGACTAGAAAGCTGGGCCAGTGCTAACAAAATGAAATTCAATGCGGAGAAATGTAAGGTTCTGCACTTAGGGTGGAAAAATGAAATGCACAGATATAGGATGGGGGACACCTGGCTGAATGAGACCACATGTGAAAGGGATCTAGGAGTCCAAGTAGACCATAAGCTGAACATGAGTCAACAGTGTGATGCGGCAGCTAAAAAAGCCAATGCAATTTTAGGCTGCATCAATAGAAGTATAGTTTCTAGATCAAGGGAAGTTATAGTGCCACTCTATTCTGCTTTGGTCAGGCCCCACCTGGAATACTGTGTCCAGTTCTGGGCACCACAATTCAAAAAGGATGTGGAGAAATTGGAGCATGTCCAAAGGAGGGCAACTAAGATGGTGAAGGGTCTGGAAACCTTGCCCTATGAAGAACGCCTTAGGGAGCTGGGGATGTTTAGCCTGGAGAAGAGAAGGTTAAGAGGTGATATGATAGCCCTGTTTAAATATTTGAAGGGATGTCATATTGAGGAGGGAGCAAGCTTGTTTTCTGCTGCTGCAGAGACTAGAACGCGGAACAATGGATGCAAACTGCAGGAAAAGAGATTCCACCTCAACATTAGGAGGAACTTCCTGACAGTAAGGGCTGTTCGACAGTGGAACACACTCCCTCGGAGTGTAGTGGAGTCTCCTTCCTTAGGGGTCTTTAAGCAGAGGCTCGATGGCCATCTGTCAGGGATGCTTTGACTTGGAGTTCCTGCATGGAAGGGGGTTGGACTGGATGGCCCTTGTGGTCTCTTCCAACTCTATGATTCTATGATTCTATGATTCTAAGCATATGGTAAGGCCACTGCGTGGAGAAGTTGGCAAAATGCTAACAGGGGGCAGAGAAAAGGCAGAATTACTCAACACCTTATTTGCTTCAGTCTTCTCAGAAAAGGCAAAAGGTGCTCAGCCTCAGGAAAATGGAGCAGAGGACACGATAGGGGAAATGCAGCACAGAATAAAGAAAGAGGAAGTTCAGGAATGCCTGGTTAATCTAAATGAATTTTATCCAGGACCAGATGAACTACATCCAAGGGTGTTAAAAGAGCTGGCAAATGTAATCTCAGAGCCATTGGCAATACTCTTTGAGAACTTCTGGAAAACAGGAAAAGTCCCAGCAGACTGGAGGAGGGCAAATGTTGTCCCCATCTTCAAAAAGGGAAAAAAAGAGGATCCCAACAATTATCATCCAGTTAGTCTGACATCAATAACAGGAAAGATTCTAGAGCAGATCATTAAACAGAGAGTCTGTGAACATTTAGAAAGCAATTCCATAATCACAAAAAGGCAACATGGGTTTCTGAGAAACAAGACATGCCAGACTAATCTAATTTCTTTTTTATATATATATAAAATTACCAGCTTGGCAGACAAAGGGAATGCTGTAGATATAGCATATCTGGATTTCAATAATGATAAGAGAAGTTGGTAGCATGAGGTATTGTAGACTTAAGTCACCTTCCTCATATGCATTTTGAAATCTTGAAAGAGAGGGAAATGTTAAGGGTGTGTGCAGCACTATATAAAACTCAAACCTTGGCCTGGAATCATTGACTGCTATGTCATAAACTGGCCCAAGGTCAGAATTAGCAGAAATTAGCAGATAGTAGTTGCTATCAGGTGAGATGTCTAGAAATTAATTGCAGGAGGTGGGGGGGGCGGTTGCTTACAGGGTACCTGTACATGCAAATTATGTACTGCAATGTGCGATGATGGGCTGGGCAGGAAGGTGGCACACTTCAGAGTATGGTGCTTCTCACTTTCCTGCTGCCTTTTCCACCACCTTATAAACAATCATAATCCAAAATCCCCCCCGAGGAGTTGCAGCAAGAGCCTCTCAGAGGTGTGCTGCTAATCCAGGATAGAATTGAGTCAATCATAGAATCATAGAATCATAGAATCATAGAGTTGGAAGAGACCACAAGGGCCATCCAGTCCAACCCCCTGCCATGCAGGAACTCCAAATCAAAGCATCCCTGACAGATGGCCATCCAGCCTCTGCTTAAAGACCCCTAAGGAAGGAGACTCCACTACACTCCGAGGGAGTGTGTTCCACTGTCGAACAGCCCTTACTGTCAGGAAGTTCCTCCTAATGTTGAGGTGGAATCTCTTTTCCTGCAGTTTGCATCCATTGTTCCGCGTTCTAGTCTCTGCAGCAGCAGAAAACAAGTTTGCTCCCTCCTCAATATGACATCCCTTCAAATATTTAAACAGGGCTATCATATCACCTCTTAACCTTCTCTTCTCCAGGCTAAACATCCCCAGCTCCCTAAGGCGTTCTTCATAGGGCAAGGTTTCCAGACCCTTCACCATCTTAGTTGCCCTCCTTTGGACATGCTCCAGTTTCTCCACATCTTTTTTGAATTGTGGTGCCCAGAACTGGACACAGTATTCCAGGTGGGGCCTGACCAAAGCAGAATAGAGTGGCACTATAACTTCCCTTGATCTAGAAACTATACTTCTATTGATGCAGCCTAAAATTGCATTGGCTTTTTTAGCTGCCGCATCACACTGTTGACTCATGTTCAGTTTATGGTCTACTTGGACTCCTAGATCCCTTTCACATGTGGTCTCATTCAGCCAGGTGTCCCCCATCCTATATCTGTGCATTTCATTTTTCCGCCCTAAGTGCAGAACCTTACATTTCTCCGCATTGAATTTCATTTTGTTAGCACTGGCCCAGCTTTCTAGTCTATTCAGGTCATTTTGAATTTTGATCCTGTCCTCTGGGGTATTAGCTACTCCTCCCAGTTTAGTGTCATCTGCAAATTTGATAAGTATGCCCCCAATTCTGTCATCCAAATCGTTAATAAAGATGTTGAATAGCACTGGGCCCAGGACAGAACCCTGTGGGACCCCACTGGTCACTTCTCTCCAGGATGAAAAGGAGCCATTGTTGAGCACCCTTTGAGTTCGGCCAGTCAACCAATTACAAATCCATGTAACAGTTAACTTGTCTATCCCACATTTTGCAAGCTTGTTTGCAAGAATGTCATGGGGAACCTTGTCAAAGGCCTTACTGAAATCGAGGTATACTATATCCACAGCATTCCCTTCATCTACCAAGCTGGTAATTTTATCAAAAAAAGAGATCAGGTTCGTTTGGCATGACTTGTTTCTCTGAAACCCATGTTGGCTTTTTGTGATTATGGCATTGGCCTCTAAGTGTTCACAGACCCTCTGCTTAATGATCTGCTCTAGAACCTTTCCTGGAATTGATGTCAGACTAACCGGACGATAATTGTTGGGATCCTCTTTTTTTCCCTTTTTGAAGATGGGGACAACGTTTGCCCTCCTCCAGTCTGCTGGGACTTCTCCTGTTCTCTAAGAGTTCTCAAAGATTATTGCCAATGGCTCTGATATTACATTTGCCAGTTCTTTTAATACTCTAGGATGTAGTTCATCTGGTCCTGGAGATTTATATTCATTTAGGTTAACCAAGTATTCCTGTACTACCTCTTTACTTATTCTGTGCTGAATTTCCTCTATTCTGTCTCCTGTTCCATTATCCTTAGGTTGAGCACCCTTTGCCTTTTCTGAGAAGACTGAAGCAAAGAAGGTGTTGAGTAATTCTGCCTTTTCTCTGTCCCCTGTTAGTATTTTGCCATCTTCTGCACGCAGTGGCCCCACTGTTTCCTTCTTCTTCCTTTTGCTGTGGACATATCCAAAAAAGCCCTTTTTATTGTTCTTAACCTCTCTAGCAAGCCTGAGTTCATTCTGCGCTTTAGCTTTTCTGACTTTACCCCTACATGTGCTGGCTATTTGTTTGAATTCCTCTTTCGTGATTTCTCCATTTTTCCATTTCTTATACATGTTCCATTTAAAACTTAGCTCAGTTGAAAGTTCCTTAGTCATCCATCCTGGCTTCTTGAGACATCTTCCATTTTTCTTCCTCATTGGAACTGTTTGAAATTGTGCCTTCAATATCTCCCTTTTGAGAAACTCCCATCCGTCTTGAACTCCCTTTTCTTTTAGTATTCCTGACCATGGGATCACTCCCAGTATTTCTCTAAGTTTATTGAAATTAGCTCTCCTAAAGTCTAGAGTGCGTGTCTGACTATGCCTAGCTTCTCCCTTCCACTGTATTACAAACTCCAGGAGAACATGGTCACTTCCACCTAAGGATCCAACCACTTGCACCCCATCAACTAGGTCTTCCCTGTTGGTTAAGATCAGATCTAAAATGGCTGATCCCCTTGTTGCCTCTTCCACCTTTTGGACAATGAAATTGTCTTCCAGGCAAGTGAGAAATTTGCTAGACTTTGAGGATTTGGCTGAGTTTGACTTCCAGCAAATATCAGGAGAGTTGAAGTCACCCATCATTACTACATCTCTCTTTTCTGAGTATGTGATTATCTGTTCTAGAAAGGCATCATCCAATTCCTCTGCCTGAGTTGGGGGTCTGTAGTAGACTCCCACAGTGACATCCCTGTTATTTCCCTCTCCTTTAATTTTTATCCAGATGCTCTCCACCTGGCTTCCAGTATTGACTTCCTGCATCTCTTCACTGGTGTAAATATCCCTGACATATAATGCTATTCCTCCTCCTTTCCTGCTTGGCCTGTTTCTCTTAAAAAGGTTATACCCCTCTATTTCTACATTCCAATCATGAGACTCATCCCACCAGGTTTCAGTGATGCCTATTATATCATATTTCCCTTGTTGTGCTAGGAGTTCAAGTTCATCCTGCTTATTTCCCATACTCTGTGCATTAGTGGAGAGGCATTTAAGACCATGTGTCCTCTTTACTTGCTGCTTTTGCACATTTTTTTGCCTCCTACTGTTGGGTCCTTGCACTGTTTGCCTTGTTCCCTCTATGCCACTTGGACTATTCTCTCCATCCCTTTTGCCTTCCAGTATAATGTCTCCCTCCCCCACATAACTCAGTTTAAAGCCCTCCTGATCAGATTCTTCAGACTGTTGGCAAAAACGTTTTTGCCAACTGGCGTGAGATGCAGTCCATCCCTTGCCAGAAGTCCCTCCTCATGGAAGCGCAGCCCATGATCCAAGAATCCAAACTGTTCTTGGCGGCACCATCTACGGAGCCAGTTATTCACCTCTGCTATTTTCCTCTCCCTTCCTGGACCATGCCCTTCTACCGGGAGTAGAGATGAGATGACAACCTGTGCATCCAGCTCTTTCAGCTTCCTTCCCAGAGCCTCATAATCCCTTTTGATATTCTGAAGGCTGTGCCTTGCAGTATCATTGGTTCCCACATGAACCAAAAGAAGGGGGTATTGATCAGTAGGCTTGACAAGTCTTGTCAGCCTCTCTGTCACATGATGGATCTTTGCCCCAGGGAGACAACACACCTCCCGAGACATCTTGTCAGGCCCACAAACCACTGCTTCTGTACCCCTCAGCAAGGAGTCCCCCACCACGACTACACGCCTCCTCCGAGGCTTAGCAGTGGCTGTTCCTTTTCGTGATACTCTCAGGCTCTCCTGCTCTGTCCCTGATGTCTGTCCCTGCTGCTTTTCCTCATCATCTCTGACAACAGAGAGAGATTCAAAAAGTTTCCTGGTTTCCTTACTTCTGTGTGTGACCTTCCTCCAAGCATCTACCTCTGTTGTATGTGGAGTGATCTCCTCCACCCCAACAACTTCCTCTCTCTGTTTCCCACCCAAGACATTCTGGTCTGATCTGTTCAGGAGAATCTCCTGCTCTCTATGATGCTGGAGTGCAGATATCTGCTCCTCTAGCTGCTGTACTTTCTCTTCCAAGAGGGCTACCAACTGGCACTTGGGGCATGTGAAGTTCCCCACATCTGTAGGCAAGAAGACAAACATCCCACAGGTGTTGCAGGTGACTGCTGCAGGGCCTTCAGTGTCCATACTGAGAAGTCTTAAGGAGGCACTGAAACAAGACTGTGGGCTTCCCTTGCTAGACTTGGCCTTTATTCCCAAGCTCTGTCACTGAGTTCAAGTCCCAGGGCCTATAGGTATGTAGAGAGCTCTTGGCTAAAAGCTCCTTCCAAAGGCAAGTCTCTGATTCACTTCCTCTGATGCTTGAGGCCGGCTCCTCTTCTATTCTCTAAACACCTCCTTGACTAGATAAAAAAATCAAAATTCGCGCGCCATTAGGCGCGCGCTTCTGCTAGCCTTGAGTAGCCTTAAGTAGCCTCCCAGCACTGGCTCCCAGAATGCAATGGCTCAAGTGTAAATTAGATTAGATCTCGCCCAAGCACATGGACTAGAACCTCCTCCTTTTCTTTCTCCTCCTTAAAGGAAATGAAGCTTCTGCTAGCCTTGAGTAGCCTTAAGTAGCCTCCCAGCACTGGCTCCCAGAATGCAATGGCTCAAGTGTAAATTAGATTAGATCTCGCCCAAGCACATGGACTAGAACCTCCTCCTTTTCTTTCTCCTCCTTAAAGGAAATGAAGCTTCTGCTAGCCTTGAGTAGCCTTAAGTAGCCTCCCAGCACTGGCTCCCAGAATGCAATGGCTCAAGTGTAAATTAGATTAGATCTCACCCAAGCACATGGACTAGAACCTCCTCCTTTTCTTTCTCCTCCTTAAAGGAAATGAAGCTTCTGCTAGCCTTGAGTAGCCTTAAGTAGCCTCCCAGCACTGGCTCCCAGAATGCAATGGCTCAAGTGTAAATTAGATTAGATCTCGCCCAAGCACATGGACTAGAACCTCCTCCTTTTCTTTCTCCTCCTTAAAGGAAATGAAGCTTCTGCTAGCCTTGAGTAGCCTTAAGTAGCCTCCCAGCACTGGCTCCCAGAATGCAATGGCTCAAGTGTAAATTAGATTAGATCTCACCCAAGCACATGGACTAGAACCTCCTCCTTTTCTTTCTCCTCCTTAAAGGAAATGAAGCTTCTGCTAGCCTTGAGTAGCCTTAAGTAGCCTCCCAGCACTGGCTCCCAGAATGCAATGGCTCAAGTGTAAATTAGATTAGATCTCGCCCAAGCACATGGACTAGAACCTCCTCCTTTTCTTTCTCCTCCTTAAAGGAAATGAAGCTTCTGCTAGCCTTGAGTAGCCTTAAGTAGCCTCCCAGCACTGGCTCCCAGAATGCAATGGCTCAAGTGTAAATTAGATTAGATCTCGCCCAAGCACATGGACTAGAACCTCCTCCTTTTCTTTCTCCTCCTTAAAGGAAATGAAGCTTCTGCTAGCCTTGAGTAGCCTTAAGTAGCCTCCCAGCACTGGCTCCCAGAATGCAATGGCTCAAGTGTAAATTAGATTAGATCTCACCCAAGCACATGGACTAGAACCTCCTCCTTTTCTTTCTCCTCCTTAAAGGAAATGAAGCTTCTGCTAGCCTTGAGTAGCCTTAAGTAGCCTCCCAGCACTGGCTCCCAGAATGCAATGGCTCAAGTGTAAATTAGATTAGATCTCGCCCAAGCACATGGACTAGAACCTCCTCCTTTTCTTTCTCCTCCTTAAAGGAAATGAAGCTTCTGCTAGCCTTGAGTAGCCTTAAGTAGCCTCCCAGCACTGGCTCCCAGAATGCAATGGCTCAAGTGTAAATTAGATTAGATCTCACCCAAGCACATGGACTAGAACCTCCTCCTTTTCTTTCTCCTCCTTAAAGGAAATGAAGCTTCTGCTAGCCTTGAGTAGCCTTAAGTAGCCTCCCAGCACTGGCTCCCAAAATGCAATGGCTCAAGTGTAAATTAGATTAGATCTCACCCAAGCACATGGACTAGAACCTCCTCCTTTTCTTTCTCCTCCTTAAAGGAAATGAAGCTTCTGCTAGCCTTGAGTAGCCTTAAGTAGCCTCCCAGCACTGGCTCCCAGAATGCAATGGCTCAAGTGTAAATTAGATTAGATCTCGCCCAAGCACATGGACTAGAACCTCCTCCTTTTCTTTCTCCTCCTTAAAGGAAATGAAGCTTCTGCTAGCCTTGAGTAGCCTTAAGTAGCCTCCCAGCACTGGCTCCCAGAATGCAATGGCTCAAGTGTAAATTAGATTAGATCTCACCCAAGCACATGGACTAGAACCTCCTCCTTTTCTTTCTCCTCCTTAAAGGAAATGAAGCTTCTGCTAGCCTTGAGTAGCCTTAAGTAGCCTCCCAGCACTGGCTCCCAGAATGCAATGGCTCAAGTGTAAATTAGATTAGATCTCACCCAAGCACATGGACTAGAACCTCCTCCTTTTCTTTCTCCTCCTTAAAGGAAATGAAGCTTCTGCTAGCCTTGAGTAGCCTTAAGTAGCCTCCCAGCACTGGCTCCCAGAATGCAATGGCTCAAGTGTAAATTAGATTAGATCTCACCCAAGCACATGGACTAGAACCTCCTCCTTTTCTTTCTCCTCCTTAAAGGAAATGAAGCTTCTGCTAGCCTTGAGTAGCCTTAAGTAGCCTCCCAGCACTGGCTCCCAGAATGCAATGGCTCAAGTGTAAATTAGATTAGATCTCACCCAAGCACATGGACTAGAACCTCCTCCTTTTCTTTCTCCTCCTTAAAGGAAATGAAGCTTCTGCTAGCCTTGAGTAGCCTTAAGTAGCCTCCCAGCACTGGCTCCCAGAATGCAATGGCTCAAGTGTAAATTAGATTAGATCTCACCCAAGCACATGGACTAGAACCTCCTCCTTTTCTTTCTCCTCCTTAAAGGAAATGAAGCTTCTGCTAGCCTTGAGTAGCCTTAAGTAGCCTCCCAGCACTGGCTCCCAGAATGCAATGGCTCAAGTGTAAATTAGATTAGATCTCACCCAAGCACATGGACTAGAACCTCCTCCTTTTCTTTCTCCTCCTTAAAGGAAATGAAGCTTCTGCTAGCCTTGAGTAGCCTTAAGTAGCCTCCCAGCACTGGCTCCCAGAATGCAATGGCTCAAGTGTAAATTAGATTAGATCTCGCCCAAGCACATGGACTAGAACCTCCTCCTTTTCTTTCTCCTCCTTAAAGGAAATGAAGCTTCTGCTAGCCTTGAGTAGCCTTAAGTAGCCTCCTAGCACTGGCTCCCAGAATGCAATGGCTCAAGTGTAAATTAAATTAGATCTCACCCAAGCACATGGACTAGAACCTCCTCCTTTTCTTTCTCCTCCTTAAACATACTGCCTCTGGCCCACTTGGCTTCATGCAAAAGGAAAGCAAGCACTGCAATGCATCTAGCTGGTTTTCCAATATTACACGATGAATAAATGTTATAGGAATAAAGACTATTAACACAATCTATTTAATAAGAAGAGATCCAGGACATCAGCACTGCAAGCTAGGTAGAGAGCATCTGGGCAAAAATTAAAGGGGAGGGAAACAACAGGGATGTTATTGTGGGAGTCAACTACAGCCCCCCAAGTCAGATGGAGGAATTGGATGATGCATTTCTAGAACAGATAACCATACACTCAGAAAGGAGAGATGTAGTAGTGATGGATGACTTCAACTATCCTGATATTTGCTAAAAGTCAAACTCAACCAAATCCTCAAAGTCTATCAAATTCCTCACTTGCCTCGAAGACAATTTCATTGTCCAAAAAGTGGAGGAGGCAACAAGGGGATCAGCTATTTTACATCCGATCTTAACCAGCAGGGATGACCTGGTTAATGGGGTGCAAGTGGTGGGCTCCTTAGGTGGGAATGACCATGTTCTCCTGGAGTTTGTTATACAGAGGAAAGGAGAAGCAAGGCATTGTTAAACACACATTCTAGAGCTAATTTTAGTAAACTCAGAGAAATACTGGAGGTGATCCAGTGGTCAGGAATACTAAAAGAGAAGCGAGTTCAAGACAGATGGGAGCATTCTAAAGTGAGATACTGAATACACAATTTCAAACAGTTTCAGTGCAGCCGAAAAATGGGAGGTGTCTCAAGAAACCAGGATGGATGACTAATGAACTTTCAACTGAGCTAAGTTTTAAACAGAACATATATAAGAAATGGAAAAATGGGGAAATCACCAAAGAGGAATTCAAACAAATAGTGAGCACATGTAGGGGTAAAGTCAGAAAAGCTAAAGTGCAGAATGAACTCAGACTTGCTAGAGAGGTTAAGAACAATAAAAAGGGTTTTTTGGGTATGTCAGCAGCAAAAGGAAGAAGAAGGAAATGGTAGGGCCACTGTGTGGAGAAGATGGCAAAATGCTAACAGGGGACAGAGAAAAGGCAGAATTACTCAATACCTTCTTTCCCTCAGTCTTCTCAGAAAAAGCAAAAGGTGTTCAACCTGAGGATCATGGAGCAGAGGATAGAATAGGGGAAATTCAGCACAGAATAAATAAAGAGATTGTACAGGAATACCTTGTTAATCTAAATAAATATAAGTCTCCAGAACCAGATGAACTACATCCAAGGGTATTAAAAGAACTAATAAATGCAATATTGGAGCCATTGGCAATAATCTTTGAGAACTCCTGGAGAACAGGAGAGGTCCCTGCAGACTGGAGGAGGGCAAATGTTGCCCCCATCTTCAAAAAAGGAGGGGAAAGAGAATCCCAACAATTATCGTCCAGTTAGTCTGACATCTATACCAGGAAAGACTCTGGAGCAAATCATTAAACAGAGAGTGAACATCTAGAAGGCAATTCCATAATCACAAAAAGTCATCAAAGGTTTCACAGAAACAAGTTATGCCAGACAAATCTGATCTCTTTTTTGATAAAATTACCATCTTGGTAGATGAAGGGAATGCTGTGGCTGTAGTATATCTTGATTCCAATAAAGCCTTTAAAAAGGCCCCCCATGGTATTCTTTCAAAGAAGCTAGTAAAATGTGGGCTAGACAATACAACTGTTAGGTTGGTTTGTAATTGGTTCTCCGGCCAAACCCAAACAGTGCTCAACAATGGCTCTTCTTTATCCTGGAGAGAAGTGACCAGTGGGGTGCCACAAAGTTCTGTCCTGGGCCCAGTGTTATTCAACATCTGTATTAATAACTTGGATGAAAGATTTGGGGACATGCTTATCAAATTTTCAGATGACACCAAATTAACAGGAATAGCTAATACCCCAGAGGACAGGATCAAAATTCTAAATGACTGTAATAGAGTAGAAAGCTGGGTCAAAACTAACAAAATGGACTTCAATAGGGATAAATATAAGATTCTGCACTTAAGTAGAAAAAATGAAATGGACGCATAGGATGGAGGATATCTGGCTTAAGGAGGCTACATGTGAAAGGGGCCTAAGAGTCCTAGTAGACCACAGATTGAACATGAGTCAACAGTGGTTCTGCAGCTAAAAAGGCCAATGCTATTTTAGGCTGCATCATTAGAAGTATTGTGTCTAGATCAAAGGAGTCATAGTGCCTCTATATTCTGCTTTGGTCAGCCCTCATTAAAAAGGAAGTTGAAAATTTGGAGTGTGTCCAAACAAGGGCCACCAAAATGATGAAGGGTCTGGAAACCATGCCTTATTAGGAAAGACCTAGGGAGTTGTGTATATTTAAACTGGAAAAGAGATGATTAAGAGTTGATATGATAGGCCTGTTTAAGTATTTGAAGGGATGTCACATTGAGGATGGAGCAAGCTTGTTTTCTGCTGCTCCAGAGACTAGAACATGGAATAATGGATACAAGCTACAGGAAAAGAGATTCCACCTTAACATTAGGAGGAACCTTCTGACAGTAAGAGCTGTTCGATAGTGGAAGATGCTCCCTCAGAGAATAGTGGAGTCTCCTTCTTTGGAGGTCTTTAAGCAGAGGCTTGATGGCCATCTGTCAGGGATGCTTTGATTGAGAGTTCCTGCATGGCAGGGGGTTGGACTGGATGGCCCTTGTGGTCTCTTCCAACTCTATGATTCTATGATTCCATGATTCTAGTATGAAAAATTAAACCACCACCAGTCATATAGGAGCTATAAAAACAGTTGAAGATCTTGACATTTAAAGTACCAAGGAGGGACTAAGGAAAGCTTCACTTGTTTATAAATATGGCCATAGGATGGGCACTTGAGTGTTCTGGTATATTTTTTCCCAGGTGGCTAATATTGGGGGGGGGGGGGGAAGACTCCACTAGAGACTGGGTACAAAATACGTAGGAAATGTGGCAAAGTGGGCCTGTCATGATGGTACCAGCAAAAAAAAAAACAAAACAAAAAAAAAGTATTTCAGTGTTGATTGAATGGAGAATCCCTTCTTTGTGACTCACCTTAGCATCTGGGAAGCAGTCTTTAAAATCACCTTGAAACTGCATACCCAACAGTAGATCATTACAATCTTCCCTTGTTGGAAACACCCTGGAAGATTTAAAAGAAGACATGCCAGTCATGAAGCTAGGCAAGAGCAGGAGCACAAAAGGAAACTCCAGCCTACACCCAGATACTACCACATCCAGTGCCACTTAATGACTAACATGTGTAATAACACTTACTATTCACTCAGTAGGAGACACTCTACCTGCAATTAAAGCAATCTCTGTATAAGCTTTGTAGTAATGCCTTTAACCTTTTTCCCAGAAGACTTCTTGCATCATTAATGGTGCAGCATGCATAGGCAAGAACTGATTTAACTAAGTCAATTCATTGACTTAGTTAAATCAGTGCATTCATTGTTACAGAGTATACTGTATTTAATGGGATACCATGAGCAAGGTTTTTACCAGCAATATATTCAAAAGTTTTAGTCCAATGCCCTTATCACACAACTGTTTTGGGAGTATAATCCAGTGGCATTCAAAACGCAAGCATGGGATTTCACTTTATTTCGTGAGAGGTTATCTCACGTAATCGCTCGCAGTGGGGACGCAGTCTGAACACAATCATGAGGTTTCACGTAATTGTGTGATAGGTCATCACATTCAATCACTGGCATTGAGGACGTGGTCCGAATGCAGTCTGAACACAATCCAAATGTAAGCAAACTTAGTGAACTAAAGGATTCAGAAATCCTTTTCCCGGGCTATCTTTTCTTTTGAAATTGAGCAGAACCCGTCCCATGTAATAACCTTTCACGTAATTGTGTTCTGAATTGATCTCACTATCTTTTCTTTTGAAATTGAGGGGAATCCCTTCCATGTGATAAGGTCTCAAGTCAAGTCTGAAGTCTCTGACGTAAGACTTGAAGTCATATCTCAAGTCCTTTCAAGTCAAGTCTCAAATTGATTCACAAGTCAGGGAGCCAATTTTTAAAAGAAAAAACTGGTGTCATGCGCATTTTTCAGAGGGGAACAGCAAATGTGTTAAGCAATGGGGGATTGAGGTCTATTTGGCAGCCTTCCCTTGCTGCACATCAGAGGAGCCTTCTAAAGCTTTTCAAAAGCTTCAGAAGGATCCTTCTACCTCAGGTCCATGCCTAATGCATTTGCTGTTCCCTTCCGAGAAATGCAGCCCATGCTCTGGGGGTAGGTCTTGCCTGCTGCTCAAAGTGAGTGGCACCAGCAAGTCAGTCATTACAATATACAACTACCAAGTGGAGTTAGTGTATCATTTTTGCCAAGACAACTCCAAGTCAAGTCATTGAAGTGACTTAAGTCCGATGAGTCCAAGTCAATTGGCTCAAATCTACATCACTGGTTTTTACACTTTAACTGGGGGAGTAGGAAGCACCAAGAGGCTGCACGCATAGTATTAACTAAGCTAGCCCTCCATAGTTGCCTGTAATATCACATCAGACTGATACTCCTTGGGCTCATGTTGGATCAGACTAATGCAACTAGTTAACATCTTCCCATCTAGCAAGAAGAGGCTGCTGGATCATTCAGAGGGCTTCACAAGCAGGATCCAGGCAAGCATGCAATATTTCTTCTTCATGCTTAACTCTCATCACCCAATTTGACTCTGAACATAAAAGTTGTACTTTTGTTTTTCATGATCATTAGCAACCAGTCAGACTAGTAGACAGGCAGAATGGGTTGCTACTCAGTCCATCCAGTGCCAAGCACTGTGGATATCCTCTTGCTCTAGATCCCCTTGGAGGAAACTTTTGGGCTCATTGGGGATTTGGATTCTGTGGGAGGTGGGGTATTGTAGGCCATTATCTGACAAGGATAATATATCCCACTCCACCATTTCTTCTTCCCCCCAGGAGATGGACTACTTCTGAGCAGTGGGAAAAAGTGGGGACGACACCGTCGCCTGCTCACTCCTGCCTTTCATTTTGATATCCTGAAGCCTTACATGAAAATCTTCAACCAGAGTACAAATATCATGCATGTGAGCTCCTCCAAAACTCCTGTGCACTCTGCAGATGTGCCCCTATTTCACTGCGCCTATTCCCACACATGCTTATTAAATATTGCTCTGTCTTGGCACCATCTCTGCAGTGCAACCAGTTCCTGGTTGCCTCTTGCACTGAAGGAACTGTGGACTAGAAAGGGAATTCTGTGGGTACTTCGTCATGATCTTTTGGCTCTTATGTGTCCAGTTCAGTGCATTTGTTTTCTGTGTGTAGAATATAGCCTGCCAGGAGTTGTGCTTGTTGCTTGAGAAGATATGCTCTATCTTTTTGATAATGTGTTTTGTCACCTTTTAAATAGCATTTTGGATTGGGACTGCACAGGCTGCACTAGTCCTTTGTGAGGTTCTGTCTAATAATGTTGGGGTTCTTTCTAATATTGTTTGTGTCGCAGAGCAACACAATTTCCCCTCTGTTCCTTATTTCATTCTTTATGTGTTCAAATGCTCAGAGCCTTTCTTTTTTATTATTGCAAACCTTTCAGCAGTTGTGTATGCTCTTCCTTTCAAGCTTTCCTATACATTCATTACAGGAGAACCTCAGTTAACAAAGAATCTGATGAAGACACTACTTTTTCAACGTCTTTTTATGCACACCCAACCCTCCTTCCTTTTCTCCTTGTCTTCTTTCTAGTTGGTAGGTTTTTAAAAACAAAAACAAAACTAGAATTGGCATTGTGAGGATGGTGAAGCAGGGCCAGAGCATCACACACATTTGTTAATAATGGCAGCAGCATCTCTGCAGAAAGCAATGGCATAAAGGTTGAGCCAGGAAATAATGGGATGCTTCTGCATCCAGTCCTAAAGTAGCTGTGTGTGACTGTCTCCAAGATAAACACCAGCAAACTCCAGAATCCCTTTCTTAATATGTGTGAATAGCAAAAGAGAGAGAAATGGGAGAAGCAACAACACCCAGAATAGATCTAATGCTCTTCTTTTTTGTTGTACAGAAATCTATCCCTATTTGTCTCCATGTATTTTTTGCTTCTCATACCAAGTTTGTTGTTAAAGAAGTAATGGTCAAGATCACATGGACTTTGTTAACTGTAGCACACCTGTATTCTATAAAAATGAACTTGGGTGTCAAGAAGTTGAATCTCCTAGCAACACCCCCCTGTCCAGGCATTCCTTACATATCTCTTTGACCAGTATGTAAGGTCTTACATATATGTTCAAATGTCTCCTGTGTTAGGATTTTAGTTTGAAATCTTGCTGTATAATATGTATGCAATAGTTGTGCATACTGATGCCAAAAAAAAAAAAAAAAAAAAAAAACAAATTGTAAAAGATTCAGAGACAAAAAGGGGAGATAGAGGAAAGAGAGATGGGAGTTTATCAGACGAAGGGAATTGGAAGTATAATCCAATGGCAATCTGAATGCAATTATGGGATTTTGCGTGATTGTGTGAAAGCTGATCACACACATTTTCTGGTAAAGGGAAGTCCTTCCAAACGCAATCATGGGGTTTCACGTGATTGCATGAGAAACTATCACACGCAATTTCGGGCACTGGGAGCCAATTTCGGGCAGTTCTGAACGCAATGCAGTGTCAATACGCAATCATGTAAATTCGCTGAACTAGCTAATTTACTCAATTCCTCACTTCCATTTCTTTCAAAATTGAGAAAAATTCCTCCCATGTGATAAACTCCGTGGATGGATGAATTAGCAGTATCATGATCAATTTCTGCTTAAGAGAACCTGCAAGCCTGTCTACTTATTACAACAGAGCATATTAATACAGAGTTTGTTGTTAAAGAAGTAATGGCAATGTGGCATGGCAAAAAGGCAGGCTATACATTTGTGGGGAAGGTAATAGACTATGAATGTAGTTGAGAATACTAAGTGTGAGTTCTGCCTGTGCTCCTTTCCTACAAATTGTAAATCTTGCATTTTGTAACCCAGATAACTGGCCTTTCTTTCTTTCTTTCTTTCTTTCTTCTTGTTTTACATCCTGTATTCAGCTTGTGGAGAAAATTTCTGGTGACAAGTGACTAGACTTTAGTTGTTTCAGTACAGTACTTACCCTGCCCCATTCAGCCATTCTGAAGTTTAGATACTTAAGTTCTTAAATATAAAGTGTTGATAGGAATCACAAACAGGTGGGCCATGCTTTGGAGAGATGTACTTCCTGTATATTATAATAATTGACCATAAAATGGAAAAAAATGTATGTGGGATTGTAAGAGCAAACTTGCATAAATATTTGTGGTTGTTGTTAACCATTCTCAAGTCAATCCTGACACAAGACAACCCTATGAATGATATATTTCCAAGACTCCCTGTCCTCCACTGCTCTGCTTAGGCCCTGCAAATTCATAACTGACCTCCTTGATAGAGCCCATCTACCTGTTGTCTTCATCTCTTTCTACATCCCTCCACCTTCCCTAGCACTGTTGTATTTTTCATTGAATTATGCCTTCTCATGATGTGCCCAAAGTAAATATCTGCATCTACAGTTCAGATTTTGCAAGTCCACCATACTTCGAACATGTAAGAAATTATGTTTGCAGTTCTTCCTTGCACAGGTGTTGAGTGCATATTGCTTTTGCAGTAGTCTTTCCTGCATAAGTGTTCTTTGCCCTCCATATTTATGTGAACCATGCACAAGTGTGAAGCACTCACATTGCTGCCTTTCCTTCTTTTGCTCACAGAAACATCAATCGTTTTGCAGGATCCTCTTCCTCAGCCTGTATAATCTACACTTGTCTTTCTGCTCTGCCACTTTAATGACCCCCTTCGTCACTTGGTGCAGTTTGCAAGGCTGATCTGTGTCATCTGCTCACACTCTTTTATTCTATTTTATTTTAAAGGCCAAATGGCGGAAGCTGACTTCAGCAGGCCCTGTCTCCATTGACATGTTTGAGCACAACAGCCTCATGACCCTGGACAGCTTGCAGAAATGTGTCTTCAGCTACAACAGCAACTGCCAAGAGTGAGTAAACCAGCAAGAGAAATCCTGTATATCTACATTGGTCCTTTGGTGTCCACTGGAGTTTGGTTCCAGGACACCCATGGATACCAAAATCCATGGATGCTCAATTCCCATTAAATACAATGGTGCAGTGAAATGGTGTCCCTTATATAAAATGGCAAAATCAAGGCTTGTCTTCTGGAATTTATATTTGTTTTGAATATTTTCAAGCTGTGGATGGTTGAATCAGTGGATAAAGAATCTGTGGATATGGTGAGCTGACTGTAGTTGCTTTTGCAGTTCTTTATTTCCCACTTTTAGTAATACCAGGAATACCTTTAACCTACTGTGGAAGGCTAGTGGACCACATTACTCACCCAGTAGACATTAGAATTCACAGCTGCTTTGGGAATGTCTGAAATATTTGGCAGAACAAAAAACAGCTTTGTAAAACCAAATAAAAAGTACCGTGGTATAAGCATATATCAGAGGTGGGACTCATGGGGTACTTCAAATTTTGTTGCACCGTAACTCCCAGCAGCCCAAGTTGGCAGAGGCACTGTTAAAGAATGCTGTGAGTTGCAGTCCACTGACATCAGGAGCATCACATGAGAATCTCCCCTGACATGCTGTGCTGCCCTTTCTGCACTGGAACATCTTGAGGTTTTTTTTCTGAGCAATTCATCACTAGAGGTTTGACAGCATGAAATATTCTGGAAGATATTTAGGAAATGTACAGTAGGCCCTCGGCATTTGCTGGAGTTAGGGGCACAGGTCCCCTGTGAAAGTGGGAAAAACACAAAAAACACTATGGCCTGATCTACACAGGCAGGAAGTGGTGCTGTTAGGGCTCAAAAGGCCGCCTTTAGGGTTAGGGAGGGCGCAGCATACACACCCTCCCTAACCCTAAAGCGTATGGGCGCTGCCATTTAAAAATGGCGGCATCCATATGGGCATGCCATGATGTTGTCATGGCACGTGCAGCGTTTAGAAATGCTGTGCACGCCATGACGACATCACGCCATGGGAAGACGACAAGCACGCCCTTCCCATGGTGCAAAAAGGAGCTCTGAAGCGGAGCTCCTTTTTGCGCCAGGTCCTTGGCGCAGCTTTTAATTGGCCATGCCAAGGACCCAGAGGGGAAAGGGGCCACAGTGGTGGCCCCTTTCTCCCCTTGCCAGTGCCGAGGGAAGCGGGGTGCAGCGGGTGCTCAGGGCGCCCGCTGCACCCCACTTTGAGGCTGCGGGGAAGCAGCAGTTTTCCGCTTCCTCACAGCCTTCGGAAGCAGCAGGGTGGGGCCTTTGAGGTGCAGCAGCCTTGGCCCCATCTCGCCGCTTCCTGGGGCGGCTACAGACTGTACCGCCCCACAGTTTTTACCTGAGAGAACACCTCTCTAGGAATCCTAGGTCCTCCAACGTGACCTTATGGTCAAAATCTGCCAGAAAATGACCATAAAATCACACTGGAGGACCTACAAATGCCTAGAGAAATTTTCTCTAGTAATCTCTAAATCTTCCAGGTCAATTTCCAGCAAATATATGTTAGAGGACCTAGAGATCCCTAGAGAGAACACATTAATCAAATCCACAAGTCAAAGCCAGAAATATGAAGGGCTAACTGTACAAAGAAGCCAAGTCCTGTTGGAGATAATAAGCCAGCTGTTCAAGCCAAAGGTATATGCTCACTTCTGGACCAGGTCAAGGTCTGGCCTGTATTCACCTGACCCCCAATTTCCTACATGCTGGGTAAACAACTTCTGTTGAAACATCTCCTCCTATCTCCTGACATGTATTTCTTTTTTTCCAGGAAACCAAGTGAATATATCGCAGCCATCCTGTTGCTCAGCTCTCTTGTAGTACAGCGGCAGCACCGACTGCACAACCATTTTGACTGGCTCTACAATCTGACAGCAAATGGCCGTCGCTTCCACCATGCCTGTGACACGGTGCACCGTTTCACTGCTGATGTGATCCAGCAGCGACGAATGGCCCTTAGCCATTTGGGACAGGACGCCTGGCTCAAATCCAAGCAGGGCAAAACTATGGACTTCATTGATGTCCTGTTGCTGGCCAAGGTACCAGGCATAAAGTTGACAAGGACAGAGGGGGCCTGACTTCTCTCTGTGGGGCAGAAACATTCATGTAAACAGGAGCCCTGCTTTATGTGGATTTTACCAACGGGTCTGGGAAACACTGGCGATGGCTATAGAGATGGAGGCAATGCACAATGCAGAGGGCCTGTCGTTTGAAATGGCTTATAGTAGCTGTGAGGGAAGTGGAGTAAGAACAGAGGCAGAATGAGACTCTTTGCCATGGAAGGGGAGGACTTCCTGCTACTAATGCTGAGTTCTGGTAAAATTCTTAGATGGTCAGAGAGCCAGTGATGTATTAAAGTCTTTTGGTCCAAGTCTCAAGTCAAGTCTCAAGTCTCTACCTTTAAGTCGAGTCTCAAGTCCTTGCAAGATACTTTCAAGTCAAGTCTCAAGTTGAGTCTCAAGTCTGGGAGCCAACTTTTAGCAGGGAAAAAGGAAGTAGGGTGCATTTCCCAGAAGGAACAATAGGCATTTTAGGCAATGGGCTTGGAGTGGGGCTTAAGATCTGCTTGGCAGCCTGTCTGCACTCCACATCAGAGGAGCCTTCCAAAGCTTTCAAAAGCTGTAGAAGGATCCTTCCCCCTCTGCACTTTAGGGGTGGGTCTTGCCTGCTGAACAAAGTGAATGGCACCAGCAAGTCAGTCACTAAAAATATACAAGTCTCAAGTTAAATCTATTCAGTGTCATTTTTGCCAAGTCAAGTCACTGAAATGACTTAAGTCCATCTTAAGTCCTAGTCAACTGACTTGAGTCTACAGACGGCAGTATTGTCTCACCAAACACTTGTTTTTGTGCTAACAGGATGAAGAGGGACGTCACTTGTCTGATGGAGACATTGCAGCTGAGGCTGATACTTTCATGTTTGAGGGTGAGATGCCCGGCTTAGACTTGGTCTCCCATATTCCTTTGGCTGTCGGCAATGGACCCGAGGGAGGGAGGAATAATTTGGAGGTTGAGATCCTGCTGCCCCATCACATACTACTATCAGATTCTAGTCTGATAAGTGTAGTCAGGAGCATTACAGCTATTTAAATGGAATTATTGGCCTAGACACTCTTAGAACCTGAGAATGTGAATATAAATCTCCATTTTGGTAGCTTCTGCATAATGAAATGAAGGAATTCTTTTTTTTAAAAGAGCAAGTTCCTCTCCCCTAGTTTTATACTATGTTTTATACATACATAAAACTATGGGATATCTATGGACTACACTTGATCTTTAAGTACACTTGAACTTTAAAAAAAGAAGAAGCTAAAAATGTCCATTTCTGCAACACTAAAAACCCCCCAAAACAGACAAGCTGGCACATATATGTAGTCAGTTTATGTTTCTTCCAGTTGTAGAAAGAGATATTTTAGTTCAAAATTGTAGGCAATGGAGTGGCCTGGAGTGTCATGGCTGCAGTTGGCAAGCAGATGCTCTGTGTGCATGCATCTACCATATGGCATCCCTCTTTGTGTGTGTGTGCATCTCACTCTCATTCTCTCACTGTAGGCCATGACACTACAGCAAGTGGCTTGTCTTGGGTGCTGTACAATCTGGCCCGACACCCCAAGTATCAAGACCAGTGCCGAGAGGAAATTCAGGCACTGTTGCGTGATCGGGACATAGAAGAAATCGAATGGTAATGGACCTGGGATGGGTGGATTAACATAGAATTGAGGCCAGATATTGTTGACTTACCAGTAGGTTTGTTGTTGAAAATTGCTCTCAAATCTACCTCGACTCATAGCTGTGGATGAGATGTCTCCAAGACCCTCTGTCTTCTACTGTTCTGATTAAATTTTATAGACTCATCCCCTTGACCTCTCTAACTGAATCCAGCCATCTGTAATGTGGTTTTCCTCTGTTCTACTTTCAACCCTTCCCATCATTATTGTCTTTTCTAATGAGTTGTGCCTTCTCATGATCATCTTGGCTTCCAGGGAGAGTTCAGGCTTTATCTTTGTTTGTCTTTTTGGCTGTCCATGGTATCCCCAATACTCTTCTCCAGCACTACATCCCAAAAGAGTTTATTTTCTTTTTATCCACTTTTTTCATTCTATGGCTCTCACATCCATATACAGTGATGGGGAATACCGTGATTTGGACAATCCTAACTTTAGTGCTCAGTTAGAAGGGAATTAATCTTTCCTGCATGTGTAAACACAGAGACTGTCTCTCTCTCACACACACATACACTCAAAAATGTGAACTAAGGAGCTAAACAGACCAACGATAAACACCAGCATTGGGAGTGGGGACTTGCCAACTGCACACCCTGACTCTGCCCCAATGCCAGCATCATGCCGCCTGCCCAACCAAATGGCAGGTGGTGTCATGCCATTTTTGGGTGCAGCATCTAGACACGCTGCACCAAAGAAACCCTGAAAAGCAACCACCACCGTGGCAGGGATGCCTTTTGCTGGTGCTACAAGGACTCTTCTCCAGAATAAACATAGGACTATCACACAGGGGGAAAAGATGGTAGCATAGCACTATGCTCCTTCAATATTGTGGAATAACGTGAAGGTTTTCATATTTTGGCATTGTTTTGTTCTGTGTTTTATGTTTTAATTCATTGTTAATTTAATCATATTTTAAGGGGTGGGAGGTTGTGACGGGACTGTTCTATTTTAACTGTTTGCAGTTTTAAATATGTTGTACCCCACCCCGATTGCTTGCTCAGAGGGGCGGGCTATTAATAATAATAATAATTATTATTATTATTATTATTATTATTATTATATGATGTCACCATTATCGCGCAATTATCTCATGAATAAAGTAGCAAAATCACACCACTTTTTATTCACAAGATTTTTCCATGAATAATAAGTTGCCTGATTTTGCATGGGATAATTGCGCAAGAATGGTGATGTCGCACGATGTCATGTGAAAATATTCATGTTATTGCACAATATTGATGGGAGCATAGTGCTATGCTGGTGTCTTTTTTTTTTTCTTTTTCTTTTTTGCCGTGTGATAAAGTCCATATCCAGCTCCCTAAACCACTCCTCATAGAGAGTGGTTTCCAAACCTTGGTTTCTCAGGATGTAGGCTCAAGTCTATGAAATCTCATGCTATCATCGTCTTTCTTTCAGTTAGTCTCAAAGTTGCTACAAGATCCCTTTGCATGTGCATTGATGTTACTGTGCCCATCAGCCATGATGAATAGTAAGCCTGATACTTGGTCCCCTTTCTCTTCTCAGGGAAGACCTTTCCCAGATGCCCTTCACCACGATGTGCATTAAAGAGAGCTTGCGCCTCCACCCTCCAGTCACAGCCATTTCTCGACGCTGCACCGAGGATGTAAAGCTGCCTGACGGACGAATTATCCCCAAAGGTATCTGTCCAAAGAGGGATCTGGGTGAACCCTCTGCTGCTTGGCGTCCTCCTCTGTCTCGCCTGCAGGTGGACCCTCCTTTTCTCCTGAAGGACCAACATTCAGTTAAAGGCTGAAGGTGCTGCTGTGGTTAACATGATTTTCCACCATCAGCACAGCATTGTGCAAATTGGTGATACTGGCTGAAAGTCAATTGCAGAAAATCCTCAGTGTTATGGAAGGTGGTTTGACTATGTGGCTTGCTCACACTTATATGGATCCTTCATTTAATTGTTGTTGTTGTGTGCCTTCAAGTCCTTTCTGACTTATCATGACCCTAAGGTGTCTCTTGGGGTTTTCTTAGCAAAATTTGTTCAAAGAGGGTTTGCCATGTGACTTGCTCAGGGGTCACTCAGTGGGTTTACATGGCCAAGTCTCTAGAGTCCAAGACTCAATCCCCACTGGCTTAATTATTTCATATGAAATGACTGCTTGTTTTCCTTATCCACAGGCTGTGACATAGACTTTTCTTGCAATTTAATTTTGTTGGTTAGCTTACTTGCTTGTTAGTTTATTATTGTTAATATCCCACCTTTTCTCCAAAGAGCTCAAAAGGTAGAGGGATACATGGCTTTCCTATTCCACTTCATTTTATCCTCACTACAATTTTGTGAGAAAGGCTGAGAAAGATAGAGACTGACTGGTACACCTTCAACCAGTAGGTTTAATGGGTCACTGGTGGATAATCGTCCTCAAGTGCCTGTAAGATATGAGCCAAAATCACATCCCTCTTCCCCACAAAGATCGGGCGAGGAGATCCCACAATCTCATTATTGTGAATGAGGAATTGAGGAGAAAGTCATCCATATCAAGGACCCAAACTACACATTAACAGGAGATATTTAAGTTGTACTTATCAGTGTGGTAAAACTTTCCAAGATAGTGAAAACTGCAAGATGTGATGTCATTCTTTTATTGTTTTCCTCTCTCTCCAACAGCTCTGCTTCATTCTTTGTCTCTTGAAGGAGCAGAGAAATGCTAACTTTCATTGTTGTTCCCTCCTCAGGGGTTGCCTGCCTCATCAGTATTTATGGGACCCATCACAATCCTGCTGTCTGGCCAGAACCTGAGGTATTCCTTTCAAGTCCTTGACAGTTTGTTCCTATCTCTGCTTTGAGAATTAGGAGGAGTATATTCCTGAAACAGTCCTATAGTCTCTTCCCTTGTATGGAGGAGCACAGTGCTGACCCACAGGGTGATAATGTTTATTTTATTGACAATTCACTTTCTGCTTATGTGATCAGTGGAAAGCCCAAAGTAGCCTACGAGAAGAAATCTTTTTTGTTGTTGTTCCTTCAAGTCACGTTTGACTTATAGTGACCCCAAGGCAAACCTATTATGGAGGGGTGTTTTGGGGGGGGGGGGCAAGATTTGTTCAGATGAGGTTTGCCATTGCCCTCCCCTGAGGCTGAGAGAGTGTGACTTGCCCAGGGTCATCCAGTGAGTTTCATGGCTGATCTGGGAATTGAACCCTGGTCTCCAGAGTCCTAGTCTCAGCCTCTCAAACTACTGTGCCACATTGACTCACTAGAAGACATCTACCTACATATATTATAAATATAATACATATGTATATTTCTGATATGTGTTTTGTGGTGTGTTTTTTTTAATGCTGAAACTGCAGTAATATATGCAAAGGGCTCTTGTAGCACCTTTCAGACTGACTGAAAGAAAAGTTGTTAGTATGAGCTTTTGTAGTCTTCAGTCTACTACCTCAGATGCATGTGTATGTATGTATTATACATATATATGTAGAAAATATCTACCTACATATATTATTGCAGTTTCAGCATTTAAAAAAAAAAAACACACCACAAAACACATATCATAAAGCAGTAGCAACAGAATCACAGAGACTGAATCTTAAAAGCATTAAATCATACCAATATAGTCTAAATAAAAATGTTTTTTACAAGACTTCTGGAAAAGGGATGAAAGTACAGTATTTAGAATTGTTTTCCTGATATTAATTTCTTAAAATTATTTTTTGTTCAGTACCCTTTGCAATGCATTTTAGAAAGTACAGCGTAAATAGGAGATCTGACTGATGGACTGACTTTAATGTTCACCATTTGTTGACTTTCTCTGAGTCTGTAGTCCATAACTGAAAAGAGTCTCCATCCAGGAAGCTTCTTCTAATGACATACTTCCTACTTCTCCAGCACATGTTCTTCCCATCCCTAAAACAGCCACACCTGAGGAAGAGGTTCCTCAGATAAGCAAAAGGAAAGGGAAAGGAACACTGAACCAAGGGCCAAAAAAGAATAACACATTTAAAAAACCCCACTAAGTAGACTGCTGATATTGCTTGTAATCCTTGTGCCTCTTCCAAATTCAAATACTCATTAGTAGCTTTTGTTGCATACTTGAACTGCTTATATTATTTGATATGTGAACTGCTTACATTATCTGTCATTTAGCCTACATCTGCACTGCAGAAATAATCCAGATTGACACCACTTTAAATGCCATAGGTCAATGTTATGGGATTCACACTAGCGTTTTTGTGACAAGTAGATCCAGGGAGAGACAACGATGCAATACCGAATCAAAGTTCCCACTATGTTTACCCCAATCGAATCTCTCTGTGGCAATGTAACACTGATGAAGTTCACATTACCATTTGTGTTGATTTAAAATGGAGCTGCCGCTTCACTCGTTCTCAGGTGTTGTTTTTTTTACACTGTCAATCAAATGATGCACATCTACGTCACACTGTTTGGCCACACACCCCCAATCAGCCTCGGAGGATGGCAATGGCAAGCCCTTCAGAACCACCCTTAGCAAGAAAACCTGGGCTAGGTTAACCTTGGGGGGGGGGTCACACTCTCTCAGCCATAAAATAATAATATAATCTCTCAGCAATTTAATATGTGTGTGACAGCTTTAGTTTGCTTTAGTTTGCACGAACTTGGGAGCAGTCTGTTGTGGTTTTATTTCTCGGAAAACAGGGGGAAATGACCCCTAACCCAAAGCCCCACTGATATGGTTGTTTTTTTTGTTTTGTTTTGGGGTTTTTTTGTTTTTTTAAAATGTTATACTGATGCCACGAATATTTAAAGTGCAGTCTACTGTGCAGCATCGAGTCTACTGTGGTCATGCAATAGCAAATATGTGCATAAGCTATCAAATTTAATTTTTTTAAAAATACACCATCTAATGATTTTCCCAGGAGAAATCCCTTCCTGGCTTTGGTGAGCTCTGGGAATCAGACATCAGTGCAGATAAGGGGACTAAAAATCACTGGCAGAAGAAATCATGGGGGGATCTTGGAAAAACCAAGTTAAGGGGGATTTGCGCCAGCCCCCCTTGAATTCAGGATGAGAAAACTGATGCAAGTGTGAACGACCCTATTTTAAACCAGTTTGCAAATGGATTTATAATGTACTGTGAAAGTCCCTTAGTAATTTTTTTCTTTTTTTTTTTCTTTTTTCTTTTGGCTTATATATTGTATTTCACCTCCCAGTCCCCCAGGGTTCCCAAAGCAAAGCACAACAGGTGAAAGGATTTAAAACAATACAGTACAGAGATAAAAACTTTAAAGGCAAATAATAGTACAGATTAGAGTCCTTAAACTTCATTTTAAAACGAGAAAAACAGCGTGGTTTCAAACACCAAGGAATCTACAGAAGAATACCATTTTCAATACCTTCCAGAAGCTCAAAACAGATAGAGCCAGCCTAACTTCCATTGGCAGGAAGTTTCATAGATAAGGTGCTGCTACAAAGGGACCCCTGACGTGTGTGTGCATCAACTTAGCCTCACATGGTCTTGGGTCATGCAAGAGGACCTCCTAAATTAATAGTAATTTAGTATACCTATCTATGTTCATTTGATCTTTTTTACTGAACCTTGGTTCCAATACATTTTCATATATATTTTTTATTTGGGATTTATTTACAGTAGGTCCTTGGTATCTGCTGGGGTTTGATTCCACAGTCCCCCATGGATAACAACATACATGGATGCTTAACTCTCAGTAAATGCAGCCACTTAGTACAATGGTGTCCCTTATATAAGAGGGCAGAATCAAAGTTTGCTTTTTGGAATTTATACTTCTAAAAAATATTTTTCTAAGTGGTGGATGCTTGAACCCGTGGATAAAAGGGGCTGACTGCATTTTTCCTTCCATTGATTTCGGGCCTTGACTCACCATTTCAGGTCATTTTGTCCACCCTAGATAGGGTGACCACATATCCTCCATTTCCAAGATGTATCCTAGATTTCAACCTTCTGTAGTGTAAGGATTTCAAAATGTCCTCCTTTTTGAACATGATTAAGAAACATGAATTTATATTTATATTAGTGTTTTTAACTTTTATTTGGTAATGTCCTCCATTTTTCTTGGACTGCCTACAGTTTTATGGTGCTTTGTCCTCCTTTGCAGTTATAACATCTGGTCACCCTGACCCTTAGAAACCCATACAGTTGGAGGGAGATTCACAATGCTCTTTCCAGGGATTTACGAAGAGGGCTCAAGTTCTGTTCTGACCAACTCTGTATCAACTCCAATACAAGAATGGGGTTTTTATGCCTGACTTACTAAAAACACTGGTGCCACAAAAAAAGACATTGCACAGAATTCCATAGCATGGAGCCATTGTGGTACCAGTTAAAGTGGTACCAAACCAGAATATTTCTGCAGTGCGGATGCAGCTGCCAAGCATCTGGATATTCATAATGTATGGCTGAGAGGCTGTGCTGGAGTCAGTAGATCACCAAAGCCAGAATTTTTCTATAGACTAGTACCATCCACAAGGACACACACACACACACACACCTGCAAGATATTTGTGACACTTTGCATTCACAGCTAGAATGGTAGAAGACCCAGCTGGGTGGCTTAATGAGCACTGCTCTTTCTACTGCTGGAACCAGGGTGATCTTTTGCAAAATACATTCTACATTTTAATCTTCTGCCCAGGAAGAATTTCAAAATGCCCTCCATTTTGAGCATCACTAAGAAGCTTGGATTTATATTTATATTTATATTTGATTGATAATGTGCTCCATTTTTCTTCAATGTCCTCCATTTTGTTGTACCTGGTCACCCTGGCCAGAACCAACATTTCTTTCTGAAGCTATTATGAGGCCATTTTCTATAGCTGAGCTGTTCTTTCCAGCACCCATTGTCTTTCTTGTGTGAATCATGATAGCAAGATCTCTTAGACTAGCTTATGCTTGCATTTGACAAATGAATCACTTGGTGTCACACACGTACCGTAATGTTTAGCTATATCATTTTCTCTCTGTCTGCTGTTTGAGTTGTTCCAGCTCTTTGGTAGTCTGTGAAGTGTCTGTCCTAGAATAACCTTTGAAAGTGCTCAGCAATAGCTGGACTTGACTTCCCATCCTCTGGGGTCTTTCCTCACTCCCTGCTTCTTCTCAGCCTCATGCAAACTGTTCTTAAAATCTGTTACTATTCTCACAGGTCTATAACCCACACCGCTTTGATCCAGCAACCTCGAAGCATCAGTCCCCGTTGGCTTTTGTGCCCTTTTCGGCAGGACCCAGGTGAGCAGGAATTCACAGGAATTCACAGTGTTATTCAGATGGTGAAAATAATCCACAAAGAATCTGGGTTGAATCTTTGTTGTTCACATGGATTTCAAATTCATTCAATTGTTATTTTTTTCTTCTGTAGGGGTTTCCAAAAGACCCCCTTAACACAGGATAATTGATCTTGAGTTTTTTCCAAGTTTTTCTAAAAGATTCACACTTGGCAGTGTTGATAACTGAGGCATGTAGAACTGGGATAAACTCTGCATACCTTGAATGTGCTTCGAATACATCTGCATCTTTGATTCCATCTTTATTCAAGCGCTGACACCTGTGAGCAACCAAACTCACAGAGATGTGCATATATGCTGTTCCATAGTGTGAATAACAAACCTGGAATGCATAAGTGAGATTATTCACATAATTGCACTAAAAAAAAAACATAATGTGTGAATGATCCCTAAGTTTTGAGGGCAGCTGCCCCAAAATCCACTGTACTCAGGATAATCAATCTTGGGTTTTTTCCTGTGTTTTCCCAAAAGATTTGCATTCTCAGCTCTGTGAATAACTGATGCAAATAGATCCAGGATAAACAGGGATAAAACTCTGCATGCCTTGAACATGTTTCAAATACATCCACATCATCAGCTCCATCTTTATTCGAGTGCTTGCATGTATGAGAAACTGAACTCACAGAGATGTGCACAGATGTGGTTCCATAATGTGAACAACAAACCCAGAATGCATGAGTGACATTATTCACATAGTCACACTAAAAAACAACATCTGAATGACCCGTCAGTTCTTGGAGTCAAGTTTCTCAGTCAGTGGTGGGTGGTAGCATCCATTTAAGCAAGACAGTGAATCCTCTTGTCTCCAAGTTAACAGAGCTATCCAAGGCACAGAACTTATTTCAGGGATAGGGTTCAATGCCTTTAAAGTTCAGGCTGAAATGCAGGCTCCAACTGCACTGCAAAAACAATGTGGTCTGACACTGCTTTATCTTCCATGGTTCAATCTTGTGGAATTCTGGGATCTGTAGTTTTGTGAGATATATAGCCTTCTCTGTCACAAAACTCTGGTGTCACAGCAAACAGCAAATCCTAGAATTCCGTAAGATGCCGCCATGGCAGTTAAAGTGGTGTCAAACTGCATTATTTCCACAGTGCAAATGCAGCCTTAGTGCCACCGTAACAACAAGTCACACAATATAGGGTTCAATGCTTTCTCCTCACACTCATACTCGTACCCTCCGTTCTGGTAGCTAAGGTCTTCTATCCCAGCTGAGGATTTCCACTGCTCTGTCCTGGATTTGTCCCTTCTCACTTGCTGCCCCTCACTCCTGGAACCTTCTTCCCCCACATATACGCCTCATCACTTCTCTAACCAGGTTCAAAAGTAAGTTAAATACTATATTGTTTAGGGAAGCTTTCCCAGGATTGTGCCATCTGCCCCAGAATGCCTCCTTTTAATTATGTATTAAGAATCCGTGCCCTCCCTCCAGTCCATCTGCCTTGGTCCAGGCCTCAGAGGGAGAGAAGAACCACTGGTCCTCATCCCCTTCCCACCACCTTTCCCTTCTCCTCCTGTGTTGTCTCTTCTAGATTGTAAGCCTGAAGGCAGGGATCCATCTAACTATAAGATTATATGTACAGCACTGTGTAAATTTACAGTGCTATATAAATAAAATGATGATGATGATGATGATGATGATGATGATGATGATGCCTTAAATAGCTTTAAAGCTCAGACTAAAACTGAGGCTCCATCCACATGCCGTGGCTCAATTCTGGAATTTGTAGTTTTGTGAGACATTTAGCTTTCTGTGTCAAAGAGTTCTGGTGCCACAGCAAACTACAAATACCAGGATTCCATAGGATGGTGTTGTGGCAGTTAGTGGTCTCAAACTGGATTATTTCTGCAGTGCAGCCCCTCTCCACAACATTAATGCATCAGTCAAGGAAGTTGTTCTAGAACATGGGTGAGGGCCCTTTCCCTGCTATGATCAAGTGAAATTGCCAGTGTTGTGATACCGTGGTACCAAACAATATCCTTCATGCCAGAAAATAGCCATTATGGCATTTTTAATCAAGATGTTATTGGGGGAAAGCAACACACTGCATTTAAAAGAACTTTAAAAGAGCTCCCCAAGGTGCTGAACCTTATACCCCAAATATTCTGGACTAAAACTTGGAGTGGATTGACCAGCCCATTCACATGGAAGCCACCATTGTTTGTTTCAGAAAACTTTATCTGCAAATCTGATACACAGTTGTTGTTTTTAAATTACCTCTTTGGTGTTAGTAAAATGTGCAGGTGAATTCAATAAGGCCGTGCTCAAGACCAAAATTATTTGTTTGCTTGGAATGAAAATTAGTTTGATTTATCACAATAATGTGAAGTAGGCCACTTGTCAACTTGAAAAAGGGCATTTGTAAAGTATGAATTGTCCCCTAGTTTGAATATAGTACTTTTTTCCATTAGTACATTCTGCATGAGGATTTATCTCCCACTCCCTTTAGGTTTGTAAAGCATATGACTGTTAAGAAGAAAAGTAGGTGGATGCATGAAAGGAATTCCAAGCACAGAAGACTATGCAGATTTGCCTTAAGAAAGTCCTGTACTGTGGAGCATTGTGGGGTAGATGCAGAGCCATCTGTGATTTATCACTAATAAAAGGACTTTTTTCATCCTTCCTTCAACCTAACATACAAGCCTGCACCTCACCACCCCATGGTTTCTTTTCACTGTAGAACATCAGGCCAGTCTATCTCTTTTGCTGCTAGGATATGAGGTTGTTGTTATGTTGGCTATTTGCCTTTCATAAAAGTGAATTCTTTCCTCTTTGCAGGAACTGCATTGGGCAGAATTTTGCCATGGCAGAGCTGAAGGTGACCTTAGCCCTGACATTGCTCCGGTTCGCAGTGAGGATGGATGAGAGCCAAACTGTACGGCGCAAGCCAGAACTGATCCTAAGGGCCGAGAATGGGCTATGGCTACAAGTGGAGCCTTTGCCTGCCAAACTTTGATCAGCAAGCCCTTAGACCACCACCACCACCATGTAACTGGAAGTCTGTGGTCTTAGCATTGAATCTACATTGGGATATGTGCAGAGGATTTGTAGTGGTCAGAGGAGCATTCTCTCTAAAGTGGCAAACTGGAACAGGACTGTATTAGTTGTGTATCTCTACCACTGTGTCTTCCTTACCATTGCTGTTTAGCCCTGGTATTGTGAAGGGGATAAAGAGATCTTCTACCAGTTATGTGCCATTACATTAAAGCCTTGCAGGTTTTGACTAAAAGTGTTGTTTTGCTATTACTTTAAAGCTACAACATGTTCTTGCATCATGGTGGCTGGTCTATTTATTTATTTATATGCTTCCTTTCTCCCAAGTCGGGAGCCAGGGCAGATTCCATATAAAAAGTTAAAAACCGATTTAAAAACATCACATTAAAACTGATTAAAATCATACAGAAGTTAAAAACAGATAAAACATACATCTGTCTTTAAAAACCTACCTGCTTAAGTATTTTTTTTAGCTGCTAGGAAAAGGAAAGCAGGAATAGGGCCAGTCTAGCCTCCCATGGAAGGGATTTCCAGAGTTTGGGAGCAGCCACCGAGAAGGCTGTCTCTCGTGTCCTCACCAAGGGATCCTCTGATGGTGGTGGGACCAAGAGAAAGCCTTCCCCTGATGATCTTAAAACTCTGGGAGGTTCATATGTGGAGATATGGTCTAGTCGAGTTTAACTACAGCCTACTCTTAGTTGCAAAGAACCATGTCTTAAGGCAAATATTCCAGACACTCTCTGAAGATGCCAGCCACAGATGATGGCAAAACGTCAAAAAGGAACTCTTCCAGGACATGGCCACATAGCCTGAAAGCTCCACAAAAAACTATTCCAAACACTCTTTGGTTTCTCCTGTGCAAGCCCACTCTGCTCCTCTACGGTACTTTCCTTGTTTTGTTGTTGTGTTTCTTCGAGTATTTCTGACTTATGGGAACCCCCAGGCAAATCTGTCATGAGATTTTCTTGACAAGAGTTGTTCAGCCTTTGCCTCCAAGGCTGAAAGAGTATGATTTGGCCAAAGGTATCCATGGTTGAGCAAGGATTTGAACTTTGGTCTCCCAGGGCCATAGTTCAATGCTTGAACCACTACCCCACACTGGCTCTTACCTTGCTTTGCTGTTATTGTATTATGCTTTCAAAGCTTAGGCCCAAATTCCTTTTACAAAATTCAGTTCTGGAAAAGGGCAGAATCTCTCCCACTGCAGCATTGGCCTGGAATTTCTGCCTCTGATGCTTTTGCAAATGTTCTAACAGCCCCCTGTTTAAAAGATAATTTTAAAGAAATTGGTGGGTTAATAGTGTGGGGTTTGGGGAAAAATTTTAATGAAAGAACAGAAAAATGGGAAGAGGGAAGCATTCCAAAACTCCACAAATTCTTGAGCCCAATACAGATATGAGCCAGTGCTTCATTTATCAACCTAAGCAGAGTGTAGTGTTGAGCTTGCAAAAGATCAGTCTGGAAAGAGGTCATGGAGTGTCTTCATGACCTCAACCTCTAGTGAGCAGACACAGGCAAGATTCTGTAACAGTGTTGTGCAGCATAACTCTCCTCGTGCAGAGTTACACATTAACTGTGTTAACACAAGCCTTGAGTTGAATGCATACCCTTCATTTCACAGGTGAAAACCAGGACAATTTGGCCCAGCAACATGAAACTGTGATCTAGATGGCAAACATTATTAATGAAGAACAGACAAGCTATGTGAGGCTGTAGCAGTTTACTTTTGCCTGAGGAAAAGTAGATTCCATTCCCTCCTCCCAATTCCCTTGAATTGGACTTCTACAGCCACTGAAGTAAGCAAAAGGGGAAAGTGGGGAGAGCAGATGAAAAAGTGCGACAGCAGCTGATTAATCAGGACTGCTTTTACCTAAACTGCAAGGGGTCCTGAGAGAGCATCTACAAATTGTATTCAATAGGGAAATTGATTTAACTCAGTTGGAAGCAGCAAGAGGGCTTCAGTAATGGAAAGCCAAGATCTTAAGCCTTTGCATCCCAATTCTGAACCCAGAGGATTCTAGAAGCAGGTTCCAAATTAGTTTAGTTCATTAATTAAAGGGGGAATCAACACACCTGCTAAGCATTGACAGACACACTCACATTAGAACTAAGGTATATTAAAAAGGTGGTAATGGATAACTTTGGCCCGTTTTAACTGTGCATTATGAAGCCGAGCCCTCCCTCTAGTCCATCTGCATTGGTCCAGGCCTCAGAGGGAGAGAAGAATCACCGGACCTGATACCCTTCCCCATCACCTTTCCCTTCTCCTCTTGTGTCGTGTCTTTTAGATTGTAAGCCTGAGGGCAGGGAACCATCTAATTATAAGTTTATATGTACAGCACTGTGTAAATCTACAGCGCTATATAAATAAAGGTTAATAATAATAACAACAACAAATTGGAAGATTACAATGGACAATGCTTAGCCAGGTTCCAGTCTAGGAGAAAGCTGGGAATTAAATGTGACTCAGTCTGCTTTCTATGTGTATTTATAGCAAGAAACAGGTCCTGGTGCAGTGTTTCAGGAGATAAATTGATATTCTAAGAGTTAACTGACTTTCCTAGGGGAGAAGAATGGAATGAGATATGATGAAACAACTGGATAATCAGTGTGAATATCCTCAAACAAAAAAAGTTTCATTCTCAGAAGAAAACTCAATTTGTCTGTAGTATGCAAGCAATTTCCAGGTCCAGGTCCCACCATTACACTTCCTAGTGAAGTGATTGTGCTGATTTCAATCCTGAGAGATTTCATCTTGGCTAAGTGCCTTTGGCTTCTCCCACACTGAGCAATCTGTATTTCCTAACATGGATGGTTTCCTGTGTGGCGGGGGCTTTTGGCTACCTGTCTTAAACATCCCTTTTTTACATTAATTTGATATTAAGGGTTGCAGAGGGGTGACTCAGGGCTGGATCCTGGGGTATCACTGCTCCTGCCAAGTGGGGACAATTGAAGTGTATGTTAAGTGGGCAGCCAAATGTCCAACTGAATGCACAACCCAAGGAGTACTACTGCCAATTTCAGCAAGGGCAGACGTGTACCTATCAATTGAGAATATACATCTTCATATGTGGTGGCAGTATATGCCCAGCTTTGCTTCCATAGCTTTAAACTGAATATGCATCAGACAGAAACCTCCAGCCACTTCTACATGAATGGTTAATCCATCTACAGGGTTCCAGACACATTTCCCAGAGGGCAGGACACCTTTGAGTAAGGCAGGATTGAATTTCAGCCCAATTGGAACCACCACTTCCCAAAGCCACCTATTTCTGTAGCCAAGCTATTAAGTTCCACGTGAAGTGGAACAAAAAGTCCTGTGGGTAGTATTGTTAATCCGAAGGGTGCATCACTAAGCAATGTGCCTAGAGATAAATAATAGATGAGAGGTTTGGGCTCACATCCTGCTTGTGGGCTTCCCTTTAGTGTTGGATTAGCCATTGTGGAAGCAGAATGCTGGAGTAAAAGAGTCTTCTTAAATCCCTTTGTTTTATTTTATTTTAAAAGATGATTTATGTCTAAAACCAAAATCCAATACTTCTATAATTGCATACAAATTTACATTTCTCTTAAATTACTTTAATCAGAAAAGAGAAATGCCATCAACATCAGAGCCATAATAATTATTCCATAATAACATGAGCTGTTCTTCTATCTTTTGTTGTTGAAACAGGCAAGCCCCCCCCCCCCCCCGCCCCCAATCCTTGTCTCTTTGTAAAGACGTGGCAGGCTCTTTGACTTATGGCATGTTTGTCAGTCCTGAGTTCCTTGAAATTTACCTGAGCTCCTAAGTTTGTAAACAGCAATATTATCTAGTAGGCAGTTCAACATCAGCCCTCCTTGTAACAATATTTTAAACTTTGGATTTTATAGAAATGTATATTACAAGAAAACAAATGTGTGGTTTTTTAATTTTTTTGTATATTTGTTAAGTACAATAGGTACTTGGTATCCATTGGGGTTTGGCTCCAAGTCTCCCCATGGATACCAAAATCTGTAGATGCTCAGGTCCCATTAAATACAATGGCATAGTAAAATGGTGTCTCTTATAGCAAAATCAAGGTTTGCTTTTCAGAATTTATATGTTTTTGGAATATTTTCAAACCATGGATGATCAAATCTGTGGATAAAGAATCTGCGGATACATAGGGCTGGCTGTAAAACACTTAGTTTATGCAGCTACACAATCTCTGATAGATGATGACATGACAAACATCAGATGGCATATATATTTCTAGCCTAAACACATCCTCTTTCATAGACATTACATGGTTTAGGCACATTACCTTCTTATTAGGAAAATTTCTCATAAGGCACATGGTATTTGTAGTGCATGGACAGTGCATTTAATATTAACTAAATTGCACTACATATAGGGAAGGTAGCCTCTCACAAAATATAATCCAGATACTTCTCAGCCTGGTTCAGCAGTGTCACACATTCACACAGGTTTGTTTTCATCATTGTTTCACAGAGTTTGTCTCTTTTTTGTAAATCAGCATTTCACTCAAAGTACTGTAAATTCAAAGTTTTCTTACCCACTCTATAGGTTGCTTAGAGGGCTTAAGATACCTCCCTCTGGCTTGGTTACCCAAGAGCTAAATGGTCCCTCACTGCTGTAATCTGACAGCTTTTGTGGCTGTTATAGACATTTGTTTTCCTGTTCCTTATCCTTAGACTATTCCCTGTTCCTTATCCTTAGACTGTTGCCTGTTTTGAAAGGTCCAAAGAGTATCAGGTATCCTGCTTGACTAGAAGGGGCATTTCCTGTCTCTTGGAGAAGCTAATATTGATTTTGTTTATTTGCTCAGCTGGAGAGCTTGGCTGGAGAGCCAGCCTAGCATAGTGGTTTGAGTTTGGACTATGACTTGGGAAACCAGGGTTCAATTCCCCATTCAGCCATGAGTCTCACTGGGTGATCTTGGACAAGTCACATGCTCTCAGTCTCAAGAGAGGGCAAACTCCTCTAAACAAATCTTGCGAAGAAGATCCATGATAGGGTTACCATAAGTCGAAAATGATTTGAAGGCACATATGCAACAACAAGAAGAACAATAGCTTGGCTGGGTTGCCGCTGCCAAGGTGAAAACTAATAAAGCCATTGATAACCAACTGATAACCAATAATCTCTGCCATTAATGATCAATAATGAACAGTTCAGCCATAGTGAGAAATAGAGCCAAAGGAAAAACTTGTCCTTTTGAATCTGGCTTGTAGCCCCCACCTTAGGAGGGAAGAGGGAAGCAAATGCCTGCTAATGGCAAGAAGTGTTCCTGATAAGACTAAAGACTGGCTGAATGCCCAGAAAATCAGAAGGCTAAAAGAACAAAGGGTCTCTGTCAGTAAGTATAGCAGACAGATAGTGATATATAATGAAATGAGGTGCAAAGAATATATATATAAATGAATGTTAAACTACGCATGCTCAATGAATATTTTGTGGGTTAATAAAAACTGTTTACGCCATGTTTGGGGCGTTCAGTCATGGGATGACCCTTGATTGAAGCTCTGCATGCAGACTGAGACTGTTTGGAATAAATTGGATCTGTTTGGAAATTTTCACAAATGCCTGACTTGCATGATTGGTTATGAATGGGTTAATTGACCCTTTGTTTACCTTAACACCGCCAAATCTCTTGTTTTGTTTTTGTCTAGCTATGCTACAAGGCAGAATTTAGACCTGTACACTTAATGCTTCCCTATGTTTTGCACAAACAACTAAGTTTTAATTTCAAAAATGCAGAATGCAAACTGCGTCGTCATCATCATCATCATCATCATCATCGCTGTCATTGTCGTTGTTGTTGTTGCTGTTGTTACTGGCAAATCATAACAGATTTCCCATGACAGTACAGTAGTCCACCAATAAAAGCGTGGTGAAACTTATAAAGCATCCAGTGACAGACTTGTTATAACCTACTGAGAGATTTCACAGTACCTACCCTGTCTACACTGGAGATAATTAATTAAAATATATTGGATCAAACATCATTCAGAACAGAGACTGCAGTCAACAGATAAGAAGAAGACTAGGAATGGGAAGGGCAGCCATGAAAGATCAAGAGAGTAAAGATATACAGATGAGCACTAAAGTTAGACTGCATCCTTTTGAAATCTGGGACTGGCAGTTTGGGGAGGCATCACGGCCATTCTACACACTCCTCCCCTAAACTACAAATCCCAGGATTTTGTAGGATGGAATCATGGTTGGCCAAGTGGAATCATAGTGCAATAGTTGTGTACTGAATTTCTCACTAAGTTTATCATACAATGGAATTTGGGGGTATAATGCAATGGCAATCCAAACGCAATCGGGGTTTCACATTATTGCTTATTAGAGTATCTCAGGTAATTTCAGGCAAAAGGGAAGTCATTCCGAATGCAATCATGGGGTTTCATATAATTGCATATTAGAGTATCTCACGCAATTTCAGGCAATGGGGGGTCATTTCAGGAAATGGGAAGTCATTCTGAACGCATTCCAAATGCAATTAGAATTCATGTAAATTCACTAAACTAGTGAATTTATGTGAATTCAAATTGGCTCCATTCGAAATTGAGAGAAATTCCTCCCGTGTGATAAACTCCTTACAACCATTTCCCCCAATGCTGGACAGTCAGCCCTTTGTACCCCCCAGATTCTTTATCCATGGATTCAGTCATCCAAATGCCTTCATTTTGAGCATTACTAAGAAGCATGAATCTGTATAAGTGTTTTGTGCTTTGATTGGTCCATGTCCTCCATTTACTTTGAATGCCCCTCATGGCATTTACTCTTCTCATGCTCCAAATGGATGAAATTTTGGAATCCCTCTGTGACAGAAGTCTGGAATATAAGACATGTCTTGGGAAAAGGGGGGCACCCTGTCCTGTATGAAGTGAATGTATATTTCTAGGAGTTTTGAGCTTTGTATTTGGTTATGTCCTCCATTTTCCTTTAATGTCCTACTTTTTGTTCCTTGTCCTCCTTTGCAGTGAGGACATCTGATCACCTTGTATGAAGTGAATGAATATTTATATTAATGTTTCAAGCTTTTATTGGGTCATGTCCTCCATTTCCCCCCCCCCCCCCCATAATTTTATTGAGATTTCATCTTAAAATACACAAATTACATTGAAAGTTACACAATTACATAAATAATTTAACAAAACTTTGACACAACACAATTAGCAATATAGACACCATACAATACAGATACAAGTGAACATTCAACAAATAAAATAGCGACTTCCAAAACTAAAGCAGTGGTTTTATTTTTTTCCCTCTTAACAAAATTTTCTCTTCTCTAATCAGACGGGAGGAATTTCTCTCAATTTCGAATGGAGCCAATTCGAATTCACATAAATTCACTAGTTTAGCGAATTTACGTGAATTCTAATTGCGTTTGGAATACATTCAGAATGACTTCCCATTTCCTGAAAATGACCTCCCCATTGCCTGAAATTGCGTGAGATACTCTAATATGCAATTACGTGAAACCCCATGATTGCGTTCGGAATGACTTCCCTTTTGCCTGAAATTGTGTGAGATACACTCATTTCGCAGTAACGTGAAATCCCATGATTGCGTACTTCCAATTTCTGTCGTCTGATAAACTCCTATGTATTGTTCTGTTTTTGTCTGAAATGTCAACAACACATATCTCTAAAGTGTGATTGGAAGATTTTTTATAAATTTCAAAATTTTCCATCCACTTATCCAATTCTCTAGACATTTATTAATGTTTGTGTGATTTTAAATTATCAGTTTGTTTATACGACTCATAGAGTATTTAACATATTAATAATCCTAATAGATCAGAATGATAAAAAGAGAAAGGGGGGGGGAACACTTTGTATTAGTAGTCATACAAATGTGTTATAACCCCAAACCCGATATGAAATAATATTAATTTTTTTCCCTATTATTGATCTTTAATGTTCAGTGAGGGGTGAGGATGTTGTCCCTTCTGTCATGTCCTCCACTTTTGTGGAAGGCCCTACATACAGGATTGAGAAGCACTGCCGCGTTCACACTAGAGAAATAATCTGGTTTGGCACCGCTTTTAACTGCCCTGGCGCAAGGCTATGGAATTCTGGGAGTTGGAGTTTGCTGTGAGCCCAGTTTGCTCCGCTCTGGGCCCCACAACCAACTCCAACTCCCAGAATTCCATAGCCTTGAGCCAAATAGAGTTAAAGTGGTGCCAAAATGGATTATTTCTCTAGTGTGAACACATGAACTGATATTTCTAGGCATATTACAAACTCCAGCTCCCAGAATTACATAGCCTTGAACCTGAAAAAGAGTTTAAAAAGCTGCCAAAACAGGTTATGTTGTTGTCTCTAGTGTAGATGAGGGGCCTGACTGTTGTAGTTGTTGTGAGCTTTGTGTTTTGGGGTCACATCATCATGACCTCCATTGCAGAAGGCCCTCCACTTAGTTGTGAGGAGGAGGAGGAAGAGAGGAGGTAAAAAAGCAAGCCCCCTTTCCCAGGCCCTCTGTTTTGAGGGAGCCATAATTAAGTCTAATAGTAGGAGCAAGGCATTCCTAGAACACCACACAAGTTCAGAACTACAACCATAGAGACAGACAGCCAGAGCGTCTCTCTCTCTGTGGAGGAAGTCGGCCATTTTCTAAAGGCCCCCCTCACTCAGCGGGGCACCACGTGGCCCCGCCATTTTGTGTGTCCCATGATCATATGATGATGATGATGGAGGCCAGGACTAGGAGTCAGGGGAGGAGGAGGACTGGAGAGGAGGAGTCTTGATGTTGTTGCAGCGCCGGAGCCGGCCTGGAGGAAGGGATCCATGGTGGCTGCAGGAACAACAGCACTGGCAGGGTCTCCCAAAGGTGAGAGAGAGAAAAGGGGCACTTAAAAGAGGTTGGGATTTAGGAAGACTTGAATCTAGAATGATAGAATCACAGAGTTGGAAGAGACCCCAAGGGCCATCCAGTCCAACCCCCTGCCATGCAGGAACTCCCAATCAAAGCATCCCTGACAGATGGCCATCCGGGCTCTGCTTAAAGACCTCCAAGGAAGGAGACTCCACTCCAAGGGAATATATTCCACTGTTGAACAGCCCTTACTGTCAGGAAGTTCCTCCTAATGTTGAGGTGGAATCTCTTTTCCTTCAGTTTGGATCCATTACTGTATTCTGGGTTCTGTTCTCTGGAGCAGCAGAAAAAAAGCTTGCTCCCTCCTCAATATGACATCCGTTCGAATACTTAAACAGGGCTATCATATCCCCTCTTAGGCCACCCTTTACTATTTTTAGCCAGTTTTGACCACTAATCAAAGGTAGAGCATCTGATTTCCTATTGCGGGTTGTTGTTGCTGTTGTTATTGTGTGCCTTGAATTAGTTTCCCAGGGGCTTTCTGGGCAGCATGGGTTCAGAGGGGGTTTGCCACTCATCCACCCACTGCCTTCCTCTGAGGCTGAGAGAGTGTGACTTGACTGAGGTTGTGTGGCTTGGTTTCAAGTGGTTTCTGACTTCTTCTTATGATGGCGACCCCCAACAAGGCGAAGCTGCCATAAGGTTTCCTTGGCAGGGTTTGTTCAGAGGAGGAATTGCCATTGCCTTCCCCTGAGGAGGCTGAGAGAGTGTGACTTGTCCAGGGTCATCCACTGGGTTTCATTGTACCTAAGCCTTTTCTTGTTTTCTCCTGTTTGTTCAGCATTTGGTTCAGCAGCCATTTTAGTTCACTCTTCATTAAATATAACATTAACTAAATATTGATTATAAAATTTGTCCACTACACATGGCTGCCTTGTGTATATATATATATATATATATTGGGATATATATATATATATATATATATATGCACACACATACACACATACACTCGTCCCTCCCTCTTCGCTAGGGTTAGGGGCACAAGACCCGTGAATAGAGAAAAACCACAAATAGCAAAAACACCCTGGAGTTTATCACATGGGAGGAATTTCACTCAATTGTGTATGGAGCCAATTTCGCAATTACGTGAATTCACTAATTTAGTGAATTTATGTGAAATCTGATTGCGTTCGGAATGCGTTCAGAATGACTTCCCATTTCTCGAAAACAACCCCTCATTGCCCGAAATTGTGTGACATATTCTAATACACAATTACGTGAAACCCCTTAGTGCGTTCAGAATGATTTCCCATTGCCCGAAATTGCATGAGATACTCTAATACGCAATTACGTGAAACTCCATGATTGCGTTCAGAATGACTTCCCATTGTCTGAAATTGCATGAGATACACTCATTCACAATAACGTGAAATCCCATAATTGCATTCGGATTGCCATTGCATTATACCCCCAAATTCCATCATATGATAAACTCCCATGTTTTCACCTGAGAGGACACCTCTCTAGGAATCCCTAGGTCCTGACCATAGAACTGCACTGGAGGAGCTACAAAAAGGCCTAGTAGAGTATTCTACCTAGGAATCTCTAGGTCTTTCAGGGAAACTTTTAGTTAAAGTTGCCCATTGAGTTGCACTGGAGGACCTAGATATTTCTAAAGAGAACATATTAATCAAATCTGTGAATAATCAAAGCCGCAAATATCAAAGCCACATATATAGAGGGATGAGTGTGTGTGTATATATATATATATATAGAGAGAGAGAGAGAGAGAGAGGCAGAATATAAGAAAATAATGATAATGGTCATACACAGAAGGATATGTGTGTCAAATGCCTGCTTTCAACTTATAGCAACTATAAGCCAAACTTCTCATGGGGTTTCCCTGGCAAGATTTGTTCAGAGGAGGTAAATTGCCATGGCCTTCCTCTGAGGCTGAGAGTGTGTGACCCACCCAAGGTCACCCAGTGGGTCACCATGGCAGTACACAGGAGGATGTGTGTGTGTGTGTTGTGTGCCTTCAAGTCATTTCTAACTTATGGCGACCCTATTACAGGGTTTGCTTTTCAAGTTTCTTCAGAGAGGGTTTGCCCTTGCCTCGCTCTGAGGCTGAGAGAGTGTGACTCCCCCAAGGTCACCCAGTGGGTTTCCATGGCTGAGCTGGGACTTGAACCCAGGTTTCCAGAGTCTGTAGTCCAACACTGAAACCACTACTCAACGCACTCTTTTTCTGTTCAAGGTCCTAACACTGTTGTTGTTGTGTGCCTCCAAGTCATTTCCGACTCATGGCCAAGAAGGGGCTTTCTTGGCAAAATGGGTTCAGAGGAGGTTTGCCCTTGCCTTCCTTTGAGGCTGAGTGAGTGTGACTTGTGTGAGTGTGAGGAAGTTTTACAGTGGTCCCCCGGGATACGAATCCCTCGGGACCCGAAATCCCCGGGACCCGAAACCGCCAGGGCCGGAAAAACGGCCCCAGCCAACGGAAAAAACCCCGGGTTGCGAAAAAAATTCGCAACCCAGAAGCTTTAAAACAGCGCGCTTCCGGCGTGCTGTGCATTGGCGAAAGCGGTCCCCCGGGTTACAAACAGTTTCCGGGTTACGAAGGTAATACCAGAACGGATTACCTTCGTAACCCGGGGGACCACTGTACTTCCTCCCCGCCCTCCATGTTTCCTCTTTCTGCTGCTAACATGTGGAGGAAAAAAACAGAGAGACCCCAATCCTGCCTAGAGATGAGGAGAGGATGAATGTTGTTCTTTTAAAAAATAAAATCCTGGAGAACAAACTGTAAAAACTATTTTAATCCTTGTTGCAGTCCCAACTGCATGCCAGATCCAATTGAATAAATAAGAGTGAATCAGCGTGGGTGGATATGTACTGCTGATGAACCAAGGTAAACAAGGTCAACTGAGTGGTAGCATAACAATTTTCTTCTAATATTTTATTTTTATTCTTGTTAAACAAAAGACATAACATTATATACACTTACCTAGTGCATAGACAAATCATTCACAGATATCATACAGTGTAGATAAACATTACATGAAAATACAAGTCCTGTAATATAAAACAAACAAATTAACACCATTACAAACAAATTCAAACTGGCTTCCCACCCTCTGAATCAAGTACATCAATATTTCTAGAAATTACATGTACTATTTCATTATTGCTTTCTGTATTTTCACTTCTGCCAAAGCAGTCTTCCAAAGTAAAGCTCAGTATTCAAACCTCACAAATTTACATACATCTCCTTTCCTCTGTAAATATAGTATACAATAAAAGATTTCCAGTCTTTCAAAAAAAAAAAAAATCAGTTTGTCCACTCCAGTCATCTCTCATCTTTAGTATCAATTTGTCTTTAGCTCTGGGTTCTTCCAGTATTTTGTGTACAACAACCTAGTTGCCAAATCCATGTAGTGTTATACCTTATAATTTAGCTCTTTGACCTGTTGGCATAATAAGTGGCATCATAATAGAGATAATTACTGTGTGCAGCAAGCTAGACATTCCCAGGTTTTGATGAGACTGAATTTCACATGCAAATGTCAGTCCTTTTCCTCTTCCCTTACAGTGATTAAAAGTATGATTGCTAGACAGACAAAGCTATTCCTCAGTAGCAACTAATAAGTGTCTTTGCTGCAGGCTAAACAGAGTCTTATGCAAAATGCACATGTCTCTTCCAGACCATCAAAAGAGGCATGAAGACATCAATCCTTTTTTGAACGGTACTCATTAGTACAAATATTTTGAAATATTAGAATTTCCCTCTGACTCTGGCATTACCAATAAGCTCATGTCTTAATTTACATTTAAGAGCTGATTGTTCTGCTACTTCAGACTTTCATAGTCTATGAAAAAAAATGCTGAATGCCAGAGAATCCATCTAAAGATGAATGGATACTAAAGATGATATAGAGATGGCAGGAATGAATGGACAAATTATTTTGATAAAAGGTCACTGGGAATTTTTTTAAAAGACTGGGAACCTTTTATTCTATATTTACAGAGGAAAGAAGGCATAAGTACATTTCTGGGGACGGGACTATGCTGAGTTTGACTTACGAAGACTGATTTGGCAGAAGTGAAAATACAGATTAAGCAGAAATGAAGATGTACATGTAATTTCTAGAAATATTTATGTATCTGATTCAAAGAGCTGGACTGGGTGTCCAGTTTTAGTTTGTTTGCAAGGGTGTTAATGTAATTGTTTGTATTGTATTATAGGTCTAGTATTGTTGTGTGATGTTTGGTATTTGTATATTGTATGGATTGTTTATGCTAAAAAAAATAGATTATCTTTCTTTAAAGAACTTGAGTTCTTACTTTTTTAAAATCCTTTAGACAGCAGTGACACGCAGGATTGTTGTTTTTAAAAAGCAAGTATCTTTACAAGTTGGAGCTACCAGAGTAAATTTCCAATGCATTTTATTTGTTTGTCCACAGCCCACCCAGCCACTTCTTTTCAGTTTCAGATGACATTCTGGAAAGTTCAGACTCAGATGCGAATTGGAACAGAAAACCCAGCCTTAATAGCTTTGAGACCTGGGACATTGCTCAAGCTCAATATACTGATAAAGTGCCTGGAAGGAGTTTGCTCACCCCCAGCTACAAGTGATTACTGGGCTCATCCAAGGGCATGCTTGCTGGTTGTTGGGGGAAACAAGTCCAACAACCTTTGCGGCCATGCCATCAAGTGGTGAGAACACCTTAAACTTTACTCCAAAAAATTAGCAATGTCACATGACTGTTCCATAAATGGGGAGAGGGGGTTAAGGGGCTGTGGAGGCCAAAAAGGAAGAATGGTAGAGGCATAGACTGAGTCTCACCCCTTAAGTTCCTTAAGTTAGGGGGGAAATCATATGGCCTGTTAACAGACAGTATATGGCCCCAAAGGCTTTATTATGGCCTCCCATTCCCCAGTCCCACATTAATTTTTTTTCCAGATCTAAATTGCCCCAAAGTGATAAAATGCATTTCCCAGTCCTAAACCCTCAGGTCAAATTCACACACACACACACACACACACTTTACTCTGGAAAGATTAGCAATGTTAATCTTCTAGTTTTGATTGATGGTCAAAATTGGCTAAAAATGGCAAGGTATGGCCTGCTGAGGGGCTTAAAATTGATTCCCACACACCTCAGCTGTTTACTCAGCCCTAGATTTAAATCTTCCTAACCAAATCTGATACTCAGATAATCTAATGTACTAGTCTGATGCTCAAGTAATCTAATTTATTGGCAAATTCCAACCTCTTTTAAATGTAGAATATTATAGGTGTCTACTGCCTATCCTGCAGCGATAGACACAGTCATACACACCCACAGAGGTGTCAAGGATAGTATAACAAGAAAACTATGCTTCTGTCATGGTCTGAAAGGGGGAAATATTGAGGAAACCAAGATGCCCTTAAATTGTTCTTCCAAATGGCAATCTATCATTCTTTGTTTATTTGGGGGTATCAGTCAGCTTACAATTAAAAAACAACAACAAAAACCTATTAAAACACATGGAATGTCATTGTTTCAAACCATAATATGGGACTGGTGGCTTTTATGGCTGTCAACAAAGAACTTTATTAAAAAATCATAATTGCTTTCAGATATTTTATCCTTTGATCATGATTGTTTGGGAGATATATTGAAACCAAGGTGCAGAACAGACCAGCAGTTTGCGCCGGCCTGAGGCAGATTTTAAAGCTCGGGAGAGCGGAGCATCCACACACTCCTGAGCCCTACTGTGCACTGCCACGTGCCTCCATACAGACAGGGCACGCAACGATGACGTCTGTGCGGTGCGGTGCCCAAACAGCGCTGCATGGACGTCATCAGCGCATGTGTAAAAAAAAAGCCTCAAAGGAGAAATGAGTGTGTCAGGCATACAAAATCTTGGTAGAAATGGTAGAGATGCCTTTCCTTTATATCCAGTGTAATAATATAATGCTCAGTATAATCCTCACATTGTTGAGTCTATGTACAAATCTCCTCTGAGCCATGAAATGGCCTAAGCCACTATTTCTGTCTCACCAACCTAACAAGAAAAAGTGTTAAAAATGGGAGAAGGACATAGATACCACTTGGAGTTCCCAAAAAGAATGGTTTGAATTAAATGTAACAAATAAATTGAGTTTATCATACAATGGAATTTGGGGGTATACTCCAATGGCAATCCGAACGCAATCATGGGGGTTTCCCATAATTGCGTATGAGTGTATCTCACACAATTTCAGGCAAAAGGGAAGTCATTCCGAATGCAATCATAGGTTTTACCTTAATGCATATAAGATTATCTCACGCAATTTCAGGCAATGGGGGGGGTCATTTTCAGGTAATGGGAAGTCATTCTGAACGCAATTAGATTTCACGTAAATTTGAATTGGCTCCATTCGAAATTGGGAGAAATTCCTCCCATGTGATAAACTCCAATGATTCCTCAGTCTCCATAGGCACTAAGAAACCCTTTTGCCTTCAACCTTGCAGATGATGTATCTTGAGTTTTGTGTGAGTGAAGAATGCAAATGCTACCATGTGGTAGATTTTCATTTTGGGGATCTTAAAACACTTGTGTTTCTTTTGTTCATTGTTCTGGGTGTTGCATTTTGCCAGTCAGCAGTTTGGATCTGATGTGCCATTTCCTCTTTTCATTACCAGCTTGAAAACATAGGGTTCTCTCACTAAGCACCATTGCTTTCTGTGCTGATCCAAAGCTTGGAATAGTTACCTTTGGACTACAACTGCCAGCCGTCTTGGCTACTGAAATAGATTATGGGAATTGTAGTCCAAAAAATAACTTTTCCAAGCTGTGTCCATAGGAATACTTGGTGTATTTTTCTCCTTATATCCTATAGAGGGGTCAGACTACAGCAGTGTTAGTTTTGCCTTCCTTGACGTAAGCAATGAAATTACTCATTTTGTGGCAAAGCCTGTCCCTCCTTGGAGTTGATGTGGTTGACTCACTATGTATAATCATAATCTGATGTGGCCTATCTAAAGACATGCACATATGCTCTGATTTGCCTGTTTATAGGTGCTTCCTGACCAACTGTGTGCCTTGAAGGGAATGAAGAAACACTAATAAGCCACAAAGCTGGTCTTGTGAGAGAGAGCTGATAAGAGCTGAGTTTGCAACTCCAAGATGGGTAAGGAGGGGGCAGGTTGTTGTGAACACTGTGAAGCTATAAAAGTTTAAGTGTTTATTTATTGCTCCTCTAGGAGGGATTGTATAATAAAGATGGGATTATTTACCTAGCAGAACTGATGGTAGTAGATACTTATCTTTCTTAACTTGATTAAATCACAGAAAATCTAGGGATCACATGAGAGAGAAGGACTCCCCACTCATTGAAGCTGAGATTATAGGACCTTGACCTATTTTTTCCCTTTTAGAGACACAGAAGCTGCTGACCTCAGTGAATAGTTATGGGTCCCATGATGGAGATACAAGGCCAAGCTTAAGGCCTCCTTCTTTTCAACCAGAAGAGGAGGAACTCCGCAGGCGCCTCAAGTACTTCTTCATGAGCCCCTGTGACAAGTTTCGTGCCAAAGGTCGGAAGCCATTCAAGTTAGTACTGCAGCTGATCAAGATCATAATAGTAACCATCCAGGTATGTAAGGAAGGGAGAACCTAGGAGAAGTGCATGATGAATTTGATGACAGGGGTATCCAGATATCTTAAAACAAATAGTTTTCTGTGGGTAGCTTCTCCCTTTCCTCTGTGATGGGACTGGGAACCTTTGGCTCTCCATATATGTTAGACTTCAGTTTGCATAGTCCCTATTATCCTTTATTTATATAGTGCTGTAAATTTACATAGCACTGTACATACAATCATTTAATTAGACGGTTCCCTGCCTTCATGCTTACAATCTAAAGAGACATGACACAGAAGGAATTCTTTACTCCCTCTGAGGGCTGGACCAGGGCGGATGGACTGGAGGGAGGGCTTGGCCTCTTAACACTGGACAATGCAGATGGAAACTGAAATCCTACAGATCTGTAGGGCCACCAGTTCCCCACACTTATAATTGGTGCTGTATTCTGCAAATTTGTCTGCATAGGTTGGTAATTATCAGGGCTGTGCTCTGGTTATAATTTACCCAGGCAATTAACTGCCTAGTGTTTTGATGTTTAAAATTACTGTGGTAGCACCAAGCTGTAAAGATACTTGCTTTTTAAAAACAACAGTCCTGTGTGTCACTGTTATCCGAAAAACTTTTTTAAAATTTAGCACTCATATTCTTTGGAGAAAAAAAAAATCTGTCTGTCTATCTATCTATCTATCTATCTATCTATTTTTTTAGCATTTATCATTTTTAATAGTCTATGAAAGTAAAGTAACAGAACAATCAGCTCTTAAATTTAAACTAAATTTAAATTTAAACATGAGCTCATTGGTAGTGCCAGATTCAAAGGGAATAACTAATATTCCATAACATTTGTACTAATGAGTACCTTTTCATAAGACTTTGATGTGTTCAAGGATCCACAGAGTTTGTTTAAGGCTCCGTTTAGCTTTTAGCAAAGACACATACTAGATGCTATGGAAAAACATTTTAGTCTGTCTAGCAATCAGAGTTTCTGGGGTGCGAAATTTTATTCATTTTGTAGCATGATCCCTATGTATGCCCGTTGATTACAATAAACTGTTTGGATTGTTATCAAAGAGCCTCTTTGCAATGGGAAGCTGAGCTTGTGCTCTGAACTTAGAAGCAGCAGACAGCTCCTTAGAAACCCTCAAAGCAGGGATTGAGTTGGGAGGGAGCTAATACAGAAGAGGAAGAGGCATAGAAGTGCAGTAGAGAAACATGCTCAACACGAGTATGATTACGCACACAACATGAGAATATGTTAAAGCAAATTGCTGCACTGAGCTATCCAGGCCATTGGCTGGTTTGCCTCTCTGGGTTTTGAATGGGCCCACTATCCAGCCTGGGGACACTTGTGCAAGCCCGAGATTTGGCATCAGCTATTTCCTGGTGCTTCCATTTGTGGAAGAGGCCAGGCAAATTCATTATTGATACTGACAGGCCCTGATTATACTTTCTTTTAATTGGATTGGAATATATCTTGTATTTGACAACAAGACATGTATTTTCCATTTTGGCATTAGTTGCTTAGCAGCATGACAATGTAAATAAAGACCTTGGGCATGTTTGTTGTGTCCTTATCTCAACATGCCAGACATAAATGGATTCAGCATCGGCATTTTGTAGTCAGGCAGGCATGGGAAAAACATGTCTCACTGGCTTCCTTTGCCTTCAGAACAGAGTTTCTTCTATACTCTGTCAGAATAGAAGGAGGCTGTGAGTGCCTTCAGACAGAAGGCATCTAGCATTAATAAACCAAAATCAGCTGTCTTTCCTGCTATAACAAATTTTCTGTGCTAAGAAAAAAGGCAGAAGAAGCAATTAAAAATGTTGAGAGCTACAAATGGAAATGACAACATATAGACCTTCTGCAAAATTCTATGAATAAGGAAGGATGATTCTATGTTAAAAGCAATGTTGGGAAGCACCTGGAATCTCTTGCAACAGAAGAGTAGTATTTAATCGTGCTCAATGTAATTAGCCCCAAAACTTAATGCTCCATTTATTTTTGTTCTTTACTCAAGAGACCAGTGGATCAAAAGAAGAGGGTAGTAGCACTGAGTGAGTTCCTGGAGGGACCATCTCTGTGTAAATCTCAAAAGTATGCTCTCAGGGTGAGATGATAGGATACTTGAACACATTATCTCCTCTCTCCTTGCAACTGACTCAGTTCCTCGAGAGAATTGGCTCCCAAGCACAGAAAGGCATGGGATGGTCTGATATATCAGGATTCACAAAGTTGAGGTTCTTTCATTCTCCTTAGATAGTTCTGTGTTGTCTGGTTTCCATTTCTACAGCTTATCCTCTTTGGCCTCAGTAACCAAATGGTGGTGACCTTCAAAGAAGAGAACACTATTACATTCCATCACCTCTTCCTAAAGGACTATGCAGATGGATCAGAGGATACCCACGCAGTCTATACACAGTCAGATGTCTATGACCACATGTTCTATGCTGTGGATAAGGTGAAAAGGGGCACGGTGGTGCTGCCATGTGGGTTGTGATATCATGTAAGGGGGCAATTGGAACTAACCGGTACTGCTATGGTGATGGCAACTTTTATTTGCAGTATTTGGCCATTCAGAATGAGACAGTTGGTCGCTATGCCTATGTGCGTGCCCATGGTGTTAACCAGTCAGCACTCATGCTCTGCCAGCACTATTACCGTAAAGGAAGTATTGATCCTGCCAATGACACCTTCAACATCGACCCTGAGGTTATCACAGGTAAGTAACTACCTTCCTCTGGGCCCCAGGGATCCTACCTGCTTGCTCCCTTAGAGATGGGAATAGTTCTTTCCCTTATTTGGAACTAATTCACCCATTTGCATCTCATAGTAAGGCTTAGAGGAAAGGCAGATGCTTTTCTCTATAGTGTAGCACAATTCTCTGTAGAGTCTGGAACTTGCTTCATTCACTTTTCCTTTCCTGAATTGTAGTCCTGTCTCTCATGTTTTGGAACATTTTCCCCTCATGCTGACTTCATAACTATATTAGCTAGGTGATTATGGAAGTTGTAGCTGAAAATGTAACTTTTCCAAGATCTGTATTGTAGCATGAAAAGTGATGGTTGAAACTTGGTATGAGAAGGTATTGCAGAGCATTCACATGCCTTCATGTGGAAGTATCTCCTTTCTGTGTAGAGTGCCTGGGTGTGGATCCCCCAGGGAAGATACCTTCTTCGCTGGACCTTGAGGAGTCCCTTCCAGATTTTGTGGAGCCAGACCGAAGCTACAGAAATTTTACTCTCAAGTTCTACAAGTAATAGCCACTATTTTTTTAATTTGCTACAGCTTGGGAGAGTTGGTGGGACTGTGTCCATCCAAAAAGTCACATGGAAAATCCTTAAGGGTTTTTTTCCTCCTGTGTTACTTTTAAATAATTGAGACTCCATGTCTCCATTACTGTTTTTAACTATTTATAGATTTGGAATTTTTATAGACTGCACTTATCAGCTATCATCTTACAGCCATTTATTGCCTTGACCATAAATAACTTGATACCAGCTCACTGTATTATTTCTGGTGCATTTGAACAGTGCTGTTACTGGTCTAAATCCAGTTGATATTCCCAGCAAGGGCAGATTCTTTCAGTCAATTGCTGAATAGTTAAGTCAACCATTAGTCAGCCATGTTGATATGTTAACCAGTGGTTAAGTTGACCAATAATTAAGTCACTACAAAACCCATTGAATGTGTGGATGTACTCTTGTTGGGACTGGCAACCAGATTTAGGCCATTGTCTCATTTCCCCTCACCGCTACTGCTTAAGCAGCTAAGTTTTCTTAAGCTTTCCTGACAAGAGAAGTTCTCCATTATGTCTGCTTTCACACTCCTGAGAAATGTAGTGGAAAGTGAGATAGAGCTGACTGTCCCCATCTTGTCTCTGACAGGCTCATTAATGTCACCATCCGGTTCAAGCTGAAAGCCATCAACATACAAACAATAATCAACAATGAGATTCCAGACTGCTACACCTTTTCCATCACAGTTAGTATCCATGTTTGAGGAGATGGTGAATTTGCCTTTCTGTCTGAGTCTGAAGATTCTTTATCTACTTCTTGGAGTGTAAAACAGAAAGATGCAGGTCTAGGGCTTCTGGGTACTGACGCTTCTGCTGCTTCTTGTGGGAGGTATATTGTCACTCATCCCTTATTTTTCTTTATTAATCTAGATCACATTGGACAACAAAGCACACAGTGGCCGTGTGAAGATCCACTTGGACAACAAAGTGAGCATCCAGGAGTGCAAAGACCCCAGTGTCTATGGCAAAGGTACCAGAAGGGTCATGGGGCAGCAGTGTGGCACAATCACGACCTCTGTTTTGAAGTGGTTGGCTTGAATCCTGTTTTGGATAGAAAGACCAGAATACACATTAGCACAGTAACTGTGCCTGGACTTCCAACCTGAGGATTAGTTCCACAGTTTACGTAGCTCATCCCATCTTCAGCACAGCTTCCAGTTGCTGATGCCATATCTCATTCATGAACCCACTGAGCCTTGTCTCTCATTATGGCTGTCTGTTAATTGGATAATTGGTTATTAAAGCTACTCAGATTATGAACTTAATAAATTTAATATGTACTGCAATTTAACTTGGGCTGATTTCACCTTCTATTGCACTGAAATAATATTCTCACTTCATGTTGATCTCGCCTTTTAGTGCATCAATACTTTTATCCTGTGTTGATACATTTAAAACATTTAACATTGTCTGTCCATTAGATATCTTTTCTCTCTTTCAGTTCAAAAGCCCCAACCTTTCTTAATGTTTGCATCACAAATCCATTCAGTCATCCCTTTTGTGGACATTCTGAAGCCTTGGGTTGATTAAAACTGCACGTTGTACTCTAAGTACAGCACATATTT